>JAHDVF020000067.1:0-1407040 GCA_022606425.2 Lepidostoma basale
CAACGCAATCGGTCTATAACAGCAGACTGAATCAGACACACAGTAGATTTCCAAGACCCTTCAATAGGTAAGAAAACACCACAACGCAATCGGTCTATAACAGCAGACTGAATCAGACACACAATAGATTTCCAAGACCCTTCAATAGGTAAGAAAACACTATAATGCAATCGGTCTAGAGCAGCAGACTGATTCAGACACACTGTAGATTTCCAAGACCCTTCAATAGGTAAGAAAACACCACAACGCAATCGGTCTAGAGCAGCTGACTGAATCAGACAAATTTGTTTTTAAAAACAACATAATATTATTACATAATCAATTAACAAAACACAGCACCACAAACTAATAATAATTAATTATGCAACAGGTAAATTGGATGTTTAACAAAAGAAATTATCACAAGGCAACTACATACACCTTATTCTACTATCTATTATCAAAGTAACCACCAATACAAGCATAACATGATTATACGACCATAAAGATATGTATATATTTTCATATAAACACACTAATATCCATTAACTGAATTGTATTGCATGTTGTCATAAAAACACACATACCGTCACGACCGTGAGATTTGCAATTTTTTACAATCGGTGTAAAAGAGAATTTGAAATCATCCATCACGCCTTTAAATCCCTTGCAATCATTAGTAAAAAAAACTTGCAATCACCCACAATCACAAAAAAAAACCATTATAATCACAAATTATTATTTTTGTATAATTAATTATAATCACGTATATTATTGGTACATATAAAACTCTTAGACCGGAGGAGAAACAGTGAAATACGTAGAAGATTAGGAGTAACGAATGTCGTCGAAAGAGTGGCCAAACTTAAATGGTTATTTGTGGGACATGTTGGTAGACTGGGAGAACTAAGTGCACTATAAGGATAGTGGAATGGAGACCTTGTGAATATAGAAAAAGTAGAGACTATCACAAGATAGTCAGATGATATAAGGAAAGTTTCTGGTGACCGGATACCGAAGGCACAAGATAGGAGTGTGTGAAGAAGTATGGTGGAAGCCTATATTCAGCAGTGGACGATGTGGAAAAAATGTTTTTTTAATGTGGCTACCCGATTTACAATTATTTTGTCCGTAACATTGAATGTACCTACGAGTATATGTATTGGTACGAATAATTCATAACATTGACGATTACATAACATGCGTGTTAGATAGCGGAAGTATGCGTTAAAATTACTAGCTAACTAACCATCACGCCGTTTCTCCGAAGGTGTGTCTACACCCATCTCTTGACAACTCTACATTTATGCACGCGCATCGTCTCCGAAACCTCATAAAGTCGACATTTAAAAATTGATTAGTATGATTGTGCCACATTCTCCTCGATCCATTCGCGCTACATTCACGTCGTCAACGTATATTTTCTCCATCATTATTTCGTCATCAATTTTTCCATGTGTCGAAACCATCTTAATTTACTTTTTATAATTAAGAAAACTATATTAATTATGATAATAAAAAAATAAAATATATACGAACATACAAATACTATATACAAATAATAGATTTTTATACGTATATAATATAATACATGTACATTTGTACATCTATATTATATATAAACACAACATATACGACCTTCGTGGCAGAGTGGTAAGAGCCCTGACCGCCATACCGAAGGTTCCGGGTTCGATTCCCGGCAATGGCAGTGTGATTGTCACACTGTTTTTGGTCTGCTGTAGAATTCTCGTGACAATAAAATGGCGATAGATAAGCTACCTATCACATGTAGCGAGAATCAATATATCAGCTTAAAAAAATGTATACAGTAATTGGGTTCAAGCGACCTGTTGTATTCGTAAAAAAAAGATACATTCGTTAATAGAAAAAAAAATTGGGACAATGGCGACATCAGCGAGTTTGAATTTTTATCAATACTTTAGTATTACGTATGAATACCGCAATACAAATTAATAAAAAATATATCAAGATATTTATAGTATTGACACGAATTTATCGACAGATTCACACCTATTCCGCTTTTGCATACAATATAATTCTAAATAATCCTTCATAACCTAAAAAAACGGGTCTCACGGTAGGTAGCCAACTATAAAAATACGGTAGTATGAATACAATATATGTATATTCGCACGTACGGTGAGTGGTGGTAGAGCAACAAATTGCCGAACCGCTTTAACAAGTTCACATTGACACACATCACACTGCAAAAGCGAGGTTGTAAATTAATATCAACAAATATAACATATGCATTGTTAAATTTTACACTTTGTTGTAATTTTCTAGACTGCTTGAATCAAATTATTCACTTTACTAACAAAAAGGGAATACAAAGACAAAATGTTTTCAGATCATAGAAATAATTAATGACTTCAGCAAATGAATTTAATAAATGTATATTTAAATATGTATAATAATGGTGTTCTTGTACCGATCATTATGTTTGGAAACCACGGAACTGACACAATAAGGATAGTAGAATAAACGCAGTAGAAATGATATATCTTAGACGAGTGTCTGCATACTTTGTGTATGATCAGAGTGTCGAATGAAAATATAAGAAGCAAATGCGGTGCGAATGATGGTGTTAAATAACAAAATAGTGAAAAGATCATTAAGATGGTTTGGACACATGGAAAGAATGAATGAAGAAAGAATGGTAAAAAATATATATGTTAACGATGTAAATGGAACTAGAAATAGAAGAAGACCGAGGAAAACGTGTCACGATCAAATAAATCAAATATTGAATGTCGGTCACGTGAGGAGTCAGAGAAATCGACGCGCGTGCATGACACGATATATGAATGTTGAGGAATCAAGAGAAATATGTCAGGAAAGAAAACTGTGGCGGTCTATTATTTCTGCCTACCCCTTCGGGGAGACGGCGTGATGGTTAGTTAGTTAGTTAATTTATTATATATAAACCTGGCGACATCGTTGTTATTTATTTTAGGTTACGCATAAAAAACAAGCAAATTGATCACTTGATTACAAACTTGTGTACCTACCCGTCCCAAGAATCCAGAGGTTAGGACACAAATACGATAAAACCTTGAGTATATTTGGGTCAATCAGGCACAAAACTAACCAAAAAAATCAATAACCTATAGTCCGATACATAAATTATTTCAATGATTACTCTAAACAACCATCCACATTTATAAAGCCGCTCTTCTATAATGCAGTACTTGAATAATATTATATAAATAACACCATAAATAAATACCTTAACTTCGATGATTATCTTGATGAAGATAGTTATAGCAAAATTAGAATTAAAAACTTTTAAAATGTTGTATAAAAACCACTTTATTATGAGAAAGGAACGCCAACCGGTTTCACTCCGTAACGAGCTTCATCGGGGCTACACACAAAAGTTTGCGTATAGCCCTGACGAAGCTCGTTACAGAGTGAAACCGGTTGGCGTTCCTCTCTCAAAATAAAGTGGTTTTATACAACATTTTAAAAGTGTTTAATTCTAATTTTAAATATGTCAAACCACCAAGTAATAGCTTCTCTCCGTAGTTATAGCAGTTTCCCAAACTACGAATATTTTGACCCAGAAAAAAAATCTCAAACGGCTCCCTTGTAAATACACAATATTTTTTATGTATACAATAAACTCCAATACTTAAAATTATTTATCAAATAATACCCATAGTGGCTTATAATTTGTCCACATTGAGACCTCTGGCTGAACAGAATATAAGTATTTTTTTAACTATTTCACATCTATTTTCATCTAAACAATCTTAACACTTCATTAATCGCACATGCAATCATTCACATTCTCAAATACCAATATACGCCATTGTTACTTCACCTGGACTAATTCGGTGAAATTAAAGAGCTTGAAACAGTATATGAACATCGATGTTCAAATTTTCGGCGAGTTTCTCCCTTGCTCTCTAAAGAGGAAGGTTGACGTTGAGGAAAGACAGGTCCATATCATTTAATGAGTAATGCTAGCGTCTTTGCCCGATGACAGCCCACCGTTACCACACTTCCTTTGGTACATCAGAATTCTTCCACTCCAGCTCTATTATTCCTTGCACTACTCCAACTTCATCTCTTTGACAGACTAACCACGACCTAAATTATTACCATCTTCCTTATAAATAATGACCCTTTACCACCAAGTTATCCACCATCATTCAGTCCTTTACCCCTCCCGCAATCAATGCGGACAAAAAAAAATCCTCCCCGATAGCCCACTAAGTACTCCGCCAAACAAAATGGTCTCACGCAGGACGCTATCTCCTACCCCAACTCCATCCAGGCACTGCTCCTCTTATCTTCTCCTCGTGAACAGACTTTTTTATAAATACAATCCCAACCCTAACTGGTCTTCCATTCCTTGACAATAATGTAAGACTTTATCATAAACCCTAAATCCGCCCCTCGCCCTCTTTCGGAGGGACACTCCGGGCCATACATTTAGCCCCATCTAAAACAACTACCAAATCGCATTCCAACAATGTTTCCTACAGACGTAAGAGGAATAGCCATTAGAGCTGAACCTCTGTAAGCCAGAAGATCCAAGTCCAAGTCTAAGTTATAATGCGTTATAAAAATAAAAACCAGTCGGCAGTCAAAATATTCATCGAATATTAATTTTTAAATTTTCATGTAACAAGACTATTTGCCTTGCTCTCGTCGCTATTACTCCGCGAGATTGATGCTTTAGCGATGCTTAAAAGTGAGGGAAACAGATATAGTGTACATGCAGACACTGAGCAGATGACCAGACATGATTAACGGAGGATAAACATTTGAGCTCAGGTTTGTTTACTCCAGTTTTAGATACTTAGCGCCGCTATAAGCGATGTTTATGTTAAAAACGCATTATTTAAGAAAAATGTAACACAATTATAGTCGGTAGATACATTGATCTTTATAGAAATTACCACGTGCAAAAATCTGTTTATTGTAATTATAAACACACTCTTAACATTGATAGTTTGAAGATTCTCCAGATAGTATGCGGAATAAATTCGAAACTTCGTTAAAACACATAAATAAGAGTTAAGTAAATAATTCTACTATCCACAAATAGAAATCACATATACAACATAGAGCTGAAAGGGTTGGATGCAGGTGCCAAATTGAGCAGAGTGTCGGTAAGCTGTCTCTTGTCCGCTGTCCTACTTGCAGGCAACGAGCATGAACTACAAGTTCTGGTGAACAGTATGTATAAGGTATGCATACGAAATGATCTGATGATGAATGAGAATAAGTCTAATGATTTTTGAAAAAGAAGAAATCACGATAGTCTGCAACATTAGCGTGAATGGTGAAAATTTGGAGCAAGTAGACGAGGTGTATTTGGGTAGTATGTTTACAAAAAATGGGCGAGTGGAGAGGGATATTGAATGAAGGGTTGGAGCAGGCGAGAGAAATATGTCAGGATAGAAAAGTGTGGCAGTCCATTCTCTCTGCCTACCCCTTCGGAGAGACGGCGTGATGGTTAGCTAGTTAGTTATACAACATACCAGACCAGTAACAAGAGAATATAATCAGAGGTTTAGTAGGCATCATATTTATAGAGTTCCGAGCATTGGTCAATATTTCATTACTCACAATAGTAATATTATTCAACAATTAGATTGCTCTTCCTATTGGCATCACGAGAGGCGGGTTGATTCCGCATGTTGATAAAAAAAAATACGAACGAAAACTTTCGTTTTCAGGAAGCTTTTTTATATATTTATGGGAATGACATATTTCACCTGCTATGGCGATGTTTCATCATTTGATCATGTATCAATATTTGCACAAAATAGGATTAAGCTCGAATTAAAAGCTTCAACAATCAACACTTTAATTTTTATTTTTATACATCAATTGCAAAAAAAATAAACAATATAAAAAGATATTTAAGTGACCACAAAGATAATATTACATAAGAGCATAAAACATGATTATAAGTTTAATCAATTTGTACGTATTTAATTTAAAAACAAAAGACGAATGCGGAAAATGTTATTGGTTGTTTTCATTTCCAAAAATACCTTTATCGTATAAAATAATACATGAGTTTACTATATTATATATACACATATGTACATACATGGGCGCGTACATAACTGTCGTGGCATTAATAAGTTTTGGTCGGGGTCGGAGATACTTAAAAATTTATTCCGTTTTGTCAAAGGGCCAATATTGATTTCTTCTATAAAAAAATAAAGGGTACATTTATATTTTACACGTTCTCCTATGAATCGTAGGTAATGGTTACACCGGGCGAATCTGGTAAAATTTAATTCGAACCTTAGTTCAATAAACACTCATTTCACTTCAATAGTAACCTTGACCTGATTTACCGAGTTCTTAATTTAATGAGATTATTTTAAAGTGTGAACACCGAATGTGTTCTTTATTTAAACGTTTGTCGGAGGGAAAATTATGTTGAAATTTAATTTTTGTTTCGAACAATATACGAACAATTCGGTAGTTAAAATAAAATAAAAACACAAAAATATATTACATACGAAAATCTTAAAGCAGTTTAAATATTTCAATCATATTTTTGAAAATTGAATTGTAAAAAATGAGCATATGTCAACTTTCTGTGCGTTTTCGTATCTCGCGTACATTAGGTAAAGAATGATAACACATTAAATCTAACTGGAATCTAAATTCTAACTCGGATTCAATGAGATATCAGAAAAATACAAATAATAAAAACATAGAAAGAAAAGAAAACTACATATTAAATCGAAACGATAACTTACGATATTAGCTAAAGTAAAATAACGAATTAGTTATGGATCAACAATTGTTATGCGAGTTGAAAATTATTTGAACCTGGTACAAAAATACGCGCGACGATATAACAAAAAAAAATGTAAGTGAAAACAAAACATACCGGCATGACAGTCTTGAATTACGAATGCAGACGGAATAAATTTCAAATTCAAAGTTTTATGGCGGTTATGGGATGTTTAAGAATCATGCGAAATATACGAATCTGGACAAATGAAGAAACCATTTAGATAAAAAAAATTACCTTTATCAGTTAACTGGTTTGAAGTATTGGTTGCTAAACAAACAATATTTTCACATATTGGTCACTAACACAAGGAATTACTGAATGATTTGGTTTCAAAGATAACTTCGGAATTGAAATAAATTAAATACTAAACCTCTATACACGACACTTCTTTCTGGGAATTTATGGACATCTTGCAAAATAAACAAAACAACACGCGGGCAATCAGAGAAATTACAATATTCTTGACAGGAGAGAGATAGATAACCGCGGGCGCATGCGCACTCAGTCAAGAATCAACATGACTAGTGTTGTGCCCACATAGCGAAATAATATCGTTTCATAATCGATATTTGGGGTCATTTTGAATAATATAATAAATATTTTGTAATAAGAAGTATCGTTTTAAAAATTTTAATTTTCTAGATGCACCAACATAAACGCTTCACATCCCAATGAATATACAAATAATACCTAACAATAACCAGATTGGCATTTTTTATTGATGATAGGAGGGAGAAAAAAAACGAGATTTCAGGAATAACATTTTAATCGCAATAATTTAGAACAATAAATAACAAAAATTCTACACCATAAAATTACTTTTCCTTTTCATGTATCACCAGGTCCGCCCAATGTTGACTATCATTTATTCACTGTTCTCAGCTTAGCTAAATAAGCAAGATCATCAACTAATGTACCATAACACTCATCTTCTGTACAACTTTAAAACACATTCTGTAAAACTCTTAACATCCCGCAATCCAAGTTGTATCGATGAGTGCTGACCAATTAGTTTGTGTCCCAAGTAATCAACTAACTTTCAGAATCCAAGGCTCTATTCGTATAAAATTACCCTATTATATAAATAAATAAAAAACTAAATTTTACATAAACCAATCACATATAAAATATGTTTAATAAATACTACATTTTTCAACTTTTCCAGCACCATATATTGAAAATATAATTTATTAACATAGTCACATAAAACTTTCAATTGGGACTAAAATTGTGGGGATAGGGGTGTAACATTTATATAGGCATACCGAAATAATAAAACATCAATTAACATTTTGCATTTATACCACAGTTGGAAATATGTACAATCCAGAGTAGTGACATCCAACATTTAAGAGCTATTTTGAAACAATTGACTGCACCCATATTTTTCACAGAATTGATGGAATGTGGTACATTATTAACACTCACTTTACCAATAGATGGTAATTATCCAGTGTGTTTAAAGTGTGTTTTAAATTGATTTAAGACAAAGGCTACAAGCTTAATTATTGTAATTAGCTATAAGGTTTTAAAGTGAATTAAAAATCGAATAATATGAAATGGCGGCCTTCGTGGCAGAGTGGCAACAGCTATGACTGCCACACCAATGGTCCCGGGTTCAATTCCCACACTTTCTTTGGTCTGGTAGAATTTACGTGACAATAAAAATGGTGATAGACTAGCTACCTATCACAATTTATGAGAATCAATAGCTCAAGAATTGTATACAGTAATTAAGTTCAAATAACCTGTTGTATACAAAAATGTAGAAAGCAACAAGAAATTACCATGTTGAAGGCCGAAGTAGCATTCCAAGAATCAGCAAAGATGTTAGAATTGCTGCAAACCAATCCCTAGAATTGAAACTTAAAAATAATAACAATAATAAATAAGTGCAAAAACGCATGTAAGACAGTCGCAACAGGAATGAACTTGAGCATCACTGGTCACTGGTTAATTAAACAGTTACGTTGAGATAAGTATGCGCATATAAAAGAAATATATTACTGCATTTTCGATAATATTTATACAGTCGAACTCGGTTATTACGATTACAGAAATAGCGAGATCTCGGATGTAACGAGAGAAAATTTGTTGACATTTTAGTTTATGTTTTTCGCCATACTTTTATTCACTTTATTAACGAACTATAATATTTCACGGGCATACCGAGCAAAAATATTCTAAAAATTAAAAACAATTACACAAATCAGTTTATTACTTTTTAAATTTTACTTAATGATGCATGGAATAAAGTTACTCTGACAACGATGTCCAATTAAATATGTGGAAATGAAATGAATGATTTACGGGTGGAAAACGAAGCAGACAATTTGTCAATTTGAAATTGTTTTGTTCAATGATAAAATTGACGATTTGATGCTCGACAAAGATGCTGACAGTGATGATGACAATGTGGCCAGTGAATGTCAAATTGCAAAATCCAAACCAGTAACGACGATCTCCATAGATCATGTTGTGTGACCGCTCCAGATTCTTCATGTCTTCGTGTGATGGGTATGTTTGTAAGCATTTAAAAATACCTATTATCTGATATAACGAGTAATGCTTATAACAAGCAAATTCAGTCTGTTCCATCTTCTTTGTAATAACAAATTTGCAGTTAGCATGTTCCTCACAAATTTATTTATTTTAAGTAGGCAAGCAGGGGTCACATTGAATAGCCTTACAATTTCCGGATGCCCATACCGGTTGGAAACC
Organism: Lepidostoma basale; assembly: GCA_022606425.2. Lineage (NCBI taxonomy): Eukaryota > Metazoa > Arthropoda > Insecta > Trichoptera > Lepidostomatidae > Lepidostoma > Lepidostoma basale. The sequence continues at coordinate 9,500 of JAHDVF020000067.1, forward strand.
AAGAGCATCGCACAAATAATATGAATCTGACCTATATATTTTCTTTATAAATACATATTAGAAATACATTAAGCTAAAATATATAGAGAGCGTGGATAAGAGAAAAAAAAAATAAGAATGAGGTTTTTAGAATTATTAGATCCATACACTTCAAAAAGTATGCCCAAATAATATAAATACATTATAATTTGTATAGATAATGGCATAATTGCTAATTCCGCCTTAAATTGAATTCAACCAATCTTATGATCAAGGTATGCCTATATGTGAAAGTAAAAACCAACAAATTTTACAAATCAATCAATAGATATAATAAAATAGTTATATCACATCACTATTAATATGGTGGTTCTATGTTATTCAATAATATATAACTAATAAAGACTAGTGGGACATCTCAAGAAGTAATATGTTTTCAATAAATTATTAAATATTCTACTAATAATTATGTTAACTACAATCATTGTCCACTATTCCATACAAATTAGAAAATAGCGGTAAGATGTTCATTGACCATAGGAGGAAATCTGATGTGACAATCCGAATAGAGCTGGAGCCATCAAACTCATTAGATGTACTGACGAGTCCTCCGAATTCCATTGAAGTGTTTTCTAAAAAAAAATGAAGAAAAACATTTCAATTATTTGTTTTTTAGTAATTAAAATAGGTAGAATATATTAGATGGTAGAATAATATTTATATATTTATTATGAATAATTTTTTTATGTTGTTTAATAAGATAATAAAATTATTGCGAATAAGAATTCCATTATAAGAAGTCAACATTGTGATCAAAATTAAATTTTAAAACTCTTTTCACTCCAAACATTTATTTAAGATACAATAAAGCAGAAACGACAGACGACCTTCGTGGCCGAGTGGTAAGTGCATTGACTGCCACCCCGAAGGTTCTAGGCTCGATTTCCGACGAGGGCAGTGTGATTGTCACACCGCCTTTAGTCTGGTGTAGAATTCACGTGACAATAAAATGGCGATAGATTAGCTACCTATCGCAAGTCACAAAAATCACTACGATAGCTATAATAATACCCTTTACATCGATTTTGCTCATGCTGTCATGATGAAAAGAGTGATTCAACAAAATAAAAAAAATGTAATAATAAAAAAAATTTAAATAAAGGAATGGTCTGCCACACTGTTCATTCCCGACATACTTCTCCTGATTCCTCAACATTCATACATCGTGTCATTCACGCAAGTCGATTTCTCCGATTCCTCACATGGTCGACATTCAATATTTGATTTATTTGATCTTACCACGTTTTCCTTGGTCTTCCTCAACAATCAAACAGGTGTAAACCAGTGTATTATGCATTCAGGGCCTCGGGGTTGGAAAAGCCTCCAGAAAATATAAATAATAGCTGAAACACTTACTAAGATTCCATTTTAGTCCGCAAGTGGAGATATTCTCACATTTGCCTCCCAGTGGAATGAGTGCACACCAGGAGTGCTTGACTCCCACCATAGATTCAGGGACCGTAATAATATTTTCACCTTTATTGAGCAGCCAGCTCAAAGAATTGTCAGATAAGAGGTAGATAGGAACACCATTCATTAGGTTTTCTTTTAAACATTTGTACATTGTGTTAATATTTGCCATTATTTGATCAAGACGTCCCGAAGTTTGACACAACACAAACACAGCATCTGTGGACACAAAAAAAATTAAATAGTTTGAAAAGTTTGTCCTTGGTAAATGATCACAAAATAATACACATAATGTAGTTCAAAATAACAAATATAATAAATTATTTATTTCATCAACAAGTTTCAATGCATAAATAAAATAAAATACTTTTTTTTTAATATTGCAATTTATCTAATGAACTTATTAAAAATATGTTTGTATGATTTGTTAGTTTTATTCAATTTTTTTAGTAATGACTGGTTTAGCACATCGCTGTCATTGGTCTATAAAAAAATAAGCAGCTGAAACCGGTTAGAACTTTAAAAAAAAGCCAACATTTTAAATTCAATTATGATTTAATGTAACAAAATCATTACTTGATGATCCAAATAAAATATAAATTGCATGTCTGTTGGGAATGTGTAAAATAATAATACATATATTATATTTCTTTAAATGCTGCATTACTTCCAAAGGATTTGGGGACATAATATTTATATAATTCCATACATATTAATTATCCATGCATATTAATAAAACAAACCTAATTTTGTTTTCTTAAGTGAACAATGTGAAGACAATTCCCTCAATGCTTTTGTGAAATCTGTTTCATCCTGATCCGGTGTGTGGATTATCTTAAAAAAATTTGTATAAAAAAAATTAATTACATTAATTTCTAGACATGGTAGGAATAATCTCACAAATACAAAGTGTTGTGAACTACATTTTTCTGTCATTATTAAAATTAAGATACAAAACTTTGTTAAAACAATTCAATATATTTTTTAACCCATCTGTTTACCCGATGCCTGGATGCAATATGCTTCAATACGAAGAAGGAACAAATACTTATTTTCCTGTAAACCAATGGGTTTTCCCAGTTTCCAGTGAACCTACCCTATTTAGGTGGAGATTTAATTCAATACATATTAAGAATTTTACTTTCAATGCATTGAGATAGTGGTGCTAAGAACGTTTTCATTTTAGAATATTACGGGAATAGTGAAAAGATAAATAAAATGAGGTTTGTGGTTAACTTCATCAAGTGGTTTATCAAATTCTTTTTAGATTTTCTTAACCACCCTAGGTATATGAACGTACGTGATACATTTACTTTGACTGTACCATTCTGCACTATCCCGTATCACGTACACGCTTAAGAAACAGTAATGTATGTGTGTGTGTGTGTGTGCCAACAACACTTGAGTACAAGTCTTCACAAATATGATAGTTTTACAAGGGGCAGGCAAAGTGTGCGGTCGAGTCTTTGACGTTTCGTAATTTATAAAATTAAAATAATATATAATATAATTTAATTAATAAAAAACCTGCTTTTTTTGCATGTTTCTCAGAAAATTATCTGGACGTAGGGCAGTTAATATTAAAAACTACGAGTATTATATTTAGACATTAAAAATATACTTAAATATGCATCTGACATTAACAATGGTACATAATTTTCTTTTAGAATAATTACAATTTACATACAATCTTCAATGTGCGCATAAAATAATAGCTTATTATTATGAAGAAGAAACCGGGTCATCTCCAAAATTAAATCGAAATACCCTGAATCTACCATATTTCTATCTGACATGTCACCACCCACTCTGTAATTTAGTATACTAATATTATTTCATAAATATTACTTCAGATGAATTGAGAAAAATAGTTACCTCTGCATTTTGCAATTTTGCTTTCAGCAAACTTTCGTCATGTATAGAATCAAAATCTCCACAAACAATATCTATTTTTGACAAATTCTCATAAGACAGCTGGTTTTCATTTAAATATGTCAACCATCGGTTGGTGCCTCCATCAACAGTAATGCGGAAAGCAGCTAAAAATAGAAAGCAAAAATATAAATGTTAAAGAAATTAGATAAAAATGGATGACTTGTTAGAAAATGTTCACCTTCACTACAAATTTTACTGAACATTAGTTCTAAGGGGCCACACCAACTTGGCGCTCAGAAAAATAGGTATAAAAATAAACCTCTTTTTATAAAATCCATTATATACATATAAAGTAATCTTTATTTTATACATGTACATAGTGTTTTTTTTTTTAAATTACAATATTATATATGAAAAGAAAAAAAATTAAATGGCGGAAATACAAGCCGATATGTAGAGCCCTGTTTTGAAAATCTTTGCTGATGGTGTACATGATTTCTTTATATTGCATTATCCGAAATCAAAAAAACAAATTGTTTATTATTAATAATTGTAATAGCTATCGAGTGACGTAGGGATACGGATTTTTTTGTAGAAATAGTAGCTGTTTGAAAAAAAACCCTCAAATTTTGAGTTTAAAAAATTTATAACTTATGAACATGACAGCCAATCAAAAGCCTGGGTCACATTGTAGACAATATTATGGAAAATAACTATTGTAAATTTCAACCAAATCGGGTGAATAGATCGGGAGATATCGTGTACATAATTTTGAAAAAAGTAGTTTCGAGAAAAACACAATAGAAAAAAAATTATGACGTCAGCGTCTTTAAATAAAATATTTTTTTAAATTACATTTAGTCTGTGATTCCTGAACCGTACATGAGGTATTCTATTGTTGCTGTGATGTCCTCTGATTCCTTTTGATCTTCACTGATTTTTTTTAAATTTCAAGGTGGTATAACCCCTTAAATAGATCGAAATGAACAAATTCTAAAATAGATATAAAATAATGATTTCTGATGGATAGTAGGGCTACAATGGTGTATGTTCCGAGAGGAAGTATTTCTCTATAAAATGTCAAAATGCGTCATGTTGCAATGACACCATCAACACCAGGCAATGGACTACTGACATTACCATGTGTCACAGCAAATAGAGAGACGAATGATGAATTCCCAGCACCATAAAACTGGATTCACCCAGCTAAACGAAGGCAACTCTAACAGAAAACCCTCCAGAGAAGGCAGTGGGAAACCACTCTGGTTATATTCTCCAGGTCATCACTATGAAGAGGATGGCCCCGATATAACGGATCTCTATTTAACGAACTTCGGATATAACGGACAAAAAATCTGATCAAATTTAAAAAAATTAAAAACACATTTTTGTAATTTTAGAGAGTTGATTATAAAAAAAGGCAAACTTCAAAAGTACAAACAAAACTTGATTTCTTTTTCAAAGCAGGATTACTGAAATTAAGCGCGTTGATATCAAACAGCGACGTCATTTCACAAGTGTCCGAAGGTAATAAATAGAATTTTGTTTGTGTTTTTAAAAATATATATTTTGATTCATTTTAAACCTATTTTTATATAATGAACTTTCAGCTTTAACGGATACCCCCTTCCCCCAATTAGTCGTTTTATCGAGGTTTTACTGAATTTTTATTATGTCAATAGTAACATAAGATAATAGATGATATAATTAAGAAAAATAAATTTTTGATACATACCATTATTCCAAAAGGGTATTAGAAAGTCAACAGGAGAATTTATCGGCCTATTCAATATTAAAACGGCATAGGCTAAGGTATTTTCTACTGCTAGCAGACTTTCTGGCACAAAAACTGACTTTTGTGAAGAGAACCCGTTGGTTATTGAAGAAGAACCGTTCATCTAAAACAAATTAAGTATGTATCAATTATAAAGAACTACATAAATAAATAAAAATTTCAAAGAGTTTTATTTTTTTACTGATGCTTAAAAATTAAGTTGAACTCCATATAGCACAACATCTCAAAAAACTTCATTGGCTTAAAAGTTCAGAAAGAATCTGGTATAAACTCTGCTGGACAATCTTCAAAGGGTTGCATGGAATTGCATCAAGTTATATATCCGAACTCTGTATAATGGAGAGCCCCAGGAATTCAAGAAAATCCACACTTCGCTAGGTGAACTCCTCAGAAATAGGAAGATTAGTTGAGCCGATGCGATGCCCTAGTACAAATTTCAGGAATCGAGCATTTGCAGTAGCCGGTCTATCAGCTTGGAACAATCTCCCTTCATACCTTAGATGCATAAATGATCCAACAGATTACAGATCTATGCTGAAAACTCATCTTTTCATATTTCATACCCAAATTTAAATAAATACCCAAATTTAAACCCAATTTGTATATTATACAGAGTCCAAATTTAGATTTATTAGATTTAAACCATGTCATAATGCGCCCTTGAAGTGATTACATCATAACATAAGTAAGTATATAATTATTATTAATACATTGCCGTTTACTGAACTCGTGGTGGCCGGTAGGAAGCGTATAAATACATTGTTCGCAGACTCATCAACTGTTGAAAGTGTATTTTTACGCATAATTTAAGTGACATTTTTATCACATGTAGAATTATCCATTTAGCTAAATGTTATCAGTGTATCTCAGCTACATGTTATGTGTGGCAATTAGCATGCGAATTGGCTCACAGACAAAGTGCTAAGTATTTAAAATCAACGAAAACTTAAAACCTGCAAGGCGAAATTCACTCTTATAAAATATAATAAAATGCCTGTTATTTTAGCTGTACATTTGTGTGTAACCTTGATGAGATTTTATCAGTGTAGTGATAATTATAAATGTATTGATTTATACAAAAAGTACAGAGTGAGGTTAATCTAATACGAAATTTAAATTGATTGTATCTATAAATATTGAAGGACTGAAAAATAAAAAAACAGTTATAGTTTATGGAAATTTACGAAATTTGAATTTAACCCTCTTCCAGGGTATTAATACTTTGAGGTTGATATTAATACTTTACTTTTGGTGGTTCTTTTATGTTAAACAGAGGAAAGGAAGATAGCCAAAACAATAGTTACAGATCTAATAGAGATAATTAAAGTTGGTGTCTGTAATTCACTGAATAGTTTTAATACTTGTTCGATAATACCCTAGATATAAATCTATTTTTACTGGCAAAAGAACTTAGACAAATGTGTGGAAAATCTGTGTATCATAGAGTCTCGAATGAAAATATACGAAGTGAATGTGGTGCGAATGAAAGTGTTACGAACAAAATAATGAAAGGAACATTAAGATAGTTTGGACTCATGGAAAGAATGAATGAAGAAAGTAAAAGAAACTAGAAATTAACTAGATTAACCAGAAACTCGATGAAGACCGAAGATAACATGGCATAATAAACCAAATTAATTAATGTCGGCCACGTGAGGAATCAGAAAAATCAATGTACGTGGATGAAACAATATATGAATGTTGTGAAAGTGAGAAAAGTGTGGCAGTCTATTCTTTCTGCCTACCGGTTCGGAGAGAGGGCGTGATGGTTACTTAATTTCAATTTATGCTTTACACAAAAAAAATGTCTGTACATAAATTTAAAGTTGTGAATGTGTGCACAAATATAATTCAGTTAAAATTGTTTTCACATATTGGAGTATTCTTATATTAAAAAATTATATGTTAATGATGTAAATGGAACCAGAAATAGAGGAAGACGGAGGAAAACGTGGCACGATCAAATAAATCAAATATTGAATGTCGGCCATGTGAGGAGTCAGAGAAATCGACGCGCGTGCATGACACGATGTATGAATGTTGAGGATGCGAGAGAAATATGTCAGGAAGGAAAAGTGTGGCAGTCCATTATTTCTGCCTACCCCTTCGGGAAGACGGCGTGATGGTTAGTTAGTTAGTTAGTTAGAGTATTCTTAAAATTTAACAATTACAGATGTGATATTTTCCAAAAATATTTCTTATTTTTTTTTTACTGTGCACTTTAAAAAAAAGGAAATGAAACATGATTATTAAAATATATATTGTGATATATAAACAATTGGTTAGTGTTCAAAACTAGTTTCAAAACAAAACCAAGGAAAAAATTATTTTATTATATTTTATAGTCACCAAAAAACAAACTCTAAGAATCTGCTTTAGCGGAAAATAAAAATTTGGCTTCCTCATTGTGGTAGTAGGAAGGCAAAATCTTGAATAATTATTTGCGCATTTATATCATATGAAATTACACATAAGCAAAATATTTAAAATATCACATATTTAAAATACAACTACCACAGACTAAACATAAAAGTGAAGGGTATGTTAATGACAGGTGTACTTAATTTAAAATAAATCGAAATAAAGTACTTACTTTGAAATTATAATAGGTGATGGATGCACGCGAACTTTTTCAATGTACGTATATTTGAGAGGTCAGAAAGTAACTGGTGGCAGTTGATAATATTGGAAGTTAGGTTATAAATAGATACACGTAAATAGGTCTTTAGAGATAAAATACTTTCGTGATAAAATCAACGAATTTCTCAAACATTCCTGATCAAGATTTGAATTTCAAGAATGTTACTAAAATTCACACGCTTTCTAAATGATACTGAAACATAATAATGCGGTTTCAAAATAGTAAACTTGACATTTTATTTGCGAAAATATGCATTTTTTGTACATCAAGATTTACTTAACATATTGGCCATAGATTATGTCGAAATGTCGACACAAAAACAGAATATTTAAAGAATTTATAAATACATTTTTAAACAAGAACTCGTGTGGTTCTGTCATTTTTTTGACAGCAGATAACTATAGACAAACTCGGGTATCAAAGACAATGGTCAGGTACCCTGTTACACAATTCTGTTATTATAGGAACATTTTTAATTCGTTTTATTATAATCGCGCAGAGAAAAAGCAATGCATGCGCTCTTGAAAGTATTTACCAGACCGTAATGTTAAATCACAACACATTACTTTCCAGAGATAATCAGACTGCTGAGCTTCAGAGGAGAAACGGTCTTGGGTAGGCGGCATATGGCAATTTGTGACAATAACATTCCCCAATGCCTGAAACGCTAAATGTATGATCAATGTGTACTTCCAGTACTGACACATGGAGCAGAAATGCTAACTCTCACCAAGTTGACCATAAAGAGACTCCGTGTAGCACAGAGGAAACGCGAAAGAGCCATGCTACATGTAAGACTCTCAGACCGGATAAGGAATACTGAAATACGTAGAAGGTCGGGAATAACAGATGTCGCCAAAAGGGGGGCTAAGTTTAAATGGTAATTTGCGGGACCCGCTGCCAGATTGGTAGACGATAGATGGACCAGAAGGGTGGTGGTGTGGAGACCCTGCGCATATAAAAGAAAGAGAGGGAGACCCCCCACACGACCGTCTTGGTTTTTACAAATATTATATCTTATAATGACAGTTATTTTTCGAGTAAATGTTTAATTATGAAATTCTGGATTATAAACACAAACCTACTATAACACGTATATTCGAAATGTTATCGATCCACGATTAATCCCCTTATGAAGCAGGTGCATGGTATTTAATGTGTTTAAATAATTAGGTGTTTATTAGCATGTTTAAAAAAAATATTGTACTATAAAGGAGAACGCTAGAGCCAATTGTGAAAAGTATTATAAAAATAGTATAAATACTTTTACTTAGTTTTTATTATATACTGTTTTTTTTCTTGTTGTTTCTTTTCCAATGCATAAAAAAGTGCTGCCTCATTAATTCAAGTAATAAAAAAATCTAGTAATAAAAATAACATTAAATTTTATTTTCAATAAAACACAGTAAATCTTTATAATAAAGTACAAATGCTTTATTATTACAGTTTGAACAGAAATAAAATAAATATACATTGCATGTCACCAAATAAAAAAGTAACGTAACAAACCATTCGTCAATGTGGGTAAATATACACAAAATATATTACAAAGTAATCCGTAGGGATTGCTAGGCTAAGATGTTTCAATCATTGTTCGTATCCGATAAACTTCTTGTCTTCAACTTTGATTGCACTCAGATAATTATCTAGCCACTTCTCGATTACAGGCAAATTGTCATCGCTCCATTTGGTTTCTTCCCGAATGTTCTTCAGCGACTTCTCGATTATGTGTTCCGCACTTCCAAACTCTCCCTGGCGGTCCACATACAACTTGGTAACCATGTCCAAACCTTCCTGGGTGGTGAAAACGCTGGTAGCTGAAGAAATCAAGCTGTTCCAGAGGTTCGTATTATTTTCAAATCTGCAAGAGATTAAAAAAGTGATGAAATATTTTTTTCATTAGATATTTTTATTACGGTACGGCCACACCGGAGTGCCTGGGTAGGAGTCAAGACACAGTTCGATTGTGATCACGCCCTGTAGCGCGGGGCGTATAGTGTAGCCGGTCCCATAGTGCGCCATACGTTGGCGTTGCACAGTGGGCTGAAAATGAAGCTCCATAGACTTAGCGTCGCACACTGGATCCATTTGGCAAAAACAGGGACTTAGGGGTCGAACTCAGAACTTTGTCCTGATTTTTTAAATTAGGTCCTTTGTAAGATTCCAAACCACTTTTACATTTGAACTTTTCTTGATATAACTGCTAATTTCCAAGAAAAAAAATGTTATTGTTTTTTTTGTATGAAGCAAAACTGATTTTTGCAATTATTTCGAAATCGGGTGGATACGTCAAAACCAAACTTAGTAGGGATTATAGAGGACATAATCCTCTACATTACTTGTTCCGACATTTACTTCAAATCTCTGCCCGTTTAAAAGCAGCAGACATTATAAATTTAATTAATGGTTACGAGTATAAAGTGGTTTCAGATTTTTTGTTAGATGCATAAATATGCTTGAATCACTCCATTCGTTTGTAAAGGAACGCGATGATCATTTATGCATCTAACAAAAAATCCGAAACCACTCGTAAGAATCAATTAAAAATTATAATCTCTGCTGCTTTTAAACGGGCAGAGATATGAAGTAGATGTCGGAACAAGTAATGTAGAGGATTATGTCCTCTATAATCCATACTAAGTTTGGTTTTGACGTATCCACCCGATTCCGAAATAATTGCAAAAATCAGTTTTGCTTCATACAAAAAAAACAATAACATTTTTTTTCTTGCATATTTACAGTTATATCAAGAAAAGTTCAAATGTAAAAGTGGCCTGGAATCACACAAAGGACCTAATTTAAAAAAATCAGGACAAAATTCGGAGTTCGACCCCTAAATCCCTGTTTATGCCAAATGGATCCAGTGTGCGTCGCTCGAAAATCAAGTACCTAATTTGGAGAAAAAAAATATGCCCGCGTATTTCTTTACTGAATAGCAATATTTTATGTCAAGTAACTTTTTTTGATAAAGCTATTATCAAAGATTTTCGAGCGACGCTAAGTCTATGGAGCTTCAATTTCAGCCCACTGTGCGTTGGTTCGTCGGGTGTTCATCTTGACTCCTACTCTAGCACTTCGGTGTGGCCATATCCTTATGGACTTGGACTTGGACTTGGATCATCTAGCTTACAGAGGTTCAGCTCTAATGGCGATTAAACAAATCTTTTGAATATTGTGTATAATATTTTGATGATAAAAAAACATTAATTTCATACGATTTTATTAGAAGAAATTATGTGTTTTGGCTTCATGGCAATGTCAGGTTTAAAACTTGAAAAATATTATCCTAAAATAAGGAATCCATGATGATCAATTATAAGATAATGCTTTAAAAGATGTCATTTGTTAGTAATAATGAATATGGCGCAGTTCAAGCGAAAGTAAAATAAAATCGATCTTACCTAAGCCTTATGGTATCCCAGTTATCTTGTAAGAAGTCAAAGAGTGTTGTGTATCCCCTGGAACCACCAGTAAGCATGCTGAAGATCAAATAGATGTCGTTCTCGGTAAAGTTGCCATTTTCTTCTAAAATTGTGATGTTGAGCAGTTTTTGTATTTTCCAGCTAGTAATGGGACACCCAGCCAGAGTTTTCAGCAAGTAGGTCCTCTCACTCGCCTTCCTGCCGGGTGGGAAGTTAATTATCCTCTGCAGACCAAAGTCCCACTCCTCTTGAGACCCCCATTTAAAAACGGGGCAGATGTATTGGTTATTAACTCTGAAAATCATCATTTGAAGAATTAATTTCTCATGCATTTGCTGTTCGTTTAGTAAATGTTGGTTTCCGTTTTATTTTATTTTTCATTGTATATTCAAGTTAAACTATTATTATTAAAATGTCTACTCTGAGGAAGGGCATCTGTATCCCGAAACATGTTTGTGAAAAATGCAAAAAGTGTTATGATAATACAATGTTTTCAAAAAACACAAAGTGATGGCGAATATAAATGAAATATTTTAGGATAGATTTATTTTTGTATAGTTTTATAAATATATTTTTTATTTAGATTATCTCATCAATGATTACTGACTTTAATAATAATAATTAACCCAAAAAATATATTCTTATATTCCAACTATACACACCGATGAATGTATTATTGTTTTTTTTTTTTCTACAACAAGCGAGTTAGTGAATTTTTTTCGGGAACTTTTTTATATAATTTATTATTACTACTGTCAGATACATAAACTTTTAATTAGATTTTCAATAAATTTACTTTTGTATTCGAGTGAAAACTCTTGATTATAAGTTAAAATAATAATATTAAAAATTAAAACAGTTTTTTTAACCTTTAAATTGTATTTGGATTTATGGAATTTTGAAAAATATTAATAAATTAATTTCTAGGCATATTTCTGCTTACGGATTTCCTTCGTCGGGATTTACCGCATCCATCCATTGCTTGAAAGCAGTTTGAGCTTCCTCAATACATGGTCTGTATCCAGCTCTACACAGGAATGTTTTGGACATACTCCTGAGATTGATCTTCCACCCTTCGTCGTCATTGGTTTGAACTCCTAACTCTTCATATAGTGGTGTGAGCAGTATTCGGACGTACGTCTACAAACAGTTACAATCATCATCAGCACTTCGAGATATTTAAAATATAACCATGTCATCAACATCAACAAGAACACACAAAATAAATTACGATCTGCGATATTTTTTTGTTTTTTTCACCTCGAATTTTTTGTGAACTTCCGAAGAATCAATGTGCCTCCCGATGTGATCGATCATTGTGAAGACAGGGTCCCAGACAAGGTGATTCCTCTCGTCCTTCAGGAAGAGGGTCATGTTGAGGGCTGTGGCGAAGCTCAGATCTCCAGCGTAGGCAAGGTTCCAGGCGTCATGCAGGAGCTTGGCTCGCGTGTACACCGGGATGTGGAGGCGAGATTCAGAGGTCAGATACTTGGCTAGCATATTCCAATTTCTGACGTCGTAGTTGACGGGGAACGGACCTGAATTACGTATAAATACTTTTAGCTTAATATTACACAAACGAATTAAATTAAAGAAAATGATTTTTGTTTTAACTTATAGTTAAACCTTATAGGGGGAGTAAAGGGGATTCTATTGACTCTTCGAGCGGTGCATGGCCATCACCGTGGTGATGGCCATGCTACGCTGGAGGATTGATCTGATCCCAAGTACCTATCCACACCTCCTCGACTTTGTTCTCCCCTGGAAACTATGCGAAATGTTAGAGATCGAGTGTGAATAACCTCGGTGGATAATATTGATGCATAGGCTAACGTGGAAGGACACCTCGCCAACCCGTCTGACAAGCGTGGCGTTGTAATGCCAACCACCCCCCGTATGACATGTCATACATGGAGAAGTATGGGGGAGGCCTATGTCCAAAGAAGGGGAAGAAGAAACCTTATAATTAAATAGATATAGAACTTATTATTAAAAACACCACCGGTACAATATAGATGCGTGTTATCGAGGATTGACAGACATGGAAGCAGATGGATGAGGCCATCGCCCAGGAATGAACAGATACGGGCTAATGATGATGATGAGAAGAAAGAAAGCATAAATTATTTTTCTTGAATCTGAAAAGTTGTACCTATTTCTTCCGGATTGACAATGATGAATTTATCACTCGACGGTAAATCTGTAATCTTAGTCTCCTTTTCTTTCTTCATCCAAATCTGCGGGACCGTGTCGGAGAAATTCAGTTTATCCTCTTTCACAATTACCAATGGAATCCACCAGATCAGCTTGTCTTGCCCGGGTACATCGTGGGGTCTCTCTCGCAGGTAAACCCTCTGAATAAAAATATATATGAATAAATATAATTATATTTCGGTTACAAGGAACATTTATACATATACACAATTTTAACAATCAAATAAAACAGAGTGGTCACTTATAAACTAAAAGGAGGTGGAGTTATGTAAAAAAGTGGAGGGGGTATAATTAGGATTGAGGAGAGAGGAGATGTAACGGGAACATTTCGAACATGGGAATTGAATTCAAATTAAACTGGTTGTTTATTATATTTAAATTATTTTTTATGGGTTTTTTAATTTCTAAAATTAAAAAAAAATGTATTGTTAGGTTTTCATTATAAATTTACAAAAAAATTCTTTGTAATCGAAACATAATATTAAGTGTGTAATACAAAGGACATATAATTATATTTATTCAAATATAAATCCACAACACAAAATGAAGGCGAATATAGACGAGCGAATATAGAAAATTAAATGTTTTCTTTTCATTTCTTAGATGGAAGATTTTACTACAGTAGCACCTTACTTGTTTCGCGGTGGCAGATTTGGATTCATAATTCCTCTCTACAGAGATGACCGGAAGACGATCCTTGGAAATCCAAGATGAACCAATATCGATAACGCTCATATCTTTGGAGATGGATTTATCTTCGTGAGCTACGCTGTCCAGTGCTTTCCAAATATCATCCGCGGTAAATGTTCCATATTTCCTAAAAATAAAATTAAAAAATAAGATCATAAGGTACATATCATTATTTATGCTATACTCGTTAATTCGTGTATATATGCAAATATGAAATCTTTTATAGAATACGGTGAAAACAGTAAGAACTTTTATTGAAATTACATTTTGAAAACGTTGTATATAGTATTTGATAAGAGAGATTGATAATATATATAAAATAAAATAAATTAAACGCATGAGAGATATTTAGATAAGATAGATAGATTGTGGCGATGAGGTTGGCAACCCATCACACCGCGTATCTCGCGGGGGCGAAAAGAGAAAGATGGAGTGTCGCATAAAGTGTGCGGTCCATTCTTTCTGCCTACCCTTTCGGGGAGACGGCGTGATGGTTAGTTAGTTAGTTAGTTAGATTGATATGAGTCGATTTTTTTTAACTTGTCTATTAGCGAGCATGGATGAAGAATACAATTCAATTATTTATTTAGAACTCTGAAAACAATTGTGAGTATATGCGCGTGTGTATAAAACAAAAAAATCATTTTTGTTTTCATTTAGCATGGTGTGATGGAGGATTGTTTCGAGTTCTATAAATCAAATCAAATCAGTTTATTTCATCAATAGACATTACAAAATTAAGGTTTAAGGCATCTATTGAGAACAGGTAAAATAATATATTGTATACTCGTATAGTATACTACCAGAAGCGCATGAGAGATGGTGCGATATTAGGAAGACAAGATACTCTCCAAAATCAAGATTATTTGCCTTCTGAACGTACTTTCACTAATATGAAAAACGTCGATCTCCGAGGAGACCTCGTTCAGCAGATTAATTGCTCTTCCCACCGGTGTCACCAGAGCCAGGTTGGTTCTGGCGGCCGGTAGCAAAACAATCTATGCTGTAGCTGTCGGAGATATCTATCAGGGACAAAAAGCCGAACACCCTCCAGCACGGCCGAGTTCTCGAAATATCCCCTGAGTAATCTAAAGAGATGGGTTACGAAATACCCATATTTTCGGAGCTGCAGAGCACAAAGAAAATGAGTATTTTTTAAATTGCGTATAGATAAATATAGTTTAAAATATTTGTTTATGGGATATATAAAATAATATTTATAAAACGCTATTTATCGATACACAAAATATGGTTTCAATTAATCTTACAAACTGAAAATGGCTATAAATTCTCACTTTTCATTGATAAACTTCTGAAGGCCCTTGGTGAAGGTCTTCTCTCCGAGGGTGTAGTTCAGCATCCGGAATACCAGCTCGATCTTGCTGCACGCTGTTTCTTGCTTCATGCCCGTGATTCTGGAGTGAGGATACCGCTTACTGAACTCGTAGTACAGAGAATACAGTATCGTCATAGGCCACTTTCCGTCCATTTCCAAACCATTGTCGATCTATAAAACATTTGAATTTTAACACGTTACCTTTTTATGGAAAACAAAATTCAAATTCATCAATATTAAATATTTAATACGGAGTTTTACATCATTTCAACAAAAAAATAGTTTCGAACCCCAAATAAACTATGATGGTTTAAAAATATTTAAACTTTTTTTGATATTTGAATTGATATCTCCGGCATGGAAAGAATAAGAATGACTTTCTTTGAAATAATTTCGGTTCCAAAACAACGACTATTGATTTCTTTAGAAGTAAAGATATACATTATGAATAGGAAACTCCATTGGCTGGATGGAGATGTGGGTGATTGCCACATCCTAGGCCAAACAACCCGGTGATTAACCCATTCTTCTTCTTTATATCAGCATTCTGTCGTCCACTACTGAACGTAAGCCTCTCTCAAAGAACGCCATTGCCCCCTATCAATTGCCGCTCTCTTCCATCCACATCCAATCCTTATTATATTGTCGGTCTAGCGGGCAAGGGAACGTCCAACTCTGCGGAATCTTGTGCATGTCTCCACTCCAGAATCCGTCTTCCCCATCGGCTGTCGGTTCTCCGAGAAATGTATCCAGCCCACCGCCACTTCAGCCAGCCTAACTACAGAGTCACCTCAATCACCTTGGTTGTGGAGGGGGATCTGAGGGCAGGTGGTGTTCTCTTCTTCTCTGGTTTCAATCCTGGGATTGGTTTGCAGCAATTTCCTCCATTATTCTCTTCCATTTTTCCCTGTCTTGTGCGGCTCTTTTGAGATCTGCATATGATGAGCAGCGTACGTCCACTAACAGGTCCTCCAGGTACTCTCGGCGTGGGCGTCCCCTAGAGTTTGTCCCCTCGATCATACCCTCCATTATGGCATGCAAGAGACCTTCTTGACGTATTACATGGCCGATCCATCTTGCACGCCTTTCGGACAAGGTCCTGAGCAGGTGCCTTCCTCCTTCGATTCCTTGAAGAACTTCCTCATTCGTGATATGGTCTCTCCAGGAAATTCCAAAGAGTCTTCTATAGGACCACATCTCAAAAGCCTCTAGTCTCCGCTTATCCCTTCCGGATAGGCACCATGTCTCGCAGCCGTACATCAAGACACTCCATACATAGGTCTTGATGAGGAGTATTCTCAGTTTTAGGTCTATATTATTTGATTCTATTATTTTCGACCTTTTATTAAATGCAAGCCTAGCCTGATGTATACGGCTGTCGACCTCGCTCTTAGACCAACCGTCCCATGTTATTTTGCTCCTGAGGTAGACAAACTCCTTGGTGTTCTTTAGTAGAACTCCTGACATCACTACTCTCATCTGATGTTGCGTTCGGCCTACAGTCAGCAGCTTTGTTTTGTCCTTATTATATTTATAGGTGGTGTTATAAACTGGAGAATGCGACTGATGGGCCGGAGAGTGGCAAAGAATTCTGGAGGAGACCGAGACCCATAGGGGGCTGTAGCGCCACTGTTGTTGTTGTTGTGCAGCTGACGTCATTTGCAATAAAAAAATGTCTTGAACTGCGGTTGAGAAAATTTACAGCTCAGACAGATAGTCCCAACTTATCATAATATTACGTACAATTTATTAGAAAGGAACTGAAGTTAAAAGGTTTATAAGATATATTAAATTATCAACTGCAAATTTAGTTTCGGGATTCTCGAGTTTGCGGGAGCTTTGAGGCATAGGACCAACCAAGAGATCCATACGATGACCCAGCAGCCCCTTATAACGAGCACCGAAAGAGCCTGTCGCCTAGCATGGATTGGGCACGTATGCCGAGCCGAAGAGACCAGAGCAATCAAGACCCTGTACGCGCCTAGACCGACTGGAGTAAGACCTCTAGGAAGGCCTAGACAGCGCCTAATGGACAATGTTCTGGCTGATTTGGCTAGGTTGGGCGAATCGGACTGCTGGGAATAAAAGGCCCAGGATTGAGGAGCTTGGCGAAAAATCATCAAGGAGGCTAAAACTCTTCAAGAATTTTATGGCCATATGAAGTTAGTAAGTAAATTTAGTTTCCCGTACTTAAGTTAGAAACCATTTTTTTCTTGCAAATTTAGTTAGTCGTACTACAAGAGTTAATAAATTCATTTCTGTTTTTGTCACTCATGTATGGCTCTCTCCATGGCGCGCTGGGTGAGACCAGGAACTTGTACCCCACACACCTTGTCAGCAACCACGTCTCGGCTTCATATGATTAACCCCACTGGATTGGAACTGGTGGAGGGGTGATTGATTGAGGGTGTGAATGATGGAATTACCTTGATAGCTGTAGCAGCAGATAGGTATCCCACCAACGCCTTGTTGATGTGGGCATCGCTCCACCACACAGGGGTCACCAGCCCTCCCAACCACTGGTAGTTCAGCTCCTGCGATAGTTGAAGGAACCCGCGGGAGGCAAGTTCACTCTCCCTGAGGTAAATATTATATAGCAATCATTTTTTAATAATATTCACAAACTTTTTCTAATTTAAAATAATAATTAATTAATACGATGTTTTTAAGAATGACTTCTACTTTTGTCTTTATTTCGACAGCGACCGGTTTCGCCAGGCTCGAAACGAAACCGGTCGCTGTCGAAATAAAGACACAAGTGGAAGTAGTTCTTAAAATACATCGTTTTTTTAAATTATGATTTAAGATTAATTTCCATCAAAAGAGACTTCAGTGAAATCACTAGATTATTACTGATTTCTTGGACAATGACGTAAAACTATATATTATGCATTAATTCTTGTTGAGAACGTGCATTTTATAGAAGTTGTATTATATCATGTGGGGTAACGTGCCATATATTGCATTGCTAGATAATTATCAAATGATATTTCCCTTTAACAATTAGAAGCATATAATCACTCCCTTAAAAACAATCGTAATAAAACTTATCAATTACGTACGAACGTATTGACGACCTTCGTGGCCGAGTGATAAGTGCATTGACTACCACCCCGAAATTTCCGGGTTCCATTCCCGGCGAGGGCAGTGTGATTGTCACACTGTCTTTGGTCTGGTGTAGAATTCACGTGACAATAAAATGGCGATAGATTAGCTACCTATCACATGTCACGAGAATCACTATAATAGCTATAATACCCTTTACATCGATTGGACTCATGCTGTCATGATGTAAAGAGCGATTCAACAAAATAATAAGAAATAATAATAAGAACCCCCCAATGTTAAATACTTAATACAATAATAGCAAAAATATATTTTTTACCTCTTTTTCGTATTATCCTTTCCTATTATTACAATATATAGGTACAAAGAGTGTATATAGTCTTTTTTTACTTTTATTTCTACAGCATTAAAAAAAATTGTATAAGAAAAAATATATATATTTCAATTTAAATCTGAAAGTAATTTATTCGTATCACCAAAATTGGGTTATTAACCAATCTACCTTACAAAAAACCTTTATGATATTACTTTACTTTATAAATATTAAAATATGTCAGAACTTTAATAACATATAGATTTATATTATAATAGTTTAGTAATGCTTCCGATCGAAACACCCCTTGCAAAGTCGGCTTCCGAAAGACGGCTTCCGCAACCTGTTGAAGTTTTACGTAGGACACTTGTAATGTGACATTTCTGGTGGAATATAAAAAGAAAAGGTGAAATGAATTACTTGAAAACGATGAGGCCCCAAGTATCTGCAGGCTTCACTCCTTGGTAGTTTGGCAATGCCACAAGGTCAAGCTTACTCATGGGTAGTGGGAGTTGCCAAAATTCAGATATATGCGTGAAAGTTTTTTCAACCTTCTCAATTACTCCTTCAAGTGCGGCTGCGAAGTCAGTTCTACCCCAGATGGTTATTTCTGTAACAATAAATATATACATATATATTCACTGTGTAAAAATATCTATCTAAACCGAATCAGAAAGTACACAAAAACGATTTTTGAGATATTTATACCTCAGAAAATATAATTAGGTACTAATGTCTTATATCCCTTACTAAAAACGGACGACTCAGTTCTTAATGAACTCAAAATAACAGGAAGACTATCTATAATATGAAGTCGGCGAGTATTGAGTTTCTTTGGTCACATTGTCTGAAGAGAGCTTGGTAGCCTGGAAAAGGGTATTGTCACAAGAATTGTTCCAGGCAAAAGAATTAGAGGCAGATCTCCTACGCGGTGGTATAACCAGATTAAGGAGATGAACGAGGGAAACCTATACTCGGCGGTATGAGCTGCGGAGAACAGAGAGGGATTGGAGGCGTTTTGTTTTAGTCACGAGCAATTCCATAGATCACAAGCATCAGTAATGAGGAAACGAAGAAAGAAGAGAAGAAGATATCCTTCACTATACAGGTATACTCTTGAAACATATCTAGGTAAGAATTTTTTAAACTTTTATCTGAGGATATTTACAGTATAGGAAAATTGAGAGAACTTAATCTGTAGTTTCCTTACATAAGAAATGAGCACGATACGCATGGCCGTGATCATTTATAGATAATTTTTGTTCTGATTATTGTTATATGACAGTAGCGTTGAAAACAATTTGGTATTGTTAATTGTGAAATTTTTAACCGGTTTTCAAAAAAAATTAACACTTATTACGATTACTAAAATTTTTAAAAGCTTAAAATTCTGTACAACTAGTAATAATATTAATAAAAAATAATTGCTAAGTAGATACTTACCAATTTCTTGTCCAAACATCGTTAGATTAGTTTTGTTAACGCTTTCCAAATCTGAAACGATCAATCCAACGGCGAATGTAGGGATTGGAGGAGTTGTTTCGAAGTGGTCCCAAACGCATTTGGACACTTCAACACTAAAAATAAAAATTACATGTAAGTTTATTACAACCCAAAGTTAAACAAAGTAGCATTCATTATATATTTTATGATTTTGTTTTAACCGCTGGTAATTTTCTTATTATTCGTTAATAATAATAATACAATTTGTAGTTTTAGCGAGTGAGCACAAAGTTAATGCTAATAAAACAACGACCGGCCTATATTTTTTTTAGATGAACCGTTTAAAAGAAAATTTTATTTGAAAATCATTTTAAATTTGTTGACAGATTCGTTTAGCTTGGATCATTGATCGAGATTAAAAAAAAGATTAGGGTATGAAGAGTTTATTAAAAGGTTGCTACTCCGATCTAATACGCTAGTCGAAATCGCAAAAATTACAATACTATTTAAAACATAAAGTTAAATCTGATATTTGAAGGTTCAAAAACCGTTCATCTCTGTTCTTAGTTATTATTATTAAATATTATTTATTAGTTCTAACTGATAAAAAAGAATTATTAGTACCTACTTATAAAAAATAGCACAGGTTAATTTTTAAATTTGAATTATTATATCGAATTTTAAATACGTTTTTTATTAGTCTTTCTTTGTTTAGTTTTTTTTATATATTTTTACACCTGAAGATGGAGGTAGGTTAGAGTGATATAAAAAACGTGTCACGGGTGGAGCATAAAGCAAACGTTTTTATGTACGGAAGTATCGCCGACTTTATCGCCTGTTACTTTACGTGTGATTTAGCAAGAGCATTTTGAGAAATTTACCAAAAATTAAATGGTCATACGAATTATAGAACAGAGTGTCCCAAAAATAGCAGACCAATTTTATTATTTTTAATTGTTTTGTTTTTCATTAAATCGTGTACTTAATCCATGCACGTGGAAGTTTATCAGTTTAACTAATTTTATTTTTTTATTTTATAAATACGTTAAAAAAAAATTCAGAGTAGCTAGTCAGTCCTGAGAAAAAATGGTCAGAGTGCAAAAGGTTAAGAAACAGGCCACAAGGCCTACACTAAGAAGAAGAAAATCCGGATTTTATTATCTCAAATATTAGGTCCGTTTATTCTTTGCTAATTTTAATATATAACATCGTATTCTTACGGTTCTTCGGTTGAGACCTGGAGAGGCATGTTCGACAGACTGTGCATATAAGCTGGTCTCAAGACGCTGATTTCAAATGGAGTCTTGTAGGAGGGTTCGTCAAAGCAAGGAAATACTCTTCTGGCATTGTTGGGCCTCAGGTGTAGCGCCACAGTAGACCTAATCAAATAAAAATATGATTTCAATTTATGTTAGTGCGTTAGTATGTAGTAATGCGTTAGTATGTACATTAAATATAGAGTAATCTTAAAAAGATTAACATATGTAATCAAAATCTTCATAGATGGCACATTGAAACTGACATGTGAAATCTTTCATAGGACTTTAACATACTCGTACATACAACTTCCAAAAATTTGTCATACAAGGTCGTAAAGAAATGTGGAATGGGGAATGTTGTAATTACATAAAGCGTGCGCTTAACCCAACCAATGACAGGTCATAAGTCCTGTAAACACCTTGATCAACCATATTCAGTTTCCAATTTGCATCTTCGTCTCTATTGAGATACAATTAAATACAATACAATTAAATCTTCAATTTATTTGTTTCTTTTTCAATTGTATAAAATTAGATGGCATATTTAGAGCGACGTTTAAACTAGATTATATTTTTCAATCACTTTGCACCTTTGCACGCTTATTGGCCTTTATGTTTTACACCAATTGTGATCAAAAACTAATTTTTGACTCTATTGAGACTTAACAACTTTGTAATATCTAATCCTCAATTGATTCGATGGAATCAAATTGAATTTGGATAAATCGAACAATTTTATATTTTTTATCAGGATTAATTGTACCTCAATAGAGACGAAGATGTAAATTATTTTCTAGGGACAGAATATGGTGGTCGAGACGCTCACAGAACTTATGACCTGTCATTGGTTGGGTTAAGCGATCGCTTTATGTTAACAACATTCCCCATTCCGCCCTTCTTACGACCACCACGTCTGACAATTTTTTGGAAGATGTATATATGCTACAATGTTGAGGAACACTTCACATTTTTTAGTTCAATCTACACTAGCGCCATCCATTAAGAATTTTTTTTATACCACATGGTTGTATTGTATTTAACCCTTAATTAGACTCACATAATAAACAATTTTGTAAATATAAAATGAAAAAATAATCAATTAATAAAAATAAAAATAATTCAGAAGAATAACCTTAACAGATTGTTTTCGATATTTATTTTGTACCTTTCTTTTTTTTCTAAGCGTTTTAATTTATTTTAAAATATTACATATGACACTACAAATTTAGTGAACTAACTAACTAAAGTAAAGTTAATACTTAACAAAAAAGAAAAGTCAATATGTGATTCAGAATTTTCTCCGTTCAATATAATTTATCTTGAATTTTGAATCTTTTTACGTATTTCATTCTATGTACATACAATGGTTCATTTTTAACCAACCGGTTTCGACACAATATGACGTTTGTCACAATGAACGAAGCCAGAATTACTGCTGAAGCCGGTCTGTGCATAGAACAGAACACGACTAATTAATTTGTCTCACTCACACTCGCGAATATAGAGAAGTGAGTAAACTTCAATATGTGACATTGCGATACAGTGAAATATCATTTGAATTTATTGGTAATCTATAAAAAATATAATGTAAATGAATAAATACAGTAGAACTCCAATCATCCGATCTCCGACTATCCGACTGACCGAGATGTTCGGTAAGCAATGACTTTCATTTACAGTACAGTACGTATAATAAATACTTGTAACTTTGCGTAACATGGAAATTGTTGTCTTTTCATTAAATTAATTAAAAAGCCATTTTTCTTTAAATATAGTTTTTTTTTCTCCCATTTTCAAAATACATACAGTAATTAATTAAAATAGATAATTTTTTCGGAAAAAATCCAATTATCTGAATAGTGTCTGGTCCCAATTGATTAGGATAATGGACGTTCTACTGTGAGTATTTATTATATTTATAATGATTATTAGAAGAAATATGTATTAGCTACCCAGCACAGGTTAGAAAAGGTTGACATTGTTTTTTTTTACCTCGCTTTATCATCGGCCACAGATGGCGCCCTGAAGAATGCTTCCGTCTTTTCTGTCTCCAATTTTCCCTCGAATGATATTTCTATACTCCCGACGGTACCATTAGGTATATCCTTAGCCAGACGAATGACTATAATTGGCCTCTTGGGATTCCTGTCAGTTCGGATAATGGGAAGTGGTGCCAGTTTGTAAAGTCTTGTCCTTAAAAAACATATTTGATTCAATTAAATCATAACAAAATTCGACGAAACTGTTCGGAACACAAGGAAAATAGCATATATAAGTTATTCAGGTGGGTTTTCTATAATTTTCATCTTTCTAATATAAACAAATGTTTCAGACATACACCTAAAATTTCAAATCGATGATATTAGAATTTAATTAATACGAATGAAAATGGGTCGACACTGTGCGAACCAAGGGACTTCTAAAAACATCGGAGATGAAGGTCCTTAGATCAATTACTGGAAAAACTCTCCGAGATCGTGTCCGCAACGTAGACATAAGAAAAACTTGCGAAATAGAGGATATCGTTCAGTGGAGTGGATCCAGAAGAAGATACTGGAGGGACCATGTAGCCCGAATGGTGACAGACTTGCATATACAGCCGCTTATGAAATCCCCTCCGGACACCGCCCACCTGGAAGACAGCCTAAGAGATGGAGGGACAGCTGGACCTCATCATCCGGACGAGACATGATTTCTGTGTCACGGATCGTCAGATCTATTAATAGAAGAAGAAGAAGAATGAAAATGTATTGTTGGGAATTTATTATACTTTAAGGGAATGACATATTTCGCCTTTCTAAAGCATTATCAAATTACTTTTGATAATGCCTATGCAATGCGAAACATGTCGTTGCCATAAAATACAACATAATAAAAATTAGACGTTTTCATTCGTATTAATGATTTACCTTATTGTTCAAGAAACTATATTCAGTGTTAGAATGTAATTAATTCGAATGAAAACGTCTGTTTTCTAGAAGTTTTATTATGTTTTAAGTGAATGACATGTTTCGTCTGCCTAAGGTATTATCAAAACATTTTATTAAACATTATCAAATTGATAACAAAATTGAAGAAAATAAAAAGTAAATCTTTCAAAAAAATTATGAAGATACATTTAAAATCAAATGATGGAAAGACGACGTACAAGCATGACGCATTATAGAATAAGAAAGAGACGTCAAGATATAAAAATGTGACAGGTCGTGTTCTCTGCCTCTCCGTCTAAAGAAACAGCGTGATGGAGAGTTGGTTAATAAAAACCATATTACGTATTAATGTTATATGGTCATCATTGCAGCAATATAGGGGGGCGAATTGAATCAACAAATAAAAAAATATAGCCGAAATAATAATATATTTTATTAGTATTCAAATAACCGTAATTACGAAGGAAAGTCCTTCAATAAATGGTATATTAAGTTAATTAATTAATTTAATATTTTTTTGTGTTATCTCTTTTATTAGGACGATCCATTGTCACCGGTAAAACATTGATTTATTAAAATATAATTCCGCACTGTAAACAAATTTTTATTATTTCTTTATTAACTATGTTTAACTCCATATTAATCACTTAATATCGATGACCTTTGTAGCAGAGTGGCAAAATAAATGAAGACTGAAGGTCCCGAGTTAGATTCCCGGCAATGGCAGTGTGATTGTCACTGTCTGTAGTGTGGTGTAGATATCACCTGACAATAAAATGGCTATAGATTAGCTTCCTATCACATGTCATAAGAATCAATAGCTAAAAAGTTGTATACAGTAATTTGGTTCAAATAATCTGATGACATCCCATGGACTGATATGGTAACCAACAATTAGGTGTTGCAAAGAGCTAGAGCAGAAAGAGAAATGTTGTCCAATACAAAGATTAGAAAAATGGCATATTTGGGACACATTATCCACAACGAAAAATACGGTTTGCTATACCTCATCATTAAAGGAAAGATTAAGGGTAGTCGTGGTGTATAAAGACGACAAATATCCTGACTAAGAAAAAATAGAGAGTGGACCAGAATCTAAAGCACGACCCGAGAGCACGTGAACACGCTGTGGGAAAACAGGTACGAAGAAAGCGCCACCGGAAGTGGGACCAAGAGTTTTCTCCCCTCCGTAAGAGATGCCAAAGAGCTGAGGAAGAGAATAACACCTTCATTCCAGCTCACGCAAATTCTCACTGGACACGGTGCCACGCTTTCGTACCTACACAGGTTCAAGCTCAAATATGCGCCGTTCTGCCCCTGCGATATAACAGCAGAGTAGACGGTAGACCATGTCATCATCCACTGCCCCGTCTACGCGCGAGAGAGATGGAGACTAAAGAAGGAGTGTCAACGGAGGAACATCGACCTCATCGACCTCCCAGCCATCCTGCGCAACAGAGAGACATTGGAGATCTTCGTTGACTTCGCAACCACTGTGGTCGATCGGTTGCGGGCAGCCAACAAATAATATTGCCTTCCACATTCTGATTAATGAATATTTTTCCACAGGCACGCCGCATCCTAGCTGAGTCATGTCTTGTAAATAAAGATCACTTCCCAATATAAATGTATTTTTTCCCACAGGTACACCGCATCCCAGCTGAGGTTTCCATGGTTCCCTCAGCTGTCAGACGAATGTCGGGTTGCTAGGTAGCTAGCCCATGGAATCACAAGCCAGGCACACTTACAAACACTAAGATAAAATCGCACACAAAGACACTCTTCCAACTTAGCTTACACCGTCTTGAACAATTACAAAATCGAGACATTAAGACATAAAGACAATCAAGTAAAAAAAAAAACAGAATCTAAAGAGTGTAGAAGTTAGCAATGGCTAGCACAGGACAGAGTAACCTACGCCAAGTAAAAACCGACGTCGGGGGGACCTGACATGGCACTTTAAAAATAAGATATATAATAATTTAATAAAACGATGTTTTCAACGACTTTCATTTTTGTCTTTATTTCGACAGCGAATAGTTTCGCCAGGCTCGCTGGCATCGACAGACCGGTGATCAGGGGTGATTAAAATAATTACGTAAAATTTACTGAATTTAAATATTGGTTTATTTTTTATGTACTTTGTATACAACACACACTTTATTTAAAAAAATTAAATTAAAAAACCAAACACGTTTTGGACACACAAGTCCTTCATCGGTGATATATAAATATTACTAATATTTTTATGAATTTACGAATTTGGTCAGTTTTGACAGATATTAAAATTATTTATTTCGGAATGTTTATGCTTTTGTTTTAACAAATATAGTGAATAAATGTAAATTTAAAATAATAATTTAAAGTTCTTATTGGGGTCCAGATATTATCTTACAAAAAAGGAAATAAATCAAATATTGAATTTGATGTTAAATTTATTTAATTCTTTTAAACATTTTCTTTATTTTTAATTGCTTTTTTAATTTCTAAAATTTCGAGATTGTATTAAATGTTGGTATTAAATGCCAGCGAGCCTGGCGAAACCGGTCGCTATCGAAATAAAAACAAAAGTGGATGTTGTTAAAAAAAACATCGTTTTATTTCATTTTTATTTAAAATGAACTTCCATCAAGAGACTTCAGTAAAATCATTTGTTTTTTTAAAAAGAAGATATAAGTTTTTTAAATTGCATACTTAGGGTCTAATACTACGCCTTGGACATCAATGTGGAGGATATTCAAGTCCTGGTGTGCGTGGAGTGATATCTCAGAGCTGTCCTTGACCCAGGTGATGTTGATGAGCACGTTTCCCTTGAAGGTGCCCTCCCCAATGAAAGGGTCCAGATCGAGCTTGTACCGGGTAGGAACCACCTCGCCGTCCAGCTTGGGCTCATTTATTAAACTGTGGGCCGCGCTCAGATCAATACTGCGTGGAAACCTCAAAATATTTGGCTAAAAAATATATAATCAAAGTTACATTGATTTAGATTTTTGTTTGCGATGACAACTTTAAGTACACCATTCACTTTGTTGCCTGCTCCAAACCTTCTTTCAGTTGGCTAGAAAGACAGTGCACAATGGTGTTCTTCTACCGACCCTTATGTATGGAAGCAAAGCATGGAACTGGCAAAAGAAGGATGAAAGTAGAATAAATGCACTTAAAATGAGATCTCTTAGAATAATGTGTGGATACTCTGTGTATGATAGAGTGTCGAATGAAAATATAAGAAGTGAATGCGGTGCGAATGATATAAGTGTGTAAGTAAGTAAAAAATAATGAAAGGATCATTAAGATGGTTTGGACATATGGAATGAATGAATGAAGAAAGAATGGTAAAAAAAATATATGTTAATGATGTAAATGGAACCAGAAATCCAACCGAAGACCGAGGAAAACGTGGCACGATCAAATAAATCAAATATTGAATGTCGGCCATGTGAGGAGTCAAAGAAATCGACGCGCGTGCATGACACGATGTATGAATGTTGAGGAAGCGAGAGAAATATGTCAGGAAAGAAAAGTGTGGCAGTCCATTATTTTTGCCTACCCCTTCGGGGAGACGGCGTGATGGTTAGTTAGTTAGTTAGTTAGTTACATTGATTTAATTTTGGAGTAAAATAGACTGAACATTTTTTTTTCATAAAAAACGCTCACTTAAAATTAAATATCGTAATCATGTCTGTCCAGGGAATTCTAAGCATTCAGCGATAGAGGCACATTTCAAATGCTTCCAGTCTGTTTATTGAGTTGACTTTTAAGGTCCACGTTTCAGATCCATACAATAAAACAGACCACACATAGCATTTGTTTATTCTCTGGCGGAGTTTCAAATTTATGTTATCATTGCAGAAGAGCGATTTCATTTTATTAAATGTAGCTTTTGCTGCCTCAATTCGACATTTTATCAAAACTTGGACTTGGACTTGGACTTGGATCTTCTGGCTTACAGAGGTTCAGCTTATGTGGCTATTCCTCTTACGTCTGATGGGAACATTGTTGGAAGGTGATTTGGTGGGTTTTTAGTTTATTCGGGGGCATGATTTGTGTGGCCCGGAGTGTTCCTCTCAAGGAGAATTGATTTTGGGCGCTTGTGGCGGCTGGAAGTGTTTGAGTCGTAATTAGAGAGGTCTTTTATTGTGGGGTTGGGATGTGAAGGGAGTCCTTTGTAAAAACGTTCGGCAAGTTTCAGAATGAATTCATCTGTCATCGGGATTCCCGATTCTAGGTGCAGTTGTGTAATCCTGGTCCATGAAGGCGCACCAAGCGATAAACGGATAGCCTTATTTTGCAGGATTTGGAGTTTTTGTATGTGACTCGAAGCTGCATAGTCCCAGATTGGGGCTGCATAAGTGAAGATCGGCTTTATAACCGTTTTGTATATCAGGAGTTTATTGTCGATGCTTCGTTTACTGTTTCTAGCTAACATTGGGTAGAGGGCTGAGATTGCTTTTGACGCAGCTTTGACTTTATTTGTAATGTGTGGCCTCCATGTCAGCTTAGAATCCAAGGTAACCCCATTTTATCAAAACGAAACATTATATTTATATGAATAAACAAAATGTATTTTTCCCATATTACATTTCGCAATAGATAACTGAAAACATTTTTTTATTAAAAAAAAATCATGCATAGAATGTTTAAGAAACAATTTCTCATAAATGAAAATTTGAAACTTCAATGTGTGAGTTTTATTTAAAAAAAATTACATAGCACTTACCCTGTTTGCTTTTAGAACACTAGCCGATACGCAGGCCACAGCGATCAGTAGTATTGTGGCACTAAGTGCCGTCATTTTTTTGGGTTTTCCTTTCTGGAAAAAAAGCATCAATTATCAAAACATATTTTTAAGCATTTCAGTTACAATACTTTTCGCTAAAAAATACGAGTATAATCTAGGTTATTTGATAAATAAATTTTGTAATTTTATAACTTACTAACTAACAAAATGTTTAGAAGCTAAGAAACCGGTGTTGATTTAAGGCAGGGATGGCGAACCTTTTTCGCATGTGGGTCTAATTTAAAAACAAAAAACCGGCTAGGGGTGGGCAAACTTGAATTATCTATTTTCTCAGGAGACGTTGGCGACCTTTTTTTAGCTCCTTCGTGAAAATCGGTCGGCGTTCGACTTTTCGAAATGAGCAAAAAAAAGGTCGCATATGAAAAATATCCCTGGAAATGTCTATCAATTGTGTATTTATGTATCAATTGTGTATTTTCTTTTGCTGTTGTATTGCTATGTGTACGGCGGGACATCGAGGGAGAGTAGCGTAGCTTAAATGTGGTCTGGGTTCCCCTTGGTTGCAAATATACATATATTATTATTAATATTTTTTAACATATCCCGCATGGATGGGGGACGGGGCTAGGGAGTGCATGAGTGAAGCTGACGAAAGGCGCCGCTGCGCCTATAACAGCTTCGCCCTCAATGGTTCGGCCATTAAAAATCCCTGAAAACGACCCAGAATTCGGTATCGACCTTTTTTTCTTGCTCATTTCGAAAAATCAGGTTCCGAGTTCCCGTCAGGCGTCATTTCTTAAAATTCAAGCCGGTCAGATAATTTCTCCCGCGGGTCCCTCGTTCGCCATCCCTGATTTAAGGAATAGGTTGCTTAGCTCCTGATCCAGGGGATTTAGGTCCAGGCCTGGATAGGGCCAGGTTCCTTCTTTATAAAAATGAGCTATTTTCTACTAATATTGGAGATTGCATAACAAATTGTAATACCTTTGATTAAAATCAACGGTGTTAGTCTATAATTAAAGCCGTGCCACACTGTTTTAAACAAGCTCTCCACATCGGTCTCCACCGGCGGTTTAAAACTGTGTGGGCACATGTTTGAAACCAAAATTTGTGGACGGACGCGCATAGTATGCGTGTGGATCCACAGTTGTAAACACGCATTCCACCAGTCAAGGTCAGTTGCATAGCGGGCATAGCGGCATCGGTGGAGTGCGGATGTATGAACGAAAATGGTGTCTACGCGAGAAAAAGAAGTGATCAGTGAATTTATTGAACTGTATAGGAACATGCCCTGTCTTTGGGACCTAGTCGACAACACACTGAGGTGGGGAGCCTTGTTTTAAAAAGTGTGGACGCCACACCAACCGTGGGCTCCACATCGCTCCACAAAGGTGACCCCTGTGGAGAGCTTGTTTTAAACCAAGTGTGGACGCTACACCAACCGTGGGCTGTACAGCTCTCCACCAAGGTCACCCCTGTGGAAAGGTTGTTTCAAACAGTGTGGCACGGCCTTAAATGACAGATTAGAAGATTGTGAAAATCTTTCCGTTCTGCCTATCCTGTCGGAGAATCAAATCAACTCGGTTTATTTTTTCAACACACTACAAACAAAATTAAGGTTTAAGACATCTATTGAGAATAGGTAAAATATAATAACTTTCGTATGAAGCACTTAATTTGTGGTGTGACATTATTAAATAAAATTATAATACACTTTTAGTATTTGTATCAACGCCACTTTATTTGGTAACACCAACCGGTTTCGCTCCCGCAGGAGTTTCGACAGGGTGAAAGAGTAAACTATATGTAAGTTGGTTATAATTTATATTTAGTTTACACTCTCATCCTGAAGAAGCTCCGGCGGGAGCGAAACCGGTTGGTGTTACCATATAAAGTAATGTTGATACAAATACTAAAAGTATATTATTATTTTATTTAAAATATAATACATATATAATACCAGGAACGCATGAGAGATGATTCAACTTCAGGAAGAATAGATACTCTACAAAGTCAAGATTACTGTCTTCTGAACATACTTTCGCTAATATAAAAAACGTCGATCTCCGTGGACACCGCATTAAGCATACTAATTGCTCTTCCCACCGGTGTCACCAGAGGCAGATTGGTTCTGCCGGCCGGTAGGTAAAACAATCTATGCTGTCGCTGTCGGTAATATCTGTCAGGAACGAAAAAGCCAACATTCACCAAGAAGGCCGTATTCTCGAAATATCCCCTGATTAATATGAAGAAATGGATTATGAGATACCCATCTCTTCAAAGCTGCAGGGAGTTGGTCTCCAACATTCCCAAAATAATGAAAGGAGAAATGTAATAATAATTAATTAGTTTATTTATATTATTGTTATTATTATTATTATTATTATTATTATTTTATCAAATCGCTATTTACATCATTACAGCGCGAGCCAAATCGATGTAAAGGGCATAGCTATCATAGCGATTATCGTGACATATAATAGATAGCTAATCTATCGGCATTTTATTGTCACATGAATTCTTCAAAGTGACAATCACACTGCCATCGCCGGGAATCGAACCCGGGACTTTCGGGGTGCCAGTCAAAGCACTAACCACTCGACCACGAAGGTCGTCATTTATCTTTGATACAAAATACGTTTGTGGTTTTGGCTGTATATAGGTCCATTTACGCTGGACAGTCATCAGCCGATACCGACACGTCAAGATAAAAATAGCCTTGAATCTCACCGACTCATAAAATTGACACTTAATTAAAATGAACAATATTATTCAGATTTTAATTGTATCTCAATAGAGACGAAGACGCAAACTGGAAACTGAACTGAACTGTGTTTCCTACAGTATATAATTCTCGTTTACAGAATACCATTTTTACTACCATTTAACTTCGCCGTGGAGAAGGCGATTATCTCGGAATTTAAATATAATATGAACGGAATCGGCATTAATTAAAAGTAACAAGACTATTTGCTCAACGCAAACGCGTGACGTGTCGGTATCGGCTGATGACGGTCCAGTGTAAATGGACCTTTAGTCTTAGCTATTATGATTTATTTATTTATTTATTTATTTATTTATTGAGGGTAACATACAGCGATATCAATAACATAAATATAAAAGAAAAATTTAGAATAATTAAAATAAGGCCAATTACATGCTACCACAAATATAAAATAAAAGTTAACAATTAACAAATGATAGTGTGAAACGAGATTGAAGTTAAACTAAGACAAAATAAGGTATACATAATATTTAAGAGTTAAAATACTTATAGTACTGGAAATAAAAAATTAAATTAAGATAAAAAAAAAGTAATATATGAGTATTATAATATCACGTTACATCGTGGTCACATCCGCGCCGAAATGAAAGACGTTATTAAAATGTTATTAAAGTAAACTATATGATGTTATTAAAATAAACAAAAGTTGTTTAAAAATAGAATAACTAAAAATTCTATAAATGATATGAAATATTCACGACACGTGTTTCGTCTTATGAGGACATCTTCGAGTGTCCTCGAGTATCACTCGAAGATGTCCTCATAAGACGAAACACGTGTCGTGAATATTTCATACCATTTATAGAATTTTTAGTTTTTCTATTTTTAAACAACTTTTGTTTATTTTAATAACATCATTATGGAATTCTATACACTTAATCATACATCGATTAATATTATGATTTAGTTTTTTACTGAAATTTTGGTTCAGAGATAATACCCGATCTAAGCTGTCATATGTGGAAAATACCAGGTAAGCTGTTTTAGGAAACCAAAGAAAATTTCCAGATTCAAGCAGGTCAAGAGTAACGGCGCTATCGGAGATCAACAGGCCAGATAAGGTTTGCTCCATTAACGTATTTCGGAAGCCTCGAGTGGCCAACAATAACACTGTGTTGACGCTATTAATTTAGCTTTCATACTAAAAGCATTTTAGCTAGAGTCAATTCGGTTTATCCAAACATATAAAAATGACCGACAAACGATGTTTTGCTGCTCTCCCGTGGAGTACAAAAGGTTATCAAATCCTGAGATTTATTATTATTATACTCTGAAATGGAAAATTTTCGTTCATAATAACCCAACCCCAAAACAAAACGAACAGAATCTATGTAAGAGTAATCTTATCTAAATTGTTTAAATATCTCTTCTACATTCGCCATCATTTTATGTTGTGCACATTTGGATAACATTGTATTATCTAAACACTTTTTTGCACTTTTCGCAAATATTTTTTTCTGAACACAAACTTCTCTTCTTCAGAATATGAATTTTAAAAGTTAAATGAAAATGAGTTATTACTTATATATTATTAATACTAAATGACGAGTGAAAACGTGTAGGAAGGGGGGAAATTAAATTTAGATGCAGGGTAAATTGTTGTATAGTTGGAATTATGAGACAGAGGAAATAAATCAATTATGGGACTAGAAGTGAAGTTTAGTTTGTTGTTTATAATATCTTAATTATTTTTAGTGGCCTTTTTAATATCAAAATTATTAGATTATTTTATAGTAATATTTTTATTATTTATGTGTAAAATTTCAACGACGTTATCTTTGTTAAACGAATGATTTCTTTCAATGAGATGATTTGCAAATTACGAAAAGTTATTATTAGATGACCTTCTTAAATGTTCTTTAAAGAAAAGCATAACTTCATTCGATGTATCTTGAAATATAGATGTGATAGAGGAAGTTCGAGAAGTATGCTAGAATAAAACAGTATAGCTATCCATCCTCTCTGCCCTCCTCCGGGGATACTGCGTGATGGTTAGTTATTCAGTTACTTATCAAAAATACAAATTACGTTTTACTTGGATTTTTTTCATATACTTTTTTTATGATATCCTGGCGTTGTTTGTTATGAAAGTGCCATTTTCAACAGAAATAAATATTTGGTAAAGCCATTGCAAGACGAAATGATACTAACTTAAAATACAAAGAATCTTTTAGTAAATTATTATCAAATACTTACTGAAAAAAGCTTTCTTCTATAATTTGTTATGAGCATTGAGCATTGGTATATGATTTTTTTTTTTATTTCTAAGCAATAATGGTGATAGCTTAAAGGTCTCTATGTATCTAAAATTAGACACGTTCTTCTTCTTTTTCGTCTTATCAAGTTTCCCCGATATTATCCATTCCTTCTGCTAGGGCCTCTCTGTCTTGTGCCACCCGGAATAATTCCTCTACACTCTTTTTATTCCAGTCCGTTCTCTTATATTGCACATCCAAGACTTTTGGCTTCTGCAAGGTCAATATTGTTGTTCAATCTTTACCATTATCATAAATTAGAAAATCTCATACTCTCTCCATGCCGGATATAACTCATATAGAACATTTAAAGGACCTCAATGCATTTCATCATATTCCTACTAAATTAACTTTCTTTAAGACTACTTAATTGTTGACCAAATCTGCCGAATGATAGAACCATTAACCCGTTTATAGTATGCACTCAGAGTCCAAGTTTCAGATTCAAACAACATACCAAACACAGCAATCTTTATCTAAGTTTCTTTATCAATCTTTATCTAAGAGAAATCTTGTGCTTAGATTCTTGAATGTTATGCAGAAAAGTATAGACTGGTAATAGTAACATCTTTGCTAGTTCTTGAGATGCGACATTATGTTGCTTTCCAATTTTTTGTATACAACAGGTTATAACTCAATCAATATATAAATTTTTAGCTATTGACCAGCTATCCTTCTATCTTTTTGGTGGTCTTCCGGGAGGACGGTAGTCAACAAGAATCTGATGCATCACAACGTGTGGGATTCTGGAATGATCCATCCTCTGCACGTGCGTATGCCAGTGTCTTCTGCGTTGTCTGCCCCATCTGACAATATCCTCCACCTAACAAATTTCGCGTATAGCCGTGTTTCTTACGCTATCTCGAAGAGTATTGCCCGTTATTGTCATCATCGTCCGCATCTCTGCCACCTGCACCTTAACCTTCGTGCTTATGGTATCCGCTCTGGTCTCAATGCCATATGTCAATATCGGCCTTACGTTTTGTATGTTTTGACCTTACTGATCTCTTTGAGACAACCTGATGCCGCGAAATCTCTGTTAAGTTGTTTCATTATTTTGCTGACAATTTCATTTTGCCAAAGCAGATCCACTGCCAGATCATCTCATCATCTTCTCGGCGCTACATCCCGGTGTGGGACTTGGCCTCCTCCACAACGGTCCTCCACTGACTTCTGTCCCTGACCATCTCCCTCCACCAGTAAAGGCCATTGTGTCAGTGTTCGTAATCCTGTTCTTTTTTTTTACCATGCAGGGTGATTAGACCTGCGATGAACCCTCCTTTATTCACAAATTGTTACTGAATGATGTTTTTGTATTGTCAGGCTGTTTAAATGTTTGTAACACATTAGTGAATTTTTGATCGATAACAATTTTGATGCCGTTAAGTACCTACTTTATAACAAAATAATTCAATTTTGATTTTAAATTATTCTAAACAGTTCTAAAAAATTTCTAAAATACACTTTTGACAGAAATGTCCACTTGAACAAATTTTTTATTGATTTAATCATAAAAAATAGTTTAGTTTTACACTGCAATTTTATTAAATATCACAAAAACCTTCATTTTTATTAGATGCACAACTGTTCACTAAATTTAACTTCATTAATACACAAAAAACACAAACATTCTCAACAGCCACACATATAAGTCATCACCGTGCGGTGTCTAGGGAAAAAAATCCACTCCCAGATATTGAAATTTATTCATCTGTTCCAGCATTCTGTCATTATGGATAGCGTAATACATTGAAAATCGTGATTTCCATGACATGTTTCGCTTCAATTTCATTTGTGATTCTTGGATAATGCGAGGCTCTGTAGTCCGGCGCGTCAATGGCCAGCGATGGGTCCTAAGGTCATATTCATGAATCTACATCCTGCTCACACAACAGGTCGGGAGATTGACGAATGAGAATTGGAACGCCGGGAGCGCGAGATAAGTCGACACCACAACAGGAACATTGTTCATCTCCGTACATTCATTCAAAGACTGTTACACCTCATAATAGGTTGGAAAATATTTTTCAGCGATTCATTAACTACGGTACTGACGTCATCAATATTTTATGCACACCGAAAAACGTACAACAAAATATAATTATAAATATACGAACGGGAAGGCAGAAATAATGGACCGTCACATTGTTCTTTACTGACATACATCTCTCGATTCCTCAACATTCATACATCGTGTCATGCGCGCACGTCGATTTCTCAGACTCCTCACGTGGCATTTCCTTATTTAATATTTCGTTGATTCACGTACAGTACACGTTCTACAACCCATATGTAAGGAAAAGAAGCATGAAACTGACAGAAGAAAGATGAGAGCAGAAGAAATGCGGTAGAGATGAGATCCCTTACGACAGAGTTTCAAATGCTGATATTAGGAAAAAGTGTATGAAATTAACAAAATTATGAAAAGATCACTGCAATGGTTTGGTCACATGGAACGCATGGATGAAAAAAGAATGGTTAAGAATATAAACTTCAACGATGTGAATTGAGTACGGAATCGAGGAAAAGCATGTTAGAAATCGGAAAAATCGACGTAAGTGTATGACTCGCTGTATGAATGTGGAGGATGCTAAAGAGGTGTGTCAGAATAGAGTAGTGTGGCGGTGCATTATCTCTGCCTACCCTTTCGGGGACACGGCGTGATGATTTTTTTTCTCAAATAGATTGCAGTATGTACATTCATACGACGACCTTCGTGGCCGAGTGGTATTGACTGCCACCCCGATAATTCCAGGTTCGATTCCCGACGAGGGCAGTGTGATTGTCACACTGTCTTTGATCTAGTGTAGAATTCACGAAACAATAAAATGGCGATAGTTTAGCTACCTATCACATGTCACGAGAATCACTATGATAGCTCTAATACCCTTTACATCGATTTGGCTCATACTGTCGTGATGTAAAGAGCGATTCAATTTTTTAAAAATAAATCAAATCAAATCAAATCAGTTTATTTCATCAACAGACATTACAAAATTTATTTTTAAGGCATCTATTGAGAACAGGTAAAATAATATATTATATTATATATAGTATACTACCAGAAACGCATAGGAGATGGTTCAACATTAGGAAGACAGGATAGGTACTCTCCAGAATTAAGAGTATTTGCCTTCTGAACGTGCTTTCACTAACATGAAAGACGTCGATCTCCGAGGAGACCGCGTTCAGCAGACTAATTGCTCTTCCCACCGGTGTCACCAGCTGGTTGCTCATTGTGTACCTATCTATAATACACAGTTCTCAATGCTCTAGTAAAAGTATATGCTTGAAAATTTCTACCTTGTCACCGCAAACGAATGCATTTTGTATAAGCGCGCATAGCTTTTTAATTTCAAAACATTGCATCGTGTGAATACGCAATAGATAAACTCGATACACATTCTACAAGTTACAAGCTATCGCATTTAAATCCGTTGAATGGGGTATAAATGAATGTCAGTTAATAACCGTAAAACAATAAGCACTTGTTAAATCTAATGCAGTGGTTTATTATCTCAGTACATGTCCGGATAATGTAATAAAACTAAGTAAACACATTCCCGGCTCTGTTATCTCCAGGGAGTAGCAGGTGGCTACACCGGCAGATCTTTCCATTGGCATAGGCACTGCCAAACCCGCTGCACGAACTGAGAACATCGTTGTATCGAGTAAAACCGTGTTACCACAACAAGGAAAGAAGTGCGTATTCAAATACTGAAAATTGATGTGAAAATCATGTAGAGTTTAAGTGATATCAGAAAAAAAATTAAGTAAGATATATTTTTTTTCAAATAATTTAAAACACTTCGCCATCTTTGTGTTGTAGATGTAAAATTAAATTAAACTTCTAGAAAACAGCCATTTTAAATTAATCCATTATTTTTTATTTTCCAAAACATTATGAATTTCTTCTATGTTCGCCATACTTTGTGTTGTAGATGTTTAATATTTATCTTTTTTTATATACTTTGTATTCAACACTAGCTTTTAAAAAAAATCAAATTAAATATCAAACATGTTTCGGACTACCCAGCCCTTCCTCAGTGATATTTTATAGGTAAACAATAACAACAACAACAAACTATTCTATCCACCGACCGCCACACTACTCTATCCAGGCACACCTCTCTAGATTCATACAGCGAGTCATACACGCACGTCGATTCTTCCGACTTCTAACATGACCAACCTTTAGAATTTGATTAATTTGGTCATGCCATGTTTTTCTCGGTCTACCTCGACTCCGTACTCCATTTACATTATTAATGTATACATTCTATATATACTTTCGGTTTTAGATTTTTAAAATTATTTATAATAAAATACAATATTCATTGCTTATATTACATATTTTTTAATCTAGATATTATCAAATTGCTGTAAAATTTAAACGCCGTTTTTAAATTACAAGTTTTTTTTTTCAAATAATTTAAAACACTTTTATATTTTGTTTTTAAACATTTTACACATTTTTTATTGAATCAAACAGTTTTAGATTTTTTACTTCAACATTATTATCTGTTAAAGTAAACGCTGTTATGGTATCACATTTTTTTAAAACGAAAAAATATTTTAACACCTGATGATGTTAACACAGGTTGGCATAACAGGTGTCGCAAAAAATAAATAAATTAATTAAAATTGTGATACCATAACAGCGTTTAAATTTTAACGTGTAATATTCAAAGAAAGGTTTTACTTCGATAAAATACAAAAGTCAGTACAAAATGATGATCCTCGTATACGAGTATATCATACTCGTATGTTTCTCTAAAACCATACATGTTGGCATCAATTAAAAGAAAATTTAAAAAACCCAAATTTTTTTTTTCACCTCTAAAATACTGTTTTATTAACTACTCGTATTTCATTATAATTAACTAAATAACTAAGGGTAGGCAGAGAGGATGGACCGCCATACTGCTCTGTTCTGACATACCTCTCGAGCTTCTTCGACATTCATACATCGTAACACTCGTTGATTTTTCGGACTATATAGAGAAATTTGAATTAATACGGGGAAAAATCATTTTAATGCTATTTTTGTATATATTTTCTAATCTGATTTATTATTTTTAATGTAAACATTTTTTTAATATTTTAATATAAGTAATATTTTTATTTTGAATGTTTAGTAAATGCAGAAAAACCTTTCTAATTTGTTTATTCTTAGGCCATTCTATTTATTACTTTAAGCATATATTTAAATCAAATCACGTCATACAAAAATGTAATTACTAAGACAAATTCGTTATCTATACTGCAATGCGCGTAGATCAAAGGTCGCAAGGAAGCTGTTTCCATAAGACAAATTGATTTTCTTTCTTAATTAAGGTTCGTGGATTTGCATTTTTACTTCTAATTACTAAAAATATGGGCTTATCGGATATTATAAAAATGGGATCATGGACCATTGTGGATGCATTCAGAAAAGCTTATGATTGCTTTTATCACGTTCTCGTCATCGAAATCACTTATTAATTACAATATTATATTCGGAGAATTCTAATATTGATTGTTGTGATATCAAAGATATAAAAAAATAAATATGATTAAGGTTTTCGACATAGTATTCTATTATGTACGTTTTTTTATTTATACATTTTCTTGTCAAAACGCAGAAGAAATGAAATCTCTTAGACGAATGTGTGGAAAATCTTTATATGAGTACCTATATCAAATGCAAATATAAGAAGTGAAGAACAAAATAATTAAAAGACGATTAAGATGGTTTGGACACATGGAATAAATGAACGGAGAAAGAATAGTAAAGAAAGTATATAGCACCGTGAGTGTAAAACCGAGATAAGTGCAAATATACATTTTGGAGATATGGGAGTTTAAAGACTTCATATTGCTCGGAAAAACTGTTTTTTTAAATAAACCAATGATTTTCGGTTTATAGTAATATACCTATAAACCGAAAATCATTGGTTTATTAAAAAAAAAACAGTTTTTCCAAGCAATATGAAGTCTTTAAATTCCCATATCTCCAAAATTTAAATTTGTAGTTATCTCGGTTTTACACTCACGGTGCGATATATAAACCAAGGGAAGTCCGAAGAAAACGTGTCTCGATCAAATTAATCAATATTAAACGTAAAGAGTCGGAGAAATCGACGTGCGTGCATGACATGATGTATGAATGTCGAGGATCGAGAGAAATATGTCAGGAAAGAACAGTGTGGCGGACCATTATTTCTGCCTACCCCTTCGAGGAGACGGCATGATGGCTAAGTTAGTTATGTTTTGTTGTTTAATTTAAACTTTTTTATTGTTTCTTGATAAATTATGAAATACTCCAAATTATAATCTGTTTAAGTGAAAAAGTTTGTTATAAGTATCACATTTCATTATATTTAATCGCGACATTATATTTAGCATCGTCAGATCTTACAATCAACTAGCAATCAATCTAGTTGATTGTAAGACTTGACGATGCTAACATCGGTTAGCGAAACAGCTGTCGGCACTAAATATAATGAAATGTGATATTCATAATAAAGTTTTTCATTTAATAATAATATTGAAATATCGAAGTGTTTCCGCCAAAACAATGAATTATCTAACTCCAAATTATGTTATAATACGACTGAAAACGTCTACTAAAAAAATATTATAATTTATGCGAATAACATATTTCGCCTTTCTAAGTATTATTCGATTTGATAATGTCTTAAACAGGCGAAACATGTTATTCCCATAAATTATAATAAAACTTCTAGAAAACGGACGTTTTCATTCGTATTAATTTTAAGGGAAGATATTAAATATTATAAGAAATTGTAAGTAGACACGAATGAGCTTAAATGGCAGATATTTATAAATTAGCAGTTTTAATTAATTTGAACATGCGGTTGTAATACAAGTTGGTTGAAATTATAATGAAATGATATTACCTATTTGGGTACGTAAGTAAATATTTAATAATGGCTTGGAGATGGCAAAAGAAGGATGAAAGTAGGATAAAAACGATACACGACGAACGACGAGTAAGGAAGAAATGTATGGCAGATGATTGCATCATAAGTTAAATTAAAACAGGATAGCTGGGAAGGTTTGGAAATATGGAATGAATGGACAAGAGAAGATTGGTTAAAATGTTGTATGCAGGTCGTGAGAGTGGAAAAGAAGCCATGGAACACCAAGGAAAGCATGACGTGACCAAGTTAATCAAATACTTCGACCACATTCGGGAAAATCGACGAGCGTGCATGTTATGATGTATGAATGTAGATGAAGCTCGAGAGTTATGTCAGGATAGAGTAGTATGACGATCCATCCTCTATACCTATTAAGTTATTAAGTTAGGAAATCTTACTCTTTGAGATATGGCGTGATGCTAAGTTAGTTTAATAGAAGTATATCCGAAATGATTTAAACTTGCAAAGATTAGAATACTTTTATCCTACCGAATATTTGTTGGGTTCTAAAACCAACAAAGTCTTACAAACAAATAAGATAAGCTTTTGAAATTTATTGTTCGTGAATTCATTATTGACTGAGAAAATAAATTTCTGTGGGATTTAATAAATATACATGATTGTGAAATACCTGAAATAGGTAAATTTTGGCTTGTGAATAGTTTTCATCCTTATAATTAAACTGTGAAATTGATTTTTTAGTTAATTGAACTTTAAGGATTAATTGTATCTCAATAGAGACGAAGATGCCAATTGGAAACAGAATATGGTGGTCGAGGTGTTTACAGGACTTATGACCTGTCATTGGTTGGGTGGGAAATGATAACCCGCAATGGGTAAAATCCAGTATTCGTCTACAAGTATTTGTATACATACAAAATGTTGTTAATTGAACTTTGTAAATTACAATATATAAGTTTTTTTTAACTAGAAACCTACCAAATCTATAATAGTTTCTTTCATCATCAGTAGGTATATAGACAATAAACTGGATTATATAATTTTTTTAACTTGTTTTAAAAGTGCCGTACGGTTATTTAGTTTTTTTTCACAATTTTAATATTTTTCGTATATTTTAAAATAAAAATGAACACTAGAAAAAGAATTTTAGATAAACTTGCCTGTACAGCTTGTAAGTAAAAAATTTACAGTTTATAT
The DNA here is from genome assembly GCA_022606425.2 of Lepidostoma basale. Lineage (NCBI taxonomy): Eukaryota > Metazoa > Arthropoda > Insecta > Trichoptera > Lepidostomatidae > Lepidostoma > Lepidostoma basale. Next base: position 51,795 of record JAHDVF020000067.1, read on the forward strand.
CGTTCTCCCGATGATGAAGGTGTAAAGCCTTCGAAACATGTCGAGAAAAATGAACTCAAATGTGGAAAAAACAGTGTTTTAATTCATAAAAAATTCGTCACTCTAAAACCACTTCAATGAAATTCCACATTATTAGCGCCATGAGTACGAATAAAGTATAATATTTAAATACCATGTGAGATGTTTCTTGTTATTAATGTTATTTAAGTTAATATTATGTTATTTAAGTTAATAATTAATCCTGTTAAAATTGCTCATAAATAGAAGTGATAATAATAAAATTATTTTATATGACATTTTCAGTTTTAATAATAATAATGTGATAACTTTTAAAGAACCGCTTTTGTGAGGTAATCACCTCAGTTTCATTCCACTTGTTCTTTAGTTTTGACCGGTTTCTTCAGCTAGCTACCTAGAAGTCAACAACAAGCTGCCAAAATCGGTTGAAACTAATGTTTATAAAAGTAGAATGAAACTAAAAATAAAAGAAACTTAATAAAAACAAATTAACCGCCCTACCTTCAGGTTATTTTCCGAGAAACGTGCAAGAAATAAGCTGGTTTTTTATTAATGAAATTTAATTATATATTTATTTTATTTTTTTAAATTACGAAACGTCAAATATTCGGCCGCACACTTCGCCTGCCCCTTGTAAAACTATCACATTTATGAAGACTTGTACTCAAGTTTTGTTGGCACACGCGCGTATCCCTAACAGTTTGTACATTTTAGGTACATTACTTTTTCTCAAGCGCGTACGTGGTACGGGATAGCACAGAATGGTGCAGTCACAGTGAACGTATCACGTACGTTCAAATGCGTAGGGTGGTTAATTATTTGTATATTATTATCGTTATTTACAATGAACATCTACCAAGAGATTTTTTTTAATGTAAATTCAGCAACTAAATTCTTTGAATTGAGTAATATATGATATTAATGAAAGGTCATAATTGCGCCAGAATTTTTATAGATCACAGTGTTCTTGCATCATTGCTTAAGTGAAACTAATCTAATGGATTATATTCAATGTATCTATGAATCATTTTGCAGGCATGGTTGTTTTTTTAAATGAGCACTTGACTCTGAATCTCACGTCTATTTCTTGTTTCAGAAATGTATATCATTGCAGCGTATCTTATTTGCTTTGTGATTGGAGAGGATTTGGTGGCGGGAGACGTAATTAAGGTATGTTTTGTGTACAACTTAAAAAAAACAATATTCACGTGTCTTCTCTTGTTTATACATAGCACTTATACACCTTCAAAACGTTCCATTTTAATTTAAACAGATACAAATTATACTTTGATATAATAGAAAAATAAGAGTAAACTGGATATTTACGCGTCGTCCAGAAATAACAGGCAGATATAATAGACCGCCACAATGTTCTTTCCTGACATACTTCTCTCGATTCTTCAACATTCGTTCATCGTGCAATGCACTCACATTGATTTGTCCAACATTTTTTTTTTTGTAATTTAACTAACTAACTAACTAACCATCACGCCGTCTCCCCGAAGGGGTAGGCAGAAAGAATGTACTGCCACACTTTTCTTTCCTGACATATTTCTCTCGCTTCCTCAACATTCATACATCGTGTCATGCACGCGCGTCGATTTCTCTGACTCCTCACATGGCCGACTTTCAATATTTGATTTATTTGATCGTGCCACGTTTTCCTCGGTCTTCCTCTATTTCTGGTTCCATTTACATCATTAACATATAATTTTTTTACCATTCTTTCTTCATTCATTCTTTCCATATGTCCAAACCATCTTAATGATCCTTTCATTATTTTGTTCATGACACCATCATTCGCACCGCATTCACTTCTTATATTTTCATTCGACACTCTATCATACACAAAGTATCCACACATTCGTCTAAGAGATCTCATTTCTACTGCATTTATTCTACTTTCATCCTTCTTTTGCCAGTTCCATGCTTCGCTTCCATACATAAGGGTCGGTAGAAGAACACCATTGTGCACTGCCATTCTACCTTTTTTGGATAGGTTTTTGTTTGCGATGACAACTTTAAGTGCACTGCAAATGTAATTTAATACTTGGTAAATCGATTGTGCCACATTTTCTTCGATCTTCCTATATTTCTTGCACCATTCACATCGTTAACGTAAACTTTTTTTAGCATTCGTTATTCATTAGTTATATGCATGTATCTAAACTACAATATATTAATGAATCTTTCATTGTTTGGTTGATAACGCATGTTACGGAGAATAAGAATTTCGATAATTGTATTTTATTTAAATTGTTTTGAATTGACATAATTACCAAATATGTTTAAAACAATGAAGCGAAATGTTAAAATAATAATTAAATTAATACCAACATTTTGAATGTATACAAATACTTGTAGACGAATCTTCTGCTTAATACTTAATCCAATCTCCATAGATGGCGCTAGTATGTAGATTGAAATAGAACATGTGAAGTGTGGTGTTACATAGTAGCATATATACAACTTCCAAAAATTTGTCAGACATGGTGGTCGTAAGAAGGGTGGAATGGGGAATGTTGTATTACATAAAGCGTGCTAAAACCTTAACCCAACTTAACGCTTAACCCAATCAATGACAGGTCATAAGTCCTGTAAACACCTCGATCACCATGTTCTGTTTCCAATTTGCATCTTCGTCTCTATTGAGATACAATTTATCCTTAAAATTAATACCGATTGTTGATCTTGTTGTAAAGGCGAGGCCGTCGATAGAAACATGACGTTATAAAAATAAATGGTAGATTCCGATGTATTTATATAGCTCATAATAATCGTGCATTGTGATAAATTTTTGGGCCTAATATATGTACATATTTTTTTAGATTTGTTCGGAAGAGTCGACAAACGAAAAAAATCCCGTTGTGTGGCCAAGCTCATTTGGAAACGACAATAAGTTGGTGTCTTCTAGACCTCTCTGCTTATCTGAGACGCAAGAACTGATCACTCGAACGTGCACCAAAGAAGGCTGGAGTCCACGCCGCGATGAGGTCCCTGACTGCTTCAGCATCCAATCTAGAGCTTCCATCGAGCAATGTCCCCCAGGATACAGTTCCATCATCAACCAATACGGGAAAATAAATTTCTGTTATCAGCTAACTAATGGGACAAGTTGGGACTATCCTTGCTTTCATTCTGGGTCGTCTTTGACCATCTTCGATCTAGAATTCGAGGATATGGAAGAACTTCTCAATAAACTTAACTTCGAAGACAGAAAACTCGTTTGGTTGCCTGCAAAACGAAGCATCCCTTATGGTCCACTCGTGTGGACGCTTCCAGGTGAGAAATGGGGAGAATCCGTGGAAATCGGTGATAACTATATAACGAGACTCCCAGTCGTTCACAGTTGCTTGCTGGCAGAACTTGGAAAGTATTCTGTAAAGACCGAAAATTGTTCTTTTGTTTACCCGGCGCTTTGTTTGTTCGAGAAAAATCATTTGCTCACCCTTCATTGCCCAAGAGGGTACAAGGCTGCCAAGTATGGTCACAATGATGGCATGTGTTATGGTCTGGAAATACAGGACGAGGGTGCCCCGTGGCAAGAGTTTAAAACATCCAGCTGTTCGGAACCTTTACAAATTCTAAGTAAAGTAGAAAACTATCTAGTCGGTGAATTGGCGGAGGTCTACAATTATAAAATGAGGAATTTGTGCTGGACAGGTCTTATGCAGACTGAACACAAATACTATTGGTATCCAAATACCACCGTCACGTATGTCAACTGGGACGCAAGGACATTGTTTAATAACGCAAGCAATGCGAAAGGAGTTCTGAGCAGAGAAAGTCGGTGGTTATTGAAAGATGAAAACTCTAGTTTGTCGTGCATGGCTTGTCAGATGAGGGTGAATTTCAAGTCGGCTGAGATCACTCTGCAGGTAACATCGGATTCAGATATCATTCACCTTGTAATTTATAATCCAAACACACTCTGGAAGGAAAAAACAGATGATCCTGGTGTAAGTTGCTTCACGAATGCAGGTGGTTTCGTGCGAAAAGTGGAAATAGAAGACGAGCCCTACAGGATGGTCAAGTTACGGTTCCAACAATTGCTGATGGACGAGGAAAACTTAACGAAGAATTTTCATGTATACAGCGAGATGTATACTTCCTTTATGTCGCGTTTCATTACATATTCAAACAATAGTCGTAGTTACGATGTAGAAAAGGTGGTGTTCGAGATATATCGTATCAATGACGAATCGGGAGAATATTGGTGCGAAGGGCACAACTCTCATAACTTCTCTTCAGTTCAATCTTCCAAAATTACAGTTGCGTCGAAGAAAACAGAAAGACATGATTTCGTACTGAAAGTGAAAATTTTTAACATTTGTTCAGACATATCCACGTGTAAACCCGATTGGGATGAAGAGGCAGAAGATATTGAAAAAATCTTAAACATAAAAAGTGCTAAATTTATGAAAATAGAAAACTTTGATTCGGCTTACTCTCTGGAAGCAACACTACATATAAATGTGATGTTAATTGATAGTTACAACTGTGTGAGTAAGCAGTGCAAAATTACCAAAACGTATCAAGTGTTGTTATCAGTAAGCCAAGCGATTTTTGCCCGAAGTGAAAAGTATGATCTTATCCACATAAAGAGCACCGAGTTCTGTCTGCCTTTTGACGAGGATGACGCCTGTCCACTCCACTGGGGACTTACGCCCATCGGAGGGAACGTGGCGCCCGAAGAGTTCTGCATGCAGAGTAACGGCCTGCCAGTGACGAGGAAGTGCAAGGGGAACTTCTTGGAAGGGGCAACGTGGGGCCCCGTAGACGGCAGGTGCAGCGAAAATTACGAACCAACAAACAGAACGACATTTTTATATCGCCTCGCAAAAGGTTGGGAAGGACTGTCGACGGCGTCCATGTTCCTCACGCACGATCTAATAACCATTTTAGATGACAAAGCTGACCTCATACCTGCCGACATATATTTCTTAGCTATGTCCTTAAAAACCATCGTAGAGATATCAGACTACAATGGCAGTCTCATTGAATTGGGAGATTCTTCGAACCTAGCTAATGCAATTAATAGTATCATGGACATTGATGCGAATTTTCTCAATTTGGCTCAAACAATGAATTCTTCGAATATTCTTCTCGAATCCGTTGACATAATATTATCTAAAATTGCATTGAACGATACTTTTGTCGAATCAGAAGATAGCGGAATCGACATTGCGGTAACCCCCCAATTTCTAACGCATATATCGAGTCCCTATATTAATAATATTTCCGGCATAGCTCTGGCTCGCCGGTCGGATGCGAATTCGTCTTTATTTACCGATCTAGATGTCATTTCATTAACCACCAATATGTCCTTATTCGAAATATTGGCTATCCCTAATTTAGAGATTGCAACTTGGCTGACTCAAGACTTAATAGATAGCATCAAATTTGTTAATAGGACAAATGAAACGCTCGACATAATAGTGCAGCCTAAAATTCTTATCCAAGCGTTTTACAGCGATGTTATTTTTCAAGAGACGAAAACAGAAAGAGATATTATTAACAGTAGGGTAATCAGTGTCTCGGTTCCGGGCTACGAATCAGATCTTCCACTACCACTGATAATGATATACAGACGGTTGAACAAGAATGTCAGTTCTGAAAGGGCGTGCGCTTTTTGGGATTTTGGAAACAGCCCCCATTCCGAAGGCCAATGGTCCAAGAAGGGCTGCTATCACTTGGCCAGTCACGACGATCTAGATGTATGTGCATGTCTCCACCTCACTCACTTTGCACAGCTGGTCATCGGATCTCACGGAAGCGGAGAAAACGGAGGAGGTGTGATTATTCTTTACTACCACGGCCGAGCGCTAAACGCCATCACGATGGTGGGCTGCTCCTTGTCTTTGGTGGGAGTGGCGGGGATAGCTGCCACCGCTTTGGTATTCCCCGCCTGGAGGCAGAAAGCAGGTTCTAAGGTCTTACTGCAACTCTCTGCCGCCCTTGGATTACAGTCTATTATGATGCTTTCACAGGATGGTCTTCACAACACGGACACGGAATGCATCGCTCTAGGGGCCTTGCTGCATTATTCGGTGCTGGCCGCATTTATGTGGATGTTACTAACGGCGCTTTTGCAGTTTGCGCGATACGTCCGTGTGCTGGGAGTGCAACGTCCGGTGAGATTTATGCTAAAGTTCTCCCTTGCCGGATGGGGGCTGCCTATCTTGCCAGTAGCCATCCTTTTAATTATAGACCCGCGAGCCTACTTGCCGCCGCCAACATTTATTCCCGTTTCGGACACCAATTCTTCTAATCTAATAAGAGATCCATCCGCGCTATGCTACCCTCAAGGGTTAAACTTGTATCTCACGGTTCTGCTGCCTGTTGTATGCATCGTCATAACAAACCTGACGGTGTTCGTGCTGGTGATGAGATCCATTCTTCGAGGACCCGATGGCAAGCGACGCTCCGTGGATCCTGAACTTGTCATCTCTCAGTTGAGACTCTCAGTTCTATTATTCTTCTTACTTGGATTATCGTGGATTTTTGGACTGCTGGCTGCTACAGGAGGTCAGATAGTGTTTTCTTATCTATTCTGTCTTACGGCCACTCTGCAAGGATTTGTATTGTTTATATACTTCATCGTGTGCGACCCCGCAACACGGGTCCTGTGGGTCTCGTTGGTAAGAGAGCGGTCTCGAACTTCTAACAACTCGACTAGGGAAATCAGTAGTGTTAATAAATAATAAAGTAAGTGATGTAACCGTACCTTGAAGAGGAGAAACAGCAGCGCACGGCAGCCGGAGAGTTAGTGTGACCCGCGGCGGTTGCACTAATCTGCTCAATAGACCCCTCATTATCTTGGTCCTCACCTCTCTACCGAGTGAACAGAAACTACCGAACACTTTTAAATTCGTTGGCTTAATAATTCTTCAGTTCTTGAGTATATCCATGTTTTTGGTGTGCTCTTCGATAGATAGGTACACGTCAATCACACTTAAGATGGATGTAACTATGATCTCCGGAACATTGATCAATGGAGACACCATGAGCCTCAGACATTCCTATGAGCTACTTTTAAATACACTTTAATACTATGTAATATTGTAGGAAACGTACATTTTCTTTAAGTTTTATAATGATTCGATAGTAAACCCTTTTAAGGTAAACGAGTTCATATAACTAACTAACCATCACGCCGTCTCCCCGAAAGGGTAGGCCGAAAGAATGGACTGTCACACTTTAACCGATGCGGCACTCCATCCTTCTCTTTTCGCCCGCGGGAAACGCGGTGTTATGGGTTGCGATCCTCATCGCCACCAATAGGCATCTCCCGCGCACACTTCGATCGTAAAACATCTACAAAATAAATCTAAAACAAATAATATAAAATACAATGATATAAAATAAAATAACAAAATAACAAGTTCATATCTTATCTGAATACATATGTGGAAACCTCAATTTGAATTACGTTTTTTTCTAAATATTCAATATTTAATTGAGAATGTCATTAGATAGATATATTCTAGTCATTTGACAATTGATTTAGATAGCGCTTGGAACAATACTGTAAAAATAATATCGCATCATCTTTCCCCTCCTATCCTCTCGTTCTCTTCCTTAGACATTAGCCCACATCCTTACTGGTTAAAATGCACGTATTATGTGTTTCTCCGTTAATCATTTACTTTATTTTGTAACTCTGACGAAACTCCGGTGAGAGCGAAACCCGTTGGTTTAAAAATAAAACAATTAAAGTGGTGTTAAAACGTATTAAGTGAGAGTTTTAAATTACTTTTAATAATGTCACACCACACATGTTGTGCTTAATATGAAAGTATGGGTATATTTTTTAAATTTATTTATATGGTTTTAAGTGTTTTCTACACATGTTTGGTTTATTTACATATATTTGAGTATAGTTGTATTGAAACACTAATACGATTCCTTATTTTTATGTAAATACGTGGGTGTGTTTTATATGATGGTGGCAAAGCTACTTTAAATAAATAAAAAATATATATAAATTGTTAGGTTATGTTTATAATAAAGACACACATATTAAACATAGATAATTCAGCCATTGATAATATAAAGTACAATTAGTATGTAAGATTATTTTAAAATATAATAATTAATTTATTGTTTGGTCTACTTAACTCTTTGTATGTGATGTAAAAATCAATAAATAATAAATAATTTTTCCTTTATATTTAAATGGAGACTTCTTTAAAATATGTGTTTTTGTGTATTTCCTTGTATTTCTTTCTTACAATAAATAACATTAAAAATACGTATAATTTTGAATTAAAACAAATGTTTGTTTAGATAATATCTGATCTCATACTTGTGACTTGGAAAAGGTTTTTTTAAAGAAAATGTATTGAAGTATTTTCTTCTTTTCTTTGTATTTAAAAATTTAACTAAACATTAATACTAACATATTTACAAATATTTTTTTTATTGCTTTAATAGCAAAAATTTAACATTTATTAATAGAATTTCTAAAGTGACACATTTTAAAACGTGTTTTTGATGAGTGACATTTTTATCGAAGTAGGAGATCAAGTCAGTAAAGCCTCAGCCGTGTCAGGGTGTTTGAAGAATCTGATATGGAAGAACAAGCACATGCGTATCGACAGCAAGATCAGAATTTATAAGACATGCATGCGACCTATCACTGTGCGAACCAAGGGACTACTAAGAACATCGGAGATGAAGGTCCTAAAATCAACTCCTGGAAAAACTCTCCGTGATCGTGTCCGCTACGCAGACAAAAGAAAAATTTTCGATATAGAGGATATCCAAAAGAAGATAATGGAGGGACCATGTAGACCGAATGGATCGTGACAGACTCGCATATACAGCTGCTTATGATATCCCCTCCGGATACCGCCCACCTGGAAGACCGCCTAAGAAATGAAGGGACAGCTGGACCTCATCATCCGATGAGACATGATTCCTGTGTCACAGATCGTTAGATCTATTAATAGAAGAAGAAGAAGAATTTTAATATATTTAATAATAATATAAGTACAATATAAAATATCTTATTTATTCGAGTAGGTATTTATTTAGGTAATAGAAAAAATAAAATGATTAAAATATCATAATATTTCTAAAGTGACACTTACCGAAAACGTGATGTTGACTTGTATCACATTAAAAATGCTACTGTAAATTGTATTTGTTTTTTTTTATTTAAATAATATGTCAAATTAAATATATTCTATGTATTGGTTTATACATTATACAATTAGTTGACATTCAATATTTTGTGTGTTAATCGTAGTGGAGAACTCTTTTCTTTTGATCATGGAATTTCACATATCCTTCAGCTTATTTACTATATTTCATAACAGTTTTTTAATAACTGTATATTTTTTTAATAATCGTTATCATATGTGTTCGTATAAAGAATCATCAATCAAGAATCAAAATTTATATTCAAGAAAAAATATAATGTTTATACCATTCGCGTGTTTTTAATAACCCTTACATGCCTCCAAGTTATTATATACTCGTATACCATATTAAAACGAAGTTAAAGATTTAAAACTAAAAAATGTTTTCCCAAAAATAATTTTTTACTAGAGGTAACTTTGTCTGTCCTTGCTGGTGAATAATCAGCCTATTGTTTACCTTATTTTAATGGGATTTTATAAAAGAGTTATTTTCGCAAATTACATATATTTAAAAAAACACAGTAAATTTCACGTGAATCCGACAAATATTTTTGAAGTTATTCACATATTTGTAAAGACGTATAGGAGGGTTTACACGTATGTACAATAGTTGTGCTTTTGACGCGCGTTTTTCTCAAAACTGTGTGTATAAAGACGGCAAGCGAGATTTCTCAGAAACGGCTAAACCAATCATACTCAAATTTGTTCACAAGCATTAAAAATATAATATATTTTTTTAAATTTATTTTTTATTTTATAAACAATTTAAGGCCAAAATTTTGATCGAAAAACGTTTTTTTGTTGTTTGAAAAGGTGCCATTTTATTTAAAAAAAATATGTTTTGCTGATTTCTTTAATTAAATACTAGACAAAACCGAATATATTAAGGATGCTTTTTGTTTTTTAATTTCAGAATATCGAATCTAGAGATATCGTGCTCATTGCAAGATGCCTTTTTAGAGAAGGATTTTATACATTATTATTTTTACAAATATATTTTTTAATCAAAGATAAAAGTGACAACAATTTACGTATACATTTTTACTTTAATAAATTGAAACGTCTTTTCAGGAAAAATTCCCTGAAAAATCGCTTTGTTTCAGCTTCGGTTTTTTCCTGACTGTTTTAAACCACTTAATACACCGATTAATATTTTCCTCTTTTTCTGCGACTGAGTACATAAAAATTGCAATTGGAATCATATCTATACAAAAGGCTTATTATTAAGGTCAGATTTGATGGTGCATAAATAAAACCTCTGAACGAATTACTTTTGGTGAGAAAAACTGCCCTAATGCGTTAATTAATTATGTATTAAAATCTCTCAGGGTACGGCCACACCGGAATGCAAGAGTAGGAGTCAAGATGAGTACCTGGCGAACCAACGTATGGCGTACTATGTCACCGGCCACACTATACGCTTCGCGCCACAGTAGGTAAACACAAGCCACCTGTGTCTTGACTTCTACTCTGCCACTCCGGTGAGACCATACCTTCACTGTGCGTTACTTGTGCATTAATTGTATCTACTATATATTCATAGTTTCACTAGATTAGGAGTTCTTCATAGTCTTAAAGTATTGCAATTAAGGATGCCTAACTTAAATGCTGTAGGGGAAAATGTTGAATAGTCATCATCATCATCATCATCATCGGTTGTCCCTGGTGTCCAAGAAAGACTGTACTTCACGGTTGTGGATCTACATGTGACTAAAGAACCCAATCCTGGACCCACACATTCTGGGGCATCTGAGGGATGGAAAGGCGTTGGTAGTGAAGTCGCCACCGTCTCATGTTAGTCTCTCCTTTCTCCTACTCCTCTCTGCGGCTTCGTCTCTGCGCTGTGCTTCAAAGTCCTGCGTGCCTTTATGTACTGTTATTTTCCACCTAGTTCTGTCTTCTGCAATATTTTCTCAGCAATCACTATCGATGTTAGTCCATTGGCTGTATATCAAGGTTAATAAGTAAGATATTTACTTTATTTTTTATGATAAAAATTTCTGGGAAGCGTGTAGACAAGTCCAATGTACGAAATCTGAACCGCAGAGGATTTGATTCATTGCGGAGTATGGAAATTGGACAATCATTCCATTAACATTCATGCCGGGACGGGAGACGGAATCCGTGGAGGGATGGAGCCGGACAAGAGCTCCACACAAGATCAACAAGAGAATTACTCTTGACTTATCTGGAATCTTATTAGGGTTAACAGTTTCCAATAAGCAATGCCTCGAAAATGTAACGATCCTAAAACTTTGATAATATCCGATATACTTTTAAAATAAACAAATCCGAACTACTTAGAAAACTGACACTCAATACCCATATGTTCTGCACAAAACACACCGCAAGCCAAGTTTTAACAAACCTACGCAAACCTTCCCGCTTATCGCACTAACTACGCTCAAAGCGCGGTAATGTATCGTATTTGCGACAACTACAATAAGTTTATTATTTATTAATATCGATGTAATATCGGCGTAGATGAAAACATAATATTACTTTCCTTTTTTTATTCCATTATTAATATTATTTTTAACTCTTAAAAATATTTTAATTGTATTTGCTTAACTTCCATTTCTATTCATAAGTATGTACTGTTCATTATTTTAATCATTTATGTTTGTGGTAGCATGTAATTGTCTTCTTCTTCTTTTTAATAGATCTGACGATCTATCGCACGGGAATCCATGATGAGAACCAGCTGTCCTATTTCTTAGGTGGTCTTTCAGGTGGACTCTGTCCAGGGGGATTTCGTTAGCGGTTGTATATGCGAGTCTGTCACTATCCATTCTGGCTACATGGTCCCTCCAGTATCTTCTTCTGGATCTACTCCACCGAACGATATCCTCTATTTCGCAAGTTTTTCTTGTGTCTGCGTTACGGCCACGATCTTGAAGAGTTTTTTAGCATATAAGAACAAGCTGAATTCATTTATCAGGCCTTATTTTTTTATTTCTTTGTGTTTTTATATATGTATTACAGTTGCTGTTATCCTAAATAATTAAATATTATAAATTTTTAATTAATCATTTCGTACGTTATTATAACGTCTCACGATTTATTTAAATGAGTTTGTCGGGATAGCTATTTTACCAAACAATGTTGGCATAGTTTGCCAACCTAGTTTGACGAAACAGGTGACGCGACAAACTCATCATAATATTAGAAATCAAAAACCGGATGTTATTAAGAAAGATTACGAGGGTGTTTTAAATACAAGAGAGCGAAAAACGTTTACTTTTTTTAATTGAGTTTTTTTCTAGAATCAATTGTATCTCAATAGAGACGAAGATGCAAATTGGAAACATAATATGGTTGATCAAGGTGTTTACAGGACTTATGACCTGTCATTCGTTGGGTTGTTCTGTTTATTATTGAATGATAGTAGTGTAGAAAACAAAAGGAGAACAATTTGGTGTTGTTAATTGTGAATCTTCTGCAAGCTGCCGAAGCCGGTCGAACATAAACAAAAGTGGAAGCACACTAAATACATAATAATAAAGAAATGTTGTATCAATTTCTTTTTGTTTTCATTATTTAAAATGAACTTCTACTAAGAAATTTCAATTAAAAACATTAAAAAAGATTTACATTAAAAGTTAAAACTTATTACTGACTACGATTATACAGTGAACCAAGTTTTTAAAGGGAAGAAAATCTTTACTTTTGTGATTATTTCACGGGTTGCAACTGGTTAAAATAAATCGTGATGCATAATAGCAGTGGAATGGAGCGAGATGGCCAGGGTCATGAGCCAGTAGAGGAATGTTGTGGAGATGGCCAAGTCAGACACCGGGATGAAGAAAAGAAGAACTCAATGACTCTTTAAATTTAAACATTTTAAAAAATGGGATGAAAAAACGTAATGAAATAGCCCAACTTTTTTTGGCAACCCTTTCAGTATCTCTACCTACGTCATCCGTACTGATAACGTGATGAAACGGGAGTCCATTGAACGGATGTTGACTGTGTAATGGTCGAGATAAGTATTCGCACCCTCCGTACTGTGTATTGTGTGCTCTGGACCGGCGGGACAGGCGAGGGGGGAGAGACGGGGGGGGGGAGATGCCCATAAATTAACTCCGTCCAATGGAATGATCAAAATATTTTCGAGTCGTGTCCATTACGAGTGGCTTACATCTGATTTAGGTCCTTGACACCGAAACATCAAAAAATACATTTGCATTTTCGTAGCAAGTCATTTTTCTAATCATATGTAACAAATTTAAAAAAAAATGTTTTGGTCATGCCAAGTTTTCCTCGATCTTCCTCGACTCCGTACTCCATTCACATCGTTAACGTATACTTTTTAACCATTTTTTCTTCACTCATGCGCTCCATATGTCTATAATTAAGGAATTAAGGAAGATAAAAAGTAACCAATATGAAACAAGAAAGAAAAATAAACTTAGGCTCCCATTCAGAAAAAAAGCCAAATCTCAGAATTCTCTTAAGCATTTAATATTTATGAAGATATACCGGAGGATGTCAAAAGTGTGCAGAACATAATTTTTTTTTTAATAGAATTAAATAAATATGTGAACAAAATGTAACCTTATATTGTATCCTTATTATTATAATTGAATATTTAATTGTTTTTATTAGAACATGTGTCGTGTACAAGTGTACTATTTCAAGTAAATAAATAAATAAATAAAAAATAATAATAATTTTGTTCATAATACCTTCTTTCGCTCTACATTTCTTTCTAATATCAGCATTTGAGATTCTGTCGTTCATCGTTCTACCACACATACGTCTTAGGGACCTCATACCTACCGCATTTATTCTGCTCTCATCCTTCTTCTGCCAGTTCCATGCTTCGCTTCCATACATAAGGGTTGGGACCAGAACTCGATTGTGAACGACCATTTTCGCTTGATAAATTCTTGTTTCCTATAACTATTTTTAAAGCTCCATTCACTTTGTTACCCGCACCAACCCTTCTTTCGACGTCACTATCCGTTCGGCCATCCGCTGTGAACATGCTACCTAAATACACAAATTCTCTAACTTGTTCCAAGTTCTCTTCGTTCACACTTATAAAACGAGTACAAACTGTCATTTGCTCTTACCTTTCAAAAACTAACGCCTTTGACTTTCCGACATTCATCATTAAATCGTTTGACTTGCATATCATATACATTCTCGACATCAAGACTTGTATTTTTAAATAATGCAAATTTTAAAGGTTGGTCATGTTAGAAGCCGGAAGAATCGACGTGCGTGTATGACTCGCTGTATGAATGTGGAGGAAGCCTGAGAGGTATGTCAGGATAGAGTAGTGTGGCGGTTGATTCTCTCTGCCTACCCTTGCGGGGAACGGCGTGATGGTTTGTATTTAAAAAAAACTAGCTAACTAATCATCACGCTGTCTCCCGAAGTGGTAGACAGAAATAATGGACTGCCACACCTTTCTTTCCCGGCATACACCTCTCGAATTCTTAACTTTCATACATCGTGTCATGCACACACATCGGTTTCTCCGACTCTTCCTGTGACCAACATTTAATTGATTTGATTTTATGTTTTCCTTGGCCGTTTCTCTGGAGATGTGGGATTAGAGAATGGACCCTTATATACCATTTTAGATTCCTCTACAACATTGGATACATTTTTTAAAAAGACCATCACCAAGGATTTAAATCAATGGTATTAGAATTAATTTTACAATCTTCAATATGAGCACAAAATAGCTCATTATTATGAAGAAGGAATCTGGTCATGTTTAGGTTTAAACCCAAGTCCATTGGATCAGGAACCAAACGTTCTATCCTCTAGACTATCACCCAATCACCGGTTTCCAACCTTTTATAGACCACCGCCCCCTTTACAAGATAAAAATTCCAACGCCCCCTTTCACCTAATAGTTGAACTAAATATTTAAATATGGCAATACATTATATATTTATTATGTGTTTATTATCACAATGTTGAAATAAAAAAATATGGTGAATGTATCAGAAATGTTTATAAATATTTACATAGTTTCATAAATTGTTTATTCATATGAAAATAGTGTAATTAAAGTATTTCATTATTATTTATTAAATACCGATGGTGAAGAAAAAGATTTTAACACGAATTATTCATTTCTTAAAAATTACAAGTTCTTATTTAAAAAAAAATGGTACTTCTGAATTGCAAGAAAAAAATCTTTTTTATTTATTTATTTGAATATAATAATAAAATCGAATGTGAATCACGAGCTTTATAGAAAATTTATCGCACTTTTTGGCAAAGGAATTCGGATTCGAGACCCATGAATTTTTAACCCCTTCAAGTATGAGATAAATAATAATTATTTAAATTATTTTATTGTTTATATTTAAAAAAAAAAATTATAAAAAACTCTGCACTTTGTTTTTCACCACTATGCAGTTATTTTAATTGCCGACTAGTTTCGCTTGTACCCAAGTTTCACCACAAAGTGAATGCTTCGTACGAAAATTTAATAATATTTAATTTTACTTTTGTTTTATATACTCGTACATAGATACATACATAGAATATACAATATACAAGAAGTAAAAATAGACCCAGCCCACATTTAATCTACTGCTATTTTCATATAGAGTGCTTAAATATTATACAATATGTTTTCTTATTTAATATCTACATACCATATAATTTATTCTATATTCGCCATCATTTTGTGTTGAGGATTCACATTTGAATAACTTATTGGAAACAATGTATTAACACAACACTTTTTTGCGTTTTTCACAAGGACACAAACGTCCCTTCTTCAGTGAATGAATTTTAACAACAACAAAAAATTGTAAATTCATACACTGAGAAGGGAAGTTTGTATCCCGAAACATGTTTGTGAAAAGCGCAAAAAATGTGATAACCCAATGTTTCCAAAAAGTTATTCAAATTTCTATCATGTAAGTTCATAAGTTTATTTTCGTTTTGTTTGTTTTTTTAATTGTTTTTTTTTCTATCTTAATGTGATTATTTTTTAATGCCTTATATTCTTAACGTGAGTGTTTTTGTATTTGTTATGATTATTATTCATCGTGATAATTATTTTCTTATGTATTTTGGATATTAATATTGTTGTATGAATATTGTTTTATTTTATTTTTTAATTGATTTTTTACATTTAAGATTTGGTAATGATTATTTTCAATTTGTTGTTATTTGCGATCATTATTTATCGTTTCGTGTTTTCACATTCAAACTATTTTAAGGGTTTTATTATGTTATATCTATTCGTTTAAAATGTCTAACTACTAAGTCAGTGCTTCACATAACATTTTTAAAAATAATTATACCCAGATTTCAAAGTGTTAAAAATTTCCATATTGTATCCATTGCATAACATATGCATGCCATTTCAAATATTTCTTATAAGCAATATAAAAGCAAGGTCAACAATATTCATACATTCTTTATAAGGGCAAAAATATTGGCAACGACGAATTTATTCCCAAGAATAATGGTCAATTCTTATGTATTCAAAACATATACAAATTTGAATATATACTGTTGGCGACAAGCCATACTGGATGCCTACAATTTTTCGTAAATAATACGTTTAAAAAAAGAATGCATTCGAAATAAACAAAAAAAATAATAATGATTACGTAATACTCATATTATAGTAACTACAGGGTCTTCCAATAGGCACTTCCAAACTTTGACAGTTGATAGCGGCCATATTGTTGAAGCGACATCTGTCAAATTGGCTGTCATTTATTCAGTTTGTTTTGCCAAATTACCATGGATGGATATAGCATTCAACAACACGTGCAAATTAGACAATTGTTTTTATCAAAATCGGTATTCTGTTCGGACAACGTTCCGCGCGCTTCGCCCATTTTACGGTCGCCATAATCGTCCTACTGAGAGGACTATTCGCAGTTTGGTGGATAAATTTCAGTCCACTGGTTCAGTAAACAATCAACCAACACCCGTACGTCGACGAAACGCAAGATCTGCCGAAAACATTGCCGCTGTCCGTGAGAGTTTGCAGAAGCAGTCGATTTCGCGTCGCTCACAAGAACTCGGCCTTTCTCAGACTACAACTTGGCGAATTTTGCGTCGTGACTTGGGCCTGCACCCGTAAAAATTTCAACTGACCCAGGAGCTCAAGCTAAATGACCATAGACAACGACGTGTGTTCGCTAAATGGGCTCTGGAGCAGTTGGAAACTGACCCTAATTTTCATCGAAAAATCATCTTCAGCGATGAGGCACATTTCTGGATGAATGGGTACGTCAACAAACAAAATTGTCGAATTTGGGACAATACTAATCCACATGAGATCCAAGAGCGTCCAATGCATCCCGAAAAAGTCACTGTTTGGTCTGGATTTTGGGCTGGCGGCGTCATCGGTCCATATTTCTTTGAGAACGACGTTGGCCAGGCCATCACCGTCAACGGCGAGCGCTATAGGTTGATGATTACCGACTTCTTTTGGCATGAATTGGATGATATGGACACCAACGACATGTGGTTTCAACAGGACGGCGCTACGTGCCACACAGCTCATGCCACATTGGACATTCTGCACCAGCGATTTAAGAGCATGGTCATCTTACGTGGAGATGATGTGAACTGGCCACCGAGATCGTGCGATTTGACCCCGTTAGACTTTTTCTTGTGGGGTTTTCTTAAGTCGCAGGTCTATGCGAATAAGCCACAAACCACAGCAGCCCTCAAAGCCAACATAACCCATGCCATCGGTCAAATTCGGCCTGATTTATGCGCCAGAGTCATGGAAAATTGGACATTTCGGATGCGCGCCACCGAGAGAAGCCGCGGCGGACATTTGAATGATGTTATATTCCATACATAATGGCATCGATAGGCTTTTCAAAGAATAAAAAATTTCGATGATATCTCACACAAACTTTGTTTTATTTCAATTTAAAGATAGAAAGCGCTTAATGAAAGACCCTGTAGATGCAACCCATGAAATATTTGTTAGTTTGTTAGTTTAATGTCATACAATAGTAATCAGAACAAGATTCAAAATAATTCAGAAACGTTATCGGGCATGCGCATCGCGTGCATTTCGATTTACTTTCGCAGAGAATCGAAGTATTCCTCTTTCCCTCTCTCGTTTTCAAAATATTCTCGTACTCTTTCTTTGATGATATCCGAATTTTCCCTATTTATATTATAGTAATTTAATTTTTTTTTATGTTAATTAATATATCGTTTATTTTCGCTGTTGTTTTTACTGCACAAATAATATGCACATAACCTCATTGTAACAATAATTTATTTTTGTATCTTCTTCTGTCTGTGTCTTGTCAGGTCTCATCAACGTTGACTATCACCCTCATAGTTTCACATCTCGAAAGCATAAATTTTTGACCTCTCCGATACTCACACAATCCAAGAATCGCAACCCTAAACCATATTTTCGTCCTGCCATATCTTGGTGAGCTATGTGTCAAATAAATCAATTATTTAAAAAAGAAAAAACGAGATTAACCTTACCAGAGAATTGTAAACAAAATAATTCAATAATACCCTAAAAATAGACATCTATTAAATAAAATGCTTGAATTAAAGCCTAAATTATGCAATAAAGAAAATAAAAATATGCTTTACAGATTATAATAAAAAGGAATTTACTCTAACTTAACAAGTTTTTTAAAATTAGTTTTATTTATAATTAATAAAACGTGTTCTGAAAAAGAAATCCCCAATACAGTACCAAGTGGCAGCCACCAACAGAAGACCGCACAAAAGACGTCGAGAAAGTTGGACATATACATTCCAGGAACTGGGCTCCGAAAAAAGACAAATGAGGACAAAGAGGGTGTTTGTTGTATCATGTTTTCGAAACTGTACTCAAAATATCTATTGTAAAATAAAAAATAATATATTAAAACAAAATTACTGTTTTCTAGAAGTCTAATTTAATTTTATGAGAGTTACGTGTTTCTTTAAGCATTCTTATTACATATACAAGTTTTCCATTTCGTAAACTGAATGACGCAAAGAAAAAAAATAATTGAGGAAAAAACAAATGAATTATAATTTTCGAAACACAAATACTTGAGTAAATAGCTGTATAAATTTGAATTTGGAATTCCTAACCAAAGAGAAGATATTTGAGATCAAAGTTGCCAGTACGGCAAAACGCAAATTTCATATGTAATGCAAATTCATACCTAATATTTATTTTTTGTTTTACTTGAAAAAAACGCTAATTGTGAATTATAATGTAATAGGTAATGTAAAAAGGTAATATTCATATTATACAAAGGTATTAAAAACACTGATTGTTCGCATTAAAGGGAAGTATATTCTAATTTATATGAATGAAAACGTCTGTCTTCTAGGAGTTTTATTATATTTTAGATGGAATGATATGTTATGTCCTTCTAAGGCATAATCAAATGTGATAATTATTCCTTAGAATGGCGAAATATATCATTCCGTCTAAAATATAATAAAACTCCTTGAAGACAGACGTTTCATTCGTATTAATTATTTAATGTGGAGTTTTACATCATTGTTCAATAAACAATAGGTAGTTTATTCCTTTTTTCTTTTTAAATTCTGATCTAGCAATCTTGTAGATATATGGTACATTAATTTCGTATTGCCACCTAGCGAACGTTTCGTGAACTTAGTTTTAAAATCTGGCCTACGTTAGCACAAGTCTTGAGCTGAAATCGCTGCAATAAAATAATATTGTTGTTCGCCAGTGTGTTCTAAATTGCGGTTAAAATAGTTTGAAAGTGAAAACACGAAACGAAAAATTAATAACACGTTAAATAATGATCGCAAATAACAACAAATTTAAAAAAATGTTACAGAATATTTCAATATCAATTAAAAAATTAATAACAATACAATATTAATATAACAAACAGAATTTAACATAAACAAAAAATATTAATACAAAAAAAAATACTATGAAAATAATCATAAATAATAACAGTTAAAAAAAAGACACCCACTTTAAAAATATGAGGAATTAAAAAATAATAATCAAATTTGGAATGAAAAAAAATACAGTATAAATGACAAACAAAAAAAAATAGTACCCAATTAAATTTAAATTTTTTTAAAATTAATACCGATAATATTATCAAGAAAATATAAGTTACAAAATAATTAACAAGATGAATTAATAACAATAATTATAACACTCGTTAATAAATGACAAATATACAATATTACCACAAATATTTAAATAGCGAACAGGAAAAAAGTTACTCAAAAGTAAATACAAACATTTTTTCATAATGTCTCAGAATATTTTAATACAACAAAATAACACAACAAAAAATCTAAATTTGAATCTGCGTTTACATTAATAAATATTAAACTTTTCATAACCGCATTATAAAACATTTAAATCTATATGTGAACCATACAAACAGTATAAACAAAACCTGCTATATATTTTAATTTCAATTAAGCTTGTTAAACTACATTTTCCTTATATATAGTTTACTCATATAAATATATTTTTATAGCTATATTTTCCTCTTACAATTATATTTTAATTTCAATTAAGCTTGTTAAACTACATTTTCCTTATATATAGTTTACTCATATAAATATATTTTTATAGCTATATTTTCCTCTTACAAGGGCATTATTAAATGTGACATTGGAGGCGCATAAGAAAAATAATACGTGAAAGACTTATCAAGTGAAATATATTACGCTCTATAACTTGCAGAAAACCGAAGTTTTTTAAATATTATTTTTCAAAAATAATTAAAGAACAACAGTTAAAAAAACATCGTTTTATGTAATCATAATTTCACAACATATAACTGTTTGTTTGATAAAAAGAAAATAATTTACCAACAACAGTTTAAAAAGACACCGTTTTATATAATATATATTTAAAAACACATAACTGTTTGTTTGAAAAATGTTTTTAAATAATTTTTAATAATGCCACAACACATTAAGTGCTTCATACGAAAGTATATTTATTTTTCAGTTTCATTCTAAACATGTTTTATGATAACGGTGATCACATAAAAATTGTAACAATATTTTTATTATACATAATGCATTTCGGCAGTAAACTTTTAGACTTTATACGTACTTACTATTACTATTATGTATAATGTGAATGTATCTTTATCTGAAAATAAGCTAAAAAATATTTAACACTAGATTTACGCAAACAGTCAATTCAACATTTTATCTAAAACTAATTTTAAAACTGATAAATGATTATAGTTATTTCTTCTATATATGCCATACTTTGTGTTGTTATGATGCTTTATTTATCTTATTTTTTTATAAAGTTTGTATATACAACACTTATATTAAAAAAATAAAACTACATAGACATGTTTCGGACAACCAGTCCTTCTTCAGTGATACATATTATAAAGATACATTTTAAAATTGTTTACATGATCTGACAGATGTTATAAAGATTAATTTTGGAACGTTCATGCTTTTGTTATGACAAATATTATGATTCAATTTAAAATTAAAATAATAATAATTTATTGTTCTTATTGGGGTTCAGGTAATTACTTACAACAAAGGAAATAAATCAAAGATTGGACTTGGCGTTAAATTTTTTTGATTATTTATAATATTTTCTTTATTTTTAATTGCTTTTTTAATTTCTAAAATTTCGAGTTTGCTCAAAGTTATATTTTTATTATTAACATGCAAAATTTCAACGCCAATATCTTTATTAAATGAATGATCTTCTTCGATGAGGTGGTAAGCAAATTCAGAAAAATTATTATTAGAGAGACATATTATGTTCTCTTTAATTCTTAATTTAAAATTACCCCTTGTCTTACCAATATAAAAAGATGAGCAATACTATTACATTTCAGTTTATAAATCCCTGATTGAGAAAATTTATCTTCCTTGTCTTTATTATTTTTTTTATTAATTTACCTAAATTATTGTTTGTATAAAACGCGGGTCTAATGTTACATGGAAGTTGTTTTGAAATTATATTTGTTAAATTCTTCTTCTTCTTCTTCTTCTTTTGATAGATCTGACGATCTGTGACACAGAAATCATATCTCGTCGGATGATGAGATCCAGCTGTCCCTCCATCTCTTAGGCGGTCTTCCAGGTGGGCGGTGTCCGGAAGGGATTTCATAGGCGGCTGTATATGCGAGTCTGTCACCATCCATTCGGGCTACATGGTCCCTCCAGTATCTTCTTCTGGATCTACTCCACTGAACGATATCCTCTATTTCGCAGGTTTTCCTTATGTCTGCGTTGCGGACACGATCTCGGAGGGTTTTTCCAGTAATTGATCTTTTGTTTGAATTTGTTAAATTATTAATATATAAAAATCTACGCCATTGATTTATATGATTATTGATGGGAGCTGGATAATACAATATTGCTTTAGTAAATTTATTTTTGATTTTTATTTTTAAAATATTATGAATTAAATTATTATTGTAACCATTAATATTAACTATATTTTTAATTGTATTTAGTTCATTATTATAATTTTCTAAAGAAAGTGGTACATTAATTAGGCATTTAAATTATTATTTTAAATTTTAAATTGAATCATAATATTTGTTATAACAAAAGCATAAACGTTCCAAAATAAATCTTTATAGCACCTGTAAGATCATGTAAACAATTTTATAATATTTTTAAAATGTATCTTTACAATATGTATCACTGAAGATGGAATGGTTGTCCGAAACATGTCTATGTAACTTTATTTTTTTAATATAAGTGTTGTATATACAAAATATATGAAAAAATAAAAAGAGATTATAGTTATTATTGACACAATGTTTAGAGCAATGTTCAATGTTCGTGTATTTTGGTAGTATGTTTATAAGAGATGGGCGAGTGGAGAGGGATATTGAAATAAGGGTCGGGGCAGGCAACAAAGTGAATGGTGCACTTAAAGTTGTCATCGCAAACAAAAACCTATCCAAAAAAGCTAGAATGGCAGTGCACAATGATGTTCTTCTACCGACCCTTACGTGTGGAAGCGAAGCATGGAACTGGCAAAAGAAGGATGAAAGAAGAATAAATGCAGTAGAAATGAGATCTCTTAGACGAATGTGTGGATATTCTGTGTATGATAGAGTGTCGAATGAAAATATAAGAAGTGAATGCGGTGCGAATGATGGTGTCATGAACAAAATAATGAAAGGATCATTTAGATGGTTTGGACATATGGAAAGAATGAATGAAGAAAGAATGGTAAAAAATATATGTTTATGATGTTAATGGAACCAGAAATAGAGGAAGACCGAGGAAAACGTGGCACGATCAAATAAATCAAATATTGAATGTCGGCCATGTAAGGAGTCAGAGAAATTGACGTGCGTGCATGACACGATGTATAAATGTTGAGGAAGCGAGAGAAATATGTCAGGAAAGAAAAGTGTGGCAGTCCATTCTTTCTGCCTACCCCTTCGGGGAGACGGCGTGATGGTTAGTTAGTTAGTTAGTTATGTTTAGAGCACAAAATATACTTTATTTTTTGTTTCGTTGATAAAAGTTTCGTTTATTTTTATTGTTCATCTGTCGAAATCGCGAATTTCAGTAAAAAATCTGTAGAATCAATGCCAGTCAATTTAGTGTTAAAAAGATGTCTAAGAATCTAATAACAGGCATCGCTAAAGGGACACCAGGCGGGCTCATCTCGCCTCCTAGAATTAGCCATGAAGACAATTGGTGTAATCACTCTATGTTACATACCATTCGCACCTATTCACACTTGTTTAATTTTAGATGATGTATGATTATTGTAGAATATGCCGTTTCCAAGGCATTCGTATTATTGAAGGTTATTCTAATTGGTAGATCCAAACGGCGTCTAAGGTAGGTGAAACAAATTATCTCAATAGTAATCGAAAAATGTTTATTACACTGTAAAGAACACAAACTTTATTAAAAAAATAATATTTAAATTCAAACATGTATCGGACACATAAGTACTTCATCATTGTTTTGATAGTTTTTGTATTATATATTCGGAAGAAATATTTAAACAAAAAATTTCATGAAACAACAACAACAAACCATCACGCCATTTCCCCGCAGGGGTAGGCATAAATAATGGATCGCCACACTCCTCTACCATGACACACCTCTCTAGCTTCCTCCACATTCATACAACGAGTCATACACGCACGTCGATTCTTCCGACTTCTAACAAAACCAACCTTTAAAAAAAATATTTGGTCATGCCATGTTTTCATCATTAACATATACTTTCTTAGCCGTTCTTTCTACATCCATGCGCTTCATATGTCCGAACCAACGCAGCGATCCTTTCATAATTTTGTTCATAATACCTTATTTCGCTCTTCATTACTTTCATATTAATTTTATTGTTTTAATTTTATTTTTGAATAAGGTGAGTGTTGTTTACAAGGTTATAAAAATTGTTCAATGAATCCTCAACACAAAGTTATGGCGTAATTAGAAAAAATTAAAAGTAACTGTTGTAATTTCACAATTAAGACTAATTTTAAGAAAATTTAATTTTCTAAGCAATTAAGGGGGATAGCCACTGTGATTGCCTGAATTATTATTATTATTTTTATTTTATGTTCATACCTTCAAAAATATGCGTAAAAAATTTTAAGTCAAATTTCCGAAAATTGAGTTACAGTCATTTTCGTGTAGGTAGACCGTCTGTCCTTGCGCCGACCGATACGCTAACCGGGTGAAAGCTGCTGAGAATCGCATGGAACGGGTCAATAAAAAAAATTAAAAAGCCAAGGACACCACTGGAAATAAAGAGGAAGAAACATCATATGGTCCAGGACTCGATAGTTTGATGTAAGTATAAATACTCGTATATTAGATGATAGATGATTTTATATTAAGAAAAATGGAATAAAAACATTAAATGCTTTTTCTTTCAGAACGACACTTTCAAACTCGTCGCATCAATAACTCGAGCAATTATCAACCGATTTACATTTTTTTTTTGCTTTATTTGTCTTTGCAATAGCTACTGACATCTTTGCAATAGCTAGTAACAATTTGGATTTTTACTATTTTTTAAGACTGCTTGAACACAAAAAATGGGTGAATTTTTTTTTAATTGGTCGCCATTATGTGAAAAATTAAAATAAAAAAATCGGCTACGTACAACGATAACAACATTCATACAATTTATAATGAACTTTGATTTTATTTTTTCAGATAACTCGTTTTTGAGTAGTCGATGTGACCGTAGGGGGAGAATTTTTTTTAAGACTCTACAGCAACGCTGTTAACTTTGTTACTTTTAAATATTTTTCAATAAAAAAAATACGAAAACTATACTGAATATACATTTAATAAAATGAAAAAAACTTGAACTCCATATTTCTTAATTATCCCGGTCAAAAAATTCCCGAAAATCACTTATTTTTTCGGGCGTCACACTGGCTATCCCCCTTAAGAATCCGTATATAATGTTTATTAATAAACTATGATATGACATTCCAATAGTCAGAAGTCAGAACTAAATTAAAACTAAATAAGTTTTATTTTCATTTATATTTTTATTACAAGAAGCTCTTTATGGTTAGACATTTTGAACTTATAGATATAAAATGGATGGAAAGAGCCATGTTAGGAATAAGCCTAAGAGACAGAGTCAGAAACGATACGGTGAGAGAAAAAACAAAGGTCACTGACATCATCCACCGGGTGGCGACTCTAAAATGGCAATGGGCGGGTCACGTAGCCAGAAGCTCAAATGAAAAGTGGACAAGAAGACTGCTGACTTGGAGACCGTGGACGGCAAAGATAAGTGCAGGGCGACCGCAACTACCTACGGTGGAAGGATGATCTGAACAGCAAGCAAAATGCATTCTGCACAGGACAGAGTGACATGGAAGCGAATAGAGGAGGCCTTTGTCCAGGAGTGGACGGGAATAGGCTGAGAAAGAAGAAAGAAGAATATACTACTTTCATCCTTCTTCTGCTAACTCCAAGCTTCATTTCTTTTCAAAAATGTTGGCACTAGAACTACATTACTGTAGGCAATGTCAGACAAGTTGAGCGTTCATCTGCTTAACTTGATTGCCGGTTAAATTGTTATACAATACTTTAAAATGCATATTTTGGACGCCTTGGAATGCTAATTTCCCAGCCCGTTCGCTTCACAACTAATTGCACTGACGCGACGTGGCAACAAGTACGGTGTATTTACATATATTGTTCTATACTTGTGGCCATTTAAAATATCTAAAACCATTTTTACCATATAACTGGAGTGAAATTTTTCAGGATTTTAATAATGTAACATTCTACAATATAATATGATACATACATATACCTATAATAAGTATGATCATTACGTTTTTTTTAAATTCATGAGTACTTTCAATATATAATGTATTATTATCTTATTCGCTTGTTTCTATCCAAGGGTTTGGTTTTCTGCTAAGTGAAACATTTTTGCTGGTTCTTGGGATGTGACTCGGCCCTTTAATGTGGTAGTTTCCCCTTGATTTCCACGTTAGAATACAACAGGTTATTTAAACTTAATTACTGTACACAACTTTTAACTATTGATTCTCATAATATGTGACAAGTAGCTAATCTATCGTCATTTTATTGTCACGTGAATTCTACACCAGACCAAAGACAGTGTGACAATAACATTGCCATTGCCGGGAATCGAACTCAGGACTTTTGTGTGGCAGTCATTTATTTATTTTGTTTTAGTTCTAAGAACATTTTAATATATAATAGTAACAGTAAAAATTAAACCTTAAACAAGTTAAGACGATATTAAAGTTAAGAATAAATAGATCATAAAAATAATTAAAATTAAAAAAAACAAAAATTTAATATATATATTTAGTTAAAATCAACTGATGTTTGTGTCTTCGACCGCTTTCGGCAGCTCGCTGTCATCTTCTGGTGGTTTCATCTTCCATCTGAAGATGGCAGCGAGCTGCCGAAACCAATCAAAGACTCAAAATAATGGATTTTGACTAAATATACATTTTAAAAAGATTTAAATAATATATCTATATTATTTACAATAAACTTCTACCATGAAATTTAAAATAACAACATTTTCTTTAATAAATAGATCAATCAGGAAGGAATAATAAATCAATGTACTATATGAATATCATGAATAAATCAATGCAATAGATGAGCAATAAGGGATAGGTCATAGTTCTTGTCACTCTGCTATGAAGGTCGTCATTATTATACGTATTTTAAATTCGCAAATGGCAAGGATTTAAATCACCTCTATAACAATTCATTACTATTATGCAGAATGGACGAAGACTATATTATCCAAACACCCCTTAAACTAGACGCGGCAGAGAGAACCGGGTCGGTCTCCAACAACTTTACTGTGAACAGTCACAATTTTAATGACATTGCTGCAAGCCGACAGTGAGATGAGCCCAACCCCGAGAAGCCTGGCGCTATTCTTTTAGGAGAGCCGAATAAATGATAAATGACTAGGAAAGAAGAAGAAGAATATCCAATGTGAACAGAAATAAGATAAAAGGGTGGTGTCCATTATTATATTATATTCAATTCACTTGAAAATTTTAGTACTTTTTTAAAGATTAAAATTCTTTATTTTATAATATTTTATGACCAATGTTTAGAACACAAAATGGAAATCTAATCTAATCTATAAGAACCTAATTTGGGGTTAAAATAAACCTTTTTCATAAATAGGGTAATAGATTAATAGAAACTAGTGTAATATATTAATAGAAAATTTCTTGGTACAAATACAATCAAAATAACATGTAAAAAAAATTAAACAAGGAAAAATAAAATAATAAGTATAATCTTACACATATTCCATTTAATGTTGTTTGAGTCTTTTGTATTTTATTTATAACTGGATAAAATATAAAATATTTTTAAAAACATGGAACATTAATAGCAGCCTATTCCACTTAAATAATTTACGAAATAGTAATTATATGACATGAGCCATTATTAATGACAAATTTACAAAACACACACAAAACATTTTTTTAAAGAGATTCGTTAATGTACCATATACGTTCGTGTATAGCGATGTTAGCGTGTAGGTACTTACCGCTTACATGTAGGTACCACCTGATTTGGTTCAAAAAAACATATTTCTGCCTCTGAGCAAATACGGACCCCGCAACGAAATGTTTAGCAGTCCACTCAGTACCCGCACAGAGCGAGGCGCGTTTGAAAATCCATCAAAATTTGAAACTCGAATGGTTATAAAAATACCAACTTATATATATCAAAAGTGTATTAAAATTTTATAATTATTTTTTCATAACATTAAACTAAATTGTTTTATTATACTCGTACAAACAAAAAAAACAAGGAATCTCTACAGCTAGGAAAGAAAATCTCACTTAAAAGGTAAATTAAATACGTTTTTAAACTAACTAACTAACTAACTAACCATCACGCCGTCTCCCCGAAGGGGTAGGCAGAAAGAATGGACTGCCACACTTTTCTTTCCTGACATATTTCTCTCGCTTCCTCAACATTCATACATCGTGTCATGCACGCGCGTCGATTTCTCTGACTCCTCACATGGCCGACATTCAATATTTGATTTATTTGATCGTGCCACGTTTTCCTCGGTCTTCCTCTATTTCTGGTTCCATTTACATCATTAACATATAATTTTTTTAACATTCTTTCTTCATTCATTCTTTCCATATGTCTAAACCATCTTAATGATCCTTTCATTATTTTGTTCATGACACTATCATTCGCACCGCATTCACTTCTTATATTTTCATTCGACACTCTATACACAGAGTATCCACACATTCTTCTAAGAGATCTCATTTCAACTGCATTTATTCTACTTTCATCCTTCTTTTGCCAGTTCCATGCTTCGCTTCCATACATAAGGGTATTATACGTTTTTAAACTTGTTTTAATACAAATAAAATAATTGTTTGTGTTTAAATTGTGTTTTAAAATGTTTTTTGCTGTTTTTAATATTGAGAGTATGAAATTATTGTTGTCATTGAAGCAAAATTATAGAGAAAACGTGTAGTTTGTCATTAGCGTCCAATATTAACGTCAGACAGTAATGGTAAAATAATGTATCATTTATTCGTATACAAGTCGCTTGAGATTGATAGAAATAGTGATACTACCGTAAATTGTAGGTTATTATTAAAAAATTAAAAAATTATAATTTATTTAAAAAAAACGTTATTTTTCCACTTGTACAAAAATCGAAGGTAGTATAATATATTATATTGTTCTTGTGAGTGTATATCGTTCTCCCGATGATGAAGTTTTACTTTCTACGAAATATGTTGAGTTAAATGATATTTATATAAGAATAAAAAATATTTTAATTATATAATGTTAGGGTCCTTTCATTTCTTAACAGAATAAAATGTATTTCTTATTGCACGATATTGCACAATAAATTCTGATAGCATTGATTCTAAAAAATGTTTAGTATTGATGAAAAAGTATGTTTTCTAAAAATGTATTATATTTTATGGCATTACATATTTTGCCGTGCTAAGTCATTATCATTTGGAATGACTTGACAATGTGAAACATTTCACTTCTCTACAATATTATATTGTAAACATAAATTTTTATCAATATTAAATATTTTTAACGAGTTTTACATACTTTTTAAATACACAATTAATATCAAAACAATGGTTGGCTTTTATTTTATTTTATTTTCAATTTTTTAAACCGATAGGCTAATTTATGAAAATAATAATAAAAGCATTAATTTGTAATATTACGCAAGAGAAAAACTTTTTAAAAATACCGTAATTTTGCGGTAAGATGGAATCTAATACACTTACTCGTAAAGTGCCCTGCCAGGTCCCCCGACGTTGGCGATCACTCTGATAAACTCTTCCCTATCCTGCGCTGTCCGGAATAGCTCCTCCACAGTTCCGATGCCCCTCTGCGGCCCTCTATTTTTCCCTTCAATATAAGATGCAGCAGGCGGTACTTCTCTCCTCGCATTTAGATAATAATTGTAATTCTTGCGATTTTAAGAATTTAATCCATAGTATATCAATTTTATTTTTAGCCTTACTTTTATTTAAAATAAAATAAATTTGCGGATCTCTACATCTTTATTGAAATTATTCTATTTCACACGTGTGTTTTTTTTTTTTTTTTAATTCTACAACAGAAATATTCGATGATCTGGAATTTCTCAAATATATTCTGATGAGAGATCCAGATCGAGAATTTTCATTGTTTACGTTTTCCATATACAGGATGAGCTAATGAGAAATTAAAAATACTATATATGTAGGTATGGAAGCGAAACATGGAACTAGCAAAAAAGGGTTAAAATATAATAAATTCAGTAGAAATGAGATTCTTGAGATAGAGTGTCGAATAAAAATATCAGAAGTGAATGCGGTGCGAATGAAGGTGTTATGAACAAAATAATGAAAGGATCATAAAAATGGTTTGTACACATGGAAAAAATGAATGAAAAAAGAATGGTAAAAAAAGTATATGATGTAAATGGAACTAGAAATAGAGGAAGACCGAGGAAAACGTGGCACGATCGAATAAATCAAATATTGAATGTTGGTCACGTGAGGAATCAGAGAAATGTCAAAAAAAATGTTAAGTAAAGAAACGTGTGGCAGTCCATTATTTCTGCCTACCCCTTCGGGGAGACGGTGTGATAGTTAGTTAGTTTAACTTTATAATATTATAATTCATCATAACTAATATTTCTTCTTAACTAACTAACTATCACGCCGTTCGCTGTTTCCACGGATGGAAAGCCAGAGAGGATGGACCGTTACACTGCTCTAGCCTGACATAATTCTCGTGATTCTACTACATTCATACACCGTGACACGCACGCTCGTCAATTATTCCGATTTCCGAGTGGCCGCCTTTTCTTGGTTGATTAATTCGATCATGATAGAGTTTCAAATGCAAATATTAATATAATATAAGAATTGAATAAAAATGTAAGGAAAAAATAATGAAAGGATGGTTTATACACAAGGAAAGAATGAATGAAGGCAGAATGGTAAAGAAATTATATATAAACGAGGAAGGCCGAGGAAAACAATCAAATAATCAAAAATCAAGAAAAAATCAATCAAATATTAAATATCGGCAACGTAAGGAATCAGGGATGACAGTGCTATTGTCACACTGTCTATGGTCTGGTGTAGAATTCACGTGACAATAAAAATCCATAGATAGGCTACCTATCACGTGTCATGAAAATCAATAGCGAAACAAATAACTTGTATACAGTAATTGGGTTCAAACGATCTGTTGTATACAAAACAAATCAAAACAAACAAATGTGGAAGAAGTGAAAGCATGTCAGGACAGTATAATATGTGTTCCATCGTTTTAGTCTACCGCTCCGGGGAGGTGGCGTGATGGTTAATTAATTAATTTTAGATTTTTAACATAATATGATAACATTCTAAACTGTTTACTTTGGAACACTATTATAATACCGCAATTTATTTAAAACGATATTAATTTTCTAACTCATACTCTATCTTTTTTTTACAAATTATTTCGTGATATTTTCAAAACCCGCTTTTCTGTTTCAAACCGAGAATTTATATATTTGTTCATTTCTCTCTCCAATTACTCTCTTTGTAATAAATATTATCTTAGTAATTTATATTTATCATTTAAAAACTTTAATTTGAATGTAATTTTTTCTTGCCGTAATTTTTTACTTACTCAATTGTTTAGTTTAGTTAGTTTTAAGTAATCTAATGTAGTATTTTTCACAATCTACAATAAGTTTATTTACTGGTTATAATACTGTTTAAAATAACTCATGTCAAAAATAGTGTTTAAACGAACTCGTATCATAAATAGTGTTTAAAATAACCCATGTCATAAATAGTATTAAAAGAACTCATGTCATAAATAGTGTCAGGTAAATAACTCATGCCACAAACAGTGGGGTATCAGTAATGAGAGTCCTCTCACGATACTCCCATATTAAATCGTATAAAAAATAATAAAATTAAATTAAAATAGGAATAATTAAACTCATATTAGAATTTTTAGTTTAATTTGTGGGTCGCCCACCCTATATAATGTGCACTAAATTTTCCTACGTACGCAAGACTTTGTTAGTATTAAAATGCGATTAATCTTTCCGCCGTGTGAATAGTCAACTAGAAACACGCTCTAGCATTAAAGTAAAGAAAAACATTGCAACCACAATGTGTATTCCACTATGTAGTCTCTATAATATCACATAGACGAGCGAGTCTCAAGGCATTCATATTAAAACCCATATCGAATACACAATTTACGACTAATTATTGCACACACAATATTCGCTTTTATTATAATAATATGTTGTAACATGAGGACTCACTTATATTATTTTATACACGATGTTTTTAAAGTAAAGATATTTCTACAAAAGGAAATATTAATATATCATTCTTCCTCTTTCGGTCTTTTCTGCGCCACTTGGAACAGGTTCTGAACTCTTATAATTCCTGTTGACTCTTTAATGTTCCGCAGCCAGGACCTCCTACCAACTCCCTGACGTTCCTCCACTTTACCCATTAATATCAGCTGAAGGAGGTGATATTTTTCTCCCCATAGCTCATGACCCAAATACGAGACCTCTGTAATTTTCACACAAGACAACAGTTCTCTATTGGCTCTGGCTCTCTGTAGTACGTCTGCATTACAAACCTTATCGGTCCACGGTATACGGAGCATTCTACGATATATCCACATCTCGAACGCCTACAACCGGTTCATTACATTCACGTAGTCCAGGAAAAACTGACATTTTAATTCGTATTAAGAATTGTTATATTTAATTTGGTAAAGTTGTGAACAAAATTGAAAGTCAAAAGCGCCACTGGTTAATACAATAATTTATAGAATGTACGCCAATGATTGGGTGAAAAAGCAACGTGAGCGTAGCTTGTGTGATTATGAAAAAAGAACTGTGTAAGGTCGCTGAAGATGATGCGAGATGAAATTAATCCTAGTGACATCCACATTTGTAACAATCATGTTGATTAATATACCATTACACAGGCAGATGTAATATGAATATACTCGTAACATATTTGATGTAATATTCTATGCCATGGGTTTCCAACCTTTCTTGGGCCTTTCGCAAATCATAAATGTTGTGAGTTAGTTAGAAAGTTTCAATCCTGGGATTGGTTTGCAACAATTTCTTCCATTCTTCCCTGCCTTGTACGGCTCTTTTGAAATCTGCATATGATGATCAGCACACGTCCACCAACAGATGTGGGCGTCCGGCGTGGGCGTCCCCTAGAGTTTATCCCCTCGGTCATACCCTCCATTAGGGCATGCAAGAGGTCTTCTTGACGTATTACATGGCCGATCCATCTTGCACGCCTTTCGAACAAGGTCCTGAGCAGGTGCTTTCCTCCTTCGATTCCTTGAAGAACTTCCTCATTCGTGATGTGGTCTCTCCAGGAAATTCCTAGTAGTCTTCTATAGGACCACATCTCAAAAGCCTCCAGTCTCCGCTTATCTCTTTCGGATAGGTACCATGTCTCGCAGCCGTACATCAAGATACTCCATACATAGGTCTTGATGAGGAGTATTCTCAGTTTTAGGTCTATATTATTTGATTCTATTATTATAAATTTTTTTATCCCCCCCTATTATAAAAGTTTCGTGCTTCAGGCCATTTGATATTTTCGACGCAAATAGCAACTAATTATAATATAAATTTCTGTTTATGTCATTAAATTATTTAAAAAGTAGTTGAACCGATATACGAATATGTATCTGATTTTGAACATGATCATTTTAAATAATTTAATTAGTGAATCAATTAAACAACTCGTCGACCTTCGTGACAGAGTGGTAAGAGCTCAGACTTCCATACCGAAGGTTCCGGGTTCGATTCCCGGCAATGGCAGTGTGATTGTCACACTGTCTTTGGTCTGGTGTAGAATTCACGTCACAATAAAATGGCGATAGATTTGCTACCTAAGACATGTCATAAGAATCAATATAATAGCTAAAATAAATTGTATACAGTAATTGGGTTCAAACGACCTGTTGTATACAAAAAAAACTGACCGTTTAAACATTTGGATGTTGATTTTAAATTTTAAATGATTATTTATTCGCATAACACGAATTTCTATTTTTAAATAAACTTATTTGATTAATTTCTTCTATAAGTAGCTACTGACCCCGAAGTCGTACGCACCCTAAATATTTATTATAATCCTACTATCGCCCTCTTAAAATATTCAGTGGCCACTGGGAGGCGCTGAAGATTTCTACGACAACGTGAATACCATAGGTTCCCAACCTTTTCGGGACCACCGCCGCCCTCTTTACAAGAAAACATATATAAAACACTCCCCTCACCCATAATAGTCATACCATACATTTAAAAATTGTTACACATTATCTATATCTTCATATATATAATTATTATGTACGGGTGTATGTATTTGAACTCCTCCAAAATGGCTGGACCGATTTTGATTTTTTTAAATGTGTATTTGAGTGGATCCTTGATGATTTAGATTCACAATCGGATCCGGTAGGTGACAGTTAAAACCTTCTGGAGAGTTCGTGAATAATTTACCGTAATTAACTAACTAACTAATCATCACGCCGTTTCCCCGGAGAGGTAGGCATAGAGGATGGACCGCCACACTGCTCTGTCCTGACAT
This sequence comes from Lepidostoma basale, assembly GCA_022606425.2. NCBI lineage: Eukaryota > Metazoa > Arthropoda > Insecta > Trichoptera > Lepidostomatidae > Lepidostoma > Lepidostoma basale. The sequence continues at coordinate 86,539 of JAHDVF020000067.1, forward strand.
ACTTCTCTATCTTCCTTTACATTCATACATCGTAACAATTCACAAAATTTGAATTGAAAATAATATAAATTGTATCAGAAATTTGTCTTTTTCTATTTTATATACTTTGTATATACAACACTAACTATTTTTTTTTTAATTTAAATGTCCTACATGTTTCGGACAACCCGGTCCTTCTTCAGTGATATTATAAAGATATTTAAAATATTATAAAATTGTGTACAAATATGATCAGTCTTGACAGATGTTATAAAGATTTAGTTTGGAACGTTTATGTATGGCGAACATAGAAGAAATTGTATCAGAAATGTTTATATTTACATAGATTCTTAAATTGTTGATTCATAAAAATATATTAAATTAAATGAAGTTTTTTATTATAATTGTTAAAAATACATATGCCATAGCCGCCCCCCATTTACATCTGGGTCCGGTACTGCCCCCATGGAACCAAAAAGCGCCTACTTACCGCCCCCGCTGAGAACCTATGTTGTATACGACATATGTATACTGTAGGTATACCTATGTTGTATACGGTGTTCATTTCTTTCGACTGATATACACAACTCAGAAATACTGAGTGATGTAGGTCTGTTCGTCCCTGATAATTATCTTCGACAAAGGGGCCAAAGATTGTTTTATCTCCCACGATGTAGAACCAACCTGCCAATTATTACGCCGATAGGTAGAGCAATATCTTTGCTTAATCGTATCACCTCGGAGTTTGACATATTTTGTGATAGTTTGGCTCATCTGAGGGAAGTACTATCTTTATTATAATTGTTTGGTATATTTATTTTATTAATTTGTCATGCATCTTATGTTTCTCGCTCTTTTTATTAATCTATTAAAAAACTAACTAACTAACCATCACGCCGTCTCCCCGAAAGGGTAGGCAGAAAGAATGGACTGCCACACTTTAATCGATGCGGCACTCCATCCTTCTCTTTTCGCCATCGCGAGAGACGCGGTGTGATGGGTTGCGAACCTCATCGCCACCAAAAGGCATCTCCCGCGCACACTTCGATCGTTCAACGTGTACATAATAAATCTAAAACAAATTATCGGAAATACAGTGATATAAAATAAAATAACAAAGAATAATAATTTAACACATAATGTTATTTTAGATGGTGCACTTGTCGTCAGCTGGACGATCCGGACATTGTTTATTTAATTTTAATTGCACGTTATCCACTGTTTTTTTTAATTTACTGTAATTAGGCACTTAAAATAATCCAACACCAGCAAGAACTTAAAAATATTATTGAAGAATTTATTCAAATTGTCATTGGAACAAATGAAAAATGTATTTTTACACCTGTCAAAATTCTTTTTAATCTATTATGTAATGCTTATTATTGTGTATCCCTAACTTGTATCTTTAGTGTATTGGAAAAAAATTCTGTGATGCTGTAGATATGTTTAAAATAAATAAATGAAATGAAATCTTAATGTTTATAATAAAATCTGCAGGTATAAATGTGCATCTTAAATTGCATCATATAATTAATGTATGTATATTTTAACCTTCCTTCGGACGCTTATGATCTGACAGGTACGGCGCGATTATTTTGTCACCTCGTCCTACCGTTACGGTATTGGTACTGGAACTTCCGGTAGCTCTTTTGGCGTGCTCTATGCAACCTTCCACTTAGTTTTTCCTTGACCTTCGCTGCCAAAAGTTGTTCAAATTTTGTTCAGAGAAACTCATTGCGTCCAATCTCGATCCATTTTAAAACTCAATTGTTTTTCACACGGTTTTGAAATAACACAATTAACTAACTAACTAAAAAACTAAACTAGCCATCACGCCATTTCCCCGGAGGGGTAGGCAGAGAGGATGGATCGCCACACTGGCCTGTCCTGGCATACCTCTCGAGCTTCCTCTAAATTCATACATCTTACCAACACAATTCATACATAAAACAACTTATTGAACGCTAAGGCATTAACACTGTGGAATTCCATAGTAATATACTTAGGAAATTGAAAATAACTTTGTTTAATCTACAAAATATTTTTAAAAAACACGACATGTTTCGGAGGATACCTCCATCTTCAGGAGTAAAAATATAATAAAAACTAAGCAATGAACTACTATAACAAATAGACTAAATATTGTTAATACTTATAACAAATAGCCCATGTTAATTTTTGAATTTGAATTATTGTATCGAATTTTAAATGCGTTTTTATATTAGTCTTTATTAGTTTAGGTTAGAGGCATTTGAAATGGGGCTCACCGAAGAATGTTCAGGATCCCATGGACAGACAGAGTGACGAACACAGAAGTCCTGAATCGTGCAGGAGTAAATAGAGAGCTGCTGACAGTGATCAAAGTCCGCAAGATTTCATATCTGGGTCACGTTCTACGAGGAGAAATATTGCCTGCTTTATCTGATTTTGAAGGGAAAAGTGGAGGGCCGCAGGGGGGCAGGGAGAAGGCGGATCTCTTGGCTGCGCAATGTGAGGGAATGGACGGGAATCGAAACTGTGGAGGAGCTATTCCGGACAGCGCAGGATAGGGAAGAGTTTACCAGAGTGATCGCCAACGTCAGGGGGACCTGACAGGGCACTTTAAGAAGAAGAAGAAGTTATTATTATATTTTTACACCTGAAGATGGAGGTATCCTCCGAAACATATCGTGTTTTTTTAATATTTTGTGTATTAAACAAAGTTGTTTTCAATTTCCTAAGTATATACAGAAAACAAATACTATAGTTTGACCGAATTAGTTGGTCGAATACCATTCTAAAAAAACAAAAATATTAGTTTTCTGTTTCGTACGTCATTACATCCCAGCGTTCATTAGAGCAAAAGGATTTGATTTTACGTCACAATGACCAATGGGTAAAAACAATTATCAGTCTAAAAACATTAACAACTGCTTTGATTCTTGTAAAACTCAAACGAAACCTATAGATTTGTATGACTGTGTATCGATAATTGTAAAACAACTTGTGAAACATAAAATACAACAGCGGATAACAGATTTAATAATTTCTCAAACAAAACAAAAAATAACAACACAGGACGATAATTACAAACAAAAGCGATTCGATTCAAGTACATTAAACGAGCCATTCTTAATATTTTTGTCCAGTCTCACATAAACATGTGTGTACGAGTATATTATCAAATAGCAATGTATAGCATTTTATTTTTCTTCATTGAAATACGCGTGTATGAGTAATACTTTGTAAAATTTATTTATTAGGTTTTGACTATTACTGTTGGCTTAATAGCTAGAATGGCAGTGCACAATGGTGTTCTTCTACCGACCCTTATGCATGGAAGCGAAGCATGGAACTGGCAAAAGAAGGATAAAAGTAGAATAAATGCAGTAGAAATGAGATCACTTAGACGAATGTGTGGATACTCTGTGTATGATAGAGTGTCGAATGAAAATATAAGAAGTGAATGCGGTGCGAATGATGGTGTCATGAACAAAATAATGAAAGGATCATTAAGATGGTTTGGACATATGGAAAGAATGAATGAACAAAGAATGGTAAAAAAATTATATGTTAACGATGTAAATGGAACCAGAAATAGAGGAAGACCGACAAAAACGTGGCACGATCAAATAAATCAAATATTGAATGTCGGCCATGTGAGGAATCAGAAAAATCGACGCGCGTGCATGACACGATGTATGAATGTTGAGGAAGCAAGAGAAATATGTTAGGAGAGAAAAGTGTGGCAGTCCATTAATTCTGCCTACCCCTTCGGGGCGACGGCGTGATGGTTAGTTAGTTAGTTAGTTAGACTATTAGTGTTTTAAAACGATTTTCTTTACAAGAAATATATTTATATTTTCAATAACGCGTTTTTTTTAATTTAAGGAACCATTTTTCCATTTTTTACACAGTTTTTCAGCACGACATTCGATGGAACTTATCTTCCGCAATAAAAAAGAGTTTAATGTACTTGCATAAAAAACATTTTATTGTTTTGCTTTAAAAGTATAATATATAAATAATGTAATGGTTATCAAGAATTTACGTAAAATGCTTTGATTTATCAGTTTCGCGTAAATGATACACTGGGCCCCAATATGCAATAATGTTTGGTTCTTTTAATTTCAAACCAATTGTTTTTATTTCTTCTTTTAATACCCCTAATAATGATATTCAACTCTTGACAGTTGCATAAATGAACTTAATTGTGTGAATTTTTATATGTGGGCCCATCAAACACATTAACCCTGAACTCGGCGACTAGTGCATTACATTTTGGAAGAACTTAAAAAAATATATTACATAATTCTAACATATAAAGTTTCTCCAGAATGTGAACCCTGCATCGAATATTTGCGATCTGTTAGAAAATAAGATATAAAAAAAAAAATATAAAAAACAATTGTACCTACTAGTAGGGTTTTAATTGCGTGTATAAAATATGAAAGAGATGGGTTCAGCTAATCTTACCAACAAAAATTATTTCCTTTAAATATGATCGCCACAAATTGGCGTTATTTTTATATCCTCAAATGTCGGATCAGAAACGAATAAATTACCAAAAATTATTGAGAAACTCGATCCAGGAAAGACAAATTTCTCGAAGGAATAGCGATTACGTTCGAGCTTCGTGTGTCAATTTGTCAGAGGTAGGTTCGTAGGAAATAAACTTGAGTAAGGTTACATAAAATCTTAAGCATTCGTATCAGATCTTTCCAACTGTACTGTATAGTTTATCTGACTTTAGAGAGTATCAAATCTTGTCATTCTAATGTCGAATCATCTCTCATGCGTTCCTGGTATCATATATTATTTTACCTGTGCTCAAAAGATGCCTTATACCTTATTTTTGTTATATTTTTTAAGAAAATAAACTGATTTCATTTGAACTTGTAAATGTCAACATTGATTGGTAATATTCATAAAGTATTTTTGCATTAATAAATTATATTCAAGAAATATAAGCTACGAGTATTATAAAGGTCCCCTACCACGTGTGGTATTTTCTAAGAATAAGTACTTCTTCTTCTTCTTCCTTGTTGTAGACCTATGTGGTCTGTTCTCCAGAGTGTTGCTCCTCCTTTGAGGTAGATTCCCAGCTGTCCTTCCATCTTTTAGGAGGTCTTCCACGAGGACTTCTAATATAGGGGAGTCTGGTGGTGTCCATTCTTTGAACATGACCGTACCAGTCCCTTTTTCGCTGTCTGCTCCATCATATCCTCAACCTCACATATCTCTCTTATTCTGGTGTTCCTCACGCGATATCTCAGTGTCTTGCCTGCTATCGTCCTCAGTGTCTTCATTTCGGAAGTCCTCAAAACTTGTTTGGTCCTTACTGTGTCTGCCCTTGCTTCGACGCCATATGTTTGGTCTTACGCATGCTTTTTAGATTCTCATCTTACTCTTAATGGCCATGTCTTTGTTTTTCCATATTGTGGATTTTAGAGCGCCTGAGATTGCAGCTGCCTTGTTTACATGGGCTTGTATTTCTTCGCGGATCAGCTCCTCCCACCAGATCTATGCCCAGATACTTGAAGGTCGTGACCTGTTCTATGGGTAGATTTTCTAACCAGGTTTTGGGTGTTTTGGAAAAGGTCATACATTTTGTCTTTTCGATAGAGATCGTCATGTTGTATTTCTTTCAGGCGTGATGTAATCTGTCTAGCATTTTTTGGAAGTCATTATTGTTTTCAGCTATGATTATAGCATCGAGTGCATAACACACCACATTGACAAATTGCTTTCCCATCCTATATCCCAGTTGTAGTGATTGGGTCTCCTCTATAAGTTCCTCCATTATCAGATCGAACAGAAAAGGGCTTAGGCTGTATCCTTGTCGTATACCTGTCAGTAATAAGTACCTAATTGTGATAATAACGTTTTGGTTTTAACTAAGTAACAGTAAAGCTCTCATCGCGTAGTTTCTCCGAAGGGGTAAGCAGAAAGAATTGACCTCCACACTGTTCTTTCCTGACGTAATATAACATTAATAACTCCACAACAGATGGTAAATTGTATGTCATTTATAAGAGTTATGCACAGGTGTGTAGACAGGACGGACCGCCACATTCTTCTATAATGATACACGCAAAACAATGTTTCATTCTTCTTCTTTTAATTTATCTAATACTGCGTCCTGTTATTTTTCTTAACCTAGAACGTCGTTTATCCGGACAAGCCGAGATGATGAAGCGTTCTGTACCATGACATTCGCATGACTAAGCTTATCCCACCGCACCTACACAACGTTGGATGAGGGTTGAACGACGATGAAATTGTTTCTCTGGTACAAAAAGAGAGTGAGGATAACAATGATGACGAAAGCTCAAACAAGGATGATGAAGGAGAACGAATCAGTCATAATGAAACCTTTACAGCATTAGAAACTGCGCTTTCATGGTTTGAAGAACGAGAGGAAAACAGCTCAACTCAATTGCTTTTATTAAAAATTGGACTTGGATCTTCTGGCTTACAGAGGTTCAGCTCTAATGGCTATTCCTCTTACGTCTGTAGGAAACATTGTTGGAATGTGATTTGGTAGTTGTTTTATGATGGTGCTAAATGTATGGCCCGGAGTGTCCCTCCGAAAGAGGGCGAGGGGGGATTAAGGGTTTATGATTAAGTCTTACATCATTGTCAAGGAATGTAAGACCAGTTAGAATAATGAATCCGCGATTTTGCTGCAAAAAAAGACGAGGAAATTATTCAAAAAACTCTTTAATAATTTTTCAGTACTGTAGAGTAATGTAAGACTTTTTATGTACATGTACTACATATATACTCGTTTTTGCAGTAAAAAATGTAATTTCATAATCAATAAATGAGCCAAAGAAAAAAATATATTTACACCTTATTTTGCTAAAAGATTCTGCTGTGCCGTAATTCTCTCGATTTTATTATCTATAGGTACCGGTCGTTTATTTGTTTAAAGATCGAAATTATAATAAAAACGATAATAAACAAAGTGTTTAAATATTTGTTAGACGGGACATGTAAATTTGATTCGAGAGCATGGCATCACGTATGAAAAACAAAAGTTGAGTGAAATAGAGCACACTTCAATTCAAGAAACATATGAATTGATTACAAACAAGTACATTAGCAGCAAATTAGCATCTGTTATTAGCACATTGAACGACAACTCTTTACTTTACATGGATACATAATTCATGATCTTTGTTTTTTGAACATTAACTCAACGCGCCCGAAGATTTTTACGAAGTGTTTCAAAACATAATTCATTTATTGTCCCAGTTTTATAACTCACTAATTTTTCTGACACGCTGCTCTCGTTTTCTCGACATTCATACATCGTGTCATACATGCACGTCGATTTTTCCGCCTCGTCACGTGGCTGACATTCAATATTTCATTTATTTGATCATGCCACGTTTCCGCATTCTTCCTCTAATTCCTGCTCCATTCCCTTTGTTGACGTATACATTATTTATCATTCTTTCTTCGTACACTTTTTCAATGCATCCAAACCATCTTAATGTACATTTAATTATTATATTTTATTTTTAACACTTTCCATCTCATCTCATCTAATCAATAAATGCAGTAGAAATGAGATCTCTAAGACGAATGTGTGGCAAATCTGTATATGATAGAATGACAAATGCAAGTATAAGAAGTGAATGTGGTGCGAATGAAAGTGTTATGAACAAAATAAGGAAAGGGTCATTAAGATGGTTTGGACACATGGAAAGAATGAGACGGCGTGATGGTTAGTTAGTTAGTTAGTTAGTTAGTTAGTCCATCTCACTGGCTTCACTTCTTATACTTACATTTCACACTATCATATATCGCATATTCATCTAAGATAACTCATTTCTATTGCATTTGTTCTACCTTCATCCTTCTTTTGCCAGTTTTCTGCTTTGCTACGATATATAAGGGTCGGTACAAGAACTGCACTGCCATCTCAGCTTTTTGGATAGATTTTTGTTTGCGGTGACAATTATAAGTGCACCATTCACTTTGTAGTCTATCCCAACCATTCTTTCAATATCCTTCTCCACTCACCCATCCTTTCTAAACAAACTTTTTTTTTCTCCGGCGCTACAACCCTTGGTGGGTCTCACCCTCGTTGGTTATTTTACGAGGTTAGGTTGTTGGCCTAACGCCAACCCCCTTACTAGAAGGACAAGGGTTTTTCTGTAGGGGTGTTTCTTCCCTTAGCTGAGGGTGACCGGTTTTGTGGCGCCGAAAATCGCCATTCGCCCTCTCTGTTAGCTGTGGCTCATCAACATACGAGTACGTCCAATATACCACACCCAGGGTTTACGAGATCATAAAGATCACACGTGGACGCCAGAGAGTCGGACTAGATGGTAGTGTTGCTGATGTTATGCAACTATGGCGTTTCATGGCATTTACTGGTACACATACCTTCCAGCACGTTATGTCCCCCCACGACCCTAACCATCGACTCAAACCCCATTTCTAAACATTCTTAAATATACAAATTCATCAACTTTTTCCAGATTTATATGTTTTGTACTTTTTCAACTGGTCTTTTCAGTCCGTTCAGTTCTATAATAGAAAGTAAAAAAAAACAATATAATAAAAAGTATATGGGTAACGTTAAGTTATTTTATTACATTTGTGATATCACAAAAAAAAACATAGTTTTTACGATAGGCTAGGTTAGTTATTTGTAGTTCGAACACTGAAAGGAATATTCCAAGGTAAGGTTGAATAAGTTAAGGTTGAATAACAGTAACAGTGTCATATAAAAAATTGTTTATGTTAGATTTTTATTAGATAATTGAAGGTACTTACATACTTCAGATACCCATACAACTCTTTAAGAGTTTAACTTCCTTGGTTTTTCTTCGGAATCGGAAAGGATCGCTGCGTTGGTTCGGACATATGGATCGCATGGATGAAAAGAGGATACGTTAATGATATAAATGGAGTACGGAGTCGAGGCAGACCGAGGAAAACATGGCATGACCAAATTATCTTTTGACCAATTACCAAATTATCCATTATCTCTGCCTACCCCTACGGGGAAACGGCGGGATGGTTTTTTGTTGTTGTTGTTGTTGTTGTTGTTGTTGTTGTTGTTGTTGTTGTTGTTGTTGTTGTTGTTGTTGTTGGTGGTGGTGGTGGTGGTGTTGTTGTTGTTGTTGTTGTTGGTGGTGGTGGTGGTGGTGGCGGTGTTGTTGTTGCTGTTGCTGTTGTTTTTGTTTTGTTGTTGTTGTTGTTGTTTTTTCTCTAAAACCTTGTGCCTTTTGCACCCAGCAATTCCTTTCGCCCAGCTTAGCCAAATCAGCTCGTATAATTACGAGTACTTTATACTAAACGCTGTATAGGCCTTGCTAGAAGTCTTACTCCGTCCTGTCTTGAAACTTTCGAAGTCTTGCTTGCTTTGGTTCCTTCGACTAGGCATACGTAGCCAACCATGCCAGGCCACTGGCGCTCGCGGCGCTCGTTATAAGGGGTTGCTGGGTTATAGTGCTCATCGCTTGATTGTCCCTATGCTCTCAAGTTCCCGCTACAAAACACCAGGTCTGGATTTCGAAAACGTTCTTAAGATCCAATCGTAAAACCAGTAGACTTTTGTTGTTCTTTGAGAAACATTAAGCCCTCTGATAATTGTAGATTATTTTTTTTTTTTTAAATGGGAGTTGCATTATTATTTACCTTGCATATTATGTACAAGGTTTATATTTCAACAAGTGGATGTTCTGCTTTGATTTAACTTAAGGTTATCTATCTAGCTAGTTGTTAAAGTCGGGTTCTGGAAGGAATAATCTATGGTGGACCAAAAGGAACTTCTCAGCATTTTGCTCTTGTGGAGAAGAAACCACCTAAAACTCTCCAAGAGAAGCTGGCCTGTTGACTGTTGTCATCAGGCCTTCTGTTCCACTAGAAGAGTGTACGGCATTTTGTTCCCTAGCTTGGTTTATGATACCAATGTTCTTAATTATCTTAATCATAAATGACACGATCTCTCGTGCCAACTCTTTGTGAATCATCACCGAAGGGATGTCACATAAATCCATACCCACACTTCTGCAGCGCGCCTTCAGTTGATGTCTCTGACGGCTGAAAAGGTGAAGAATTGTGCCCCTAATTTTCCTTTTAGAAAAGCTAAGTGGGGAATTGGCAAAATCGGGAGCTGCCTTTTTTAGCGTAGATTCCTGAGCCTTCTCATCTGCCCTTTCGTTACCTACAATACCGCAATGTCCCCTTATCCACTCGATATACCTACACATCTTGGTGTCTATTTCGCAGTACCTGGACATCCGATCTGATGTCCATTACGATGGGGTTTACCGAATTGCGGTCTGAACGCCAGTCTGTAAAAGTCTGTAAAAATCGATACATTTTCCACCGATTGGGTGGCTTCTTTTGAACATTGGTCAGGTCTACCTTAATTGCAACGAGTTCCGCCTGGAACACGGAGCAGAAATCGTCTAGCTTTAACTTTCTCGCCGGCAGCTCTCTGAAACCATCGTAAGGTACGAAAGCTGCCCCTACTCTACCGTCCAGAAGACTACCTTCTGTATAAATTCTTAACTCATCCGGCGCCATACCAGGTACAACCTGGTCGTCAAACCCGTGATTTATCGGATGACGCTCCGCCGGATGAGGATGTGAAAAATAGTCTCATGTACTCTGATATAATCTATCCTGAGGCAAGTCCTGCAAGGTGAGGTTTTTCTTCACCTCATATGCCTCTGCGAGTTCCCTAACTATCAGATCGAGTGGCATAAATCCACTTTAGACTTGCGCCGAAACCAGGGAGATAGTTCTATATCCCCTGCATGATCTAATGGCTCTTCCTGACCGCCCCCGCCCACACACTTGAAGCGTACGTGATCAAGGGCTCTACTGCGCCCACGTAAAACTGTCGCATCACCTCAGGGGAGGCACCCCATGTAGGTTTAGCGGCTCTTACAAGCTTATTTGTAATGCCAGCTTCCTTTTTCAAATGCTGTCAACGTGTTTAGACCAATTTAGATGGCGATCTATTGTAAGACCCAAGACTTTGAAATGGTCAACGAAATTCAATCAGACGCCATTCATACAATTATTGGCTGGCGGTCCTTCCTTCTCGTCAGAAACATCGCGTATGTTTTATTTTGTGCGAATTTCAGTTTGACTTTAGACGTGACAATCTCAAGCGCATTGTCAGTCATTCTAATTGTAGATTATTAAAGTAAACATGGTTCGGTTAGGTCAGATTAGGTTATATACAGTGAGTGTCTTCATTTCTAACACTAACCAACCATTTTCGTAATTGTGGTGTCTGCCCTGTATTCGATCCCATAAGTTATGATGGGTCGCATGCAGTAGTACCCAATTATAATAAAAAAATCCTACAATCTAAATGTTTTTTAAACCAAACGGCATTTCTCAGTTAATGTTATTTGAAATTTCACGTTGAAGTTCATTGATTAATGAAAAATAGAAATATATTTTGTTAATTCCACTTAGGGTATGGCTTCGACCGGTTTCGCAGAATATGCCAGCGAGCAGCTGAATGTGGAGTGGAATTTAACTAAATATAATATTTTTTTAACTAATAACTTTTTTGGTGGAACTTTTATGGTGGAATGGGGAATGTTGTAATTACATAAAGCGTGCGCTTAACCCAACCAATGACAGGTCATAAGTCCTGTAAACACCTTGATCATCCATATTCAGTTTCCAGTTTGTTTCTTCGTCTCTATTGAGATACAATTAAAAAATTTAAATTAACCACCCACAGGTGAAAATCCAGGATTCGTATACAGATATAAGTATACATTTCACAAATATTTGTAAATATTCTGGTCAATTCTTTGGCGTATAAAATAGGAGTGTTACTCCAGGCGACTTCTAAACAGTGCGCTAGGAGGCGGTAGCCTCTTCGCATTGTGTTAATAAAGTAGTTTGCTAAATGCTAAAACAATCATTCTTCATAGATGGCGTTAGTGGGTGGATTGTATAGATTAATCTTAAAAAATTAATTAGTACAATCAAATCTACATAGATGGCTAGCTGGAACTGACACGTGAAGATAGGTATGGATTTGGAGTATATATACAACTTCCAAAAATGTATCATGCATGATCATAATAACAATGGTGGAATGGGGAATGTTGTAATTACATAAAGCGTGCGCTTAACCCAACCAATGACAGGTCATAAGTCCTGTAAACACCTTGATCATCCATATTCAGTTTCCAGTTTGTTTCTTCGTCTCTATTGAGATACAATTAAAAAATTAATAACTTTTGTTCATAGTCCATTGTTTTGGCCGAAACACTACGATACTTCAACATTATTACTGTTAAAATTTAAAACACTGTTAAATATGACAATTTCTTTTTATTCACTGAGAGTGTCGCGACAGCTGTTTCGCCAACCTATGTTGGCATCAATAAACTATTGTAAACTATTGTAACACCTGATGATGCCAACATCGGTTGGCGAAACAGCTGTCGTGACACTCTCAGTGAATAAAAAGAAATTGTGATATTATAACAGTGTTTTAAATTTTAACAGTTTTACTTACTTAACTCTTTTCATTTGCATTTCTTAGTAATACGAGGTAGTGTTAGTTTTTAGATTATTTTTTAAAATGTTTTCCAACGTGTTAGTGGTAACAAAAAAGCTTGAGTTGATGAATATATTATACTTAGTCAAAGAACAGTAATGTAGAATGTGTAATGTATGTATGTGTATGTGATTTTCGGCTGAAAAACATTACGGGACAAGCACAAATTATACACACACAGGAGCGCTGCATTATACTTTCCGCGGGCTTAAATCCAAAGACAATAACTCGAAGAATAGTAAATTTATTCGAGCCGTCTCCTTGAATTTGTTTTACCGATTTACGAGCGAACGATACAGTCACAGCCGTATTTTAATTAGTACCAGAGTTGTTTCAGACGTGGCCGGTAAATTTTCACACAAATTTAATAATATGCACATAATATTCCGACAATAATAATGATTGCGTCGATTTCGCCAATATTCGATACACAGTTACAGATGGGAGACACAGGGTAATACGTGGGCCGTAATGTAATCACTTCCTCGATTGAGTAATCACTTCACAGATTTATTTGAGACGGACGCTTATTTTGTTCAAGCAACATATAGAGTAGCTTAGCGTGGAATAGCCTCCATATTGGTACCTAGTATTATTCTTGTGTTCCTAGATTCGAACCAACTCTCACGCGTTCCTGGTTCTCAAATAGATACCTTAAACTTTCGGCATGTTTGTAATGTTTGAGTTAATAAAATTTGAATTGATTAATTAAATATCAGGTGAGTGACGTTAAATTTGAGAAACTACTGATGACGGCACTGTTCGGTCAGTCTTTTCCTAGAGCGCCCATGGAATAATTGCTTTTCAAAATGAAGCACTTAAAATAAAAATCATCAAAAATAATAATTATAATAAAAATAATAACAATAATTGGTACGCTACGAGTTTTCTTTTACTCGTCCTCGTGGAAGACCTCCTAAAAGATGGAAGGTCATCTAGGAATCCACCTCACAGGAGCAATCCTCTGGGTAACAGATCACTTACGTCAATACCAAAACCCCTATGTTCAGGAGCGAATAGGTATTTTTGTTCCTGATAATTACCTGCGACAGCGCCGACATCAATTTTTCTTTGCTCCGTCACCCAGAACCAACCTGCCTTTGGTGATGCCAGTAGGAAGAGATATTCGGACGTTGAATCTAATCATCTCGGATTTGGACATTTTCAGTGTCAGTGAGGCAGTGTTCATAAAAAAATATATTACAAATTCTGGAAAGAGTACTACCTCACTGACGTCGACAAATTTGGGTTCCTTCTGATATGTATGATTTTTTGGTTTCATGTCATTGTTTTATCTTTGTTACACCGTTTTATGTCCAAATGAGTAGCCTAAATGTTTTTCGTTTGTTATGTCTCATTTTTGTATTATGTATAAATAAATAAAACAAGGAAAACGAAAAATAAGCTAGACGTGGATGGATGATAGCGTCGATGGATTGGGCGCAGTGGTGTGCTTTGTAAGAGGCATAGACAGCTCAGCAGTGGACGACAGACGTCTGATAGGAAGAAGAAAATGAAAGAGATTTTGTTTATGTTATCAGGTCGACCGTCCTTGCAGGATGGGTCCAGAGACCGGATGCAGCGTCCTGGAAGTATAGAGAGAATCGAAGGCGGCGCGGAGGAGAGCCCTGGGATACCAGGACAGCCCGAAGATAGCCCCCATTTCGCTAGGATACACCGCATCTCCGCTCCGCACAGCACAGGAATATTTTACAACTCAGGTAACTCTTTTATTAGTACGATTTGATGATGAATGTGAATAAGTCCAAGGTAATGATTTTTGAAAAAGAAGGAAACATGACCGTCTGCAACATTAGTGTAAACGGTGAAAATATGAAAAAAAATTATGTATTTTTTTATTTAGGAAGTATATTTACAAAGGATGGGAGAGTGGAGAAGGATATTGAAAGAAGAGTTGGGGCAGGCAACAGAGTAAATGGTGCACTTAAAGTTGTCATCGCAAACAACAGCTTATCCTAAAAAGCTAAGATGGCAGTGCATAATGGTGTTCTTGTGCCGACCCTTATGTATGGAAGTGAAGCATGGAACTGGCAAAAGATGGATGAAAGTAGAATAAATGCAGTAGAAATGAGATTTCTAAGACGAATGTGTGGTAAATCTGTATAAGAAGTGAATACGGTGCGAATGAAAGTGTTATGAACAAAATAATGAAAGGGCCTTTAAGATGGTTTGGACACATAGAAGGAATGAGTGAAGACAGAATGGTGAAAAAGGTATATGTAAATGACGTGAACGGAGCTAGAAATAAAGGAAGGCCGAGGAAAACGTGGCACGATCAAATCAATCAAATATTAAATATCGGTCGGTCGGAGAAATCGACGTGCGTGCATGACAAGATATATTAATGTGGAGGAAACGAGAAAAGTATGTCAGGATAGAACAGTGTGGCGGTCAATTCTTTCTGCCTACCCCTCTGGGGAGACGGCGTGATGGTTAGATAGTTAGTTAGTTTAAATATTTCAAGTCTTGCATTATCTAAAGCGTAAATGAATCCAGATGATATTTCCAAATAAAACAACGAATTTCGCTATTTTTATCAAATGTTAATTAAAACAAAGAAATATTTCGTTTCAGAATTTGTGAGCAAGACTTCTAGTAAAAGATTATTGAAAAATGGTCTTCAGTGTACATTTCGTGAAAACGAAAATTCGGTTTAAATATGTAATATTTTACTAAAAAGAAATATTTGTACAATTTTTTTTTTCTTATTTATCAACGAAAACGTCTGTTTTCTAGAAGTTTTATAATATGTTATGGAATGACATGTTTGACATTGCCAATTTTTTATCAAGTAAAGCGAGAATCAATAGCATAGTTATTTATATACCCGAGAATTATAATAACATGTCATTCCATAAAACCGAATAAAACTTCTATTAAATAGACTTTTTCATTAATATTAATTATTTAATATGGAGTTTTACGCCATTATTCAGGAAACAATACATATTATTATTTCATCTTCCCACTTCCAACTCCTAGGAACATCATTTTTGGAAGTGAAGTTCTCATTATCTTTTGTAAATATGACAAGCCAATATTTCCGGAAATCATTGATAAAAAACATTGACTTTTGATCCAGGGGGCGTGGAGTTGATCCTGGACACCACATATATTATTTTCTTCATTCTAGCACTTCTACAAAATAAATTTAGATTTTTAACCCTTTGTACTCCTATTTTTTAATATGGTATACCAGCTACTCCATAGAGTGTAATGTAAAAATATGAGGAAAAATAACGATATTTTTGGAAAATTAGAAAAATATGTGTTTTGTTGAAGCAGTAAATAAAAAGATGTAGTTATATTGAGAAATATATATTTATTATCATATAAGGTTGTTAATAAAATAAAAATTGGCTTATTCTAATCTTTATAATTTTAAACGTGTGGTATTTTAGAAAGCAGTCGCCCAAATGCATACATGGCTTGTTAGGACACGTGTCACAGTACTTACTGGTTTCCCGTCTGTCACCTTTTACTGGCCTTTTCGAGCAGACCATACAGTCCCTCTAGAGACCTTTTCTCATAACGAAATGTCACTATGCACTTCGAAAACAAACTCGTCTTCACTATCATTGAATTCAAAATTCTCTTCCATATTTAAAGGGAAGTAAAAATTATTGAATTAAAATGAATGCTTAGTTATTGTCATGAATTAAAAACAGAGCAAAAAGCACAACCTATCGCCAGGAAGTACTGTATACAACTGAATACAGCATTTGTATACCTGTAAAAGGACCCTTTAATTTTTTAAACAATAAAATTTATACCTATTGTTTATGTCGCCGCTGCGGCGCCATCGGAGTTGTTAAAATGTTTATTATATCGCCGTGGCGGCGACAACGGAGTACAAAGGGTTAAGCATAATTTGACGATTGCAAAAAAATAAATTGGTGCGGTAAAATAAAACATTCAATATTATAAGTAATAACATATTTTGTACATTATTGTTTAAAGATACACCATAAATAAATATACATCATTGCGAGTATGTATTCACTCAGTTAAACAATAAATTACAAATGACTTTATGAAAACCATATACGAGTACATTAGACAATGTATTCTTTGGACAAAAATAAAGAGATGATTAATACATGTAGTATTCATGTTTAAAAAATTTTAAGAAAGAATATTTACAAATATTTAATGTCTTGTGCTTGTGTCAACACAGAACTATCCATTAAAAATAATATAATATTTCTTGCTGTTGGCCAGATGCTCTCAACAGACTTAAGAATTGCACATTGAGATGAGCAATCATTTTGTTATTATTATTCTCCCATTAATACTTACTTACTTACTTAGACAGCGTTGTCGTTCACTGCTGGACATAGGCCTTCCCCACGTATCCCTGTGTGTGCCTTTTGCATCCAATCGCTAGCAATTCTTTCAATGTCATCGGACCGTCGTGTGGGGGGTCTCCCTCTGTTTCGTTTGTCTTCGCGGGGTCTCTAATCTACCACCCTTCTGGTCCATCTATCGTCTACCAATCTGGCAACATGTCCCGCAAATGACCATTAATACTATATAACAATAAATAGTCCGTAAACAAATTGTGATTATCAATGAAAGTGAAAATGGTCGTTCACAACAGAGTTTTGGTTTCCACCCTATATCATGATACACCCCAACCGAAGCGTGGAACTGGCAGAAGAAGGATGAGAGCAGATTAAATATGGTAAAAATGTGGTCCATAAGACTTATATATGGTAGAAAGATGTACTTGTAGGAGCCGTCCTCTCGTAGGCTTTAGTTACTCCCGAACACCAGTCAATAAACCAACATCCGACAGTAAACACGTCTTTCATTGGCTCACATAGGAGCACACCGAATAATTACTCCCGAACACCAGTCAATAAAGCAACATCCGACAGTAAACACGTCTTTCATTGGCTCACATAGGAGCACACCGACTAATTACTCCCGAACACCAGTCAATAAACCAACATCCGACAGTAAACACGTCTTTCATTGGCTCACATAGGAGCACACCGACTAATTACTCCCGAACACCAGTCAATAAACCAACATCCGACAGTAAACACGTCTTTCATTGACTCACATAGGAGCGCACCGACTAAGCATCCTATATACTATATGCCAAAATTTCAAATGCTGATATAAGGAAAGAATGTAAGCAGAAAAAAGTATTATGAAAGGGTCACTGTGTTTATTCGGACATATGGAGTGCATGGATGATAAAAAGTGGTTAAGAAAGTATACATTATTAATGTGAATGCAGTAAGGAATCGAAGAACACCGAGAAATAGATGGCATTACCAAATTAATCAATGTTCAAAGGTCGGCCATGTTAGAAGTCGGAAGAATCGACGTGCATGGATGACTTGCTGCATGAATGTGAAGGAATCTAGGAGTTGTGTCAGAATAGAGTAGTGTGGCGTTCCATTCTCTGATTGATGATTTGTTGGTTTTAACAAATTGTGTAGATCTCTTCAGATCTTATGTTGATCTTCTGGTAATATTGAAAACACATCACATCGCACCGTGAGTGTAATACCGAGATAAGTGCAAATATAAGTTTTGGAGATATGGGAGCTTAAAGACTTCATATTGCTTGGAAAAACTGTTTTTTTTTTAAATAAACCAATGATTTTCGGTTTATAGTTAAATACATATAAACCGAAAATCATTGGTTTATTAAAAAAAAACAGTTTTTCCTAGCAATATGAAGTCTTTAAACTCCCATATCTTCAAAATTTATATTTGCAGTTATCTCGGTTTTACACTCACGGTGCGGTCACATGTTGTTTTTACATTTAATTATCATGAATTTTGCTGACATACAATAAAATTTACAATAAAACATTGTGATATAGATAGATTCCCCTATCTATCACTGAATGTTTTCGATACAACCTTATCCTCTTCAGGACAAATGCCAAAGTAAACTTTTTGATGCCTTTATTATATATAATGTGTTATTTATCAGTAAAATTATATTGTATATTTAATCCAAATGAAGAAATTTGCATTTAACTGTCAAGTGAACACCTTGAGAACTTCGCCAAATGATGTATTATTGGTTTGTCAATAAGCAAATCTTTACAATAAAACATCTGTGTTTGCGGTGCCAGAAATTCAATGGCTCATGCAATGTTTTTGTTCTGCTGGTATAAAGATGCCCCACTTCCGTTGTTCTGTCAGAATGTCCTTGAGATACCAACAGCTGGAGTGGCCCACAGAGACCTTTAGATATCCAACAAGAACAACTGATTGCGATGAGCCAACACAATGTATCAATATAATTGGTTAATGTTGAGGCTTAAAGAGATCGGTTCAAAACATATGATATTATTGGAATGCATATTGGATCAACGAATTCTCAATGATTTATGTAGAAATAAACTTATTATTCACGAGGTTGAAAACAAATATTTTAAAACATTATTATTAGTTGTAATATCATGTATACCATGTACAAGCTAAAGATGTGTGTGCAGTGGCGTGCCTAGGGTTAACCAGTAGGGCAAGCCCGTTCGATTTTCAATGTATGTTATATGTATAATATAATATAAAAAGACAGTCATACGAAAGTGTATTCCAAATGTGCATTTCTTCGCTGTAGTTAGTCTACAAAACTCACAGATGGTATATTATGACTAGACAGAATTTATAAACACATCTCAGTCATGACCAGTGGCGGTACTCCCATAGAAGCCCAGAAGCCCGGCTTGAGTAAGAAATTTTGAATCAAAACCCCCAAATCTAAGTAGTCATGCCCCCCCATAAATCAACAACCCACAAAATCACATTCCAAAAATGGTCTCATCAGACGTAAGAGGAATAGCCACAAGAGCTGAACCTCTGTAAGCCAGAAGAGGTTTCGATTCAAAATTTCTTACGCAAGCCAGGCTTCTGGGCTTCTATGGGAGTACCGCCACTGTGTGTGTGGCCATTGATTATCCTTAAAAATAACTTGTAAAATCCTTTATAAATGTCATTAAATATTGTTAAAAAATATATATTTTATATATTGAAATTTTATTTCATTTATAAATAGATTTTTTAATACATACTCGTATTCGATGAATATGCAGTGAATTCGAGTGTTAGAAAAGCATATTGTTAAAGGTAATTTTATTTATTACAGCTATGAATTTCACGGAGAGCAGGCAGGAATTCCTTCCGGGAGAAATAGGTGGCAATAACATCACTTACAGCAGAAAAGGAGGGTACTTTATTACCATCAAAGGTGTCATATGCGTCATTTTTGCAGCACTCACATTTGCTCTGATTGTTGGGGCGTTGGTCTACTTCTTTGTGCCTAAGGCAGATGAGGTAAACAATTTATCTGTATAAATGGTAGAATATCCTATTTCCTATCTTCTCAACTAAAATTTTGGAAAGGTAGACTCTCTGAGTATATAAAATTACAAATAATATAAACTAGGAATGTTGATTAAATGTAAAATGACAGAACATTATTGTAAACTGTTATTTGGACTAAAAAGGAGTGAAAATTGCTATCATTAAACATAAATTTCTTATTGGCTATGTTATTATATAATGATTAGTCCAAAGTAAAATGTATTTAATTTTTTAATTTTTTATATATATTTTAGGAGAAGAAGGTAGTCGAAGACGATGACTTGTGGAATATTGGAAAAATACACGTTAGAAATGTGGATGACAAAATTCGCCTCCTCGGTCACGTTGTACCAACTTACTATAGACTAAGAATAAAACCGAATTATACATCATTTACGTTTGAAGGAAATGTATCTATCACACTACTCACCCACAAAACCAACATTAAACACATATCGCTACATGCTAAAGATTTGGATATCAAAAACAATACGGTTTTGACTGAGCAACAAGTGCATACAACTCAATTAACAGGATCAGATCAAATGCCCAATAAAACTCGGCGTCACATAAATCAGGCAGAATCAGAATCCACAACGGCTGGATTTACTGGCAGTGAAGAGGTTACCAGCACCACGATGGACCCAAACACAACGGAGAAAGATGTAAATTTCAACAATGTTGTCAGTAGCAGTGCTGAATCTAACACAATGATTGACAATGATGCTATAAAAGAGCCGAATGTGAGGGACATTTCTTTACCAGTATTGGTGGGAGATACACCAAGATTCAGCATATCACCCAGCATTAATTCAGACAAACTTCGGCCAAATGAAACTCAAGTCTTGTCGCAAATAAAGAATAAACGCATTAAGATAGTATCTAAGGAAATGAAACCGTCAATCGACCGACTCATATTTACCTTAGAGTCCCATTTAAAACCAAACATAAACTACACTTTGGAAATTTCGTTTTCAGGAATAATAGATGATTCAATGATAGGCTTTTATAGAAGTGATTTTACAAACAACAAAACACAACAGTAAGTTTAAAGATATTCAAACAATAATATACCCAAATATGTGTAATATGACATTGTTTATTTGAATTAATAATTTATTTTTTAGGACGTTGCTTGTAACACAATTTGAGCCGACTTCTGCTCGAAAAGCTTTCCCTTGCTTCGATGAACCAAATTTTAAAGCAATGTTTGAGATAAGCATTGCAAGACCAGCCAACATGACAGCAGTCTCTAATATGCCACTGGCAGAAGAAGAACCTATGTAAGTAACCTGAAGCTTTTAATCCAAATTACAAAATCAATTTGTAAATTATTTTAAAATTGTAATATCAAATCTAAAGTCTGAAAGTCTGTGTCTCAACTCGCGCCCAGAAATAATGTCACTCCATATGATATTTACAATTAGCTTTTAGAAGATAATAATTCATAGATAATGGCAAAAGTTAAAGTGTGTGGTTATAAATATTTGGCATTTTTTCCAAAATCACATAGAAAATAAAAAATTTATATTCATTTAATATTACGACTGTTTCATGCATTTTTTAATACGCTTTTAGTGTGTATAAAAAATTAATATAAAATTTGTATTTAATGAAAATTAGTCCTTTCAAGAAGTTTTATTTTATTTTATGGGAATGACATTTTTAACTTTTCTATGGCATTATCAAATATAAATTTTTGATAATGCCTTAGCAAGGCAAAAACAGTCATTCCCATAAAATTGAATAAATCTTCTAGAAAACGGACGTTTACATTCATATGAATTATTTGATATGGAGATTTAAAACCTCAAGTTAAAGATACAATAAATAAGTTTAAAAACTTTTGAAATGTTTATTTCGTAATTTTTTTAGTGAGCTAATTTTAATTCAGATAAATGAAATCTGTATAATATATAAATTCTGAAATTTTGTATTTTCAAAGAGCTTTGTTTAAATTATTATAGTTTGATTTGCCTGCCTTGTATAACTATAATTCTATGCATTTAAAATAATGTTTTCAGTTTTAATATAATTAAAATATCATTATTATAAAAAGAGATACTATATTTGTGATCACTTCATGTTTTAATCATCTTATAGAGAAGGAGAAGAAATGGTTTGGAGTCATTTTGAAAGATCAATCCCAATGTCTCCGTATTTGGTGGGATACGCAATATCAAACTTGGTGCCCATTGAAGCGGCGCCTGTTGAAGCTGGTGACGTGACAATACCATTCAAATTTTGGTCAAGAAAAGAATTGACCCATCAATGCAAGTATGCCACTGAAGTGGGACCAAAGATATTCCAGTTTTATATGAAATACTTTGGGGTACCTTATGCTTTACCGAAAGTAGACTTACTTGCCATACCAGATTTCGCTTCGGGAGCAATGGAAAATTGGGGAATGTTGACATTCAGGTGAAAAAAGTTTTATGAATAACAAATTGTTTAGATATTTAGAAATATATGTTTCCAAAGACATTTATTTTTGTTGTTTTGGTGTTTCATTTGTCAAAATGTACCTTGAGTGCATTGATTTATATACCAAGAGAAACTAGTTAATAAATTTGTAGAAAATTAATTACATGTTGATACATAATTATAATTCAAATATTTCTATTAACCTCGAATGCACTGAGAATGAAATTGACAGGACCGACTAAATTTGTTTGTTATAAGCATTACCTTGCTATATCAGAGAATTGATATTTTTAAATGCTTATAAAAATACCCATACATGAAGACATGAAGTATCTATTTCCTCATTACATCTGATATCTTGCTATTCACGTGTTTGTTATAACCAAGTTCGACTGTATCTGATTCAATATGCTGTTTTACACCATTGGTCAAGCAAAAATATGTAATTGAAATTCTGTTAAAAAAATCAATTTATGGATTTTTTTATATTTTAGTGAGACAAGTCTTTTACTCGATCCAGATTCTGATTCTATGAAATCGAAGAAAGTAATCGCCACAATGCTAGCCCATGAAATTTCCCACCAGTGGTTTGGGAATCTAGTGACGATGAAGTGGTGGAACGACTTATGGCTTAATGAAGGTTTCGCAACATATTTGGAATATATCGGCGTGGATGCGGTTTGTTTTTTTTTTTACAAAAAGGAAAATTGCTATTAAAAAAAATTGTACAGACTTATTTAATGAACATGATTAAATTTTAGATTGAACCAAGTTGGGGAATGCTGGGACAATTTAGTTCTGACAGGATGCAAATCATGGTGTCTGATTGCTTGGAGACGACAAGACCTGTATCTGCTTCAGTTGTTGATGAAACTCAAATTGGTCAAATGTTTGATGACATATCATATACTAAAGGTAATAAAAAAAAATGTTTACTGTTTCTTGAACAATGATGTGAAACTCCTTTTATCTTAATTTTATACTGTTATCTCTACAGCTAAAACATAGTGAGTTATAAGCAAACATTTCTTTAGAGTCACAAGCCATTTTTAAGTACTCCTATAGATCGAATTAACCATTTCATACCAAATCAAAAGTCTTATTATTATTACAGCTGCAAGCTTACTACGAATGCTAAATCACATATTGACTGAAGAAGTCTTCCGTAAAGGTTTGGTGCAATACATGAAAAAATGGTAAGATTTACTTCAAAATAATTATTGTTTTTCTTATCATGGTTCCATCTCCACCCAACTCTATTGAGCGCCTTATGCTTTACACCGCTCCTAGTGAAATACGCTGAAATAATTACAAGTAAATGTAAATGTGTTATATTATTTTTTGTACCACATTCATTTGTTTACAGGCAATTCAAAAATGCGGACCAAAATGACCTCTGGATGGCATTTACGGAAGCTGCAAATGATACATCAGCTTTGCCTGATAAAATTGGTATTGCAGACTTGATGAAAACCTGGACCATGCAATCTGGTTATCCTGTAATTAATGTCATCAGAAATTATCTGAATGGTACAGCAACCATTACACAGGTAAACCTAACATAGAACTATATGTGTATTAACTATTATCGAGAATTGATATTTCAATTGTTATCATAATTGTTGGATTAATTAATTTTAACTGAGATGAATAATTTCAGAATCGATTTTACTTTTCAAGCCCAACTCAAGGAATGACAAAGGAGTTATGGTATGTCCCAATATCCTATGCGATAGGTAATACTAACTCAGATACATGGGACACAACACCAAAGGCTTGGCTTGAAAAACAGCAGAAAACTTCCATATTGTTACCTGAAAATGCTAATGATACCTGGGTATACTTTAATGTTTTGGGAATAGGTAAAGTTTAACACATTTATGTTATTATATTATTGAATATGTGATTCGTTATTGTTAGCACTCTTATTGATGTAAAATATGATTGTAGGTCATTATAGGGTAAATTATGATCTGGCAAACTGGAAGAAACTGCAGTATGCTCTAGATGACAACATAAAAGATTTCCCCGCAGTAGCGAGATCACAGATATTAGACGATGCGTTCAATTTAGCTAGAGCCGGGCAACTGAACTACACCGTCCCATTTGATCTATCCAAGTACATGATTGGAGTGGAAACTGATATACTGCCCTGGGAAGCCATTCTTGAAAATCTTTCATTTTTAGATCATATAATGCAGTCTAGTCCAAAATACATTCTTTTCCAGGTAATTCACATTTATAAACAAGTAAGGTCGATAAAACAATCAACATGATAGTAAGATGTCTCAAGGAGTGAGATTAATGCGTGATAATACACAAATGCTCACTGCAGTTGCTGTGAGCTCTGAATTTCAGCAAAGACATTTACAGGTTTTTAATAACCTGCCCCATTCTGACACTTTGCGGCTATTTTTGTATATTTGATATTAAAGTCAAACCTGCATAGGAGAAGTAATTTTAACCTTTAATTCCATATTAAAATAAAGATTAAAATAATAATTTTAGCAACCATCATTCATTCATTTCTTGACGCTACATCCCGGTGCCTCCTCCACAACGGCCCTCCACTGACTTCTGTCCCTAGCCATCTCTCTCCATTCCCCAGCTCCTTCCATTTTCTCACAATCTTCTTCCACGCAATCCGCCCATCTTTTCATCGGTCTGCCTCCTAGTCTCCTTTTGTGGGACACACATCTGGATATAATTTGTGGTGTTCTACCCTCTGGCATTCTTTCCACATGGCCAGCCCACCGTAGGCGTTGAGACTTACAGAATCTCACTACTGTTTCCTGGTTAATCAGTACTTCAAGTTCAAGGTTTCTTTTAATTCTGTAAGTCCCATCCTGCAGTGTGGGTCAAAAAAATTTCCTCAGTATTTTCCTCTCAAAAATTGGCAGCCTGCCTTCCTCTCTCTGCATTAGAGACCATGTCTCACAGCCGTAGGTGACTACCGGTCTTATGATAGTCTTATAATAATTTTAGCAACCAACATTATACAATTGTTACCACCATACTTGGTAAAGTCTTGTTTAATACCCTCTAAACTTTAGAACTTTTTTCGAAAACATACCTGGTAAAGTGTTGATTTAAAACCCCTTAGACATTTAAACAATTTTTAATTACAAAAGATAATAAACATTTTATTTTTCCAGGAATATGTTTCTCGCCTAATAATGCCGACACTGACAATGTTTGGATTCATACCTCTGGCTAATGAGACCACTCACGAAGTGATGCTAAGGGATAAACTGATAGAGTGGGCCTGTCTTTTAGAAGAACAAGAGTGTATTGACTGGGCGTGGGCCCATTACAATAGTTGGGTCAATCAGACCGATCCCGACAAGATTAACCCGTAATAAACCTGAAAATTAACTTATAATTGTATTTTGAATGCTGGCATCGTATTTTATTAAATATTTAAGTACATTAGAAGTAACTAGAAAATATGCGAATATGTTAATCAAATTATATTTGAATATGAATCTAAAACTAAAGAAATGACAAATATCATAGAGATTTTACTAGACTATTGACACCGAAGGTCTCTTCTATGCTGTAACATTATATAATGCAAGAGTTATTAGATCAGTAATTTGAAAGTTTTACTTATTTATACCCTTTGCTTGAGATGTCTCTGAATGAGGACATAACATATTTCTCTGTAGCTCAACTTGCAAAAAGCATTTCTCACTGCAAGTCAGTACTGCACAGCACTGATCTGATTCTGGTTTTACCAATATAAATACTAATTTAAATGCTAAATCACTTTAGATATTGATCATTAAATGAAATAATATTCACAAGGCTACCACGAAAAACTATTGTGCAGTCTTATAAGCTCTAATGCAGCTGCTTTCAGGTTGGTTTCAGGAGCAGCAGTCTTTCACACAAGTACAGTAGTAAAACAAATACTTCTCTTTTTCAGAATCCGTTTCAGCAGCCGTAACACTGTGTACAAAACAATTCTTCGATTTGGTACTAAAAAGGAATATGAATTCTTAATGAAAAGATTTGAGAATTCCAACGATCCTGAAGTACAGATGGAAATAATCCAAGCCTTGCCATCCACAAGGACTAATTGGCAACTAGATTTGTAAGTTGTTGAAAGTAAATTAACCTTTAATTTAATGGTGTAGCAAATTTCCTACAAACTGAAAAATCTACTATTTGTATAGAATATTTGAATTTCATACACATATTGTTATACACTACATCCCATCTACCTATTAAGGTACAGAAACTGTCACTAGTGGCGCTAGTTTAAATAAAAATCCTTTTTACTTTGACATTTGGTTGACAGTTGAACATTTTGAGTTTTTAAGAAAAACTTTATTTTCAAATAAATACTAAATAGCTACATTGCCAGGTGAGTATTTATATAACGGTCAATCATTTATCATAATATGTAATGGTACATTTTTTTTTTATGAAATATTATCAAATTTTGCTTTCTAGTAAATTACTACAAACTATTAGCTACAAACACATTTTTATTGATATAGGTATTATATATAAATAAACAAAACTTTTTTTTTTAAATAATCCTTTTTTCTATTTGTAATAAATGAATCAAAATATTATTTTTGTAAAAATTCTAAAAATCATAAAATAAAAGGTTAAAATTATATTACCTGAAAGCTGTTTTATAAATCTTACACAAATCTTACAGATTGTTCGATTACTCCATTACTACGATGCAGACTCATCTCACGCCGGCACTGTGGAGCGGAGTAGAGAACGAACCAGCTTCACAGATCGCCTTTAGATTCGTTTTATCAAAATGGGATAAGGTGAACGCTAAGTATGCTTTAATGGAGGAACAGATGCTGCAATCTGTTATAGACGGGGCTTTCCGTGGGATTTCTACTGAATCAGAGTTGAGACAGGTAAAAAAAAATTATGATTTTTCACATTTAAATAGTATTATTAAGGCAAATATATTGTATTTTCTTTTGATGATCACCCCAGAACAAAGTACATCTATTGTTAATAGGGGTTTTCGCATTTAAACACCACACTCTTCTGGAGTACCTGTTAATCAGTACTTACTTACTTAGACAAAGGTTGTCATCCATTGTTGGACATCGGCCTCCCCCATACTTTTATGCCTTTTGCATCCAATCTCTGTCAAATTTTCGAATATCAGGGGGCATTGTTAATCAGAAGAAATTTGAAATAAGTTGACATTATGAATATAGATTTGTAATAATCTATTTTTATTTATTGTTTTAAAACTCCATATTAAATAGTTAATATGAATGAAAAGGCATTACCTAATGTGACATTTGATGCCTTAGGAAAATGAAACATGTTAATTTCCACAAAGTATTATACATTATAAAAAATGTCTAGAAAACATTTTCATTCATATTTATCTATTTTAATGATTATTTTCTTCTGGTTGGCTCCGCCTTGATGAAAAATCTTGTTAGGAAGTATAATATATCTTCTTTTCTCAACTTTCCTGGTACATTCTTGTATTATAAATGCTTAAAAAATAAAAATCGTCATAAAAAAAATGCATAAAATATGTTTTTATCTTTGGCAGTTTAAACGATTCATTGCAAGCAATAAGAAAGACCTAAAGAATGTATCCGAGATGATAATGAAACATTTGGAAGTAGCCGTTTTGAGGATACAGTGGAGGAAAAACAAAATGGAGGATGTGGAACGATGGCTGGCTAAGTTTGCTGAAACCAAAAAACAAACAACAGTAGATGCAGAAAGCACTCTGTGGTAATAATTTACTTTTATTTCTAGATGAAAATATCTAATACTTTATGATAAATTTAGATAACCAAATCATTGGCCTCACATCAGTAACAATAAAATATGATTTTCATTTTATTTGCATTAACTTAGTGGTTACTAATTTTTTTAAACCACTATTACTCTAATCGCCAATTGGTTAAATAAGCACTAAAATAAATACTTTTATTTTTTTCGGCATGGCAATCTCTGTAGTAATTTTAAACTAACTAGTTGCAACCCGTGAAATATTTACGGAGGTAAAGATTTTCTACTCTTTAAATACTTATTTCACTGTACAATCGTAATCAGTAATAAATTTTAACTTTTTAACGTAAACCTTTTTTTTTCACACATCTTAAAAATTTCACAATTAACAACACCAAATATTTCTACTTTTGTTTTATACGCTACTGTCATACAACATTAATCAGAACAAGATTCAAAATAGTCCAGAAATGTTCTCAAGCGTGCGCATCGTGTGCATTTCGAATTACTTTCGGAGAGAATCGAAGAATTTCTCTCTCGTACTCTTATATCCAAAATATTCTCGTATTCTTTCTTGACGACATCTGGGTTTTTGCCTATTTATATTATGATACAATCACAAACTAATATCACTTGTATATATTTATTAATGTGGCATTTCATATTTCTTTCAGATTTGCAACTGTAAGGCGCATGTACATATTTAAACTTATATAAAAAATATATGCTTTAAGAACATATTTAAAAATACATTGAAAAAAATATTTTAAATTTATGTAACAGAATTGTATTAAATTATTTAGCATAATATTTTAATATACTCGTATAGAAATATTAATTTATAGAAATTAAATTTCATATACATATATGCCTAAGTAATCATTAAATATGTCATAATATGTTATTTATCATTGATTAACTCTTAATTCATTCGAAGATTTATTTACTTAAAATATTTAAATTAATAATTAATTATTATTTATTGAACTGTTGAATTATTTCTATGTTTATAAAATTGTTATTTGTTGTGTATGGTGCTAATTTATGTTACCTAAATATTTTCTTTTGAGAAATTAATAAAAATACATTACAATATTAATTGACACTATTTTTAATTATTTGGCTGTTACAGTGTTTTTCAAAATACTTGTGACACATGCTATCATCTTCAATTAACTACAAAAGAATTTAAAAAATAAATTACATACTTTATTGTCTATAATAATAATAATATGCTAATTTGTATAGCGCCATTTTCGTGAATAACTCACCTCAAGGGCGCTTGTTTATGCGTGAAAGAGAAAAAACAAGGAACATCTACCGGATGTTCACTATCTCTTTCCTTGTTGTTTGTACAGAATCTGTTTTAATTTTAACATTTATTAGCATTTTTTTATGGTTTTGCAAACAATATATCGTTGTTTGCATTCTTAGGGTACAGCCACACCGGAGTGTCAAGGTAAACGCTCGGATATTTCAGCGATTGCAGCGCCGCGGTGATCTTTTATGGTACTAACCACAATAAAGAAATATTGAATTTGAAAATAAATGTGATTTTATAAATTTAAGATCCTTAAATTAGTGGTCACTAATCATTAGTATCCTTTGCTTCAATTGATTAATTCATAAAATTAAGTAAATATAAAAAGTTTCATCGATATACTGACATTTGGGAATAGTACGAACTGACAGCATCGTCATTAGTTCCGTCATTCTCGGTAATTTTGGCTAGTACCATTAAATATCACCGTGGCGCTACAATACCAAAATGTCCGAGTGACCACAGGTGGTTTGTGATCACGCGCTTGGCGCAAAGCGTATAATGTGGCAGGTCCCATAGTACGCCATGTGATTTCACTTTAATGATCAACAAAACAGAGTTTGAGAAACCCTAGGAATGGATAATAAAGAGTTATATAAAAAAACTAACCAGATTAGATATCACAATTATATTTTCAGAATGGTCATCCAAGGCGAGTTTTAACTATTGATTGTATATTTAACATAATACACATATATTTTATATATCATAATAAGAACATATTATATAGGTGGACGGAATATTAATTAAGTATATGCCATATAATAAAATTCAACAACGCAGATGATTAATGGCTTTTTCAAAAACATCTTTTCTAATCTTAGGACAGTCGGGGTGAGCGATCAAGACATCTCTGCTGGCGGCAATAGCTTCTGGATATCTGAAAATGTAAACAGACTATTAATGCAATAACTTCCTGGTCACATATTTTACATTCTGGTACAAACAACATTTCAATCACCAACCGGCTTTCTTCTGATCGTATTCATCATTGAATCTAAATAAATGGTTGATTCTATTTACATTATACCCCAAGGGAGGACAGTGCGTTTGTGCGTAGTGAATTTTTTTTATTTTTTTTATTAGACAATGGGTCATTCCTTCCAGACTTACCAGAAAGAAATCTAAAGTTGAGCCGCTTAGAGGTAAAGTTGAATCAGTCTAATTTTAATGATTTGTAGTTTTTTAAATACAAAATTATACAATATCGTATTTAAATATTTCAACTGAAATGAATATTTTACGGCTCCTGCCAGAAACAGAATATTTAAATTTCACTAACTGACTAACCTATCATGACATATGGGATCGAATGCAGGGCAGACACCACAATCACAAAAAACGCGCTCAGAGTGTCAGAAATGAAGACGCTCAGATATATATCTGGCAAGACACTGCAAGAGAGGATAAGGAATACACGGATAAGGGAGATATACGAGGTCGAGGATGTCGTTAGGTGGGGAAGGCAAAGAAGAAGATACTGGTATGCACACATGAGGAGAATGGACCCATCCAGACTCCCCTTCATTGTGTTACATGGCCAGCCCCATGGTAAACGACCCCCGGGCAGATGGATCAACAGCTGGGAGTCGACTTCGCGGGAGACCAATTCCTCTTAAGAAACAGCCCACTAGGCCTACACTAAGAATAAGAAGAAGAAGACTAACTGACTAACGAACCATCATGCCGTCTCACCGCATGGAGTGCCACACTGTTCTTTTCTAACTTACTTATATCTCACTTCTTCGTGTCATGCATGTACTCGTATATGTCGATTTCTCCGAAAATTCACGTGGCCGACATTTAATATTTGATTGATTTGATCGAGCCAAATTTTTCTCGGTCTCATTTTTTCACGTTTCTTAAATTTCACAATTAGCCAATCAAACAAATAAAACTTACTTTTTTGCTTTCAGTAAGTTGTAAGCAAATTTATAACCGACGGATGCGTTTCCATGTCCACCGTACTCCCACGCATTCTCATAGTGCTTGGCCGCCTGCCTGTAGGCTTGCTCCTTCTCCGAGAGCAGCGCGAGATACTCGTGAGCGGGGGCGCACGACCCGTTGTGGCGCAGGGCCTTGTCCAGCAGTTCCCGGGCCGCATCCGAGTTGCTGCCCCCCGCCACAATCAAACAGTCTGCCAGCAATAGCCAGCACTTCTCCAACCAATCGGCGCCCTCGGGGGTCCAGGAAGCCCGTGACACACGTTTTAGAGCATTGCGGGCACGCTGCGGTTGTTTCAATACCAAATATCTGAAAGAATTTGAATTTGATCTCCATTTATATAACATCTTTTAAATATAATTTATTGAATTTTCTTTACAACAATTTTAATACAGGGTGTCTCATATTGTTTTTCGTTTTTTGTTTGACCGTTATGCGCCAAACACAGATCGCAGGGGGATAAGAGTGGTCTCAAACGCTTGGCGGGCTTTTTTAGTTTAGTAGTAATGGATCATTTCACGGGACCGTAAGGCGCATTTTGCGTGCGAGCGTTTTATAAAAACAACGATTCGTACACTATTATTCGACATTTCTAAGGACTCATTTTCATTTAACCACTATAAGAAATGTGCCAAGTGCGAATTTAATCAAGCATTGGGTGCGCAAGTTTAAACAGATTGGGAACACAATGCCGGATAAATCAACTGGGCGCAAAAGGACATCAAGGACGAGCACGAATGCCGACCGCGTTCGCCAGTCTGTTATGAACGACCCACGACAGTGACTACGATTGCGCGCAGCATCTCTAAATTTGAACAAATCCACAGTTCATTGCATTATTCGCAAAGATATGCATTTTCACGCCTATAAAATTGTAATTGTTCAAGAAATGAAGTCTGATGATCCTACTAAACGAGTCGAATTCTGCAGGACGATGAAAAATCGTTTTAGGAGTCTCAATAACATATGGTTCTCCTATATATCGAATTTTCACATCAACAACCACGTGAATAAACAAAATTGCAGATACTGGGCTTCCGACAATCCGCTAGAACTGCATCAGCAACCATTACACTCGCCGAAAGTCGTTTGGGCTGCCATATCAAGGCAAGGAATTATCGGCTCTTACTTTTTTGAAGGCGACCGTGGTCGCGCTCAGACAGTTAATTCTGATCGATATTGCCGTATGATCAGGACTTTTCTGGCTACAGAAATGCAAAATCAGATCGGCTACAACCGCAACACATTGTTCTAACAAGATGGAGCCACTTCTCATCTTAAAAATGCCTCCCTAGCTGCTCTTCACGAATTATTCCCTGAAAGAGTAATAGGTCGCCGAGGAGACATCTACTGACCACCGAGCAGCCCAGATTTAACACCTGCTAATTTTTTATTATCGGGCTACTTAAAAAGTAAGTTTACAACCCATTGCCAACCAACCTGGATGTTTTAAAGCAAAAAATCACAGACTAAATTAATGCTATTCAAAGAGCGATGCTCCAGCGAGTGATTGAAAATTTTAGTGCCAGGTTAAATGAGTGTGAAGAAGTGGATGGTGCGCACTTACAAACGGTTATTTTTCATAAATAAAAATTTAAAACCTGTTCTTTAATTTAACAGTAATTATAACAAGTTTTAATGAATTCTGGTGTTTTATTTTTAAATATCAAAAACGAAAAACAATCTGAAACACCCTTTATTTCCAAGGACGAAGTTGAACGAAGTGGATTCAGGATTTGAAATAAAATGTTCAATGTTCCTTATCTTAAAACTAAATACATAAATAATTTTCTTTACAAAATAAATCATTCATAAATGTTAGAATGTTAGAATAAAGATTATTCATTCATAATTCCTTTTCACCTTTCAAATTCAAATTTCTTTATGTATTATACATTACAAATATAAAAATATTTAAGTCCAGAGGCAGGTTATATTTACAGCACCCTTAAGGTAATTTAAATTGTCAATTTATTATTATTCTATCGTACATATATTATAAATTACCTGTATCATATTAAGTATAAAAAGGTGCATAAAACTTTTTAATTAAAGTTCTTTTTACTATTAAACTAGCTCATATGAACTATTATATATAAAGTAAAATAAGATACTGACGCAGTAGCGAGTGTGACAGCCACTCCCACGTCATCCGCTCCCCCCTCTTCCGAGGCGAGCTGCAGGAGATTTCTCAAGGCCCCTTCAGCGGCCGATTTCTTCCGTCCTGCCAGAGCGAGCCGGGCTTCCAACAGCTTCAGTTCTAAAACTTCGGCAGGATCCTTACCGCCTTCTTTCTTCAGTTCACCCAAAAGTCTTTCCGCCATACCCAGCGCAAAAGATCGTGTATCCCTAACCATGGAATTACGTCTTCATTAATTAAAGGAATAAATGGTTTAACATCTAGGCCATGATGATGAGAGCATATTAACCAATAAAAATATAATGAACCATTCAAATTAATGACAACATTAAATTTATTATACAGTAATTTAGTATGAAAATTTAATCACCAAAGAAATCTGGTTTTAGTATGTGTGTTTTTATAATTTGTTAACAGGTTATGTGTCTTAAGTTATTCTCTATTGCTGTGCATGTCAGATCGGCCATACAATATCAGTGACTTAACTTGATCAACTTTAAGCCTGTTTCAAGCCAATGCCCGGTACAAATTCAAATAATTTAAAATACTAAACATATAGGTATATCTTTTAGGATGGTGAATTAACTCGTTGACTGCCGACATATTCTGCAACGGTTCAACGCGGACACCGTTGAAGTACTGCTGGATACGCAATTTACTACATCGACAACCCCGATCGGAGTTCGTGGCGCTTCGGTTGAGTAGCCGAAGAACCCCGATCGGGCTTAGAGGCAGCAAATGAGTTAATACTGTAAAATTATAACATTT
Organism: Lepidostoma basale; assembly: GCA_022606425.2. Lineage (NCBI taxonomy): Eukaryota > Metazoa > Arthropoda > Insecta > Trichoptera > Lepidostomatidae > Lepidostoma > Lepidostoma basale. The sequence continues at coordinate 120,754 of JAHDVF020000067.1, forward strand.
TTGTTTTTTTTAATGTATACAAATACTTGTAGACTAAGTATTTGTATACATTAAAAAAAAAAAGTTATATAAAAACTGGTCAAAGTTAAAAGCTTATAAAAATTGGAGAGTTTTCTCCAGGCGTTGTCTAGTAATGTGTGATAATTGGGTTGATAGCCTTTCACATTACATTAATAAAGATTTTTTTGCTTAATCCTTACATCTAATCTCAATAGATGGCGCTAGTGTAGATTGAACTAAAAAATGTGAAATGTTTCTCAAAATAGCAGCATATATACAACTTTCAAAAAATAATTGTCAGACGTGGTGTTCGTAAGAAGGCGGAATGGGGAATGTTGTATTTCATAAAGCAATCGCTTAACCCAACCAATGACAGGTTATAAGTCTTGTAAACGCCTCAACCACCATATTTTGTATCCAAATAATTTACATCTTCGTCTCTATTGAGATACAATTAATTCTTATAAAATTATACAATAGTTTAAAGATATTTTTTTACAAATTTACAGAGATTTATCTAAAAACTTTGCACAACAGTCAATGTGACCAATAAGGAATTGTCAGTTTTCACAATGGGAGTGTTTTTCTTATTTCCCAGTTAAAATTTGAAATGATTTCATAGTTATTTTATTTTATGTATGTTACTTATGCAAAGAATTTGTTGTTTTTAATTTTTAAGCTTTGACAAACCTGACAAAACCCCCTGTGAAAGTTTTAATTGTGTAATTTTGAGTGAACTGTGGAAAAAACGACACATGCTGTACATATTTGGAAAGTCTTCATAATAACCTTTAAATATACTAACTAAAAAACATTATAATTCCATTAAGTATTATTACTAATACCTTCCGGCACTAAAAGCTATCATCAAATATATAAATCTATTATTGATGTTACCTGTATTCCACATCTTCGGGGGTCTCAGAAGCCCCATCCTCATTGAGTGGAGGTGGTAAGGCCTCTCCACCGGGCGCTAGGCACACACCCACCACCCCTAAAGCAGCTGCACGCCCCCACGGGCCTCCCTGCGTGCGTGCCTTACCCCATTGTCGGAGAGCCGCATTAGGGTCCCCCGAGTGGCGTGCTTTTAGACCCAAGCAATATAAAAATCCTAAAAAATATAATAATTTGTTTGATTATGTCTAATCTTAAATTACAGCAGCAAAAAAATTGTGCCCATTTTCATTTGAAAATATCTAACAATTAATTAAATATACAGTGCACTCTCAATTTTCCAGGATGCATGGTGAAAAAAAATCTCTTATAATCAATTTCCCGGTTAATCCGGAAACATGAAAAAATGCTTTTGGCGCTATCCGATGTTCCTGCAAAATCTATAAATTTTCTCATTTTATTAACATTATATTGATTCAATAAATATTTAACAGTTGCACCATTTTCAAACTTTTGAATTATTTCGAGTTTTTTTTCAATTGAAAGTACGAATCCATTATAAAATCCATGTAAAATAAAATTAACGACAATGTTTTATGAGTATGAACTACGCTGCAGGTGCTTTATTGCAAACACACAAACGTTGGCGGTGACGCAAATGTGAACTAAATGCCCAATGTCACTGTGTCAAATTTGAGTTTTTGTTTGCATTATAAGTATTATTGTGAAATATTTTTGGTTTAGGAAAATATTTTTCAAGTGTCCCGGATAACCCGCTTTTCGGTTAACCTGACCCCGGAAAATCGGGTGTGTACTGAATTTACAAATGTTTAATATAGTGATAAAATATGAAACACTGCAAGTAATTCTCCAAGGTAAAATTAACTGAAAACAAATGTCAGGAGAAGATGAAAATCCTGGCTAGAAAACCATTGAGAATAGTTCAATTACAGCACAACATCCCAATTTAGAGCTGCCGTATTAGAAGTAAAAATAACCACGATGTTGTCCAACCTCCGATAGGAGAGGAACAAGGAGAAGAAGATGTCTAAAAATATGTACACATCATTATTTCTTATATTATTATTATTCTTATATGATTAACAATAATAAGTAATCGACAACTTGGCAATAAAGAGGAGGAAATATATGACAAAGGCTTACCTGATTCTTGAGTGTGGCCAGTCTCCAAAACTTTATTGAGGAATGGTGTGACTTCTTCTAAACACCCCATTCTCCTCTGAACATCAATAAGTCTCTCTAAGGCTGTCCAATATGTGGGCTGAGATGAGAGCAGCTGCTTCAAGTGATAGGCTGCCGTATCGAAGTCAACCTAAATTATTTCAGTTACATTATTCAAGAAGGATGAAAGTAGAATAAATGCAGTAGAAATGAGATCTCTAAGACGAATGTGTGGATACTCTGTGTATAATAGAGTGTCGAATGAAAATATAATAAGTGAATGCGGTGCGAATGATGGTGTTATTAAAAAAAAATGAAAGGATCATTAAGATGGTTTGGACATATGGAAATAATGAATGAAGAAAGAATGGTAAAAAAAGTATATGTTAACAATGTAAATGGAACCAGAAATAGAGGAAGCCCGAGGAAAACGTGGCACGATCAAATAAATCAAATATTGAATGTCGGCCATGTAAGGAGTCAGAGAAATCGATGCGCATGCATGACACGATGTATGAATGTTAAGGAAACCAGAGAAATATGTCAGGAAAGAAAAGTGTGGCAGTCCATTCTTTCTGCCTACCTCTTCGGGGAGACGGCGTGATGGTTAGTTAGTTTTATTATTCAACAAAAAAATCACTAACAACCTTTACCAAACGAAAGGCGAAAATTTGAAAAATTATTTATATTTTTAACCTTCAAACAATACTCTAACTTATTGAATAAGGTAATTTAATATTAAATTTAATCATAAGCTCTCTCTACGCATATATCCAATAAATAAATATACCTGAATAAACCCGATTTGTAAACATAAAAGCTACGCACCTTTCTAAAAGCTAAGTCAGCCATCATTACAGATGCAGCTTCATTTTCAGGGTCAGTATTCAATAAAATCGAACAAGTCTGCTGGCAGAGGTCTCCTTCGTTGACCTGAGAACATTCTCAAAAAATAAAAGGTATCGTTTTAATAATAAATGAATCACATAAATACATTTGAATTTTTTTTTTTTACCTGCATATAAAGTTTGGCAAGAGCTAACAGGACCGGTGGACTCTGTGAATTGTACTGCAATGCTTCTTTATACGTTTGAATGGCTAAATCTGTAGATTTGCTGGATGCAAAATGTGTTGCGAGGGAATAACAGATTTCAGACAAAATTTTCTTTTCCTCGTGAATATCATCTATTGAGTACAAATTATTCATTAGTTGCATGTACAATTAACAAAAATATTTTCTTTAATAAATTATCTATAATTGAAAACAAAATAAACAATACCGTGTGATTCGAGTAGAGCTCTCTTAACAAGACGAGTCTGGTTTTCCTTCGCTTCTTTAAGTGTGGAAATCGTCGCTTTACTATTAACATCGGTAATTCCTCTTTGATCCTTAACGTTTGCTAGTAGAACTAACAGCTTGCTACGGAACTTCATTGAGATATAATCTGTAGTATCTGGTATTGTTGAATCATTCAGTTCTTTAGCGAGAGCCTCCTCAGCGTTATCAAATTGTTTCAGCTAAAATATATAAATAATTAAATAACACGGAATGTATGGAAGTGAAACTTAGAGCTGGTAAAAGAATGATGAAAGTACGATAAATGCCGTAGAAATGAGATCACTGAGAAGATTTGCGTACAAGTTTCGGGGATCGAGCCTTTGTGTTAGCCGGCCCACCAGCTTGGAACAATCTCCCTTCATACCTTAGATGTATGATCCGATAGATTTCAAAAATAAGCTGAAAATCCATCTTTTTCATATTTCATACCCATTTTTAAATTTGTATATATTCTTCTATTGTACTTTCTAACCAATCCCGAATATCAGATGCAGTGTTAATATTTAGATTATTAGATTTAAAACACGCCTTAATGCGCCCTGAAGGTGATTACGTCACAAAAACGGTGCTTTAAAAGTTAGCATATTATTATTATTAAAACAATATATGTTAGAATACTGAATGATGAAATAAGGAAAAATGTAAACCAGATAATTGAATCATTAGTAAAATAAAAAAAGGATCCCTGAGATGGTTTGGACATATGGAACGAATGGACAAGAGAAGAATGGTTAAAATGTTGTATAGAGTGTGAGTCGAAAGGAAAGGAAAGCATGGTATGACCAAATTAATCAAAAACTAAAAAGCGGCCACATTCGAAGTCGGAAAAATCGACGAGCATGCATGTTATGATGTTTGAATGTAGAAGAATCTCGAGAGGTATGTCAGGACAGAGCAGTATGGTAGTCCATCCTCTCTGCCTGCCACGCTGGTGAAACGGCAAGGGTTAGTTAGTTAATTTTATGTAATAAGCTTGCTATTATAAAGGTGAATAAAATTTGATACAAACTTTAATGTACAGCTTCACTAAATCGAGTTTTAGTTCTGGATTGTTTAGTAATCGAACAGCTTCCTTATAGTGCCTGATTGCCTTATCATAATGATGCATTTTAACTAGTGCAACACCCATTTTCTTAGCAAGAGTTAAATCTTGTGGGCTTTGTTGAATTGCCTTTTCATAAGCTTCAACAGCGAGACTGGGTTCTATAAAATTAAATGTATTTTTTTTTATAAATATAAAGAATTGTATTAGATCCAATTGGTTCATTTTTATGTCAAGTACCCAAGATAGACATGTAGGCATCTCCGAGCATGGTGTGTCCATCTGAACCTGGATGGTTAGCCACAATTTCCCGGAAGCATGTGGCAAACATCGCACGATCATTTTTTTCCTTGAGGTAAATATTTGCCAATTTGGTGTGTGCCTACAAACAAAAACAAAAAATCGCAATTCAATGATATTTTTCTTGCTTAAATAAATGTATCTTATTATACAGGACTGGGGTGCTAACTATATTAAAAAAAGAAAAATAGGTTTCATCTGAAAAAATGGTAAATAATATGGTTAAAATATGGTTAAAAATGGTAAATAATAAACAGATATGGTTGCAGATGATTCAGTGTGTGGGTTAAAGAAAAGTCACAGGTTGTTGACACAATCGTAATGTTGAGTAGTTGAACTGATATGTGCGGGCGTGAGAACATGCCCAAGGCAAGAGAGTGAATTATGGCAGGGCTTCTGTCCTTAGCATAGTGCACCCCTTATCGCTGTGCAGGTGCAAATTATTAATATGTGCAATAAGGATTAATATTCCCACAGCTGAAACCATTTTTTTTCTTACCTGTAAATAATATGATTGGCCGGGTTTGATATCCGATAGAAGTTCGATAGCATGATCAATGTCTAATTTTCTCAGAGCTAATTCTGCATTTACTATTGTGAGTCGAGACTCTTCACTCGTGTATGAAAATTCTTCAATGGCATCCTGTAACATGGCAAAATAATAAATCATTTTCTTTAACATTAAACCGACAGAAAGCAATCTTTATAATGCAGTGTCTACAATATTAATTACCTGCATGACCTTGGTGGCATCCGTATGTTGACCGAGTTCAGTGTAAATATTCACAAGCTCTAAATAAAGTGTGGCTTTGTCTGGAAGACTGAGGTCCACATCGGTGTTGCCCTTCATTCTAAGGGAATTGGGATGTTTAGAATCTAATAAATTCATAGCAGAAACAAAACACGACATCGCCTCCTTAAATTTTCGCTGATGTTTGAATATCACTCCGTGAAGCAAATGGTAGAGAGGGTTGTCTCTTATCTTAAAATTGTAACTTAGACAAGCTTCCAGACTCTGTTGTGCCCTGTCAAACATATGCTGCTGAATGTAAATTTGAGAAATTAATAAATGTGCGTTCGCATAGGTCTGATCGATGTTTTCTAGTAAATTTAGGACATTAGATTGTGCTTGCGCTACTTTTCCAAATGAAAATTCCAACTTTGCCAATTGGTAGACTGCCGGCACTAATCCCGGGCAGGCTTTTATTACGCTCTCCAGTAGGAACAAACTTCGATTAACAGCCGTCGGTAATAACTCCTCAAAATTAAATACCAGTGAATCGATTACTACCGATGGTTTTTTAGGTATAAATCTTTGATATTCTTTATTAATAGACATTAACAAATCAGGGTTGAGGGTTTTTAAATACTCTGTGCCATATGGAATGGAGCGTACACCAGCAAGCAAAATATCCATAGCTTCATTGAGATAATCTAAAGCTTTATCAGTAGATTTTTGATCCATCATAGCCGTCATGAGGAGTAATAATGGATCTTTCTTACTGTTTCCCATCAATTCATTTAACAACTCGATTTGCTGTTCAATTTGATCGGAGATACCTGTTTCACTCATTTGGCAAAGTGTGAGGCCACAGAGTGCCTCTATGGAGTTGTCATCTACTTTAGTAGCAGATTTGAAGAAGTGATTAGCATCAGATATTTTCCCTTGCATGTAGCACTGGTAGCCAAGTTCTGTGAGGTACTTGGTATTGGAGGGGTTAAGTTCAGCCGCGTGTTTTGCAAATCTGTACACTTGAGTAAGGACTGCGTTGGACCTTCCGCAAATTCTGGAAAACAATTGTGTGGCATCGTGAAACAAATAAGAATTTTTGGATTCTTTTTTTTCTAGGTTATTGAAATATTGGTTTAAGAGATCTGCAGATTCTATATAATCTCCCTTTTTACACAAAGTAACCAATATTTTATATTTTAATGCTGAAAAATGTTCTTCGTTGAATGTTAAAATCTGATTACCGATGTCGATAACTTGATCCCAGTTCAAAAGAGAAAATTCTAGTTTCATTTTTTCGATTAAAGGTATTTCTGACTTGGGATATTGTGTGATTAATTCGTCCAGCAGTGTAGCAGCGCTAGTATAATCCTTTTGTAAATATTTGAGTCTCGCTAACCCAAGTTTTGCATCAAAATCTTCAGCAACGTGAGATGCCTCAAAACACTCTGCAATTTTATAAGAAGGATTTATTTCATTCTTAGATATTTCTATCCAACCTTTAAGTATTGTGATTTGCGGATTTGTTGGATCCCACTTTATTGCTTTAGAAATGAACTCGGAAGCCTTTTCATGTCTTTCAATAAAAAGCAGAAACGAAGCAGCATGGTACAAAGATAAACTAGATGCATTTTTCTTTCGATCTTTCAGGCGGGTTTCAAGATGTTCGATTGCTTCTCGATCCACGGTGGGACATCTTTTGTGTGCATGAATCAGACATATTATCACGGCAGGAGCGATGTCTTCCTGCGTTTGAAGGATATTTAATTCACGAATCCCTTCAAGGTATCTGCCATTGAAAACTTGCGCAAACCCACTATACATTAGATATGTTGAATCATCAGGATACTTCTTCAAACATTCCTTGACGATATCTTGAAATTTACCAAAGTACTTTTCTCTGCAGTAGTAAAAAAGCTCAGTATTCATTTCCATTTTATCGAAAATTGCTTAATTTTTAACACTTTAAGCGGTACTCATAATACAAGTTAACCAAAAATTGTAAAAACTCCGTGAACAAATGATAACTCCTAGAGTTTCACGGTCTCCAATACTCTCATTTCACTGCGTTTTATACTATGTAGTGTATTATTATAAATATGTAACCATGGAAACCATTTAGTAAATAAAAACCCCAAACTTCAAAATCTAAATCGTTAAAAATAACCTATTCCGTATTTGTTATGCGAATGTAGATTTTAAAACTATTGTGCATAAGATAAGTTATTCGATGCACAATAATATTTTCTTTTTTTTATATTTATGGCTGTACACTTTTATAATATTTCGTCATGTCATTTTGTTGTATATATTGAACATATTGTATATGTTGTATACATATATTGCTGACTTGGAACAAAAAACAAAAACCGTGGACGGCGAAGAGAAGTGCAGGGCGACCGCAACTACGGTGGAAGGATGATCTAAACAGACACGTCGGAATAACCTGGATGCAGTCTGCACAGGACAGAGTGACATGGAAGCGAATGGAGGAGGCCTTTGTCCAGGAGTGGACGGGAATAGGCTGAGGAAGAAAAAGAGAAGAAGATTGAACAACGCTCCAAAATATTATGGATACTCCAAAGTAATATTTCTAGATCCAATATCGAAATTGTTTCAAACATTTTTATAACATTTCTAGCTTTATATTTATATAGGTGGGCAAAAAATATATTTTTAATCCCCTTAAAATATAATAAATCTTCTAGATAACAAACGTTTTCATTCGTATTAATTATTTAAAACGGAGTTTTATATCCTTGCTCAAGAAATAATAAACGGGTCAAATCTCATTAAAACGAAAACACCGATTATAAACTAAATCTATCAAAGATAATTACAAAAAAAAATAACATGTATTGTTAATAGTTATGTCAAAAGTAATTAACCCCTATTGCAGGATAGGCTACCTTTGCAATCCAACCAAATCTGCATATTATAAATTAACATCATAATTATTTCCTTATTAATACAAAAAATAAGGATATAAAATACAACAAAATTCAGCATATAAATAAACTGTAATGTAATATCTCTTCCACCCACATCATATAATATGAACTAAAAACGTCAGATAAACAAAATTAAGATATTAGTATAATAATAAACTTATTAGCGCATTCGTTTGTTTTACGAGTATATTGTTCACCAATTGTTTTCAATGAACAATAATGGATATAATCAATTCTAATTAATATGATGAATGCACTTAACTATGAATAAAAATATATGGCTTGTTTTTAGACTACTTTATTTGTTTTAACGAACCAACCGGTTTCGCTCCTGTCGGATCTTCGTCAGGGTTACAGGAACATTCTAATTGATAATCAAAAACTGTTAAAAAAAAATGTTTTTATAATGTTACACAACAAATTAATTGCTTCACACACAAGTAAACAAAATATAGCACCCAAAATTCTGTAAAAAGGAGACTACTAGGTATATATGTTTTACAGCTATTTAAATGTCAAACTTGGTATTTATATTGATATAAGTCGTTTTAATGTTTATTTATTATGTTTTTTTAGAAACAGATACCTTTATAATGTCTTTATCTTATATATTACAGCACTGCTATATGCCAATTAAAGCTTCTGCGTACCTTTGTTAATGTGGGTATAATTATGTAAGCATTAAAAAAACATTTTATACAGGCTGATTCATATAAAAATTAGTATAACGTTAATTAAAATAAAACAGGAGATGTTTTATGCATTTAATGGGATACGGTTTTATTAATGTTTAGTTTAAAACCAGTTCAAAGGCATTTCGAATTGATTCACTCACTACACAGGAAATTGACGACACGCAACTGATTAACAAGATGACGTAATGAGAGAAGTGTGGTGTTATTAGTATAGTAAGATTAGGTATAATTAGCATTGCTAATTGTATTTTTTAAATCACCAACTTCAAAATGAACAATAGAAAAGGCTGTCACCCTATTTAGATATAAAATCGATTATTTCTCAGGAACACTCCGATTAGCACAAATCAAACTCCACACATAAACCAACAACCCACAAATTCGTCATCCAACAGTATTATTATTATTATTAATATTATTTTGTTGAATTGCTCTTTACATCATGACAGCATGAGCCAAATCAATGTAAAGGGTATTATAGCTATCATAGTGATTCTCGTGATATGTGATAGGTAGCTAATCTATCGCCATTTTATTGTCACGTGAATTCTACACCAGACCAAAGACAGTGTGACAATCACACTGCCCTCGCTGGGAATCGAACCCGGAACCTTCGGGGTGGTAGTCAATGCACTAACCACTCGGCCACGAAGGTCCATTATGCATAAAGAAAAATGTAAGTATTAAGATCTGATCCCCATATGCCAGATAATCAAAATCCAATTTTGAAAAACGTTTTACGATTAGGTACATACTCTTCTCATTCATAAAATTCACATATTAAATATTCAAATGAATATCCATGAAAGGCACTGGGTATTTTCTCATAAATTTAAGTGAAGGTACTAAATTATTTGTATGTACTGCAGTATACTCGTATATTAGGAGTACATTTTTGGCAGGTATCCAAAGCAGGCAATTCAAACGTATTTTTTGTCATTTAATTATTGAATAGCGAATTTGCTATTACCTAATGTGAATAATGAAATGCTCGCCAATGCTATTATTAAGCTAAGACAGCTGTTTTCTACTTCTAAACAAAAATAGTAAGTATGTATTGCGCAAGTCCTATCTACGTAACAAGTACCGTATTATTCATAAATATATTTCCCATGTTGTACTCTTTTACCGTATAAAAATATAAGCTTTTCAACATATATGTTTGTGATCGATTTTTCATGCATACTTAATGGATCGGTGTCAATAGTTAACGTAAAAAATGGAGTGTCTGCTTTTAATAAGTAAAATATATGAAGTTTTTTTATAGGAATTCCGTTAAAGTATAACTTTTTATATATTATTTTTGTGTTTATCTGCAGACGTGAGATAGGTTATGAACACACTGTATTCTATATTCGCTTCACAACAGATGAGGTCAATCGAATGAAAGGATTAGTTGGTTCCCAGTGCACCCAGTTAGCCGGCAGTCAGTTACGCTGAATCACCCGGCATTTCGGTCTCGTTCAAATATTCCGAGTATTATTGTCGATCAAAAAACAATAAACGCGCTGTCTTTCGAATGTGCTTGCAGTGAAACAAGTGTCAGTGTAAGAAAGTAGTAATTCTGTGAATAATTTGGATGTAAATTATAACAATGGGGAAACCGGCGTGTTTTTATTGGAATAAAGTTTCATCGTGGATCGTTCACTGCGTGGAAAAGTGTTTTTATAATCTTGGAGTATTGATCGCGATACACCCTTGGAGGACTATAGGGCTGTGCGGACTCTTGGTAGCGATAAGTAGTTTAGGACTCTTGAACTTTTATCAAGAAAAAGATCCGATGAAACTTTGGGTTCCGCCAGACTCGGATTTTTACAGAGACACCGAGTGGCTAGTGGACACATTCAAGGTCGGGTACAGGGCCGAGTTCCTCCTGGCCACGGCACCCAACGTGCTGCAGCCGGCAGTCCTTGCGGAGCTGGCCCGCGTCCACCACGAGGTCAACAGTATCAAGGCGCGGGTCGGCGAAGAGGAATACCAATACAATGACATATGTTTCAAGTTACCTGTTATTAAAAATCAGTTGTTTGCGCTGAGAAGAAAAAGATCATTGTTCTCAAATTTTTCGTCACATTTTGACGACATTCCATCCGTCTTCGATAAATATTATTCATCAATTAAAAACGAAACAGAACGAGCATTTGAACCCAGCGTGGATCTTGTCTCGGACTTTTATTGCGAATTAATAAAAGGGTTTGAATCGGGATGTGTTCAAAAAAGCATCCTAGATTTGTGGACATATAACGTTGATACTATTTCCAATTTGAATCTGAGCGATGTTATTGAAAAAATCAACACCACCAAAATCAGCCCAGTTTCAGGATATAATGTTGACTATACCAGTTCTCTGAGTGGAATTGAAAGAAATGAAGACGGAAAAATTGTTTCGGCGAAATCGGTGATGCTTATCTGGCTGGTGCACGTTAATTTGACCTCAACGGACATGGAGGCCACTGGGAACCAAGCCGGGACAGAAAATTGGGTTAGTGCAAGCGCACTCGCGTGGGAGAAGGAATTTCTGGACCTAATGGCAAATGTCTCACAAAATGTATCGAACTTAAAACTGTTTTACGAATCGGGCAGAAGCTACGGTGATATTAGTCAAACCACAATGTTTCAAGATATAGACAAATTAGTCATAGGAATCGGCATGATGTTTTTATATATACAAATTATTCTCTCCAAATTCAATTGGGTCGAATTTAGACTGATAGTAGGAAGCGCTGGGCTTTCGTGTATCGGCATGGCCATAATTGTGGCATTCAGTTGGTGCTCTCTCATAGGAATACCCTACGGACCTATTCACGCGTCCTTGCCTTTCTTAATCATGGGCCTGGGAATCGACGATATGTTTGTAATGAAAGCGTGCTGGGATCAGCTCACAAACGAGGAGAGAGAGCTTCCTCTGCCGAATCAGATCGGATTGATGTTGAAGCATGCCGGTGTCTCTATAGTCATCACATCCTTCACGGATGTGGTGGCGTTCATAGTCGGCTCCTTCACGATCCTACCGTCTCTGAACGCATTTTGCTTCTATGCCGCTGCAGGGGTGACTTTCGTGTTTGTGTTTTCGGTCACGTTCTATGTGGCTGTGTTTGTGCTGGACTTAAAGAGGATGCAAGAAAAGCGAAATGGATTCGTTATGTGTATTAAGCACCCAGATTTCATTCCTACGGATAGAAATAAAAAATCTATTTCGCAAAATATTTTCTACGCTGTTTATTCCAAAGTAATATTTAGGACACCCGTGAAGATAATAGTAATATTGCTCACGATAACTGTTACGGGGTTCAGTTTGGAAGCTCTGATGAAACTGGAGCAGCGGTTCGATCCGATGTGGTTTATACCCGAGAGTACATATTTTAAAAAGTATTTGAACGAACGTCAGTTATACTACCCAGACATTGGAAATGAAGGAAAAGTATTTCTCGGTGCTCTTAACTACACGGAAGAGTTACCAAAAATATTTTCTATGGTGGAGAATTTGCAAGCCGAAACCGAGATTTTCCATAAAATTGACACTTGGACCACCCCCTTGAGACAGTTCATCTTACTTCATTTTGAAAAAGATATCAAAAAAGACGTGTTGACCGACATAGAATGGCGCACGTATCTTTCCAAATTCTTATTCAGTTCCGCGGGAGCGATTTACCAATCCAAGTTTCGTTTCGTCTCAGATTTGAGATGCGGAGAACCGACTCCGGCCATCTCCGTGTCAAATGTGGACTTCACGTACAGACGATTCCCCGGGCCCAGCGTGTACCTGCCAGCCATGCACAGGGGTAAGACTATCGTCGCTGAAGCCAACTTCACGACCGGCGACAGACTCGCCATATTGTGGGCGAAGATATTCGGGAACTGGGTAACCGACGAGGTGATAGCAGTCGAAGTAGAAAGGAATCTAGAGCTGGCGCTGGTGTGCGTGATGGCGTGCACGATAGCGTTGATAACCAATATTCAGATGTGTCTGTGGATCCTGCTGTGCGTGCTGTTGACGCTGGTGAATGTGTGCGGCATGATGCAGCGCTGGGGACTGACGGTGGACGTGGTGTCTTGCGTGGGACTAGAACTGGCGGTGGGGCTCTGCGTGGACTACGCTGCGCACGTGGGCCACACGTTCCTGACGGTGAGCGGATCGCGCAGCGCACGCGCTCTGGACACGGTAACGTCCATCGGCGCGGCTGTGCTGTACGGCGGTGGCTCCACGCTGCTCGCAATCTGCATGCTCAGCACCTCTGACTCCTACGTCTTCGAATCCTTCTTCAAAATATTCTTCCTTGTTATCGTGTTCGGATTATTCCACGGCATAATATTTTTACCTATTGTACTCAGTATAATAGGGCCTGAGGCGTACTCTACTAAGCCAACAAAATCCACCGACCTCGACCCTGAGGGAGACGCTATCGACAGTAGAGAATTAGATAATTTAAATTCTAACGGGAAAGTAATTCATCAACCAAAATAATTAATCGAAATTAAAAATATATGATATTATATTCCCAAGTGATTTATTCAAGTAGTTCGTGTAAGTGCTACAAAAAACCGACGAGTAATTCTACCACATCCTTCGCGTGCTGTATATACGTAAATAATTGAAGGCTGGTTATTAAAAAAGTGCTGCGTGTTTTACACAGAAAATAAAGAAAACATAATACCGTGTAGCCTAGTGGCATCTTTGGGGTAAAGTTTGAACTAGTCAATATTATTGCACCTTTCCACATTTGCCTTTATGTTTTGTGACACATTTGTAATGTCAGCCCTCAATTGTTTGGATTGTATTTCATTGATTACTTGAACGCTTTTTAATTATTTGTAATTGTATTCTGATGAAGTCGAGAATCGCCAATGTGTTTAGTGAGACTATATATAATAACTATGTGTGAGTGTAAAAGTTTAGTCGTACTAAGGTTACCAAAAAATGTGCAACAAAAACAATATAAATGTTTTTTATAATAATAAAAAAATGTCGGCGCACTTCGGACTAATGGCGAATACTTAGCAAATTGTATTTCTGCGTGACTAATATCGCCGGAAATCTCTAACTTATTGTAAATCTACTCGGTATTGTACCATGTAAATGTTTTTTTATTTGAACGATGCGCAGTACACATATTATATAATTATCACGACTGTTTCATTAAGGTGAATTGCAATAATTACAGCTTTTAGTAATAAGTCAGATTTAAATGTTAATGATTTTCTGTTTTGAAGGTCCCAACGATAATTTAAAAATACATCAGTACTTATTGTTTTCGACACTATTTTTTTCATGTTATTTACCATTTTAATACGTTTACATTAAATCATGAAATTCATATTTAACCTTCCCATCCCGGTGCGGTGTAGCTAGTACCCATTGCTTCTATTGTAATAGCTTTAATATCTCTTTAACCCGTAGATCGCCGTAAGCACACATGTGCGCTCTACGTAGATGATCGCCATAAGCGCGTCTGTGCGTGCTTCGCAATATTCGAAAGATGTATTTCAAAATTAATTCCGATTTTCTCACAACGACATCTATGAATATTTTAAAATATTAACAAACCAAAACGGATCGATATTTTTCGATAGTTTGGGAGAAAATACGTGGCGTACCAGCGCGCTGTTTCTACAAACATGTGGCGATGAATGGGTTAAGAGTAAATACACTGGGTGAAGATTTTCGATATTCCTTTCTTGTCATCAATATGCCATATATGTTTATAACACTATTTTTTCGTCTTACACACCATTTATAATAACTTAATATTAAAAAAAAATATTGAAAAATTCTTGATAAATCTTCTCATAACGGTGCTGTGTGGCTAGCACCCATTGCTCTTTAAGCGTAGTAAATACTGGGTTAAGCTTTTCGCATTACTATGTAATGTTCAATTATTTCAACCGATAAATAAGTACTTATTGGTATCGCGTATTGAAGGGTAAAGAGTAAATAATAAACGACTGTCTCACACACATTCCTTACGTCTCATTCTCGTTACTTCTATATTCGCGAGTGCGAGAGATACCAGTAGTTATTAGTCGTGTTTTGTCCTGCGATCAGAATTCGAATATTACGTCAGTCAGTTTCCGTGAGTGATTGTCTCAATCAAGTTTGAAGCAATTATCCATGAATATTCAATGTTTTCCAATATTAAATTTCTTATGTTGAAATGTGTAGCGATTACACACCATCGTATCGCCTTTTTAGCGCGGCAAGGATAAGGTTAAATCAGTTAAACGATAAGATATATATTAAGACAATACATTTAGATCATTGATTGATGCTATAAAAATAACAAAAGCTTGGCATTGAAAACTTGCATACAATAAAAACAAGTTTTTTGAATTCATTATTCTAAAAGATAATTTAAAATATTCCATTTTTAAATAAGCAGGGAAGAGCAAATTAAATACGGGATTGCTTTTATTTTATCTGTTCACTCTTAACAAATCATTTTATTTCGTGGTTGCGAAATATTAGAACACTTAGAATTTATTTTTCTAAATGTATACAGTTGTCAACTATGGCAATACGATTTGCATCAAATTATGACTTTGTTTTTTTAAACAATTGAATGAAGTAGTATGCAAAGGTATATCTCACCGTGACACGTAATATTGTGATATATGATTGAAATAAATAAAGTTTATTTTCGTAAGACAAAAGCCTACTTTTTTTAAAGAAATTTCCGGAAGGTGTAAGTGGAAAGAATATATTAAATTTCTTAAAACTCCACACCATAATTTATGCAAAATATGAAATATTTTAGTATTCCTAATATGAAAATTTTTACAATTTACAAGTTTTTTAAACAGTGTTCTAAAATGAATCGAAAATATATAACTAGGAAACACTATTTTTTTTAAATAAACATTGTATGATGCGATATCTTAATGATCGATTTCCTGTTTCATTCACATTGCTAATGCTACCATTTTTTATACAAACATTTTTACGATCAAAACATAATAATTAAAATGCTTACTCATTTTGTTATAAGCGTTTCGACCTTAAAAACAGAGGATTGCTTTTTTTCCTTTTATTCTAATGTATATATACCTATGCATATGTCTATAGGCATAAGTATCCATTAATCTTTATGTATTTTAAAAATTAACTGTGATCTAAAAATAATTTATGATATAAGTAGGTAATACGGAAAATTAGTAAATTGCCATTTTTTATTATTATTCGAAGATTAAATAAATATACAATGTGTATAATTGTGTGGATTTTTTTTTAAATATAACATATATTGTCAGTGATATTTTTACATCATATAAAATTTTGGTCATAGAAACCGCATGTGACATTAGCAATGCCGTCTTGAAAGTATTTACCTGTCCGTAATGTTGAATATAAATATGGGGCCAGTCTGATCTGACAGCTGTCAAATGTAATTTTTTTTTTAAATCGCGGCTTTATCGAAACAATTAAAAAACACAAACATTTTTATTTCATTAATATTGTTGGTACTTTACAAATGGAGAAGATTCTACATCACATTCTTTGAAAATGTTATGTAGAATTTTCAATGAAGAGAGGTTAGGCAGCCGAATTGATATACCAACACTGCGAAAACACAAATGTATTATGTAAAAATGTTTGTAACATGTATATAAGGAGTAATAATACTAGCGTAGTCGTATTTTCCATTATTTTCCCATTTATAATCTAAATAAAATGAGATCACGGCACGAGAAACAAAGTAACTTCATGGATTCCAATACTACATACGGCCGCATAAATTTCTATGGTGCATATATTGTTTATGGTGCTTACAGCCTGGTAAATATATTCGAGAAGGCATTAGACGATAGTCATGCCATAAATAATACAAATTTTCGAATCATATATACGAGTGCATACATATGATTCGAAAACTTTGTATCTATTTTTATCTACGTGCATAAAACAATGTAAATGCACCAAATGTATTATTGAATCAATATTATAAAATCAATAATAATATAAACAGTGACGACACCGTACAAAAAATATGATTTTATTTTAATATTGTATTTCAGTACGCGAGAGCCATTAAACCTTATGTGATTTTTAGACGAAATTATTCTTTTGTTGAATCGCTCTTTACATCATTACAGCGCGACCCAAATAGATGTAAATCGATGTAACTCTGCTGAGCTCCACAACACCCACGCCCAGGCCGAATTTTAGCTTTTGGTGTGCCGCGGAATTCTAAGAAGAACTAAGGTGTGCCGTAGGTGAGAAAAGATTGCGGAGCACTGCTCTACAGTACTGGATTTTTTAAACAAGATTTCCTCATCTTTTTTGCGCTTCATCATATCGGCTTGTCCGGATGATTGGACATTCCGGGTAACTGACTTCCGGATAAACGACTTACTGTATATACTTATTTTAAATATCTACTGTAAATTTTGTTCCAATCGTGAAAATTTTGAAAGAAAAAAATGCACTTATAGAAATAAGAAAAGAAAATCTGTGAACGGACTATTATATTCGGCCTAGTCCTTCATTGATTAAGCCTATGTTGGGTATATCATTTAGATTGTTTAATGAAAGTCATTGAAAGAAGGATTATCTTCCTAACATTATAATTGTTTTATTTGCCGCGCTGCAGAACCAACCTGCCAATGGTTATGCCTGTGGGTAGGACAATCTCATTGCTTAATCGGGTAGCCTCGGAGGTCGACATATTTCGTGATAGTGTGAGTTGCCTCAGGGATGCAATATCAATGTTATGATTATTTCTAATTCTTAAGCTTATTTTTTTATGCTTCTCTTTTGAATTCTCGTAATGTAATTGCAAACAATCTGGAAATATGTCTGTAATGTTTGTATTTTTTATTAAAATAAATTAAATGAAATGAAATAAATGAAATAATATAACGACATATTTGCTTATGCCTCTTTTCGTATTAATTACAAATGTGTTTTTACGAAATATGAGTAATATACGCATTGACATAATTAAAAAAAATTAATGCATCATCACTGTTCCCGCTTACAAGCAATTTCATTTCCGGATTTAAAACATACAAACATATTGTGTTTATATTATCTCATTATCTAGTAGGTACTTACTTTTGATCTTTATAATATGTACATTAAAATTGTAAGCATGTACTTACTTTGGTTTATTTATTACATGTTCATTATTCACTTAAATCTTACATAACTAGGAATAACACGATCTCTACTTATCATAGACTACAATTATATTGTTTATGTAAATGATCTGACATGTTTACTTTCTGAAAAAATCGATTTTCAAATGTTTTTGCATTCTCTTTTCGAATATAGTTTCGTACCAATGCATAGACAATATTGCGTTGTTTTATTTCGAAATTATGTTGAAACATTCTGTATAGCGTAGGTACTTGATGACACATAAAATATTTTGGGTATTCTATTGCTGAAATTATCTCACAATTAATTTCGCAATATCATATTAACAGCATTAACGAACATATTTGGAGCAAAATTGCCTGTATTAAACTATTTTTAGTGCTGTATTATCGCTCTCTTAGAAACAAAGGAATTAAATTTGAACCATTTACAATTGTAATTTGTCAGTCCATAATTAGATAATATTAAAAAAATTTTTAAATATTTGAATAAAATTACATATGTTTAATTAGTATACATAAAACACCTATTACTTTATCACAAAATAAATAAACACGTTTCGAGTTAAATCGCCCATCTTCAAGGTAATGTTTAATTTTTTTAAATATGAATTTACAGCACAAAACGAAGTGGAAACAGAAGAAAATTGTTTTAAAAATGTAAAATAAAAATGCTTAATTTATATATCTGAATTTTATTTATTTTTCTAACAGACACATACTTAATTTATTACAAATTCAACAATTAATACGAATGAAAACATCTTTTTTAACTGGACTAACTCTAGGGGACGCCCACGCTGAGAGTACCTGGAGGACCTGCTGGTGGACGTGCGCTGCTCATCATATGCAGATTTCAAAAGAGCCGCACAAGACAGGGAAGAATGGAAGAGAAGAATAGTGGAATTTGGTGCAAATCTTTCCCAGGATTGAAACCAGAGAGATATACAAGCAGTGTGAGTGGAAAGAGAAGCCGCGGAAGACCAAGGAAAGCATGGCATGACCAAATTAATCAAATACATATAGGATACTACGTAATATTTCCAAAAATGGTTTTAATTAATTTTTGTTGTTTATATAAAACATAGAAATATTATTAACTCAGTAGCTTAATACAACATGTACGGGTATATATTATAATATACTCACCTTGTTTCTCCTGACCTTTTCAATTTAAAGGGCAAATGATCTTGATTCTGTGTCATGTTATAATATCAACGGTCATTATTTGATATGAGGGACTTCACGAGTTTCCAACTTCCAATTGTGAGAACAAAGAAGAATATTCAATACATTTATCCACACGTTTTTTTCATTCATCACTTTTCCTCATCTGCAAACTAATTAAATAATGAAAACAAAAAAAATTATACAAAATTTCTTTATTATTATATATTTAGTGTGCTTCCACTTATGTTTTACGTCTACCGGTTTCGGCCGCTTACTGCCATCTTTTGGTCTAGTTAGTTTGATTAGTTTTACCCGAAAAAGCGTCCACCATACTCTTTATTTTCGTAATATATTTCATAATTCACAAATTAAATATTGCTGCCGATTAGAAACCGGTTGGCTCTTAACACTTTGGCTGGTATAATGTTTTTCAAAATACTAGCGAAATGCTACCATCTTCTTCTTCTTCGGCGTAACAACCCTTGGTGGGTCTTAGCCTCCTCCAAGTAACGTCTCCATCCCATCCTGTCTCTGCCCCCCACCTCCTAGTCTTGCTGCTCCAGGACCCGACAGTCTGCCACGACACCATCCAATCATCGCAGTCTCGGCCTGTCGACGCTTCTTCGCCCTACTGGATTGTCCAAATCGCAGTTCCTTAAAACGTTTGCCAGGTCGGGTATTAAAGATCAGTCCGGCTAGCTTTCTAGCTTCTAGTGTTCGTAACGTGTATTACGAGGTAAGGTTGTTGGCCTAACACCCAACCCCCTTACTAGGAGGATCAGGGTTTTTCTGTAGAGGTGTTCCTTCTCTTAGCTGGGGGTGATCAGTTTTGTGGCGCCGAAAATCGTCATTCGCCCTCTCTATTAACTGTGAAGTGCTACCATAGGCTATTAAAATAACATTTTGTTTATTGTATAATTTACAACTGATTATGTTAAATAAAACTGTTTTCATTTAGAGAGGTGCAAAAATATACATAAAAAATAACATGTTTACGTGCTTCTTCTGAAATACAATATTTTTATTTTAATTCCATCGACAAACATATTCATTATTTATTTATATAATAGTGGATAATAATAACTTGTATCTATAGCACAGGTTCGTAACCTGTTCTGGACCACTACTATTCCAAAGCCCTCTCAAGTATTAAATACGGTGAATTTTTATAAAAAAAAAATTATTTTTAACGTTTTTCAAAAGTAAAAAAAGGTATTTTTAAATTTATTTAAAAAATCTTCATTATTGAATTTCACAGTATTAACGTATTTAGTTTTTTTTTTAAATAAATTTATACGTTTTCTATATTTCTATAAACTCGTGAAATTAAAAGATTATCAAATACGAGTACCTATATACCGTGATTTTTTTAGAGGTTTGGTTTTTAAAATGGCAAATATTAAATTAACCCAATATCATAGACATTAACATTATTTCAATGTGTTTTTTTTTTCATTGTGGATTTGGATACCTTTAAAAAACACCCTTTATATAACAATGTGTATAAGGGTGTTATTTTTAGAGGTATACAAATTCAAAATGAAAAAAAAAACATTAATATAACGTTAATATCTATGAGAATGGCTTTATTAAATAGATAATTTCATGCCATTATTGTTTATGTGATTTCGCGCATATGAGCGCCACGGCTAGCTCGAATGGAGCGCAATCGTGAAGTCCAATTTTCGACAACTTTATCGAGCAACTGAGTAAAATGGAAAAACGTACTGACTACAAATCAACTATCAACTGTCAAATTGACAGTCTGTAGAAACAATGTTGCCATTTTAAAAACCAAACCTGTAAAAAAACACCCTATATGATAAATGTTCATATTTAGATAATTTCTTATATTGTTTATTTGAGAAATTAGTATTTTCACAGTATTTGATTATTATTATTAAAATACGTTCGTCAAGGCTTCAACACTCCATTTATCTCTGGAAAAATCGTTTATCTCTGGAAAATTCCACCGCCCGCAGGGGGGGGCGGTATTAAACCCGTTGGGAACCAATTGTCTCTAAGAACATTGATAATATCAAGTGGGAAATATATTCCTCTAATCCAATTAAATAAATGTCAGTGAAACCAAATGGATGACATTCGGACGGCTTGACTACGGTGGGTCAGTATTGCATTTGAACGGCCGTAACGTTGAGAGGGTGGAAAATCTCTAACGCAATCTCTTGACCCAGATGTAGAGATAAAACGCAGAATTGAGGCAGTAAGAGCTACGTTTAATACAATGAAATCACTTTTCTGCAATGATAACGTAAACTTGAAACTCCGCCAGAAAATGATCAAATGCTATGTGTGGTATGTTTTATTGTACAGATGTGAAACGTGGACCTTAAAAGTCAACTCAATGAACAAACTGGAAGCCGAATGCTTAGAATTCTCTGGACCAATACCGAAGTCCTGAGGCGAGCTAGAGTTGACAGGGAACTGTTATCAACTATCAAGGTTCGAAAGATCTCACATCTGGGTCACATACTGCGTGGGGAAAAGTTACCACCTTCTCCAACTAATATTGGAGGGGAAAATTGAGGGACGCTGAGGGCCCGGAAGGAGACAAATGTCCTGACTGCGAAACGTGAGGGAGTGGACCGGCATACGAAGTGTGGAGGAGCTGTTCGGAGCGGCGCAGGACAGGGACAGGTTCGCCGAGGCGATCGCCAACGTTGGGGGGACCCGACAGGGCACTTAGGGAAGAAGAAGAATCCAATTAAGGATTGTTGTAATTTTTTTACCCAACTGTCAAAGACTGCCAATGATAAAAATAAATTCAAATGACATTCCACGCAGCACTCTTATTGAATGCGCAATGCAAACGTGAATTAAATTATAGTGCGAAGATTTTTCGTGAATAAAATACTAGCCCATTGATTTAGAAATTTCTTCGTACCAAAACAAGGCCAAGGCCGTCGCGGTCCTTGGCTCGACGGCACGGGCCAACAGACTGTCGAGACCGATTTTGGTTAACAGTACCGAATTTTAAGACAAGGTCATACTCAACGCCCATGAAATATTTCTCAATACTTGGCGGCATTGCAACTATTACTTTCTTTTATTTTTTCGTTAAAACATATCCCGTGTGTCGTGATATATTCGTGAATATAGTCTATCGAATTTCGAAATTAAAAGTATTTACACACAACATTTTTATGAAACAATACAATTTTTTTTAAATGTGGCACGATCAAATCAATCAAATATTAAATGTCTGCCACGTGAGGAGTCGCAGAAATCGACGTACGTGCATGACACGAGGAGTAGAGGAGTAGAATGAAACTAATTCTACTGAAACTAATCTCGTGGTATTCACAGAATACATATCAAAGGTCTTGGATAAAGGTCACCAAGTTGACTGTTCTTATAATGATTTCTCAAAGGCCTTTGATACTGTGAACCATGACATTCTGATAGAAAAGCTATCTCAAATTGGATTCTCCTCTCAGTTGATGATGTTTTTCATTAGTTACCTTAAGGGGAGAAAACAATTCGTCTCATACGGAATTTTTCAATCGGAACCTTTTCTTGTATATTCAGGGGTGCCACAAGGTTCAAACTTAGGGCCACTCCTCTTCACCATCTTCATAAATGATATTGCGAAGGTGATAAACTGCTCGCGATTTCTTTTATTTGCCGATGATCTGAAATTATTCTTGGAAATTAAAAATCCTTAAGACTGTCTTCGCCTCCAGTCGGACATCAATAATATTGTTAACTGGAGTCACAGTAATCAAATGCAATTCAATGTCTCTAAATGCGTTATGCTATCATTTACTAGAGCATTGAGAACTGTATATCATAGATACACAATGAACAACCAGCAACTGGCACATGTATCTACGATGAAGGATCTCGGAATCATCTATGAGAGTAGGCTGACTTTTCGTGCACATATCGAGAGGATTTGTGGCATTGCACTGAGGATGTTGGGGTTCATCGTCCGGACCGGAAGAGTTTTCAGGGATCCCAATGTGCTCAGAGTCCTATACAACGCATTGGTTCGGAGCAGGCTCGAAAGTGGTTCTGTGATATGGAGTCCTCACGAAGCGAGATATTCCGTTATGCTGGAGAGGGTTCAGAAAAAATTTCTGGGGTATCTCTACATGAGGGAGTATGGTAGTTATCCGTGGCTCTATCCCACGGCATTTCTTCTGGGAATGCTCGGAACCAATTCTTTACAGCTTCGAAGAGATGGACATCTAATAACCCATTTCTTCAGATTAATTAGGGATACTTTGAGAACTCGGCCGTACTGGAGGATGTTGGTATTTTTGTCCCCGATAGATATCTCCGACAGCGACAGCACAGATTGTTTTACCTACCGGCCGCCAGAACCAATCTGCCTCTGGTGACACCGGTGGGAAGAGCAATTAGTCTGCTGAACGCGGTCTCCTCGGAGATCGACGTCTTTCATGTTAGTGAAAGTACGTTCAGGGGGCAAATACTATTGACTTTAGAAAGTATCTTGTCTTCCTAATGTCGAACCATCTCTAATGCGTTCCTGGTACTTTGTTGTATTTTTTAATATTTTACCTGTACTTAATAGATGCCTTAAACATTTTCTTGTTTGTAATGTCTATTGAGTTAATAAACTGATTTGATTGATTTGATTTGAATGTAAGTACGTCAGGATAGAACAATGTGGTGGTCCATTCTTTCTGCCTACCCTGAGACGGGTGGTGGTCTAAGGGATAGAACGCTTGGCTCCTGATCCAGGGGGCATGGGTTCAAGCCTGGACACGACCAGGCTCCTTCTTCATAATAATGAGCTATTTTCTGCTCACATAGAAGTTCGTTAAATAAATTCTAATATCATTGATATTAATGCTTGTATAAATTTTATAAATTAATATAAAATAAAATAAAATGGTTAGTTGGTTAGTTAGTTTATGTAAGTTTATTTATCTCGATGTGTTGTGAAGACTATTTACCTTCATCATTAAGAAATATATGAGTATAATATTATAAACATTGTTTTTTTGTTTCACAATTTTCTTCACTAATTAAATATTATTGTTTATTTATCTCGATATAGTTTTTATAATAATTATGTTTAATAATTAACGGAAACTACACACTGTGGAATACCAGAAAATCTGAATTTTTATGCATCAAAACAATGTTTTTCCGCTTGTATAAGTTTATTCATTTCGATATGTTTCGAAGGTTGTTAATCTTGATCATCGAAACGATGTAAAACCTGTATTTTTTTACATTCACTGGTTTTTTTATACAGCAAAACACAGCTTTTTTGTATTTTTTTATAATACAAAAGTTTATTAATCGTGATATGTTTCGTAATCGAAGATGATTGGATCATTTTTTTTTAAACTTATTTCAGGACTTCATCTCCAATTGTGTTTAATTGTCCTCACTCTGATGAAATACCCGATGATACAGCATAAAAATATATACAATTAGTTGTTATTAGATATAGCGTATACCATTAGGATTGCGGAGTCTGTCACGAGATCTAAAATGATAGTTACGTGAATACATATACATAATAATGCGGTATTTCTATATTCAGCAAGTACTATTTTATGCTCCAGTGCCTGCTTGCAACACCGATTTAATCTCTTGTTAGGTTAGGTTAGGTACTTAATTACCTACATATTTAATTGCTTGTCAGTAACAGAGCGTTAATATTTAATTATACCTAAAACGAAAAAACATATCATTTGTCGTGGAGCAAATAAATGCTTAGGGCGAAAAGATTTGTAACCCACCAATACCATTTATTATTATTATTATGTTAAGTAATTGGGTAGATTTTCACGGTTGGCAGCAATATGTTTGATGTGTTTTTGGGTAACACCGTGTGATAACTCGGGAATGCCCCCTGTGCCAAGCTATTTCGGGGAACCTAGCACGGACTCTTTGTCTCACACGTACACACTGCCGGCGACATGGTACAACGGTGAAGGACCTTAGCAGACACAACACATATCACATTCATTACCCTGAAGATGGAGACTGCAACGATCTCCGAAACGTCGGTCGAGAAGGAGTTTTCACACGGTGTTACCCAAAAACACATCAAACATATTATTATTTTGTTGAATCGCTCTTTACATCATGACAGCAAGAGCCAATTCGGTGTAAAGGGTATTATAGCTATCATAGTTATTCTCGTGACATGTGATAGGTAGCTAATCTATCGCCATTTTATTGTCACGTGAATTCTACACCAGACCAAAAACAGTGTGACAATCACACTGCCCTCACCGGGAATCGAACCAGGAACCTTCGGGTGGTAGTCAATGCACTTACCACTCGGCCACAAAGGTCGTCTATTGTCATACATGTCGATTTAACATTTGATTCAATTGATCGTGCCACGTTTTCTTCGGTCTTCCTCTATTGCTTATTCCGTATATTCATCGTTAACATATACTTTCTTAACCATTCTCTCTATTCTAATTTTTCTATATGTCCAAACCATTTAATTAACGAAGTCATTGTTTTTTCACAACGTTCGTTAATTTGAATTTGAATTGAACACTTTCATTCGCACTGCGCTAATTTCTTATATTTGCATTTGACAATCTATCATATATACAATTATCACACATTCGTCTAAGAGATCTAATTTTTACTGTATTTATTCTATTTTCATCCTTCTTTTGCCAATTTTATGCTTCACTTCCAGACATAAGGGTCGGCATAAGAACAACATTCTGCAAGGCCATCACTTTTTTAAATGTTTCTTTCTCTTTGCCAAACACTTTTTTAATGTTTCTTTCTCTTTAAAAAGTTTAGTAGAACTTTAAAAAGGAAGGTTTCACCATAGCGCTCCTAGTTAATTTTTAAATAACGATACCTATATTATATAATATTATAGTTAACGTCCTTGCAATAACCAACGTTGAAAGTAGAAGGTCATCATGTTTAAATTTTGCTTCTAAAAATTGTCACCCGTCGCCTTTGCTAGTCGAATACCTCCATAATAGGTCATTGATGTACCATTTATAGTTCTAAGCCAGGAGCCGAATCTAGGAATCTCTTGACACAATAAATGTCAAATGATGAAACCTTTAATTATTCACAACTCTAAAACCTATTCGAATTATGTACAAACTTTATGAGATCTTTTAAAAAATCTTGTTTATATTATATTTTAAACATACTCACTATAATTATTTTACAATCATATCAACATTCTGCATTTAATGTTTTTTTTTACAATTTAACACGTTGTGTTAAAGTTTAAAATTATAACCTCACTTCTCACATTTTATTACAAACCGGTTTTTGAATATTTTTTGTGCACAAGTTTCTTTGGGTTTTTTTTTCCTTTTAACCCCCATTGTCCAGATCGCTTCATTTGCAGTATAAAAATTGGCCTCGAACTGCGGTTGACTACATTAGTTCCCCAGACAAATAGTTCCAGTTCATCCTAATATTACCTACAATTTAATTGTAAGCAGCTAAAAATAAATATAAATTAATTAAACAGAATTCAGTTGGGTTGGGCGGCCTTTGGAAAATTACATCATGTTCTCATTTCCAAAATACCACAATGCCTCAAGACTAAAGTCTTGTGCCAGTGCCATTACGTCTTGCCAGTCATGACGAACGGAGCCGAGACGTGGACTGGACGCTGACAAAAGGTCTTGTCTACAGATTCCCCAGCGCGCCATGGAAAGAGCCATGTTTGGAATAACCTTGAGGGACAGATTTAGAAACGAATTTATTCGACAACAAACCATTGTGACTGAGGTGGCTCTGCGGATAGGCGGGCTGAAGTGGCGGTGGGCTGGCCATATCTATCGGAGAACCGACAGCCGATGGGGAAGACAGGTTCTTGAGTGGAGACCGCGTACAGGATTCCGTAGAGTTGGACGTCTCCCTGCCCGCTGGACCGACGATCTGAAGAGGATTGCTGGACATGGATGGATGAGAGCGGCAATGGATAGGGGGCGGTGGCGTGCTTTGGGAGAGGCCTATATTCAGCAGTGGATGACAGACGGCTGATGTTCAAATATGAGCTGCAAATGAAGTCCGAAACCATTTGTTGACTGCAAATGTAGCCAGTCGCATTTTAGGAGGTTAAGTAGACGGAGCAAAAAAGGCTTTTGTGTTATAAAAACAAGTATTTTACAATGCTTATATTATTATACAAGGCTTACCAAAACTTACCGTATTTATTGGATTGAAATATTATTCCATAATGAACGTTTTGCTTTAAGAATTTAATCCTTTAAACCTTATGCATAAAAAATCTTAAGCTGATTCATGTAGTTTGGATTCAAGAAAAAAGTGTGTGATAATGACGTGTATGTAGTCAAAATGCAGGAAGACCAAATAAAATACAGCAAAATAAAATTTTAAATGTCAAATGTGTTGAGACGGAAAAAACGATTCACGATCATGACGATTTACGTGTGTGCTTAAGGCTAAATAAGTATCTTAGGATAAAATAAAGAGTAGTACTCCATCATATTTTCCTGCCACTTCAAGTTATTCATCATTCCTGTATGTAACAACCAAATGAAGGAATATAAGGTAAGTTATATTCCGTGTGGTATGAATTTTAGAAATCTTCGAGTCTTTGAATATGGTACATAAAAAAATCACAAGTCTCGTTTTCAATGTGTCATATAAAAATATTCGTTGTCTTTCAGGATCTTCTATTTTTATTCTCCTTCTTCTGATTTCTTTAGGAGTGTGTCCGCTCATTTCTCGGAACGTTTTCCTGGGAGGTACAAGTAGATGTCTAGCTGTCTTGCTATCCTTTGAGTGGTCTTCATAGAGATCGACTGCCCGTTGGTATATTAGGATTTGATCAAGATATTATCATCAAGGCATGCGTTCGCCCCATCATGACGTATAGAATAGAGGTCAGAGCCGATACCAATAGAAGTAAGAACCTTCTTAGAGTAGCAAAAATGCGAACCCTACGCTCCATCACAGGCAAAACCTTAAGAGATCGGATCAGAAATGAAACGATAAGGTCTGTCTGTGGTGTTGAGGACATAGTGAGACGGGAAAGAAGCAGAAGGTGCTTTTGGAGAGACTATGTGGACCGCATGGAGAATACAAGAATTGCAAAAATTGTTAAAGATGAAAACCCAAGCAGCAAGAGATTACCAGAAAGGCCGCCAAAGAGACGGAGAGATGGGTGGACATCATCATCCCAGGACACCCCACCGTCATAAACAGGTCATACGACCTAAACTAAGAGGAAGAAGAAAAGGAAGAATAATTCTCATCTTATACAAGGGTATTCATTTTGTACCATCACTTAGAATTTTATCACATACACCCCCAAATCTATTAACAATATTTTGAAGTCGATTTTATTAACAACTTCTTTCATCTTTTGTAATTGTTCCACTTTTGTTTTTATTAATGAAACCGAAAATATCCGGATCACGGTGAAGATTTAGTACTAACCCTGATGTGTGGAAGTGAAGCATGTAACTGGCAGAAGAAGAATGAGAGCAGAATAAATGCGGTAGAGATGAGATCCTTTAGACGTATGTGTGGTAAAACGATATACAACAGAATTTCAAATGCTAATACAAGTAACGACTGTCGAGCGTAATAAAGTATTATGAAAGGATTACTGCGTTGGTTTGGACATACGGAACGAATGGATGAAGAAATAATTGTTTAAAAAAATATATGTAAACGATGTGAATGCAGTACGGAGTCGTGGGCAAACTTGGTATGATCAAATTAATCAAATTGCAAAGGTCGATCATTTTAAAAGTCGGAAAAATAGTGCGTGTATGACTCGCCATATTGATGTGGTGGAAGATAGAGAGATGTGTCAGGATCGAGGAGTATGTCGCTCCATTCTCTCTGACTACTCCTTGGGAGAAACAGCGCCATGGTTTGTTGTTGTTAATGTAACGACAAACATTTGTTATTTCTAATACATATAATGTATAAAAATGTGATAATTACAAATAAGAGCAGACGCGCACGTGATTTAATAATCTATTAGTGTATTTTAAGATATTTTGAAATTCTCTTTAAAAAAGATTTTTTTTTAGTTATCAGAGTTTAGTTTTTTGCTCAATTTTACAATGTCCTAATCTCATTGCTTTCCCCTCCGATAGCCCACTACGTACCCCGCCAAACAAAATGGTCTCACGCAGGATGCTATCTCCTACCACAACTATATCCAGGCACTGCCCTCTTATCTTCCCCTCGGGAACGGACTTTTTTTATAAATACAATCCCAACCCTAACTGGTCTTTCATTCCCTGACAATAATGTAAGACTTTATCATAAACCCTAAATCCCCCCTCGGCCTCTTACGGAGAGACACTCCGGGCCATACATTTGCCCCATCATAAAACAACTACCAAATCACATTCCAACAATGTTTCCTACAGACGTAAGAGGAATAGCCATTAGAGCTGAACCTCTGTAAACCAGAAGATCCAAGTCCAAGTCCAAGCTTAAGCACAATAAATAAAGTTTTACTAATTAAACAAAATGCATTAATTGTTAAGATTATAAACCTTGGAAAATATTTATGTTTTTATTGGCAGTGTAGTTTGTAAGTTGTCTGTACTTAAAAAAATCGTTTAAATTGCCAGGTAATCCAAGTCTATTCGACCTTGAGCAAAGAAATAATATGATTGAACAAAATATTCATACCTGGGTTTGTCCATTATGGGCCGTGTTACCCAATTAACAGATAATTTTTATTTTTTCAACCAATATCAAGTTAATATTTCAAATTCAAATTTAGATTTAGAATGAAATTTAGATGTTAGATAGTTCTTATCGGAAGATTTCACATCTGGGTCAAATACTGCGTGGGGAAAAGTACCACCTTCTCCAACTGATATTGGAGGGTAAAATTGGGGGACGCCGAGGGCCCGGTAGAAGACAGATGTCCTGGCTGCGAAACGTGAGGGAGTGGACTGGCATCCGAAGTGTGAAGGAGCTGTTCCGAGCGGCGCCGAACAGGAACAGGTTCGCCGAGGTGATCGCCAACGTTGGGGGGACCCGACAGGGCACTTGAAGAAGAAGAAGATAGTTCTTTAAATCATTACAGCGCGAGCTAATTCGATGTCAAGGGTATAGCTGTTATATCATTCTCATGACATTTGAATCAACACCAGTCCAAAGACAGTGTGAGAATCACTGGAATTGTCGGGATTCGAACCCGGGACGAAGCCACTCTGACACGAAGGTCATTTATTTGTTATCTAAAAGTCTAATGATGTTTTATGGCATGTTACGCTTTGTTAAGTCATTTGATAATGCGTCATTCCGATAAAATATTTAAAAAAAACATCTATAAACAGACGTTTTCATTCTAATTAATTATGTCTCATTCATATCATACTATATAATTCACAATAGCATATATGCTTTTGATATAAAATATTTATATTATAGTATACTCGTATGTACTTATTGATTAACATTTCCCTAACCGTGTTAAAAAAATGAAAGACGCTCACATTTGAAAACCATCGATCGAGAATATCGCTTACGGACAATCCCCAAGAACGACTGAAGCATTATTGATAACTATTTGAAGGAAAGAATACACTTCAATATTTCTACAATTCAAATGCTCCGACCACTATAGTAGCGAGAATACGACGTATTTAGTTGTGTGGGTCTTTGCATATAGTTAAGATAGAATCAACTAACAATTGTATTTCTAGCTCTCTAATCACTGAGGGCTTATAAAGTATTGACGGGGTGTTAGCAGGAGGCGAATCTCCTGTCTTCACAACATAAGGGAATGGACAGGATAAAATAACGTTGAGGAGCTGGTTCTACCAGGGACAGAACTGCTTACTCTCAAGTGATAGTCAACGTCGAGAGAACCTGAAATTACACTGAAAGAAGAGACGAAGCAATAGTGAGATGCAAAGATTGAGCGAGGCAGCCACGTTTGATAATTATGTAGTATTATCTCAGATTTATTAAAATAAAACTTGCTGTGTGCCTAATACGTATATATTATGCTATATTTTAATTACTAGAATAAATCCGTAAATGTATAACGGAGCAATTACTGTCAATATTCTTATCGAACTCAGTATTTATCATATTTAAAAAAGTTATAAGAAGCAATGTGTACTATGTACACACCATCGATAAAGGAAGGTTTAACAAAACTTATTACTATGTGCAAATGAATAACATTATACTATTGCTATCCAGGCAATATTTTTATTGTTAACGCGTTTTTCTGGTATGCACAACTTTTAAATATTTATATTAAAAAAAAACATGTTTTCAAATGATTAGTATAGTCATTATTATGTTATTATATAACAGGTTTACTAAATAATTCAGTTTCAAACGACAATATCTTATTATTTACATTTTAATTCTGTTGAGAAAAATACTTTTGTATTTCATGACAATATGTGATACCCCGTGCAACCCATAGAACAGGTCAGGAACTTCAAGTATCTAGGCATAGACCTGGTGGGAGGAGCTGATCTGCGCGAAGAAATACAAGCCCAAGTAAACAAGACAGCTGCAATCTCTGGCGCTCTAAAATCCACAATATGGAAAAACAAAGACATGGCCATTAAGAGTAA
Source organism: Lepidostoma basale (assembly GCA_022606425.2). Classification (NCBI taxonomy): domain Eukaryota; kingdom Metazoa; phylum Arthropoda; class Insecta; order Trichoptera; family Lepidostomatidae; genus Lepidostoma; species Lepidostoma basale. The sequence continues at coordinate 152,695 of JAHDVF020000067.1, forward strand.
GATGAGAATCTATAAAGCATGCGTAAGACCAATAATATAATATGGCATCGAAGCAAGGGCAGACACAGTAAGGACCAAACGAGTTTTGAGGACTTCCGAAATGAAGACACTGAGGACGATAGCAGGCAAGACACTGAGAGATCGCGTGAGAAACACCAGAATAAGATATACGAGTATATGTGAGGTTGAAGATATTATAAGATGAAGCAGGCTGCGAATAAGGGACTGGTACGGTCATGTTCAAAGAATGGACACCACCAGACTCCCCTATATTGCATTGCATAATCAGCCTCATGGGACTCGTCCTCGTGGAAGACCTTCTAAAAGATGGAAGGACAGCTGGGAATCTACCTCACAGGAGGAGCAACACTCTGGAGAACAAACCACCTAGGTCTACAACAAGGAAGAAGAACTAACTAACTAACCATCACGTCGTCTCCCCGGAGGGGTAGGCAGAAAGAATGGAACGCCACACTGTTCTGTCCTGACCAACTTCTACATTCATACATCTTGTCATGTACGCACGTCGATTTTTCCGACTCCTCGCGTGACCGACATTCAATATTTGATTGATTTGATCGTGCCACTTTTCCTCGGGCTTCCTCTATTTCTAGCTCCGTTCACGCCGTTTACATATACCTTCTTTACCATTCTGTCTTCACTCATTCATTCCATGTGTCCAAACCATCTTAATGACTCTTTCATTATTTTGTTCATAACACTTTCATTCGCACCACATTCACTTTTTATACTTGCATTTGTCATTCTATCATATACAGATTTGCCACACATTCTTAGAGATCTCATTTCTACTGCATTTATTCTACTTTCATCCTTCTTTTGCCAGTTCCATGCTTCGCTTCCATACATAAGGGTCGGCACAAGAACACCATTATGCACTGCCATCTTAGATTTTTTTGGATAGGCTTTTGTTTACGATCACAACTTTAAGTGCACCATTTACTCTTTTGGCTGCCCCAACCCCTCTTTCAACATCCTTCTCCACCCTCCCATCCTTTGTAAACATACTTCCTAAATAAACAAATTCATCCACTTGTTCCAGATTTTCACCGTTTACACTAATGTTGCAGACTGTCATGCTTCCTTCTTTTTCGAAAATCAACCTTGGACTTATTCACAGTCATCATCAAATTGTATCGCTTGCATACCTCATACATACTAGACACCAGGGCTTGTAGTTCATGCTCGTTGTCTGCAAGTAGCACATCGTCGTCCGCATAAAACAAATAGCTTACTGAAAGAAAAAGAAGATATTAAAAAAACATGTTTTCAAATGGGTCTTAATAGTTTAATAATTAGTATAGTTCTTATTATATAACAGGTTTAATAAATAATTAAGTTTTAAATGACAATATCTAATTTACATTTTAATTCTATTGAGAAAAATACTTTTGTATTTAATGACAATCTGTGATTTTCCCAATTAACTTAACATAATAATTACGTATATATTTTTTACGATTTTTTTCATGAATTACTAATGATACTTTACTAATACCAAGTGTATAAGAATACACCGGTATAAAAACGGCTTCTTTTGTTCACTATAAAAAATATATAAAATTGTTTATTGCTGTGATAAACATCATTTTGGTCAAGGACATGGGAATATTTATATATAAAAAATAGATTGCAAATATAAATATATCCACTATAGCAACGATGGAATTATACAATGAAGTTCTAGTGTTATTATTATTATTATTATTCTTTTGTTGAATCACTCTATACATCTTGACAGTATGAGCCAAATCGATTTAAAGGGTATTATAGCTATCATAGAGATTCTCGTGACATTTTTTTAATTTTTTTTTAAAGGAACATAGAAGTTCCCTCCACATACCCGAGGCTGTTATAGGGCGTAGCGGTGCCCTTTTGTCAGCCTCGCTTGTACACTTCCTGGGCCTGTCCCCGGTCCATCCGGGACCTACATTCAAAGACGGCAACAACAAGGGGGTGCCAGACCACATTTAATCTACTCCATCTTACTTCTATGCTCCGCTGTACTTTATTGAATAAATAAGCATAATATATAATACATGGACATTTTAGAAACATTATAAAAAAGATAAAATTAATGATATACCACAGGAATATACAGCGGGAAGAATAGGAGAGGCAGATGAGACAAATGCGGGATGGGAAAAAAATGTGGAGTACAGTTTTTGGCATGTAGGACAAAGGACGAGGTTTAGGAAGCATTTCATAATATTAAATAAATAAATAAAACCACTGCACAAATTATTATATCAAATCAAATCAAATCAGTTTATTTTCTCAAAAGACATTACAAACATTTTTTATAGTTTAAGGCATCTATTGAGAACAGGTAAAACATAAGGAATATATAATACCAGGAACGCATGAGAGATGGTTCGACATTAGGAATACAAAATACTCTCTAAAGTCAAGAGTATTTGTCTTCTGAATGTACTTTCACGAATATGAAAGACATCGATCTCCGAAGCGATCATGTTCAGCAGTTTGATTGCTCTCCCCACCGGTATCACCAGAGGCAGGTTGGTTCTGCATGCTGGGAGATAAAACAGTCTGTGCTGACGCTGTCGAAGATAGCCATCCGGAACATAAAGATGGATAGCCTCCAAGATGACGGAGTTCTCAAAGAATCCCCTGATAAGTCTGAAGAAATGGGTAAGTGTGCACCCATCCCTTCTTATCTGTAAACTATTGGTCCCCAGCATGCCCAAGAGGAATGCAGTGGGATAAAGCCACGGATAGCTACCAAACTCCCTCATGTAGAGATATCTCAGAAATCTTTTCTGAACCCTCTCTAACATGAGCGAGTATCTCGCCTCGTGGGGACTCCATATCACCGAGCCACACTCGAGCCGGCTCCGGACCAATGAGTTGTACAAAATTCGCAAAACATAGGGATTCTTGAAAACTCTACCAGTTCGGAGAATAAATCCCAACATTTTCAGTGCAACTCCACATATTCTCTCGATGTGAGCATGGAAAGTCAGCCTACTTTCATAAACGATACCAAGATCCTTTATCGTTGAAACACGTTATAATGGCCAAGAGGGAGAGGAACGAGGACATGTGATATGTAGCTAATCTATCGCCATTTTATTGTCACATGAATTCTACACCAGACCAAAGACAGTGTGACAATCACACTGCCCTCGCCGGGAATCGAACCCGGAACCTTCGGGGTGGCAGCCAATGCACTTTCCACTCGGCAACGAAGGTCGTCAATATGTATATTATGTATAGAAGTGAAGCTTGGAGCTGGCAAAAAGGGATGAAAGAAAGATAAATGCCGTAGAAATTAAATCACTGAGAAGAATATGCGGGAAAACGATATATGAAAGAATACCAAACGACGAAATAAGGAAGAAATGTATGGCAGGTGATTCCAGTAAAAATTGCATAAGTAAAATTAAAAAAGAATCCCTGAGATGGTTTGGACATATGGAACGAATGGACGAGAGAAGAATGGTTAAAATGTTGTATACGAGCAGTGTGAGTAGAAAGAGAACTGTGGAAGACCAATGAAAGCATGGCATGACCAAATTATTCAAATACTAAAAGGCGGCCAAATTCGAAGTCAGAAAAATCGACGAGCGTGCATGTTACGGTATGAATGTGGAGGAGGCTAGAGAGGTATGTCAGGACAGAGCAGTATGGCGGTCCATTCTCTCTGCCTTTCCCTGCGGCGAAACGGTGTGATGGGTAGTAGGTTAGTTAATTATATATAAAAATAGTTATCAAACATGAAATATTACGTAACATGGAAGTTTTTAATTTTATGCCTCATTTTGTTATTATTTCGAATTTAATATTTATTTAAATCTCCGCGTGTTCGATCTAATAAAACGGTATTTACGTTAATTATTTGCATATTTTATATTATTATATATTAAAAGCACGACCGGTCTGGTGATACTAAAATAAAATGTATACAAAACTGAAATGCATCTATGCAACTACTAGTATTTTATGTATAAATATGATTTTCTGCATGTTTAGATTAAATCAGTGATTCCCAAAGAGGTATACTCGTATATAGACCCCCAGGGATCCACGACTACTTGCAGGGAGAATACGACAGTTGCAAGAAAAGTTGGGGGTCCACGAGATGGTTCAACAAGTAAATTGAAGCTGAATATTGAAATCTTCGGCGACCTTTTTTTTTTTAGCTCATTTGGTGAAAATCGGACGATCCAAATCGTTGGCGACCTTTTTTTTAAGCTCGACAGCGACCTACACGAATTAGAAAAAATCGGCAAATGTTTGGGAGCCTCTGGATTAGAGCATAGGTTCCCAACTGTGGTAACCACCGATTAATAAGTCTTTGTACTATACACTTGTACAATTTAAAAATCTTTATTTGGAAAACTTTACGGTCGATTTTTAATAGAAGAATCGACGTTCGTATATCAAATTAAATCAAATCAGTTTATTAACTCAAAAGACATTACAAACAGGAAAATGTTTAAGGCATCTATTAAGTACAGGTAAAATATTATAAAAATACAACAAAGTACCAGGAAAGCATTAGAGATGGTTCGACATTAGGAAGATAACATACTTTCTAAAGTCGTATTTGTCCCCTGAACGTACCTTCACTAATATAAAAGACGTCGATCTCCGAAGAGACCGCGTTCAGCAGACTAATTGCTCTTCCCACCGGTGTCACCAGAGGCAGATTGATTCTGGTGGCCGGTTGGTAAAACAATCTGTGCTGTCGCTGTCGGAGAAATCTATCAGGGACAAAAAGACCAACACCCTCTAGCAAGGCCGAGTTCTCGAAATATCCCCTGATTAATTTAAAGAAATGGGTTATGAGATGCCCATCTCTTCGAAGCTGTAAAGAATTGGTTCCGAGCATTCCTAAAAGAAATGCCGTGGGATAGAGCCACGAATAACTACCATACTCCCTCATGTAGAGATACCCCAGAAATTTTTCTGAACTCTCTCCAGCATAACGGAATATCTCGCCTCGTGAGGACTCCATATTACAGAACCACTTTCGAGTCTGCTCCGAACCAACGCGTTGTATAGGACTCTGAGCACATTGGGATTTCTGAAAACTCTTCCGGTCCGAATGATGAAGCCCAACATCCTGAGTATATGATTCGCTGTATGAACGTGTGCCAGGGTCGAGTAGTGCGGCAGTCTATTCTATTCGCCAACGTATTCGGTGAGACGGCGTGATGGTTTGTTGTTTTTTTTTATTTCAATAAACATTTTCAAATCATTTTTATTTACCACTTTATGATGCTTAATAGATAACGTGCAATATTTGAATATTGGTATAATTATAGTAAATGAACGGTTGTATTTTTTTTTTGTAAAGGAGATTGGTAGCCCAAAGAGTTGGGGAACTTATGAATTAAGGTATTGGACTATAGACCGCCAAAGGTAATCGAGATTTGTATACATGCATATACTTCAATACCCTGTATGTACAAGGTAAACAAGTCTCTTAAGTCCCAGAAAGTGCAAGAACTGCTAATAATATTGAAAGTCAAGATAATTAATCCGATTAATTTAACGGCGGGATCGGTACCGCCTAACGAAGACCATTAACCTTTAGACGCCCAGTGTTACCGTACGGGACCGCGGATTTGCATCGTCCAATGCCCAACGGTCCCGTACGGGACCGATGATTATGATGCATTTCGTTATCGGATTACACTAATTTAAGGCAATAATATTTAAAATATGAATATTAGCTTACATAAATAATGTCTTTGAGATACCGACCCATAATTTTATTTTCGGTTCCGATAAATATTTTTGTCATGATGCGTAATATTATTGTTTATATATGCGTTGTTTTATTAAGGTCCGCTAAATAAAATACATAAATCTACCCGAATATTGTCTCTTAATAAATTGTTATGCCACAAAGACGCATAATAAGTGCTGTTAACAATTAAATTGCGCTCTTTAAGTCAATGAGCAAAATGGCATCACAATCCCAGAATATTGTAGTCATCACCTTTTTCGTTGTTTGAACGACATTCGCCTTTCTGGGAAGATTTTCGACGGGTCACCGACATTCCATCGATTCCTTTTTGTATAGAGGATCATAAAACAGAACCATTGTTTCATCTCCTGTGATAATGGACTCCAAAATCGGTTTTAGTTCGTCTCCACTCATGTTTAAAAACGAGCGCGCATTCTACACGACGTAGCACCTTGCACTAGCTTTATTCATACCCAAATGGTCATGGAGAATTTGGCGAATACTTTTTTCACGAATATTAGACATCTTTGCTAATTCTTTTACTTTCAAATGGTGATATTCTAATACGAGTGTCATTTCTTCAATAAATTATTTTTGTCGAGGCTTTATCAATTTAATAGGCTGATCGAAGGGCTCACCATCTTCAAGGAATTCTTGTCCCAAACGGAAACATTTTGTCGTTGTTGTTTGAAGGTGATTTGGTGGGTTGTTAGTTTATGCGGGGGCATGATTTGTGTGGCCCGGAGAGTTCCTCTGAAGGAGGATCGATTTTGGGCGCTTGTGGCGGCTAGAGGTGTATGGGTCATAATTTGAGAGGTCTTTTATTGTGGGGTTAGGACGTGAAGGGAGTCCTTTGTAAAAAGCGTTCGGCAAGTTTCAGAATGAATTCATCTATCAACGGGATTCCCAATTCTAGGTGCCAGTGTGTGATCCTGGTCCACGAATGGATAGCCTTATTTTGCAGGATTTGGAGTTTTCGTATGTGACTCGAAGCTGCATAGCCCCAGATTGGGGCTGCGTAAATGAAGATCGGCCTTCTGACCGTTTTGTATATCAGGAGGGTGTATGCCCTTCTTTTGTTGAAAATGTAAGACCGCGCGGTACTCATTTTTTGGTAGCTGAGACAATTTCATGCATTAGTCACGGTATCTGGCTGGCAACTAAAAACTACTACTTTTTAAGCCTTCGCGTCCTATACATAGTGTAGGCTTCATACATGTGCAACTATGACGCAACGGGATTTGAACATGACTGAACCTTTATAAGCCTGTCGGGCCGAGAACTTAAGGCGCTTACCACTTATATTAGAAATTAAAAAAACAATAATAATAAGAGCATGACGCGGGATTTGAACCAGAGACCCAGCCGGCTAGCAGAATATAAAATGAAAATAAGTTATCCGCTCAGACACATAAATTTTGAAGCTAGTGGTGAATTTTTTAATATAATATAATGTATAAGCAATGGTGGAAACTTTGAAGAATTTTTTTCTATAATACGATAGAAATTGGCAGGCTATTGCGCTTTCTTACTTTGACTATGGATGACTCTTAGGTGGTACTGCAATCCTGCAAAATTTCATCCCCAAGTCAATTTCCTATGTCGTGCCCTTGTAAGAGGTCGCTAATGAATAATTGCCGCCCCCTGGGCAATTATAAATGAAAATCCTGATAAATTGCTGCACCTGATAATTGATAGTAAAATGGAGAGTCGACTAGGTGTTAACAGGAGGCGAATCTACCCGCTCTACAACATAAGGGACCGGACTGATTTAAAAACAAACGTTCAGGAACTGTTTTAATCTGCAAGGGACATTCGGAATATATTCAGCAATGGAGAGATGAAGGCTGATGAAGAAGAAGAAAGGACAAGTGTATGAAAGAGCTGAAAGAGTTGGAAGCAGGTGCAAAAATGGAAGATGTGTCAGTAAGCTGTTTGTTGTATGCGGACGACGCTGTGCTACTTGCAGACAACGAGCACGAACTGCAAGCCCTGGTGTCTAGTATGTATGAGGTATGCAAGCGATACGATTTGATGATGAATGTGAATAAGTCTAAGGTAATGATTTTCGAAAAAGAAGGAAGCATGACAGTCTGCAACATTAGTGTAAACGGTGAAAATCTGGAACAAGTGGATGAATTTGTTTATTTAGGAAGTATGTTTACAAAGGATGGGAGGGTGGAGAAGGATATTGAAAGAAGGGTTGGGGCAGGCAACAGAATAAATGGTGCACTTAAAGTTGTCATCGCAAACAAAAGCCTATCCAAAAAAGCTAAGATGGCAGTGCACAATTGTGTTCTTGTGCCGACCCTTATGTATGGAAGTGAAGCATGGAACTGGCAAAAGAAGGATGAAAGTAGAATAAATGCAGTAGAAATGAGATCTCTAAGACGAATGTGTGGCAAATCTGTATATGATAGAGTGACAAATGCAAGTATAAGAAGTGAATGTGGTGCGAATGAAAGTGTTATGAACAAAATAAGGAAAGGGTCATTAAGATGGTTTGGACACATGGAAAGAATGAGTGAAGACAGAATGGTAAAGAAGGTATATGTAAACGGCGTGAACGGAGCTAGAAATAGAGGAAGGCCGAGGAAAACGTGGCACGATCAAATCAATCAAATATTGAATGTCGGTCACGTGAGGAGTCGGAAAAATCGACGTGCGTGCATGACAAGATGTATGAATGTAGAGGAAGCGAGAGACGTATGTCAGGACAAAACAGTGTGGCGTTCCATTCTTTCTGCCTACCCCTCCGGGGAGACGGCGTGATGGTAAGTTAGTTAGTTAGTTAGTTTATCACGTTTGGCCCTAACTGGTAACCCCACAAATTATTACATAAAAGTAATCTAATAAGTAAGTGAAAAACAATTCGTAATTGAATGTTTTTTTTTAATTTTGTATAAGACACATATATGCTTAGAAGGATTTAGATACGTTTACAATCTTATCTATTTTGTACAAATATTAAAGGTCGCACATGTTTTAGGTTTTGAGAATAAAACAACATAACACTCACCATAGTATTGATATAATATAATAACGTGTATAGATAAATTTCGGTATTGTGTTCTTTCAACTTTAATAAAATCTTGATAAGATTTTATATTATTTAATAAATTTAATTATTTTTTTTAAATAATGGAGAAAATTTAACTTTGTGTATATAATTCCACTGCTTATATATTTTTATTGTCATGAAAATAAATTGACGCTATATTTTACGGAGATACGCAACATGTTCAGTTATGACCATAAACAAATTAAAATTAAAGAAAGCTTGCCTTTATGAAAATACAAATAAATAATGAAAATTCTTATACAATACATATTTTTTTTAGATTTCAGATAAACTTAAGGCGATAACACTGTGGAATTCCATAATGGCGATTTTTTATGAATAAAACACTGCTTTTTCCACTTTTGAGTTTATTTTTCTCGAAATTTAATTGTATCTCAATAGAGACGAAGATGCAAACTGGAAAGTGAATATGGTTGATCAAGGTGTTTACAGGACTTATGACCTGTCATTGGTTGGGTCAAATCTACATAGATGGTGTATTGAAACTGACATGTGAAGATAGGCATAGATTTGTAGCATATATACAACCTCCAAAAATGTGTCCTACATGGTCATAAAGAAATAGGTGGAATGGGGAATGTTGTAATTACATAAAGCGTGCGCTTAAACCAACCAATGACAGGTCATAAGTCCTGTAAACACCTTGATCAACCATATTCAGTTTCCAGTTTGCATCTCCGTCTCTATTGAGATACAATTAAATTTCATGAATTAATCACCCACCATGGGTGAAATCCAGTATTCGTATACAAGTATAAGTATACATTCACAAAAAATATTTAGTTTCGAAGACTTACACCTTCATCATCGGGTGATCGATATAAGCTGTGTTCTCCCGATGATGAAGGTATAAGCCTTCGAAACATGTCGAGAAAAATAAACTCAAAAGTGGAAAATATGTGTTTTAATTCATAAAAAAAATACATGTCTTGTTTCATTCTACTTGTTTTTAGTGAGAGGTATGTCAGGACAGAGATAATAGAAAGATCATCGAGTTTTAAGAGCGTTGAATTCCAATATTCATAGGAAATGATGAGGGATACAAAAGGGTAGTAATTATACTCCCCTGGGTATAAATATCTCAAAAACATATTTGGGATCCTTTTTAGCACCAAGATGACTGTATTATCTCTGGGGTCTCAAATGATGGAACAGTACTCCAAATTACTTGCAAACCAGCGCTTCATACAGCATTATAGTATACATACCTACCACCATATATCTACTTATTACCAATATATGTTATAATATATGTTTACTAAAATACATCACGTATATTATCTATTTTTATCTTTTATTCATATTGAAGACTCTCTGTCGGCTGTGATTGATTTCGTTTCATTGTCATATCTCACGAAACATTTGGATGAATACCAGGTGTCTAAGGTATTTTCATATAAGATTTTTTACACTATTCTAAAGTTTGTTTATAAAAATGTGGTTCGAACTAAAATACAAGTGAAGAATAAATATAGTTATTTGTGAAATGTTATTATTGTGAGCGAATCGATTCAACACAGAAGGATAAATTTTATGAAAAGGTGTTTAAAAAAAGTGGTTAGAAAATTTTTCCGTGAGTAGGTTAACTATATAATGAATTATTATATTTAATACTTAATACATGAACGGTTTATATTTCTTCGGCCCGCGACGTGTTTTTGATCTACCCCTAATACGAAAATTGTCTTTGCTGCGTCTTCCATCAACTAATATTAATGTTGATATATAGACAGAGTTGTAAAAGACAAATTAATGAAGTACTAATAATATTACAACAATGATATCCCTGTATTTTAATTTCTTCTTTAAAAAGTTCAAATATTCGATTCTGGGGTCCTCCAATCTATTTAGTTATATGGATTGGCCCGGGATCCTATCTGGTTCCTGATTTATACAATCCATCAGACGGCCTTCGTGGCAGAGTGGCAACAGCTATGACCACCACACCGAAGCCTCCGGGTTCGACTCCCGGCGATAACTGTAAAATTCTCACGCTGTCTTTTGTCTGGTAGAATTCACGTGACAATAAAAATGACTATACATTCACTAGCTACCTATCACATGTCATGAGAATCTAGAGCTAAATAAATGCACACAGTAATTGGGTACCTATAAAAAATGCGGAAAACAATTGAAACTACCACGTTAAAGACCCAAGTAGCATCCCAAGAACCAGCAAAGACGTTAATTGATTTTGCTGCAGATCAATCCCTAGGATTGAAATTTATGGCTTTTAAAACACACATGAATACTTGTAAATATGACGACCGATTTTTCTAGTGACTGAATTAGCGGGACAATAAGTGCTAATCCTTTTCTTTGTTTTTAGTTACTATAAAAAAATAGATAATGTGTTGCTCAAAACCAGTTCTTCTGTATACCCTGATTATTGTTGGACTAATCCTAGCCATCGGTTCAGCTGTCTTTGCTGGAGTATGGTCAACTATGTTCTTCAGTATTCTAAAACACGTAAGTATACGAAACGAAAATTAAGAAAAATATATGTGCACTATATGGTACCTATATACCCACATTTACGGCCTTCGTGGCAGAATGGCAACAGTTATAAGGTCCCAGGTTCGATTCCCGGCGCTGACAACGCAAAAAAAAATCATTCTGTCTATGGTCTATTAGAATTCACAAGACAGTAAAAATGGTGATGGATTTGATTTTCACATGACTCAAAATCAATAGCTTTAAAAAATTATACCTAAAATAATTGGTTTCAAATAACCTGTTATATACTACAACAAAGAAAGCAATGGGAAACTACTACATTCGAAAGATCCAAATGGTATCCCAAGAACCAGAAAACATTGTATGCAGAGCAATCCATAGGATTGAAATTTTAAAAATGCACACATATTCCCGGACAAAATACAAAATGGGTGGAATTTTATTAGATAATTGTTTATTGTATGCTATATTTATACTTAATACTTCTTTAATAATTACATCCGTTTCCACTAGCCTATACTTAGTGAAGGTACTTCTTATATTCATTCGTTTATTTTCATTCATTTCTCGGCGCTACATCCCGATGTGGGACTTGGCCTCCTCCACAACGGTCCTCCACTGACTTCTGTCTCTGGCCATCTCTCTCCATTCCCCAGCTCCTTCCATTTTCTCCCAATCTTCTTCCACGCAATCCGCCCATCTTTTCCTCGGTCTGCCTCTTAGTCTGTTTTCGCGAGGCACCCATCTGGATATAATTTGTGGCGTTCTACCCTCTGGCATTCTTTCCACATGGCCAGCCCACCGTAGGCGTTGAGACTTACAGAATCTCACTACTGTTTCCTGATTAATTTGTTCTTCAAGTTACAGGTTTCTTTTAATTCTGTAAGTCCCATCCTCCAGCGTGGGTCCAAAAATTTTTCTCAGTATTTTCCTTTCAAAAACTGCCAGCCTGCCTTCCTCTCTCTGCGTTAGAGACCATGTATCACAGGCGTAGGTGACTACCGGTCTTATGATAGTCGTACTTCATATATTATATGTACAAATTCATCCATTCGTTCAGATTTTCACAATTCACGCTAATGTTGCAGACTTTCATACTATCTTCCTTTCCGAAAATCAATACCTTAAACTTATTCACATTCATCATTGCGTCGTATCGTATACATACTCGTACCTCATACATACTAGGATACCGGGATTTGTAATTCACGTTTGCTGTCTGTAAGTAGCACAGCGTCATCCGCATAAAACATACAGCTTACTGACACCCCTCTCATTTTGGGATTTTAATCCAACCCTTTCAGCTCTTTCATACACTTTCATAGACCGAGGAAAATGTGGCACGATCAAATCAATCAAATAGTAAATCGGAGAAATTGATGTGCGTGCATTACACGATGTACGAATGTTGAGGAGTCGAGAGAAGTATGTCAGGAATGAACAGTGGGGGGTCCATTCTTTCTTCCTACTCCTACGAGTAGATGACGTGATGGTTAGTTAGTTAACAATGTTGAATTGGTCCATATTAAATATTTATTATAACTAACTAACTAACTAACCATCACGCCGTCACCCCGAAGGGGTAGGTAGAAAGAATGGACTGCCACACTTTTCTTTCCTGACATATTTCTCTCGATTCCTGAACATTCATACATCGTGTCATGCACGCGCGTCGATTTCTCTGACTCCTCACATGGCCGACATTCAATATTTGATTTATTTGATCGTGCCACGTTTTCCTCGGTCTTCCTCTATTTCTGGTTCCATTTACACCGTTAACATATACTTTTTTTACCATTCTTTCTTCATTCATTCTTTCCATATGTCCAAACCATCTTAATGATCCTTTCATTATCTTGTTCATAACACCATCATTCGCACCGCATTCACTTCTTATATTTTCATTCGACACTCTATCATACACAGAGTATCGACACATTTGTCTAAGAGATCTCATTTCTACTGCATTTATTCTACTTTCATCCATCTTTTGCCAGTTCCATGCTTCGCTTCCATACATAAGGGTCGGTAGAAGAACACCATTGTGTACTGCCATTCTAGCTTTTTGAATGAATTTTCAAAAGTCTGATAATCCTAAATATAATAGGTACTATATGTCACGCCCATAAAAAATCTAAAAAAACGATCATTTTTACCAATATTAAATACATATTAATTTAACATATTTACCTTAGACAGGTGTTTTGAAATGCTGATAATTTATATTTGCCAGTTAAAATAAACAGTACATACCACAAACTCGGTGTTAGAGATAAGAATTTGATTAGCTGATTTATTTACACATATAGAACTACATATAAAACCAAAAACTAGTGAAAATTTGTGTGATACTTTGTGTTCTATTTTTAAATTTCAATTTACCTGTAGTATTTTTTTTATTTAAAATACAATATTTTTATAGACCTTATTGTATTGTAAATTCATATTTGAATTTTTTTAATATAATACTTTTTATACAATATACACTTTTGTTTTATTATCATAAAAATATACCTATGTGAACATTTATTCAGTTGACAAAAACTGTATCAATGTAAAATCTTAACCTGAGGTTTATTCCAATTACATAATTCAAAGAATAAAAAGGACTTTGTATGTGATAGTGTTTAAATACAAATACATATAAGAAGTGAATGCAGTACGCATGGAAGCATTATGAACGAAATAATAAAACGGTTTAGAAGAAAGAACGATAAAAAAATGTATATGTTAACGATGTATACGGAACAAGAACTATAGGAAGACCTTGGAAAATGGTACTTATTGTTATTATTTTTTTTTTTTTTGATGGCTTATATTTTAAGTACACCGTTTTGTAAAATCAATTACTCCAAGGGCGCACTATGAAAAGACTGATCGAACAGTGCAGTCTTTAGAAGTTTCCTAAATTTAACGTCACTATCCTCATACTTAATACTAACATGGAGGCTATTCACGCCAACGGACCCGCATCGCTGAAAGCACGATAATATAAACTTTCTTTATTGGCACTGACTGGAATTGTTATGTTGTTTGCATTTGTTTCTACTGATCGGAGTGAACGCTACCTTTCCGTTGGCATGGGTGTCACGCAGAGGTCCGAAATATATTTTGGCGCTCTCTGGTGTCGAGCCTTAAACACTCAATACAATTTGTATTTTACTCGCTCTCGGATTTTAAGCCAGTGAAGTTCCTTCAGGAGCGGCGTGATATGACAGTATTTTTGTTGCCTCATAATAAATCGGGCAGCAGCATTGGTACGATCAAATATTATATGTCTGACACGAGATGAGTTGAATAAATCGACGTGCTTGTATGGCACGAGATAAGTGTGCCAGGAAAGAAAATTGTAGCGGTCCATTATTTCTGCCTACCCCTTGGACGACGAGACGGCGTGATGGTTAATCAGTCAAAAATGTCACGAAATCATTATATAGTAATTAACTAACTAACCATCACGTCATTTCCCCGGGGGGAGAGGCAGAGAGGATGGACCGCCATACCGTTCTATCCTGACATATCTCTCTAGCCTCCTCCACATTCAAACACGCTCGTCGATTTTTCCGACCACGAATGTGGTCACCTTTCAGTAATTGATTAATTTGATCATGCCATCCTTTCCTTGGTCTTCCACGGCTTCTCTACCCACTGACACTGCTTGTATACAACATTTTAACCATTCTTCTCTCGTCCATTCGTTCCATATGTACAAACCATCTTATAGATCCTTTTTAATTTTACTTATGATGCAATCATCTGCTTTACATTTCTTCCTTATTTAGTCGTTCGGTATTCTATCATATATCGTTTTCCGCACATTCTTCTCAGTGATCTCATTTCTACGGCATTTATGCTATTTTCATTCTTCTTTGAGAATGAAAATAGCATAAATGCCAGCTCCAAGCTTCACATTAATACATAAGGCTTGGCACTAGAACTCCATTAAATGTACGTGTTCTGTTTTAAGGAGATATTGTAAATTATTTCTAAAAAAAAACTCTAAATATACACAATACACAAAAGAAGATTGGTTTATTTAAATATTTTTTCATCTTAATGCAGATGCGAACCCATAAACTTTATTATCACAATATCTACACGTGTATGACAATTACACGCGACAGCTGTTCTGTGATTCATTTGTTAAGATTTTGATAAAATGTAATTTTATCAGATACATTTCGACATGTCTAAACCGGCTTTTGATTTAAACAATTAGTTGATGGATGGCTCTTATTGTTTCACTCCATAACACTTCCAAAATCACAATGGAAGAGTCAACGGTAAAATGACTTGTGCCTACAGCGTGCGTACAAGTTATAATACTATAATATTTTTCTTCTTCTTCTTTACTAGCCTTCTTCCCTCCTCTGCTGGATATAGGCCTCTTCCAATTTCTTCCGCTCGTCTCTATCCTGCCCCCTTTGTATCCAAGATTTTCCAACCCTTTTGATAATATCATCGGTCCATCTCATCGGTGGCCTTCCGACACTTCGTTTATTTTCCCATGGTCTCCAACTGAGTATCCTGGGTGCCCATCTGTTGCCACCCTGTCTAGCCAAGTGTCTACTATTTTAGTTTGGGTTATTTATTTGAGTTCGTTATTTGATCGTTTTTCTTCTTCTTCACAATTTTCATGACTGGAAGTGTCCGTGATGGCTCGCCATGCACTCCTGCCACCGGTCAATCTCCAGGCTGCAGCTATTGAGAGGCCAGTCAGTGCCGATCGGTGGCCTTCCTTGCAGTCGCTTTCCCTCTACTCTGCCCATTATTATGAGCTTCGCAAGTCCTACTTCGAAATTCCAAATTGACGACCTTCGTGGCCGAGTGGCGAGTGCTTTGACTGTCACACCGAAGAGCCTGGGATCGATTCCCGGCGATGGCAGTGTGCTTGTCACACTGTCTTTGGTCTGGTGAAGAATTCACCTGTCAACAAAATGACGATAGGTTAGCTACCTACCACATGTCACGAAAATCATTCGTAGCTTTACCCTCTGCATCGATTTGGCTCGCGCTGTAATAATGTTATAATGTAAAATAAAAATAATAAAAAAGTTCAAGAGCAATAATAATAATTATTATTATTTTAATTATAATAATAATAAAAATAACTAATTCTATTTTTTGTAGTGTAAAATTTTAAAAGTATTTTGAATAAAAGTATTATTAAAATAAAGGGGCTCATTTCGAGTAATTTACTATGACTTTTAGATAAACCTTTATATTTTTTTAATTAATTCACATTTTATAATACATTAAAAATACTCAATCGCTCAGTAAATCAATCATTCAGTGTCAATGCAGTTTAATCAAATTCTCATCACATGCCGTCAATGGTCGCTTCGATCGCCTCTGCAAGCGCTAAATCGTTCAAGGTTTACTGTGCATCATTCGCGTAAACTGTTTTGACCGTCTCCGGGGTGCTTAAGTAAATATGCACAATCACTATACTACCATCAATTTCAAATTCTTAAAAATGCAATTACCTACCTCAACGATTCTTATCCGTTTATTTTGTATGTTTTGGTATTTATCAGCATATGCATTATTTTTATTGGCATTCGTGCACACGGGTATTATCTTTAATTTTCGCATACTCCAATAAGCCAATCAAAGAAACAATTAAAAATTTAATAAGTGTAATTAATTGTATCACTGTGGTAACTGAAATTAATCACTGTGGTATCATTGTGGTAATCGAAAAAATAACTTACTAAAATAACGGACTGCCACAATTTTGTTTCTTGACAAACTTCTCTCGCTTCCTAATTCATACATCCTGTCATGCAAGCACATCGATTTCTCAGACTCCTCACTTGGCCGACATTTAATATTTTATTTATTTGACCGTGCCACGTTTTTCCTGACACGTCACGCCCACGTCTTCCTCTATTTCTACGAGTAGTTCCGCTTAAATCGTCTACAAATACTTTCTTTTCCATTCATTCTTCATTCAATCTTTCCACTTGTCCAAACCATATTGATGCTCCTTTCAATATTTTGTTCATAACACTTTAATTCGCACTGCATTCACTTCTTATATTTTCATTCGACACTCTATCATACACAATTTTACACACATTCGTCTAAGAGATCTCATTTCCACTGCTTAATTCTACTTGCATCCATATTTTGTTAGTTCCATGCTTCGCTTCCATACATAAGAGTCGGTACAAGAATATCATTGTGCACTGCCATACATACTCGTATATATCACTACCATCTAACTAACTAACTAACTTACCATCACGCCGTCTCGCCGGAGGGGTAGGCAGAAAGAATGGAACGCCACACTGTTCTGTCCTGACATACCTCTCTCGCTTCCTCTACATTCATACATCTTGTCATGCACGCGCGTCGATTTCTCCGACTCCTCACGTGACCGACATTCAATATTTGATTGATTTGATCGTGCCACGTTTTCCTCGGCTTTCCTCTTTTTCTAGCACCGTTCACGCCGTTTACATATACCTTCTTTACCATTCTGTCTTCACTCATTTTTTCCATGTGTCCAAACCATCTTAATGACCCTTTCCTTATTTTGTTTATAACACTTTCATTCACGCCACATTCACTTCTTATACTTGCATTTGTCACTCTATCATATACAATATAATATAATGAAACTCACAGAAAACTTTGTTTTATTTATTTTATTTCAGAAATTAGTTCTCTCAGAACATTCATATAGCTATGATATATGGAAGGAAACTCCATTCCCTCAATATCTCGAGCTGTTTTTATACAATTTCACCAACGTGGAGGATGTTATGGCGGACCCAAATGTGAAACCTAATTTCCAAGAAAATGGACCCTACACGTTCAAAGAACATCGAATTAAAGTACATATATATTTGTTTAAATATTGTAAGCACACCGAATAAATACATTTTATTAATGCTGTTTCAACCACTGATTAAAAATATCGGTTGGATAAGTACACTAAAAAAACTGATTGAATAATAAATACGAATGAAAGCGTCTGTTTTATAGAAGTTTTATTATGTTTGGGAAGGACATATTTCGTATTGCTAAGGAATAATCAAACTACCTCTCAGACCACATTTGATAATGCCTTAGCAATGCGGAACATGCCATTCACATAAAATATAATAAAACTTTTAGAAAATAGACGTTTTTATTCGTATGCATTATTTAATGTGAAGTTTTTTTTCATCACTGTTCAAGAAACAATAAATAATCTGATTGAAGTTAGATAAAAGTCATCATTGGTCAAAACTAAATTGAAACCATTCTACTCTTTAACATTCACAGGTTTTTCCCTCAAAGGCAAATGATGCATTCTTAAATACAGAGTTTTTCAGTAGACCAAATAACAATAATCATATTTATTGTTTCTTGAACAATGTCGTAAAACGCTATATGAAATAATTAATACGAATGAAAACGTCAGTTTTCTAGAAGTTTTATTATATTTCATGAGAATGACATGTTTCGCTCTTCTAAGGCATTATCAAATGTGACGAAATTTCAACTCGTTGCTGTTTATATACACTAGTAAATGGAGCAGAATATGGTAATTAACGAAAATTTATGTGACTTTATACATTTCTAACAAATGATTATTTGGGTATTGAGGGAGATTTATACTTTTTTTGTTGATTGAGAGGGGAGAGTTGATGTTATTATTTATTAGAAGATTGCTGCTTTTATTTTTCTGGGTACGGGTTTTAGAAGAGATTCGTCACATTTGATAATGCCTTAGAAGGGAAACATGTCATTCCCATAAAATATAATATAACTTCTAGAAAACTGAGGTTTTCATTCGTATTAATTAACAAAAATCATGTTTAATCCATGCATTTTAAATCCAAAACACATATGTGCGTATATTTTTGTTTTATATTGGAGTTCCCTTCAAGTACTTCCATTAAAAACAAAATATAAATAGACTTTAAAAACAAAACAAAAAATAATCTTGAGATTAAAAACAAAACAAACATGAAAAGCAAAATAAAAATAGTCTTCTGGATTTGCATCCTTCTATTTTTCAAGTATATTTTTATCAGTTATCCATGGTGAATTAAATCCATGAATACATGAGGGTCTTATCTTAGTAAATTACATTAAACTGCCATTTTGAATTCAGTATTGAAAGAACACTGATAAATACATTAATTTATTTCAAGATGCATCCGATATGGAATAACAATAGAACGGTGACATTTGGCCAAAAACGAATTTGGAATTATATTCCAGAGATGTCCACGGGAGATCTCACAGACGAGATTACCAACTTAAACATGATTGCGGCAGTAAGTAATATTTTAATTAACAACGTGCAATTAACAAATGTGAACGAAGAGAACTTGAAGCAGGTGTGCAAATTTGTGTATTTTGGTAGCGTGTTCACAGGGGATGGCCGAACGGATAGAGACGTCGAAAGAAGGGTTGGTGCGGGTAACAAAGTGAATGGAGCTTTAAAAATAGTTATTGGAAACAGTCAACGATACAACTGTCAAATACAACTGACCGGGACAGTGGTAAGGGGAGAACCTAAACGGCGGACCCCTATCCAGGTCAGGCCCTATACCGTTCGGTTTTAAATAAGTGGGAACTGATGAACCTTTCCCTGACGGCTAAACCCCCACCTACTTACTTAAAACCGAACGGTATATGACCTTACCTAGACAGGGGTCCGTTGTTTGGGTTCTCCTCTACTCCTGTACTGGTAGAGTCCGTTCACGACAGGGAGATCGTTTGCAATAGTATGAATGACAGTGCGTTTACAAAAAATCTAGACACTATTTTTATTAAAAAAATTTATATAATGATACTTTTTTCCTTTATTTGGTTTTTATTATTCCAATATTTGATCCTTGCAGGTGTTTATCTCTAGTATATTATAAAATTTATTTCTGGATTATGTATTTAAACTGTACAGAACTGACTCAGTGAATATGGGATTAATCAATAATAAAAATAATATTTCAAAAATACTCCTGCAAAACGAGTATTTTTCGATTCACCGAGTATAAGAGATGCCAAATACGTGCGGTTCCCTCCATGTCTTGGAACGTACTGACGCCGCGCGGCTCATTTGACTCGGCAACCAATCAAATTGCAAAAACTATCACCCCACTCATACATCGATACGAGATCTTCAATTGTGAATGAACTCTACTCCGCAGTCAACGTGTTAATCGTGTTCAGCAGACTGATTACTCTTTCCACCGACTTCACCAGATGCAGGTTGGCTCTGGCGGCCGGTAGGTAAAAAAATATCTCTTTTATTTTTATCATATTGTCCCAGAGTGCCAGTTACTCCGCCCGGGACAAAAGTGCTCTGGAGCGCGCTGCCGTAAACGCCGCACTGAAATTGTATGGGGAGGGTGTCACAGTCACCAAGACGGCCGGCGAGCTGTTGTTCGACGGCTACTCAGATCCACTCCTCGACATGGTGAACAACGTCCATCTACCCGGGGTGCCCGAACTTCCCTTCGACAGGTTTGGCTGGTTCTACGGCGTGAGTATACTGCTTAGGTGGACGAATGCTCCAACTCCCAAAACAACAACAAACCATCACCCCGTTTCCTCGAAGGGGTAGGCAGAGAGAATAGACTGCCACCCTACTCAATCCTGACACACCTCTCTAGCTTCCTCCACATTCATACAACGAGTCACACCCCCACGTCGATTCTTCCAACTTCTAGAATAATATTGATATTAATAATTAATATTTAATACCCGAAGATAAAAAAATATCATTTTGAAACTTATACTTATCTTTTGTTAATAAATATAAATATGTATATTGTATTTTACGTGGCATCAGATTAAGCATTCCAAGAATTGACCCGAAGTTGAAAATATCATGAATAAGTTAATGTATTTAGGCACACGACAAGACGGTCAGATAGATAATGAAGACAGCTCCGTTAGCCGATAGGGCTGCGAGAGAATGAGGGATCGTAGCGGGGGGAGAGGAATGCGCAGTAGGAACCAAATTTCGTTTTCTCACAGGGTATTCTTATGATGGATCAACAATAGCATGGCCGATCTTAAATATTTAATTAATTATATATCCTCAAGTTTGACTCTGTCTTTCTCGACTCCGCAATCGTATACTTTCCTACTTAACGTTTACTTTATTAACCATTATTTATTCTTCCGTACGTTCCATAAACCAACGCAGTGATCCTTTCATAATTTTGTTCATATTAATTTCTTCCGCTCTACATTCCTTCCTTATATCAGCATTTGAAATTCTGTCGAACATCGTTTTACCAAACATACGTCTATGGATCTCATCTCTAACGCATTTATTCTACTATCATCCTATGTCTGCCAGTTCCATGTTTCACTTCCATACATCAGGGTTGATGCTAAAAACTTTTATGAACGTTTCCAAACTACCAAAACAAAAACAAAAACGTTACATATAAAATTCTTCATGCCAATTTTCTTTCGTGATTGTGAGATACATAATATTATAGATACGCTATTAAGTAAATACAGTTGCCCTGACACGATACCAGTGGTGACATCGTCATTTGTGTGGTTTAGAGGAATTTAAATAATTCCATTACATCAATTGTTAAAACAAAAGAAGGGATCTCTAGAATCTTGTCTTTCGGGAGTATCAGTCCGGATGCAATTGTTCCTTCACCGGATGGAAATGACTTTGTTGGGATTAAGGATACTTTTAATGGGATGGCGTAATGAATAAATGTACAGGAGGAGCACATTAAATAGTTACATTAGTTACATTATTTATTATTATTTTACTCGTTTAAAGGTCCGTTTACACTGAACAGTGACATAACAGCAGCGTAACGTCACCGACGAAGCCTTTAATCTCACCGACTCTTTATCTCAAATGCTATAATAAAATCACCATCACCGTTATGGTCACAGTCCAGTGTAAATGAACCTTTAGGTGGATCTGGGGGGTGGTGGTTGGTAGGAGTGATGGCGGTAAATGGGAAAATGAGTATGGCCCCTGTAAAAGAAGGGAAATTTTCAAACTGATTTCTAGGAGTAATCTCAGAATCAGAAAAATATATATAATTTTAGATAAACTTATGACGTTTACACTGTGGAATTCCATAATGACGAAATTTATGAACACGGTTTTTTCCACTTTTGAGTTTATTTTTCTCGAAATGTTTCGAAGGCTCGAAGGCTCGAAGGAAGGAAATGTCTCGATATGTTTCGGAAAAACGATGATGTAGGTGTAAGCCTTCAAAACATGTCGAGAAAAATAAAGTCAAAAGTGGAAAAAACAGTGTTTTAATTCATAAAAATTCGTCTAAAAAATATATGTTCCTAAATTAAAATATCAGGTATCACTGTTTCGACCAAACAAGTACTCCCAAACACATAAGATTCGTGCGTTCACCTTATCCTATTTATTATAACCCAGTATCTTTGTAATTTTACCGTTTAACCTTTTATCCGATACGTTACGTATTAAAAATTTTTTTGCGAAAATCACGAACTTGATTATCACAGAGAGTTCTCAAGAGATATTAAGCTTACATCGGAATGAAATAGAAAATATTAGGTCAATCATAAAATAGTAAAGTACTCACAAAACAATTTAGTAAATTGCTTATGTAAGCCTTAAAAGGAACATTTTATTGACATATTCCCAAGTGGACATTGAATCATTTTTATTTCTTGACCTATTTATTAACAACTCATAACATATGATCAGGAATTGAGGAAACCCACGCTGTTAATGTTCATTTATCTTGGTTATTATAATATAAGTACCTATATTGATTGTTTTTACTGTTATGATAATATATTTTTTCCGCTAACGGACCATATTAAAACACTGAATTATCTTTTTATTCATCTTTATCATGGTGTAGGCCTCTAGGCCTTTTTTTCTGCGTCAAGTTCCATTTTGAGATGTGAAATCCGTGTATTTTAAATACGTCAATTGAAGAGCCGCATTCGATTAGGAAAAGAGACACATTTGGCTCACAAGCCGCAGTTTGACGACCACTGAGCTAGACATACAAATTATTAGGAGATATCTTTAAAATACACCACATTGCTGCATTAAAATGTTCTAGTCCTAATCCAAGTTCGATTGATGTTCTTGTAACTTTTTTCAGAGAAATAAAAGCGAAACATTTGACGGTACTTTTAACATGCACACCGGCGAGGACGACATTGGGCAGCTCGGCAAGCTGATGGCCTGGAACTTCCAGGAGAGTCTGGACTATTACGACGATCGCTGCGGCCTGATGACGGGGTCGGCTGGAGAATTTTATCCCCCTAGAACAAATCCAGACTTCCTTGAGGTCTTTGCACCCGATATCTGCTCGTAAGTTGATTGATATAATCTTTCAATGAAACATTATAAATATAAGATCAAACACAATAAAAATGAGATCAAACACAATAAGCATGCATTCAAACACAATAAACATGCAATCAAACACAATAGACATGCGATCAAACGCAATAAAAAATACAAAGTTATGCAATAAATATAAGAACCTTATCTAAATGCCATTCGACTATATACTCGTAGTTTAGCATCTCATATTATAATGAAAGTTAATTATTTATTTTTATTTGATTATTATTAGTATTTCAACTTTAATCGAGTGAGTATCACACGTTCTTCATTAAATAGGAGTTATCATATAAAACCTTTGTAATCCTGTTTTTTTATATTATAGATACCAAATATAGTTTTTTTATAGATACTACAAATATGAAGATGACTTTTCAGACAGTTGTACTGTTGAATGAAACAAGTAGCTATATTAATATAATGAAAATGAAATTAATATATTTTTTAAAAACTTTAAAAAAGATATATTTAGTTTAATCAGTTATGCTGGAGAGGGTTCAGAAAAATTCTGAGGTACTCGTATCTCTATATGAGGGAATATGGTAGCTATCCGTGGCTCTATCCCATGGAATTTCTTTCGGGAATGCATGGGACCAATACTCTGCAGCTTCGAAGAGATGGCCATCTCATAATCTATTTCTTTAGATTACTCATGGAATATTTCGAGAACTCGGCCGTGCTGGAGGGTATTCAGCATTTTGATCCTTATAGATATCTCCGACCGCGACAGCATAGATTGTTTTACCTACCGGCCGCCAGAACTAACCTGCCAGAAGAGCAATTAATCTGCTGAACACGGTCTCCTCGGAGATCGATGTCTTTCATATTAGTGAAAGTACGTTAAGAAGGCAAATACTCTTGATTTTGCAGAGTATCTTGTCTTCCTAATGTCGAACCATCTCTCATGCGTTTCTGGTAATACCTATAGTCACTATATACAATATATAATATTATTTTACCTGTTCTCAATAGATGCATTAAACCTTAATTTTGTAATGTCTATTGATGAAATAAACTGATTTTATTTTATTTGATTCTTCTTCTCCGGTCTCAATCTAATGATTGGTCTGCAGCAAGGCGACGCAACTCCTCTTCCACTCTGCTCGGTCCTCGGCAACTCTCTTCAACTCCGCATAAGAGCTGCAGCCTCGGCAAATCTGGTCTAGGTACTCTTGGCGAGGTCGTCATCTGCCAATCGATTCCTCGACCATTCCCTACAACACATTATGCAGGAAACATTCGTGTCGCAACACATGACCAATCCATCTTACGCGCCTCTCCGCTATGGTGTTCAACGTGCCTACTCTCTTCAACTTTATTGAGAACCTCTGCTGATTTGATTAGATTTGATAATTTGACTGAAAGAAGTGTATAGTTTTTGACTGGAATTTGTCTATATACAGTGTATTTTTCTTCAAAAATGATGTTGTGTTGCGGATTAATAATTGAACAATATATTTTTATTTATTTATAACACAACCCATTATTTTTTAATACAAATAAAATAACACATCAACTGAAATATGTTTCGAGACACAGAAGCCATTAATCAGTGTAGTTAACGTGTTTTTTTTTATCATCTGTTAAAACTGACCACATTCATGATAAAATTTGTTGAAATATTTATTTTGTATTTCATTTTTATACCATTTGTAGGTACTCATATAACATATTTCACTTAATGCGTAATTTTATTTGTATTTAAAAATAAAGCGTTATGTTACAAATAAAAAATATATTGTTCAATGTGGGTATTGGTGTTATTGAAGAAAGTGCGGCGATAAATATCAGAATTCTAAAAACAATCTCAAGAGAGAAAAGTCTATTTCTATGGTTGTTATTCGTTAACATTTTTCTCTTCAGTTACATCACTCTCAGACGTAATGGAACCAGGGAAGTGGAGAAAATGACTGGGGCACTGTTCAGGGGTGGTGAGGGTATATACGACAACGGGACAAATTACGATGAAGCGGCTTGCTTCTGCCGCCCGGGGAACAAGGTTTGTCCGCCAGCCGGCAGCAGAAACGTATCGATCTGCCGGTATGGGGCTGCCGCCTTCATATCCAATCCTCATTTCGCTTACGCAGACCCCAGTTATCTGGATAGAATCACCGGGATTACTGTTGATGAGTATGTTTTAACACACAAAACTTGGTCTTTTATCCTGATCGTGTGAATGCATTCCGCTTCTGTTAGTATTTTTTTTAACTAAACGCGCTCATTTCCAGGACAGCTGACACATTTGAAATGGCTCTAGAACTCCGGACAGGGGTTCCACTTCACGTGAAAGCCCAAATACAAATAAATATTCTACTTCAGCGAGTACCAGGAATTGGGTGAATATTAATTATTTACATGCATATACCATACCATTAAATATACCAAAGACGACCCCTGATAATAAAATGATTTTTGTTCGGCTATCCTTGTAAAAATCTAGGAAATATTCAAATAGTCCAAATTTGAAATTTAAAAAATTGGCACCCCTGTTTTTACATAAAAATTTTCTTAGTGATGGGTAGTCATTAAATGTTTTTTCAGGTACTTCGACAAATTGCCCAACAACCTTTACTTTCCGATGTTGTGGTTTCGCCAAGAAGTTATAATGACTGAAGATTTAGGTGGCCAAGTTAGGAGTGCTCTGACTATAGACAAAGTATTTCCTCCCATATTCTATACGCTTATAGCTATAGGAGTCGTCATGGTTTTGATTGCATCGACTTTACTAATCAAGCATAAGAAATCATTAACTCAAAATATAAAAATGTCATAATATTATATTTGTGGTTTGTTTAATCTTACATTGTGATAATTTAATAAATCGTAACCGTATTTTAGTTAACATGTTTTTTATTGGTGTTTGAGAAGAATATATAACGAATTCACATACTCGTACACCTTTATTCGTAACCATGAACCTATAATTTTCATTAATCGCAAGAATTCCTCTCTGTTTTGTTTCATAATCGTTTAAATGTGAAGATAAATTTTATTTTATTCTAACTCGTAATGAATAATTTGTTAAATATGCACGTGTACAATGTTGGTGTAATTGTTTTTGGTTCAGCATTTTTAATTATATATTATAAATTTAAATTTAACTTCCCACAATTATTATTTATGGTGTGGATTATTTGTATGAAAAGTTATATGTAGAGCATAACTTTACTTATTATACATTTTATAGAGTTGCACAAAATTACTTGTCATCCCAGTAATGAGTTCTGTTTTATTTGATGCTTGTGTTCGACGTCTAGAAATTCTTAAAAAAAAAAATTCTGTATTACTTTGGTAATAGCTTAATCCGTTGCTCTCGAAAAACGCATTGTTGTAATACGTTTGTTTTTGTTATTATTTATGAAAAAAAAACATTTTCATTAAAATTTTAAAAAGAATTTCTTTTTCAATTCATCGATTACAGGATTTTTTACTTTATTTAATCTACCCAGACTAGCGTGATAAATTTCAATCCCCCAGACACCTCTAGATATGAAAATTCCTAATTGGAAGATGCAAAATGGAAAAATGTAACAATTTCAAATATATTTAATTGATCTGAAAAATCCCATCCCTACAGAGTATCGGGGTGCGGCAAGTGACAGATATCAGCTGTTCGTTCATATCATGGGTTCGCCGGATGGTGATTTTGCTATTTTTTATTGTGCATTTCTCTTATAAATTCATTTATCAACCGTTATAGTAAAATGTTTACTCTTATGTTAATTGATTTGCTTAATTTAAATACAAGTACAATGTTTTCTGCGCGGAAAACCTCAGATTTCACACAAAAAATTACAGATAAATGCACAGACACGATGTGCTTCCGAGACGCAAATAACACGATCTATTTTTAACATATAACTGGTATATTTTTGTCACTGTTTAAAGGGTTCTCCGAGTCTTAGTGTTATTACATAAACAATTTGAGTAGAAAATGCCCTGAGAATTATTCGTAAGTTGATGCATATGTGATTTATAAACACATATGCTTTATACTGGCGCAGTCAACAATGCTTTCCGCTGAATTTTTCGATAGAAGTTACAGTCTGAAGAAGAAATTCAAATATGAATGGATATCTTCGCTGGCCGGATTGATTTTCACCGCTTCTCTGCCTCCTGTGCACATTTTCTGTTTGTGGTTCTTTTGGCAAGACTATGCAAGAGAAGTTGATAAGCGTACATGCACATGTTCTTGTTGGGATACCGTATTCAAAGGTAAACAATTCATATTTATATGCTTTTCGCACCAGCATACTCAACAATGTTATTAAATATTTCAAATAACTGTTTATTCACATGTACATATAAAATCTAATCATATTATGCTTGTTTCAGGTACATACGAGTCTGGAATAGCTTCGTATAAACATTTTTACTTTAATTCTACCGAGAATATGTTCAAAATCTGGATCCTAGTGGCAACATTCTTGATCCTTCTGCATGAGTGCGTCCGCTGGCTCGTTACTCTCTGGCTCACGTGCCGCCTGAGATATTCCATGGCTTTGCTCTTCTTCTCCTCTCTGTTCTCCCATTACTACTCGTGGTGGATTTACATCAACTATTACAACGATGAATTCTTTTCGCAGTGGTATCATCAATTGTTTTTTACTGTGAGTATTATGTTCTGTCTTATCTAGTTAGAATATCCATTCCCTTTTTATATAATTTTGTTTATTTTATTTTATGGCAGTGCACAATGGTGTTCTTCTACCGACCCTTATGTATGGAAGCGAAGCATGGAACTGGCAAAAGAAAGATGAAAGTAGAATAAATGCAGTAGAAATGAGATCTCTTAGACGAATGTGTGGATACTCTGTGTATGATAGAGTGTCGTATGAAAATATAAGAAGTGAACGCGGTGCGAATGATGGTGTCATGAACAAAATAATGAAAGGATCATTAAGATGGTTTGGACATATGGAAAGAATGAATGAAGAAAGAATGGTAAAAAAAAAATTATATGTTAATGATGTAAATGGAACCAGAAATAGAGGAAGACCGAGGAAAACATGGCACGATCAGAAAAGTGTGGCAGTCCATTCGGGGAGACGGCGTGATGGTTAGTTAGTTAGTTTTTGTTTATTTTAGACATTAGCATATAATTTATAAATACCTTATTGTAAAGTTTCATTTTAAAGAATATTTATTCTCTTGGTGTCATGTCAGGTGCTTCCGATGTTGACTATCACTTGAGAGCAATTAATTCCATAGTAATGAACTGGAGAATAATATCCAGAGTGGTTTTACCCTGCCTTCCCTGGAGGATTTTCTGTTGGGGTAGCCTTCCCTCAGCCTGGTGAATCCAGTTTCATGGCGCTGGAAACTTACTATTCGTCTACTCTCTATTTCCTATGATATTTATGGTAATGTCAGTGGTCACATTGGCTAGGGTTCACGGGTCTAAGAGATTACTCATGAATACAGAGAGTTGAACTTGGCAGTAGTTTTGCTGATGTCATTGCAACATGGCCCATTACAACATTTTATAGAGAAAACACTTCCCTTCAGAGTATACACTATCGTAGCCTTACTATCCGTCAGAACCCCTATCCATAACATTACTGGTGACCACTGTGAGATATTTAAATAAATTGAGATTTCATAGTTCAAAAATTGAAAAAGTTAACTAATGTTCAAGTACAAGACAATTAAGATATATCGCCTCTTTGCAAGAATAACGTGTTATCTCGAAAAATTGAAATTTTTAAAAACGAAACAAGATACCCGGCTGAAAGAGCCAACGTGACAACACAATATACCACTGTTGTGCTGTCTCTTTCCCTCATAAATTCTCTGTTTTTCACTTTAAAAATACCATGTTTTGTAGAAAATAATGTTGAACACGGCGGATTTGATTTTCGAAATGTCGCGTTATTCTTGCAAATAGGCGATATTACTCGCACACCCTCAATTCAAAATTGTAAAAATTCTATGCTTATGTAAAATATTTTAATTTATTTATGTTGCTGAAAAATAGTAATTTTCAAGTCAATGTTTTCTGACAATCTTTTTGAAATAACGCTAAATTGAAAAGCTAATGAGTTTTTGGAAATCGGCTAAATAAAAATAACGTGAAATAAATTAAATACAATTTTTTTTTTCAATTTTTTAGCTCTCCGAAGTGCTGTCCACATGTATGGTGTTGTGGTTGTGCACCCGAGAGAGACATGTATCTCTAATCCCAGCAATAATGGTGTCGGGGATTGCCGTGATGCATGTTGTGGCAGCATCTAAGGACCAGTTTCTTGTTAATGTTCTTCAAGGAGAAGGACACGCTCACCAGGTGAACTGTCATTTTTTAATATCACTTTTTGCTGTGCTCACAATTTATGAAATTGTAATAAATGTGTTAAATAATGAGGCTTAAGAGATGTTGTATTGTATTTTTAGGTTGTTCGAGACATCGGATTCATGATACCAGACATTCTCCACGTGGTAGTCCCACTACTAAGTATTCGCCGGCGTGCATGTCTGTGATGACTGACCGTTAATGTACTAAGACTTCTTTGTTTTAACAGTTTTAATAAATGACCTTCCATTATTATAAACCCCACTACATGAAGGCATATTTGTGACATCTGTCATGGTATTTTTTTAACTACATATATTATTTGTAGTAGGTATAAGCGGATTAATACGTAAATAGCTAATTTTTATTATAATGTCGAAAAGAAATCAATTTGAAATTAAAATTTCAGTGAAATACTCACACTAATTGATATATAATTTGGTGCTCTCGAAACTTTGTTCTAGGAGAGATAGAGCGTTAAGGAAACTTAATAAAACTGTTATGTCTCTTCCCATATGAATATGATCTAAGACAATACAGATGAGATGCAATACAAATTGTCCCACAATAAATGAATACCTATTCTGCACATTTGTGTTGTATTCAAATCAATATTCTGTGCCAAGTTACTCAAAATGGGCAGCCAGAAGTGGCCGCCAGTATGAAGCTGTGAGTTATATGATATGCCTTAGAAAGACTTATGATATGATCCAAAAATATATTTTGTATGCAACCTATATTTTAGAATAAATTTTCTCAGTCATACGAGTTTGAGTTTGTGTAATTAAAAAACCAAATGTGGCAAAGTGTTGTTTCATGCAAGCAAAAAAAATGATTTGACAAAAAAGGTTTATGTGAAAATCCATGTTTTTTTTTTAATTTTGAATGTTCCTTTATAACCAGTTTTTTTTAACCTTCAATGAATCTTGCTGGTTTAGAATCAGCATCTTAAATATGATTTGTTTTTCAATACTTGTAAAAATAATATAATGTCTCCTGACACAACATTACTATGCATAAGATATTTATTACAGTCGTATTACTATTAAATTTGCATTTTTGTTAACTGTCATCTCCCATCTATATACATAATTATGTGTAATTTTTTTTAAATAAATAATATTGTTGTTATATGTAAATGGTATTTAAAATTGAGGAACTAAACTTTTAGAAGCATGCTGTTAGTGGATACTACTGTTTTAGGTGTTTCATAATCAATTTGTTTGCATGGCAAACTTTCTTTATATATTAGGTGGGTGCAAAAACGTGGCTGATGTAATTGTACTTAATTGCAACCGGTAGAAGGGATTATTTATTGTAGAAATCATTTTCAGTGTTTTTCAAAGGATACAAGATCTTGAATAAAGTACAAGGCCTTAACACAGCAAGCCTAAACGTCAAATTTAAAATGACCTAAAAAGAATTTTGTGTTTACATACTATATTTCAAAGAAATTTTATAAATGTAAAATATATATTCCCTGGTATCTTGGATACTTTCGTGTCTCTTGGTATCTTCTTCATTTTACGCTTCAGAGATTCAGTTAATATCTTTGGGGTAGGACTCTAATCTGTAATAATCTCTAAAACGTTGGTCAAAGAGGAAACAATGAAACAAGGACATATCCAAGATCCCAAGAAGTGTAATTCTGTTAACGTAATAATCTACGCACATCTATGAAAAAAGTGTTTTTTGATGTAGTAAAAATGACCCTCGTTTATTTCTTGTACCGATATCAAATTAAAATATACAGAATAGCTATTTGGCAGAATGTTTAAATGAGTTACGAAAGTTGGGGAGTAGACAATGTTTAATTTTAAACTGAAGTCTTTTACACTCACCTAATAAGTGAGCTTTATAAATGAATATCCATTAGAGGAAATCTGTTTTATCACTCCCTGTTTAAAAATAGTTTTTCGTAGGTTCTGTATAAATACGGTTAACATAAATTAATATACATAGCAAAACTCCGATAGCTTAGCTTATCTCTTAACAGTGATGTATTTAGAGGAATGGTTTAGCTTTTATCTATTAAGTGAGCTCTTGTTGAGATAGTTACATATATAAGCCTATTATTCAAAAAACATTGTTTGTACTCCCGTAGAGTATAGTTGTAATGATCTATAGAACTTTTCCCATCCTTTTCCACACACAACATTTTTATAAGTACATGTCTTTTATATATTTGTGCTTTTTGATATATTATATAGTATAAAATTTTGTTTTAGAAATGTTCTTTTTCTCAGCGATTTGACAAACAGATTCTTATGAAATTTCCCGTGGAGGCATTATTTTACAGTAAACATATGTATATATGTATAAAATTGTACAAAATTTATAGTGAATTTAATAACCAATCGGTTAATAACTCGTTAATTACAACTGAATGTCCAAAGGCAAATAAAAATATTTAATAATTTATAAAGTATACGGGACCAGAGTTAAGTCTGCAATGAAATGAGAAATGTTGCAACAACATATATAATAATAACGGCCTGGTGGCCACTTATTGTAATACCTCCACGGTTGTTTCCCTTGAATCATAAAATAAGTTTGTACGATGATGGGTTGATGTCATTTATATAACGAGTAGTGTTGTTACCATGGTTGTTCTACTTCATAATTAGTAGTATTAGCCCCAATAGTACCTACAACATAAACATATTCATCTCTTTGACTTAATAAAATAATTATTGATTAGAACATATTAATCATTTAAAAAAATGTATTTTCTAGATACTTACCTTTTTAACATGTTTATAAACTTAATACTCAACATACTTTTATCATTTAATGGTTGTGTAAATTTACCACTGTATCACTAGTCCATAACATATTTATCAAGTAGGTATGTAGTATGTATTTAGCTAAAATAAAATTTGTTCATATTTTTTTATCATCTTCCAAACTGGTTCTAAATAACTATTTAGCCGGATCAGCTATTCACATTATTTACTTAATTAATTAATATTTTTTGTTAATATATTTGATTGATGATAAGATCATTATATTGAAACAACATATCTTGATATTGATAAAAATATGTTCTAAAGCGTTTTTCTTCTTTGGATGATGTTTATAATTTGTTCAGTGACCGTTGAGCACATAATGGTAGAATGTAGAATATATAAAAATGTGTGATGAAAAAATTATAACCACGTAAAATACAAGTGAGGGCCAAATATGTATTAGAAGGGGCCCAATTTATTAAGAATTGTGAACATCATAAATGATATTTAAACAATTTATTTTATTCAAATTAAAAAATACATTCTACCTAACCTATGATGACTTTTAGGGGACCCATGTGACTTTGTGTATTATATATACTAAATGTTTTAAAATAATGAAACTCGATGTGTTTTGAAAAGAAAATAGTAATACTTAGGAATAGTCGTCTAAAAGTGTGTTTACATGTTGTAGAATTAATGTGAGGATAGTGTTTTATGTGATAACTACCAAGAATAATGAGATAAGGAAGACAATTATTCATTTTTTATTTATTTAGCTGCTTCACTGAACTGAATTATGAACATCACATAGATAATGCTAAAGTGTATGTCATGACATGGATCTGATTTCCTTCTGAGATGATTTCAAATGTTAATTTACGTTCTTAACTATTTCACAACTATCTCTGATGTGATGAAAATTCTCCCAATAATGATGGTCATTTTAAATATGTGAAATGTAATATCAAGAAAATAATAATTGTTTTAATAATAGTGTGACAAAGTAGATCTAGAATATTTCTAGATATACGAGTATGTAATTTGTTGAAATGTGACTCAAAAACCAAAAATAATTTTTAGAAGCATGAGATGTTGAAAATAATAATAGTCAGTATTGATATATGATGGTGAAATGGAATGCAAAAACGTTATACGAGATAATAATAATATGCACTTGACAGTGCATAACTTTACAAGGTGCTGGAAAGAAAATTTTTGAAAGTAAGATTCATATTTGAAACATGTGCTGTCGAGTTTTAATTCGATATTCGAACAATTTACTTAAATGTGTTAAGAAACTAGTTTGGCCTAAGTATGTGATAATATTAATACATATTTTTAATGTAATTGTTTTCTTTTCTTATAACCAGTAAAACTGAAAAGTTGTGCCAAAGATTAATCAAAAAATGTTATGTTACTTTGTTATTTTTATACGCACTTCGTACTTTTTACGAAGATGAAAAATTGTTAAATGGTATTTGAATTAATATAATTGTCTCTTCTTTTGTCGTTTTTAATTTTATTATCAATAAATAAAACCCTTTTTATCTCATATTGTTGTTTTATTTCTATTATATTTAATAAAGTTTATTATTTAGTTTTTTTTTTTTTACTATACACATTAAACATTTATAATTATTGCTTTAACGTATTTATTATACAAGATGCTTATGTTTTATTTATGTTAAATAAAATATTTTGTTTAAAAAAATCAAATACTATACATACATTTAAAAATATAAAATGGACAAAAGGAGATGATTTAGGTTTGTGACGCAACAATTAATTGTATGAGTAAACTAACGAAAAACGAAAAAAATTAAAAGCAATTTAACTACCCCTCAGTAGAAAAAATAAAAAGCATCAATGTTATTATACTTTGAAATATTTATTTTCAATATTTTGAGTTACGTCGGGGTAGCCATTTTGAATATTCCCGCTTGGACGCTCGCGCAGTGAATTATCAAAGCTTTCCTCAATCGGTAAAACAGGGCAGTCGGTAAAGAAGAAGATAAAATTATTTTTGACAGAGATTGGTAAAACAGGCATCATTGTGGTGTACAGAGATCTGTATTTCTATTTTATAACCAGTTTGTAACATCAAAACTCGATTTCTCGATTACAGATTCATGATGAAGACCTACGGCCGGAAAAAGACGGATGACGATAGCGACGTGATTGTCAACCTTGATGAACTCTGTCGGCTGTGTCTAGCTAAAGAAGAACAGCTTGTGCCAATTTTTAATGATGACGAACCGATTCCATTACCAATTCGTATTATGGCATGCGTTGCATTGGAGGTAAAATATTAAATATATCCTGTTAAAACTATTTTTAAATGGTTTAGGGTTATGTTTTTGTTTTGGTTTTTATTTTTTTGACATATTTTTATATAAAACGGTGGCCAAAATAATAGACTGTCATATCCTATTACACCCATATTACAATTGAAAGAAATTTTCTTCGCAAAATTTTCGTAAATTTTACTGTTCACATCGCATAACCTGGAAGAAAAACTACTGAATTAATAATTTGTACACCGATTTTTTTAAGCTATCCTACCTAACATTCCTTTTTAATCTTACTTAAGTAGGCTACTACCATTATTTCGCACTCAAAACATTTTTATGCTCGTTATCAGTCCTTTAGTAATTAGATAAAATGCTCAAATCATCTAATGTTTTAAACAAATGGATAATATAATTTTTATCAAGTCACTGGTAAAGCCAAAAACGGGGGTGCAGGTTTTAACCCATGGGCTCATGCGAAAATTTTAATTTGTATCGAAGCAAGTCACCCTTTCCAAGTGTCAAGTAAGCCAATGGGTTGACAAGCAACACACAATGTGATTTCCAAATATCCCGCAAACTTAGTATACCTCAATCAATTAACAGTAGCGCTACAGCCCACTATGGGCCCCAGCCTCCTCCAGAATTCTTTGCCACTGTCTTGCCCCGAATAAGAACGCCCAAACTTAGAACACTTACTCCGCAGGTGATGGCAAGGTTACTAATTATTGTTGTGTTAGGTTGTGGAGGACGATGGTCTTCCCAGTATGATCTGCCCGCAGTGCAGCTACCAGCTGGAGCGGTACTATATCTTCCGAAAGAAGTGTGAGAGCTCGGACCTGAAATTGCGCAAACATCTGCGCTTGCTAGGAGCCACTAAAGGTGCAGAAGAGACAGAGGATACCGACCGCCTGCCCAGCCTCTCCGGAGACCAGACTATTGGCTCCAGCTTTACTTTTGTTATTGTAACTATACATTTAACTACACTTTATATTCACAACTTGTTTTTCTTATATTTATTGTTAACAAGTTTTCATTTTCACCATCGCATTTTAGTTAATTCTATAATTTATATATTCATACCAATTACATTAAATTTTATTTTATTTAATTATAACATTTGCCACAAAATATGTTGAGAATATTCCCGTCATAGAGTCAATATATGACTTGGCATTATTTCATTATGTGAACAAGATTAGAAGAGTATTAGTATTAAGAATTTTTAACAAACTTTACATTGTTTAAATTTTAACGAAAATGTCTGTTTTCTCTAAGTATTATTATATTTTATGGGAATTACATGTTTAATTAGCAAGGTGAAACATGTCATTCCCATGAAGGACCGGTTGTCCGAAACATGTCTGATATGTAATTTTAATTTTTTTTAATGTTAGTGTTGTATATACAAAGTATATAAAAAAGGAAAAGACAAATATTTTTATATATTGAATAATATTGATAATGCCATATCAAAGCAAAACATGTCATTTCCATAAAATATAATATAACTTCTAGAAAACAGACATTTTCATTCGTATTGATATAATATTATTACATATAAATAAAGTGTGTATTCTCTGTAGCCTTAGCAAATCAAATATTTTTGAAATTAGCATTTTCTAAGTGTTTATATATGGCCTATTTTTTATTATTCTAATGGCTGATAAGGAAAATATGACAAACCTTAAACAATATTGTACAACTTATTGATAACACAGATTTCATAATATCTGAGGTGTGTGTATTCTGAAATGATGGTGGCCAAATCTAGAAATTGTGAAATGTGCTTTTAAATTGAATTTATTATTAGCCAGAGGATGGTGAGGCAGAAGAGGAGGGTGAGGAAGAGGGGCCAGCGGGGGGCGTGGAGAGCAGCAAGGAACAAGAGATATCCCTCCCTCAGCAGACCCAGGAGGACCCCAGCAATCATTGCACTCTCAAGAGAGAATTGTCGGAGGAGCATCTCAAGGATGTGAGAATTTTATTTTGGAACCATTTTAATTTGTTATACTTATATGATTTATATTTTAAAGCACACATTTTGATCATATTTATTCTTCTTCTTCTTGTGCCTGTTAGGTCCCCCCAACGTTGATGATCACAGCTGCGAAAGCATCTCTGTCTTGCGCTACTTAGAATGGGTTCTTAAGTCTCCACATTTTTGTCTAATCTCTTATATCTATATCTTATCCTTCGTGGCCGAGTGGTAAATGCTCCAGGTTCGTTTCCCTGCGATGGGAGTGTGATTTTCACACTGTCTTTGGTCTGATGTAGAATTCACGTGACATAAAATGTCGATAGATTCTGCAGCTTCAAAGAGATGGGCATCTCGTAACCCATTTCTTTAGATTAATCAGGGGATATTTCGAGAACTCGGCTGTGCTGGAAGATGTTGATCTTTTTGTCTGCGATAGATATCTCCGACAGCATAGATTGTTTCACCTACCGGCCGCCAGAACCAACCTGCCTCTGGTAACACCAAAGGGAAATGCAATTAGTCTGCTGAACGTGGTCTATTCGGAGATCGACGTCTTTCATATTAGTGAAAATAAGGTTCAGAAGACAAATACTATAGACTTTGGAGAGTATCTTGTCTTCCTAAGGTCGAACCATTTCTCATGCGTAGATTATATTTTACCTGTACTCAATAGATGCCTTAAACGTTTATATTGTTTGTAATGTCTGTTGAGATAATAAACTGATTCGATTTGATCAAATGATTAGGACGAGCAGATGCAAGAAGGTGATGGACTGGAGCTGGAGGCGGTGGCAGCAGCCGTGCGTGCATCTCTGGCTCAGGGCTCGGGAGATGGCGAGGGCGGGCAGGTGGCGGGGGGCGGTGATGCCGAGGCTGAGTCCCTGAGTGTGCGGCTGCTGCCCACGGCCACAGGACGCACCACCCATGTGGAAGTCACCACCGAAGATGGCTCCGTCCTACTCATGGAGCTCACCACAGAAGATGAAGAGGTATTTTAAGATGACTGTTCATTTATTTATTTCTAGATGGAACCATCTTCTAATATTATTTTTAATTTAGATGCATGGACATATAACTTTTTGTCTCTCGGAAACATCTGAAATATTCAGCACAGAATATCATTTAGAACCATTTATTTTATCTGTAATTCATATTACAGTACACTTCCGATTTTCCGGGATCGGGTTAACCGGGAAGCGGATTTTCCGGGACACTTAAGGCATTGAAAAAATATTTTATAAAAAGAAAAATATTTCACAATAGTACTTATAATGCAAACAAAAAATCAAATCTTTCGGGCGTTTAGTTCACATTTGCGCCACCGCCAACATGTTTGTAGCCTCTATAGTCGTGTCATAAAGTTTCCAGTTTGCAATAAAGTACCCGCAGCGTAGTTCATACTCATAAAACATTGTCGTTAATTTTATTTTACTGTGAAAAAGTGTCTATAATAATGGAAGCAAATGAGTTATACTTTCGATTGAACAAAAACTCAAAATAATTCAAATGTTTGAAAATGGTGCAATCGTTAAATATTGTATTTATTGAATCATATCATGTTAATGATGTAAATGGAACCAGAAATAAAGGAAGACCGAGGAAAACGTGACACGATCAAATAAATCAAATATTGAATGTCGGCCATGTGAGGAGTCAGAGAAATCGACGCGCGTGCTTGACACGATGTATGAATGTTGAGGAAGCGAGAGAAATATGTCGGGAAAGAAAAGTGTGGCAGTCCATTCTTTCTGCCTACCCCTTCGGGGAGACGGCGTGATGGTTAGTTAGTTAGTTAGTTATCATTAATAAAAAGAAAAAAATTATAGATTTTGCGGCAACAGCGCCAAAGCCATTTTGTCATGTTTTCGGATTAACCGGGAAATCGATTATACGGGGGTTTTTTTCACCATCCATCCGGAATATCGGGAGTGTACAGTATTTCTTAAAACACTACTTTAAATCTTTTAAGATCTTTCTAAATCACCAATATAATATATATATTTTTAAATATGATATTATTATTATTATTATTTTGTTGAAAAAACTCCTTACATCATTACAGCGCAAGCCAAATCGATGTAAAGAGTGAAATAAAAGAATATCAAAGGAAATATACATAGAACCATATGAATAGGAAAAGCCAGTTATCTGCTTGCTGCCTTTATCATAAGGGCATTTACGAATTCGCCATAATTGCATCCAAAGAGGTCTATCTCTTCTGCAACCTCATTTAAGAGACGAATCGCCTTCAATACAGGAGAACTTCGAAGGGCCTCTGTGCGGCAATTTGGGGCATAAAATAATATATGCCCCCTTGCTCTGCTATAACTATGGGGAACGTAATGTTTGTGATAAAAGTAGAAGTGTTCTGATTTGAAAATAATAATTTGACATTAAGTTATATCACCTCTTTGCGAGAATAACGTGGCATTTCGAAAATCAAATCCGCCGTGTTTAACTTTATTTTCTACAAAAACATGGTATTTTTAAAGTGAAAAACAGAGAATTTATGAGGGAAAGAGACAACACAACAGTGGTATACTGTGTTGTCACGTTGTCTCTTTCAGACGGGTATCTAGCTTCATTTAAAAAAAAATCAATTTTTCGAAATAACACGTTATTCTCGCATCTGACTTTGAAAGGTTCTAAAAAGTGGGTATTTTAACCCTTTAGATCAGAAAGCAATCATTACTCTATTTTTATTTTTTTATAAACTCCATTGTTTTTGTAACCCTGATGAAGCTCCGGCGGGAATAAAACCACTTGGTTCGATAAAACAAAATTATAGTGTTTAAAATTATTTTCAATAATGCCACACCACAAATTAAGTGCTTCATACGAAAGTGCAATTTTATTTTATACCCCTTTTGTAACCATTTTATTTTTATGTAAAAAATATGGATTTATAATATTGAAGTTTACATATTTTTACATTTTCAGTCACAGAATGAGTCCTCGCGAGATGCAAATGGAGAGCTGAAGGTCCTACAGTGCCAGGAGTGTCCCAAGTCCTTCGCCCGTATAGCACAGCTTCGGAGACACTCCTCCGTACATTCACAGCAGAGAGGGTGCGTCCAATATAACTAACTGACTAACTAACTAACCAGACATGATGGACCGCCATACTGCTCTATCCTGACATACCACTTAACCTTCTTCTACATTTAAACTACATTTGAATGTATCCGTCTTTTAATTAATCATTAATTTGGTCATGTCATGATTTCCTAGGTCATCCTCAACTTCTTACATTCACACTGCTTGTATACAACTTTTTAACCATTCTTCTCTCATCAATTTGTTACATGTGTCTAAACCATCTCAGGGATCCTTTTTTCTTCTTCTTCTTCCCTTTTGGTAGACTCAGGAGTCTGTTATTTCAGGCGGGTCCTCTTGAGATGCTGAACTCCAGCTTTCTCTCCACCGTTTCGGGGGTCTTCCTGGTCGGCGTTGTCCGTTTGGCTTTCCATGGAGAGCTATGTGTGGTATTCTATTTGAGCTCATCCTTTCTACGTGTTGATGCCAGTATCGCCGTCTTTGATGTCCCCATCTTCGACCTCGCAGATTTCTCGGATTGCTGTATTCCTAACTCGATCACGTAGGGTCTTGCCAGCTATAGCGCGGAGCGTTTTCATCTCGGTTGTCCTGAGCATGCTCTTTGTCTTGACAGTGTCTGCCCTCGATTCAATGCCATATGTGAGGATTGGTCGCACACAGGTCTATAGATGCGTACCTTGCTGTCAGTCCTCATGTCCTTGTTTCTCCATATGACATCTTTCAGGCAGCCTGCAACTGCTGCAGCCCTATCCACCTGTGACCTTACTTCTCTGGGGAGGTCATTAGAGCTGGTTACTTCGCTTCCGAGATATCTGAATAGGTCCACCTGTTCAATTTCCTCCTGGCGTACGGAGACTTCGCATCTCAGTTGATTTCTTGCGAATGTCATACACTTCGTTTTTGGGATGGATATGATCATGTTATATTTTGAACAGGATTCATCAAACTTTGAGAGCATTGCTTGCAAGTCGCTTTGATTTTCGGCCACGATTGTGGCGTCGTCTGCATAGCAAAGCATTCCAATTACTTCTTTACCCAGAGTGTACCCTAAATTGAGAGATGCAACCTCTGCAATGATGTTGTTGAATCCTTTTTTAATTTTACCTAAATAGAAAAATATATCATGCCGTCTTTCCGAAAGAGTAGGCAAAAAGAATGGGCCGCCACGTTGATCTGTCCTGACATACTTCTCTGCTTCCTCTACAATCATTCATCTTGCCATGCACGCATGTCTTTTCTCCGACTCCACGTGACTGACATTTAATATTTGATTGATTTGATCATGCTTCGTTTTCCTCGGCCTTCCGCTATTTCTTTCTCCGTTCACGTCATTTATCATACTTTCATCATTATTTTGCCAGTTCCATGCTTCACTTCCATACATAAAGGTCAGCACAAGAACACCATTGTGCCCTGCCATCTTGCAATGACAAATTTAAGTGGACCATTCACTTTGTTGAGCTGAACGACAAAATAAGGAAGAAATGTTAGGCTTCATAAGTAAAATTAAAAATGGTTCCTTAAAAAAATTAAAAAAGGGTGCATCCGATATGATATCCTATTTTTTCATTTATAATATTTCAGTGTGCTAACCTATATAGATTAACGTTGGAATTGGTCATTTTGTAATATGCCTTTTAATTTCAGGGTGACGTGCGAGGAATGCGAGAAGTGGTTCCCGTCCCGTTCGGCACTCACCCGCCATGAGCGCATACACACGGGCGAGAAGCCCTTCCAGTGTGGGATTTGTCAGCGGAGCTTTGCACAGAAAGAGATCCTCTACAGGCACTTCCTTATACACTCCCGTTAGTACACCGCCTATACTACACTAAATGGCATGTCGGAAAATTCCCTTTCTGTCTTGAATATTCTTATGTATTATCTTTTAGAAATGTAAAAAATCAGCATACAAATACAGTGAAACCTGGATTTTACATCCCCGTATTTAACATTTTCCGCCAATTGCGTTTAATTTCTTTAGTCCCGATATTTTTTAGTACATTTTTATCCGCTTTTATGTTTTTTTTTTCCACATTGCGTCGAAAATATTTAAAATATGCGAGTTACACGCGCTTGAAAATGAGTCGGCGCAGTAGAAACGTAATTGGTTGGCGAGCAATGTTGCGATTGGTCGGCATACGGCGTGCAACGTGGTGATTGGCCGACATTCGGCATCTGTCATTCGGTTTACGCCTTTATTCGCGATCAACATTTGCATACAGTTTTTTGTTTTGTTGTATTCGTTAAGTTAATTACAATATTTTCTTCCTTTTTTCATCAGTTTTGTTTGTTTTTTTGGGCACGCGTTTAGTGAACTAATCTAGGTGATTTAAAAAAAAAAAAAAAAATTCAATACCATTTACATTTTCTTTCATTTACATTTTTTTTTCTGTCCCTTAAAAAACATGTTTCACTGTATTTAAGTAGCATCCTTATAAATTGCAATGGTCAAATCCCAGAAATTGAACGCATAAAGGGTTAAGATTTCGGTTTACAACTATATAATCCTAAAGTGTAAAGTTAAACCAATTGTGTGGTTCAAAGGTTATCTGTTGTTGGATTAATCTGTTGTTTGTGATTAATTTGTGTTGTTTCTTTAAAGTATCCAAGCCTTACAACTGCACCAAGTGTGATAAAGGGTTCACTCAGCGTGAGGCACTACGCACCCACCAGCTCAGCCACCTGGAGCCGCGGCCTGCCCTGCAGCTGCATCGCTGCAACCTCTGCACGCGCGTCTTCTGCCACGCCTCTGGTAATACATTGGTCACTTTATTTTATTTTAAGAAAAACTGATCCTTTTTAAAAATATATATATCCATAATGATTCATTTTGTCTAGTAAAAGTAGAGTTATAAATTATGATTTTATAAGTACAAGTTCATTTTCAAATAATTGTATTTACTCACTGGGTTACTCGCATATCTTTAAAACAAATTTACTCTCTTAACCGTTTGAATGCGTATCGTCGATATTTTGACCAACGGATATCTATCATAAATTGTGTGGCGTCGATATGACGCGCAGTATATCTCTGGTATTCGGATGGTGCGCTGCGTCCGCTAGTTATGATTTTTTATTTAGCATCCCAATTTTTAATTTTTTTTTTTCCATTTTTTACACAATTTTAGTACATATTATGAAAATAGGCCCAGCACACAAACGGTTAATTTGCGATGTATTTATTATTTAAATATTGGTCAGAATTTGTTTTAAGAAACCTAACCGTGTTGAATTCAACTTGTCAGGTTTGAGTCGCCATCTGGTGACGCATACCGGCCGCAGCTACAAGTGTGCGGACTGCGACAAGGC
This sequence comes from Lepidostoma basale, assembly GCA_022606425.2. Classification (NCBI taxonomy): domain Eukaryota; kingdom Metazoa; phylum Arthropoda; class Insecta; order Trichoptera; family Lepidostomatidae; genus Lepidostoma; species Lepidostoma basale. The sequence continues at coordinate 195,967 of JAHDVF020000067.1, forward strand.
CTTCAATGACAAGAGCTCCCTGCGCCGCCACCACCGCTTCACCGGTCACCAGCTCAACCCAATCACATAACTTGCCAGCAATCCGGAATACATTGCCAGTGTCTCAGATGTCAGACGCACCCCAGAAATTTAATCTATTCGGTCGATTTGATTTTTAATAATTAATGTACAGTAGGTTCCAGCTTCAGTAGTTTCACGACATATTCACGTATTATTGAACTACTCGTACAATAATAATTATCATAGAAACTGCAGGTTATTGACGAAGTATGTCTTCTTCCTGTGGATTTGTGTGCCGCCGTTTCGCCATTCTGAGATGTTGACTGCCAGCCCGTTATCTCTTCAGGGGTCTTGTCCCTTCCAAGATCCCTCACAATGCAATATGTGGAAGCCTGTCCTCTGTCATTCTGTTAACATGCTCATTCCAATATCGCATTCATTGTCTCCCCATATCACAATGTCTTCCATTTTGCACATGCTCCGAATATTAGTATTCCTTATGCAGTCTCGCAGCATGTTTCTGATTATGCATTCTGAGTTCACATCGGAACTACAATAATCATAATAATAAAATGCTAACTTTTAAAGCGCCCATTTTGTGATGTGATCACCTCAAAGGCATATTAAGATGTGTTTTAAATCAAAATATGAAAGCAGCATCCGATATTCGCGGTTGGTTAGAAAATAATATAAAACAAATATTTTATTTTCTAACCAACCGTGAATATCGGAGAATTTGGGTTTGAAATATGAAAAAGATGGGTTATCAGCTTAGATTTGAAATTTGTCCAATCATGTGTGTTTATTCTTATCGGAGATTTTGTTCTGGAGGTATCTGATCTTGCCTCAATTCCGTAGATGGCTGTTGTTTTTACACATGCTATAAAGATCTTAACTTTATTTTATTCCATGTCGTATGTCTGGACATCACAGCGACCATACATAATTGCTTCAGTCTCATTATACAGATCACTGTTGTTATGTTCACTTCAAAATATTTGAACTCCATCACCTGTTCTATAAATTATTTTAGTCCACAACCAGTTTACACTTCACCACATTCTTTGAAATTGTGAGGCTTTGGGTTTTATCCGTGGATATTGTATTTTTATAACCTGTGGGATCTATGAAGCATTGTTTGGAAATTGTCCTGGATGTGTAGTATATGAATTGGGTTTATTCATTTTCGAGATAGCACCATTCATATTTATTGTTCTTAACTTTTAATATAATCATGGAATCTTCTGTAATATTTTTTAATGTTGATATATATATTTTGTATAGTCATTCCTATTGAATCGGTTCATCTTTTAGTATTAAGATTTTGACCATATTATTTTTGAAAAGAAGTTATAATAATTTGGTTTGTACCATGTATAGTTAATTTTAGATTTATTGAATCGTTGAATTTGTCCAAATTCCTGTTCATTCAGGTTTTATTATTTTTTTAAATCTATCTGTAGTATTTATATGAAATATATGTGTGGTGGCTACTTCTCTCGTAAATTTTTGGTCTATATACACATTTATATAAATTAATGTGTACCCACGAGGTCACTAAGTTTAATTGAGCATGCAATATATGTAATCATGGTCATCATCGTTATAAAATAATGTTCTGGAAGGATGTCACCATAGCATTTGATGGGTGAAGTTATGTAATGCAAATGATGCGTACTGTTTATGTTTGTTAGTGGTGGATGAAAAGGAAAATAAAGGGAGGTTCAGAGTAATACTAAAACATGTTTTATATTTTTTTATTGGAAAATAATTTCCTTCCTAAAGTGAAAAGGCAACATGGTATATAGAATAAAATAGAAAACGTTAAGAGGCTCTATGAAGAGTGTTCACATAGTCCTATGGTTTATTTACAGTTATCATTGAGAGGGAAAGCACCCATAACAAGAACGTACCAGACTGGTGAAAGAAACATAAGGGTCGAAACGTAAGTTGAATGGCACTAAACATAAATTATAATAAGGCCGTTAATACCGATATAATACTAGGTGAAACGAAGATAGTAACTTGGAATGCCTTCAAAATAAATAAAATGGATGTATACAATTATCATGTACAGAACTGAACAACGGACCCGGACAGGCCAGGGGCGAGGGGCAGATGTTTTATGATCCTCCTCGGATGATTTTACAATACATATAAAAATAAAACTGAAAATATAACAGTACAGACTTATTAGCTACATGAAAAAGATATATTTTTATTCTAAAAATAAAATTCTCTGGCCGTCACTATACTTCCCATTATAATATTCCAATTTTAAGCGTCACTAACATTTTCAACATGTTCCGAGACCTCCGGCTGTTTTGCATCAGGCGGGGCTCGGTGGGGAACTGGCAGTCCCCCGATTACTTGAAACTCTAGCCGACAGTCCGGCCGAGAGCAGCGACCGGTGGAGTGCTTAATGCTTAATACGCTACACCCTTCTATTTTGCAAGTATTTCAGAATCTACTGGGTTATCGCGATTTCTCACAAGTAGTACATATTGTTTTTATAAAATAAATATCGTAAATGACCGACTGTGTCACAATTAAAACACTATTCTGCTAATACTTTAATTAATATCAAGAAACACGATTGATCATTCCCCGGACGATCGGCGTACCAAGTAGTATTGCCAGTGAACAATACACAGGGACTAAGTCAGTGTAGCCATTTAATATAACAAAGCGTTTAAACGTAACAGATGGAATCCTCACGCGTGTAAAAGTGTATCACCGAGTATCGAGCACCTCAAATGGAAAAAAGTGAATATCGGCTGGATGGAGGGGGCGGACGGGGGCGCAGCCTACATGTTCTCAAACTGGTCCACCCGTCGCTTGGTGTTGCCCTTGCGGATCTCGCGCAGGGTCTTGTACTTGTCGCGGCCCTGGCGCACGTTCTCACGGTGGATCTTGTCCATGGCCGTCTCCTTCGTCTCGTCGCGGGACTGTGCCAGGTCTTGCTTCAGAGCCTGAAATAGATATTATTATTTAATGTTTTATACTTTCTTTCAATTTTCAATTTCCTGAGTGAGGTTTCATGGTTAAGTTACAATATGTTGCTTCTTGCTCTTGCTTGTGAGTATACTGGGCAAATGACAGCAAAATTATGTTGTATTGTCCTTAAATTTTGATTTTAATGAGACAATGGAAGATTTAAGCAGATTTAATATTGTAGGCTCCAATACAATAACTTGTTCTTTTGAAATTTGCCTGTTTTGAATTATTTATATCAAAGGATTATGTACTCATTGAAGGGGCTTTCCTATGCTATAATTAGGGATTTTAAAATGTTATTTCTCATTTATCAATTTTATAATGTCATCTGTAAATGTGAAAACAAAAGAATGGTCAAAGCAGTACTAAGTACCTACATCTATGAGTTTCACCCAGGACTAGTAGTATTTATAGAAATAGATCAATTCACTTTATAATTCTAGTAACAGTATGGTAAAGGCGTGGTAATGGTTTGACCTCGAAACTAAGAATCCCCTTTTCTCAGGATAGAGAATTTTGGGTCATCTAGTTAAAGTATTTTCTAACCCATAATATGAAGTGAATTAAATTTAAAATTCAGCACAAACATGTTGGAAAACTTCAGGTCTATATTAACCACCCTACCTTTGGGTTATTTTCCGAGAAACGTGCAAAAAAAAAAGCAGTTTTTTTTATTAATTATATATTAATTATATTTTTTTACATTACGAAATGTCAAGTACTCGGCCGCACACTTCGCCTGCCCCTTGTAAAACTATCATATTAATGAAGACTTGTACTCGAGTGTTGTTGGCACACGCGCGTATCCCTAACAGTTAGTACATTTTAGGTACATTACTTTTTCTCAAGCGCGTACGTGATACGGGATAGCGCAGAATGGTACAGTCACAGTGAACGTATCACGTACGTTCAAATACGTAGGGTGGTTAATGTTGTTATATCTTTAAAATCTCCTGCTGCTGATACAAAATATATAATAGTAACATTGTCAAAGCCCTTACCAATATGTTGTGGATAACAAAAAAATATACAATGATCTTTTATGAATTAAAACACTTTTTTCCACTTACAAGTTTATTTTACACCTTCACCATCAGGAGATTATAATATAAACTATCGATCTTCCAATGATGAAGGTGTAGAACCTTCGAAGCATGTCGAAAAAATAAACTGAAGAGGAAAAAAAAACGTGTTTTAATTCATTAAAAATTGTCATTATGGAATTCTAATGTTCGTAAGTTTATAAAAAATATAATATCTTGCTAATTACCTTGAGCTGATCATGCAGACGCTCGTTCCTCTCAGCAAGAGTGCGGCGGTCCTCTACAGGATCCACCACGCTGTCTCCGGCGCCCATCAGATCGCCTCCGCCTCCGTTGGCCAGCTCTCCTTCCTCTCCTTCTTCTCCGTCACCTTCTCCGTCCTCCGCCTCCTCGCGCACATGGTGGTGCGTGGGCGTGCTCGTGGCCGCCAGCAGCGCAGCCGCCACCTCCTCCTGCAACATATTCATAATTAACATACAATTGATCAAAAGAGAACTTGTCCATTATGCTCTACAATGCCATCCCTGGTTTTCCATTAATGCAGCCCTGGCCGAGAAATCCATAATAATCCATAAATCCTTTCAGAGGAGCACTCCGGGCCACACATTTAGCCCCTGCATATAACAACCACCAAATCACATGCCCATTAACGTTTCCAACAGATAAGCCATTAGAGTTGAACCACTGTATGCCAGAAGATCCGAGTTATTTAAAGGTTCATAAATCAATCAATCGATCAAATCGGTTTATTTTCTCAAAAGATATTACAAACAATTATTATATTATATAATAGTTTACGTACACTGGAAAACCAAAATCACCCTGTATAAAACCAATCATCCGAACAGTAGTGACCTATGGGTGTGAGGCGTGGACAATGACAGCGAAATCTGCAGAGCGACTGGATACCTTTGAGAGAGGGGTGCTGCGCAGAATTCTGGGGCCTGTGAATGACGGTGAAGGCTGGAGAGTGCGGCATAATGACGAGCTGTACAATATTTACAAAGCTCCCAGTCTCTCCACACAGGTCAGACTGAATAGACTGAGATGGGCCGGTCACGTGCAGAGGATGCCGTCATCGCGAACCCCAAAAAGATTGCTGGAGTGGCACCCAGGTGGTAGAAGACCAATTGGACGACCAAGGCTGCGATGGGAGGATGAAGTTGGGAGAGATGGAACAAGATTGTTAAGAGTGTCAGATTGGAGGGTCGAAGCGGAGGACAGGAGGAGTTGGAGGCGAAGAATACTGGAGGCTAAGGCTCGATATGGGCTGTAGGGCCATCGAAGATATAATAGTTTAAGACATCTATTGAGAACAGGTAAAATAATACCAGGAACGCATGAGAGATGGTTCGACATTAGGAATACAAGATACTCTCCAAAGTCAAGAGTATTTGTCTTCTGAACGTAATTTCACGAATATGAAAGACATCGATCTCTGAAGCGATCATGTTCAGCAGTTTGATTGCTCTCCCCACCGGCATCACCAGAGGCAGGTTGGTTCTGCATGCTGGGAGATAAAACAGTCTGTGCTGACGCTTAAATGAGTTACTTCACAGATTTAACAAGCTTTTATGTCTTTTGAAACAATCAAATACCATGATATTAATAAAGAGAATCGCTCCACCCTAAAAAAAACATTTGTTACATACGTAATATGTAAAGAAATTAACTACAAAATATTAACGGTTGTTTTGAACAAATCACACTCTAAAACTTCATTAAATCAATAATTTAAAAAAAGTATTTCTAGTGATTTTTTTTTCTCTATTCATTGTGTCAATGATTATTACAAAATAAAATAAAAATTCATGGTCACCATAAAAATATAAACTATTGAACATTGACATGTGACGAACCTGCTTGCGGCGAGCTTCCTCCACCTCATCTTGCAGGCGCCGGGTCTCGGTATCCTTGGCCTCCACCTCGCGCTGGATGCGCATCACCTCCTCCTGCTTGGACTGGATCTCATCCTCCAACTTCTGTCTCTCCGCTGCTTCCATGTTCTAAACACAAATACATCACCTTGATTGATCACCCTTTGTACAGTCAAAATGCAAATGAAGCTTGCCGAGTAGCTAATGAGAATTAGTTTCAAAGTAAAATTTTAACACAAGAGATGTTACTGCTTTTTTTACATTGGAAACTGAAATATATTTATTTTATTGTGGATTCTAAAACTATAATAAAAAATACTAACTGTTCTATCCTGACATACCTCAAGTTTCCTCTATATTCAAACATTTTCATGTCACATCCCACAATTGTTGATTTTTCCAATTTTGAATGTGATTGCATTTTAAGAATTAACTTTTTTTCTTTCAATTCACACTACTTGAATACAAAATTTTAACCATTCTTTCCATATTTCCAAACCATCTTAGTGACCATTTCATGCTTTTATTTAGGATGCATACATCTTCCCTATATTCCTTACTCATATCATCACTCTGTATTCTATCATACATTGTATTTTGCACATTCTTCTAAGTGATCTCATTTCTGAGGCATTTATCTTTTTTTCATTCTTGTTTCAACCAAGTTTCACTGTTTTTCCAAGTTTTTTTTTTTTTTTTTTGTATACAACAGGTTTTTATGACCCTATTACTGTATACAATTTACATAAATTTTGCATGCATTTTACATACATTTTAATATACATGTTAAAATACAACAATTAAAATAAAATAAAACAATATTTAACAGTTGTGGTATGTACCTATATGTTCCTTAAAGGACATATAGGTCATTTGGAAAATGTCCACATCGACTGACACCTCATTCAAGAGCACCATACCCCGAGTCATTGTATGCTGCGCCAAGACATTTGTCCTGCTATGCGGTATGCACAACAGATCGTGTCTTCTAGCGCGAGCATACCTGTCCGGTGCATTGAGACCATAACACTCTAAGAGGTATGGGCTATCAATGAGGTTACGGAGTATTTTAAATCCTAAGATCATCAATGTACCCTTTCTTCTTGATTCGAGACTGCGGTACTCTGTGTTAATCAATAGATCATTGTGGTGCATAAACCTCGGATATACCCCATTCATCCGCATGTAGAGGTATCTCAGAAATTTTTTCTGGATTTGTTCTAATACCTCCACATACTTGTGCTGGTATGGAGACCATACACCACTCGCGTATTCTAATTTTGATCTAACGATGCCGTTAAACATTGATGTCATCGCTTCGGGATTTCGGAACTGTTTGCAAGTCCTTAAGACAAAACCCAGAAGTTTATAGCCAGTCGATGCCAACATTAACACGTGATCAGAAAAAGTCAGCCTGGGATCAAATACGACACCGAGATCCCTTATTGTGGAAACTCGTTCCAGAGCCTGATTGTTAATTGTATAAATGAAATCAATTGGTCTAGGAGAACGCGTAAATGTCATTGTAACACATTTTTTAATGTTTAATTCCAGCTTATTTTCCATTGACCATTTTTCTATCGCATCTATGTCAGACTGCAATTTTATGCAGTCATCAATAGACTGGATACTCGAAAATAACTTAAGATCATCTGCAAAGAGCAGACAGGTGCCGTGCCGAATGCAGTCTTGAATGTCATTTATCAGGATTAGGAATAACAATGGTCCAAGGTTCGATCCTTGTGGAATACCCGATAATGCAGGGAACTCTTTAGAATTATATCCACCAATTCTAACAAATTGACTTCTGGAGTTGAGGTATGACGCACAGAGATTCAGCAGTGGGACGCTGAAGCCCAAATGATGCATCTTCCTTAAAAGTACATCGTGATCCACCCGATCGAATGCTTTGGCAAAATCAGTGTATATCACATCTGTTTGAATTCTACAATCTAGTCCCACTGCGACATTGTGCGAAAAAGAAAGTAGATTTGTTACTGTGGATTTTTTCGGAAGGAAGCCATGTTGACTTTCTTTGAGAAATGGCATGATCTGAGAGTGAATGTTTTGGTAAATTAACATTTCGAATATTTTCGGAAACGTGGACAATACAGCTACCGGACGATAATTTTTAACCTCTGTCTTGTCCCCCGATTTGAAGATAGGACTAACTCGGGTAAGTTTCCATTGCTGTGGGAAGGTGGACGATAGTATTGCACGATTATAAATATAGCATAAGGGCTCTGTTATGGCAGATGAGAGCCCCATAACTATACTCGGTGGAATACCATCGGGTCCTGGAGCCTTATTTGGCTTTAAGTCTCGAATACAGGACGCCACATCTTCTGTTGTCACTGTACCTAGCGAGATATCACCCATGTTCCAGGGTGTTTCATTTTGAAGACCAGTAGTGTCCAAATTGGGGACTTCCTGGTTATATACAGATTGGAAATAATCTGCGAAAATCTGTGAGACTGCATCCGGGCTCTCCACACTCACACCTCCGGCAGAAAGCGCAATATGCGAACGCCCGTCCGCTCTTTGAGAATTGACAAATTCCCAAAAGCACCTAATGTCGCCCTTGATCCCACTCTGGACATCCTCTATGTATTTTGCCTTTGCACTTGTGATATCCTTTTTCAGTTCTGATCTTTTCTTTGAATACAGAAGGTAGTCAGACTGATCATTACTTCGCTGGTATCGACGGCGAAGTACCTCCTTGCTTTTTAAGGTCGAGATAATTTTTCTGCTAAACCAAGTTGGGTAGCCCCCACTCGACACAGAAGGTTTTCTTTCGGGAATGCACAAGTCAAAGACACCATACATTACATTATAAAAATATTTTACGGCTTCATTTACGGACTGTATCGTATACAAAAATGACCAGTCGAAATGGTACAAAATATTTTTACACAGTTCAGAGTTGGCTAACCTATAATTATAGTTAGGCCGAGTCTCTCGCGTTAACACGGGCTGTGAAGCACGGAAACACTTGGTGCGCTTTTTTCGATTCGTTTTTGATAACCGAGCAACAATAAACAAAGTAGGATGGTGGTGATCCTCCTGTACCAAGGGCTCCTCACAGCGCGTGACAACGCAGGTATTCATATTACACAGCACCAGGTCCAACATATTGTTAAAACTATTGACTATTGAGTTTGTCTGCGCAAGACCATTGGAATTTAAAAAACAATTATAATCTAAAATAACTTCATCCGGCTTGTTATTAAGATTAAAATCTCCCATTATGATGATGTTTTTTCCTTTTAAAAAATTTGATTTACTATCCACATATTCATAAAACTGAGATCTAATAGCACTATCGTCCGTGCAATAAAAATACGCTACACAAATAAACACTGTAATGTTGTCCTTCGTGACCTTGACCCAGAGATGTTCGCCTTCGGTCTCCAAATCCAAAATGCGACAAGAAACCATCGACTGCCTCACTGCTAGGCACACACCGCCGCCGCGCGCCCCGGTTCCCCTGTCCCTCCTGTAGACTGTATATCGCCTGTCGAACAGCTCAGAACTCAGAACAGCGGAGCTCAACCATGTTTCGGTGAGCGCGATGATGTCGTTATCCTGCATTGCCAGGTTTGTCTTGAATTCGTCGACCTTTGTATTTAGGCCACGGACATTTTGATAGCACATGTTAAAACACTTCATTTTGCTGTTGGGTGTTTTTCATAAAAGAACTTAAATTTGTTTACAGCAATTCCGGTAGGCCAAGTGGCGGGATTAAGGAATATATCCTTTTCCTCGTCCGGTATACCAATCTTGTATGACGAGTATGTGGAGTTCCTACTCGTCAATCTGGTGACTGTGTATGTGTCGCCACCTGTCACAGATTTCAAGTATTCAGCTACGGCTCCCGGTTCTGTGTCGGGGCTAAATCTCCACGCGTGGATATAGAAGATCCGGGCTGCCGCCCGCAAGTTCGTGTCCGTTTTGGTGCCGGTTATCTCTGGCGCTGGGACACGTTTACGTGTCCTGCGTTTTTGGGTTTGTGTTACCCACACTTCTTGATTTTTTGGCTCAGCTTGAACCAGAGCCTGCTCCTTGGCTATTTTCTGCCCTTTCCTGGTCTCCCGTACAGAACTATTAGTTATTCCGGCGTTTCCAGATGTTCCAGCGATACTTGATGTAGAAGGACCAGGGCTATCAGAAGATCTAGCTTTTTTTGAGGGTTTAGCGGTCGCCTGTGCCGCGGTTTGGTGTTCGGCGGTTGCCGACCCCTTCTTTTCAGCGCGGCTTGTGGCTTCTAGTGAGATTATTTTGGCACACAATTTTTCGATCGTGCCACCTTGTGTGACAATAATCTGCTTTTGTTGCAGAATATTGCAATTTAATGACTTAATATCGGTTTGTAATGCAGTTACCTGCTCAGTCAGGCTCGCGATCGCGCCGAGGACGGTTTCCCAAGCCTGGGTCGCTTTTGGGGCCATATCACTATCAAAATTTGATTAAAAATTTGGACCAAAAAAGATAACGTCCTCACTGTACAAAGATCACTTCTGCTAATTTACTTCCATACATAAGGGTTGCCACTAGAACTTCATTACGCACTGCCATCTTTGCTTTAGTGCTATTGACAGTGATGACTTTGAGTGCACCATTAATTGTATTCCTAGTATCAACCTTTATTTTGATACCTTTTTCCATTAATAACTAACTAACTAACTAACCATCACGCACTCTCTTCGAAGGGGTAGGCAGAAAGAATGGACTGCCACACTTTTCTTTCCTGACATTTCTCTCGCTTCCTCGACATTCATACATCGTGTCATGCACGCGCGTCGATTTCTCTAACTCCTCACATGGCCGACATTCAATATTTGATTTATTTGATCGTGCCACGTTTTCCTCGGTCTATCTCCATTTCTGGTTCCATTTACATTATTGACTACATTAAATACTTTTTTTACCATTCTTTCCATGTGTCCAAACCATCTTAATGATCCTTTCATTATTTTGTTCATAACACCATCATTCGCACCGCATTCACTTCTTATATTTTCATTCGACACTATCATACACAGAGTATCCACATATTTGTATAAGAGATCTCATTTCTAATGCACTTATTCTACTTTCATCCTTCTTTTGCCAGTTCCATGCTTCCCCATATGTAATATAAATAAGCAAGCATTATAAATGTTTGGTAGATTTTGTAAAATATATAAACTATATGTAATATAAATAAGCAAGCATTATAAATGTTTGGTAGATTTTGTAAATATTTTTATTACATGATGATTTTTAAGCTCACTGAAATACAAATGCATTTAATTTAGCCCCTATTGTGTGTCTGGCTTCATTTGCAGTATTAAAAAAATTGGACTTGAACTCCAGTTGGCTACATTTACAAATCAGACAGATAGTCCAAGTTCATCATAATATTACTTACAATTTAGTTGTAAAGAAAAAAAAGGTATTTAAATTCTAAATATGTGCTGCAAATGTAGTCTGCTGCAGTTCGAAACCATTTTTTTGGACTGCTAATATAGTCAGCCGCACTATAAGGGTTAAATATTAAAATAAATAGCCAGTCGATGTCGCCTTCAGTACTTTAAACACGGATTAAAAGTGAAATGATACATACTTTGGTGTCCTCCAGACGTTTCATCATGGCCTGCAGCTCATTCTGCCTCTCCTCCAACTCCTCCTTGGCCGCCTGCAGCTGACGGAGTTGCTCCTCCAGCCTCCTAATGATGTCCTGGGCCTCCACCAAGTTAGCCTGGAAGATGATAGAATAAAGAATCAAAATTAAAGATGAAAAAATTTAATTTGCAAGTTCTTGTTCCATTGGCCTTCAACATACATTTAAAATATGTAGCAAAATCAATTAATTAGATAAACAATATGGATCGGAATGATAAACAATGCCTAAGTGGAAGGCGGTACTCTCATAGAAGCCCAGAAGCCCGGCTTGCGTAAGAAATTTTGAATCAAAACCATCAAGTCTAAGAAATCATGCCCCCGCATTTACCAACAACCTACCAAATCACCTTGCATCAGACATTAGAGGAATAGCCACAAGAGCTGAACCTCTATAAGCCAGAAGAGGTTTTGATTCAAAATTTCTTACGCAAGCCAGGCTTCTATGGGAGTACCGCCACAGCTAATAATATATTCTAAGAGGGTCCAATAAGGGATGGATACTGCAAAGGAGATATATTTTTACCCAACTTAGAACCGTATAAGGCAAATATTGTTTATTAAAAAAAACAACCAAAATAATTTGTTCTTTTAATATTCTGTAACTCGTATGAATAAAAATATAAGAAAACAATAAATGCAATGAAGAAAATTTGCCCGAGCAATGCAAACTCCACATCTGATTAAAAGTTACAATAACGAAATCATAAATACAAAAAAAGAGCAAATTTTTAATAAATTCAAGGCATTGTTAACATTGCTTTTGTTATTTTCTGCTTGAATTCTATCAAATTTTATTTTTAATAGTTTTATTCATTTCCCCGATATATGTCTTCAAAATATGTTGGTAAAAAAATAATCTCAAATGTGTAAAAAAAAATCTGTTTTTTAAATCATAATAATGTTCATAAATGGTAGCCTCTACAAAAAATATATTTCAAAATATCTGAATAAATGTTGTATCAAACGCACCTGTGATCGCTCCATCTCTTCTTGCAGATTGCGGAGGCGATCTTCATATTCCTGCTGTTTACGTTCTGCTCTCTCTCGAGCGGCAATTTCCAATTGCAGTTTTTCTCTACGGGTAAGACAATAAGAAACGAAAATTAAATATAAATATAGCAGTAACAGTACAAAAATCATTGTTGGAATATCTTTCCTCTTCTAAATATACTTGAACTGTCGTCAAAAGGTATTTCTAAAAAAAACACATTCACAACATTGCGTCAGCTGTGGTCAGACAGAATGACCCTTGTGGTAAATATTATTAGCTAGCAAGGGACAAGACCTTTGACAAATTCAGTACTTGTTTATACTTAACATCAGTTCTATTCAAAATGGATGCAGAAACCCCTTTCTTTCTTACCATATTATAGTGTAAAGGTAGAAAAATAAATAGAATGTTTTAATATTGTCCCTGCAAAAATAGCATAAGTTTGACTATGTATGGTCCAGATAACTTAACGATCGGAACCAACCAAAAAAATGGTCTTACATATCCTCTTATTATATTATATATTATTACGGAATCATATGCTGTCATAAAGGGCAAATGATAACATTAACACTATACGGAGATTTGATACCAATCTCTGTCAAAATGAATATTTGGCAATTTAGTTGAAAATTAAAAACCTTAAATCAAAACTAAAAGAGACTCATCAGAATTTTTACTGCTATACGAGACAATATATTCCATATAAAAAATTCTTTAACATAATCCCATAAGTTTATTTTAAGCATTTATTTTAATACAAAAATTGACATAATGCCTTCATTGATTTTACAAATACTAGTTTTATTTAAGCAAAAAAGCAGTAATGTGCGTACGTGATTCATATCATATTTTACTGCATTTTTGTTTATGAATTACAACATTTTGACACCTGAAAAAGATAAGAGTTTTTTCAAAACCTTATTTTTGCCATTAGCTGCGTTATTGCTTATACAACAAAAGAAAACTATCCTTTTCCAAATCAAATTGAAAAGATAATTTTCACAACATTATGCAGCAGTGGTGTACATTAGGGTGTCCCTTATTTTTCAAAGTTTTAATTTTAAAATGCATAGGCTATTGTTTTATTCATTTGGGCCTAAAACATCCGAAAACATTTTTTTTTCCTTATTCGGAACAGTGTAACCCGTGCCGACTTGCGCGCAAAGATGTCCCATACAAATTGCGTCACAGGAGCGGCGCGCTGTCGTTGTTATTATCATTTAGTCTAGCTTGTCAGGTAGTAGCACGGATTGTTTTATATTTCAAAGATGTCAATGGAACTAAGAAACAATTGAAACAGTATTTTCTTGGTTGGTGAAGTAAATCACCAAATAACAGGGGTAAACTACCATCTAATCGTCAAGTTCTCGCAGTTCTATTTTTCAACATACGTGAATTTAATTTGACTGTTAATGAAAGCCCAAATCTTGTCATTCTGGAGTGTAACATATTCTGAAAAAAGGCTAGAATACCTACCAGAGCTGTTCTAAATTATGTTTAGAAGTTGGTAGATCTTTATCAGGTCTGACGAGAACTGCGAAAAATAGCAAGAAGATTCAGGACTTACATAGGCGCCGCGAAGAGATCTTTCAACTTGAATTAGATAATTTATTCGATATCGCACAAGCAAATTCTCTTAAATGTGCTGTGATACGACAGCATCTTATACAGGATGCTTGAACGGAGCTTGTGTGCAAAAACTAGAAAGAGATTTGTTACTCTTTGCTTGCCGCCATCATATATATGAGCTGATGCTCAAAAGTGCGTTTGAATCACAAAATCGATTATACGAGATGATAACAGCGATATCATTGAGCTTGCTATTGTTTTTCTGGGTGGAGGCAATGAAAATAAAATAAAAATCAGACCTGTGGGCCCAATGCATCAAGCACGATGGATGGCAAGAGCTCTTAAAAATACGTTTGCTGCAGTCCTAGTTTAAAATGTGCGCTAAGGACAAACAAGCTTTACGAGCTGTTTGTTTATTTATTGTGGCAGCTTATATGAAGCCTTGGATTGAATGTAGTTTGGCGATAAAAGTTCCGAATCAAGATTTTTGTTTTTTAAAAACCTTAAAAGATTGCGAAGAAGTTGACAATTTCCAAAGCGGTTTTATACAAGTTCAATCAACATTTGTTGTACTCGTCAGAGAAAATAGCCATCTTTTTAATTTTCGATGACAACGTTGATAAGCAGACCAAAGGAAACATTGTAGAAAACTTACAAAAAGAAAGTTTTGGTGATTCGGGAAAGATATATGTTCCATCGAAGGAACAGATGTCTGTCTCTCTATATGGTACGTAAGTAGTGTTTAATCTGGTATTTAAATTAGCACTTATTTGTTTTATTTATAGGTACTACAAGTATTTGTTATCTTGTTTTATGGAAATCTTTGAATGATTTTGTTTCTCTCAAGAGTAAAGATTTATTTTCAAGACTGAAACTTGATAGTAGTTTCTTTCAAGAAATTGTATCATCATAGAAAGATAACGCGGAGTTTGTGGAAGCTAAAAAGAAGGTTACTAGCTTAAAATCAGTTAATGACACAGCTGAAAGAGCTGGTAATATAATAAAATACTTTCATGGTTTGACTACCGCAGATGAAGAACATAAGCAGTTCATATTATGTTGTGTGCCAGAACATAGAAAAATTTACCCAGACTGTAAAAAAAGAGACTTTGAAGAGGAAATATCAAAGTAAATAAATATAAATTCGGATCTTTTTTGATAATTACAAGAAAAAAATTATATAAATACATGTTTTCATTAATATTTATCTAACATAATGGTTTTAAGTGATCATCTACAATTACATTTAAGAGACACTTAAACCGGCTATTTTCTAAAACTTTGAGGGCAAGTCGGCACGGGTTAGAATTAACGTAGGAAGTTGAAATTCTGTATTTTGGTAACTAGTAGACTATTAAACATAATTAGGGGGTATGCGTTTCAAAAATCTAAAAAAAATTTGTTTTGCCCATATAAGGGACACCCTAGTGTACATAGCATACAAGCTATTGTGTTTAATTAATCATGTGGCATTGAGCCTTTGCAGTAGCTAATCCATCAGCTCTATAGGTCTCCCTTCATACCATAGGTGTATAAATGATTGCCGACAGATACTGACTCCATATTTTTTATATTCCATACCCACATTAAAATCCAATTTATATGAAATCAAATGTATGCTATTATTTTCTGACTGATCGCGAATATCAGATGATGTGTTCATTTTTAGTTTTATTACACGTCTCAATGCACCATTGAGGTGATTACATCACAAAAACGGCGCTTTAAAAGTTGGCATATCACTAATATTATTATTATTGATGATATAAGTTATTTTAAAGTTGATTATTGGAAAGAAGGATCAATTCAACGTGTAAAATAGCTTCATTAAAGTGAAATTGGGTCGACCATATAGTGAGGACAACGGATGATCAGTGGACTAGACGCACCCTGGAGTGGCGACCGAGAACTGATTACAGAAATCCTGGCAGACCAAAAACAAGATGGTCTTATGACATCAAACGAGTGGCAGGAGTTCAATGGCACAAAGTGCAAGGGAAAGAGAGTTGTGGAAGTAGGGAAAGGAGGCCTATGTCCAACACTGGACGATTATTGGCTGATGATTATAATGATTGGACAGAAGGCACGGGGTGAAGGTCACTGCTGCAATTGCGTGTTACCTCTGCTGCTGTTTGGCGACCTTCTCATCGCGCGCTTGTGCCTTCATCTGCTGCACGTCGATGGTGTCGGGCTTGCGGCGCCGCATGTACAGCTCGTGGTTGCCCATGCAGAGCGCCAGGATGCGCTTGTTGATGCGCACGCGCGGCGCGAAGAACACAAAGTCGGGGGCCTTCTTGTCGATGGGCTTGATTATGAACTTACGTTCGCTGAACGAGATGTTGCGGATCTCTGACCACGGGAAGCCAATCTTGGGGGTTAGCCTGAAACATTATAAATATAGAAATTATTATACAAGGTATTGTGAAGACCGTATCTTGGATCAAAAATTTACAAAAAATGCATGTATAATAAATCACGTATTTGCCTGTAAAAGCAATTTTTTTTTTATGATACTGTTAACCTTTTCCTTGTGGAAATATTGCATTAATATTCCTTTAAAATGTTCCAGCTGAGGTTTTTCATGGTTTCCTCAGCTGTAATGTAAATGTCGGAACATATACAGATTGCCCATGGACCACAGCTTGACTGAGTCAGGCACAAAACACACAAAGAAGAAATTTAACAAAAAAAAAGCCAAATAGATATTTTTTTTCTAAAATAACAGTAAGTAAATTAAATACAGAAATAAATTTAATAATAATGGGTAATAAACTTGAGTTAAACAGAAAGGAAAATAGCATTAACATTGGAATTACACAATTCAGATTTATTTTATTACATAAAACTGATTTTCACTTATATTAAATAGAAAAAAAAAGTGTTTAAATTCAAGGAAAAAATATGAATACAATTCATCATAATTTTAAATAAAATATAATTGTTTATCTTACAAAACTATTTCATTTTTATTATATTTTATTTCAGATTCATCAAAAGAATATTTAATTCAACTACAGTAGAATGTCGCTTATCCGGACTAATTGGGACTGGAGGTGTTCCGGATACCGATTTTCCGGATAATGTACACATGTAATCCAACTCGAACACAGCGGGAGACTGACTGTCCATAGGGTGTGAGGGAGAACGATAGGAGGAGGGAGAAGGATCAGATCAAATCAAATCAGTTTATTTTCTCAAAAGATATTACAAACCATTTTTATAGTTTTAAGACATCTATTAAGAACAGGTAAAATATAATAAATATATAATACCAGGAATGCATGAGAGATGGTTCGACATTAGGAATACAAGATACTCTCCAAAGTCAAAAGTATTTGTCTTCTGAACGTACTTTCACGAATATGAAAGACATCGATCTCCGAAGCGATCATGTTCAGCAGTTTGATTGCTCTCCCCACCGGCATCACCAGAAGCAGGTTGATTCTGCATGCTGGAAGATAAAACAGTCTGTGCTGACGCTGTCGAAGATAACCAACCATCCATCATAAAGATGGATAGCCTCCAAGATGACGGAATTCTCAAAGAATCCCCTGATAAGTCTGAAGAAATGGGTATGTGTGCACCCATCCCTTCTTATCTGCAAACTATTGGTCCCCAGCATGCCCAAGAGGAATGCAGTGGGATAAAGCCACGGATAGCTACCAAACTCCCTCATGTAGAGATATCTCAGAAATCTTTTCTGAACCCTCTCTAACATGAGCGAGTATCTCGCCTCGTGGGGACTCCGTATCACCGAGCCACACTCGAGCCAGCTCCGGACCAATGAGTTATACAAAATTCTCAAAACATAGGGATTCTTGAAAACTCTACCAGTTCGGAGAATAAATCCCAATATTTTCAAGGATGATGGAACCCACATCCAATGTTGTGTATGTGTGGTGGGATAAGCCATGCGTAGGTCACGCTACAGAATACTTCATCATCTCGGCTAGTCCAGATAATTGACATTCCAGTTAACTGACGTCCGGATAAATGACGTTCTACTGTACAAGTAAAAATAACTACTTAAAATAAGATATATTTTAATTATAAAACAAGTGAACCTACTTGTCGTCCTTTTCATAGATATTGAGCCCAAGGGCATCCACACCCAGATACAGTTCCGTGCCCTTCTTGTTGCGAATCTCAAAATAGTTGACACCGTACATCTCCAGGTCCTGTGCGATCTTCAGGTACTCCATCATGGCATCCTCGCGCAGCATGGCGCGGTGCTCGTGCCACCAGGTAGTGATGGACTGCTCCCACTCCTCCTTCGTCATCTTGTGCTGGTCCATAACCCTGGAAATTTACAATTCTCTTATTATAATCAAGTTCATATGTAACTGATATTGTTTATTTATTTAGGGTAACAAACAGTGATTGCAATACATATGTAAAAACACATAGATGTAATAGAATAAGGCCAATTGCATGCTACCACAAAAATAAATGATTAGAATAATTAACTACATTAGTGTCCAAGTCTAAAGTGATGGTATTTGAAAAGGAAGAATGTATGACAAATTGTGACTTAAGTGCGAATGGTGAGAAACTGGAGCAAGTTAACGAATTTATTTATCTGGGAAGCATCTTTACAAGAGATTGAAAAATTGAGAAAGACATCGAAAGAAGGGTCGGTGCTGGGAAGCAAATAAATGGCGCTTTCAAAGTCATCACTGCACATAGAAATATATCCACTAAAGCATAGATGGCACACATAATAGAGTTCTAGTGCCAACCTTTATGTACGGAAATGAAGCTTGGATCTGGCGAAAGAAGAATGAAAGTAGGATAAATACCATAAAAATAAGATCACTGAGAATTATGTGTGGGCAAAACGATGTGTGATAGAATATCGAACGAAGAAATAAGGAAGACATGTAAAGCAGATTATTGCATCATAAGCAAAATTAAAAAAGGATCCCTGAGATGGTTTCGACTTGTGGAACGAATGGATGAGAGAAGAATGGTTAAAATGTTGTATACAAGGAGTGTGAGTTGAAAGAGAAGCTGTGGTAGACCAAGGAAAGCATTGTATGACCAAATTAATCAAATACTATAAGGCGGCCACATTCGAAGTCGGAAAAATCGACAAAAGTGTGGGTTTAAAAGAAAAATCGATGAGCTATGCAGGACGGGTATTTTTTATTATATACTTATTAACAATAACATTTTTTTTTACATCCTGAATTTGTCTTTATACAAAGTAACATATCCACCGTTATTTTAATTTAATTTAGTAAACTACTGTTTTATACGGTTTTACATGGTACTTATCCACTGTGTAAAAAGGGAGTCCAGTATATTACATTCTTCTTCTTGTGGCCTGTTTCTTAAGAGAAATTGGTCTCCTGCGAACTCGACTCCCAGCTGTCAGTCCAATTCTTTGGTGGTCTGCCCGGGAGTCGTCTACCTTGGGCTTGGCCGTGCAACACAATGAAGGGGAGTCTGGGTGTGCATACCAGTATCTTCTCCTTTGCCTTCCCCATCTAACGACATCCTCGACCTTGCATATCTCCCTTATCCTTGAGTTCCTTATTCTATCTCGTAGTGTCTTGCCAGATATGTTTCTGAGCGCCTTCATTTCTATTTCATTTATTTATTTAATTACTGCCAAAGTTGTTTTAAATTCAAAGAACAATAGTTGTGGCATTCACACCTTTGTCGTAATGATACTATGGGTAACCTAGTTATTGTTCCAAAGATTTATGAAGTTACCTCTGGGGTAGGAGACGGTCGTTGGCCAGGAAGCCTGAGTTGTGGTTGGCCTTGTGGAAGTCTCCGTGTCGGGCTTGCACTGCGTAAGAGGCCAGTAGCACCGACGTCTCCGGCGGACAATATATCTCGTCTGAGAGGATGGCATTCTTGACCTGGAAATCATAAGAGATTTATGTATTATAGAATCGAAAATTTCGGAAGAATCTAAAGCAATTAATTTACTTGTCAAAAATATTCATACTGAGAGCCCGTTACAGAACAATGTGAGCCTGGGAACTCGAATTATAATTTGAATAATTGAATTGTAAATTTTTATTATGATATTCAGATTTGAGAAGAAATTAATTTTAAAAGATCTGGGTCATGGAGCAGAATCCACTAATTAATGAGCATACCATTTATAAAGCTTACAAAACATTAACACTTTATTTTACAAAAAAGATGACAATAAAAAAATATTAAATAAACATTTTTTTCTCTAAAACACCTTTAAACTAAGTTACACTAACAACAACAACAAACCATCACGCCGTTTCACCGCAGGGGTAGGCAGAGAGAATGGACCGCCACACTACTCTATCCTGACACACCTCTCTAGATTCCTCCACATTCATACGAGTCATACACGCATGTCGATTCTTCCGACTTCTTACATGACCAACCTTTTAAAATTTGATTAATTTGATCATGCAATGTTTTCCTCTGTCTACCTCAACTCCATACTCCATTTACAGCGTTAACGTATAATTCCTTTACCATCCTTTCTCCATCCATGGGCTCCATATGTCCAAACCAACGCAGCGATCCTTTCATAACTAACTAACCATCACACTATTCACATGACACGCTCACCGAAGGGGTAGGCAGAAAGGATAGACCACCACACTGTTCTTTCCTGATATACTTCTTTCACCTTGAAATTCATACACCATGTCATGCACACACTTCCATTTCTTACATTTTTCACATGCATTTAAAATTTTAATGATTCGATTGTCACGTGGCTAGTCTTCCTCTATTTCTTGCTCCATTCACATTGTTAATGCATACTTTCTTTATTCTAACCATCTAAATTTACCTTTAATTATTCTGTACATAAAGCTTTCATCCGCACTGTATTTACTTCTTATATCTGCATTGTTGTTACACATTCGTCTAAGAAATCTCATTTCCACAGCCTTTATTCTACTTTCATCCTTATTTTGCCAGTTCCATGCTTCACTTCTATACATAGAGGATACAGTTATGGAGTTGATAAATACTTGAGCTCTTTTTGCATTAACCAATCGGAAACTTGCACTTATTCAACATAGTTACACAAAGTTATAGCAGTAAGTATTAATAAGGCACGGTAATAGTCAACCTATGACACACAATTAAATCATAAGCTTAGCCTTAAGAGTCAAAGAACACAAATAGAATTGGAAATACCTCAATTTATTATGCAACATTCAACTATTACAGTAAAAGAAACATTATATTCTTGATAAAAACACTCCATGATCACAGCAGCTCTAGGCACTTCAAATAAACATTGAGAATACATTGTTTTATGATCCATAATATATCATACTTTATTGTTTGCACCTTGAATGTCATTTCTGATAAATAATCATAAATACACTACTGTTTCATGAATTTTTAGCAATATTTTTTTGCATGATTATACAAATATAAAAATAAAATATAAATTGATCTTAAATAACATCTTGAAAAAATGGCAGTCCGGGTTCCGAGGCTTGTGTTCTTGTTCTGTGAGCGATGTTGACTTTTTACCCCAGAGTAGCAGAAATGAGAACATTGCGACCTATTGTGGGGAGAACCCTTAGAGCAGAGGTTCCCAAACTTTTTATCCCGTAGACCCCTTGGGGATTTCTTCTATTTTGTGTAGACCCCCTGCAGGGGAAATAAAATCCGAAACAAGAAAGCCGGAATTCGTCTTCGACCTTTTTTTAGCACATTGAGGAAAATTTGCCGGTCGCCGAAGATTTCAATCGTCCGTTTCCCCAAATACGTAAGCTTAAAAAAGAGGTCGCCAACGATTTCGATATTCTTTTGACTTTCAATATTCGGCTTCAATTTAGTAGAACCATCTCGTGGACCCCCATTTACATCTCATGGACCCCCAATTTTTTTTACAATTATTGTAGACCCCTTGCAAGTTGTCGTAGACCCCTGGGGGTCTACGACAACTTGCGGGAATCACTGCCTTAGAGCAATGAAGAAATTCACAAATCCTGCAAAATTGAAGACATAGTGAGATGGAGTTGGCAGAGAAGACGATTCTGGAGAGACCACATCGAGAGAATGGATCCAGCAAGATTTCCTAATATCATGATGCACGAGAATCCAGAAGGCCGTCGACCACCAAAGAAGTGGAGAGAAGGCTGGTCGTCTTCATCACAGGAAGAAAGTTAATATCATGCATAAACAGATCGCAAGATCTACAATCAGAAGAAAAAGAAGAAAAAATATGTTTCCTTGAACATGAGCATACAACTTTTGAAGAATTTTTCAAACTCTCTCTAGACCCTCCCAGAGGTCTTACTCCGGATGATCTTGAAGCATAAAGGGTCTTGATTGCTTCAGCCGATCTTGACATGTACAGGATCTTGATTGCTCCAGTTTTTCCTTCATGGTATATGTGAATAATCCATGCTAGGTGACCGGCTCTCTTGGTGTTTGTTATAAAGGGCTGAAGGGTCATTGCGCGGAACTCTTGATTGTTCCTTTACTTCTAAATTTATACTGCAATACCAGGTCTGTGAGAACCCTAGAATTATTCTTAGAATCATTGTCTTTAATCAGAATAATCTTCGTTGGTCTTTAAAAGTCATTATCCAGAAACCATATGTCATTGACTTGATGGTGGTGTTTCTGAACAGAAGCATATTAAACGAAGCTGCACCAAGTAGGCCTTTTGAACTATGTACTCTAACTCTGTGTGAATATCATTGGGTTCCGTCATGACAGTACCCAGATAAGTGAAAAGTGAAGACGTGGAAAAATAAATTAATAACCAGAAATAATGAAAGAGTATGCTTTAGGACATACCTGGAGGTAGAAAAGGCGGAGAGTGATGTCTTGAATTAATTCCTCGGCAACATCTTCAGGGTAGAATTTTGCCCGGAACTTAAACTGGAGTGGATTTTCCTTTTTGACATCCTGGTTCATAACCTGAAATAAAACATTCATAGTTTAATACAGAGTTGATGAAACATTCATCGGGTACTGTACACACATATAAATAAAATTAATTCATAATAAATAATTATTGGTAAAAAAAAATTATACTATTTACAAACTTAAAGATATAAATCAGTATATATACACATGTAATGGAAAATGGGTATCTACAATAAGAAACTTTTAAAATAGTTAAACAAGAAACTCATACACTTAAGTCAAAATGGTATGCAATATATTTGTCAAATAAATTTATTAAACTATAAAAAGGAACAAACCTACAAAATTCTAACTTATTTATAATGCAACTTTATAAAAATTAAAAATAATATCTACATAAATGGTTAAATCCAACATTGAGTAAAAGACAAATGAAATTGATTCATGTATGTTTTAGACACAGTAAATGTTTTGTTCTAAATTTGAACTCCTTCAATTATATTATATTATTAATTATTTTAAATCCTAGCCAGAGTCCATAAAGAACTTTTATGTGTGAAAAATAATTTTAAAAAATTATATAATAAACTTGCAACATATTTTACATAATGTTGAAAATGACCTTTCTTTACTTAAAACTAAATTTATGATATGCGCAAATAAAATAAATCACTAATTGTGCACATGAAAAAGCAAATATAACAGCACATACATGGTTGACTGCTGCATCTAACCAAAATACAATGAAATAAAAATATATTTACTTAAAATGAACAGAAAGTGAATTTCTGCAGAATGCACAAATGATTTCTCTCCTTACCCAAGATGAGAATGGCATGGACCCTGTCTTTTGCCATGCCAAACACGAGAGCCAATAGGAAGCATTAAAACAAAATGAGAATAATACATTTTAAATTGTACAGAATCATACATCTAATCTATATTTAAAACAAATATTAACATGTAACACATGATAATAGACTGTACCGAATTAATTAAAATTAATCAAGGAACTATTTGTTGAAATAAACTTGCAAAAACAAAACTGCAAATTTACAATTTATCTAACTTTATGACAACAAAATGACGCCACTCTTAAATTAAAAAAAATATATATTGACGATATTAAAATCTCTTTTCATCTTTATATACACATGTACGAGTACATGAACAGTACTGTAAAGTAAATTCAAAGAAGGGATATTTACATCCACGAAATCCCTTTCAATATAAAAATGGTAAGCTTGTATAAAAAGTATAAAAAATATTCATATCCAACTATTCAAGTTCAGTCTATTAATCCAGATACAATATAATTAAAAATAAATTGTGAGAACAAGGTGAACTGAGAAAATGTGTGATTTCATATTACACAATTTAGATTTAATTAATTTAAAAAAATGGGGATTATAAACATATATTGTATGTATCTAGTGGTGATGAGGTTCGCAATCCATCACACCACGTCTCCCGCAGGGAGGGAAAGAAAAGGACGGAGTGCCGCATCGGATTTAGTGTGGCAGTCCATTCTTTCTGACTACGGGAGACGGCGTGATGGCTAGTTAGTTAGTTAGTTTTATCTAGTAATACAAAATTTCCAAATGAATTTTCCAATTTCCATACAAATGATGGTTAACTTATTGGATAATTCATTAAATGTTCCATATTTCATATGACATAACCTTTTAACATGACAATTATTATTTTTTAAATTAAAAGTTTATTATTATTATATAATGTGTCTTATGTACATGTGTAGGCACTATTTTATGTTAATATTAATAATTTTTAATAATAATAATTCCGATCATAATTTACAAAAAAAGACATCTAAAATTAAACCTATACAAACCTATATAAAAAAAAGAAAAAACCTATACAAAATTTTAGTATGCGCCTAAAATAGATATGTTAATTCTTGTATTTTTTATTATTATTATTAAATCTAAATATAATAAAATACTCGGAATAATTTAATGATATAAGCTACATTAATCTATGACAATCATTTCTATACTACAAGCAACTAGATTTTCTTAATAAATGAGAAAGAAAAAAAAAGGGGGGGGGGGGCGTGTTTAGAACACAAAAAAATATTAAATCATTTAATTTTTCAAAATATTACAAAACTCAATAATGTTCGATAAAATTGCCGCCGAATATTACGTACAAATGTTACAAACAAAACTACTTCGTTGTTTTAAAAAATATAAATAATCTCCTTGATACCTAACTAAGAATAAATAATATTATTAACTGTTCAATTATAAAACTTTGTTTATGTATCACAATTTTTATAATTGACATAGGAACAAATAAACATAAAGGTTCGAAAAATTTATAGATTCTTGTAACACCTGATGATGTCAACGCAGGTTAACGAAAGAGCTGTCGCGAAAAATAAATAAATTTACAAAGTTTTATAATTTAACAGTTAATAATGTTGAAGTATCATGGTGTTTCGGCCAAAACAATGGACTATTTAATAAATAATATGCTTGTGGCGTACGTTCATTCTATGGAGAACACGAGAAAAATAATAAATATTTATTTATTTATCATTTTAATGTATAAGATTGGGTTAAATGGGATAAATACTACACGAAACACCAAAGAAATCTATTTTAAAAGGGAATTACGTAACTTATTTGGAGTTTTTAATGAAGCATCTTTCAAAAGGCTACAGATAATTTTATCAAGACACAAACATGGACCAATTAGGATGAGTGAGAAAAAACGTAAACAAAATTAATTTTGAGTTTTCAGACTAGTTCAATTACGAAATACGCAAAAGTGCGTCAATAATAATACTGGCAATTATATGATTTCGTATTTTGGATCTACTGGGTCGAGGAAAAAAATGATTTTACGGGAGAAACGCGGGTACAATCGCTCGTTACCAGGTCATCCTCAATGTCATAAATCTGTTCCTCTCGGTCCAGGCTGTCGGAAGATTTCCACCGCGTCCACGTCTTATTGACGCACTTCAACCCCTTCTCCAGTAAATTGTCTGGCTTCAAGAGACCACGAAACAAAATCAGGAAACGGAAATTTAAATTTTATAGCACACACATTCATCGCATTAATGTATTATATATGATTATAACTAACTAATCATAATGCCTGTCTCCCGTAGGGGTAGGTAGATAAAATGAACCGCCACATTGTGCCGTCCTGACATACTTTTCTAGAGTCCTCTACGCACGCACGTCGATATCTCCGACTCCTCACGTAGCCGACATTCAATATTTAATTGTGCCAGGGTTTCCTCGGTCTTCCTCTATTTCTAGTTCCATTTACATCTTTAACATATACTTTTTTACCATTCTTTCATCATTCATTCTTTCCGTGTGTCCAAACCATCTTAATGATCATAAGTTCGCACCGCATTCACTTCTTATATTTTCATTCGACACTCTATCATACAAGTAAACACATTCGTCCAAGAGATCTCATTTCTACTGCATTTATTCTACTTTCATCCTTCTTTTGCCAGTTCCACGCTTCGCTTCCATGCTTAAGGGTCGGTACAAGAACACCATTCTATAAATATGAGATACAATTAATAAATAAAATAAATCATTAAAAAAGAAAACTTCTGCAATTTTTTTTTTCAATATGTAAATAGTAAATACCTACTCCCTGCGAGATGACACGGGCAGGTTGGAACACATTACGCAAGCGTAAAACTTGCAGAGGTTTTCCTGCTTTTTGACACATACGAGTATTTCCAATAAAACATTCAACTGATTTTATTGTTTCTGGAACAATGATGTAAAACTCCATAGTAAATAATTAATACGAATGAAAAATAAATAAAGTTTTCTAGAAATGACAAGTTCAAATGCCATTTGATAATGCCTTAGAAGGGCGAAACATGTCATTCCCATAAAATATAAAAAAAATTCTAGAAAACTGACGTTTTCATTCGTATTACTCATTCAACTGTTTGACGATTTCTCGTTGGTTGTTGTTTGAATATTCCGAAGTACACGTGACTCAAGTTAACATGCATGAATCCATGTTTAACGAGAGGAGAAAAACGCCCGAGTAATTAAATTTGAGCAGCACGTCATATTAACATAATATCAATGTGCAGGTGACGTAACTGTTTGCCTTTCATAGAAATAAAAGATGATTTCACAAGTGATAAAGCTGGGGCGACCTTCCGAGTGTGATCGGCAATCGTTTCAAGAACGGGTGAAGACATTACCGATAAGCCGAATGGAATTGCCAGCCTAATGAGACACAGCTTCATAAGGAGGTGCAATCATAGGGGTAATATCTAAGAGTAGTTAATTTAAAATATATATATACCCGGGAGAATAAAAAAAATACGAATATATTTTACGAAAATGAATATGATACATTAATCGGATCGGGTCGGGTGGTGGTCTAGGGGATTAAACCCTTTGCTACTAATCCAGGGGACTTGGGTTCAACCCTGGACACTATCAGATTCCTTCCTCATAATAATGAGCTATTTTCTGCTCATATTGAAGATTTTAAAATAAATTCTAATACCATTGATATATCCTTGGTGTTAGTCTTTTTTTTTAAATAATTATTCTTGAAAGTTTGGTAATAAACACGTTTTAAAACTAACTAACTAAGCATCACGCCGTCTCCCGAAAGGGTAGGCAAAATGAATAGACCACCACACTGTTCTTTACTGGCGTAATTCCCTGACTTCCTTAACATTCATACATCGTGTCATGCACGGAAGTCGCATTCTCCGACTCCTCACGTGGCCGAAATTTAATGTTTGATTGATTCGATCGTGCCATATTTTCCTCGGTATTCTAGATATGTTAACATAATTAACATACACTTCCTCTTTCATTCTATCCATAATAATAATAATAATAATTAGGCTAATTTGTATAGCGCCGTTTTTGTGAATAATTCACCTCAAAGTTGACAATGTTTAAAAGTCGTGATAGCTGAATCTGAACAACTATTATCAGATTGTTGGTGCAATCTGATAATAGTTGTTTGTATTTTATGCCATATTTTGAAAAGATTTCTCATGTCCAAACCATCTTAATGATTCTTTCATTATTTTGTTAATAACACATTCGCACTGCATTCATTTAGTATATTTGCATTTGACACTTTATCATATACAGAATTAATACACATACGTCTAAGATCTCTTATTCTTGCATTTATTCTACTTTCATCCTTCTTTTGCAGTTCCATGCTTCACTTCCATACACGTTTTATAAATAAATGATATAGATATCTATAAATTATAGTACGTATTGCATATAAACATCGAAGGTAATGTAACACTAATAATCATAATTGAAAATACCTGAGATAGCGATGAATTGAATCAAGATAACATTATTGTTATTGGGGCTCAAGGAATAATAGAAGAGTTGTTTATGATGCCTATAAATATTAGTGTACATAAATTTCATGTCCTCGACACCTCGGGAATAGTTTTATGTCGTATATTCAAAGAATAAGCGCATTCCAAGTGTGATGTGTTGAGTTCACATGCATCCCTAATAGGATTACAGGTCTTCGATCCACATACATGAACCTTTAACCCCTTTCATAACCAATGCAGGATCGATATGCGATACATTATAATAATACGTAGATAATTCGATGCCACGCGAAATGATATCAATTTAAATTTACGAAGAAGACAAAAATAAACATATTTTATTGTGGAGTAGAGATGTGTTATCATTAGGGCTTGAAATTAGTATAAAAATGATATTTTCTCCTGGGCTTAGCTATAAAAAAGCGACCGTTTTTAGCGTTTTGAATTCTACATTTGATAATTGACATACGAAACATGTCATTCGTACAAAATATAATAAAACTTCAAGAAAACAGACGTTTTCATTCCTATTAATGATTTAATATGGAGTTTTACATAATTGTTCAAGAAACAATAAATCTATAGACCCTTGTTAGAGTTTGAGAATGCCCTCGCAAGGCGAAACAAATTTGTCACTACTATTTATATAATTTAATATATAAATTAAATCCAAGTAAATTATAAATCGTGTTTACTATTATAAATTAATAATGGAGTTTTAAAAAACTAAAACAATAACTATCAATAATCTATAGACCCCCTTTAGACCTAGTTATTAAAGAATATAAAAACATAAAATTAGGGTTTTGCCAATATTTTAGGATATTTCAGTTTTTTTTAAGAGATTATTTCATCCATTCTGCGGGGAGAACGTGTAGATGGCGCCATTGATGATTGCCCTATCTACAAGTTCTTACCGCCATACGGCTCTGTTCGGACATACATCTAGAGCTTCCTTTACATTCATACATTGCAACATGCACGCTCGTCGATTAATCCGACTTCGAATGTACCCGCATTTTAATAAATTTATTAATTTGGTCATGCCATGCTTTCCTTGGTCTTCCACGGTTTCTCTTTCCATTAACACTACTTGTATATAATATTTTAACAATTAGACTAAGATAAATTTATTGAAATAAAATGAGATATTATAAAGGATAATTAAGAAACTCAATAAATAAGCAGATAATTATAAATTTATGACTCTATGTATTTAAGAAACACACATGCGAATGTATAATTAAAAATGAGGACGCTAAAAGCAAGATGTTTTCCTGTTGACTTGTGTGTTGAATAGAGCTATTTCACACTAGAACCGAGTGGTTTTTTTTACTAGATCACTCACACACGCACACCTATTACACACACACCGTCATCGCCTACCAAATAAATTATGTAAAACTAAATACAACGAAGCCATAATAATTGTAATTTTCTAGTTGGACTTCGTATGTGATACGGCGTGTGGCCTTGTGGAAAATTAACGAAAAAGTTACCCGTTGACACCTGAGAAGGCAGAGCGTGCAAGTAAATCATTTTATTGCAAAAAAATAATATATAGCGATTGGGAAACCGAATGAAATTCTAAGTGAAAACGGTTTCCCGTTTTCTCTTTTAGCTGCTTCATTTGCACGAGTGACGGCCATTTGCGAGCTTTGCATAACGTTATTAACATCTTCAATTATGCCACTTTAATATCCAAGTGCCGCTATGATAGCTAATTTCATTTTAAATGACCCTGGATGGTACTCAGGCGATAGATGGTACCGAAATGAAAGGGGTGAATGGCACTCGAACAAGCCGAAAGATACGGAAAAATAACAACAACCAATCACGCCGTTTCCCCGAAAGGTTAGCCAGAGAAAATATGACGCCACACTACTCTATACTGACACACCCCTCTAGCTTCATACAACGCATTCATACAGCGAACGTACGTCGAATCTTCCGACTTCTAACAACACCTTGAATATTTAATTTAATTTGATCATGCCAGATCCCCCCTAGCCCTCTTTCGGAGGGACACTCCGGGCCATACATTTAGCCCCATCATAAAACAACTACCAAATCCCATTCCAACAATGTTTCCTACAGACGTAAGAGGAATAGCCATTAGAGCTGAACCTCTGTAAGCCAGAAGATCCAAGTCCATGTCCAAGTGTTTTTCCTCGGACGTACTCGACTCAGCAATCGTATACTTTATATAACAACAACAAACAATAACGCCTTTTCTCCGAAAGGTTAGGCAAAGAGAATAGAACGCCATACTATTATATTCTGACACACCTCTCTAGCTTTCTCCACATTCATACAGCGAGTCATACACGGACGTCGATTCTTCCGACCTATAATATTTTATTCATTTCATCGTGACACGTTTTCTTTAGTCTTCCTCGACTCCACAATCGTATTCTTTAAGCAAAAACAAACAATCACTTCGTTTCCGAATAGAACGCCACACTACTCTATCCTGACACACTTCTCTAGCTTCCTCCACATTCATACAGCGAGTCAATCACGTACGTCGATTCATCCTATTTCTAACATAACCGACCTTTATATTTGATTAATTTGATCCTCCCGTGTTTTCCTCGGTCTTCTTTGACTCCACAATCGTATACTTTTTTACTTAACGTATACTTTCTTGACCATTATTTAATCATCCATGCGTTCCATATGTCCAAACCAACGCAATGATCCTTTCATAATTTTGTTCACAATACTTTCTTCAGTTCTACATACGGATACGGAAAAAAGTAAAGCAAAATGGTAGATCATATGATTCTTGTGACGTTGCAGAAACGATCGCGCTCTTCGAACAAACTGTTTTATAACATGCATGCAGCGTAATTACTTTAAGATGGCAGTAAACAATGGAAAAGTTTAAATAATAACAGTTGATCGTTGTGATAAAAGAACAACACATTTAAAACATTGGCAGTATCAGTCGGTATAATTTAATGAAAAATATTCATTTCATACAAATGAATTAAATAAAACCTAACCAACTAACCACCACGCCGTTTCCTCGGAGGAATTGGCAGAGGATGGACCGCCATACGGTTCTGTCCTGACATACCTCTATAGCTTCCTCTACATTCATACATCGTAACATGCACGGTCGTCGATTTTTCCGACATCATTTCATTTCATTTATTTTAATAAAAATTACAGACATATTTCCAGATCGTTTGCATTTAAATGCAATATATACTCTTTTGAATTCTCATAATGATGAGAATCCAAAAGAGAAGCATTAAAAAATAAGCTTAAGAATTAGAAATAATCATAACATTGATATTGCATCCCTGAAGCAACTCACACTATCACGAAATATGGCGACCTCTGAAACTACCCGATTAAGCAATAAGATTGCCCTACCCACACTTCGAATGTGGCTGCCTTATAGTATTTGATTTATTTGATCATGTCATGCTTTCCTTGGTCTTCCACGGCTTCTCATCCCACGCACACTGCTTGTAAACAACATTTTAACCATTCTTCTTTCGTTTAATCGCTCCATACGTCCAAACCATCACAGGGATCCTTTTTTTTTATTTTACTTATGATGCAATCATCTGCCGTATGTTTTCTAGCTCATTATCAGCTAAGTCTTCTGCGATCGGTAGATTGACTGTGCCAAAACGCTGTCCATGCACAAACTTTGGCGACCGAGCCTTCGCGGTAGCCGGCCCTTCAGCCTGGAACAGTCTTCCAGCAGACCTTAAGTGCATTGATAATCTATCAGAGTTTAGATCGAGACTCAAAACGCACCTTTTCAAATTATCATTTCCTGACAGGAATGGCTGATCGACTTCGTCAGGTGCAGCCCTCATACTAAATATGTTTATTATTTTTGTTATCATTATTCATATTATTATTATCTCGTTGATAAAACGGAGCATCTTCTACAGCGCCCTTGAGATGAGTAATTCATAAAAATGGCGCTCTAAAATTATCCAATTTATTATTATTATTATTATTTCTTTTTTTCGTCGTTTGGTATTCTATCATATATTGTTTTCCGCACATTCTTGTCAGTGGTCGCATTTCCACGAGATTTATCCTATTTTCATCCTTATTTTGCCAGCTCCAAGATTTACTTCTATATTCGTTGGCACTAGAATTGCAATTTGTCCACCATATATATAAAATAAAATGCCTAACAATAATAAAAAAAAAACGGAAAATGTGATCTTAGGCGAAGCGGATATTAAATATATAAAATAAACTATTTTATTATAAACGGTGTCTGCAAAAGGTTAATAAGAAAACGAAGTTATTCGGAGAGAAATGCAAATTGCTCTAACAAGAGGCAATCATAGTTTCAACTGAATTTACGGTATTAAAGAGGAAGATGAATTTATGGTTAAATTGGTCATTTGCTTACTGATGTGAAAACGCCATTTTTTTATTCATTTCAAATTAAGAAACAATTTTTTGTACAAATGAAGCAGAATCCATGAAATGATACAACGGAACTATCGTATTAAAGATGCAATATTAATTTTTGTTTCGCGAACCGAATCAAAATTTAATAGAATTACACGATTACTTATTTTTTTATATAAATAAATATAATATTATATAATCCATTATTTTGACGGAAACACTTTGATACTTCAACACAATTATTAAGGTTCATTAACTGTTTATTACCACTTTGAAGATGGAGACTGCAATGATCTTCGAAACGTCGGACCAAAAAGACGAGATATAAAAAAAATCTCCAAAAAACACATTTTTAAGGTAATCAAATGATTTTACTGAAATCTCTTGATGGAAGTTCATTTTAAATAAAAATTAAATAAAACTATGTTTTTTAACTACTTCCACTTTTGTCTTTATTTCGACAGCGACCGGTTTCGCCAGGCTCGCTGGCATCGACAGACTGGTGACACTATTGTAAATTTATTTATGTATATAAAAGACTAAATTTACAATAGTGTCACCAGTCTGTCGCTGTCGAAATAAAGACAAAAGTGGAAGTAGTTAAAAAAACATCGTTTTATTTAATTATTATTTAAAAACACATTTATTAACTGTTTAATTTGGAACTCGGATATAGCGCAATTTATTTATTTAAATTTAATGAAATTGTCACCATCAAGTGCTACAATCAACAGTTAAATATAATACCTGACGATGGCAACATTAGTTGGCGAAACAGCTGTTGCTACAATATAATATAAATAAAATGTGATATTAAAAGAGTGTTCCAAATGAAACAGTTAATAAATAAATATTTTAGCATTGAGACGTTCAGACAAAACTGCATAAAATAATAATTTGATTTAGAGAGATAACTAATTAACTAACTAACCATCACGCCGTCTCCCCGAAGGGGTAGGCAGAAAGAATGGACTGCCACACTTTTCTTTCCTGACATATTTCTTTCGCTTCCTCAACATTCATACATCGTGTCATACACGCGCGTCGATTTCTCTGACTCCTCACATGGCCGACACTCAATATTTGATTTATTTGATCGTGCCACGTTTTCCTCGGTCTTCCTCTATTTCTGGTTCCATTTACATCATTATCATATATTTTTTTTACTATTCTTTCTTCATTCATTCTTTCCATATGTCCAAACCATCTTTATGATCCTTTCATTATTTTGTTCATGACACCATCATTCGAACCGCATTCACTTCTTATATTTTCATTCGACAATCTATCAAACACAGAGTATCCACACATTCGTCTAAGAGATCTCATTTCTACTGCATTTATTCTACTTTCATCCTTCTTTTGCCAGAGATAAATAGAATATTATGAACATTTCAATTAGCTGAGGTGTGACAGCTATAAATGTACCATATAAAGAAGCATGCGGCAATTCAATCCAAGTCCATAGAATGGAAAAAAATGTATGAGAAACTGTGATAGAGTCTCGAGTAAGATTTCTCTAATCATCTCTTAGATACGAATCTTAAGAGCAGAGGCTTAACCACATTTGGAATCAACTCGAGATAATTGACATTAATTTGATAATAAACCTTGCACTTATATGTAAAAGAAACGCGATTATATTACAGTAAATAAAAAATAACGGTTCATACGGTAAAGGAAGATGGGTTCCACTTCTTTTCCGAAACGTAACATTCACAAAGATAATAAATTGATTAATTTTAACTCAATAGAGACGAAGATGTAAATTGTTTTTTTTTTAAACAAAATATAGTGGTCGAGGCGTTTACAGGACTTATGACCTGTCATTGATTGGGTTAAGCGATCGCTTTATGTAATACACACATTCCCCATTCCGCCCTTCTTACGACCACCACGTCTGACAAATTTTTGAAAGATGTGTATACTCGTATGCTAATATGTCGAGGAACACTTCACATATTTTTGTTCAATCTACACTAGCGCCATATATTAAGATTAGGTGTAAGCATTAAGCATGGGGAACAGACTTCCCTTCTTCAGTGTATGAATTTTAACATTCATATACTGAAGAAGGGAAGTCTGTGTCCCAAAACATGTTTGTGAAAGGTGCAAAAAAGTGTTGTGAAAATATAATATTTTCAAAAAGATATTCAAATACGAAACCACAACACTAAGTGATGGCGAATATAGAATAAATAATATATAAGTAATATGCTGTTACTTAGTTGCCAGTTTATTTCATTGTAATTTGTTTACCTAGTGCAAAACAAAATGTTTGCCTAGGACTAATTCTCCCAAATAGAAAGCATGAAAACCATGAACTTGGTAAAAGATAAATGAATAAATAGACAAAAACAAACACAAAAAATTGTGAGAAATTGTTTAAAATTGCACGGATAAATTGACTACAAACGTGTGATGATCTCACGATGATGGAAGCGTTATTCCCTTAAGAATTGAGAGGCTGATGCAATACTATGGAATGATATGGAATGATACAAGGATATCTACTTTTGTGTGAACAGGAAACTCTTTAAATTTATTATAGATGCAATGGCAGAATTATACATAACGTCCCGTGTCAAGTCAAGAATATAAACAGTTTATAAAAATACTCACTAATAACTAACTAACCATCACGCCGTCTCCCCGAAGGGGTAGGCAGAAAGAATGGACTGCCACACTTTTCTTTCTTGACATATTTCTCTCGCTTCCTCAACATTCATACATCGTGTCATGCACGCGCGTCGATTTCTCTAACTCTTCACATGGCCGACATTCAATATTTGATTTATTTGATCGTGCCACGTTTTCCTCGGTCTACTTCTATTTCTGGTTCCATTTACATCGTTAACATATAATTTTTTTACCATTCTTTCTTCATTAATTCTTTTCATATGTCCAAACCATCCTAATGATCCTTTCATTATTTTGTTCATAACACACCATCATTCGCACCGCATTCACTTCTTATATTTTCATTCGACACTCTATCATACACAGAGTATCCACACATTCGTCTAAGAGATCTCATTTCTACTGCATTTATTATATTTTCATCCTCCTTTTGACAGTTCCATGATTCGCTTCCATACATAAGGGTCGGTGGAAGAAAACCATTGTGCACTGCCATTCTAGCTTTTTAAAAATACTCTTCGGAATAAAATCGTGTAATATCATTCTGTTAACGAAATAATCCACCATATAATGCTGCATTGACACAAAAATCTTGTATTATCTATGTAAACATATTATTTAAAAAGCAACTTGTTTTTTGCATATTTCTAACGTTGTATTTACACGAACAAATCTACGTTTTTCAATTGGGTTCAAATTATCTTCGATAAGATAAGATAGTTAACATCTGCTTTCAAGTATAAATACTGATATTTTGAAAATAACTTAGATAACCGTATTAACCAACAACACAAAGTATTCATTGATAAAAATGACGTTTACATGAAAGTCATAGGAAAAGGCGTATCGGCCCCAAAACGATAGTGAATGAACATATTTATTTATGAACGGTTGGTCTGTGTTCGGAAGGCTGGGCAACATCTTCAAGTCGGACATGCCACAAAATTTGAAAACAAAAGTGCTGGAGCAGTGTGAGATACATGTAATGACCCTTGGATGCGAGACATGGACGTTGACTAGAGAAATACTAAAACTAAAAACTAACTAACCATCACGCCGTCTCCCGGAGGGGTAGGCAGAAAAAATAGAACGCCACACTGTTCTGTCCTGACATACTTCTCTCACTTCCTCTACAGTCATGCACGCACGTCAATTTCTCCGACTCTCACGTGACCGACATTTAATATTTGAATGTTCCATGTTTTTCTCTATTTCTAGCTCCGTTCACGCCGTTTATACATAACTTCTTTACCATTCTGTCTTCACTCATTCTTTCCATGTGTCCAAACCATCTTAATGACCCTTTCATTCGCTCCACATTCACTTCTTATACTTGCATTTGACACTCTATCATATACAGATTTATCACAAATTCGTCTTAGAGATCTCATAGAGAAATAATGAATAAAATTAAAAATGGCACAACGGGCCACGGAAAGATCCGTGTTGGGTATCTCACTTAGAGACCGTATTATTAACCTGGAGATTAGAAGACGCACCGGGGTCACCGACATGAGGGTACGCAATACGTAGATGAAGAGGCTGGACATGTGCGTCGACGGGATGATGGAAGATAGAGCCAAAAGGTTTCTGAATGGAGGCAAAGGTTGGGTCGGAGAAGTGTCGGGAGACATAGACCTACCAGGAGCGATCATATTGTGTGAACGACGGGAAGGGCCTAGAGAACATTGGCAAGAGACCGAGAGTGATGGCGAGAGGCTTACGTCCAGCAGTAGATCGAGACAAGCTGACAATTATTATTATTAAGATTTGAAAAAAAAATTACTGGAATAACTCTCCGAGATCGTGTCCGCAACGTAGACATAAGAAAAACTTGCGAAATAGAGGATATCGTTCAGTGGAGTAGATCCAGAAGAAGATACTGGAGGGACCATGTAGGCCGAATGGATGGTGACAGACTTGCAAATACAGCCGCTTATGAAATCCCCTTCGGACACCGCCCACCTGGAAGACCGCCTAAATGGAGGGACAGCTGGATCTCATCATCCGACGAGACAGGATTTCTGTGTCACAGATCGTCAGATCTATTAAAAGAAGAAGAAGAAAAAGAAGAAGATTTTTTTTTGTCTATTCCTATTCAAAATGTTCCTATAAAAAGTACTTTTTATCATCAAATTATTTCTATACCTTACACTATACTCTACACCCTTCAGTGTTTTCGTTACCAAAAATTCCCTTATACAAGAGTAACCCGAACTATCTACGTAATCTCTCCACTTGGGTATCCGATTACGCATTTGGACATGGAACGGTTGAACACGCGTCAAAAAAAATCTGCTTCAGCGTGTTTAGTAAATCGCCTGCAAGTATGCATTTTTTTTTAGTAATATACACAATGGCATAAATACATAATAAACAATTATGTCGATGGTGCAGAGTGTTTAAAAATATTTTTCGCAATGACAGTTAACATGGCCGACACGCGGCACGTGAAAAAGAGAGTGACAGAATCATTTCATGCCGTCACCTTCTGTTAGACATTGTGCCTATTGGGTGGATTTACATATTATTTGAATGCCGTGTACACATTCGGATGGCCAAGTACAGCTTGTAAATGTTACTCTTACACATATCGTAATATAATTGACTTCTGTTACAAGGTTGTATTATATATAACAAAAAGTATAAGACAGAAATAACTTAAATTGTGGCTTCATTAGGCAATGCTATTTTGGAGTTAACTCTTTGCCGTTATACTGAATTAAACAGATTATTTTTAAGATGATGACAAATTGCGCGCATCAAGATCTCGAATATGTGTTTATTGATTATTTAATATTCGAGGAAGAGGCTAATATAATCAATGATTGCTATAATGATTAGGTTTGTAAGAAAATATCGTTTTAAAAGTGACATTTTATTCAAAATGCGCAGCAATAATAGATAGAATGACTTTTTTTATAGTTTCTTGAACAATAATGTAGAACTCCATATTAAATAATTAATACTAATGAAAACGTCCCTTTTCTAGAAGTTCAATTATATATTTTGTGAATGATTATTATATTTAATGCATTAACAAATGTTTTGACATTTGATAATGCAAAGACAGGCGAAACATGTCATTCTCAAAAAATATTATAAAACTTCTAGAAAACAGACGTTTTCATTTGTATTAATTACATAGATTAGCGGTTAAAGAGTTTAACAAAAAATAAACATTCACATATTTGATACATTAAAAATGCGTTAATATATAAATAAACAAAAAGTTCAAGAATAGATTTTGTTTAGTCATTAAAACATAGTCACCGATGCTACCAGTCCGGTTTGAACTCGCAATCTTCTTTCACAGCAACAACAAACAACCAGGCCGTTTATCTGAAAGGGTAGGCAGAGAGAATGGACCGCACACTACCCTATACTGACGTACCTCTCTCTTCGGATTTTCTTCCACATTTATACAGCGAGACATATGCGCACGTCGATACTTCCGACTTCTAACATGGACTAAATTAGATTAATTTGGTCATGCCATGTTTTCCCCGGTCTACTTCGTCTCCGTATTCCATTCACATCGTTAACGTGTGAATTTTTTATCCATCCTTTCTTCATTCATGGGTTCTGTGTCAAAACCAACCCAGTGATCCTTTCATAATATTATTCAAAATACTTTCTTCTGCTCTACATTCCTTCCTGATATCAGCGTTTGAAATTCTGTCGTACATCGCTTTTCCGCACATACGTCTAAGGGATCTTACCTCTGCCGCATTTATTCTGCTCTCATCCTTCTTCTGTATGTTCCACGTTTCGCTTCAATACATAAGGGTTGAAACTAGAACTATAATATGAACGGCCATTTACTTTATTTTTTTGTTTCCAATAACCTTCTTTCGCAACGTTGGGATTCCGGTACACGTGCAATCAATGGGTTAAATAACAACCTAACCTTCCCAAACGATTAAGCTTAGTCAGAACTAGTTTGTCATAACAGCTCATTTCGCCGATAACACATAAACGTGTATTTTTATATACGGTTATGTTTTCCATCCTTGCTCTTGATAACATGCCTCGACTATCGGTGGATCTGTGGATTGCACTTCGCTCGTATATCCACGGAATCTTGTCGTGTAAATGACTCAAATTTCATCACGCGGAGAAAGTTACTTATGTGGAAGTACCTACCGTTGTACAAATCGTTTTGAACTTTAAGCAATGTATGATTTCGTGGAGAATATGTGTTTCAATCCATATACAATGTGTATTTTCGACACTTGATCAAACGAAATGTGCGAATATTAGTTTTATTTATTTTCTTAGCTAGGTAGACTTTCTAGCTATCAAACGAGACTACTTTAAAGAAAATACGCCGCTTAGTTGAAGAGAAAAAAAAAAGAAAAAAACGGAAGTTCAGTTTTTCAATTTAAAAAAAATAAAGCACCTGTATTTCTTAGGTAACTTATAGAGAGAGAAAAAAAGCATTTTTATCGATAATTTTTTGTCAAATATTCGCACATTTCGTTTGATCAAGTCTCAAAAACACACATTGTATTTTCGTCTGATTTATCAATCATAAAAAGGCGGGCCACACTGTGATAAACAAGCTGGTTTGAAACCAAAATTTGTATACTGAATGTTATTACTCAAACTTAAACCATGTTCTAGACGTAGTAAAAACGTCGATTTTAGTAAACCATATGCAGATAACCGTATGCAGAAACATCCGCGGTTTAACTCATGGTTTACTAAAATCGACGTTTTTACTACGTCTAGAACATGGTTTAAGTTTGAGTAATAACATTCAGTATACAAATTTTGGTTTCAAACCAGCTTGTTTATCACAGTGTGGCCCGCCTTTTATTTCAAAATAAATATTTAAGAACAATTAAGTAAAAAGAAACAATGTAGTGGAATAAGGAAAACAAGATAATCGAATATCAATTTAATACATTATATTTATAAGAGATAGATGCCTTCTGATGGTAGCTTTACTATCGTGAAAAATGTCCACATCCGAAGAGATGCAGTTTAGGATTATTGCACTGCCCACGGGCATTACCTTGGGTAGATTGGTTCTACACAGTGGCAGGTGAAATATTTATCCATCATAAGTTATTTAAACTGATCTTAATTAATCAATATGAATGAAAACGTCTGTTTTCTAAAAGTTTTATTAAGAAAAGAATTACATGGTTCACCTTGCTAAGGCATTAATTAGCATAAAATATAATAAAACCACAAGAAAACAGATTACATCATTTTTCAAGAAACAATAAATCTATTGATCTTAATTCTCTACTTCTAAGTATGCGTGCAAGAAGTATTTATTTTTAGCTTATTTGTAAGAAATGTTGGCTTTATTACATTTACATAAAATTTAAACATCATATAGCCATGTATTATTAGTAATTAAACAAAAAAATATTATTTTTAAAACTCTAGGTTAACCGTGAACAGTTATAATTAAGGTGCGGAAATCGGGTACCTTTTTAAGGCAAAATTATCAATTGATTAAGACTGTAAAATACAATATAATTGCAAAGACCTAAATCTCATTTACGTATTTTTTTTAAATATAATTATTTATCAATAGCACGTAGCCACTACATTACCGATATTACATATTATAAAATGAAAAATATAAATAACTATTATAGACCGTCTGACGATATCGAACAGTAATTTACAAAAAAAAAAAAACAGTAGCGATTAACTAAATTAATTCTACAATACAGCGGCCTCTATCGCGTGGCCAACATTTAATATTTAATCGTGCCACGTTTTCCTCTATTTCTTGTTCCAAAATAAAGAAATATACAGATGCTACTCAAAACAAATGATAAAAATTTAAACAATAAAAACGGAGTTATCTATCCGAGAAATCAAAAACGAAACGTTAAAAATTAACACTAAAAGCCAGCGAACACAAAACGTAATAATTAAAACAGCGAAGGGCGCAAAACTATGCTTTATTTCCACCTCGCGCTCGCCTTCCGACTTCATTTGCGTAATATTTAGTTTTGAAAACATCGTACTCCATGGGCGTAACGAAATAATTGCGCCCCGCGAATAAACTTCATACCTAATGGGGAACAATAAGGCGTTGCATAACGAAAAATCAAGAGATAATACCAAAAACAATGCGAGCGGGGCCATTGGCAGAATCGCTCGTGCTCGGCCCGCTGATTACTGCCGCTTTAACCCCTTTAGTGCGCCTCACTACATTTGCAGTGTAAAAAAATCTTTCGATCTGCGGCAGACTACGTTTGCTGCTCATATTTGAATATATCTGATAAACCTTTTAACTTTAGATTTTTACTATTAAATTGTGCATAATATTATGATAAACTGGTACTATCTGTCTGGGCTGTAAATGTTGCCAATCACATTTTGAGTTTTTTTTCTGTGTTCGCTATACTTTGTGTTGCAAATGTTTTGTATACGAGTATATATGTGGTTTTATTATAACAAATATTATGAATAAATTTAAACTTTAAAATAATAATTTAAAGTTATTTTGGGGTTCAAGTAATTACTTACAACAAAGGAAATAAATCAAAGGGGACTTGACGTTAAATTTATTTGATTATTTAAAATATTTTTTTTATTTTTAATTGCTTTTTTTTCCTACTGCATATGAAACTAGCCGCACAATGGGGGTTAAATCTGACTAAACAATCGTAAATT
Source organism: Lepidostoma basale (assembly GCA_022606425.2). NCBI lineage: Eukaryota > Metazoa > Arthropoda > Insecta > Trichoptera > Lepidostomatidae > Lepidostoma > Lepidostoma basale. The sequence goes on from JAHDVF020000067.1 coordinate 237,976, forward strand.
AATTTTGATACAATTAACTTGCAATACTTTGTCAAGATAAAAATAATACTAGAGGCCTTTGAGATGTGGTGCTACAGAAAAAAAATATTAATTTCCTGGAGATACTGCATCACGAGTTTCTCAGCAGAATCGAAGGAGGGAGGCAACTTGTCAAATCCATTTCAGAAAGGCGAGCCCGATGGATTGGACACATAATGCAGCATGAGGTTATCATGATGGTTAATAAATTATATTATGGGGTAATAAATTATAGAGGGCGCCCCCGGTGGGAATATCAGAAATATACGTGCTAAAACATGAACTGGGTCTCAACTGTTGAGTTGAATAGGGCTGCAGAAAACGAGACTGAAGACTGGTGCAAACCAATTCCTAGGATTGAAACTGCGAAGAAGACTTTGTCAAGTATGGAAGAATATTTTGAGATTTTGGCACTTTTTGTTATAAGACCTAAGTTTTCCAATGATGACCTTCAATCCGATAATCTTGTACGCTTTCACAAACACATTGACAATCCTGGATATCCTGGACTTGGACTTGGATCTTCTGGCATATAGAGGTTCGACTCTTGTTTAACTCTTTTACGTTCGATGGGAACACTCGTTTGATGTTAAAAAAGGAATTTGGTAGTTGCTGTGGGTCCAAATTTTTCCTTGGTTCCCGGATCAAGCAACAATGGTACATTTCATCAAAGATTTTCAACAAAAAAGTTAATCATATAAAAGTAGTAACTTCTTTCGTGAGTAATGAATAGTGACCTACTGACTTGTGGCTTCTGAAGCAAAGTGTAGTACGAAGCCTTTCTGAAAATGAGGCTGACACATTTCAATAGATTAAATACTCAAAATACGAAAACAAGTTATCTTTTTAAACGAATAGTTAGAGTTATCAAATATGTCCGCATTCCTTAGCTAGTTCGGCTATCGTGAAATTCCTATAAATTCGTATAATTCGCGTCATTGGTGTTATCTGCTATAGATCGGATACGCTAGCCAGAACTGGAGGTACCCTCTCAAGAGCACCCATTATTATCGACCTATCTATAAAATGGCATTTTTAACTTATCTGCCAGAATTAAAGAGATTAGTGGTATCGCCATCGCGGTTACTACTGATAGTGATAATAAAATAATCCATTCAATTCGCAATCCTTGATTTGTGAACGACTTGGAAACATAAAAAAAACACGTCGTGTTATACAAGACTATAAGCGGGCTCTTGACCTTGTTTTTAGGTATTTCTGAAAGGGGACAAAATATCTAAATTAAATAAACAAGCATTAACACAACAAAATTTTTGGTAAAATATGCGTGGATTACTTTTTTTTTATCAAATACATTAAAATTATCAGTAGATTCCGGAGATTGCTACCAAATAAATCGAGATAAAAGTAAATTGAAATAAATATTTATATATCGATTTTCTTGCAAAAATGAACGATTTACATTAATAATTATACTTTTTCTAAAACATTTTTGTTTTTAAATCGTATTTAAAAAAGTTATTATAAAAAGCATCTCGTGGCATATAAAATCCCTTGCACAGTGACCACCAATGAAAGTTATATAAGGATTGCTAACACTCGCCATTCTATGGTGTGTCGAAGACCTTTTCCATCTTTATTTTTCCAATCTATCCTATATTCAAGATCCAATTCAAAATCTTCTGCAGAATTCTAGGATTCATTAAGGATGAGCAGACACGGAGAAATAGATTCAACACGGAGCTCTACGATCTACATAAGGACATCAATCTACGAGTATACTTTGTATTTAGTTTTAATTTCTTTAGATTAATCAGGGAATACTTCGAGAACTCGGTCGTACTGGAGGATGTTGGTCTTTTTGTACCTGATAGATATCTCCGACAACGACAGCATAGATTGTTTTACCTACCGGCCGCCAGAAACAACCTGCCTCTGGTGACACCGGTGGGAAAAGCAATTAATGTGCTGAACGCGTACGTCTTTCATATTAGTGAAAGTACGTTCAGAAGGCAAATACTCTTAATTCTGGAGAGTATCCTGTATTTCTAATGTTGAACCATCTCTCATGCGTTTCTGGTAGTATACTATACTTCTTCTTTCTTCTTCTTTGCTAGCCTTCTTCCCTCCACTGCTGGATATAGGCCTCTTCCAATTTCTTCCACTCGTCTCTATCCTGCCCCTTTTGTATCCAAGATTTTCCAACCCTTTTGATAATATCATCGGTCCATCTCATCGGTGGCCTTCCGACACTTCGTCTATTTTCCCATGGTCTCCAACTGAGTATTCTGGGTGCCCATCTGTTGCCACCCTGTCTAGCCAAGTGTCCAGCCCATTGCCATTTCAATTTTGCCACTCGGTCCATGACGTCAGCAACCCTGGTGCGGCGTCTGATTTCTTCATTTCTTATGCGGTCATGCAAGCTCACACCAAGTATCTGTCTTTCCATGGACCTCTGTGTACACTTGAGCCTGTGGACACTTTTTGCTGTAAGAGTTGTCGTCTCTAGTCCGTATGTCATCATGGGCAGTATACATATATCGTAGACCTTTCTTTTGAGACAAACCTATACTATACACAATATATTATTTAACCTGTTCTCAATAGATGCCTTAAAAATAATTTTGTAATGTCTGTTGATGAAATAAACTGATTTGAATTGATCAATGTGGTCAAGGTTATTAAAAATAACATATTACGTTGGTTATGGCATTTGCACCGCATGGGGGATCTGCAACTCCCAAAAAGGGTGATGTTTAACAAGGTATGGAGAAAAAGTGTCGGCAGACCGAGACTGCGATGGATGATTTCGTGGCAGATATCGTCCCTGAGCCAGCAAAACTTGAAGGTGGCAGCCGGAGACAGGACAAGATGGAGACGTTTCTCAGATGAAGCTAAGACCTACTGAGGGATGTAGCATAGAAGATGATCCGACATTCAAGACATCTGACATTTTAACTTTCGTTTCAAAATGACATCGCAAACGTAACGGGTGTATAAAAAACAAGTAAATATAAACCATTCCGAGATCAATCGTAGAATTTCCTCAAATAACGTACAAATGGAAAACGATACAGCTAGAAACCGCCGCAGTCAATAGAAAAAGCGACTCTCTCTGAGAACATTGCGTGACGGGCGTAGTATGCATTCCGCCGTGGAGGAACGAAAAAAAAAGCGCGCAGATTCCATCAACAAACACGCACAAATACTGGATGCTGTTGATTTTGAGACCGATCAATTTATATTAACGTATTCATTTACATTTTTAAAAATCTTTATTATACGTATAATTCCACTTGTAGTTACTATTTAGACCTTTCCAGGGAGCTCGGTATAACGAGAAAAAAGCAGCAAGCTACCGAAAACGAGGCTAGATGAACAGGTATAATAAAACTCAAAATACACTATAATCAATTTATTTTTCAAGATAAAATTAACCATTTTACACTTCGTATAAACCATTTTATTGAGTTTCAATCTGTAGCGAGCTTTATCAGGGATATACGCAAACTAAAGGAAGGACTCCCAAGGAAGATTATGTACTCTCAGCTTACCCAAGGAAAACGCTCACACGGTGGCCAGAGGAAGCGCTTTTGGGACTCCCTTAAAGGAAACCTACAATAGACTGGCATCGACTGTGATTGCTGGGAAAAGACTGCAGAGGACAGACCTAGGTGGAGAACAGCAGTACATAAAGGCACGCAAGACTCTGAAGCACAGCGCAGAGACGACGCCGCTGAGAGGAGGAGGAGGAGAAATGAGAGACCACTGGGAGACAGTGACGGCTCCATTACAAGCGCCTTCCCCTGCCCCAGATGCCCCAAAATATGTGGGTCCAGGATCGGGCTCTTCAGTCACATGCGGACCCACAACCGTGAAGGACAGTCTTCTTCGGACACGAGGGACAGCCGATGATGATGACACAAACTAAAACTAAATACAAAGTTACATAGTTGTATCTACTATGTAACTCTGTATTTAGTTTGTGTATAGCCCTGATGAAGCTCGCTACAGAGTGAAACCGGTTGGCGCTACTAACTCAATAAAGTGGTTTATACTAAGTAAAAACTGTTTAATTATATTTTTTAACATGTCAAACCACCAAATAATGGCTTCCCATCAATTTTTCATTATTGATCATTCATCGTAATACCATCATTTTCACAATTTTTTTATATTCATATATTATTACAAATGCGAAAGCAAAAACTATCAGACATTGATCAAATTTTATAATGCGTTAAAAGCAAGTAAAAAAGTTAAGATATTTGGGAGTAGAATTCTGTAGAAATAATGATCTATATAACGAAATACGAGAATAAGTCAATAAAGCGAATTTATAAAACAAGCGTGCGACCTATCGTGATGTATGCTGTAGAGACTTCTAAGAACATCTTAGATAAAGATAGGTATCTTACTAGAAAAACTCTCCGAGATCGTGTCCAAGCGGTTGATAAATAACAAAAACTTGAGAAATACAGGACATTGTTCGGTGGAGTAGATCCAGAAGAAGATACTGGATGGACCATGAAACGGATAGTGTCAGACTCGCATATACAGAAACGATATCCTGCAAGACCACTTAAGAGATGAAGGTACAATTGAACCTAATAATCTCGAAAGACATTCTCTATGTAACAGATCGTCAGATCTATTTAAAAAAAAGAAGATGTTATAAATTAATATATGATATTTTATTAGGGAATATTCTAAAACAAAACGTTTTCTTGTATACATCGTGCGGGTATCTGCAACGGATAGTCTATGAAATAAAATACCGTAAGACGAATGAATGTTAAAAGTGAAAACAGTCGATCAAAATATGTACATACCTATTTTAAGAATGTACACACATATCATATTAGAGAATGCTTGTTCTATTTTAAACGATACATTTTATCTACCTGATTCTATCGCAATTCAACGTGTCACGTGTGTTCAATTTATTGATATAAAATATTTGAAAGTAAATGTAATAAAATGTACAATAGACAACGAATGTTTTAATAACCTACGGTTTAAGAAATTAAGTTCTTAATTACATTAATATACAGTGTGTACCACATATTTCAAGGGCCTAAAATAGGTATTATTTAGAAAGGGGTTCACAATCGTTGACATTTTGGAACACATCGTTATTGTTAGTGTTTGGAAATAATCTCGATTGGTTAATAATAAATTTGCATTATAAAGCTTTTAAACAGATATTTCCTACAATTATTTATCTGGCCGATGAGTAGGAAATAAATCTAAAACTTCATAAAGTCGATAAGACAAATACCGCAATGAATGATGTTAAGCTCCATATTAAATATACTTAGGAAATTGAAAAGAACTTTGTTTAATCCACAAAATATTTTTAAAATATTTTAAAACACGACATGTTTCGGAAGATACCCTCCATCTTCAGGTGTAAAAATATAATAAAAAGTAAACAAAGAAAGACTAGTATAAAAACGCATTTAAAATTCGATACAATAATTTACACCTGAAGATGGAGGTATTCTCCGAAACATGTCGTGTTTTTTTTTTTTAATGTTTAAAAACATCGTTTTATTTAATTATTATTTAAAATGAACTTCCATTAAGAGATTTTAGTAAAATCATTTGATTATCTTTAGATAATTAGTTAGAAACAGCTTATCAGAAAAAATATATTTTTTTAATTTAAAAACATTACGAACTTTTCAATTATTTATCTTCCGCCCTGTATGTTTTTCCTAGTATTTATTGGATTAGGCCTGTGTAAGAATGTTCAGCTTATTAGATTAAACAGAATGAAGCATAGTTTTTTCTTCTAATTAAGTTCGTCATTTCCAGGTATGTAGAGCCACGCATGCTAATGGCATGGTCGCGGAATGTTATCAAGCGACGACTAAAGGAGTGTTTCAGATTGGTAATCCTTATCGTTTATTCTACACGACGAAACAAAAATGCCAATTATTTTACAAAGATTAAGTGTGCGCCATTATCGTCGGATAAAGTGTAACGACAAACTGGATGACTTATTGAAATACAAACTGAGTGACTCAATAGACGACATAGGTCAAAATAAATAACTACCAACAGATGTTACGGTGAACATTTTTTAAGTATACAAAAATATAATCTTCATAGATGGCGCTGGTCTGTAAATTGAAACTGACATGTGAATTGTGGTGTTGGATATTAACATATATACAACTTCCAAAAATTTGTCAGACATGGTGGTCATAAGAAAGGTGGAATGGGGAATGTTGTAATTACATAAAGCGTGCGCTTAACCCAACCAATGACAGGTCATAAGTCCTGTAAACACCTCGATCGCCATATTCAGTTTCCAGTTTGCATCTTCGTCTCTATTGAGATAAAATTAATCCATAAATAAATTTATTATGCATTTATGAGTTGTGCTATACATTAAGATAACTACAACCTTAAAATAAAAAGGGTACATTAACCCTTACCACTCCAATGTCGATTGTGGTTGGACATAGTATTTCTTACACCAGCTCCTATGTCAAGTTGCACTTGACATTATAAGCAGTGGTGGTACTTCCATACAAGCCCAGAAGCCCGGCTTGCGTAAGAAATTTTGAATCAAAACCCCCAAATCTAAGTAATCATGCCCCCACATAAACCAACCTAACTTAATCACCTTCCAACAATGTTCCCATCAGACGTAAGAGGAATAGCCACAAGAGCTGAACCTCTGTAAGTCAGAAGAGGTTTTGATTCAAATTTTCTACGCAAGTCGGGCTTCTGGGCTTCTATGGGATTCTTAAATTAAAAAAATAATTAAATAGAATAATAACAACTCTAAACTATTCCAATACGACATGCAAGCATTCTACATCTGATCCTCACCTGACATCCCGCTGTTATGTACCCGTGAGATAATTTCCAGTAGCTCTGTTTTTGTTTAAAATTTTAATTTTTCTGTATTGTGTTTATTGAATAAATTTACATTTCGGCGGGACATAGAGGAAATGGGTAGTTTAAATGTGGCCTGAGTCCCTCTTGTTTTTCATTAATCAAAAACCCCAGTTACGTAAGTCCCGTATGGACGATTGACGGGCCTAGGGATTGATAGAGCGAAGCTGACGAAAGGAGACGTCCGCCTATAACAGCTTAGGGAAAGCGGTGGAACTCCTCTAAGTCCCTATGAATTTTTATTCCAATACGACATTTTGTAGTCAATACTTCTTTCAATTTTTTTTTTATAAATTAATAAAGCAGTTGATGAAATATAATAAAATAATAATTAAGAAGTGGAAAGGGTTAATAAATAATGAAAAAAAGAAGCTCTAGATGTACCCGAAGTAAGTTGCATGGATGACTGAATATGTATCATAATACATGTGAGAATAAAGCATTTACTATGTCAAATACGTGTCAGATTATCAGCAAAAAGCCGAATCGTCTAGATAATAAATACGTTAAACGTAATTAGGGCTTGAACGATTTGACAGGATTGATAGAATATCCGTTCGAAAGGACCAGATATTGAAACGGGCTAGGAAACAGATTATATCAGAACTCGTAAAATCGCTAAATATATATATGACGACCTTCGTGGCAGAGTTGCAAGAACTATGACTGACACACCGAAAGTTCTGGGTTCGATTCCCGGCGTTGGCAGTGTGATTGTCACACTGTCATTGGTCTGTTGTAGAATTCACGTGACAATAAAATTGTGATAGATTGGCTACCTATTACATGACATGAGAATCAATAGCTAAAAAGGTGTAGACAGTTATTGGGTTCAAATAACCTGCTGCATACAATTGTGGAAAACAACTGGAAACTATCACATTAAAGGCCCAAGGGCATCTCGAGAAATAGCAAAAATGATTCACTTTGCTGCAAACCAATCGCTTGGATTGAATCTAGCGAAGCGATACACAGAATTGATCGTGGGATTTGTTTGAAAACACGAATACTTTGAGATCTGAAGATCAGGTTTTTAAAGGAGGATAATAATAAGAGAAGGCAAGGCTAAACTAAACGAGACACAGATGTGCAAGTATAATAAATATTATATTACAAAATGAGGAAATGTTCAATATCAGAAAATAACTTCGATCTTCTGGAGGCTCACAACTACGTGCAGTTGAATTGATTAATAGCAAGTACTAAATCAAAAAACGGCGTTAATTTTTTTCACAATACTAGTAGATTAATAAAACTAATAAATTCTTCATTGTATTTAAAAATAAACGATATCATAATATAAAAATAATAGTTATAAACTTGTGAGTATACACAACTACTTTGCATTTTAGCGATCTTCTTCTTGGATCGGTAGATTGTGCCAAATCGCTGTCCCCGCACAAACTTTGGCGACCGAGCCTTCGCGGTAGCCGGCCCTTCAACCTGGAACAATCTTCCAGCAAACTTCAAGTCCATTGAGAATCAGTAAGAGTTTACATCGAGATTCAAAACTCACCTTTACAAATGTTCCTTTCCTGATATAAATGTTGAAAATTTCCTGATGGAATCTTCGGACCCATTAAGGATGGTCAGACGTGGAGAAGGAGATACAACACAGAGCTGTACAATCTATACCAAGACGTCAGCGTGGTCAAGTTTATAAAGATTAATAGACTTCGCTGGCTAGGGCACTTGCATCGCATGGGGCATCTGGATCTCCTTAAAAGAGTGTTGTATGACAATCCAGTGGGGCGAAAAAGCGTCGGCAGGCTGAGACTGCGATGGTAGGATGGTGCCGTGGCAGACTATCGAGCCATGGAGCAGCAATTATTGGAGGAGGCTTAGACTCACCAAGAGTTGTAGCGCCGGAGAAGATATAAATGTTGATCGACTGCATTAAGTGCAGCCTTCAAACTAAATATGTTTATTTTTTAACTATTGAATATTGAATGTCGGCCATGTGCGGAGTCAGAGAAATCGACGCGCGTGCATGACACGATGTGTGAATGTTGAGGAAGCGAGAGAAATATGTCAGGAAAGAAAGGTGTGGCAGTCCATTATTTCTGCCTACCCCTTTGGGGAGACGGCGTGATGGTTAGTTAGTTAGTTTTTAACTATTTCATAAATCGGAGCATTTTCTACAGCGCCCTTAAGATGAGTAATTCATAAAAATTGCGCTCTATAAATTATCTAATTTATTATATTATATAATTACATACTCAATGTTCGTGTAACGTGGAAAGTGACGTCATGTAATTTAATATTTATTTATCTCCTGCTTCAGATTTGTGTACGTTTGACGCATCAGTGCCAAAAAAAAGTATGTGTACAAATATCAAGTGTGTACATATTGGGAAAGCCACCTTACGGGATTGCTCAATAATGTTCTAAGAAATATTTTTTATGGCTGAATCATTATAAGATATGCCTCGAATAATGAGCATGATGATACCCCGTGACATTTATATGCGGATAACCATAGAGAGAAATTTTAAATTTACAAGATTTTGATAATAATTTTATGGGCAGCAACTAAAAGTACAATATTAACAACAACACAAAAAAAATATGTAAGAATATGACGTATTCAGTTGAACTTTAATCGAACGGTTTCGTAATACGGCCCATATAAAAAAAAACTTTTAATTTGTGTTAATTTTAACCTACGTGTGTTGTATGTACGAGTACTTATAAAACAGCAGCGAATATCAAACGCTTCCCGGTAGCATTGTATTGCCCAAGAAAGAAGATTTTGAGATCAAATATTTACTCTGCGAGAAATGTTCATTTGTAGCATAACATACACGGTACAAAACTTATGTAACTTTACTTGCGTAAGCGGACACGGGAGAGGGGCCATTATCAGCTAAAGCACAAATGATTGAATTCTCCGGCACACACTACAATTACTAGGTTTAGTAATAACGCCGCTAAGTTACTTGCAATTAATTACAAGTCGTTTCATTCATCAGAAGAGTTAACCCTTACCACTCCAATGTCGAGTGTGACTCGACATAGTTTTTCTCACACAACTTCTATGTCGAAATTTTATTTTTCAAGTTTTAAGCCTAGTTTGCAGCAAAATCTATAAAAATCTTTGCTGATTTTTGGTATGCCACTTAGGTCTTCCGTTGATTTCCACATTTTTGTATACAACAGATTAATTGAACCCAATTACTGTATTATTATTTTGTCGAATCGCTCTTTACATCATGACAGCATGAGCCAATTCGATGTAAAGGCTATTATAGCTATCATAGTGATTCTCGTGACATGTGATAGAAAGCTAATCTATCGCCATTTTATTATAATGTTAATTCTACACCAGACCAAAGACAGTGTGATAATCACACTGCCCTCGCCGGGAATCGAACCCGGAACCTTCAGGGTGACAGTCAATGCACTTACCAATCGGTCACGAAGGTCGTATACAATTTTAGATATTGATTTTCATGACATGTGATAGGTAGCTTGTCAATCGCCATTATTATTCACGTGAATTGTACCGTTGAGTTAGACTCAACATCAATAATGTCGAGCTATACTCAACATTTAAAAAAAAATTAACAATAAAAATATATTTATTGTTTCTTGAACAGTGATGTAAAAGTCCATGTTAAATAATTAAAAGGAAGAAACCATGACAGTCTGCAACATTAGCGCGAATGGTGAAAATTTGGAACAAGTAGTTGAGTTTGTGTATTTAGGTAGTATGTTTACAAGAGATGGGAGAGTGGAGAGGGATATTGAAAGAAGGGTTGGGGCAGGCAACAAAGTGAATGGTGCACTTAAAGTTGTCATCGCAAACAAAAACCTATCCAAAAAAGCTAGAATGGAAGGTTGAAAGTAGAATAAATGCAGTAGAAATGAGATCTCTTAGACGAATGTGTGGATATTCTGTGTACGATAGAGTGTCGAATGGAAATATAAGAAGTGAATGCGGTGCGAATGATAGTGTCATGAACAAAATAATGAAAGGATCATTAAGATGGTTTGGACATATGGAAAGAATGAATGAAGAAAGAATGGTAAAAAATTTATATGTTAATGATGTAAATGGAACCAGAAATAGAGGAAGACCGAGGAAAACGTGGCACGATCAAATAAATCGAATATTGAATGTCGGCCATGTGAGGAGTCAGAGAAATCGACGCGCGTGCATGACACGATGTATGAATGTTGAGGAAGCGAGAGAAATATGTCAGGAAAGAAAGGTGTGGCAGTCCATTCTTTCTGCCTACCCCTTCGGGGAGACGGCGTGATGGTTAGTTAGTTAGTTAAATAATTAATACGAATGAAAACGTCTATTTTCTAGACATTTGATAATGCCTTAGACACGTGAAACATGTCTTAACAACAAATTACTTTACCTTGATCAGCGACCAAGGAGCAAACGATGCATTATGTTTAAAAAAAAAAGGAAATACAAACCACAGCCCAGCATCATTTTCAATTTAATGGACTAAAATGGATTAATGCCTTTCCAGAAGAATTCAGAAACCAGGTCTCGTACAATAAATATAAACCTTCAATCAAAAACTTCAAAATGTAGTGAATTGTGACTCTTCATTGACATAAATTAAATTTAAGCGACATTAAAGATTCTCCTTTCCTTAACACAAGATATTTTTCTTTATAAGGAGAGTAAGAGAAACGCAAATAAATGTTTAAATATATTTCTCTTTTTCTTTTTATGTACTTTTTACAATTGGATAATATTTTATAATATGTATCACTGAAGAAGGACTGGTTGTCCGAAACATGTCTATGTAATTTGACAGATGTTAGATCTAACATCTGTCAGATCATGTAAACAATTTTATATTATTTTAAATATGTATCTTTATAATATGTATCACTGAAGAAGGACTGGTTGTCTGAAACATGTCTATGTAATTTATTTTTTTAATGTAAGTGTCGTATATACAAAGTATATAAAAAAAATAAAAAGAGAAATAATGCATCTACAACACAAAGTATGGCGAATATAGAAGAAAGTTTAAATATATATTTATTTTTTGAAATGTAACTTAAGAGAAATAATTGTGTACCATTTATATATACGAGTATATATAATAAAAATATATTTTAAAAAATGTAATTCACATAAAATATACTAAAACAGACGTTTTCAATCGTATTAGTTATATTTAAAAAAATTACAAACTCTACAGTATTCCAATATGACTTCTTATTGACTATTTTCCATATTACTTTTTTTGTAAATGAATTAAGACGTTGGTGGTGAGTAATAATAATGAAGGAGTGTAAAGGGTTAAGAGAAGTCACGCAACGACGAAGCCGAGGCAGTCGTCAGTGCAACCGCGGCTATTTCTGTTAGTGAGGCTGTTGCTTTCGTCATCGCAGCGGCCGAGAAAGATCTGTGAATGATCTCAGGTGAGCGGGGTGAATCAGGGGACCGCATTGTCCGCCGCGCCGGTTACACCGCGGACCGCATTACCTGGGAGGCTGCGGATCCGCCCGGTTCTAGAAGACTATTCCGCGCCGGTGACGTTATTCTCTGTTTGCCGACGACCTTGCGCTTGCGGCGGACACGAACAAACAAAACGATATTGGGCCTTTTTTCTACTTCGTGTGAATTTTGCCTCAAGTTATAGCCAGAAAAAAAACATGTATTCTTTTGGGAGAGCATTGAGATATAAATCTAAAATATTTACTTCAGAACTAAAATATATATACAAAAAAGGAATAACTTATTATATACCACTACAAATACAGTAATTTTTGGTTTATTAAATTCCTTTTAAAATAATTTGTATGTACTTTATATCATTATGTATGTGAACCGTGGTCAAGTCAATATAAATAACACTTTTATTCAAGTGCCCATTTTTCCTAGCTCCATAGACAGATGTTAACTGATTTAAATTCAAAATAATATAATAATTAAATAAAACGATGTTTTTTTTTTACTACTCCACTTTTGTCTTTATTTCGACAGCGAACGGTTTCGCCAGGCTCGCTGGCATCGACAGACTGGTCAGATAGACAGACCAGTCTGTCGATGCCAGCGAGCCTGGCGAAATCGGTCGTTTTAAAAAAACTTCGTTTTATTTAAGTATTATTTAAAATGATGAGTGATTTATCTGTAAACTGTCTGCTTTACGCGGACGATGCCGTTCTCGTTGCGGATAGTGCGGACGAATTACAAATCTTGGTGTCGAGAATGAATGAGGTATGCAAGTCAAATGATTTAATGATGAATGTCGGAAAGTCAAAGGTGATGGTTTTCGAAAGGAAAGAGCAAATGACAGTTTGTAATATAAGTGTGAACGAAGAGAACTTGGAACAGGTGAGGGAATTTGTGTATTTAGGTAGCATGTTCACAGCAGATGCCCGAACGGATAGTGACGTCGAAAGAAGGGTTGGTGCGGGTAACAAAGTGAATGGAGCTATAAAAATAGTTATTGGAAACAAGAATTTATCAATGAAAGCGAAAACGGCCGTTCACAATGGAGTTCTGGTCCCAACCTTAATGTATGGAAGCGAAGCATGGAACTGGCAGAAGAAGGATGAGAGTAGAATAAATGCGGTAGAGATGAGATCCCTAAGACGTATGTGTGGTAGAACGATATACGACAGAATCTCAAATGCTGATATAAGAAAGGAATGTAGAGCGGAAGAAGGTATAATAAACAAAATTATGAAAGGATCGCTGCGTTGGTTCGGACATATGGAACGCATGGATGGAGAAACAATGGTTAAGAAAGCATACGTTAATGATGTAAATGGGGTACGAAGTCGAGGCAGACCGAGGAAAACATGGCATGACCAGATTAATCAAATTTTAAAGGTTGGTCATGTTAGAAGTCGGAGGAATCGACGTGCGTGTATGACTCGTTGTATGAATGTGGAGGAAGCTAGAGAGGTTTGCCAGGATAGAGTAGTGTGGCGGTCCATTCTCTCTGCCTACCCCTGCGGGGAAACGGCGTGATGGTTTTGTTTGTTTTTGTTGTTTGTTAAAATGAACTTCCATCAGAAGATTAAAATAAAATCATTAGATTTAAATTCAGTTTTCCTTAAAAATCCAAAAATAAAATGTCTTGCTTTATGAAGGGTTAAGAAATACTGTTCTACCGAGGATGGAAATTTAATTTCTTCGGAACATGTCGAGAATAATTAAACATAAATTAATATAATGGTCGCTAGTGAGTATACGTTCAAAATCTTAATTTTGTTAACAGCTTGGAAAGTCAACAATAAACTTAATATATATATTTTTTTTAGATAAATTTAAGACGTTTACACCGTGGTATTCCATAATGACGAATTATTTATGAATGATAAAACTGTTTTTTTCCACTTTTGAGTTTATTTTTCTCGACATGTTTCGAAGGCTTTACATCTTCATCGTCGCGAGAACAATATAAACCGGTAATAAATTTAATATATTATATAAAAATAAAGTAGGTCCTGAATGCAGTCTGCAAAAGACAGAGTGGCGTGGAAGCGAATGGAGGAGGCCTTTGTCCAGAAGTGGACGGGAATAGGCTGGAGAAAAAGAAGAAGAAGTGGGTACAATTCGAATAAATAAATAAAAATATCCTAAAATATACAATCAGCTGCTAGCAGTATTAAATTTTGGGAAAGCATAAAACTCAATTATTATCGCCGACCGAGATGATAAAGAAAAAAAATTCTCGGTTATCTCCTTACAATACAGAAGACTGTGTCGTAATTTGTATGGCAAACAGTGATAAAAACCCGTTTGTGCGCTGACCTTGAACATTTGAAAAAATAAGCTATTCTTTCTTTGGTTATTTCATCCTATTATGCAGTCGGGTCACGCGATTTGCAAGATCCACCACAGTCGACGATGCCTCACGACTTGGAACCTTCGAGATGCCTATACGCCACTATAATACATAACTCACTTCACATCGGATATTTGCAGACCACATAACCTCAACGCCCACACAATTCAGCTTCGTCCAAACAGCAATGCATTTTGAAGTCATTAAAGTTTACAAGACTAAATTACCCACCGATGACATTTAACCTTAATTTCAAATTAAAACCGCGGATTAACCTATAACAGACCGCTGTTATATAGATAAATGTGCTGTGGTCAAGGTTTAACTTTCACTAACGGTTTAAAAGTGCATTGCACGTGGATTTCACCCACAGGAGTGCTATGGTCCGCAATGCAGCCATCAGAAAGTGAGTCATGCCTACGGTGCCCATTCTCGAATTCTGACGGCGGATTACTTGCCGCGGGATGACGATTTTAACGGGAAAATGTTAATAAACATTTAAATTCGTTTTCTTTGAGAAATTCTAGAATCGGAACCCTGGCCTGCTCGGCCGCGAATCCGGTTTACGTAAACCTTCGACAAACAGGCAAATGGGCGTTAGGCCTATACGAATGTACATTCCTTCGGAAGTGGTCCGCGAATCTTCTGCGCCGCGAGAAACTTAAAACTACAGATTAAATCATAGAATATTCTTAGTAAAAACGGGTGGTTTGAGGTTATCCCTGATACATATAAACTCAAGCTTATACCATTTGGGATAGGATGTGATGGATGGACCTACGTAATTAATATAATTTAAATCGATTTTCATTAATTATAAATCATGGAATTGTACTTATTCTTAACGCCAATCGGTTTCGCTTGTACAAAGTACCGTCGATTCGTTAGGTCAAAATTTAGTACAAGCGAAACCGGCTAGCATCAAGTATAATTAATTAGTAAACTTAATTAATTTAAAATTGCATGACCTAAATAATTAGTAAATGTTTTTTTTAACAACTACTTCCACAGATATAAGCAAGTAGTTTGAATGGAAAAAGAAGTCGAGGAAGGCCAAGGAAGACACGGCATGACCAAATCAACCAATTACTGAATGGCGGCCATGTTCGAAGTTGGAACAATCGACGAGCGTGCATGTCACGCGAGAGTTATGTCAGGATAGAACAGTGTGGCGATCCATCCTCTCTACCTACCCCTCCGGACAAACGGCGTGATGTTTAGTTAGTTAGTTCTACTTCCACTTTTGTCTTTATTTCGAGAGCGACCGGTCTCGCCAGGACGGTTGGCATCGATCAACAGACGACCAGACTGTCGATGCAAACCAGTCTGGCGAAACTAGTCGCTCTCGAAATAAAGACAAAAGCGGAAGTAATTATTAAAAAATATTGTTTTATTTAGCTATTAAGAGATTTAGCTATTGGACGTCCCCCTGCCCGCTGGACCGACGATATGAAGAGGATTGCTGGACATGGATGGATGGGAGCGGCAATGGATAGGGGGCGGTGGCGTGCTTTGGGAGAGGCCTACATTCAGCAGTGGATGACAGACGGCTGATGATGATTAAGAGATTTCAGTAAAATTGTATGACTTAATTTGATTGCATGACTTGTATGTATGAGTATGAGCGACTTTGTAAGATTTGATATTAAGCTGTACAAAGTCATTCTAATACCGTAAATGTTGGATGATTATACATAAAATGATAATGTTAAACTGGAAACGCTGGCAGAAATATGTGCAAACATTTCCAACCAGTGAATCACTTGCGGATATTATCACGAGTTAGCAACCGATATGTCTGAAATTTCCGCACTTTTTCTAATGAATCTATCTGGCATGAATGCGGGAATGATAGACGACGATATTACCAAGCATCCGGCTGACATAACGATTCGAAACAGTGAAAAAAGAAGGAAATTTGACTTATTTGCTGACCTTTAGGGCTTATAAATCTAACTATGAACGGATATTACATTTCCTTATACGATAAAATATGATTCGACCTAATCTCTTCTTCTTCCTGTCGCTATCCCAACTCATTGTCTGCGTTGACTGTTGGGGTCGGCTCTTCTCGTTCTCACGGTTCTGAGTATCCGCCTTCACTCAAGCCATTTCTCTACAAGACGCTATTGCACTGAATCATCCACGTGTTCCTAGGTCTTCCTCTGGATGGTTAACGAGGAAGATTCACAGACAAAGCTCTATTAACTGTGTCAATATATATTAAGGGTCCTCTTCTTCTTCTATTCTTTTAACTAAATGGACTCGGCAACCAATCGAAAGGTCTTGGTGATATTTTCACTGTTCATTTTAATATTACTCCGGTGAAGGTTTAAGAATGTTTGAATGTTGGAAATATTACTTTTGAATTTTAAAATAAAAAACTAACTAACTAACCATAACGCCATTTCCCCGGAGGGGTAGGCAGAGAGGATGGATCGCCACAATGCTCTGTCCTGGCATACCTCTCGGGATTCCTCTACATTCATACATCGTACCATGCACGCACGTCGATTATTCCGACTTCAAATGTGGCCGCCTTCTAGTAAAATTGATTAATTTGGTCATGCCATGTTTTCCTCGGTCGTCCTCGGCTTCTTTTTCCACTCACGCTGCTCGTGTACAAATTTTTAACCATTCTACCCTCATCCATTTGTTCCATATGTCCAAACCATCTCAGGGATCCTTTTAATAAATAAAATATATTGAAAATAAATCTTCTGTTTGAACAACCAAAACCTTGGTTCACTGAGGAAAGGAAAACATTTGGCTAAGAGATTATTTTTAGAAAGAAAAAAATTAGAACAAAAAATATTGTATACACACAAGTATTGTAAATTTTTTTCATTATTATAAATGTGTACTCTTTTCAATTTAACTAGACTGAGCCATAGCAACGCGTGGCCGGGTACAGCTAGTAATATATACGAATCGATTATCTGACCGATTATCTTGGAATAATGTGTATAACATGAAACAATATCTATAAAACTTGTTTTTTTTTTACATTTTACTATTGGTTTATCTGGTCAATTGAATACACACGTATGTTTTGTGTATTAAGATAAAATGTTTTTAAAAAATCTTAAAGATTACAAAATTACGCGACATTGGCGTATATAATCAAATATTAAAAGGATTAAAAAAATAACTATTGATTCATATATTAATCTTTGGACCAGTATCATAGCAACACAATATTAATAAATATACTTATTTAAGTAGATATTATATAAAGTGCCAACACTTCAGACGTTAAAAAATACATAATACGCAAAAAAAAATTAAATAGTTTCTATATATAATCTTTTATAGTAAAAAAACGAATTTTGTTAATCTAAACGCAGTTTTAATTTGAATACAAAAGTTAGTTAAATAGTCATCTTAACGTCAACATTCTCTAAAGAATGTAGCCTTTCACATTGCATTAATAACATATTTTCTGCTTTATGCTTACACCTATTCTTAATAGATGGCGCTAGTGTAGATTGAACTAATAACATGTGAAGTGTGGTGCAACATAGTAGCATATATACAACTTCCAAAAATTTGTCAGATGTGGTGTGTTCGTAAGAAGGGCGGAATGGGGAATGTTGTTAAATATAAAGCGATCGCTTAACCCAACCAATGACAGGTCATAAGTCCTGTAAAAGCCTCGACCATCATATTGTTTCCAAAGAAATAACAATTTTCATCTTCGTCTCTATTGAGATACAATCAATTCTCTAAAGAACCTTTTTTTAAATAAAATAAAAATCTGTATTAAAGAGTTCAACTATATATGTTAATGGTTTAAGTTTATATTTTATAGATCGGGTGGTGGTCTCGGGGATAGAATGTTTGGCTCCTGATCCAAGGGACTCAGGTTTAAGCCCGGACACGAGCCGATTATATTCTAATTAACAAAATAACAATCGTGCTGTTTTCACGAACTAGAACAGTCGGCAAAGAAAATGGACCGCGACACACTATGCAGTTTTCTATCTGGCGCTACTTCACATTATTTAATGACGTATTTTTTCATCATTCATCCTTGATCTAGTGCTCTAATCACCCCGTTTATAAATATATTTTTTTATCATATTTTTTATTTGTTTCATAAGCCTATGAAACGCGTAATTCATTTGATTAGTTTAAAAACTATTCATTCAATATTATATAATTATACAATGCATATTGAAATTGATTGGGATCAAACATAATTTAAACAATGTCTATTTGGTAGATGGGTAATAAATAATAATACAATAAATTTAAATAATGCTATCAGTTACACAATTTAACGCGCGAAGAAAATTTAAAACCAATTAATTTATCATCTTACACATGCGCAATTATCTATCTGAAACATATTGTTTTATCTTATCTTCAGTACAGCACATACCGGGTAAGTGTAATGACTTCATATTCATTACGAAACAACCGAAAATAGAGGCACCCACTTGAAAGTTTGTTGATCACAAACGGTTTGGGTATCGCGGAAAAACCACTCGAATAACGACAATTACATTGTAAGCAAGATGGAGGAGACTGGCGGGAGATGAATGACCAACGAACAATATTCCTATTAGTCGTATTCCCTAAATGGCGGTGAAATTGTTATGTCAATAAAAATGTTCTATTATCTTAATTCGCTACGAAAAGAACGAGCGCGTCTCGATCAAAATTGGATCTTGGCTATAATAGGCTACATTAGATGACAAACTTGGACAATGAAATCCCGTGACCGCATCAGAATTGACGCCTTTGAAATTTGGTGTTGGCAACGTATGTTGAGGATACCGTGGACAGCAAAAAGGACGAACGACTGCCCTTAATGAGCTCAAAATAACAGGAAGACTCTCTGTAATATGCAGTCGGCAGGTATTGAGTTTCTTTGGTCACATTGCCAGAAGAGAGCTAAGTAACCTGAAAAAAACTATTGTCACAGACAAAATAAGTAGAGGCAGATCTCCTACGCGGTGGTCCAAGGGCATCTCCATATATCACGTCCCTCATTACTGAGGAAACGAAGAAAGTGACAAACAAGAGCGGAAGTGGCATAATATTTTTTTCCAATAGCACCCATCGTTATACTTGAATACAATATACGAGTATACATCAATAAACTATCCAACGTAACACAACAAAAGTCACTAAAACAAACATTGTGCAAAATAATAACTGATATTACACACACTACCGACCTGTTTTGATACAATCTTTATCTCCGATGCTATCACTAAAGCATTAGTATTTTCGAAAAGTTATTCTTAAAGGACTAAAATGTTGTCAAGTGATGGACCATTTATTTGAAATAGATCCAAAATTCGACAACTGGCAAGGTTGAATTATTGATTAATGATGATGACTTGAAAAATAAATGGATACGGTCGAAACCGGTCAGAAGTAAACTGTTCAATGATTGAAATAAAATTTACTAGATGAATATCAAAGCCACTAAAACTTTGGTTATAACTATAATGTTTAACCACAGAGTTAATATAATATTATCATATACAAGAGAAATAAAAACACATCTTGGATACTTTGAATGGTTTAAAATAAAATTCTCGCTAATGTCTGTTTTTTAATTCAACATCGCCAAATATAAAAGGTCAATTCTTGAGCAAACGAACTCAATGATTCATCAAAATATCAACGTGTCTTGAAAGAGTCATTTGAGCATAGTAGCTAAGGGGCCCAGTCGTAATCTAAGATTTGGCATGCTAAAATAATTAATAATGAACGATTTCTAGGTATCAAATGACATAAAATTCCTTCCGTATATACTAGCATTTAATTATAATAGATATATATTTTCCAGAAAATTTAACCGATAAATTATGATAATAATATAATTAACAATTAAAACGTTTTAAAAATTACGTATTCAATTTTATTTTATTAATCTCTTGATTAAATATCCATTTAAGTAAGACATCGTATGTATTATCAATGCCTTAACTTGAAAATTATCAATTCTATTTTGGTTTAAAATTATATAATTGGAAAATTCTCATCATAGATTGTGAGTTTGTTAATTAGATGAGAAAATAATTAGGAATAAAAAAATATTTTAACGGCTTTGAGTTAATTTTTCTCGATATGTTAAGAAGCTATTATACCTTCAAAACCGTGACAACCCCTTATAAATGATACAAATAAATTTTAATCGTTCTATCGATGATGAAGTTATAATATCTTCAGAACATATTGAGTAAAATAAACTCGAAAGTAATACAAAAAAAATTAATTCATAAATAAAATCATAAACCAGTGTTAACGAATATTACAAATATAAAAATGGAAAATAATTAATAATGAATACGGATTAGGTATATATACTTTTTTTTAAATATATTTTCCGTATTTAATCGAGAAAATAATTGCACACAATGCAAATGACGTCACTATTGTTATTGTGAAAACACATACAATTTTTTTTTTTAATTACTAGTAGCATGCTTTCAGAGTTGTAGTGTGGCGTCATACATGAAAAATAAAATATTGAATCCATGGAATATTGAAATGCAAGATGAGATGAGCCGGATATGGTTAGAGATTACCTTTTTGTAGAGTTTGATCCACGTGAGGTCGCCCTTGGAGTCTGTGTACTGTAGGCCGAAGAACCAGACTTCCCGGAGGCCGATGGTCTTGACCACCTGGTCGAACAGCTGTTTGCCGGTCGTGGTCTGCTGGATCGCGAACTCCAGCTCCGCGTCCATCGTCGTCACCCGCACGTTCATCTGCAAGATATCGTCATGTTCATTTCGATTCATTTGAGACAACATTTAACTATCCAGCGTTAAAACGAGATGGATTAGTCACATATAGGGTTATAATTTAATGATTGAAGTAAATAAAATAGGCACTAAATATAAAAATAAAATAAAAAAAGTATGCAGATTCGTTGTACATGTCATATACAACGAAATTACATACTGAGTTTGTTTAAGTACTTAGTGCCTATTTTACTGCAACCATTCAAGTAACCAAAGCCAAAAGTGAATTTGTAATAATCAAACCGTATTTAAAATATGCTGATAAACTTCATAATATAAAAAAAACAATAGTTTTAATTTGATTACCTATGAACAACTAACAAATTGAAATAACCCTAACAAGGCAAATCTCCCCCTTATAAAAGTAGAAAATTTCTTAAAACAAACCCTTTCCTCAAAATCATTTTCAATTCGTACCTAGTTATTGTTACATTGTTTTTTTTTATTCCAATAATTTAAAGTACGTGACACACATTTGTTTGAATAATAATTGACAACTCTCGATTCCTCAACATTCATACATCGTGTCATGCACGCACGTCGATTTCTCCCACTCTTCACGTGTCCGACATTCATTTTCCTCGATCTTCCTCTATTTCTATTACAATTTACATGAGATCGTTTAGACGAATGTGTGGAAAATTGTGTATGATAGAGTGTCTAGTGAAAGTAAAAGAAGTGAATGCGGTGCGAATGAAAGTGTTATGAACAAAATAATGAAAGGATCATTAAGATGGTTTGAACATTGAAAAGAATGTTAAAAAAAGTATATCTTAACGATGTAAATAAAGATTTTAAATAAATGCTTATACATAATTTCAATGTTGCAAGAAAACTTGCATGATTTTGAAAGTGCGGAAATGTCACTGGAATCTAACTCTTCTTGTAAACAGAAAACCGGTGCAGATTTTTTGTGTGAGAAAATCTCAATTATTATGAAATGTAGGCTAGAAAATAATAACTATGTGGCAAGCAGAGAAAACAATAGATTTAAAGAAAACGCGACACTAATCTCCGATCTGTGGGCTCACTTCAAACCATCAGTTTAAAAAAGATAATTTACTATCACTATCCAACCCATTATATCCTACAAGCCTAGACTGAGAGAAGGAATCGCTAGATACTTCAATTAAATAATGATGTACATGAATACATGCTCGTCAGTTGTCCTGACTCCAAACATAGCCGTCATTTATTGATTGATTTGGTAATGCTATGTTTTCCTCGGGCGTTATTTATTCCCATTTAAATTCCCAATCACCCTGTTTTTATGCCATTTTCAACCATTCACTGATCCATTTTTATTTATTTATTTATTAAGAGTAACATACAATACACACGATATCAATAACATATATGTAATAAAACATTTATAATAATTAAAGCAAGGCCAATTACATGCTACCACAAATATAAAATAATAGAAGTGCTGCAGTTTCTCTTAAGATGTTCCTAAAGTCTAAGTTTCTGTCCAGAAACAACAAGCTACGCATTTATAACAATCAAGCCAAAAGTGACATAAAATTCAATTAATCTAAAAAAATAATCAATAAGATATCTACTGGTTTGAGAATACGATATTAAGTTAGCAGGCTAGTTAAGCAGGCTCTTATACCGAAGACCATAAGAGCTGGTCGCTTACTGTCGGCTTACGGTCACGTATGCCAAGTCGGAGAGACCAGAGCAAGACCAGAGTAGGTAGGCTTAGACAGCGTCTAATAGATGTCTAGTCAGCGTCTAATACAATGATTTGGCTGATATAGCTGAGCGAAAGGGACTGGTGGGAGCAAAAGGCAGAGGATCGAGAAGCTTCGAATAAGATCATTTAAGAGCTTAATACTGTTCAATAGTTGTACGGCCATGCAAAGAAAAAGTGACATATATATGTCTATGCTTTAATTAGCGGTGATGACTAGTAGTGAATACATTTAACGCTCCAAATTCTATACGATAAAATCCAAACTCCATTGAACACGGATGATTCACAAGAATCGTCATTATTACGAACGAACGTAAAGATTTTACGATGGCATAATAATATTATGACATATTCTCTAACACGGTCTGAATGCAACCCAAAAAGTTGGCTCGGGAGCTAAGCCGGCGTTAAAAGTATATTTAGTTATATCGGTGGGTACCGATTTATTTGTGTATCTATAAATATAAAGAAAACAGGATGCAAGGGACGGAAATACTATTCGGATGCTATCCCCGCATCTCTTGCCAAATAATACGTTCAAGATAAAATGAGGAAAGTCCCGGAATAACAAGGAGTTGGTGATGCCAGTGCAATTGTATTGAGAACACACAATTTTAGATTCATTCGTAATTTTACGAATATACATTAGAAATCGGGTGAAATCATGTTGAAAGTTATCAAGACATGTTTTTAAATTTATCTTAAATTTTGAATTTCATTTAACTACAACTTTGAATTGTTTATTTTGGTTTTACAGTGGTCTGATAGGCTCTACAATGAAAATTCATAAATAAAAATGTTTTCTTTTCATGTACTTGATGTATCTTCATTATACTTGAGTTAAAAAAACTAGAAATTAAAACAACAATTTCCACAGTATTTTGCGTTTATATTATGTGCAATAAAGCTCAAAACATATTAAGCGATTTTCAATAAAATGGTTAAATATTTATTGTTTCTTGAACAATCATGTAAAACTCCATATTAAATAAATCCTTAATACGAATGAAAACGACAGTTTTATTATATTATATTTTATGAGAATGACATGTGTCGCCTTCTAAGGTATTATCAAATGATATGAATCTGAATCACATTTGATAATGCCTTAGAAGGGCGAAACATGTCATTCCCATAAAATATAATAAAACTTCTAGAAAACTGTCGTTATCATTCGTATTAAAATGGTTAAATAAAACTCGTTTAAATAGTCCATTGTTACAGTCCGTCACGAAGTATTCAATATTTGAAACAAATAAGTGGCGACCAATATGAGATTTTGCGTCAAATCGCAAGAGGGAAAATATCATTTGGAGGAAGACAGACGCAAGATTAAAAGACCCATGAGTTGGTTACGCAATACGTATGAAGACACATTAGATCGGCATCAATTCCCGATTTGTGGTAGTCATCTGATGTACGGACACTTCGTCATGAGATAAAATAGTAATATACCTAATCAAAAGTAAAATTTCTATGTAGTGCAGTTCACTTTTAGAAGAACGTTTCGGTATTGAGAAAAGTATTATTATATTAAGGTTAAGCATTTTCATTTACGTAATAAAAAATATATACGAATATGTATATGAATTATTATGAAACACTGCAGCGTAGTCACGCGCGTTTCCTGCCATAGATTTAAACATCCCACGCCATATAGTGTAACAATAATGTAATTGAGCATAATTCACATTTAAATTTTCGATCGTTTGGAATATTACATTGAACATTAGCCAAAATCAATTGGTTATTGCCAATTGGTTCACCTTGATCCTGGTGCCTGGAGATGACTCTTGAAAATGATAGACCAAACATAAGTATGCCGTTTTATCAGACGGATCACCGCCATGATAAAAACGTGCTCTGTTCAAATAAAAAAGTCGTGTTAGTCACACCATTTATAACTCAAGAACGGCTGGACCGATTTTGATGATCTTTGATTTGTTGGATTTGTCTCCGTCCCGAATAGCAGAATAACTATTAAAACATCGAAAAAATCGACCCGAGTGCATCCCATCCAGCAAATATAATAGTTTAACATAAAGTAGTGCAACAATACTACGCGAATCATTTCGATTCGCTTATATAAAATAAATCCCTTGCGCCATGTGAATTACATTCATATCAATGTAATTCAAATACTTTTCATTTTGATTTTTGCACATTTATTGAACTTAATTCATTTTGAGTATTCATTTTAACTTAATAAATTATTGTATATAGTTCAACTAATAAGTTAACACAACATTTTTTGATTCTGAAGCGGTACGAAGTTCGCCGGGGCAGCTAGTTTTTTTATAAAATTTTAACAAACGAATCGTCTTTGACGAAATTTTTTGATAGCCAGTGATGATCATGATGATAAAGAATCATGACTATGTATAGACCACAAAATATTTTTGAGGCATACGAGGAGATATATAATAATATAACACGGTGTATAACCCACGAGAAAATGGTAGACCTATAATGACATATGGAATAGAAACGAGAGCTGACACCATCAGAACAAAAAATCTCCTAAGAACCACAGAAATGAAGACTCTCCGATCCGTTGCGGGAACGACACTCCGAGACAGAATAAGAAATACTGAAATAAGACAGATCTGCAATTTGGAAGATGTCATGCGATGGGGAAGACTGAGAAGACGCTACTGGAGAGAGAGCATGTTCTGAAAGAGTGATAAATATAGCCGCAAATAAAGTACCAAATCGACCTGCAGGAAGACCACCTAAAAGATGGCGAGACAGTTGGACATCTGCATCCCAGGAACAGGCTCCGAGAAATAACAGGACACAGTCCTAAATATAGCAGAAGAAGAGAAAATGGTAATGCCGGTACATAAAGCAATTTATTACTATAATCGTACCAACTATCGACATATAAAACATCATAGTTTCACCTATCGGCGCATACTGCCCAAAAGAAAGCAGTTAATCCACGACATCCCCTTGGACCCAAAATGCCCCCTTAGATATCAAATCTTTAAAGTTAACAGTTCATAAAATTTCTTGTTTTCCTGAACACCGAAATGTTTATTTGAATTTAACAATAAAATAACTTATACTACACTACAAAATCATCCTCACGGGACTCGTATAAGATCTACCATAATTCAATTCACCTCACAGGAGAAGCAACCCTCTAGAGAACAGATCACATAGGTCTATAGCAAGGAAGAATAATAAAAAGATCACAAACCAATTATTTAAATTTATACATTATACGACGACCCAACTTGTAATTATATCTTCAATACGTTCCTCGTACGTACTTAAACTGATTGACATTTTAATTTCATAATGGAAATTTTTCTTCGTTATTATGAAGCCTCGGTTATTAAAATTGAAGAAAAAAATTAAATGCTTTAAGGAAATTACAAAAAGCAGCTATTTCATACGGTGTAAAGTAAAAATTACGTAAAATTAGAGACCTCGTTAAAACATTTAACTCGTTTACGTAATTACCCGTGTTTACCTTTGACTCTTCAAGGTGAAATCCTAATTTATATTCTGTGTTACCAACATTTGAGGAGAAAAAAAACGGTTAGAAAATTCGTAGACTCGTGTGATCAACACCTCATATATTTCAAGAAGACGTTGAGAATATTTCAGAGGAAAAATATTAAATAATAATTAAATAAAACGATGTTTTTTAACTACTTCCACTATTTTCTTTATTTAGACAGCGACCGGTTTCGGACTCGACATGACCAGTCTGTCGATGCCTGCGAGCCTGGCGAAACCGGTCGCTGTCTAAATAAAGACAAAAGTGGAAGTAGTTAAAAAAAATCGTTTTACTTAATTATTATTTGAAATGAACTTCCATCAAGAGATTTCAGTAAAATCATTTGATTTTCGGAAAAAAAAATATATTTTGCGAAATCACTATTTACCTGAACAATAGAATAGATTTCAAATGTTGCTTTCGATATTTAGCCTAATAGTTTTGGGTAATTCTGCACTACCCTGGTGGCCAAACATATATGCTAGCAAAGGATAACAACTTTATTTAAACCATATAGATACATAAATTCGATTTTTCTAAGATTGTCTGATTTTAATTTTTTTACATATTTTTTTGTTTAACTTAAACAATCGAATATTGCACAAATTCAAAACATCTGATATGTCCAAAACTATAATAACTGGAAGGATATTATAACCACGTCTTTTAGATTTATTTATAATACTTCAATATCCCTGGTTAAGGAGGCTGACACTTTTTAAACAAAATTAATAATATATATTTAAGTTTTTCGGGTGTCCATATTCCTTACATGCCTGAAGTTGGCGACAACTGGCAACACACAAGATACAGAAGACAAATAAAATGAAGTAAGCATACCGGTTTCGCTTGTATGACGTCAAGACAATTTTCGGGCATGGAGATAAAAGATTTCCAGTTACGTCAGTAACAGTAACGTCCACTGCAAGACTACAGAGTGAACAGAGTCACAAGTGTGGTATTCTTTGGCAAAAAATAAAACAATCATTTTTCCCAGTGAGGAGTCATAAGATTTTGTTTTACAAGTGGCAATTTAGTTTATGTTTCTTAATAATATGAATAAGAAGAAGAAAAAATAAGGCAGAAGTTAGAATGTTCTCTCGACTACGACCGTAAAATTTTTACATTCTAAAATATGTGTACAGGACTCATAATATTATGTAAACTTGATAACACAGATAAGAAATTTAAATGTATTTAACATACATGCAACTTTTACGCGGATGTGCTTTAATTTAGAAGTTCTAATTATCTATATGATTTCTAGGACGTAAATTTTTCAAATACACAATCCAATTCGGTAAATATAAAAAAAGCTTTCCCGAATACCATGTACTGATCAGTTATGATAAATTTTCATTACTAAATTGTGCAATAAAAGTTTCAAATCCTTAATCACCTTATGCTATTATCATCAACATATGCTATTATCATCAGTTTATGCTATTATCGTCAATTTATGCATTTATCATTTAATAATGATATTATCATCAACATATGCTATTATTAACACGGTATGCTATTATCATCAATTTATTCTATTACTATCACATTATGCTGTTGTTAAATATTTTATTTTATTATAAAAACAGCTTATGCTATTATAAAATCAGTAGTAGCTATGAATGACAACGCACGCTTAATAGAACACTGGCTTAACTCAATCTGACAGTCGGTGTTTTAACAAAAACAGTCGAAAAACACGTACGAATGGATAGCGTTAACATTGTGAACGATTATCGTACTACGAATGGATAGCGTTAACATTGTGAAAAATAGATGGAGATATTAACACAAGCCTCTGTCTAATGTTAACTCAATTATGACCTAAACCATAATCGGTCAGTTTACTATTAAGCGTGCGACAAATGTCTTCTTTCTTCTTCTTCTCTTATTTTTGTCCTGTCACACCTCCGTGGTGCATAGGGCCTCAAGGAACCTTCTCCACCCGACTCTATCGACAAATGTAGACAATACATATTAAATTTATTTAATTGTATCTATAATTACGCGACTTGTGTGAAAACGGATATCCATTGATAAATAACCTAAAACAATATAAACTATTGCATCCGTTCCAAACACGCCTTATCCTTGGTGATACCTGGCGTTATCAGCAGCGAGAGAATGAGTCAAGCAGCACGGAGCTTAATGCGTGATTTATTAAACGGGTCCATTATAATCTCGGAAGAATTTACCATGTAAAAATAAAAGCTGAGCAATTAACTTGACGCAATTAAAATATGTCAGCTTTTGCAAAATTTCTTAATAATATTTGCCAAAGCTTAGTTCTGTGTTCCTAAATTATAAAATTAAAATTTTCACTCGAAAAGAATTTTTCCACGAAGATAAATCAGTATCATAGCATACAGATCACATGGGAACATACCTGCGCTAAACATTTACGCAACAAAGACGACTTGGACTTGGACTTGGATCTTCTGGCTTACAGAGGTTCAGCTCGTGTGGCTATTCCTCTTACGTCTGATGGGAACATTGTTGGAAGGTGATTTGGTGGGTTGTTAGTTTATGCGGGGGCATGATTTGTGTGGGCCGGAGTGTTCCTCTGAAGGAGGATTGATTTTGGGCGCTTGTGGCGGCTGGAGGTGTTTGGGTCGTAATTTGAGAGTTATTTTATTGTGGGGTTAGGATGTGAAAGGAGTCCTTTGTAAAAACGTTCGGCAAGTTTCAGAATGAATTCATCCATCATCGGGATTCCCGATTCTAGGTGCAGTTGTGTGATCCTGGTCCATGAAGGCGCACCAAACGATAAACGGATAGGAATGCTAATATCAGATGTATGAAAAAAACGCATAATACGTTAAATATATTTTTATGAATATAATAATGCGCTGCGTTAGAGCTATTGAACGCAGATTATTTTTTTTACTTATAGTCAATAAAATATTGTTGTAGAATCACGTTTCGACATACTTAATAGTAGTATCAAAATGGCAATTTTCTTATAGAAGGTTAAATCGCTTGAAATGTAGGCAAAAACAGTTTCATCGACCAGGCATAATTTGTGTGAATCCAAAGGTTGCTGACATTTGAAGAATTCAACTGGAAAACTTCGCCTTGGCAACAATCTCATGGCGAGAAAAAGAAAACGCGCAGAGTGAGCGCTCCTCGATAGCGTTATATTCTAATAAAACATCATCCAGCACTGCCGTGAGAGATGCTTCTCACTTTACGGCTTGGATTTTAATGCATCGCGTCGTTAACGAACGGATATGCATAGAAGGGAACAGTCTAGAACGAAGAGCATAACATGTAACTTATAATATAAAAAAAAATTATAATAAAAGGATCAAAAAGAAGATGAATGGTCTAGAAAGAAATATATAATAAGATTTTAATATGCAAAACAATCGAGAAGCATGGGAAAGAATCGTGATTCAACAAAGAGTCCACTGATGTATCATAAGAAAAGTTTAGAAATATAATAAGTATATGTATGGTTTATACTGCAAGTAAACATCAGAAACTATCTGTTGTGGGACCTGGATACATGTGTGGTATGATCAAAAAGAAACTACATAAACACTTTATTTTTTAATTGTATCTCAATAGAGACGAAGATGCAAATTGGAAACTGAATATGGTTGATCAAGGTGTTTACAGGACTTATGACCTGTCATTGGTTGGGTTAAGCGCTCGCTTTATGTAATTACAACATTCCCCATTCCACATTTCTTTATGACCATGTATGACAAATTTTTGGAAGTTGTATATATGTTAAAGTCCTATGCCAGATTTCACATGTCTGTTTCAATGTGCCATCTATGAAGATTTTGATTACATATGTTAATCTTTTTAAGATTACTCTATATATAATCTACATACTATATCTACATACATCTATGGAGACTTTATTTTTAATTATAAATACGAAATATTATCTTAAATTATACGCAGAGTGCGTTAAAATATCCGTTGTAATAGACCAGAATTATGGGTCAACGCCTGGATTTTGCATCACGATAATACACCAGCTTACGCTTCACTGCTTATTCGATATTTTTTGCCAAAAATATCACCACCGAACTGCTAAAGCCTCTGTATTGCCTCTGATTGAATGAGCTCCTCATGTTTTGCTCTAAATAACATTTAACGAGCGTCCTATAACAGCTTCGGGTAAGCGGTGGGAGTTCCTCTATGCTCACTTTCTATTTTTTTTTAAATATCGAATGATGGTTATCTTCGACAGCGTCAGCACAGACTGTTTTATCTCCCATCATGCAGAACCAACCTGCCTCTGGTGGTGCCGGTCGGGAGAGCAATCAAACTGCTTAAATTGGTCGCTTTGGAGATCGACGTCTTTCATATTCGTGAAAGTACGTTCAGAAGACAAATACTCTTGACTTTGAAACCATCTAATGTGATACCGCATCGATACAGTTTATAGTCGAAGATTTGAGATTACTTGGATCAGTGTCTGTCATATTCGTGAAAGTACGTTCGATGTCTTTCATATTCATAAAAGTACGTTCAGAAGACAAATACTCTTGACTTTGGAGAGTATCTTGTCTTCGTAATGTCGAACCATCTCTCATGCGTTCCTGGCATTATATATTTATTATATTTTAATTGTTCTCAATAGATGTCTTAAACTATAATTGTTGTTTGTAATACATGTATCTTTTGAGAAAATAAACTGATTTGAAAGAGAGGGACGAATAGAAGAAAATGGAAGCCACCTATATCCAGCAGTAGAGCGAAGAAGGCTTAAGAATATGATAATAGTTATACTGGTATAATGATATGAAAAACAGATATTCAGGTGGTCGTTTCTGTCGAGCGGCGATCACTATTTGCTGCATGTAAATAATAATGAATATGTGCATCAAGTGTGGGCGGGGTTTGCACAGTGATGCAAGCCGCCCGCTACAAACACGATTATCTGGTCCCCGCGCAGACACCAGCCACCAGCCGCAAGACAGTGAGACAGTGGGCCGTGAGCGATGGGTGGCGGTGACTAACACGATCTTTTTCCACTATATAAACAATTAATTAACAGATATAAAAAATAATACTGCATATAATACATGATGCTTACTTCAAACCAGCTAAGATACTACATATCTATATTCAATATTGATGAAAACGTCCGTTTTCTAGAAATTTTATTATATGTCATGAGAGTGAAATCTAACATATTGTATATAATCAGATATTTTTCTCCTTATTTTGTTTATTGGTTTCAATAATATGAGTATTTTTTTTTTGGCTCCCTCCGCTTACCCGAAGCTGTTATAGGCGCAGCGGCGCCTTTCGTCAGCTTCACTCGTGCACTCCCTAGGCCCGTCCCCCGTCCATGCGGGACTTACGTTAAAAAAATATATATATATTTGAAACCAAGGCGGACCCAGACCACATTTAAGCTACGCTACCCTCCCTCGATGTCCCGCCGTACACACATAGCAATACAACAGCAAAAGCAAATACACAATTGATACATAAATAACATATGTTAGAGAAAAAAATAAATGATTGAAATATGAGTATTATAATAATAAACGCGAATGTTTAATAGTTGTACTTGATTTAATTCATATAATCACTTATATAAATATTAGTTACAAATTTGTTTCGCCTTGCGAGGGCATTTTCAAACTGAACCTAGTCGCCAAACAATTTACTCTTTTATTGATTTTAAAAACTTTAGGGTAGGGGAAAGTATTTATATAATGCAAATCGATGGGGCCATTACACTAAACAATTTTTTTGTAATGGCCCCATCGATTTGCATTATATAAATTCTTTCCCCCACCCTAAAGTTATTAAAATCAATATAAGGACACATTGTTTGGCGACTAGGTTCAGTTTGAAAATGCCCTCGCAAGGCGAAACAAATTTGTAACTGCTATTGATATAAGTAATTATATGTATTAAATCAAGTAAAACCATTAAACATTCGCGTTTTTTATTAAAATAATTATAATGGAGTTTTACAAAACAAAAACCTCAACAATCAATCAATTCAATAATATGATCTTGGTGGTTATCTCAAGGACATTACTAATTATTATATTATAAAATTTTGTTTATATATTTTGCATTTAATTTCAAGTCTACAGAGCTGACTGAGTCAGGCTCTGATGTCCATGGGTTATCTACGAGTATAGGTGAGCTATTCACGAAAACGGCGCTATACAAATTAGCCTAATTATTATTATTATTACATTTGTTCCGACATTCGCTTATAGTTGGAAGTAACCATGGAGAACCTCTGCTGGAACAATTAGGGTATAACTATGGGGAGAATAAAAAAAATTTGTACTTGGTATACAACCACTTTTTTGTGAGGATGAGGGCCTACCGGTATTGCTCTATGCGAGCATCCTCAGGGCTTTACAAATACTGTATGTGTCAAGCCCTGAGGAAGCTCGCATGGAGCGAAACTGGTAGGCCCTCATCCTCACAAATACTACCGGTATTGCTCTATGCGAGCATCCTCAGGGCTTTACAAATACTGTATGTGTAAAGCCCTGAGGAAGCTCGCATGGAGCAAAACTGGTAGGCCCTCATCCTCACAAATAAAGTGGTTGTATACCAAGTACAAAAAGTTTTTAATTAAGTATTAAATATGAACAACCACCTAGTAATGGCTTCTAATCAAAGAATAAAAACTGTTCGATTGTTCTTATATAATAAACATATTCGAACATTTAATTTGATCAACTGTTATTTGTGTGAAATAAAACGATGTTTTTCAAGAACTACATCCACTTTTGTCTTTATTTCGAAAGCCACTGGTTTCGCCAGGCTCTCGGTCATCGATAGACAAGTCTGAAATGGAAGTAGTTCTAAAAAAACATCGTTTAATTTAATAATTACATAATGGAAAATGTTTACGTCACAAAACGACAATGACAACACATCGTTTATCATGTTACGCCTGTATCGGGAGGTGACAAAAGGCATATTGAAAAGAAAAATATCGAGTGTGAATCAGTCCCGTCTCCGAGTATGGAACTTCAAGTCTTGCGGCTGTAATATGTCATCAAACGTTACCACAAGTCGTCGTGTTGTCAAGTAACAAACGAACAACCAAAGCTGTGGACATACCGTCGATGCTATTATGCACTGTCAAGAATAAATAATGTCCCCGAACATTCGCGAGTCAAAGGAAGTTTATAGAAAATTCTATTTCGATGAAAGAAATTTTCGAAAATCGGCACAATCTGATATTTTTAAAAACATTTCTGTAAATAAGTCATTGTGACTGACTCATAATATATATATTTCTCTTTCCTTTAAAAGACTTGCAATTAATAATAGAATCATATATTAAAGTTCACATATATTTTGTCAAGTTGCTAAAAAATGCGTCTACTGTAAATATAATAAAAACATAGTCTATGTCAATCATAGTCTATATATAAAAACAAACATTATGAAACTTAAACATTATTACTGTTAAAATTTAAAACACTCCTATAATATCACAAATTTTTTTTATTCACTGAGAGTGTCGCGACAGATGTTTCGCCAACCGAATTTGGCATCATCAGGTGTTACAATAAACTATGTTTAACACCTGATGATGCCAACATCGGTTGGCGAAACAGCCGTCGCGACACTCTCAGTGAATAAAAAGAAATTGTGATATTATAAGTGTTTCAAATTTTAACAGTAATAATAATTAACAATGACTCTTTTTCAATTATTGTTTCTGAAATAATTATGTCAGACTTCATCTGAAATAATCAATATTAACGAAATCGTATGTTATTTTGGAAATTTGAATGTATTTTATGGGAATGGCATATTTCACCTTGTAAAGGCAATATCCAATGTTTGATAATAAAATGGATAATGCTTTAGAGTTGTCAGGATAGAATAGTGTGACACGGCATGATGGTAAGATAAAGATCACAAAAAAGTGTTTTATTTTAATTAAAATATTATTATTATTATTTTGTTAAATCGCTCTTTACGTCATTTTTGCGCGAGCCAAATCGATGTAAAGGGTATAGGCATCATATTGATCCTAGTGACATGTGATCGGTAGTTAATCTATCGCCATTTTATTGTCACATTAATTCTACACCAGACCAAAGACATTGTGACAATCACACTGCCATCGCCGGGAATTGAACCCGAGGGGTAGTGGTGACAGTCATGACACTTACCACTCGGCCACGAAGGTCGTCAATATGAATTTATAACACAAAATGAAAGCGGATACGAAGTCTGTTTTTCATATTCTTCAATTATATGAATTTATTTGTTAATTTAACAGAAATACGTATGGTCGGAATCATGCAAGCGCATAAATAATTACTATTATTAATTCAGTTATACTTATCATTTAAGCACAGCAAAATATTTCTGCTTTATAATTTCACATGCAGAAAAAGTCAATAACTTGACAATCTGCGAAATCGAACAGTTTTTTCAAAGTAATTAACATCGTAAAACCATAAAAAAAAACTGTTTGTACAAACATCATACGAAAACATAATAAAATAATTATTATTTAAAAACTGTATACCGTTCGATATTTATGCGCGTGTTATTAAAATAATCCGCATAAAAAGTATGGATGAATTTTTACGGAATCTATAAAACATCACACAAGGCAAATTTAGAATGTTATTACAGATACAACCTGAATAGCCTTAAAATATTATTTAATACACTTTGATGTGTATATTTACTTTTCTTGGCTTGTTGAATAAACCTAAAATGATTTATAAAACCAGATGGAACTATGATACTTACATAAGTATAGTTATAAACCATTTTATATCTTTCGAAAAGTTTAAATATGTTTTGAACTTTTGTATTTTTATATTATCTATACATGTATAATATATTTTCATTTGTTCCAATGACAATTTGAATCATTTCTT
The DNA here is from genome assembly GCA_022606425.2 of Lepidostoma basale. Taxonomy (NCBI): domain Eukaryota; kingdom Metazoa; phylum Arthropoda; class Insecta; order Trichoptera; family Lepidostomatidae; genus Lepidostoma; species Lepidostoma basale. Next base: position 273,474 of record JAHDVF020000067.1, read on the forward strand.
CAATATTATTTTTAAGTTCTTGCTGGTTAAGTGCCTAATTACAGCTAATTTTAAAAAACGGTGGATACGTGTAACATAAATTAAATAAACACAAAAGTCCGGATCGTCCATGTCAACATGTGCAACATCGAAAAAAACATTATGTGTTATTACATTATGTGCTAAATTAAAAAAAAACGGTGGATACGTGGAACATAAATTAAATAGACAATATGTGCGCCACTAAAAAGAACATTTTGTGTTAAATTATTTTTATTTTGTTATTTTATTTTATATCATTGTATTTTATATAATGTTTTAGATTTATTTTGTGGGTGTTAGACGATCGAAGTGTGCGCGGGAGATGCCTATTGGTGGCGATGAGGTTCGCAACCCATCACACCGCGTCTCCCGCGGGGCGAAAAGAGAAGGATGGAGTGCCGCATCAGTAAAAGTGTGACAATCCATTCTTTCTGCCTTCCCTTTCGGGGAGACGGCGTGGTGGTTAGTTAGATAGTTTTGTATTATATAAATAACAGGGTTTGGATTAAAAAATACATATTCGTGGAATTTCACAGTACCAATTAACCAAGTGGTGCATAGGGCCACAAGGATTCTCTTCAACCCGACTCTATCGTAAACCTGCTGTCTAACACCATTCCAAGTATGGCCTGCCGCCTGTAGGGTTCTTCTCTAGATTATTTATGCGCTTGCATGATTCCGACCAAACATATTTCTGTTAAATTAACAAATAAACTCATATAAATAAAGATGAAAAAACAGACTTCGTATCCGCCTTCATTTTGTGTTATAAATTTATATTGACGACCTTCTTGGTCGAGTGGTAACTGTCATGACTGCCACACCTAAGGTCCCAAGTTAGATGGCAGTGTGATTGTCACACTGTTTCTGTTGTCTGGTGTAGAATTCATGTGACAATAAAATTGTGTTAAATTAACTACAAATCACAAGTCACGAAAATCAATATGATGGCTATATATAAGCTAAACATCGATTTAATCGATCAAAACAACGATCTCTTCTTATGCGCCTCAGCATTACTTCAATTATCATTCGTATACTTGAACACAATATATTTCGGCCTAATAAAATAATAAAATCAATACATTTGAGTTCATATCACACAACTAATACGAATGAAAACAATCGTTTTCTAGGGGTTTTATTATATTTTATGAGAACATGCTTCGCCTTATGAAGGCATTATTATGTGTGTTATAATGGAACTGGCAAAAGAAGGATGAAAGTAGAATAAATGCAGTAGAAATGAGATCTCTTAGACGAATGTGTGGATATTCTGTGTATGATAGAGTGTCGAATGGAAATATAAGAAGTGAATGCGGTGCGAATGATGGTGTCATGAACAAAATAATGAAAGGATCATTAAGATGGTTTGGACATATGGAAAGAATGAATGAAGAAAGAATGGTAAAAAAATTATATGTTAATGATGTAAATGGAACCAGAAACAGAGGAAGACCGAGGAAAACGTGGCACGATCAAATAAATCAAATATAAAATGTGAGGAGTCAGAGAAATCGACGCGCGTGCATGACACGATGTATGAATGTTGAGGAAGCGAGAGAAATATGTCAGGAAAGAAAAGTGTGGCAGTCCATTCTTTCTGCCTACCTCTTCGGGGAGACAGCGTGATGGTTAGTTAGTTAGTTATTTAGTTTATAAAAATGGATTATGCCTTAACAAGGAAATCATATCATTCGCACAAAAAATAATAAAACTTCTAAAAAACAGACGATTCTGTTCGTATAAAATATTTAATATAGAGTTATACATCATTGTTCAAGGACCAATAAATATGACATCACGTCTAAAATGACAATGATTTAGGTTCGAAGACTGAATCGATCAAATGCGTTAAATAATAATTACACAAACCGAATGAAAAACAATTCCTCTGTAACTCCCACGTGAATTTTATATTGTGATAATTATGTTTGGCCATGTAATACTACAATATCGAGATTTGGAAGTGGGAGAGTCATGCCCCCAAATATAATTAGACCGTATACAGCACGGGATAATAAACGGAATCATGAAACAGAATATTTTATATTCGAAATACACCAAACATCATAAATCTCCATCGGCAGAATTCTAAATTCAAACGTCTGCGATTTTTTATTTCAAACTGTGATTCCTTGTTTTCTCAATTCGTTTGACCTTGACCACTAATATTTATTGCTCTCGAGATTGAATTTCGACTTTTTAATATTTGAAACTCGCACGCGAAGTATTCCGGATATAAGATGAAAACCCATATTTTTCATATTTCATACCCATTTAAAACTGGCATATTTTGTTCTATTATACTTTCAAATCGATCGCGAATATCAATCAGATGCAGCGTTCAAATTTAGATTTAAAACACGTCTTAATGCGCTCTTGAGGTGATTACATCACAAAAAAGGCGCTTTAAAAGTTACCATATTATTATTAAGATGAATATTAGTACAAAAAATGCTTCAGAAATAGTCATGGAAGCTACTAGCGAGATTCTAACTCGCGAACCTTAGATATTATCTAAATTGATTTTTTAGCGTATATATCGAGTCAATATGACAAAAAAAGTTCTGATCAACGTGGTGACAAAATTCAAAAGACGATTGGAATAATGAAAAAAATGGCCTTTATGCAATTTAATATGATATTTTAAGTAAATAGTCCATTGTTTTGGCCAAAACACTATGATACTTTAACATTATAAACTGTTAAATTGAAAAACCTTTGTTTTATGTATCACAATTGTATTTTTATTTTACGCGACAACTGTTTCGACAACTGTTGACATTATCAGGTGTTACAATAATATATCAAATGTCAAATTTTCATGATATTTCGAACCTTTATGTTTATTTGTTCCTATGTCAATTTAAATAATTTATTTGATATAATTTTGAAGTTCTAAATAAAATCAACATAGGTTAACGAAACAGCTGTCGCGTAAAATAAAAATACATTTGTGATACACAAAACCTTTTTTTTTATTTAACCGTTTATATTTTAAGTAGACATTTTTTATAATAAATTTCTATAATATATGTTTCGTTTAAATGGAAGCTGAAATAATTTTTATGAAACCCCATAACTGTATTTCCTCTCATCCTTAAATAGTAGAATTTAAATTGCTGATGTAAGAAAAACTGTAAAGATTTTATCCCTTGGCAAAAGTTTGTTCTATGACTCATTGGAAATATACCTTCAGAAAACCCCACCCTTTCAAAGATCTCGGGAAATGGAAACTGTCTCAAAGCTGAAAGGTCTAGATAATGGCATTATCATAAATTAACTAGTTAAGTTATAAACTTGATAATATCTTGATTCGTATTCTAAGTTAAAGAGGTAAACACAGTTAATTGATGGACTTGAGATGTACCGAAATGTAATAATTTGAATGTTAACCCTTTGCTCGATATGACTTTAGTCAGATTAATAAGATGAAACTAGCGATGACAGATAGATTAATGTTTGCTTGGCAGTCTAAGGGTTAACAAATTTAATAAATTTTGTAAATGCATAGATTGTAAATAATAATTAGATAAAACGATGTGTACCTAAAATGTGTAACTAAAATGAATACCTGTAATACCAATATTTAAATTCAGTAAATTTAATATAAATATTTGAAGATTAATTGTGTATATAATCATGTTTACCACCCCTGATCTGTATATATATATATATATATATATATAAAGGACCCGGTTTGCAATAGTGTGACCAGTCTGTCGATGCCAACGAGCCTGGCGAAACCGGTTGCTGTCGAAATAAAGACAAAAGTGGAAGTAGTTAAAAAAATATCGTTTTATCTAATTATTATTTAAAATTAACTTCCATCAAGAGATTTCAGTAAAATCATTTGATTAGCATAGATTGTATTTGTATAAATACTGCTTCATATAAAATATAATTACATAAAATTAAATAGATGTGATTAAAATATAAATCTAATAATCATTTGTTTTGAAAATAATTATTGTACACATGTGCTGGTGGAAATGTTTTATGTAAATGAACTAAACGAATTCAGGCGTAGAGTGTTGTGCAAAAAGCAAATAATGCATTGTGACGCACCGGCCTCCGCGAGAACGGGTCGACTGCTGAACAATGATGCACTCACAACGGGGTTTAAAGGAACCGGCGGTGTTCCGCGCTATCCGATTCAATCCAACAAAGACTCGTTTCAAAGACCACATCCTAAAAGGAAACTGCGTGAAAACAAAAGCCGCCATTTCCTGCGGGGCGCGGCGGGGAAGAGGGGAGGGGCACGACACAATAATTAAACTGAATATTTACGACAATGCACTTCTTTTTAAACACAATTGCCGCGCGAGGTGGGCTTCATTTTCCATAATAATGAAATAATACGATTACTTTTTAAAAACTGCTGCCACTTCCGTCTTTATATCGACAGCGACCTGTTTCAATTAAATCATTTGATTATTTTAATAACTCTTTATTACTGTATAATTACTTATATTATTGAACAATGATATAAAATATTTTATTAGACGTACAACTATATAATACATAATTAATATGAATAAATATGTTTGATTTCTAGAAGTTTAATTATGATGGTTTGGACACATGGAAAGAATGAGTGAAGACTGAATGGTAAAGAAGGAATATGTAGACGGCGTGAACGGAGCTAGAAATAGAGGAAGGCCGAGGAAAACGTGGCACGATCAAATCAATCAAATATTGAATGTCGGTCACGTGAGGAGTCGGAGAAATCGACGTGCGTGCATGACAAAATGTATGAACGTAGAGGAATCGAGAGAAGTATGTCAGGACAGAACAGTGTGGCGTTCCATTATTTTTGCCTACCCCTCCGGGAAGACGGCGTGATGGTTAGTAAGTTAGTTAGTTAGTTAATTATGATTGTAATGACGTTTCGCCGTTCTAAGGCATTATTAAATATCACATTTGATAAGGCCTCAAAAGGCGAAATATGTCATTCCCGTAAATTATAATTTATGTTATAATTAAGAAGGATATATAATTAAGTAGGATACATCGAGGTGATAGTGTACCACACGATTTACAATTAATAAGTAGTATAATTACAGCATATTGACATTGTGAATGATACACGACTATTGTCGCAGAGAACAAGCGGAAAACGAATGAAGGATTGTGAACTGTGGACAATTATTTTAATGCGAAGATAATGAAGATCGTAACCTTATTATCGCGTTATCATCACTGGCCCATTAATATGAATGGAATAATAACACATTTCCGCGCACGCATGTGGCAGCCTGTTCGAAGCATCTATTTCATGGCATAAGCGGAAAAATTATGAATACGTAATTACGGTAATAACTCGTACATTAAAGAGTCACAATCTATTACTAGTGCAACACCTACTTATAAATATACATGTTTTAATTGTTATATCTTATTCTTCTTTTAATAGATCTTTGGCTCAGATATCATGTCTCCCGAGATGATTAGGTCCAGCTGTCCTTTTATCTCTTAGATCATAGGTTTTCCATCTTTTCTAGGCCACCGACCCCTTTACAAGAAAAATAAACGTTCAACGCCCCCCTTACATAAAAGTTATTCCAAATATTTAGAAACACATAGTTAAATTTTTAAATATTATTTAATCTTTTATGTATCTGAAAACGACGTATGGTAGAATACAGAACAAAGAAAGGGAAGAAATGATTAGCGTGTTTTTTTTGTTGTTGCCTTTTTAGACTATATTTTTTTTATCTGCCCACGCTCTCTATTTTTCTGGGTCTTCTACTGCCCCCCTGAAAGTCCCAAACGCCCACAAGGGGGCGTTATCGCCCACTTTGAGAACCTAAGTCTTAGATGGTCTTCCACTTAGAAAGTATCTTGTCTTCCTAATGTCGAACCATCTCTAATGCGTTCCTGGTACTATGTTGTATTTTTATAATATTTTACCTGTACTCAATAGATGCCATAAACATTTTCCTGTTTGTAATGTCTTTTGAGTTAATAAACTGATTTGATTTGACATTCATCTCAGATGTTCTTAACCGCCCCTTGATTCGTACAGAGTCGGCCCGCGTCTCTACAGCATACGTCACGATAGGTCGCACATCTTATAAATTCGACGACCTTCGTTGCAAAGTGGTAAGAGCTCTGACTACCATACCTCTGACCACCATAGGTCCTGGGTACGATTCCCAGCGATGGTAGTATGATTATCACACTGTCTTTGGTCTGGTGCAGAAATCACGTGACAATAAAATGGGCATAGATCAGATACCTATCACATGTCATAAGAATCAATATACTATACTAGAGCCGCTCAGAAGTGAGTCTTGGGGCCATAAATCATTTCCCTATGTCTATCTCGCTTGCACTTACGGGCCTTATGGAGCGGTTTAGGGATGGGCGTAACAATAAAATAAATATATCGATAAGTAACGTTTATTATCGTATCTTGTTCATAAACTTTAACGAGTTAACAAAGTTTTGATATTAAACTTTATTTATGGGTTTTACGTGCGTTTAAATTAGTATGAAATTAGTGACTACCAGATACTAAATTAAATACCAGTAAAAACAGAAAAATTGTTTAATTTTAAAATTTGTATACCGTATGTCTATAAACCCAGAAAGAAAGTTAAGTATAAAAAACAAAGTAGATCATATTGTGGCCCTTAAAAGAGCCGTTTATATTACAAAAAAATGTATCAATCCTCATCGGAGTCTTCTTCATCAGTGTCTTCTGCCAAATTTATTATAAGCGGCGCCTGATCTCTAATAAGAGCTTTCTGTAGGTCACTGTTTTGAAGTTCCTCGGCATGTCTCACACATTTGGCCCAGTTTTCTTTTGTGACATTATCGATGGCTCGGTGGAGGTGATTTTCAACATCTGCTATCTTGAATGTATTATTATTATTTGCAACTTCTCCCTTTACTTGTGCCCAAATTAATTCTATTGGGTTATATTGACAGTGATATGGAGGCAGCCGTATTACTTCGTGGCCTCGTTCATTTGCCAGATTGTCTAAAGCGTAAACCTTCTGCGGGTTACTGGCTTTTACTTTTCTTATTAACTCTTCTATAATTTCTCTGCTGGAATATTGAATGTTTTTTTTTTTTGGTAACCATTCTTGAATCTCAGCTTTCCTTGTGTTTCTTGTAGGTATTTTTTCCAACTGCATCGAATGATAGCTTACGTTATCGACGATTATAACTGAGGGCTCTTCAAGTATATTTAGGATGCGGAAAACCATGCCATATATGTATCGCCATCCATTTCTGTGTGATAATCAGCATCCTTCGATTTTACCGCTTTAAATATTAGCTTCGCTTCTGGAACAAAGCCAGTCCTTGCGGAACCAGCATGGCAAACTATCAATCTTTGACCTTTTCCTACAGGCTGATTCTCGAAACCTCCTTCATCGTTGCTTCCAAGCCACATACGCTTTCTTGAATGGATTTGATTAATCCATGTTTCATCCAGATAGAAACGCGGCCGCTGATCGTTAGTTCTTCTAAGTAAATCCAATTTCCTTAAAAAGTCCATTCTGGCACAAACAATATCTGTTCTTTCCATTAAATATTTACGTCCTTCGGCATTTTTCTTATACTTGAACCCAATCTCCTTCATGAGTGTTCTCATCGAAGTTTTTCCGCATTTAAAATCAGATAATAATTGTTCTCGGTATTTTTCTAATATTTTCGCCACGGACGGATACTCTGCACTATCATAAAATGAACCTACAGTCCGCTTCAATACACTTTTATCAAAATCGTCAATATTGGTGACAGTTTCTTGTTTCTTAAAATTTGCTCTTGGTGTACAGGGGCTGCTTGATTGCAATAATTCAGTCTTTATTCGGTCCACTGTCACTCTACTCACACCACAAATAAACGCGGCCATTTCACGTGGTTTGTTGAAATTAAGAGAAGCTATTTTATTCGGATCACTTTTCAATTCATTGACAAACAAGAATACGTTGTGAATCACTGTTCGAGTTTGAGGGCTAATATCGCCATGTAATTTCTTCAAATCAATGTTGGAAAATAAAGTATCCATAGTGCGTAACGAGTGGTGACACACGAATGAATTCATTTAATTGCAGTAAACACATTTATAACAAAAAAGCACTGCATTCGGTAAAAACCAATCATGAGTGACTCATCGTACATATCATAACGTACATATCATTACAAAATCATTATAGTGACTCATCGACACCACGAGAGCAGGTAGCCGTATACCGATAACAGTCCTGGGGCTTCCCATCCCTATTTCTATTGACATTTATGGCCCCACGACTCCGTTTCAAACGGCTGTAGTATAGCTATAAAAAACAAATTTTATATAGTTATTGAGTTTAAACGACCTGTTGCATAAAAAGTCCATGTATATGTCTAAGTATAAAAATATATCTAAAATTTTATAAGCTATATAAGTAATAACATTGAATAAACATCGAGTGTATGATTTTGAGTGTATGTATGTAAGTCAACGAAGCAAGAATGCTAAATGCAAACCTGCGCTGCATATTGATTAATGTATAATGTAGACATTTAACACTAGACACACGCCTAACAACTTTAGTTGAGCAACTGCTATATAATATAATAAATTATAATTGTTATTTCATTACAATACGTAATATTTTTTAGAGTATGATTTCCGACACCTTAACGAGTAAAACGAGCAATCGTGTGACAAAATTATGAGGAAAGATTAATATTTTTTGGCTAGCAAACCACAATATTTGATTACGACTTAAAACCACTACAAATTGCGTAATGAAATGATAAGAAACAATTTTAAATTGATTCATTTTAAATTCTGTCATATTTAGTTTTACGACCAAATCAGTAAAATCACATTTAGCCTCAGAATATAACAACCACCAAATCACATTTTCATCAGACGTAAGAGGAATAGCCATTAGAGACGAACCCCTGTAAGGCAGAAAATCCAGGTTGCTGTAAAAGAGATATCTCTACATGAAGGAATTTGGTAGTTATCCGTGGCTTTATCCCACTGCATTTCTCTTGGGCATGCTGGGAACCAATAGTCTACAGATAAGGAGGGATGGGTCCACATTTATTTTTCATTTCTTCAGATATATCAGGGGATTCTTTGAGAATTCTGTCATCTTTGAGGGTATCCATCTTTATGTTCCGGATTGTTATCTTCGGCAGCATCAGCACAGACTGTTCTATCTCCCAACCTGCTTTTGGCGATCGCTTTGGGGATCGACGTCTTTCATATTAGTGAACGTACGTTTAGAAGACAAATATTCTTGACTTTAGAGAGTATATTGTATTCCTCAAGTCGAACCATCTATCATGCCTTCCTGGTATTATATATTATATTTTACCTGTTCTCAATAGATGCCGTAAACTATTATATAATTTTTGTTTGTAATATTATCTTTTGAGAAATAAACTTAGTATATTTTATTTGAAGTTCCAAGTTCAATAAATATCTGCACGTTGTATTAGAAAACAATGTTCGAGACACGCTTAATATGTAAAAAAAAAACACCAAAAAAGGGTGTTAGTAAAGGTTTTAAAAGTGTGTCAAGAAAGAAGACCGTAAAGTGACATATTTTTAGTAGCACAATTTAAAAATCTTGACAGTTGGTCAATAAAAGAGCAAAAAAAAATAGTGTCGTTAAAGACAGTGGTCTTACACCCCATGGGAATGTTGCGAGCTCGGTTGATGTTATATTTATAGACCGATGAAATTAATGAACTTGGGAACATTAACATGTGCAATTAAGAACTTCGCTGCTCGCCGTTGCCGTTACGGGCGCTGTAAGGCCGGGCGCGGGGCCCGAAGGCTCCGAACACGTGGCGGCTTCAAACTTCAGACGCTAAATCGTTGAGGCTAATAAAATAAATCATCATTCAAATCCATGCGAGGGAAAGAGAAGTCGAACCTGGCATTGGCCACGTCTTTCGCTCAGGGACGGATTTTTTTACATCGCGCGACTAACAGACGAAACACTATTTTAGTTGTTTGTTATGGTGTTCTTCTACCGACCCTTATGTATGGAAGCGAAGCATGGAACTGGCAAAAGAAGGATGAAAGTAGAATAAATGCAGAAGAAATGAGATCTCTTAGACGAATGTATAGATACTCTGTGCATGATAGTGTCGAATAAAAATATAAGAAGTGAATGCGGTGCGAATGATGGTGTCATGAACAAAATAATGAAAGAATCATTAAGATGGTTTGGACATATGGAAAGAATGAATTAAGAAAGAATGGTAAAAAATTATATGTTAATGATGTAAATGGAACCAGAAATAGAGGAAGACCGAGAAAAACTTGGCACCATCAAATAAATCAAATATTGAATGTCGGCCATTTGAGGAGTCAGAGAAATCGACGCGCGTGCATGACACGATGTATGAATAATGAGGAAGCGAGAAAAATATGTCAGGAAAGAAAAGTGTGGCAGTCCATTCTTTCTGCCTACCCCTTCAGGGAGACGGCGTGATGGTTATTTAGTTAGTTAATTGAACAATGATGTAAAACTCCATATAAAATAATTAATACCAATGATAACGTCAGATTTCTAGAAGACATTTGATAATGCCTTAGAAGTGCTGGAGGGTTTTCGGCTTTTTGTCCCTGATAGACGTTTCCGACAGTTTTACCTACCGGCCGCCTAAACCAACCTGCCTCTGGTGACACCGATGGAAAGAGCAATTAATCTGCTGAACGCGGTCTCCTCGGAGATCGACGTCTTTCATATTAGTGAAAGTGCGTTCAGAAGGCAAATACTCTTAATTCTGGAGAGTATATATTATTTTACCTGTTCTCAAAAGATGCCTTAAAAATTAATTTTGTAATGTCTATCGATGAAACAAACTGATTTGATTTGAACATGTCATTCCCATAAATTATAATATAACATTTAATGTACAATGCATATTTTAAAAAATACATATTTTTCTAAGCAGTTTGAAGAACCGGAAAAATTGTGATGCAAATAATATTAATAGTGAAAGTACGTTCACGACAAATACTCTTGACTTTAGAGTATCTTGTATTCTTAAAGTCGAATCATATATCATGCATTCCTGATATTATATAATATAATTATGTTTTACCTGTTCTCAATAGATATTTGTTTGAAATATCTTTGAGAAATAAATTAATTTGATTGATTTGATTAAAGATAACCAGAAAACCTTAGATTCTTGAGGTTGGTTGACGTTTTGGACATAAGATTGAATCTGCAAGGATCTCCGAAACTTTGTTTAAAGTTTTAACCCTTTATAGGACGAAACATTTTATTGAGAATTTTTAAGGAAAACTAAATTTAATTTAACTAACATCATCCTATGGAGCTAAGAAAAATTGGAGCATTTGGAACAAAAGAATAACATATATTGACCTACATACGTCTACATACGTAATGATATAAATACAAAAATATCATTTTAGATGGAAATAAACAAAGAAAATGAACCTTATTTGTGGTGGTATGAACACTTGCCACCTTCCTATAAAGGGTTAAAAATGATTCCACAAGACGTAGACATACAAAAGATCCTATAAAATAGGAATCAGAAGTGTAACAACAAAATACTGCCAAATCTATACGTATCAAAGAAATTTCAGATATTTTCGTCACTAATTATGGCTAGTTATCTCCATACATACATTTATGTTTAAACTAGAAACATTTGATAATGCAATCAGACCATTACACAATGTGTAGATAGCACATTAGATACAAAATAACCAGATTTGTAGATCGTACTGATAGAGTACTTCGGTCCGGAACAATCCGTCTAAAAAAATCACCTTACCCAAATAAAAATTAAAAACTAAAAACCATCAGGACTTTCCCACGTTCATTGGAACTAACTTGAAAGTTGGGAGTTACAAAAATGGCAAAAAAAAATGTCGATGAACATAATAGTGAAAGATGTGAGCCGCCCCTGTTTATAACCGTCTCTCGATATGACATCATCTAAATAATTGCCAGACAAATAAACCGCCATATTCCAGATCAGGGGGAAACGGCGTCTCTGAGGGGGGTAAGCGTCTGTAAATTTACATTAAACCAATTTAAATTTGTTTTCAGAACCAAAATTTATCTCTTTTTGATGATTGTAACTCGCAAGACAAATAATCCCCATACAAATTACACATTTGCTCTAGAAATAAACAGTGAACATTAGCTTTGTAAGAAGTGGTACCTAGAACATGAATGGGGAAAAAAAGCAGTAGGAATTATGACTGAGTAAAAGATGAATGTAATCTGATCATATGAGTGTGTGCAATTAATATAATTAAAATACAAACGCGATTTAATAGAAGACACACAAAATTCGATTATTTTATCTATTTCGAAACTATCCGCTTGATGATTTTACTAACATCATCAAGGCTAAAAAAAACATTGCACAAATCAATAAAAAATATCACGTTTCCCTTTTTTTGACAACAGAGTTCAGTGCATTCGAGTAATAGGAATTTGAACCTATGAAAGAAAAAAAATCAATCAATTTACATGACCGCACTAAATATGTATGAATTCATATTCGAATATTTAATTCAAATTCGGATGTCAAATTCGAAACGCATGAATTCGATTGAAATTGTAATATCGAATTCGATCCTCCAAGAATTCAATTAAAATTTTAATATCGAATTCTAACCTGCAAAAATTTAATTCAAATTTTAATATCGAATTCAATATTCTTGCAATTCAAATTTCGAAACGGTTCTTGACAAAAAAAATGTTTGAACGAATAACGAATTAGTTTATATTTAACGTTCATCTGATCCTTGGCACATTTTATTCCGTTAACGGGATTGCTCTCCGGATCGATTTCACTTTCGTTGCGGAATGAGCGCCACTCCCCGCTAGTGTGTGGACGTGGACCCACAATCGCCCGAGAAATTATTATGCGAGTGATGATTCACAGTTTGGTAAAGAAATTAGCAAATCGGACACATTTCAATTCATCGGAATACAAAAATGGTGAGCGAATGGCAGATGTTCGGCGGCAAATAAGCAGACTAGAATAAACGCCAAGCATACAGTCGCACAAGTGACGACCTTACTAATTATATAAATCCTCGATACCGGCATTAAACATGCACACTGCGCGGCGGTGATGTCATTTTAAAAGCTCCTTGGAACTTCCACGATAGAAAAACCTTTGCTTACAATAGCATGTTAATATAATGTAAAAAAAATGGTATGCCGATAATATACATGTATAAAATTCTTATGCTACAATATACATGCTGTGAATCGTGCATTTATAATATGAAGCATTGAAGCATACTAGCATATTATGCTATATAATTTTATAAACTATCTATCTATCTATCTAACCATCACGCCGTCTCCCCGAAAGGGTAGGCAGAAAGAATGGATTGTCACACTTTAACCGATGCGGCACTCCATCCTTCTCTTTTCGCCCCGCGGGAGACGCGGTGTGATGGGTTGCGAACCTCATCGCCACCAATAGGCATCTCCCGCGCACACTTCGATCGTCCAACACCCACAAAATAAATCTAAAACAAATAATATAAAATACAATGATATAATATGAAATAATAAAATAAAAATAATTTAATGTTCTTTTTAGATGGTACACATATTGTCTTTTTTATTTTATGTTCCACGTATCCACCGTTTTTTTTTAATTTAGCACATAATGTAATAACACATAATGTTTTTTCGATGTTGCACATGTTCACATGGACGATCCGGAATTTTTTTTTATAAATCAAATCATAAATACATAATTTCTGAAAAACAGATATTAATTATTTTTTTATTATTTATTGTGACTTGAACAACGACGTGAAACTCCATATTCAATAATTAATACATATGAAAACATCTAGAAGTCATCTATAATAGTTTTCTAGAAGTTTTACTATTATATAATTTATGGGAATGAAATGTTTCGCCTTAAAAACGTGCATTTAATAATGCCTTAGAAAGATGAATCAAGTCAGTCCCATAAATTATAATAAAACTTCTAGAAAAGTATTTTTCATCCGTATTAGTTAATTTTTGGACCCACGCTGGAGGATGGGACTTACAGAATTAAAAGAAACCTTGAACTTGAAGAACTAATTAACCAGGAAACAGTAGTGAGATTCTGTAAGTCTCAACGCCTACGGTGGGCTGGCCATGTGAAAAGAATGCCAGAGGGTAGAACACCACAAATTATATCCAGATGGATGCCTCGCGAAAAGAGACCAAGTAGCAGACCGAGGAAAAGATGGACGGATTGCGTGGAACAAGATTGGGAGAAAATAGAAGGAGCTGGGGAATGGAGAGAGATGGCCAGAGACAGAAGTCAGTGGAGGACCGTTGTGGAGGAGGCCAAGTCCCACACCGGGATGTAGCGCCGAGAAATGATGAATGAATGATTAGTTAAAAAATATAAACTAACTAACTAACTAACCATCACGCCGTCTCCCCGAAGGGGTAGGCAGAAAGAATGGACTGCCACACTTTTCTTTCCTGACATATTTCTCTCCCTTCCTCAACATCGTGTCATGCACGCGCGTCGATTTCTCTGACTCCTCACATGGCCGGCATTCAATATTTGATTTATTTGATCGTGCCACGTTTTCCTCGGTCTTCCTCTATTTCTGGTTCCATTTACATCATTAACATATAATTTTTTTACCATTCTTTCCTCATTCATTCTTTCCATATGTCCAAACCATCTTAATGATCCTATTATTATTTTGTGCATGACACCATCATTCGCACCGCATTCACTTCTTATATTTTCATTCGACACTATCATACACAGAGAATGAATTAAAACACTGTTTTTTCCACTTTTGAGTTTATTTTTCTCGACATGTTTCGAAGGCTTACACCTTCATCATCAGGAGAACGATTTATTTATAAAAAAAATCGTCATTATGGAATTCCACAGTGTTTACGCCTTAAGTTTATCCAAAAATATATAAATAATGTTGATAGAGTGTGAGCATAATGCTTTTAAAGTTTTATTTTGTGCATATAACCGCCGGAATAAAAATAAAAATAAATTGAGTAAAAAGTCATTAAAAGAGTTTCAAAGGGCTCTAAGCGATGGGGCGGCGAGACAGGTGCTTCATTTATAATTTAATTCTTTATACCCTATTCCACCTGACGCCATTATACCACAGAACATGTGCTGTGAGCGGTCGAGGCACGGGTCCGGGTAGCGTCACCCTGGAAACGTGAAAGTCATCAGACTGATTTTACCTTCGTAAACCGAAATTTATTAATGCGCCGGTTCAATGTTGAATTATTTGAGGCTCGCGGATTCCAGCGGTCATGGAAAAAATGTTCAATTCGACTGCACTAAATTTATTATAATAACTTGAATACCTTGGCCACTTTGTGCGTGGCGATAAATACTGTACTGTGATTAATCGTTCAAGGCGAGATTCAAGGTAAAAGAAGAACAGGTAAGAACAGTTATACCAATCTAATACACACCATGGCACATATCGTAGTACTAGTTGTACTGAGAAAATCTTTTTATTAATGTGGTTTTTATTTTTAAAACTCCATTATAAAATATTGACGAACTTTGTGGCCGAGTGTTAAGTGCATTGACTGCCACCCCGAAGGTTCCGCGTTCGATTCCCGGCGAGAACAGTGTGATTGTCACACTGTATTTGGTCTGGTGTAGAATTCACGTGACAATCAAGAGGCGATCGATTAGCTACCTATCACATGTCACGAGAATCACTATGATAGCTATAATACCCTTAACATCAATTTGGCTCATGCTGTCATGATGTAAAGAGCGATTCAACAAAATAATAATAATATATAATGAAAGCGCGATTCCTTTATCGGTTTTACAGTGAATTTTTATTTATATTTAAAAATATATAAACATTTGTTAATTTTTTTCGCCTTGCAAGGGCATTCTCAAACTCTGAGAATGCCCTCGCAAGGCGAAACAAATATTTACATACAAATAAAAAAAATCACTGTAAACCCTATGAAACAATCGCATTTTCATTACATATTTTCAAATATTTTTAATCAGACATGCGGTCAAATAAGACTAAACAAATTAACAAAAAAATCAATTTAAGATTTTATTTTTATTTTTAATATCACCTAAATGTCATTTTATACTGTGAACAAGGTAGATAGATGTCTGCGCGTGTATTATTACTATAATACTTGGCGCCCATGTAAACGAATTAAAGTCGCCCAAACCTTCCTCCACAAATGCAAGGAAAATGGCGGAGATGAGACACTACTTACTGCCATCCCTACGAGACTAGCTTGACACGAATAAGTAGATTTTACAAAATATTTTAAAGTTGCAAACAAAATATTCCTAATGTATTTCTAACTGTCAGTAGATTAAGTCAATGTTTTCATACTCAAAATGAATTATATGTAGTACCGTGTAGGTTCAAAGAGTTGTGGGAAAAAAATAAGGAGGTATATTATTAGAAATTCACACCACACAGCATTTCTTAGCTGTTATGTAAAAAAAAAAATTCACGAATAATGAAAAGGTGTCGAACAACGCCAACTTAATTGTTCATAAGAAATGGAACAATGCACGAAAACTTTCATTTCCCATCATTATTAAAATTTGGAGTATAAGCACGGGCGTTTTAGAAATTGCAGCAACTCCATTTTAACGGATACACGTGTGCAGAACATTATAATCCAGTATGTACCGACACCGAAATGTGAATTACTATTTTGATTGATGGAGTGTAACAAAAATTTATAGAATTCGTTTATTGAATGTATAAATGGATATTTACAAATAATCTTAATAGATGACGCTAGTGTAGATTGACCTAAAAATGTGAAGTTATTTAACATATTATAGTATATACAAGTTCCAAAAGAAATGTTGTCAGACGTGGTGGTCGTAAGAAGGGAGGAATGGGGAATGTTGTTAACATAAAGTGATCGCTTAACCCAACCAATGACATGTCATAAGTCCTGTAAACGCCTCGACTACCATATTGTTTCCAAAAAAAAAAATACATCTTCGTGTCTATTGAGATACAATTAATCCTTTAAAAATTTAGAGGTTTTAAACTGTCGCTATTGATAAAAATGACCTTCATCATTGATTGATGGATATATTTTTAACAAAAGTGACTCATTCCTATTCCGATTCTGAGTTTACGATTGCGAAAAACGTAAAATACTCGTACGAGTGACCGACATAATATTCAAATGTAACGAATTTACTGCGTACTGGGACTGTAGCCAAACAAGTCAGTTGTATAAGAAAATTAATGTATTTTCTTGGAAAATGTATCGTTTTACGATAACGAAAATGTATATTTGTGAAATCATCAATAGTTAGTGATTAATTACCATTACAAATTCTCGGTAAACAACGAAATCATTATTAAGGCATGTAAGTGGGTACCTACACAGCGATAAAGTGAACAAAAAATGATAAATACGTTCTTAATTAAAAGATAAAAATTAGTATTGAAAAAATTATTTTATAATATAAAAAATACAACAGAATGAAATATTAATAAATTAAAGAAAAAAATCCGTAAATGTAAATAAAATATGAAAGGAATCGGCATTAATTAAAAGTAACAAGACACCATCAAAACAAATAAAACGATTATTTGCTCAACGCAAACCCGTGACGTGTCGGTATCGGCTGATGACTGTCCAGTGTAAATGGACATTTACTCGAATCCATGTAAACCCTTGGTGTATTCATTACACTAGGTGACGAAATTAATGGTAAACAGTAATAATTGATAACCTCACACATTTTTTTTATAATATGCATTTACGAAATCAAAAAATTACTTTAATTAACAAAATAGTTACACATATCAATAATTGTAACAAAGTGAATCGAATATATTCATAAATTGCTTTACTAGTCTGATGCAATTACAAATATGATATAATAATGTATGTACGTGTTGTGTCAGCGATAGACTGTAACCAACATTACATTCGCGTAATATTAAGTGTGCAATAAATGTGAAATATGGAAAAATGTTTGCATCGACACACAACAATTGGGTTGTTAAGGTGACATGGATTTCGCCATCTTGCTAGCAAAAATAAAAATAGACAAGTTTAAATTTAGAACGTGTTAAAATAACAAAAGAGTCGTGATACGTCTTTTGCGTAATTACAAAACACTCAAATAATTTAAATCTTTTGATATTAAATCCAAAATATATACCCAACGACAGCCTTCGTGGCAGAATGGCAAAATGTAGAACCACCACACCGAAGGTCACGGGTTCGATTCCTGGCGATGACAGAATGAAAAAAGTCATGCTGTCTATGGTCTGGTAGAATTTACGTGACAATAAAAATGGGAATAGATTAGCTACCTATCAAATGTCATGTCAAAATCAATAGCATAAAAATTGCATACAGTAATTGGGTCCAAAAAAACTTGTTGTATGCAAATATGTTGAAGGCATCCCAAGAACCTGAAAAATGTTACTTTGCTGCAAATTAATCCCTAGGATTGAAACTAAAAAATATATATAAACCAAATATATACTCATGCTCGTATATACAATATAAGAAGTTAATGCAGTGCGAATGAAAGTGTTATGAACAAAATAATTAAAGGATTATTAAGATGGTTTGGACATGGAAAGAATGAATGAAGAAAGGATGGTAAAAAAGTATATATAAAGAATGTAAACGGAATTCGAAATAGAGAAAGACCTAGGAACACACGGTCCGATCAAATAAATCAAGTATCGAATGTCGGCCATGTGAAGAGTCGGAGAAATCGATATCAGTGCATGACACGATGTATAAATGTTGAGGAACGAGAGTATGTCAGGTAAGAACAGTGCAATCCATTATTTCTGCCTACCCCTTTAGTAACGCGGCGTGATTGTTAGTTAGTTAGTCATATATAGGAATGTATGTATGAATGAAATCCATTTCTTAAAATCAATATCATTGGTTAATCGGATCGCCTCGGAGGTCGACATATTTCGTGATAGTGTGAGTTGCCTCAGGGATGCAATATCAATGTTGTGATTGTTATCTCTAATGCCGTAGTATTTATGTATTTATATTTTTTTAATTGTTATTTTGAAAATAAATCTTATTATGTAATTTTGAGGTAGTAGAAGTCTTGGACGCATCTGTAGTGTTTGTAATCTTTATAAATAAATAAATGAAATGTAGTCACAGGCAACTTTATTGGCGCTCATGAACAAGAGGGAAATCTTTAATCAACACCGGGGTAATTGTGTTTACACGTTTCTCTCTGTTTGTCGTAACAAAGTTGGAAATGCTAAACTCCATTGATAAACATGGAGGTGTTGTGATTTACCGACATCTCCTTAACCTCATTTAAGTATGTTCACATTACTGAGCCAATGTATGAAGCGTATCAAATGTTATTATTTTTCCATATACGAACACGATAAAAATAAATAAGCGACTTTGCAATAAAGCGATTAAAAATTATTTAAATAATTATTTAAAAATACAGTGAGACCGTTAAATAAATAAATTGTGATTGCTAATGCAATATTTTTTTTTCTCGGGCGCTACAACCCTTGGTGGGTCTCAGCCTCCTCCAAGAAACGAATTTCTCGAAGTGTTCGTAACTTTGGTTGTTGGCCTAACGCCCAACCCTCTTACTAGGAGGACCAGGGTTTATCTGTAGGGGTGTTCCTTCCCTTAGCTGGGGGTGACAGGTTTTGTGACGCCGAAAATCTTCTACGCCAGTAGCGTCTTCTCAGTCTTCCACATCGCACGACATCTTCTACATTGCAGATTTTGTTATTTCAGAATTTCTTATTCTGTCTCGGAGTGTCGTTCCCGCAACGGATCGGAGAGTCTTCATTTCTGTGGTTCTTAGGGACACTTTTTGTTCTGATGGTGTCAGCTCTCGTTTCTATTCCATATGTCCTTATAGGACGACAATAACTAATAAGGTGTATGTCAATAGAATAAAAATATTATCATATATCAATAGAACGTATGTACTGAAAAAATAAATATAAATCATAATAAAAGTGTATTTTAGTACATTCATAGACAATGGGTAATATAACAAGCTGTTTTCTTGTACATTTCAAGGGCTATTTGTCAACCAACGGAACACACCATAATAATTAGAATAATTGTAATGAGCAGTGTGATGTGTAATGAGCGGAACAAGAGTTTCTTATAAATAGATCCACATCTCCGATGAGCGAAGTTGCTGATCTGTACCAAATCAGGGACAAACAGCCCAACGAAAAAAGTTAAGAATTTGCCACAGCGCGAATTGACTAACTAACCGTCACGCCGCTTCCCGGAGAAGTAAGCAGAGTGGATAGACTGCCATAATGTCATCTCCTGACACAACTTTCGAGCCTCTTCTAAATTTATACACCGTGACACAAACGTTCGATTGTTCTAATCTCGAAAATCTCATTTTGTCACAAACAATCCTAGTAATCACACAAACTGCTGAACATGATCGCTTCGGAGATCGATGTCTTTCATATTCGTGAAAGTACGTTCAGAAGACAAATACTCTTGACTTTGGAGAGTATCTTGTATTCCTAATGTCGAACCATCTCTCATGCGTTCCTGGTATTATATATTTATTATGTTTTACCTGTTCTCAATAGATGCCTTAAACTACAATATAAAAAATGTTTGTAATGTCTTTTGAGAAAATAAACTGATTTGATTTAATTTTAATTATTATTTAATTTGGTCATGCCCCTTTTCCCTTGGCCTTCTTCGACTTATTTTTCCATTCACACTGCTTGTATATACCATCTTAGTGACCCTTTCTACTTAGCGATCTCATTTTTACGACATTTATCATAATGTCATGCTTCTTCTGTCAAATTTAATCTTTCTTTCAAGGGTTTCAGGGGTTGGCACTAGAACTTTATTATGCACTTCCATCTTTGCTTCAATCGATATATTTCCATTTGCAGTGATAACTTTTGAGATCACCATTTATTTTGTACTTTTCTCTTGATGTCTTTCTCAATTTTTACGTCTTTTGTAAACATGCTTCCCAGATAGATAAATTCGCGAAGTGGCCGATTCCTGATTAAGAAGATGAACAGCAGAAGCTCAGAATCTAATTACAAAAGAGTGTTGAAACCATTCCTCTCACTAAACTCGCCTGCAGGGGCAATTAGACCCAATTAAAAAATAATATTTACAAAGTCATTAAACTGTATCGAAAGTAACAGTGAAAATGGATTATACAATGATTTAATTCAATTCGATAAGACATATCGTACTTTCTACACGTGTGCGATTATTTATTACAGGGTCTAAATTAAGAGTAACGATTTGTATGATTAAAAATTCAATATAAACCTTAAACGTCAATATATCTATTTTTAAGTAATTGGTAAAAATATTACGTAAACTTATTTATTGTTACATGAATAATGCTGTAAAACTCCATATTATTATTTGTTTTTTGGGAAGAAAAGTTTTTTATACAATTTGTTTTTTTGAATGTATACACATACTTGTAGACACCACTGGATTTTTACCCATTGCAAATTTTTTACAGATGGCGCTAGTGTAGATTGACCTACAAAAATGTAAAGTTATTTAAAAATAATAGCATATATACAAGTTCCAAAAATTTGTCAGACGTGGTGGTCGTAAGAAGGGCGGAATGGGGAATGTTGTTAACATAAAGTGATCGCTTAACCCAACCAATGACAGGTCATAAGTCCTGTAAACGCCTCGACTACCATATTCTGTTTAAAAAATAATTACATCTTCGTCTCTATTGAGCTATTATACAATTAATCTTTAATAAAGTTTTTTTTTATATAACATATTAGAATTTTTTTTAATTCAATTTTCCATATTAAACAATCAATACGAATGAAAATGTTGTTTTGCTAGAAGTTTTGTGATATTTTACGGGATTGCAAAAGCATTATATCAAATGTTACATTTTTATAATGAAATATATATTTGATAATTTCTTAGCAAGGCAAAACACGTCATTCCCATAAAATATAATAAAACCACTCGAAAACAGACATTTTCATTTGCATTAATTACAAAAACTGTTAACAAAAAAATAATTATGATCAACACTTTATAAAGTATTCCGCTTAAAATATAATATTAAAAAATAAATATAACACAATAAATAAAATTAACTTTTTGTATTTTAACCATGAAATCGTAATTATATTTGAAGCCTAGTAATATCGCTTGTACGCAAATTTCAGGGCAATATAAAAACTGAAAAAAAGTAAATTGTTTTAAGGTCTTATGTTGTTACGATATATGCAAAAAATGTATATAATAGGTGTATGATACTACAAATTGTGTGCAAGAAGTATACAGGCACATACACACACCACTTAACCCGATATTAAATACCCGACGAGTAGGCAATATTTTTTTTTTACAACCTGTGCATAAATATATGTAATTTTTTGTTAACGTAATAAAACTGAGTTCTCTCCGCAAGCCGAGTCAAAGGTCGATTTTAATATTCAAGCAACACTTGACAACAAATAATAATATAATGATTGAATAATTGTCGTCTGTAAAGCCTCATTATAGCGACTGATACAAGGAAAACAGCAAGGTAAATAGATAATTTTATGTTGGTTGAACTATAGCACAGACATACGTAGAATTATATGCGTGTTGCATAACTGTACCACCACCGTGGGGAGAGAATCACTTGAACACGAGTGATAAGAGATGCTGCGGATACCCGCATCGAGATATCCGCTGTTTTGTATGCGAATTATTCTCAATTTATTCACAACACATGTTAAACGCTCTTGAATAGGCCCTTGCTATTACATAATCAAAAAATTGTTTTTTATAAAAATAGTAACACCAAGGATTTAAATTAATGGTATTAACATTTATTATACACTCTTCAATATGTGCAGAAAATAGCTCATTATTATGAAGAAGGAATCTGGTCGTGTCCAGGCTTGAACCCATATCAACTGGATCATAAGCCAAAGATTCTGTTCCCTAGACCACCCGGTTGTTAATATTCAATGAACAATTCATAATATTAATCCCGGGGTAAGGTTAGGTTAAATATAGCTAAAATGTAGAAATTATATCACGTTGGAGAATTCTTGGAGAACAAGTCGCAAAAGCAAGTCGCAAATGGGAGATATAAAAGTCTGTAGATTCAGGTTTAGATTATTGTAATGGAATATCCGCTGGATTACCAAATAATCAATTGAATAAAACACAATGTAATTTAAATATGAGGTTATTGATTAAATTTAAGAAATTACTGGAGACTACACTGTTAGGTCAATCTTTTCCAAGTGAGTCTTGGTATATATGATATATTTTATAAAATAGCGTAATTTTAATTATCGGATAAATTAATAAATAAATAGACAAGGCCGGATGCAGTACTTAGGTATCACAGGACGACAAAGATCATTATGTTGAAGTATTAATAATAAGCAGTCTTGTTAAAGATGGTGGAAACATTAAAATGTTTACAAGAGAGAAAATATTATAATGAAGATTTATCTAAGTTTAATGGCTCTATTCGGAATTATAGCGCCATAGCATAATTACGTTTGCCAATGGTGCGAGAAGTGATTGCACATTTATAATATAGGCAATAATAACAACTGCAGACTGTAAAGAAATCTTAGTTTTTTACAAAAAGATAATAATATTCCAATATTGCAATAAAATTAATCAAGCCTTCCGGGAAATGATTCGTTTATACATGCATAACCAATATAATAAGAGAGAAATATGAACCAACCTTAAAGTGGGTGATAGACGGGCGAGCAAGTACGCGTACTTATGGCTCGACGACCTTTTTCGCTCGTGTGTCACCGTAAGTACGCGTACTTTAAAAGCGCCGAGTAAGTTCGTCGGCGATCCAACCGGTTTGAAATCTTACTCGTAGCTCGTCTTGGCTCGTACGTGTGGCAGCACTGCGAGCCGCGAGCCGCCGTTTTGTTTCGCCAGTCCGTGGACGCGCACGCTTGTTTTTGAAATGTAATACGATATAATTCCTAAATAACACAAAGCTTCTTCAGTGGACGACATCGCGATACGGTATGAGTAAGTTGGCGCGTGTATCGCCGACGTCGAGTCAAGTAAGTTCGCGATCTTAAAAACCGCAGACTTTAAGTTCGTACGTCTATCACCACAAGTTGGCGCGTGTATCGCCGACGTCGAGTCAAGTAAGTTCGCGATCTTAAAAACCGCAGACTTTAAGTTCGTACGTCTATCACCCCCTTAAGAATAATAAATAAAAACATTTCATAAATGTGGAAAAAATAATTTAACATTAATCTTAATCAATCATATAGATAAAACATTATAAAGAAATGTGAAAATTGTCTTAATCTATATTTTAAAATTTCTCTTGAGAGATAAAAAAAAAATATGCTCGATCTTTCATTAGAGATGTTTGCCTTGGAATGGGGAATGTTGTTAACATAAAGCGATCATAAGTCCTGTAAGCGCCTCGACCACCATATTCTGTTCCCAGAAAACAATTTACATCTTCGTCTCTATTTTGATACAATTAATCCTTGAACAAAAAATGTATTTCTAGTGATAAGAGTCTAGTCCATCTGAGAAGTTAATTCCAAGAAAGCAGTTACATTTTTTTTAAATAAAATAATCTAACACCAAAGATTTAAATCAATGGTATTATAATTTATTATACAACCACTAAGCAGAAATAACTGGTTATTTTAAAAAACGAATGCAGTAAGGATAAGGCTTGAAGACCCCTGGATCAGGAGGCAGACGTTTAAACATATAATTAAAAAACTTTTTTTTAAATGTGGGTGTGAATGTATTAAGTGTCTCCACTTTACTTGGCTTGCCTTGCCTTGCAATACGGTAATACACGTCTGCGCGGTTAAGAGGTAAAATTAGGCAATGCAATTCTACACAACACTCCAGATTAGCGTTTATCTCTTATACATTTATTTGTTTAAAAAAAAATACATTGAAAACCACTCGATTACGTCACTCAGTGCTCTCAAAAGTTTTGTAACAATGCATAAAAATAAGGCAAGTTGTAAGAATTGAAACACCTAATTTTAATTGTTAAATTTACACTTTAGTTTAATTGAAACTAAGTTACGAAATTTTGTCATTTTTGATTCTTATTATCTCAGAGATTAGACAACTGTGGATAGAAATACACAAGCCAAAAATAAATTCAATTACATGGTAGTAGTACACAAATCAGTATGCGAAACTATTTTTGAAGAAAAATATGTTTTAGTAAAAAAGAGTACTACAACCAATTTGATATTTTTCAATTTCGTCCAAAAAAATATTATTTATGTTCTTATACCGACCCTTATGTATGGAAGCAAAGCATGGAACTGGCAAAAGAAGGATGAAAGTAGAATAAATGCAGTAGAAATAAGATCTCTTAAACGAATGAGTGGATACTCTGTGTATGATAGAGTGTCGAATGAAAATATAAGAAGTGAATGCGGTGCGAATGATGGTGTTATGAACAAAATAATGAAAGTAAGAAATAATGAATGAAGAAAGAATGGTAAAAAAGTATATGTTAACGATGTGTAAATGAAACTAAAAATAGAGTAAGATCGAGGAAAACGTGGCACAATCAAATGAATCATATATTGAATGTCGGCCACGTGAGGAGTCACAGAAATCGACCCGCGTGCATGACACGATGTAAGAATGTTGAGGAATCGAGAGAAATATGTCAGAAAAGAAAAGTGTGGCAGTCTATTATTTCTGCCTGCCCCTTCGGGGAGACGGCGCGGCGTGATAGTTAAAATTGACTAATACCGCGATTTTACAGTAAAAAAAATAAAAAAATTATCTAAACGCATACAATTGGGAGCGAAAACTGCAAATTCGGTTGTCAAGACAAGATTATAAAATACATTTTTTTTACAATTGGCATATAGCTTGGTATCGAGATAAAAAGAATTGGAGACGAGTTATGTACAGAGCATAAAAGATATCGTGCGGAGACTCTTATCTATAAAAATGCTATTATTACGTGCTCAAGGCTCCTCTAAAGGCGAAATACACACTCTATTCTCCACTGCACCCATACCTGTATCTTACAATACATCGAAACGGCCGGATACAAAGTCGTTACTTGTATCACCAGCTCGTGGAATTTAAATGTGACTGAGCATCAATTATCGCAATACATGCACACCTATTTAAGAGATTGAGTACATATTTTCTATATATTCAAGAGTTAAGTATAAGTTAAATTAATAATTTTCATAAATTGATTAAAACTTGTTCAACATTAAAAAAATATAATATTAAATTCTTTTATTTAAAAAAATACTGAATTTGACACCCAGAAAGTTAAAAAATATATATATTTTAATTAAAATTTATTCAATTCTTTTATTAAAAAGTTTTGTTAATTTGAAATATTTCAATACCCAGAAAGCTAAACCAATTTTTTTTTATCTACGTAAATAAAATATGTTTTTATTTTTTTAGCTTTCTGGGTGAAAAAATATTTCAAAATTTTTTTTTTTGCCAAAACGTTTACTATAACCAGGAGTTTTACATTAATTCGTTCGACCTCCTAAAATATATAAGGACAGCTGAGAATCAATCGCACAGGAGAATATATCATGGTCTACAGCAAGGAAAAAAGAAGAAGAAATTATTTTCATCACTATTGAATGATTTTTTATGCTTTAATTTTAAAATGTATAGAAATCTTTGTTTTTACAATGTTTTTAAACTTTGTTAAAGTAAATTTGCACAATATATAGGATTTAGTCATAAAATAATATATAAAGGGAATCGGCGTTAGTTTGTGTGAGTCGTAAGCCGGCATCGCCGCAGACTCAGTTGGCATGATTCAGAGTATTGTCCGTTACGAGACGTTACCTGCTTTCCGCCGGCCACCATCTTGAGAGCTCCCGGGTATCCTTGTGCAAGGACTTTGCAAAAAAAAAAGTAATACAAAAGACACTTATTTAACCGTCACACGGCCCTTCGGGCGCCTCGGCTCACACCTGTCAGGGACAGTTCACTCACGAGGAGATCGGAACACGCGCAAACGGCTCGAACACGATTCTACTACACCTTTCAATTAATCCGATTACCGGTGTCGGGCGACCACGTCGGTCGAATGTTCAAATACAACTGAATTTCTAGACAACAATGCACGCCGCAGACGGTTGGGGCTACGCTCGAATACCGAATACAGTCTGGCGGGACGGGGTTCATCCACTGGAAACTTCGGCCGGCAGCGCGCATGCGCGGACTCCGTTCAAACCAGCCAATAAGGGAGGGCGTTGTAAGGCTTCTCCGGCGGAATTTCCACGTTACTTATTTATTTTTCTTTATTTGCTTTTACTATACCCGACAGCTTTTTTTGAGAAACTTGGTTGCGGGAAGGTTCTATAAAAACAAATAAAAATATATATATATTAAATATTTCGGATTTCTGGAAATTATAATAAAAACAAATTATTAAAAAAAAATAAGTATTATTGAAAAATGACAGTATAGAAACTCCATATCTGCAATGTTTTCAAGCGGGAAAACGTTGCAGATATATTCCAATTCTTACTATAAATATATTTTTTTGGTTTTGATAAATTAACTAGATATAATGTGCAATTAACGCCAAACGCGTCAATTTAAATTTGGAATAGAATCACTGAGCATGCGAAGCTTCGGCTCGTGTGGTTATCACTCTTAAGTTTGGTAAGAACATTTTTGGAAATGTGGTTTGTTAGTTGTTTATTTGAACGGATTCTTGTTCATCAGTGTTCTCAGTGTAATGTTCCACTGAAGGAGGATCGATTTTGGGCGGTTGCAAGTGTTTGATAAAGACAAAAATATAAGTCTAAGTACGAATTTCTCTCACTATTAACTATTTTAGTATTAACTATACTATTAACTAGTACAGTCAATGGATATTTGTGATTAAGACAATGTAAATATTTTTTTTATTAATTAAAAAACTTTTTTTTCACTTTTGAGTTATTTTTCACGAAATTTTTCGAAGGCTTTACACCTTCATCATTAGGAGAACGATATAAATCAAATTAAGAAATAAATTCAAAAGTCGAAAAGAGTGTTACCATTCATTAAAAAATCATCATTATGGAATTTCAGTGTTCACGCCTTATTTATATAAAAATAATCCAGTTATGATAAAAATAAAACATACAATAAAAAAGAAATAAGTTTCTAAAACTAATATTCGTGTATCGGGAAAAAAATAAAATGATAACTTCCTAAACTACTAACTAACCATCACGCAGAAAAAATGGATCGCCACACTGTTCTGTCCTGACATACATCTCTAGATTCCTCTACACTCATACATCGTGTCATGCACGCACGTCGATTTCTCCGACTCCTCACGTGACCGACAATTAATATTTAATAAGATTTGATCGTGTCACGTTTTCCTCGGCCTTCCTCTATTTCTAGCTCCGTTCACGTCGTTTACTTATACGTTCTTCGCCATTCTGTCTTCATTCATTCTTTCCATGTGTCCAAACCATCTTAACGACCCTTTCATTATTTTGTTCACAACACGTACGATACGTAAAATAAATAAGATTTTTAATCAATTTCACGACTTGCTAATTTAAAGACAGAGTAAAAACAAAGAATTATAACATTTGTTTCCATCTGATACAGCATCACCTACAAGCCACAAGCCCACGCGAACGATGGTGAGAGCAAATCAAAATTATTTTTCCTGAAATACGCGCGCCATCCTTTTCAGTCGATGATTTGTGCGCGTCACAATATTGGGTTACCGTTTCCGGAACAAAAAACAGCGTAGGTACCCCACTACGTCACCCGGTTCGTGAGAAAATCACGAATTACGTGATCATAATTTATTTGTTACGCACACATGTACCCTTTGTACTACGGGAACAGCCGTGTTCACACGAATTGAAACGAAACAAAAAAGTATCAATTGACAGGCTTACTGACAATATTTATACATTTTAACATACACTGAGATATAGATTAATTTTATATATTTTTTTATATCTGACTTAAATCATTTATAACATCACGCAACATTTGTGTTACAGAGAAATTAAATTCAAAACAAATGCCAATGTTCTTTAAATGAATGTAATACCACTGATCTTTGTAATTTTAGTATATTTACTCAAAAACAAATGGCGTTGTATATGCTAGTACGATCGATTGAAATTCACTAGCCGCGAAACTTGTAAAGCGGACTTTATACGATCAATATTATTGACAATACCAGTATAGTCAATAATATTGATAGTCTTTGAAACATGCCGAGAAAAACAAACTGAAAAGTGAAAAGAACAATGTTTTAAATTCATAAAAAAAAATCGTAATTAACTAACTAACCATCATGCCACCACGTCGATTCTTCAGTGTTTAGTGTCTATTGAAAAGAAAAAAAAACTTATATTAACACTAGTAGAAGGACCAAACTTGTCAATGTAGCCTGCAAAATACGATTAGCTTCGTTGAAGTGGAATTAGGCCAGTGATGTAGGTATTGAGGACAAAGGATGATCGGTGGAACAGACGCACCCTGGAGTGACGACCGAGAACTGGCCACAGAAACTCGGACAGACCAAAAGCAAGACGATCTAATGATGACATCAAAACAGCGGCAGGTCAATGGTATAATGGCAAAGGATAGAGAGTTGGGGAAGCCGGGAAGGAAGCCTATGTGTCCAACACTGGATGTTTAATGGCTGATGAATTTTGCACAAAATGTGACATTTAAACGAAAATGTGTAATATTTTTTTTAAAATCAGTATTATTTAATCCGCCGACCTTTACAGTATAAGACAGTGGTTCTCAAACTTTTTCGTCTATCGCCCACTTTGAAAATCAATTATTTTTCAGCGCCCCCCATTTTTTTTTACTTTACCACATCTTAAAAACCACAATGACATTCATTACTTTAATTTTAAACGATTATAATAAACCGATAAAAAAATCGTTGAACGATCGACCACAATCCAGGGTAGAACAAGAACAAGATTGATACAGGATTGCATTATTTAACAAAAACTTGTTAAAACTTGATTGCTCACGGGCTATCCTACGAAAGTTACGTTAAATATTTTTAATTTTTATACAATCAGAAATATGAACTAAATAATCGATGTTGTGTAGTAGGTAGGTTTTAATTATAGTGAATTTTAAAATATTAAGTAGATGAAATTACAATTCAGCCATAGCCCCCCTAAACCACTTCAACATTCCCCATTTTTTTTGGGCCCCTTACCGTCCGTTTTTTTTGGGCCCCTTACAAGGGGGCGTTATCGCCCACTTTGAGAAAGACTGGTATAAGATAACTATGGATCAGCATCATAAGACGGATCATGCGCTTAGAGGTATAAAAATACGGAGACGTAACTAAACAGAAGTGCAATACATAATGCAAGTCATTGCAAATGTCTCGTGAATGTGGGAGAGCCGTACTGCCAGATGTTCAAGGAAACAAGCGGCTATAGAATCCCGCAATGCGCCCCCATACAACAGACAGGTAAAAGGAACATTGTCATTTATACAAGTCGCGGCGCGAAATGTTTGTCAAACATAAAATAAAAATTAAGTACATTATAATTTTAAATTAAATTATATTGTAAATTTACAATTCCATAGTTGTCATCGCAAACAAAAACCTATGCAAAAAGTTCTTGTACCGATCCTTATGTATGGAAGCGAAGTATGGAACTGGCAAAAGAAGGATGAAAGTAGAATAAATGCAGTTGAAATGAGATCTCTTAGACGAATGTGTGGATACTCTGTGTATGATAAAGTGTCGAATGTAAATATAAGAAGTGAATGCGGTGCGAATGATGGTGTTATGAACAAAATAATGAAAGAAAGAATGAATGAATGAAGAATGGATAGTAAAAAAAAGTATTTGTTAACGATGTAAATGGAACTAGAAATAGAGGAAGACCGAGTAAAACGTGGCACGATCAAATTAATCAAATATTGAATGTCGGCCGCGTGAGGAGTCACAGGAATCGACGCGTGTGCATGACATGATGTATGAATGTTGAGGAAGCGAAATAAATATGTCTGGAAAGAAAAGTGTGGCAGTCCATTATTTCTACCTACCCCTTCGGGGAGACGGCGTGACGGTTAGTTAGTTAGTTAGTTTAGATTATGGCCGTTTCCCTCTCCCATTTCCTCACTCTGACCCACCCTCAACCAGGGGTGGTTCTCAACATTGTCATCTTGTTACGCTTAACGTATTTACGAATCATTTCAAAAATGCTTATAAATTTAAACACTGTTGTTTCCACTTTTGAGAAGGCTTTACTTTAGACCTTCATCATTGGAATAACGATATAAACTGAGTTTATATTGTCGCTCAGTTTATATCGTTTTCACGATGATGAAGTTGTAAAGCATTCGAAAAACGTCGAGAAATAAAACTCAAAATTGGGGAAAAAAAAACGTTTTAATTCATAAATAGTTCGTCATTACGGAATTCCAGTGTTAACGCCATTCAAATTAAATAAAAAAAACTTAACGTATTTTTTTTTTAATATGAACTTATTTCTACCTGTCTTAAAATGTTTATCTTTTGTTAATATAAATATAAAGTATCTTTTAAATATTTTATACTAATGCACCATGTTTTATTGTTTTTCTTAAGACCAACACTGGATTTCCATAATGACCAATTTTTTTATGAATTAAAACTCTACTATTTAATTTTTGTGTTTATTTTTCTTGACATGTTTAACACCTTTATCATCGGGAGAACGAACCTTCGAAACATATCAACAACAAAAAAAGATAATTAAACGGTCTTTTTATTCATAAGATATGATAGATTAAATGTGATCTCGGGTTCCTCTTGCTATTGTTGGAATGTTCCATTTTCCAGTTTAAGTATGCTCTGCTTGGATGAAGAACGCGAAGCTGACGAAAGGGCGCCGCTGCGTTCTATAACAGCTTCAGGTAAGCGGTAGGTAATTTTCTGTTTTCCTAGAACGGTTTACCCTAGTTGGGAGGCATGAATACCATGTACGAGGTTTAAAAAAAATATGTTTTAGAGGAAAAATACTCATAATGAAATTCCAAATGAAATTCCAATGTTAACAGGTTAAATTTATAAAAAAATTCTTCTCAAATCTTTACTTTGTTCACGAAGCCCTCGTCACTATTACGATACAACCCATCTTAAATATTATTGAAAAATCTTTGCATCGTGTATCCAACATTCATTTTATATTTTTAAACTATCGTGATTTGGGTACAAAATATTTATTTCAACATTCGGGTAACCTACGCGCGACCTTAAACTATGAAACATTAGTTATAATATTATGTTAATATCACTGCAAAAAACTCAAGACAATCAGAATGCCTTATAAGCAATAGACAGGTTTTAAAGACATATTTCAATCTTATATAAATAATATAGTATATTTTTTTTATCAAAACTGAATTGATAGTCACTATAAATAAATAAAATATTTACATAATATAAAAAAATGTACTCCATTTCGATATATGTATAAAATATAGAATATAAATTATTTCATTAATTGATGTGAAATTAACAGTGTTAATATATTTTAATAGGAATAATCAATTAGAATGCTACACGTAAGACTCTCAGACTGGATAGAAAAGGTCGGGAGTAACAGATGTCGTCGCAAGGGTAGAGAAGCTTAAATGGTCATTTGCGGGACATGTTGCCAGATTGGTAGACGATAGATGAACCAGAAGGGTGGTGGAGTGGTAGAGAGGGTGGTAGAGAGGTACCCCGCGAAGTCAAACGAAACGGAGGGAGACTCCCCACACGATGGTCCGATGATATTAGAAGAATTGCTGGCGATTGGATGCAAAAGGCACAAGACAGGGATACGTGGAAAAGTATGGGGGAGGCCTATGTCCAGCAGTGGACGACAACGGCTACCTAAGTAAAGTAAGTGAATCAATTAGAAAAAAAATATATATATATAGAGATAAGAAATTTAAAAATGATACCTCTTTAATTTTCTTCTCATGATGCCGTCTCCGTTCAAAAGTTAACAAGTAGAACCCGGGATTTTGCCTGTTTTCTTACTTCGATTATTGTCTTAAACTCTATCTCTGTAATATAGTCCTTACACCCATAAGATATATTGACAATCTAACAGATTTAAAATCTGATAAAAATTTTAACAATAACTAATAGCTATACAGATGCAGCTCCCATGACTAAGTAGCATTATTAAATCGCCCTTGATTTGAGTTACTCGCGAAAACGGCGCAATACAAATTAACCTAATTATTATCTTAATAATAATTAATTAATACAAATTAAAAGTCACTCTTCTAGAAGCTTTATTACAACATAATTTATGGGAATGCCATGTTTCGCCTTTCTAAGACATTATCAAATGTCTTCTAGAAAACAGATCGTATTAATTATTTATTATGCAGTTTTACATCATCGTTTCAGAAACAATGAATTATTATAATAATTATTGGTAAAGAATACAAAATCCAAAATGCTCAACCGAATACCAACTACGAACATTTGTAAGATATAAATATTATAAAAAACCCATAACTACATTATTGAAAAAAAACTATAATTATCCAACTAGAGTTGGATAATTATACGAAACACGACATTGGGTCATATTTATCTAATTGTAAACAGAAAATCTCACAGTTACAACAGTGGATAACATTTAGTTCCCAGAAACATAGAAACGAATACGAGTCAAATCACGAACAATCGAACGTAACAACATAAAGGATAATATGTAATAAAACTGCTAAACAATACGAAGTTATTGAATGGAAAAGTGCACAAACGTGCGTTTTCTGTAGTCGAAGAATGCGCTACTACCATAACTCACCAACTGAAGGCTGGTCATTACAAAGGTGCCAAGTGGTTTACAGAGAAAAAAACATCAAAAACTGTTTTTAGTTCCATATGTCATGTACCACGGGTGGCATCTTCGGGATGACGGTTAAAATACACTATATTATTCAATCACTTTGCACCTTCGCTCAGTTATTGGCCTTTATGTTTAACACCAATTGGAATCAAAAACTCATATTTGATACTTGGCACCTTTGTAATTTCCAGCCTTCAACTATGAAACACTCAACTATTATACACATTTTTAAATACTATTTTTAGAAACCAACCCATTTGGTGTGGCACTTAAAATTAAAAACGTCATCATTGGGAGAATGAATAGAATAATTAATAAGGGTTTTTTTTCTTCATACGAATGAAAACGTCAGTTTTCTAGAAGTTTTATTATATTTTATGGGAATGACATGTTTCGCCCTTCTAAGGCATTATCAAATGTCACATTTGATAATGCCTTAGAAACTGAATTGAATTATTAATCTCTACATCTTCGTGGATTCGATGGATTGAAAAGAGTTATAGATCGAAAATATAAATGAAGTGCCATAACCATTTTATCAGAAGACAAGCTATCGCTTTCATATTTTGAAAATGAATAATCTTCTATCATATCATAATGGTAAATAAAAAATTGTAATATAAGGTTGCTTGTTAATGTTGCGGTGTATCGCAAATCATGTATAATTGTAAGCAATACTGTATTACCGTTTGTGTTGGATACATCATAAATACCTGCTGTATTTATCACTCACGAGTTGTATTACGTTTATATGGTGTAATTAAGTTTTATCGCAGATAATACGAGAAAACGATTTGCAACGATGTATGCATAGGGTTGAATGATAATAGACTGTCAAAACTAACTAACTAACTAACCATCATGCCGTCTTCCCGAAAGGGTAGGCAGAAAGAATGGACTGTCACACTTTTACTGATGCGGCACTCCATCCTTCTCTTTTCGCTCCGCGGGAGACGCGGTGTGATGGGTTGCGAACCTCATCGCCACATAGACTGTCAAAGGTATATAAAAATGATATTTACATACATTCATTACAATTTACAAAATGTCTACAATACAAAGTTACAGAGAAAGCTACGTAAAGTTATAAATGAGTAAAAAATAATGTATTCGTAAATTAAATGTTGACAAACAATAACAATTAGTGAACTTGAACGAACCGCTAAACGTCTGTTAGTCAAACAACAACAACAAAATAAATTAGTAATGTTTGGGAGAGTGGTTTCCTCGGAAGTTGACTATGACCTAAATATCCTGCAGTAAATAAAAATCAATATTCCATATAGGTATGACATCCAAATCAAATATTTTTTGTTGCAAATAAATATAATTTTCCAGGGTTGAAATTCCTAAATTTTTAAATTTAAACAAAAAAAAACATTACGTTTTTATATAAAGCACTCACTTCGTGATAAGATATATTAAATTTATAAATATTAAAAAAAGAAACTATTTAAGAATATTTTTAACGAACTAGTTTCTGTATTCACGCTTATAAGCTTCATCAGGCCAATATAATAACTGTCTTTATATCGCTCTTATGAAGGTTTAATTTTGATTACCATTCAGTGGTTAAATTCCAAAAAAATATATATTGTATATTCATAAATTTTAAACTCGGAGTTAAAGTTATCTTTGGTAATTCACGGACCATATTCAATAATAATGCAGGAACGGCGAATGATGCATTTAGAATTTTAATGAACAATAAGCAAAATCATATAGATGAAATGAATTAGCCTACGTAATGTGAAAATTCTCATATATATTTTTATGTATAGAAATTAAAAATTGCCCCCTGGCAGAGTGATACGTGCGTGCCATTGTATATGAATCCATGAATGACGTCGAGTTGCTCTTACGATTTCTACTTTCCCAGTATTGTTCGTAATCATTCTGCATTCAGTCCCAAATGAGTGTGACAGCCTTTCATATTGTTCCGAGATTGATATATGTAGTTTTAATTAGGTAAGTAGAGATACACCTCTGCACTATACCTTCAAATCCCTTTATGCTCGTATGTGACATCGGCTCGAACCGTGAAATCGGCGAAATAACGGCCATTCTTCAATGTCTCAACCATAATATATCAAATACTAAACATCTCGATGACCCAATTTTCTTTTAAATTGGACGTTTGGATGGTTGGTTTTCCGAGGAAATTTTGATTAGAAGTTGTACCTGATTATAGTTTACTGCGACGTGTTCCGAATCGTTAATAACGTAATCGCCATGAGGTACGAGAGATCAGTAACCGAGAAAAACATAAACTCGGATACTGATACATTTAATCTGACAAAAAATAAATAAACATTCTTTGACACTAAAAATACGAATCAAAGACTGATAACCAAATCGATATCCCGAAATATACGGACAAATGAAACTTACTAAATACGATTTGGGTTAAATATGTTTTGGTAATCCATTGTTTTGGCGGAAACACTTTGATATTTTAACATTATTGTAGTTTCTTCCCCTATTAATAATGGTGTTTACTATATAAATGAAATCTTTCTGTATTTATCTTTAGTTTATTGTAACACCTGACGATGGTAACATCGGTAACCGAAACAGCTGTCGCGACGATTTTATAAAAAATTATTAATTTTTTTGATATTAAAAGTGTTTTTAATTTAACAGTGAATAATTATGTTTTATTTTTAAGGCTCACGAGCAAA
Organism: Lepidostoma basale; assembly: GCA_022606425.2. NCBI lineage: Eukaryota > Metazoa > Arthropoda > Insecta > Trichoptera > Lepidostomatidae > Lepidostoma > Lepidostoma basale. Next base: position 310,002 of record JAHDVF020000067.1, read on the forward strand.
AGCTCCTCGTGACCGAAATGAAGATGCTCAGATGGGCTGGAGGCGTAACCAAATTGGATAAAGTCTGCAACGAGCTTATCTGGGGCAGTTTTAATGTCGCCCTTAGAAAGATGAGGTTTGGCGACGTCATGCGCCGAGAAAACGACCGCATTATAAAATCTGCCATTCGAATCCCAACGGTTCTGAGGGGAAGATGACGGCCTTTGGCGACATAGGGGTCATCTATCATGAAATGTGGACGCAACAGGGAAAAGACCCAATACAGAACATCTGAGAGTTATATATACATAGAAATAATAAACATTACTGAATTGAAGAACAAAAAATGTATATCGATAATGAAATATAGACATGGCCATTAAGAGTAAGATGAGAATCTATAAAGCATACGTAAAGCCAATAATAACGCGTGTCATTGAAGCAAGGGCAGACACAGTCAGGACCAAACAAATTTTGAGGACTTTCGAGATGAAAACACTAAGGATGATGGCAGACAAGACATTGAGAGATCGCGTGAAGAACTTATGTGAGGCTGAGGATATTATAAGTTGGATTAGACAGCGAAGGAGGGACTGATACGGACATGTACCGTCATGTACTGGTATCCAAATAATGGACACCACCAGACTCCCCTATAGTGTACTATATAATCAGCCTCACGGGACTCGTCCTCGTGGAAGACCTCCAAAAATATGGAAGGACAGCTGGGAATCCACCTCACAGGAAGATCAATCCTCTGGAGACAGACCACATAGGTCTACAGCAAGGAAAAAGAAGAAAATATTCGGTAAGAATTTTGGTCAACTGTGATCAAGTTCAGGTATGAAGAATTTGGAATCTTCCGGAAGGCGTTATAACTGCGAGTGTGTTAATTAGGCAATTTCCTCATTCGCGGCAAGGTGAGGACAACGCCATTGTACAATATGCGGCCATTTTTACATGACTTTGAAAATGACGCTCCAATAACCCGCGGTGCGTGTATCGCGGTGTACTCCACCTGACCACGTGCTCCGTGCACTCCACCAGAACCGGTTTGGGCATATTCGACACCCAACAAGGTTCAAAGCTTAACCAATAGGTTTTAAATTATCAAGTTTTGTACTTGAGAAATCATCCACGTTACTCATAATAAATTAATAATTTGTGTATATTACGTTTAGAAACATCTATGTTATCTGGTGACAACGGGTGTGATAAAATAAGTTTACGTTTAGAAACATCTATATTACGTTTAGAAACATCTATGTTATCTGGTGACAACGGGTGTGATAAAATAACAAATAAGTTTACGTTTAGAAACATCTATATTACGTTTAGAAACATCTATGTTATCTGGTGACAACGGGTGTGATAAAATAACAAATAAGTTTACGTTTAGAAACATCTATATTACGTTTAGAAACATCTATGTTATCTGGTGACAACGGGTGTGATAAAATAACAAATAAGTTTACGTTTAGAAACATCTATATTACGTTTAGAAACATCTATGTTATCTGGTGACAACGGGTGTGATAAAATAACAAATAAGTTTACGTTTAGAAACATCTATATTACGTTTAGAAACATCTATGTTATCTGGTGACAACGGGTGTGATAAAATAACAAATAAGTTTACGTTTAGAAACATCTATATTACGTTTAGAAACATCTATGTTATCTGGTGACAACGGGTGTGATAAAATAACAAATAAGTTTACGCCAATAATTAATATTTATAACCATCATATTTCTTTATTGTTACTTGAACAATGACGTAAACTCGATATAATTAATATTCCATATAATTAATAGTAATTATTTATACAATAACAACAAACCATCACGCCGTTTCCCCGCAGGGGTAGGCAGAGAGAAAAGACCGCCACACTAATCTATCCTGACATACCTCTCTAGCTTCCTCCACATTCATACAACGAGTCAGGCACGCACGTCGATTTTTACGACTTCTGACATGAACAACCTTTAATATTTGATTAATTTGGTAATGCCATGTTTTCCTCGGTCTACCTCGACTCCTTACTCCATTTAAATCGTTAACGTATACTTTTATTAACCATTATTTCTTCACCCATGCGCTCCATATGTCCGAACTAACGCAGCGATCCTTTCATATATTTTTTTCATAATACCTTCTTTCGCTCTACATTCCTTTCTTATATCAGCATTCAAATAATTAATACGAATGAAAACGTCTAATTTCTAGAAGTTTTATGATAATTTGTGTGAATGACGTGTTTCGTCATTATAAGTCATTATCAAATGTACATTTAATAAAACTTCGATAAAACAGTTGTTTTCATTCGTGTCAATCATAATTATTTATATATAATACTAGATAAATTATATAATATTATTATATTAACTATATACTTAGCTTTTAATGAGATCTCTTAGACGAATGTGCGAATACTCTGTGTATGATAGAGTGTCGAATGAAAATATAAGAAGTGAATGCGGTGCGAATGATGGTGTTATGAACAAAATAATGAAAGGATCATTAAGAAGGTTTGGATATATGGAAAGAATGGTAAAAAATATATATGTTATCGATGTAAATGGAACCAGAAATAGAGGAAGACCGAGGAAAACGTGGCACGGTCGAATAAATCAAATATTGAATGTCGGCCATGTGAGGAGTCAGAGAAATCGACGCGCGTGCATGACACGATGTATGAATGTTGAGGAAGCGATAGAAATATGCCAGGAAAGAAAAGTGTGGCAGTCCATTCTTTCTGCCTACCCCTTCGGGGAGACGGCGTGCGGTAAGCCGTTAACTAGTCGATAAATAATTTATTCTATTATAGTTTTTAACGCGTGTAAAAAAGGTAGAAAAACATGATTTTATTGTATAATATAAAAATCGTATTTATTAATTATTCATTATAGTACACTCCTCTAACTTAAGTGAACGAGCAGGTAATTGTTTTTCGAACAAGTACCGCAATGCTATCTTATCGAGTCTAAGAAACGTAACGCATACATTATGGAAATTTATGATTAGATAGTTATTTTATAAAAAAAATAATCTAGCGATCTACCCAACAATCGCCAAAGTTGCTATTTTTAAAATGTTACATTATTCACTTTGTCCACAAAATAATCTAGAGACAACGTGCGTACCTACACACACGGATAATTACCTAGTGCCTCTCTGCGGAATACTCGGGTTTACTCATACACATTATACAATACGTACATGACTTTAAATGTACCCAACGTGGACATGTACCAAGGGAATTTGGAACACGAAGAGTATAAAAACAAAAATATCGTGGATTGACAAGTGAACGTTGTTACGTCCATTATTGTCGGAAGTTGTACAATACAGACAATCAACTGTTTCAACTGCTCATATGGTAGTCTAGAATAAAATTGTACCAAAGATGGCAGTGCATAATAGAGTTCTAGTGCCAACTTTTATGTATAGACGTGAAGCTTGGAGCTGGCAAAAAATGATAAAGTAGGATAAATGCCGTAGAAATGATATCACTGTGAAGAATGTGCGGGAAAATGATATGGCAGAATACTGAACGACGAAATAAGGGAGAAATGTAAGGCAGATGATTGCATCATAAGTAAAATTAAAAAAAGATCCTCGAGATGGTTTGGACGTATGGAACGAATGGACAAGGGAAGAAAGGTTAAAATGTAGTGTACAAGCAGTGTGTGTGGAAAGAAAAGCCGTGGAAGACCAAAGAAAGCAAGCCATGACCAAATTAATCAAACACTGAAAGGCGGCCACATTCGAAGTCAGAAAAATCGAAGAGCGTGCATGTTACGGTGTATGATTGTAGAAGAAACTAGAGAGGTATGTCAGGACATAGCAGTATGGCGGTCCATCCTCTTTGCCTACCCCTCCGGGAAAATTTCGTGATGGTTAGTTAGTTAATTTTTTCGTACCAAATTTGTTTCAAGCAAATTCCGGGACCTTGGCATTCAAGTTCAATATACAAAAGGGTAAAGTACGGTGAGACGTCCAAACAGACATAGTACATAACATCCTACCATCATATATTGGCAGTGAGTTTTTATATGAAGATAACAAAACACGCCGTGCTCGCCATCCGGTAGCAACTGCAATCCGGCGTAACAGATATCATAACTGGACGATTAGAGCACTTCCCCGGACAATAAAAATGTTTTCCAAAAAGTATTTATTTTCTTAATAAAGAGCTTCGAAAGAATACTTCAAACAATGAAAGTATTGCAATCTAAACTAAATAAAAAAATAAACAAAAAATATTTCAAAGCAAACAAACAAAAAATAGGTTTTCGAAAAAAACTCTTATCTCCTTATATTATACTCGTACATATGAGTTTCTTTCCGGCCATCAACCAGGTAACCGACAATGAAATATTTTTTTATGAATTTTCAAAAGACGAAGGAAAATCCACATGGCTATAGAGTCCAATCCTGAACTAACATGCTTTGAAACAGCACAGATTGTTTTACCTACCGGCGACCAGAACCAATCTGCCTCTGGTGACACCGGCGGGAAGAGCAATTAGTCTGCTGAACGCGGTCTCCTAGGAGATCGTGCTACGACGTATTCGAAGAGGTATGTCAGGATAGACCAGTGTGGCGATCTATCCTCTCTGCCTATCCTTCCGGAGGAAGTTAGTTAGTTAGTTATTACTCAAATTTACAAAATCAGTCTAAAAAATAACTGTTAAACTAACTTACATTGGTCAATAATACAAAATGTCTTAGAAATAACTGTTCGGTGTCTAGCCATTTTTTAAACGTATGTACCGTGGGAATACGAAGAATCCGGATACATTTCAGAGATACAAATTTCCATGACGACTGCACAAACCTTGAAATACTTAAGTCTGTAGCAGCAAGGTGGAGGGTAACCGAAGCAGAGATGGAAGGTCACCGCTATAGCCAGAGCCTAATGCAATCGTACGGAACATCAAAACCAGCAGTCCTCTATATCAGAGACATTAACATTGGGAGCACGTTTTTTATTAATAGAGAAGGGACACTAAAAAAAATAATGAAAATATTCACTCAAATATATTACGCGCCAAGTCATAAGCGCGTGCCTGTGTGTATAAAAATCTCATAATTTAAGTACTTAGTGGTGCATTACGAAATTTTAATTTAAAAAGTATACAATGACCTATGCACCAACACGTTTTTTTTTACATTATATGATAAAATTTTCTATTAAGAACAAGAAATTTCGCAATTTAAAAAAATACTGATTATTAAAATCTATTTAAAGTATTTACTATTGCCAAGAAAATAATACTCCTTATCAAATCAGATGAATTGAGGATAATCTTACTGTTTTAATGTCGGCATTATCAATTTTTGTATTGAAATTTTGATAATGAAAATAAATAAGACGAACTAAATAACTAACCGTGTGGACGACCTTTGTGGCCAAGTGGTAAGTGCATTGACTGTCACCCCGAAGGTTCCGGGTTCGATTCCCGGCAAGTGCAGTGTGATTGTCACACTGTCTTTGGTCTGGTGTAGAATTCACGTGACAATAAAATGGCGATAGATTAGCTACCTATCACATGTCACGAGAATCACTATGGTAGCTATAATACCCTGTACATCGATTTGGCTCATGCTGTCATGATGTAAAGAGCGATTCAACAAAATAATAAAATAAAAAAATAAAAATAATAACCATCACGCCGTCTCCTCGAAGGGGTAGGCAGAAAGAATCGGCTGCCACACTTTTCTTTTTTGACATATTTCTCTCGATTCCTCAACATTCATACATCGTGTCATGCACGCGCGTCGATTTCTCTGACTTCTCACATGGCCGACATTCAATATTTGATTTATTTTATCGTGCCACGTTTTCCTCGGTATTCCTCTATTTCTGGTTCCATTTACATCGTTAACATATAATTTTTTTACCATTCATTCTTTCCATATGTCCAAACCATCTTAATGATCCTTTCATTATTTTGTTCATAACATCATCATTCGCACCGCATTCACTTCTTATATTTTCATTCGACACTATTATACACATAGTATCCACGGATTAAGCGTCATAGCCAAGTTCACTGTTGTACTTGTCACATTCGTTTTTTTTTTTAATATGTGAAATACGAAAGTTAATCCAGTCACTAATAAAAAAGACGAAATATAGAATATTAAACGCAACCACTAAAACGAAGTTACCCTGGCTTCGCTAGGAGTGAAACCGGTTTCATTCATTTATAATAATAATTTACCCAATTTAAATAAGCAATGTGTGTACTAAGCATCGATAAGGAAAGGTTAAAGCACCTAGTGACTGGATTAACTTTCGTGTTTTACACATTAAAAAAACGAATGTGACAAGTGCAAGAGTGAACTTGGCTAGGACGCTTAATCCGATGGGTTATTGCAATTGATGCACAAGAGATTCAATAATCATTCATTAAAAAAAACTAAATAGCTAACCAACACGCCGTCTCCCCGGAGGGGTAGGCAGAAAGAATGGAACGCCACACTGTTCTGTCCTGACATACTTCTCTCGATTCCTCTACATTCATACATCTTGTCGTGCACGCACGTCGATTTTTCCGACTCCTCACGTGACCGACATTCAATATTTGATTGATTTGATCGTGCCACGTTTTCCTCGGCCTTACTCTATTTTTAGCTCCGTTCACGCCGTTTACATATACCTTCTTTACCATTCTGTGTTCACTCATTCTTTCCATGTGTCCAAACAATCTTAATGACCCTTTCCTTATTTTGTTCATAACACTTTCATTCGCACCACATTCACATCTTATTCTTGCATTTGTCACTCTATCATATACATATTTGCCATACATTCGTCTTAGAGATCTCATTTCTACTGCATTTATTCTACTTTCATCCTTCTTTTTTGCCAGTTCCATGCTTCACTTACATAAGGGTCGGCATAAGAACACCATTATGCACTGCCATCTTGTCTTTTTTGGATAGGCTTTTATTTGCGATGACAACTTTAAGTAATCATACAATACATATTAAAATCGATAACAATAATAAACACACAATTTTTTTTTGCTTCTAATAATGTGATTCGCACCGATGTCAACAGTTGTACACCCCTTACCGAAATCGCTACCCCGTCGATGGTATCATATAATATAAATCCGCCCACGTGACCATCACAGCCACATGACCGGTGCTGTCATGTAAACAATTTATAATTACACATGTAATTTATAGAAATTGCTTTCCCAGCGGGATTTTCTTTTATTATTTTTCAAACCAGTCGCTAAGTATAAACAGGTTTAATTTAATCAATTTTGCATCTAAACGGTTAATTCAGAGGTATTCTATCTTTTTCAAAATTAAACAAAAATACTTTAATTCAATGGGCACGTAAAATTAACACAAACACCACGTGTATAGAACCACTGCTTTAAACAGTTATCTCGTTAACAATATCATCCCCATATCATTATTTATATATAATTATTTACAAGAATGGGCGCAGCTTCTAATGTTTAATTCAAAATAAACAGATTAAAACTATTTAATTCTGAGAGTTAGTAAATTCTAATCAATTACCTTCTCTCATCCAACCTTGATTCAAGACAAAATCCAACACTCAACACTATAACTAATTAACTAACTAACCATCACGCCGACTCCCCGAAGGGGTAGGCAAAAATAATGGACTGCCACACTTTTCTTTCCTGGCATATTTCTCTCGGTTCCTCGACATTCATACATCGTGTCATGCACGCGCGTCGATTTCTCTGACTCACATGGCCGACATTCAATATTTGATTTATTTGACCGTGCCACGTTTTCCTCGGCCTTCCTCTACTTCTAGTTCCATTTACATCGTTGACATATAATTTTTTACCATTCTTTCTTCATTCATTCTTTCCATATGTCCAAACCATCTTAATGATCCTTTCATTATTTTGTTCATACGAGTACACCATCATTCGCACCGCATTCACTTCTTATATTTTCATTCGACACTCATCATACACAGAGTATCCGCACATTCGTCTAAGAGATCTCATTTCTACTGCATTTATTCTACTTTCATCGTTCTTTCTTAATTCCATTTACATATTTGTTAATGATGTAAATAGAACCAGAAATAAAGGAAAACCGAGGAAAACGTGGCACGATCAAATAAATCAAATATTGAATGTCGGCCATGTGAGGAGTCAGAGAAATCGATGCGCGTGCATGACATGATGTATGAATGTTGAGGAAGCGAGAGAAATATGTCAGGAAAGAAAAGTGTGGCAGTCCATTCTTTCTGCCTACCCCTTCGGGGAGGCGGCGTGATGGTTAGTTAGTTAGTTAGTTAGTTCATCTTTTTTTGCCAGTTCCATGCTTCGCTTCCATACATAATACTATATATTAACCTTATTTAGCTTAAAAATACAATTTTGAACATGTGGCATCTCGAGGATATGAATATGAAATCCCAAATATGTTGGATATAACATACTGAAAAATATATCAATTTAAAAAAACTTTTGAAACTGGCGGTATCTTATATGCTCCATCCATCTTTACAAACGTGTAAATACTTGATTGGCCATCATTACGACCACAAATAGGTATTCATGCACCAAGGTCTTATCGCCTGGCGCAGGTGAACAATATGCATTGTAGGTCAGGTGTATCCCAATACTCCATTTTCAAGTAAAAAAATCTCACAAATTCAATATTAACTCACAGAAGATAAACTACGTACAATTATTAAGACAAACACAATACCGAAGAAACTACATTTTATATATATGGTACAAGAACCTACAAAGGTCTAAAAACAATCACCAATACTACCGGCGTAATTCGAAACCGATGAGACGTTATTCAATATTTAATCGATGTCAATGCTAATGCATCCATATTTAAAAATAAATCTTGTAAATATACAACATAAATATCACGAGTACTTGTGAGATACATATCTCCAAAACGGACATTTAAATTAATAATATTTAGTAATTGTAATGTAATACTAAAACAAAAAATAAGTTATTCTCAAATATTCAAACAATTTGAAACAAATACAATACAAATAAAAACATTTAAATCTTTAATTCATTGTGTTCACCCTTGAATTACATATTTTTGTTTTTTTAACTATCGAGACATTTAAAACTTGTCGGGAAAAAAAAATGGTATAAGACTTTTCTTCATGGAGCAAAAATGCCGTTAGCAAACTAAAGGTAGAATATTATTATAATATAAATAGCGATATCACTGTTGGCTTCGTTTATATGAATTTTAAAATAATTAATCACTTTTTGAAAGAAAAAAAAAACTTAAATTTTTAGATAATTTTTATACCATAGCCTATTTACTAACTAACTAATCATCACGCCATTTCCCCGTAGGGGTAGGCAGAGAGGATGGATCGCCACAATGCTCTGTCCTGGCATATCTCTCGGGCTTCCTCTACATTCGTACACGTCGATTATTCCGACATTGAATGTGGCCGCCTTTTAGTAACTGATTAATTTGGTCATGCCATGTTTTCCTCGGTCGTCCTCGGCTTCTTTTTCCGCTCAAGCTGCTTGTGTAAAACTTTTTAACCATTCTACTCTCATCCATTCGTTCCATATGTCCAAACCATCTCAGAGAACCTTTTTAATTTTATCCATAATGCAGTCATCTGCCTTACATTTCTTTCTTATTTCATCGTTCGGTGTTCTATCATACGTTTGATAGAATCCCGCACATTTTTCTTAGTAATCTCATTTCTAAGGCGTTTATCCTGCTTTCATTCTTCTTTTGCCAGCTCCAAGCTTCACTTCCATACATGAGGTTTGGCACTAGAACTCCGCCTATTTACGCGTGTTTCTAATTCAGTTACCGAAAGAATTGATATATCACATGTGTGTGTTTGCGAGCCTCTGCCCCCGGTGTGTGTGTTGAGAGCATCTGACCGCTCGCTGTACTGTACCAGATGGAGGTGGTCGCGCCGCGGATGGACCTTTGTCTCCCCGCGATTACACAAACGCTGGGATCGCGGTCGCCCCGCGACCATGACACCCTTGTATTGTAACATTTCAGTGATGGACGAAAGCCATTTCGCTCTGTTAATCGATTTAATACTCTGCATGACCAGTCGCGATGTGGGAACGTGTCAAGAGACTGATGGTGTAATTAAAATTGTAGCAAATGAAATGACGTCTCTCTGTGCTGGTAGGGGTTGTTGAATTTGAAAAAAACATTTACCCTTTCGTTGATACTCACAAACACGTTTTGCTTATCGCAATCGGGTTACTCATATCAACATATGGTGACGTGCATCCCATAAAATATTAAAACTGCACTTCAAACAAACAAACCATCACGCCGTTTCCCCGCAGGGGTAGGCAGAGAGAATGGACCGCCACACTTCTCTATCCTGGCAAACCTCTCTAGCTTTCTCCACATTCACACAACAAGTCATACACGCACGTCGATTCCTCCGACTTCTAATACGACCAACCTTTAAAATTTGATTAATTTGGTCATGCCATGTTTTCCTCGGTCTGCCTCGACTCCGAACCCCATTTACATCATTAACGTATACTTTCTTAACCATTCTTTCTCCATCCATGCGTTCCATATGTCCGAACCAACACAGCGATCCTTTCATATTTTTTTTCATAATACCTTCTTCCGCTCTATATTCCTTTATTATATCAGCATTTGAGATTCTGTCGTATATCGTTCTACCACACATACGTCTTAGGGACCTCATTTCCACCGCATTTATTCTGCTTTCATCCTTCTTCTGCCCGTTCCATGCTTCGCTTTCATACATTAGTGATGGGACCAGAACTCCATTGTGAACGGCCGTTTTCGCTTTCATTTCAGTTTTCAATAACTATTCTTAAAGCTGCATTCACTTTGTTACCCGCACCAACCCTTCTTTCGACGTCACTATCCGTTCGGCCATCTGCTGTGAACATGCTACCTAAATACACGAATTCCCTCACCTGTTCCAAGTTCTCTTCGTTCACACTTATATTACAAACTGTCATTTGCTCTTCCCTTTCAAAAACCATCACCTCTGACTTTCCGACATTCATCATTAAATCATTTGACTTGCATAAAATCAAAAAACTGAATTCATACACACATTAAAAAAATGTAATCAATTGTTTAGGAAAGCGCGTCACAAAACAACGATACCAGATACTTAGAGAGAGTATTTTTTTGGAAAATAATTACAAACTCTTATAGGTGCTGCAAACTATTTTCGAGGTTGATCAATGTCCGAGCGTGGCTCATACTTATATGGCAAGCACGCCACTGTCCATCGATGCGTATAAATAGGGGTACACTACAACAAATAAGAATTGATTTAAAACTCCATTTGCGTGTGGAATTAAAAATCGAACGCGATAAAATGCCTAATCAACTAAACATCACGCCGTTTCACCAGAGATATAGGCAAAGACATGCCGTCTCACCATTCTATTCTGACATATGATACTTCTAAAAGACTCCTCCGAATCAAACAGCGAAATGCATGTCTATTTTTCACACTTGTTAAACTTAGAATTTGATTGGGATAACCGTGGATGTAAACAACCATAAAAGCAATCCTAAAATCATTACCAAACACACAGTTTATTCATAGTGCATATTAAAAGTTTAAAAATCTTTCTGTGAACTATGTAAGCACCTAACGAACTATGTAAGAAAATCGATGAGGACATATTATATTACTAATACTTACGCATTAGTACGTAATGTAATAGGTAAAAAATTGAATGCAAAAACTCAGATAGAGCGTCAAGTAAACAAAAGACAGTAGACAACAAGCACTGCCATTGCTATTGTTAGCCAAGGTTCGAATTTTGATTAGGCACTCCCACCGATCTCAATGGAAAGTGTGCACGCTGTAGGAATTTAAAAAAATATTCAAATAGCCGCTATTCCACCGGAGATTCCCGCGCTAATCACTATGCCGCGATGGAGAAACGCAATCGCACGCGTTGCGGCGAAGAGTAAAAAGATTAAAATGCATCAAATACGGATTGAAAAGCGTCAGGTAAATGAGAATCCCATTTCACCTCGTTGGTTTGTGTTTGTTATCACTTTCTAGTGTCGAGTTCAGGTTTCCCGCGCGGATTCTGTCAAAGAGGCGGCGGGATTGGAGGGGGCGGGGCGGCTATCAGGTGTGCCAACCGACCTACTGCCCTCTCGCAGGTAGGTGTCGGATGCGCGCCTCGGTCCACACAAAATGCGTCCGTGGCTCTCGTGTCAATAGCACCAATATGTGGACAAAACGCAACCATTTGACCAATAAATCGTTTTAGAGGAGAGGTGTAAAACTGCATCATAGGAACTTCGTGCCCACACAGCATCATACAATTTCAAAATATTCAATAGCTAAGAAAACATTTGAATGAAAATTGTGAGAGAAATGGCATTAACGAAATATGATTTAAAAACACATATTTTCTCAAATTTCATGGATAGGAGAGTCTACTATAGCAAAAAAAAACTAATTATTTTCTACTTAGTTAGTTAGAAAGTTTCAATCCTGGGATTGGTTTGAAGCAATTTCTTCTATTCTTCCCTGTCTTGTGCGGCTCTTTTAAAATCTGCATATGATGAGCAGCGCACGTCCACCAACAGGTCCTCCAGGTACTCTCGGCGTGGGCGTCCCTTAGAGTTTGTCTCCTCGGTCTACTTAGATTCCGTAAAATACTATTTTTTGAACGCGTAACAAAATAGGATAACTCTAGGGTAAAAAAAAACATATTTCGTTTCCATGCACACGTAACGTGAAAATATTATCGTTAGGTATATAAAATATGTTGAGGCTTTATGAATACTTTGTTACAATTTGAGATGAGGTTCACAACTTAAAACATGTAATTGAATAACAAGATCAAAAGGCAAATATCAAAATTATTTTTAAAAAAAATTTCTTTGCGTGCTATATTTGGTGAATTTGGCGAATGTGATTATCACACCGCCTTTGTCAATGGTCTACAAAACAAACTTTAACTATTTGTGTTTTTATTATTTTCTATTAAAGACAGCATATTATATCCGGCACACAAATTAAAAATAGTGTCGAAACATTTTGAAATTAAAAAAGGAGTGATACGATCGTCGTTCAAAGAAACTCCGCCGTATATCCATCTTGATTCAACTGGCTGAAGACTAACCAAATGAGCGAAGATAGCCAAGAATGGCGGTCGTATGTGGCGGCCCTGATTACACATTCCTGACGTTACGCACATTTTGCGCGGGCCGAGAGAGAGACGGGCCACTGCCGTCTGCTCCCGCGAGCTTGACCGGCGCGAAGGTTGTCCGACAGCTGGACGCGTAAATGGAAAGCTGTCCTATTGAAAAGTACAACTTCTAACACTGCACGTAACCATAATCCACGATGTACTAGTTTCAATTTCTTCAAATGTAACCAGCATCATCATCAGCATGTATCCGTCCACTCCTGGACGCAGACCTCCTCCATCTGCATTCGTGTCTGTAGATCCTAGATGTCGTACCAGCGGTCTCTTTAATGTCGTCCCTCCATCGAAATTGTGGACGTTATGGGATTCAAGTCACAGTTGTAGCACGCCAACAAAGAAGGCGTTATGTCCATCGTAGTCAGAGCTGCGAGCGACATGGCCAGCCCAGCACCATTTTAGCGTTGCCACTTCTCCGGTGATATCCGACATTCCTGTTCTAGCTCTAAAAGTGGTGTTTCTCACCATGTCCACTATACTAATCTCCATCATTACTTTTTCCATAGCTCTTTGGACAATTCGTGATTGATTGACGTTTCTCTGAGACAATGTTATTGTTTCAAACAAAGCATGACACATACCAGCATCTGTCTATCGAAACGCTTTCCATTTCTCGTGTAGTTGTTCTATTATCATCAGCCATAAATCGTCCAGCGTTGGACATATGCCTCCCTTTATAACTCTCTATCCCTCACCACCCTGTGCCACAGACATCCTGCCATTCATCATGTCATCAGACCATCTTGCTTGGGGTTTCTGCGGCCGGATCTCAGTCGCCACTCCAGGGTGCGTCTGTTCCACCGATTGACAGACCATCCATTGTCCTCCCTATTTGGCTGGCCCAATTCCACTACAACGAAGCCATTTCGCAGCTACATCGGCAAATTTGGTCCTTTATCTGACCAATTCTAGTATGTTTTATTCAAAATGAGATATACTGAACGGTATACTGAGGCGATAACCCCATCTACATGCATCCAAATGACCGAATATTGTTTCATAACCCTCTCCCTTACATACACATGTTATAAATGTATTATTATCATAGCAGAAAATCGTATTTAATTTTTTTATTGTAGACATGCTTCATTAAAAAAATACTTTAGCACAAAGAAACTTCCTCCGCAATTTTAATTAAAAAGTGTAGATTTAATAATTTAAAGCCCTCTGATTTTGTAATTAGTAATATAAATATAATTGATTTAAAACATGAAGTCTTTGTGCAGTTCCAAAATGAGTAGAAACTGTAAAGGACGGGAATTATGCCTAATATCAATAGGTACCGTGACTCGAGGACCCAAACTTTTCCTAAACCAGCACAGACTGTAAATACAAAATAATTGTGGCCTTTGTGGCAGAGTGGTAAGAGCTCTGACTTCCATACCGAAGGTCCCGGGTTCGATTCCCGGCGATGGCAGTGTGATTTTCACACTGTCATTGGTCTGGTAATAGCTAAAAATGGGTTCAAAAGACCTGTTGTATACAAGGGAAAAAAACACAAACTAAATTCATTATAACATATTTTAAAATATGCAAAGCCTGCGTTGTTCCAAAATTGCCTGGTGAAATAATTAGTTTTTGGACTTGGGTCTCCTGGCATATGTCTAATGGTAACATTATTGGAACGAGAATTGAATGGTTGGTTGATGTGGGAATTACAACTAAAATAAAGGATGGAGTGAATAAATTAAAAGCTCGTAATTTTATAAAATGACAAAGGTTTTTATGTAAAATAAATAATTTAATAATCCAGTCAGCAAAGGCCTATAGACAATTTAATAGAATGGGTCACAATCAGCTGATTGAAAATGTAAACTCTGCAAAATGCAAAGTAAACTCAATGTGCAAATCAAATGAACTAATAAAAAAATATTTGCATACTGGCAATCATGACATCAATGCTGGTTTAAGAAAAGTGCAGCCTAAACGTTAATTTTGCAAGAAAAATTAATCAAAAGGATGATTTTATAATACCTTAGAGAAGCCAAAACGAAAAATAAATAAAATATGATAAAACTACAAAAAAAACATGCATAATTTATTAAATATTTAATATGGGGTTTTACATCCTTGTTCAATCAACAATAAACAAATAAAGAACTCTAGATTTTGACAATAAGTAATGTCATGTATTCTAATTCTAAATATGAATAAATTAATATAGACTGCATTAAACCATTTGAAAAAGAGTGTTAACCTGTGTTAAGAAGATGTTTTAGGACATTTCAGCGCCTACTATCTACTAACAAAAACTATTCATTCCTTGGTATTATCGATATATTAAAAAAATAATTCATAACAATTATAAAACAATCCAAATCGTTTATAACTAAAAAAAATACATATAACAAAAAAAGGAAGCAAGCACCTTAATACCATAGAGATAGATGTTTTTTAAAAATAGCCTCACTATCTTGACAAATGTCCACATCTGAAGCAGTGTGGTTTAGAAGAGCTATTGCCCTGTCTATGGGCATTACCTTAGGTACATTGGTTTTACACAATAGCAGGTGAAATAATCTATGTTGCTATTGTCGCAGATAATTGTCGGGGACAAAGTCAAATCAATCAAAATGTCCGAGTTATGTATTTCACCACGATTCAGTTGGGAGAAAAACGAACACCCCAATTGCTGGTTGTTTGATGGAGGTACAGAAAATGTAGAAAATTCTCATATACTTGATCATAAGAGGATATTTTGTTTCATGCCATCCTTTCAATTATATTATGCAATTATACAATAATTTAAGGACTTTTGTCAGGAGATAAGAATACAACGGCACATAAGGATGGGGGTATACAACTTTGGACTAACAAAAAAATTAAATAAACTCCGCATTGTAAATATAATACAATCATCACAAATAAAGAGTGGGAAGTGGTTGCATGACCATATAAGAAGTACGATGTATAAATAAATAATGTAATATTGAAAGCGCAAGCGTCAAGAAGCAGATATTCTGAATAAACATGTATTTGAATACATAAAAATCAAATACTTTATTTATCTAATATCATTATCCGCTCATATTTCCTATCAAAACTTTGTAAAATTTTCATTTGAGGCAATCACTTTGTGGTTAGACAATGTGAATATAATAAATAAAAGACACACAAAGTATTTTCACCACGTAATGGTAATAATAATTGAAGCCAACTTTTTTCACTTGTTCACAAGCTTCAACAAGACAATATAAGAACTTATATAGCCCTGATAAAGCTTGGGTACAAACGAAACTAGTTGGCTTCAATTATAATTACCATCCCATAGTTCAAATACAAAGAAATTCTTTTATTTTTTTTAATTTAAAACTCTATTACTTTGCAGAACATTACGATATAAATTTAAGAATCACAGCTAAAACCTGCTTCCATTTCACCAATAAGACAAGCAATATACTTGTGAAAATTTACCTTCCTTTAATACACTTCCATTTGATACAATAAACCATCTAGAAAACTGGTATTTTTATGAATATTAAATTTAGTGGTATTGAAAAAATATAGGATATATTCAGAATACTCGATTTCTTTCATTGATAAAATAATACTAAAAGTTTTGCGCTCTTTCAAGTTCACATCTGGATATCTGCAACATTAATTATTAATAGACGTTCATTTGTTCTCCGAACAAATGAATCACAGTGTCATATACATTACACGAATTAAAAAAAAAAATTCATTACCAGGTTAACTTAACATCTAATAAAACAGTGTGTGTCAACTGGACAAAACAAAACAAAAAATGTATAATCTACCGTAAGTATACAAGTTGGTTAAACAATCCAATATATAAGGGTACCAGTTTCAGGGTTTATTTCTTATATTCACTAGAACTTTAGTAATAAAGATTAATGGGGTAAATAATTAAAACATAATAAAATAATTCTGTCAAAAAATTAATACATACGTATAACCATATGTGAAAAACATTTCTTAAGAAAAATAGTGTCCATAAAATTTGTGCAAATGAAATGTTATCACGATGACATTTCAAGAAACTTATTGTATTAAGACGATTGAATGAGATGGCTGGGTGGAAATTCGGCAACAAAGTTTAAAATAAATAGATTAACTAATAAACAAACAAACTCACGGATTTCGGCATTTTGATTTTTTAACAGCCTCCAAACCTGTAAATATAAGAATGTAAGCGATGAGAAACTAGTAGTTTGTGACAGTATGCATGACACACATTAGTTTTAGAAAGTATTTCTTAATAATCCAACAACAACATCTGCAAGTGTCAATGATAAGTAAATAACACTACAAATTC
Source organism: Lepidostoma basale (assembly GCA_022606425.2). Taxonomy (NCBI): domain Eukaryota; kingdom Metazoa; phylum Arthropoda; class Insecta; order Trichoptera; family Lepidostomatidae; genus Lepidostoma; species Lepidostoma basale. The sequence continues at coordinate 327,478 of JAHDVF020000067.1, forward strand.
TGAAAACTCTGTTACGACAACTGACACATTTGTCAAGTTATCTTTATGAGGAATCAGAACAACATGTACCTTGACATAGTAAAAAGTTTTGAGTAACAAGTGTCCACTAATTAAGTGCACCGGGATACATGTTTTGTTACAAAAAAGTACATCTATTATTGGAGGTTTAAATTGTCCATGGTTTTTAAGATCAAATACTAAATCTTTGACTTACTCGAAAATTTGTTTTAATGGGAAATATCACCGAAAAGTCCGCATAAGTGGCACAATCATGTACACAGTAAAAAGCACACACCCAACCGGGTTTAGAAATGTTGCGATCGCTCGCCGTGTGACAACTCGATGCCGTGACACTAGACAAAGGCTAATCAGTGAAATTTACAACGATGGGTAAGCACTACAGAAACGTAAATGAGGGGTTAAATGGTTTACTGATGATAAAAAATGTATCTTTTAAAAAATATACACTTGTTTAATTGCATATTTATTTGATATAGCCGTATATTACCGAAGTTGCAATATATAATTATATAATCCCGCGACACATATTATGAAGGGCGGAAAACGCCATCTGCCGCGCCGCCGCGAGAAAAGGAAAACAACAGGCTTCATCCTGACCATGCAGTCCCCAGGAATGAGGAGAAAACACCTCGCCATTTAAAATGATCTTAGGTATAATTGTCTATCGTCACTAGCCAGCAATTACCAAGTAAGTATTTTATATCTTGTTCGTTATAAATGTAATTCTATTTAATTTTTGTTAATTTCTTATACCACTAACGTATCAATATTTACGACAGGGGTCTAAAGAACAATATGATATAGCCATGTTTCATGGCATACTCGGTGAGATTGCACAAAACAATTTTTATATGGTAGAAAACACATTTTCTCTCTGGAGGCTTGTTTAATCTTAATTAAGTTTAATTTTAATTAGTGATAAGACAGTGAAAAAACGATAATAGTGTGGTGACAATTTCAATGTGACAATTTTGTGAGTGGCAACACTTTGGGGGGCGTGATCTCAACCCCCACCCTGCGTTTTTTTTTTAGATTTTGAACTCGAAGAGCGAGGCCGCAGTCTTACACATCGGACATCAGCGGAGAGAACATCCCCCTAGCTCGACTGATGTTCGAACACCGGAGAGATAATCTTAACGAGGAGGAGATCGTGATGTTCGTGTCGCATGGCGCCAGCAACCAATGGCCATTATCATCATTGGGGCCTGATGCTGGCCACCGCTGTCGCTGCGAAGGAGACCCATGCCCCTCCGCGGTCCATCATCCGCGTGATGTGTCGTGCCGGCCAACTCACCGCCACGCCGGCTTCCGTTGGTCCTCGCCGCAGATCATCCCCTTCGTTAGTTACGTTAGTTTTAATTCGATGGCCAGCGAAAAGCATGTAAGTCCTCTTTAGATCTTAAGTAATCTTTCTTATCCTTTTGTATGTATTTTGTTAATAAATGTAATTCGTAATATTAATTTGTTATGTTTTGTACATATAATTTTTGTTGTAATTAAGCAGATTTTTTTGACATCTTTCATTTCCATTCATCAAAGCTTTGTCTATTTATAGGCTACCCCAATTTAAAGATTTTAACACCAGAAAATATTTGTTGTATAAGAAAGGATGAGAATATATTAATTAAATAAAATGGATTTGGTTCAGAGTAAAATTATAAATTAACCGACATTAAGCTTCTTCCGATGGCGGATTTTTCATCTTCTTATCTATGGTTAGACGATCTCGCAGTCTGTGGTTACTTATTTATATTATGATTGGTTGTCTCTGGTCGTGATACCGTTTCTGACAAGTGATGCCCTGTTTCTTTATTTTTTAAATAAAAACACTCGCTTTGTATTGCAACAATATGTTAAAAGTTGTAAAGACTTTTTGAATAATAGTTCAGGAAATGTCTTCGACACCGCAAGACCCCGGAGAGGCCTTTGATCAAGTAAAACAAATGGAATATCTTTGATTTTTTTATTAATTGGTTCCTTTGTCTCAATTTTACAATTATTTGTATTTTAGTTCGACGAGGACGATAATGCAGACGTTCAACTTGGTGCAACGCCATCAGGTCGCAAAAGATTATTCAGTAAAGAGTTAAGATGTATGATGTACGGTTTCGGGGATGATCAAAATCCTTACACAGAAAGTGTGGACTTGTTAGAAGATTTAGTAATTGAATTTATTACTGAGACGACTCACCGGTAATTTTTTTATTTTTTATAATGAACTTAGTTTTATGTAATGTAATTTGAAACTAAATAGTTCATTCTTTCAGGGCCATGGAAGTTGGAAGAACTGGACGTGTTCAGGTTGAAGACATTGTATTTCTAGTTCGTAAAGACCACAGAAAGTACGCTCGAGTTAAGGACCTGCTCACAATGAATGAAGAGCTGAAAAAGGCGCGAAAAGCTTTTGATGAAGGAAAGTTCGCAGGTAACCCAGAAATGGCGCCTTAAAAAGAATTTACTATCTTTTGTAGAAAAGTGTGTTTGATATATCACCCCTGAAATAAATGCAATAAATTAAAAAAATACGTATTATCAATGTCAAGACTTTATAATAAAAGAATATTGCTATTATTTCATTTGAATAAAATAAAATATATATTATCTTAATTATTGTAATAAATAAAGATTTTGTACGTGAATGTATGTTAACATTAAGTTACTGCTGTCTTTAAATTGAAACTAATTAAAATTAAATTGAATATTCGTGTATATTTCTTATTTATAATATCATACGCCTACAAAATTATTTTAATATTACACACAAAATTTTTTGGATTACATTATTTGCATTAAGAAAAATAGATGTTTAATTTGTGATTTAAAAACATAGTGGTACCTCGGTATAAGTCTATAGAATTAACTCCAATTTGATATATTTAAAGGGTTCCAAAGAGAAAATAATTTATACAGGTGTGTCAAAAGAAAGTTTATACTTAGTGGATCGATTACCAAAAAAATAAGTCCAAATTTAAACCCTCGCATTCGCGGCACTCATTTAGTCGAACAGTAAAATTTCTTATAAGGGCTCAGCTGACTGATAATCGACAGACTTATTAACACCCTCCATATTTTCTACCGTTCTTAATAATCTTGGTCGCCTGGATTTTATTTTTTTCAGTGTTGTTCTGGTTTCTTCCAAACTTTTTGACCCATTAACAAACGATAGGTATGCTTGGCGCATCATTTAACTGGTATAAACCTTGAATATTGCAGAATCTTCTTCCGCGCTACAGTCGCCGAATCACCGTTTTTGTAAAACTTTCGCACCCACATAGCGCAGTCCATTCTAAAGAAACATTCCATACCGAATGAATTCCCAAGAGCCAGGCTACTGATTGACATACCTCCCGTGCACGCAGTATGCTAAACAAACATAAACTTTCATTTGAGGCACCTGTACTTAATAAATGCTGATTTAGGGTACAGAACATTTGGCTGAGTAAATAAACCAGGAAATGACTCATTCCCTTCTTTATAAATGTGAGATATTTTTTTCTCATGTTGGAGATTGTGTAATAAATTCTAATACTTTTATTTTGCTGTTGTATAGCTATGTGTGTACAGCGGGACATCAAGGGAGAGTAGCGTAGCTTAAATGTGGTCTGGGTCCCCCTTGGTTGCAAATATACATATATTATTATTATTTTTAACGTAAGTCCCGCATGGACGGGGGATGGGCCTAGGGAGTGCACGAGTGAAGGTATTGTAATGATTTTTGAAAAGGAAGGAAGCATGACAGTCTGCAACATTAGCGTAAACGGTGAAAATCTGGAACAAGTGGATGAATTTGTTTATTTAGGAAGTATGTTTACAAAGGATGGGAGGGTGGAGAAGGATGTTGAAAGAAGGGCGCAGTGAATGGGGCAGGCAACAGAGTCAATGGTGCACTTAAAGTTTTCCGAAACCAGTTGGTTGTTGGAAAGAATTAAGTGGTTTAAATACAAATTTACAAGTATTAAATTATATTTGATAATGTCACACCACAAATTAAGTGCTTCATACGAAAGGTTCATATATGTATTCACATAAAAAATAAATATCTAAGTAGATTGATCACAAACATTATTGTAACAACCAATCAGGTCATCACTTATTTCAAAGCACACTTCCAAAGGTGCATTGAAATGACCATTGACACAGAAATAATCCAGTAATGCAGAGAGAGTTTTTTTACTTGTATTTAAATTATTTTATTTCTTTCCCATTAATACATAACTAGTAGTGAGCAGCCGCCATGAAATAGCGGTGAGCTGACGAAACTGGTTGAAACTACAAGAACAAGCAGAAGAAAACGAAATCATCATCATTAATACGAATGAAAACAAATGTTTTCTGGATTATGACATGTTTCGCCTGTCTAAAGGCATTATCAACTGCCTAGAATGCCTGAAAAAATTATAATATACATTTGATAATGCATTAGACGGGTCAATAATAATATGTCATTCACACAAAATATAATAAAACTTTTAGCAAACAGATGTCTTCATTTGAAATGGATAAATGATTTGAATCACCAAATAGTTTTGTATTAAATATTTTTGAATTAACAGAATTCCAGAGCAAGTAAAAAAATTGTTTGTTCAGATAAATTGATCAAATTGTGCAAGGATTGCACATACTCTATGCTTTTTACTTCAACTGCAAATATGTGAATTCCTGTGGTGGGTAAAATAATTATAAGTCAGTTAATATAGGGTGAATATTTTAATAATCATTAAAAAAAACATACAAATATGTTTAGAAACGAGTTATAAACGGAAAAGAACACAAAAAGTCAAGATATATAACATAAAATACTCAAAACAAAACACCAAAACATATAGACACAAACGATTGTTACATATTTAACAAAAAAGGATTGAGATATACAGAAGCTATTTATGGTAATCTTGAATAATAAATGGTAAGTAATCCAGAAAAACAATGACCACTTTATATAAAACATTGAATAGACCAGTTTTACCTCGGAGACCTGGACACTTATCAAACATGATGAAATAAAATTAGACTGATTCGAAAAGAAAATCCTCCATATAATCCTCGGACTCCTTAAGGATGGTCACACATGACAAAAAGACTGGGATGGTCACTTTAGTCAAGTTTATTAAAATTAACAGATAACGTTGGCTATGGCATTTGCACCGCATGAGGGATCTAGAGCCCCCAAGAAGCATTGGCAAACCGATACTGCTGAATGGATGGTTTCGTGGCAGACTTTAAAGCCCTGGGGCAGCAAAATTGTAAGGTGATAGCCAGAGACAGGAATGGATGGAGACGTTCCTTGGAAGAAGCTAAGACCCACGGAGGTATATTATCATAAACAATCTTATAATTGTCAAATTTGTGGGCTATATTTTAAATGGAAATTGATTGTCGAATATTTTATATAAAGATGTGCAATAATACCTAGTTCCGGGGTAAATATTATTTCTTTTATTATATTTTAATGCTCTATAATAATTATTGCTTTTTTTTGGTCTACATAAACATTTATTTTTGTATGATTTCACAAAAAAAGGTAAGTGTGTGTTTTTTATTATTTTTTGACAGGCTTTGGAAATAAAGAAATATATCATTAAAAAAAAAGTGTACAACAAAATATTCACAAACAAATTAGTAATAAATAATCTTATACCATGACTTAGTAAATCTTAGGTTTACATAATTATTATAATGATAAAACACAAAACTAAATACAAGTGAATCAGATATTAGACCTCTAGTATAATAGTAGAGGGACTCTATAATTTGTTTAATTGAGAAATAAACAGTTGATAAATTTGTAAGTATATGTGACTCAAACATGCTTTGGACAAGATAACAGAAGGAAAAAAAATTCAACAGGGTACCTAATAAATTACTACCTAATAGGTACCTATTCGATTCTTAAAAAAACTGATACTTAAAAAAAAGTCACTAACCTATATAGGAGTTGAACAATAGAATAATAAATGATAAACAGCACAACATTTAGCTTAATCTAAGTACACAATTTGTAATTAATGCAATATGCACATTCAATAATGCGGTAACCAAAAACATTTCAAAACATAATTATACATACATGAAAGGATTTACAAAACATGCATCAGACCCATAATGACTTATGGAATCGAAGCAAGAGCAGACACTGTCAGAATGAAACATCTCCTCGGAACAGCGGAAACGATAACATTGCGACCTATCTTGGATAGAACCCTTAGAGATAGGATACTTTACAGAGAGATTTGCAGAACCTGCAATATTGATGACATTATGAGATGGAGTAGGCAGAAAAGACGATTCTAGAGAGACCATGTTGAGAGGATGGACCGATTCTCAAAATCGTGATGGACAAGGGGCTGTCAATCACAAGAAGACCACTAAAAAGACGTAGAGAAAGTTGGACGTCTTCATCACAGAACCAAAATTGATAAACTGTCTGAATAAATCACAAGATTAACAGAAAAAAAGATGAAGAACAAGCGATTATATGTAATCATTATTTGCTATTAATTTATTCGTCCCATCTAAAAAAGAAAATTTTATACTTCGAAGTTTAAACACAATATTACTGGTTACTTACATTATTGTAGATACACACTTCATAATTATAAATGCAATAAGACCATTCTCAAGGTCATATAGATACTTGGAATGGGTTTTGTAAAATTTGAGTCCAATTTATGTAGGCTATAATTATAGAACTCCTTTGTGGATACATGTTTACTAATCATTCTACAGGAGAACCCCAAACTAATGACAAAGTAGATTCCAGATCAGAAATGTTAATCCAAAATTGTAGAATAAATAATTTTATCCACAACATGTACATCATCACTAGAAAAAACGTTTGGTAGAAGTCAATGGTTGGGGTCCTTCAGTTATTGGAAGCAAGTACCTCAAAAAAGGATGTGGTGATTATAATTAATTGTGTGAAGTCAAGGTATTCCTATGTATTACTATAACTTACATCTGAACTAACTAAAGCACACTCGGATAAATAACTCTACAATATATTAAATGGATTTAAACATCTATAAAGTGTTATATTAGTGCTCTTGTAAATAGTTAACTCTGTTATACTTAGTAAATATCTAAACGTTCTATTTATTTTCCCATTAAGACTTTGATGAAGTACTATGTCAACGTGTGAGAATATCTGTTAGGGCTTACCACATGACAAATGCAACAGGCAATCTCCTGAAGATTTTACAACTGTTCAAGTACGGTGATATAATTAATTTAATTAACTTTGTATTAAATTTATTACAATTTAATGATTTTACTGAAACTTCTTGATGGATGTTCATTTAAAATAAAATATGTTTTTTAATAACTACTTTCACTTTTGTCATTATTTCTGTCCGGCGAAACCGGTCGCTGTTGAAATAAAGACAAAAGTTGAAAAGAAATGTTTGCTGAAATATTGTGGGAAAATACAAATTAGCTATCTAATAAAAGTCACTATGGTAAAAAATATGTATATACATATACAAAAAAGGATAATTATTTATGTTATTAAGGATTAAACAATATTTTGTGTGAAATTGAAACTTTGTTAAAAGTCTAAAAATATAACAATTACTATAAAAAATATGGGTGCAATTAAATAGGTGATTTTATGGCATCTGTGAATGTAGGTACTATTACAGTATTCCAATACATATTAATTTATTACTAACTGTTTGATTGAAACACAATTAAAACAACAAAAATGTTAATGAAATTCATTAATTTTCCAATTTAATGTTTCTTACTTATTTCTTGGTGTGATGTGACAGTTATGTAAAACTCTATATTAAATATAATATTTAATATTGATGAAAATGTCAATTTCATTGTATTTTATGGAACCAACATGTTTCGCTTTGCTAGGACATAACCAAATGCTTTTGAGATATGCTTTAGTACGATGAAATGGGACAATCCCATAAAATTTTAGAAAATATGTAAACTTTTTCATAAATATTAAATAATGTAATTCTAGTAAAAATGAGAGAATGGTCTGTAAAATCATTTTATTTATTTATCAACTTTTATTCAACTAGTTGATTGTAACATCTGATGATACCAACATTGGTTGGCAAAACACCTGCCACGAACATAGAATTGTGATATTATAACAGTGTTCCGAATCAAACAGTTAATAATGTTGGAAGTATCGTAATGTTTCTGCCAAAACAATAGAATTTAATTTACATTAGTTAGAATTATCTTCTACCAAGATTTTGACATTACATATTAATATTTCAATTTTCTGACAAGATTTTAAATAGTAAAATGTATAAAAGTACATTATATAAATGAAATACAAGTTTATTTTTTACTAGGTGAGATTGTATATATAATATTTATCAGGTTAATTTAATAAATATTTATATATATTGGCAATATTCAGCATTAAAATGCATTTAAAAACACACAAAAGACACAAAATCATGTCATATAATTAAGGCATGTGTATTTCTATTATATACTATATTCAGGGAATATACTTTTTGATTTCTGATCAAGAGGCCACTGGTTCCATTATAGAGATAATGAAAAAGACTCTTCATCTTTGTGCAGATATCAGTTCAGTTTAGGATTGTATGAAATTTAGTAAAGTTAAATTAAAACATGATAAATCATAATATCACTCGGACAATGGCATTACAGTGGAACGTCGTTTATCCGGACTAATTGGGACCAGAAGTGTTCTGGATACCGATTTTCGGGATAATTATGATAATGTACACACTTAATCCGAATAAATAATGACAGGTTGAAACTAACGAGATGACACATTGAAACTCGAACACAGCGGGAGACTGATTGTCCGCAGGGTGCGGGGGAGAATGAGAGGAAGAGGGAGGAGAAGGATGATGCAACCCACACCCAACGTTGTGTATGTGTGGTAGGGTAAGCTTGGTCATGCGTAGGCCACGGTACAAAACGCTTCATTATCTCGGCTTAATTGACGTTCCGGTTAACTGACGTCCGAATAAACAACTTTCTACTGTATCTGTATATAATTAAATCAGTAATCTTTTAACAATATGCTTTATTAACAATTGTATTATTATTTATTTATATGCAATTTATAGGGAGACATTTTTTAATTGACTTATGATATTAGGTATCAGGAAAAAATATATACAAAAACCAAGATGACCATTTGATTTGTTATATAAAAGGTTTAATCACCTAGTATACATAGTGAGTTATCAAATAAAATTAAATTAAAAGAGAACAAGGAAAAAATATATAAAATAAAACCATATTTTACGCTTTGCATTTTTATCCCTTTACACATATTGAATTTCCCCGTGAGTCAGAACAACTGTGCTACACTCTATTCATGATTTATTGTGTTTTATGGACAGTGTACTGACTGTCCTAAAACCAGGCTTTTAGCTAATTTAAATGTATTGAACATTTTGCAGAATAGCTGTGAACCAATCGTAAAAAGTTTCAAAATAAAAACATAAAAAAAGAAAATTAACAAGTTTGTTTAAATTAGAAATAATAAAGTTTCTTACTTGGGTGATCAATGTATGAATTGAAATAAGTCGCAGAAAAAGGAATTTCTGTATGAGATAAAGGAAGACTGTAAATAAAATAAAATATAGACTACCATCTAAATAAGATTCTTGTGTTTCAACTATTCACACTAACATTAAATTATTCTACATCTACACTTCTAAACAGTTCAACGTAATGGCATTTCAAACCAGTCATTTCACAGCTGTTTTTGTGTGTTGCTTTTATTGTAATTGTTGAGTTACGGCAATTTAGATACACTCGGATTAATCGTTGGCAGGTGGGTCCATGGCACAAACAAGAGCCTTCATGACAGCTGCGGCCACCAGAGAAGCGTACGGCTGCCAGTCCTTACCACGACTACCGTCCTGGTAATCAGATATACCTAAAAACAAATAATTACACCATGTTTTATAAAAACTTACAAAAAAAATCTTAAATTTGTCAACATTTAATTTAATTAATACAAATGAAAACGTCAGTTTTCTAGACATTTTATTAAAGTTTATGAGAATGACATGTTTCGTTTTTCGAAGGCATTATCAAATGTCAACATTTTATAATGTCTTACAAATAGATATTTTCATTCGTATTAAGAATCCAGTATAAACTTTGCTGGACAGTCTTCAAAGCGCAACATGGAATGGCACCAAGTTATAAATCCGAACTCTGTATAATGGACAGCCTAAATACAAGGAAATTCACACTTTTCTCGGCGAACTCCTTGGCAATAGGAAGATTAGTTGAGCCAAAGCGTTGCCCTAGTACAAATTTCGGGGATCCAGTCTTTGCGGTATCCGGTCCATCAGCCTGGAGCAATCTCCCTTCATACCTTAGATGCATAAATGATCTAAGCTGAAAATCCATATTTTTCATATTTCACATCCAATTTAAAACTTGTACATTTTGTTCTATTATACTTTCTAACCGATTGCAAATATCCGATGCAGCATTCATATTTAGATTTTTAGATTTAAACCACGTCTTAAGGCTCCCTTAAGGTAATTAGATCACAAAAAACGATGCTTTAAAAGTTCACATATTATTATTATTATTAATTATTTAATATGTAGTTTTATTTCATTGTTCAAGAAACAAAAACTAACCAACCATCACACCGTTTTCCCGAGAGGTAGGTAGAGACGATAGACTGCCAAACTGCTCTGTCATGATATACCTATCGAGCTTCCTCTGCATTCATACATCATAATATGCATGCTCGTCGATTTTTCTGACATTGAATGTGGCCATAACATCTAATTTTGTTTTTGACAATCATCTTTGTCATTGCTAGAGGTAGAGGATCCCCTTGTCCTCCATTTTCTTCATCAGCGGTGTAATCTCCTGTGTGGTAACAGGCCAATTCTAGAAACACAGGCTCTCCTACAAACATTGCAGGTTAGGTTGTGTCCCACTGATGAAGGGCGACAGCATGCATTCTGTTTGGGTTCTTCTTGCTACCACGGCACCATAAGTTCCAGATGACACCTCGCCATTCAAATCGGTGCCAGTTACTCCCAACCATCAAATACGTTGCACAATACCAAAGACTAAGCAAATTTTTAAGTGTGTTTTAAGTAGTAAAGCTTACCTCTAATACAGAGGAAGGAGTCTCTGCAGTTGCCTATGACACTATCGAGGACAGGGTGAAGGGGAGCGGCTAGGGCAAGGGCGCCGCAGTGTGTGGCGAGAGCCGCGCGGGCCCCGGCCGATACACCACCTACCCCCACCACAGGACCCAGCTGTACTCTCCCACTACATTCGCTGATAAAAAAAAATACAACAAGGATTTTACAAAATATTCTCATTACAAACATGTCAAAGAACTAATGATTAATAATAATTGTGTCTCATGTAAAAATGAATATTCAGCAGTAGCGTTAAAAGCGTACTGCTGTACGGATGTGAGACTTGGAAATCTACCACGGTCGTTATTGGAAAACTCCAGGTGTTTATAAATAGGTGCCTTCGCTCAATATTCAAGATCTGTTGGCCCCAAACAGTGTCAAATGCCGTTCTCTGGATCATGGCAGGCGAAAAGTCAATTAAAGAACAAGTCGCTAGACGCAAATGGCAATGGATCGGACGGAACCCAGCCTGCATCGCTCAGGGCGCACTAGACTGGTCCCCTATGGGGGAATGAGGAAGCGAGGCAGACCTAGAGCCACCTGGAGAAGAGCCCTGCAGGACGAGGTTAAGGCAGCAGGCCTCACTTGGGATGATGTTAGGCATCAGGCATGCGATAGAGTCGGGCGAAGGTTTCTTGAGAATTTCTTGAGGCCCTATGCACCACGGAGGTGTGACAGGACAAAAAGAAGAAGAAGAAGATGTAAAAATATGGGGGGAAGGAAGGTGCCTCCACGAGGGGCGTGTTACTATATACTACCCGGAGCCCTTGGAAATGACACAAAGGCAGTCAAACCTTCCACCACAATGGCAAGAGAAGAGGATAAGTTCCTGTCATATCCAAATTGACATGCAGTTGTGTTATTATATTGAGAACCCATGATTTTGTGATGCAAATATAACATTTTTTTTTAAAGTAAATGGAAGAATACTCTATAACATTAAGGCTACTGGCCTCTCGGACACGTTTACGTTTTAAATACCTTAATCTGAAGGGGTTGACAGATATATGTAGTACGATAAATAGGTTAAAATGTATAACTCACGTGACATTGTTGTTGTGTGAAGGAGTTGGGTGGGCTACTTCTATCATTCCCTGTTCCCCAAGCGACATGTACAGCTTGTCAGTCTCTGCATCAGGGGCTTCAATTCCCAGCGCTTTAGCTCCTGAAAAAAAATTATGTTTTTAAAAATAGTTACAAAAAATACCTTATCAAACTTTAGATCAAATTAAATTATCATAATTTAATAATTCAAGTAAAAACCAAGTAACTAACCATTATGGAAATACTGGACTGCCACACTATTCTTTCCTGACAGACTTTTTTCATTTTCCCAATATTCATACATCGTGTCATGCACGCATGTCGATTTCTCTGACTCTTCACACACATTTAATATTTTATTGATTTGATCGTACTACGTTTTCTTTGGTCTTATTTAACTTGTTCTGTTTATCTTGTTTACATATACTTTAATTATAATAAAATAAATATAATAAAAGTGTTTTAAAATACCTTCTTCAATATACTTCAGCCAGGGTGCTTCAGGTTGTGAGTACAATTTCTGAGAAAGTTCCAGAAGTCCTGAATCCTTGGGTTTATACGGTCGTGTTTCGAAATCAAACCCGCCAAGTGTGTTGGTATTAGCTTTTTCGCAATACACATATACGTATCTGAAAAAAAAGCATTATCATTAATCATAAATTTAAAAAAAAAGTGAGCTATTCACGAAAACGGCGCCATACAAATTAGCCTTTTTATTATTATATTGTATATATTAAGTGGCTGACTATTCCATGGACATCATTTTTATACAAATGTGACCAGGCTCCATTGAATAAGAAACAGTATATTTAACGGTTTCAGTACTAAAGGGATTAATTAATCCCAAGAATTTTCAAATCAAAACTGAACTCTCAAAATGCATTGTTAATGGGTTTTTATTATCCCGTTCAGTTTTTTGCAGCTTGTAATACTGTCTTAATTCTAGTTTTGCACTGTCTTAATTCTAGTTTTGATAACAACGGTGAGTTTGTTATGAATTGGCAGAAACGTGTCTTATCTATTTCATTTGCTTATAGAAAAAACCAGTATTGAAACGGATAAGGAAGCCTCAAAGTGGTTTTGTTGCGGAAAAGGTGAGGAAGGGTCATTTGCAATGGTACAGGCAAAGAACACGTCCAAAAAGTCATAAAACTGGATGCCGAAAGGAGATAACCAGGTTAGCATCTGGTAAATTGACGGTCAACCATAAAAAATGTCATGAGATTTCAAATAAATATGAGATGGCTCGGAGAAAAGAAGAAGAACGAATTCAAATGTACAGATAAATATACAATTTCATATACCTTATATTATTTCTATTTGATGACAAAGCACAGTCATTAAAGACCACAGATAAAGAATTTAATGACATGGGAGCAAATATTTAAAGATATAATTTAAAAAATATTAAGTGGGAATGTTACCCAGTACAAGTATAAACATTTGATTCACATGTAAAACAAACATTCAGTTTCTTAATAATCAATTGTGGGAAAGTATTATATTGAAACAATTTATGTTGTGTGCAATAAATAAACTATTGACATTAATATTTATTTAAAAAAGGGGTGTTCATTTCAATGCTTACTTGTTATTAGGATCGGGTGTGGAGACAACAACATCTCCCAGCCTGACGTGTCGACTGTAATCTGTATAGTGGGGGACTCCACCCGCCACTCCAACAAGTAAAACATGATCCACCTGAAATTTTATGAATTCCCTTGTAATTAAAACAAAATTTAAAACAACCACTGGTCCCTAAACTAAAAATACAAATGTAAAATACAAAACCAACATCTATTAACGTGAAATATTTAACATTAAGATATTGAATAAACTAAATGAGAGCTGATCATTACAAAGGTGCCAAGTATCAAAAAAAATAAAAAATAGGTTATTGTTCGCAATCGGTGTTAAATATAACTAACTAACTAACCATCACGCCGTCTCCCCAAAAGGGTAGGCAGAAAGAATGGACTCCCACACTTTAATCGATGCGGCACCCCATCCTTCTCTTTTCGCCATCGCGAGAGACGCGGTGTGATGGGTTGCGAACCTCATCGCCACCAAAAGGCATCTCCCGCGCACACTTCGATCGTTCAACGTCTACATAATAAATCTAAAACAAATTATCTGAAATACAATGATATAAAATAAAATAACAAAGGTGTTAAATATAAAGGCAAATAACTGTGCAGAGGTGCAGTGATTGAATAATATAGTGTAGTTCCAACTTCACCCTAAATATGTCATCCATACTATGTTACATGATACTTGTTATAATAAACAGGTTTTTTTTAAAATCCTTTTCATCATTATTTCACATAATTTTTGTCCTATGTTACAATAAATAAACAAACAAAAAAATATGCACCTAGGAACTTCTTCAATCGAACATATAAATAAATAAATAAATAATAATTAATCATAATAATATTAAAAATAATTCTTCCATTTGTATATGGTTCAAATCTTATATCAAATCAATATAATGTTTGCTGAAAATAAACGCCATCTCTGTATTGAAATTGAAATAAAGAACGAACCTTTTGGAATGTTCCCAACAGACGAGTGGTTGTGTTCCCCGCTGCAGTCATAGCTTCTCTTGTGTGACCCAGAGATGGCAGCTTTGTACTGACAACACGATGGGCCCCGATGTTGCCCAGTGTATATACATTTGATTCACCTGTAACACAAGCAATATTTAATCAAATGTTAGAAAAATATAATTGAGTCAATGGTAAGAATTAAAAAAAAAATCATTGAAAGAGATTTCTAGATTTTTTTTCACAAATTAAAATGTTAAGAAAATAATCATTAATAATATTTTTATTACATCGTCAAACCAATTTACAAAAATATGTAATCAAAAAAACTGTGTCAAATAATTATTAAATATATTTTTAAACTGAAAATTAACAAAATAATCCTTAGTCAAAATACCGATTTTTAAAATACGGATCAACATATTAAGTAGAAGAAGTTAATTTATTTTTAATTATATACATATGGAAAATTAAGATTTTTTTTACATTTCGACACAGGTTTAAAACCTTACAAGTCTAATCTAGGATAATGTATTTCGGGAGTGTCAGCCCGAAGGCTATTGCTCCCCCAAGTATTGGAAGTGACTTTGTTGGGAATGAGGATATGTTTTGTAGGATAGCGTAATGAGGGAAGGATTAGGAGGACATTAAATAGTTACATTATTTACCTTACAAGTAACATAAGCCTTTTTTTGACAGACAACACAAAGTGCATGAATAAAAAGTGATAAAATCCTTAACCAGTATTTTTCCCTAAATATAATGTACATACAACCTTAATGTGTTATTAGAAATGTGAACATATGTATTTATAAATAAAACTGAAGCATTTAAATATTTATACAAAAAATTTACCATTTTCTAAATTTCTCCCTGTATAGAAAAAATAAAATGATTTTATTAAATAAGTAAATAAGTTTAGATACAATTAAACATATTTTATCGTAATTTCGAGAATCATAGAAAAAGTAAATATATGAAGATCGCATTACGGTGGTCAATAAACGTAAAATTCCTTTATGCTTCAATGCACAGCTTCAGTCAATATTTTCTTCCGTCGCGATATTTTCTTTAATTTGAATTTGGATGGATGTTCCAATTTTGACCATGTAAAATAGTACAATTATTAGTCGGCGAAAAAATATTTTTATAATACCATAAATTATATCTTTGCAGTAAAAGAAATTAATATGTTGTTTGGTTACCAGCGAAACCGGTTAGCTTCAAAATAAACAAATATGTAGTATGATATAAATACATTTTCATAGACCAATATTCACACATATGAAATAGCTGTAGTTTCCTTATGGAGTGATAAATAATTATAATATAATAAGTATAACGAAAACATTTTTATCGTAAGCTACATATAATTTTACGTAAAGATTTAATTGAGCAAAACACAATAGCATATTCACAGAAATAACATGTAGACGTTAAATATATTTAAAAACTACTGATATTTAATAATTGTTCATAATATACGTACATAATTAAAAATCAAAAACAAATGTTCGTTTTCATATGTTCTTAACCGGGACTAATGCCCTTAACTTCAGCAGGTAGGCAACGAGATGCTTAGTTAAGCCGGTTATCAGCTAGCGCCAACATTCGTCAGCCGCGGGTACGAGTATTCTAACTTGGAACGTCATTTCAAACATTTAAAACAGGTATATGTTCTTTCATTTGTTTCCAATTCAATACTATTTGACAGCACGAATGTTGTGTACCATTATTGTGTAAATATTTTGATTAATATAACTAAGCAATTAATTTTAAGACCTAGACTGGGTGTGTACAATTATTAAGTAAATAGATGAAGATCAAAACACTTGGTAAGTGGATATTATTATTTTATATTTGATTTGAATACGATTATATATTGGTGCGTTTCATTATTTGAAAAAGTGACAAATTCGCGTGACATGATTTTGATTGTATTTCGTGCGACATTTTTTTCGTCATCAAAAATTATTACCTCACGGGCTGTGTTTGCAGAATTTAATCCATTTACATTATTCATAGAACAAAACAACCATAAAACAGTCGTAAAAATGTTTTATTTTTTACAACAAATAAAAACTTCGGCTACATAAATTGGAATTCGTCATTAGATAAAATCTTGATCGAAACATTGTTTGATTTCCAATACGTTTTAGAGTGCGGTCATAGCTATTTTAGGTTACATTTTCTAACGTGCACGGGTCGCTGTGGTAAGATGTCTACATACGTAATCAACTAATAAGTTATACTAATAGCAGTAATAACTCCGTGTATTGTTTACATTATAATTACAAAGGTGTTAAATGTCTTATACTACACTAGCATGTTCTACGGACGTACGCGTTGTTCTAATTTCAAATAGCCAGAGAATTGTAAACGGTTACATACGAGTACATGGATACTATACATGAGTGCACTAATGCATGTTAAACAGGGCCGAGGTATTTCAAACTTTAATGCACCTATTGACCAGCGCGTAAGTAGGGCAAGAACGAACGAAGAAGACTAATGTTTTTCTAAATTTGAATAAAAAAAACATGCGCCGTTCCGCGCCAACTGATTAATTATCGAATATTTCATCATCGGTATCTCTAAATAGTATTCTTCTTCTTCCTAACCTTCCCTCCACTGCTGGATGTAGGCCTCTTCCATCTGTCTCCATCTTTCTCTATCCTGTGCCGCTTCAATCCATTTTTTCCCGGCGACCACAACAATATTGTCGGCCCATCTCTTCTGTGGCCGACCGACACCCCTTTTGTTTTCCCATGGCCTCCACTTTAAAACTTTGGGAGTCCATCTTGAACTTGGCTATCTGGCTACGTGTCCTGCCATTACCATTTTAATTTTGCGATCCGATCCACGATATCGGCGACTAAATAGTATTACCTACCCAAAAAAAAATCTTAACAATACTTGACTTGGAAAATCTAGTTAAAAAACCGATATGTATTTTTTCTCGAAGCATTTAATATTATAATAGATCTATGCTGGAATGACGTCACCGATTTAATTATGAAACCAGACGATAAAACGCCCACTTATTAAAATGTCTATCTCTACCTATTGAGGAAAGATGTTTGAGGCATATGCAACACTCGGCAAGACATTCATACCCATTCGAAAATCCCGTGACCCGCACCAACGTATTGCTGATATTCGAAAACTATTATTTTGTTGAATAGCTCTTTATATCATTTCAACGCGAGCCAAATCGATGTAAAGGGTAGGTAATAGCTATTACATTCATTCTCCTGACAATTAAATAATGACTAACTAACTAACTAACTAACTAACCATCACGCCGTCTCCCCGAAAGGGTAGGCAGAAAGAATGGACTGTCACACTTTAACCGATGCGGCACTCCATCCTTCTCTTTTCGCCCCCCGGGAGAAGCAGTGTGATAGGTTGCGAACCTCATCACTACCAATAGGCATCTCTCGCGCATAATCAACATGTAAATAATGAAAAAAAAGAAATCCTTTACAATATATCATATTAAGTTCATTTCCACTTGGTTTTGTGGCTTCTAGCTCGCCGACACACTAGAAGATGGCAGCGAAACCGAAATCGGTCTTAGCCATAAAACCAAGTGGAATTAAACTAAATATATATTATAAAGATTATTTTACATACATTTTTTTATATTTATTATTTATAATGAATTTCTTCAAGACAGTTCAATTAGCAACATTTAATCTCATGATATGTGTTAAGTATCTAATCTATCGCCATTTTTATGTCACTTGAATTCTATGCCAGACCAAAGACAGTGTGAAAATATAAAAACACTATCATCGCCGGGAATTGAACCCGGGACCTTCGATGTGCTCATAGCTGTTGCCAAATTGCCACAAAAATGTAATTGAATTGCTATTGTTTATGTATCTATACCAACACGGCTACTTTATCGTTCTTTTAGACAATTTCATCGGAGGATTTAAAAGATATCGTATCTGAAACACCTCAAACAATATTAGTACAGGTAATCACAACTATTTCAACAGGTAGAAACATGTTTAATAGATATGAATATTCCTTATGGTTTTTACAATAATTATTAAAATAACTAGTACATCGCACTAGCACTTCTAATATGACATAACTCAAAAACATGTTCTTGATTAGTGTCATTTGTAGAAATTCTAGTATAAAATATTAATCATTTTAATTTTTCGATAACGACTTTTACATTATAAATATTGATGTCCGGTCACAGCGGCGTTCTGGTTCCAACACTTATGAGTGGGAGTGAAGAATGGAACTGGCAGAAGAAAGATGAGAGCAGAATAAATGCGGTAGAGATGAAATCCCTTAGACGTACGAGAGAATTTCAAATGGTGAACATTCATGAAAGAATGTAGAGCGAAAGTAAGTGTTATGAACAAAATTATGAAAGGATCACTGAGTTGGTTTGGACATATGGAACGCACGGATGAAGCAATAATGTACGTATAATAAAGTATAGGAAAACAAAATCAATACAATTTTAAATGTCGTCATGTTAAAAGTCGGAAGAATCAATTTGCGTGTATGACTCACTGTAACAAATCAAAAAAACTTTGTCACTTTAGAAATACTAGTGCGATATGTTAAGAGATTATATACGAGTAATGATTTTGAAAAGGTAAAATACATTTTTTGAAATAAAGTATATGCCGCGTGTGACGTTCTTAAAGTGTCATACTTACATTGTTTTGCTTATTATTAAGTGTAATTTTGTATATAAAAAAGTCTAGAATGTTCATTTTCGTTAAACTAATTTCATAAAAATGCGTTGCTGTCGCGAATGACACGAATGGATGGGAATGGATACATCAAGTGCCGCCTACATAAAATATTGATTCACTTGACGGCCACTGATTGGTGATGGTCACCGGTGACTTGGTGGACGTTATTTAAATTCCGTTGAAGTTTTAACAAATGCAAATAAATCTTGCGGATAATAATAAAACGCCGTGTGAGGTATTGCCTGAATTAAGGATAAACGATATCAATTCAACGAACGCACGAAACCATAGACAACCATAAAGAATGAACAATCACTAACGTATCTGGAATCAAAGAATTCTAAAAATAAACATGATTTAGATATGCATACATATACAAGAAAATCATACACAAGTAGCCTTGGTGGTAACAAAAATGTATTAAATACACATTTGTTTTATGTTGATAAAACGTTTACGACTGCAGTGTAATCTACACAGGTTGAATGAGTGCAGAATAAGTCGCCAAAGAGGGTATTAGTTTTTCAAGGCGATAAAAGAAAGTGCAAAAATGTGAGTCACCTGAAAATGCAGTGGCTGAAAGTCGATCTAAAATGTGTCACGTGACTACATAATTGATAAAAAAAGCTTAGTTAAAAACTAGAGTAAATTTAAATGTTTCAATAAATTCAAGAAGCTTAACGTTGCCTGAAATCATTTTATCAGATTAAATAACTATTTACAAAAGTATTACTGAATTAGTGCTTTCAAATTTATTGTCTAAATAAAATATTTTGTCATAGTTACATTGAACAGGAAAATCCAAAAAGCTTACTGTAATTAGATTTTTATTTTAGTAAAACTCATGAATTTGTTGACTCCTTCAACACGAAATAAGCTGATTCCGCACTTGTGTAAATCGTATTACCAAATACACATGTGCCGAATAATTATTAATTACGTTACGAAATACACAATTTATTTATCGATTCTTAACGTAAGAGCTACGTAAAAATCATAATAAACCAGAGCAAAAAAAAACTGAAATAAAAATAACAAGGCTTTATGATTGATGGCGAAAACCCCTAGATTTTTTTACCCCTCATTTTCAACGTCATCTTTATTATTTTACTGTCGTCAAAATGATTAATATTGCAAACTGATCATACAGGTATACTGCTAACTGAATTTGAATCAATGTAAAAAAAATAACACTGAACACTTTATTCATTTTTTGAAACATCCGCGTTTCCTGTATAAAAAGATGGCAACCATTCGAAACCTGGGAAGATCTAAAAAAAACAGTGATTTTTTTTAAACCAACGTTTCAGTTAAGAGTTTTACATCGGTGAAGAATGGTAACCATCAGAAAGTTGTCTGTTTTAAAATGTTTTTTTTTCTTCTTTATTTTTTGGTATTTTATCAAAGTTTATTAAAATATATTTATTTAAACCTATCTTTAAAGTTGTTTTAACAATTAAAATTATCTATAATATTCATAATTTCGCCCTAAAAGAATAAAATACGTATTTAAAAAATAAAATCGTCAGTTTAATATCCACCACCCACACAGAAATGCTTTCACAAAACAAAAACAGTGATTTGAACGAAAAACAAAATTGAACAAGGCAAATCAAAACTAATAATCAATTTTTGTAATTTTTAATAATCAATTAGAATTATTTGTATATTATTAACGTACAAAATGTCGCTGAAATTATTTCAATAGTGATAAAAACAGTGTTTTCCATGGAAATATTTAACCATCTTTATTTTTGTTTGTTCCGAACACCATTTCATAAAATATCGCCTGCGAATTAAATACTAATTAATATTTATTTGAAATAATCAGTGCTTTAAAACAATGCACATATTAGAATACACTAAAGTATAACGAATAACTGAAACCACGAAATAAATATTGCTAACTGAAACATGAAAATGGTATATGGAACAAACTAAAACTTTGGGGCGGCAATTGGACGAATTGTACAAGAAAAAAAAATATCATTTAAAAAGCATAAATGAAAATGAATTGCAATTATTTCATCTCAACATACAGTTAAACACAAAACAAACTCCCCTGGACCAAACCTAAAATGTGAACAAACTCCTTAACCATGAAATGTGATGAAAAAAAAAACTAGACACAAATTACGAAATTTTGCACTCGTTAAACACAAAACCAATAACATCATTTGAATAACTATTGTTGATTCTGCATTACTACAATATAAAATGTTATAATTGTAGATGTAGAAAATCAAGAATAGCTGCCTGGCTTTGTATGAAGTATAAACAATAATTTCGTAATTCGGGCACAAAAGCGGTGTTACTTATATACAGGTGTGCTGTATATAAAGGCTGGTGGTCTTCTTCAGATAGCTTACCAAACCTCTTGGTGCGCGGGGCCCCGTCCTCGCCGGTAGAGGTACCTTGGCATGCAAAAGGATTCATGATCAACAAACTGGACGTTGTGTTAAATATAAAATCATACAATTTGGATACATGTCATCGGATAAATATTTTAGTTTTCATGTTATGGTATTAATGTCGGGACATGCTATTTGCATACAGTTCTGACGTGTGGTATTTTAATTAAGCTACTAATATTACAAAAGTCACATAAATAAAAATAACAATAAATACACAGAATATGGTTGTAATTCCATGTAGCATTCTGTAGCCAAAATTCCTGTAAATTAACATATTAATTTATTATATAAACGATAAAAATTCTGCATTCAATATTATTGTTTTATAATACAATCATTACCAGGTATCCGGTTTTTACAAATCTAAAATAAACATCATACATTTGTAGCGACAGAAATATGGTATATAAATTATATGAAGTTTCTCTTTCTTTCGCTTTAGGGTGATCTTAGAATAATTAATACGAATGAAAACGTCCGCTTTCAAGAAGTTTTATTTAAATTTATGGGAATGACATCTTTCGCATGTCTAAGGCATTATCAAATGGTTGACATTTGATAATGTCAGATGAAACATGTCCATAAATTATAATATAACTTCCAATCATATAGAACATACGTTTTCATTCGCATTAATGTTTTAATATGAAGTTTTACATCATTGTTCAAGACACAATATATAAGATCTTAGAACGTTTCCCAGATATACTACAATGCAGATAATTTACCGTATGTAAGTGGAATCAATTGGATAATTTGGACACAGAGGAGACAGATAGTGGATGGTCGAGTATCACTTGAACTGTTAAAGGATAGCATTTTACAATATTAAATAATAATATAGTAAATTGAAGACATCTGATTTGATTACCGAGCAATGGAGCATATTTTATAGCAAATGATTTGTCGAGTTAAAATGTAGAGATGTCAGTGCGTCATATTTTCATAAAAAAATGATTAATATATGACTACAAAATGGAATCGTGCCTGAACATTGTATACCCCGTGACCAGGACACAAAACACAATTTGTATTTAATTTATTGGTCCATTTAAATGCCCCCTAAATTAAGTATTAGTAAATGTAAATAACGAAAACTTAGGCACAGTGTAAAAGTCTAGTTATTGATAAATGTGTACAGATTTAGAATTAAAAAATAAAATACGAGAACAATAGCCCACGCAAAGCTTTTTCAATCGTAAACGAGAATAGAATGAAAAGCTTCGGGCAGATGAGATATATCCAAATAATTCAAATAATTAACGCGGGAATGCGGAGTATGCGTGTTAAATCGACATTGTTTACATTGCTTTTTACATTGTGAGTCGCTTTTAACGCGTTTGTACCATCTGCCGAAATATTATGGAGTGATATCATCGTGAAGTAACGCGGATGACGTGTGTAGGTATTCCACCTACCGCGTACCTCGGTACACGGCCGACACTCTTCGTGCATTGCACACTGACCACAGATTACAGAGGCTGTCGCTAAACGGGCGATAATGTCCGCTGTCATATCATATTTCAATACTTCGGAAGTAACAGCATCGCCGAGCTAATGATATTTTAAACTAATTAATTAGAGACCACCCTCAATGACTGTATGGCATCAGAATATTAATTCTAATATGTTTATGGTTGGTGCTAGTCACAGGCTTCTTATCTCAATTTTTCATAATTGATATAAAAAAAGAAATAAAACAAGAAATAAAAAAATCATAAAGAGTTTCCTTATAATACTCGCATATATTCAGTTTAATTCCACTTGATCTTAAGGCTTCGATCGGTTTCAGCAGCTCGCTGTCATCTTCTGGGAAGCTCCAGAAGATGAGAGCGAGCTGCTGAAACCGACCGAAGCCGTGAAATCGAGTGGAATTAAACTATGATAAATTAAAAAATATTATAAATAAAATTTTATTATTATTTTTCATTTTCATCGTGGACTTGGACTTGGATCTTCTGGCTTTACAATAAACTTCTACCAAGAATTTTCAAATAACAATATTAATATTTTTAACTTGGTAGTCAAGGGGACTTCTAGCCCGAAAACAATCAGTCTCATTTTTCATAATAATGCGCTTTTTCTGCTCATACTGAAGATGTAAAATAAATTCTAATATCATTGATTTAAATCCTTGGTGTAGGTCTTAAAACAACTTATATGAGTTCATCTACCGACTATTTGGTAGACATCATGTTGTGATGCATTTCATGGTCTAGTTATGCCATCTTGAACTTTTAATTACCAGTGTTCATTAACACCTGATTAGTCATTCTATTAATTCCATTTTCCATTCTATCTCTTCTTAAAAATGTGTATACCCAACAATTTAACAAAACGGATATTAATAAAAAAAATATTACATATTTAATAACGGGAAATAGGATTTTATATTATACGAGTACAATATCCCGTAAGAAGTTATTTGTACAATATTCACATTACACTCCCTACGTGTTAAAACTCATTTTAACATGTGTTTTAATGAGGCAAATATTGACTTGGGAACATATTCTGAAGTCCGTTGTCACGAATTGATACCTTGTTTATACCTAACCAGATAGTATTAGATAATACTAAACAATTCGTAAGGTGACTTGGAAGTTTCTAACGTTGACCTCAGTTGTCAGTCAAATGAATGTTTCGGGACTCCAAGCAAATACGAGTTTTGTCTACCGCGATTGTCTTGTTCCGAGAAGTGATGAGTGATGTAGTCTACCCCGACCACCTAAATGGACGACAATGAAGCAGAAATAGTTATTTATAGACCCAATCTTGTTACAATAATTATTATACTCCATTAGATGATGAAGCGGAAGCGGTTTTATCTAAGACGTCACTATTGTGTGTCTAAATTGTGAGTAAATAGAAGTTCTAAAGGAAGTTTGAAATTAGAGGATACCCGATACAGATAAGGCGTGATTTACATGACTAAACGCAAATAAGTAGATAATGTACAGTGAAATCCTTTGGTTTGTGGATTATAGGAAATCCACGAGTGGAGTGTGTTCCCAATATACAATTTTAAGACATCAAACGAAAATACTAAAAAAACACTTATGCTATTTTCTTCTGAAAGTGTTCTACTGGATATTACTGATTAATTTATATTAGGAGGGATTGCATTTGCACACAGTAAAATGACAAATATAGATTTTAATAATAACTTGTAAAAGGGGAACTTTATTTAATTGGCGAAAAGTCTAACCGAATCATGTCAATGAAGCACCCGGGAGTCGGAGGAATTTTTGCACATTTGCTTAGCACATTACGACTTTTGGATAAAATTACATTGTTCTATGGTGTTTCCCCTTTTGATCTTTGAAACAACGTAGTAAAAGTAGCTAACAATGGACACATGTAAAATCTACAATATAACCAAAATTCTAATTCATGATATGGGTAAGTTAAGGAGCACCAGTCATACGACTTATGACGTGAAGCGAGTGGGATGGAATGTGGACGTCAATCCATAACACATTCCCGGTTCGGAACTGGAACCATTACTCAGGAAAAAAGATAAATGAATTATATATGCATTTGTTTCAGTTGCCGGAACGAGGCGTGCCGAAGAAGAGAGCGATGGGGAACAAAGCTAGCGCGGTGTGAGTAGACTGTCTTAATTCAAATATCGCACGTGATCACATTCATCTCCTCCCGCAAATATTGATCCTCTCTAGTTCAAATCAATTACGTTTGAAATCAAGCCAATGTTCAATTTAGAGATTTCCTTTTACTGTAAATTGGGGTGCAATTTTATGTTAAGACTTCAGATTCATTAAATATAAGAAAATATATTGGTACATTGTCTGCGGCGGTTTTTTTATAAACTTAAAAATAGGTGACTCGTATTTTTGTTCACTTAACCCACTGTTAATTGAACACAAGAAAAATATTTCCCGCGCTCTAACGATTGTACGCAAAAGGCGCATCTAACATACTACGCTTCCAGAAAAAAAAACGTGAAAACCTTTTCTTTTAAAATACAAATCAATTGCTTTCTCTATCACGGGAAATTTAATCAATAATTTTTGATACAATTTTGACAAATGTTTTGCATGAATGTTAATTTTTCAATTTTACTAGTAAATTAATAAAAGTAAAATATAAGTGAAACACCTATCAACTAGCGACTCAAAAATAAGGTATCCAAACAAAAGTACAATAGATACGTGTTTACATCAGTCGAGGTTGTATTGTTATCTAAATAGCAGATAAAAAATGGAGAGTTCCGGATTTCTAATACTTAAAGCAATAAACCAAAAAATGCATCATTTCCCTAACGGGAAGTATTGACTGGAAAGTCAGTAACAGGAAGGGTGCGGTTTTGTAATGCATATAAAATGAGAATGCGGCGTGTCGTATCTTTGGGTAAAAACTTTCTACGAATCAATTGTGTATTAGTTTGCATCGAATTTCACAGTGGAGTCGTAGTAAACACGGTGACCAATTTTTACGTCAAATACTTCCGCTTTTTACTCAATTCACTGAGTGCCTCTGCAGGTATGCCCCGCGTAGGAAGCTCGGTTGGCTTTGGTTTAGTCATTTGCGGTGGGTATACGTATAAAGTTTTAAGGTCAATGTTTCTTGTACGTACAGTCACCTACATAGATAGGCACGTGCGTAAAATACCACACAAATGATACCCAATGTTAAAAAAATAGTAATATAATGCATGAAGGGTGTGTGGCTGACGGACAATTATATAGATAACTGTTTTCTTTTACACGAATTTACAACAAAAAGTAGCACTTCCAAGATATCTTAAAAAAATTTAAAATTCAAAATATTTTTACAACACTTTATTTGTTTTAATGAACCACCCGGTTTATCTCACGCCGGAGTTTACGCCGAACTAAATAATATATTAAAAAATCTTTTTAATTGATAGACAAAAAATATGTTCAAGCGAAAGAATAAATTAAGAAAAAATGGTAAAAAAAAGTACCTATATGTTAACGATGTAAACGGAACTAGAAATAGAGAAATAGAAGAAGACCGAGGAAAACGTGGCACGATCAAATTAATCAAATATTGAATGTCGACCACTTAAGGAGTCGGAGAAATCGACGCGCGTGCGTGATACAATGTATGAATGTTGAGAAATCGTGAGAAGTTAGTATGTCAGAAAAAAAATAAGTGTGGAGGTCCATTCTTTCTGCGTACCTCTTCGGGGAAACGGCGTGATGGTTAGTTAGTTTTATTCCATACAATGGAGAAAACGTTTGTTTGTTAAAACAAATAAAAAATGAATTTGTAAGTGAGTACTTGATTTAATTTTGTAATTGATCTTTTCCGCATTTATATAAATACTGTAATAAATATCGCAAATATCATTTATATCCCATATAAACAAACGTAAAAGGGATATAGAAAATACATAATTCAATTAAATAATCTTACGATATAAAATAAACAATATATTAAATAAAATACGAAGGTAGAATAGAGTAATGCAGATTTAATCTTAATGGAGTCTGCTCCAGGAAAATATGAACAATTTGTACTTGCAATAAGAAGATTTTTGTGTGAAATGATACTGTGAGCAGGAGGCAGTTAGTTCTGACAGCGCGGGGAGAAGTGAATGATGAGATTTTTTTTACCAAAATATATTCGTCCGCGAAGATGGAACGGCACCGCTCAAAAAAGAATATTACGTGAATCCGAGAACAAGTATGGCGTCAGAATAATTAAAATCATAGAGAAAAAATGCCCTTTCACGGTGGATATTCCATTTGGTACAATAGGTTTGATTTTAAAGGAACTCGAGGTGACGGGTGCTCCATTCATGCATTCCGTGTAAGAAGGATCATAAAATCACAATAGACAGTGTTTGTAATTGCGAAAACAATTTTCTGAATTATATACGGTGGAACCTCTCATAACGGGAATGATTCGTTCCAGAATAATATTCGTAATGTGAAACATTCGTTGACCGAAACAATTTTTCTCATATAAATAAATGTAAAATACGATAATGCGTTCCATGCCGAAAAAATACATAATTTATTTTTAATTTTAATTTGCATATAAATATACATGAATTGTCAAGGAGCGAACCTGGGATGCTATTTCAAATTACAAAAAACAATAAAAAAGTTTGAGATAAAAGTTTATTATTTATGACAAATAATTAATTATTTTTTACTAGAAAGCTCTCTAGAGACATTTGTTTTTGCCTACGCTTAAAAATTTGGTGAAAATGTAACACAGCATTATCATTGAATACGTTTGTAGAACGCAAATCCACCTCCTTATTAGGGTGATGGTTCTCAATGTTTCCGATTCAACAGTTTCCCATGCTTTCAGCATTTTTCTTTTTGTGTTAGATGATTGTTGTTCTGCTACTTCCTTCTCCTCCACTAACAAACTCTCCTCCATAACTTCTTGCTGTGAAACACAATGCAACTCCATAAGCTCTTCGGTGGTCAGCTCTTGTCTGTGCTCTTCCACAAGCTCATTAATATTATTAATCACGTCTAGTCTCATGGTATTGACCAAAGGCACAATCTCGTTGACTGTAGACTCCACAGGTACTATTTCGAACCCCTCAAAATCACATTCGACAACGCTATCTTCTCAAAGCTTCTTCCAAGCAGAAGTGAGGGTTCTCTTGGTAGCCCTTTCCCACGCCTTGCCAATCATCTTGAGGCAAGCAAGCGTCACTCGTTACGCGAAATGTCGCTCGGTAAGGGAGTATTCTTTTCACTATCTGTCATGCTTGTTATGCGAATTACTCGCTATGAGAGGTTTCCATTGTATATCTTTAAAAGTTGTGTGCCAATGTTACTAGGTTCACTCAGGGCGGTAGTACTCGTGTATAGGAAAGTATCAGCGATAGGTTAAATAATGTAAAAACACAATTCTTAATAATGTCCATTTGTTCAAATTATAGTAAATTATTATAAAAAAATACGCATAAGTATACAAGAGATACAACGATAATAATTTGGGAGATAGCGAGGTTCTGCGCTTAGGTATTGTTGAATGAGTCAGATCACGGTCCAGTAGCCACTTGCTGCAGGGTTAATGGCAGGCGTGAACCGCGACCCACGATAATACATTGCATAATAAGATACATACGAACATTGAGATAAATGAAATATGGCGGAATCCGGTTGGAATCTTAAGATCTTCTCCTAATCTATATTTTGGATTATGATTTTAAAAGTTCGTTAATAGTTGTAATATAACGAGTTTCAAATAATACTAGAATAACCATAGACATTGTGAAATTTTTAAGTTAATATGTTGAAAATTTTATTTTCTTGCGTTCTTAATTAAAATAATATTTTTTTATGAATTAAAACACCGTTTTTTTTCCCACTTTTGAGATTATTTTTCTATTGTTTATATCGTTATACCGATGATGAAGGTGCATAATCTTCAAAACATGTCGGAAAAAATAACCTCAAAAGTTGTAAAAATAAGTTTAAAAAAACCTATGTTAATTCATAAAAAAATCGTCATTATGGAATTCCAGTGTTAACGCCTTAAGTTTATCAAAAAATAATATGAAGTGTTTCATGCTATTTTTTTTATATACCTACTCGTATAAAAAAAAAACAGTACCAATAATTTCATTACACGAATAGCAGAATTTATGAAATATAAAATTTTTACAGTTCGCGTGTACCTATGTATACAATTTAAAATTTCGTCTGAGCCGTACAAAGTAATATGAAATAAAAATCCATATGAATATGGTTAAAACCGGTATAACGATTGGTTTAATAATTACACCGGGTGAAAATATGATTAAAGTACAATATACATATGATTTTGCCTGGGGCAGATCTTGTAGAACTTTCTCGAGCAAGGTTTACGCGTTGGGAAATACCCACCGTGGACCAGTGTCCACCAGCTACAAACATGTGTATTCCCTCACTACATTCACAAACTGGGGATATTGTTCAAATATTACGGATATAAACCGTGTGTGTTCAGCGGATATGGGACATACGCTGAACCGGATTTAACAATTGTTTACTTGTGTTAATGGAAAGAAATCATATTTTATCGTTAAGTTAATGCCGGGTTTTAATTATTAAATGTTTAAACGCACCTCTTAATTCATTGTCTGCGGGAAGGGTCTAAATATATATCGCACGCTTAATAGAACACTGGCTTAACCCAAAAAGGTAAGTTTTGCTCAATCTGACATGAGTCGGTGTTTTAACAAAAACAGTCGAAAAACACGTACGAATGGATAACGTTAACATTGTGAACGATTATCGTATGTACGAATTGATAGCGTTAACATTGTGAAAAATAGATGGATAGCGTTAACACAAGCCTCTGTCTAATGTTAACTCAATTATGACCTAAACCAAAATCGGTCAGTTTACTATTAAGCGTGCGATATTTCGAGGACTCGGCGTAAACTGTTGCAAGTGTATTTTTTAACACATTTTAAGTATACAAAAAAAAGTATATCAAATTCAAGCTACGCGTGTTGATAAGCGCGCAAATCTACTCGCAGACAAAATGTTAAAATAAATGATTTATATCAATGATAAATTAAATGCACATTACATAAAAAAATGTAGCAATAATTTAACAAAAATGACGAGATAATAAAATTTGATACATGAATTTATCAAGAAATAATTTTGTGTTGGTTCATCCTCTCACCTGAGCGGGAAAATTTCAATACTTAGTACACAATGCTTAGGGAATGTGTTTGTCACTTCATTATTATGCTACATATATGATGTTCTCACGCCCCGTCTGACGTACAGTGATTCGCATCGTTTAATCAAAATCAATTTAGGTAACGAGCCAGCTCGTATGATAAATAGGACGGATTTGGGCGGGCGGAACGCATTCAAAATACGCGCGAGGTTCGAGACGGTCGGCAAAATCGCGAGCTGCGGAGCGACATACCTCCAGACAAAAACAATCATTCCACTCAGCCAATCTTAAATCACCTGTCAAACTGCCGGTTATATCGTTCGGAAGTTAAGTCACAAAACACAACTAAATAACGGTAGTGAAAAGTTGAAAATAAATATTGTGTGGAGTGTAAACAAGTTACCTTTCAACATATTTTAAGTTTTCTTCAATCATTTTATATTATAAAACAGTTTTGCGGACAATAAAAGGTCCTCAAGGTAAATATCATCATTTATTTATATTTGAAACATTATTTATTATTGGGGATGATTTGTTATTACTTTTTTATTGCGCAATCCAGATAGAAAGTGTCTAATTATTGTGAAATATAAAAGGTAACTGATGTTGCACAACATTTTAAGTAAACTATCTCCTTGTGTCTTATTTCTTTACTTTTACACACAGAATTATTGAGTGATATTAAAAAAATTGATATTCAAATCGTACTGCGTGTCGCAGGCGCGCGTGTAAATAATGTTTCTACGTAGAAATATTGTCTTAGGACAATTTGTTTGATATTATTTTGTTAAATGCAAACTTCAGTTAAATTTTTGTTTAGACATTAATGTGATGTTTGCTGTAAGATGAATTGAAAATCTAATTTAGATCTTTACATATTGCTTGTATTTTGGCCATAACATGTATGGAATTATTTTATTGATGACACAGATGTAAGTAATATTTGAAAATCAAAAAAACTTGAAACTAAAAATATTTATTTATTTGCAAAATGGATGAAAAGTGCATACCAATATGGCGATAAACACACTGTTTTATCCACTTTATTTATTAAATATTTTTACAAAATAAAAATATTGTACACTTCATGATTAGGAAGTGATCTCCATTCTCAAGTGTAATATAATTTGATGTGTGATAGAATGTAATATAATAGGTGTAATATAACAGTTATATATCGGAGGAGTACACCTGCGATACATGTAGTGTTTTGTTTTGTAAAAATATTTAATAAAGTGGTTAAAACGGTGATTGAAATTCTCAAAAAACAAAAAAGTCAAGTACTATAGGGACATAATTTAATTATGTCCCTATTTTTTTTTGTAGTATATCCATAGGAATCACCTTCCACTGTTCAATCTGCCTGATATCAAATATAATTATATTGGACATATTCCAGGCTGCGGGTGTTGGGACAGAGCGACGTGAATATTGTGAAGCGAGCCGTGCAAGGGTCAGCTATGGAGTGGCCTTTCTCCGCCTACCTGCCGCGGCCTCTCAACGCTGGGGACAAGATTGAGGTAGAAGGGACTGTAGCTGAAGATGCGGATATGTAAGTACAATATCACTACATTTCATATAGATATACATTAGATATAGTAATGGGAATCTGCCACAATGTCTCTCAAATCTACCACTTGGAAAATCTATTTGGAAAATATTTTTCAAATTGAAATGAAAAGTTTCAATACTGAGGATCACAATCCCCTGAAAGTGTCAAAGGATTGTGTTTGATGACTTCATTTTTAGGTCAGTTCAATAAAAAAATTTATAAATCCCTGGAATTATGTATATTTATGATTGTGGTTGGGGAAAAATAAAGAATCCAGATTGACCCGCAAGAACCTACTTTTAAAACTTACATTGTGGTTTTGTTGACAGTGTTGATGATTAATACAAAAGTATTAATTATAAAGACAAAACCACATTATATAGCAGCTATTAGTAGTTTTAATAATCAACTACCATAAAAGAAAATGTACCATAAAAGAAAATGTACTATAAATATTATTAATAATCTTTCACTGAAAATATTATAATGTAATATATTAAACAGTTTTTTATCTCCTTAAATTTCAGGTTCACAATAAACCTAGTGTGTGAACACGACCTTTCCTCCAAACCACACAATGTTGCCTATCACCACAAGGTATTATTTAACGAAGAAAGAATTGTTCTCAACAGCAAACATGAAGGAACCTGGCAAGAAGAGGAGGAAAACCAAGATATCCTTTTATCTAGAGGTTTGTTTGCTCATCTGAATATTTGCCATCAATAGTAATAATAATAATTACCCTATCCACTTTTTCAAGTGGTGTTTTGGGATCTAATTACCCTAAGGACACAGTTTGCTAGTATTTAAAATTCAAAAATACATTTTATCAAGCTAGTGTCTGGTAACATTGAATTATATTATTTAGTAAAAGAATTAAAGGGATAATTTTGATATGTGGATATATTTATAATTTTTTTTTTGCATTTATGGACCAGATAGATATTAGGTTGAATCATAAATAACTTCCGATTCGTGTTTGTGTATACTCGCAGTGATTATTTACGACTCAACCTAATAATTAAAAAATAAGAATTATTAAAAACCTGAATGGATTTAAGTAATTAATAATATTCTATCCGATGATTATGTATAAATATGGTGTTTATTTCTCACTTGTTTTATGATACTTTTCTTAAGACAAGAGAAAATTGATAAACATGCTCTTTTGCATTTGCAAAACATCACTAATTGAATGATATACGTACTAGAGGGGTCAAATTGAGGTATGATTCAATGCTATAAATAAAAATACCATCATTTGGTGAATTAACAATTAGAACCCTTCATTAGCAGAGCAAATAAGCCATTGTTTGGTGCCAAACTGGAAATGGTAAATACTTATTCCATTAAATACACGGGGTAATTATAGTATAGTTTGTTCAGAGAGTCATTTTGCGTCAATAGTGTGAGTAACGGTGCGTTTGCAAAAACTTAAATCTCTATTTTTTGTGAATTGAAAAGCGAAAAGTAATAAAAATCATATTTTAAATATTCAAACATTGAAATGAATGAATATATATAAACATTTTGTAAATGAGATGTACTATCTGCTTGAATTGTAATAGCAAGGCTGATTCTAGAAAATATTTCATATTTATGAAAAGCATTTCTTGGTAAACACAATGTGTCTTCTTATAGATATGTTTCCATAATTAAAATACTACATAATATTATTTGACATTATACCTATAATTAGTTTAATTGCAAACATTGAAATATGTTTAAGGGATTTCCAACAAAAGTTTCTTAGAAAAACACAAAATGATTATAAACATTTAAAATATATAAGAAATGCACATATTTAAAACAATCTCCTTTGCTTGGTCTGAAAGCGGTTTTAACTTCTCTAAATTTGGCATGGTGTTTTTCCTAATAATCGAGTATTTTGACAATATAAACATACGCTCCGCTCAACACCTGGTAGTAGACTAACGGAACACTTAGTGGTCCGAAAGCGTCTAGTTATAAAACCAATACCACTGCACAAGTTGTGTACAACAGAGAGTGATACTCACACTATTGCAAAATGACTCTTTAAGCTGAATGTTTTATAGTAATTTGAACAAATGTGTAAATATATGTCTATGTATTGTGAATTTTTCATTATCACCATCAATTGTTCACTGTAGAATGTGATGCGATATATGATAGTAGGTGAGATAGTCGTAGTTTTGTGCCGTCAATATATGTATTTTAATAGCAGCGCATATATTACAGCAATTGTTCCAGGTAGTTCATTCAAGATCCTCTTTTTGATTACGGAAGATGAGATCCTGGTGTACGTGGGAGGGATGCAGCACAGCCAGTTTGCCCACCGCCTGCCCTACCAAGACATCCGCTACCTGCAGATATGGCACGGACTCAACCGAGTGACCTCTATGAAAGTTGTTTTTGCAGATGTCTGATTTTTTATAGCATATTTATTTATATTTAAGGATACTTATATTATACTTAGTGTTTCAGTAAAAATATGAAATCTCTTTTTCTATAAGGATTGATTGATATGTGCTTCTCAGAAAATATTCATTATTGTCGATTTTTTTTGACAGTCTTTTCCAACAAAACCATGTCGACTGTAACATAGATGATAGTCTGAATAGTTATAAAATATTTTTAAAGATGTGTCAAAAAGTGGTTTATATTTTTGTTGTAAATCTCAAAGTTGTTGGGTAGTACCAGCAATCTCCTTTGAGTAACCTTATATTGACTTAACCTCTCCGCTAGTGAGTTTTTTTTTACCTAACTGTATCTGGGGAGTGAGTTCTCGTGGCAAATTATTTTCACCTATGAGAAATGTCGAATAACGTCACAGATATTTTGTTGTTCGAATTTTTAGTTTGGTAATGTAGGGAACCACTTTAAATATTTGTAAAAGTACGTGACAAAGTCCACAGATATCAACAGTAAACATATATTTTATTTAAATCAGACTGTGCTTGTACTATAGGCGCGGATGCGTCGGTGAGTCCATACTCCTTAGATACTTTTTTCTACTGGACGCGCCCGTGCGTCCATACTCATGGAGAGGTTAAAAATATTTTTTTCCAGTATGTAAGAAAGAATATTTAATTTATTTTTCATCAGTATTGATACTAAGAACTGGACCAATTATTAATGGAACAAAAGTATTATTTGAGCAATGGATATTGTTTATGCAACTTTCAGGTTCAAGTTATTAAAATATTTGCCCGCCCGATGTTTATTTAAAATACAGCTCTAGACATATTATGCTAGTTTGTGTAGGTTTATAAGATTTTTTTTCCCAAGAATGGTTATTACACATTTCAGATGTGTTTTGTTTTGTGGCCAGTTTACAAATCAAATGAGATTTACGGAGTAATGTGTAATTTTATAATTTTGTTTGTGGCAACTACATATTTATAATAGATTGTATGGTACTTATATTAAGTATAAGCCAAAGAAAATTAAATTATTTTTGTGTTATTCTGGTAGCTGTCTATGTTCTCACAATAATGTAATGATATGTATGTAACTAAAACAGGTAGTCCCAGGACCACCTCAAATATTCCCATAAGAATTTTCATTTTGAAAACATTATATTTCAATTGTTTTTTTTTTAACTGTCTAAATAATTTTTTTTCTTATATATCAGCAGCAGTCACATATTAACTTTACGTCAAAGTGTATTATATATGTGCACTAAAGATAAATTGATTGAAAATTATACAACTGTTTTTATTTTAATACTTAAATATATATTTTAGATAAAAAGTTTTTTTTTTTAAATATATATTCCATAAATAGGTAATTAGTAAAAGAAAGAGAGGACATTAAAAAAAAAATTATAGTATAAACCAAAATATGACAAAATATTTAAAGGTTTTATGGTCATAATAAGTGGTAATAGAGATATAAAAAAGAGGATCATGAAAAATACATAAAATACGGGACTTACCAACTGTGGTGTAGCGTACAAATGTCTCCTTGTTGTCAACCATGGCGTCTACTGCCAGTTTTTCGCAGTATAGGGCCGTGATGATGGCGATGCTGGGCTGCTTGGAGGATACCACAGTAGGCATCTGCTTCACAACCTGAAATGCAATGAAGCATTTAAAAAAATGGTATCCTTAATAATATGCATATTGCTACAGGGAAATCTCAGTTAATTAAACATGTGGACCATTCCACTTTGGGTGATTAAATTATTCACTACACTACAATGCAAGGCTATAATATTTTAAATTAAAATACAAATCTATTTTTGAAATATGAATTAAAATATCTGTTTTATAAAAGTATTGTATTTCATGGAAATGATGTACTTCGAAGGTAATGCACATTTGATAATGGTTTAGCGAAGTGAAACACATCATTCCTATTAAACCTATTGAATTTTTTTCAGAGATAATAAATATTTAATATGGAATTTTGATTCATTGATCAAGAAATAATAAACCAATCTATTTTAATAGACGGAAAACAAAGAAAATTACTTTTGGTGTTAGATAAACACATTTATTTAGAAATTTTATTATATGCATTCTCTATGTCTTATATTGTAGAAAACATCAGTTATCTAGAAGTTTTGTTATATTATCAGGAAGTTATACGTTTTGACACATGTTGCTAGATTGGTAGATAAAAGATGGACCAGAAGGGTGATGGAGTGGATCGCAAGGACAGAAGAAATAGAGGGAGACCCCCCATACAATTGTCTAATGACATTTGAAAAATTACTGGTGACTGGGTGCGAAAGGCATGTGATAGGAACACATGGAAAAGTATGGGGAGGCCTATTTCCAGCAGACCGACATTGTCTGTTTAAGTATATGTTTTGCTTATGTTACTCCCATTTAATATAATAATAGATCTAAAAAAATGAAGTTTACATCAATACTTTATTGTGGAGCCCTACATCATAATTTGAGACAAAAAATTAAATTCATTTGGTGATGAGGTTCGCAACCCATCACACCGCGTCTCCCGCGGAGCGAAAAGAGAAGGATGGAGTGCCGCATCAGTAAAAGTGTGACAGTCCATTCTTTCTGCCTACCCTTTCGGGGAGACGGCGTGATGGTTAGTTAGTTAGTAAATAAAATTCATAGGAAGCACATAATAAAAATATATAAATATGAATTACCTGAACATGGGTGTCAGTCTCATGATGTCTGGTGAAGGCACCATGCTCCAGGGCACGCACTTCCCCGCTGGACACCAGTTCCTGCAGGCAGCTCACCACCTCCTCCTCTGACCATCCGTGGCCACTGGTGAGAAATGTATTTTTTTTAAATCAATAATAAATGGATTTATATACACATATATATATTTTTTATTTTACCTAAAATAACAGCAATTTTTTTATTAATGAAAGAAAATTAATTTAATTCTTTGTGTGTAAAACAAGCAATTTTGAGCCCTCAAAGTCATTACCGCCAATATAAATACATATCGCCTCTTTGCGAGAATAACGTGTGAAAAATTAAAAAATTAAACAAGATATCCGTCTGAAAGAGACAACGTGACAACACAATATACCACTGTTGTGTTGTCTCTTTTCTCATAAATTCGCTGTTTTTCACTTTAAAAAAACCATGTTTTTGTAGAAAATAAACTTGAACACGGCGGATTTGATTATCGAATAAAAAAAAACTTTTTTTCAAAATGTCACATTATTCTCACAAAGAGGCGATATATCAACTGAAGCAAAGTTTGTGTAGATTTTCACGGTTGGTAGTAAATAATATGTTTTGAGGGATCTTGGGGAAAATCTGTGTAACTCATACTCCTGGACTGACATTTCGGAGATCGTTGCAGTCTTGTCTACAGGGTGGTTAAATATAATATATATGTGGTTATATATAATATATATGTGGTTATATATATCCCAAGATCCCAAAAAACATGAAACAAAGTTGACAGTACATAATAGAATTTTAGTGGCAATCTTTATATTAAAAAATTTTGTCAGCTGTTTGTTATATTTCAATTTATTTATTTTTTTGAAATCATAAACATTACAGTATATAAGCAAAGCGCTTATGACCATACAGGTAAAATACAAAAACAACAAAAAAACAAATTTAAACAGAATATACAATTGTGAAATTTTAAAATTACAATATAAGCTATATACAAAAACATAAAAAAAACACAAGATAATTAAAAAAAATTAAGACTAATAAAGTAATTAGAAACAATAAGAAGAACAACACATTATTTAAGAGATAGATGTTTTCTGAGGGTAGCCTTATATTGCCTTGTGCCTCGGAAAATAATGACCTGGACATCCGGGGGGTAATAGAAAAGATGGAAGGCCCAGACTGAGGTGAGGAAAGATGAAGCACAGCTCCTCCAAATTATTAATTGGAAGACGGTGCAGATGACAGAAAAGGCCAAGGCTCTAACTAATTTAATAAGTTACTAAAATGTATGTATGCTCGTCACATTGTATGAATAGAGAGAAAGCCAAGAAGTACGTCAGGATATAGTAGTGTGATAGTCCATCCTCTATGTCAACCCCTTCAGGGAAATTATTAATGAGGTAGTAAATTATTTTAAAGTAGGCATTAAACCCTTTACATCGATTTGGCTTGCGCTGTAATGATGTAAGGAGTTTTTTCAACAAAATAATAATAATAATAATTACTATTCCTTAATAAAATATAATCAGATACATAAAAAGTATGTAGATATTACCTGGCAATTTCTTGTGGTGTAATAGGATTTGGATAAGCAGCTTCAATGAGTTCCAATACTTTTTTCACTGTTATTATAATAATTTGCCCAATGCTCTCATCCACAGAAACTATAAATAACAAATAGCATAATTATTACAAAGTCAAAATGCAAATATTTTTAAATAATAGTGTCATCTGTACAATATACAAAGAAACATGTCTCTTAGCATAAGAGATTTTCAATAGCAACGACAGATGTCGCTAGTAATAATATTTCTTTTTTTAAACAGTTGAATTTCACATTACAAAATTTATAACAAAATAAATTTGTTATTTCGAGTACCTAAAACAAACATTAGTAGGTACACCACTAGCACACAAAAAAAAATCCTGTACACAAGAGGAAAATTAATAAATTAATGCATTTATCATTAAAAGCATGACAATTCATTCCAAGTTCTTATTAAATGACACAAACAAAATCATTCTGTTAATAAAGTGACATAATATTTGGATAAAAAAAGTATTTTGGTGGTGCATAAATCTTGCACAAAAATAGTAAATTATAAGAAATTGTGAAAAATGGAAAGAGAAATTATTAAAATTAAAAAAAAAAAAACAATCTCCAAGA
The DNA here is from genome assembly GCA_022606425.2 of Lepidostoma basale. NCBI lineage: Eukaryota > Metazoa > Arthropoda > Insecta > Trichoptera > Lepidostomatidae > Lepidostoma > Lepidostoma basale. The sequence goes on from JAHDVF020000067.1 coordinate 366,826, forward strand.
CATCAATGTTAGGCAAACAATAATTTTTGGAAATACCGGTTGTGCCATTGACCTTTCCCAGGTGTATAATCTTGTAACTACCAGCTACAAATAAAATATTAAATTAAAAATAATAAATAAAAATATTAAATTTTTTTTTATGATTTTTGAAATTAAAAATACCGAATTAATTGTAAATTTTATGATAAAAATATAATCACCCATGATACAAGAACCAAAGCTAAATAGGTAAAAGAAAGTTTTATTTTTATATGTAAATGTAATCAATTTTAAACCTGAATTACACAATTTCCAAAGCTCTGGAATAAACTTATTGAAAGCTAAGGCATTAACACTGTGGAATTCGATAGTAATACACTTAGGAAATTGAAAAAAACTTTGTTTACTATCCACAAAATATAAAAAAAACACGACATGTTTCGGAGTATACCTGCATATTCAGGTGTAAATATATAATAATAACTAAACCATGAAAGACTAATATAAAAAACGCATTTCAAATTCGATATAATAATTTATATTTAAAAATTAACCTAGGCTCATTAAGGCCGCTAGGGTAAGAGTGGTCTAACCCCAAATTTAGACAATGGAGATAAATGCGATTGAAAATTTGACGTTTTTTCCCCATTTTTTTTTTTTTAACTATATGGGTGAGGGTCAAGGTATATAGAATAAATATGGTAAGATATTCCGCGTTTTATTTTTGACATCTACTGCGCAGCTACGTCACGTGGAGACCCAAGCATTAGGTTGTGTAGTATGAGTTGAGTATATATTTATACATTGGGTATGGAATTTTTCTTTGTTTATTTATTACGTCTAATTAAAAGAAGTTTTTGTAATTGTATTAAATAAATTATGACAAATCGTTTTCTTTATTTAAGTTATTGTTTTTTTTATTTTTCTTTTTTTAGAGTTAGCATCTTCAATGAGCTTTAAGTTCATTGTTCTTATTTTGAAAAACATTTTACATCGATAAAAAAGATTTTTAACTGGATATGGCAAATCAACTCCATTTGATTTAGCTTGTTTATAGTTATTTAGGTTTGTTTATAGTTTCGTTTCGATTTCGAGTTCACCACATGACGTCACTTGACAGCAAATTATTAGAAAGGGATAGCATGCTACGTGCGCAATATCTTACCATATTATTCTATATACCTTGGGTGAGGGTCTTCTTTAGTGACAAACCTTGTTTGTTTGGTGAATGTCTTTAGAATAGTATTTGAAATATTGGGAAATATAAAGTTTAAGGATATTTTTTGATGGTTACTTATAATAGACCACATTTGACTCCATATATTTAGATTTTTTTTCAGAGAAAAATAAGTATTTATGGTGATATCTATTTTTCCACTTGGAAATGGTGGTTAGATTAATTTTTCTTTTATAGTAGGTCACAAATAGGTGTGGGTTAGACCAGTAACTAATTTTTTTTTTAAATGTTGATTAGACCACTCTTGTCCTAGTGGCCTCAATTGTTATAAGAGTTAATAATTATTTTTTTTATCAATAATATTAAACAATAATAATACATAATGATAATATAAAAATATAAAATTGTAATTTAGAAAAAATATTTCATTTGAAAAGACATAATTTATTTAGAAATTAATAAATGATTAATTTGCATTTGAATGGGAGCTTGCGAGACTTAAAGTAGAGGAAAGTCTGACTCTGTTTTCAGAGAATTCAGAGGCCTCCACAAATGCCAGTATCGTTTGCGATTCGGGAAAAAAATAATACTCTTAAATTATTCGTAATAGGTAACCGTACTGGTACTGCCATACAACCGAACAGGTTAATAAAGGTTATTTTTATAGTGACATTTTTACTAGAAAGTTCAAAGAAACTAATGGAAATAATATATATATTTTTAGGCATTTTATTTATTAGTCCTTATATTTCCGATAGGCTTTATTTAAATTGTATTGAATAAGTATAATTAATATAATAATAATTAAACAAAGTACTCACGAGGTCTAGGAGGAGGTGTGGCTTCGGCTAGTTGGGTTAGTTCTACTTCAAGTCTTTGCAGAGAGGTGTATTCATGTTGCATTAGTTTCATTATTTTCTTTATGAACCCAACATAATCTGCAAAGTAAAATAACAATCCTGATATAAAAAATATTTACAGATATGAAGTCAGTAAAATGCTTCCTTAAAAATGCTGCCATTTAACTTGTTATCACATTTTCTCAGAGAATAAGCTTAGAATCTGTATATCTGTGGCACGAATTCCATAAAGACATATTGTAAACTTACACAATAACGAAAATAAATAATCTTATGGTATGATTTCACTGAAATCTCTTAATGGAAATTCATTTAAAATAACAGACGAATATGTCTATACTCTTAGACGAATGTGTGGATTATTCTGTGTGTGATAGAGTGTCGAATGAAAATATAAGAAGTGAATGCGGTGCGAAAAGTGGTGTTATGATTAAAATAATGAAAGAATCATTAAGATGGCTTGGACGTATGGAAAGAATGAATGAAGAAAGAATGGTAAAAAAGTATATGTAAATGGAACTAGAAATAGAGGAAAACGTGGCAAGATCAAATAAATCAAATATTGAATATCGGCCACGTGAGGAGTCAGAGAAATCGACGCGCGTGCATGACACGATGTATGAATGTTGAGGAATCGACAGAAATATGTCAGGAAAGAAAAGTGTGGCAGTCCATTCTTTCTGCCTACCCCTTCGACGAGACGGCGTGATGGTTAGTTAGTTAGTTTTAAATAAAACGGTGTTTTTTTAATAACCAATTCCTCTTTTGTCTTTATTTCCAGAGCGACCGCTTTCGCCAGCCTGACTTACATCGACAGACTGGTCGGATTGGCGAAACCGATAAAAAAAAGTAGAAGTGTTATTAAAAAACTTTGCTTAGTTTCATTATTATACAAAATTACATAAAAACAGAGATCGTGGCGTGCGATGTCTGGTGGAGAAGAATCTTTGAGGACCTATGCACTACGGAGGTGTGACAAGACAATAAGAAGAAGAAGACATATAAACAGAGTATTATTAGATGAACTATAAAGTATTTAAAATTAACATTTTGAGCTTTTAGCTAAAAAATATGGTCTAGCTGTGAGTTGATTTCATAAAAATCAAGCATTTTTAAGATGAGGAAGAGAATGCTGGGAGCGTATATATATTTGGAGCCCAAGGAAGAGGTAGAAAGAATACGATAACGGTGTGAATGGAGTAAAGGGTCGTAGGAGACTTGGCATGATCAGATTAATCCAATTTTAATGGTCGGCCATGTTAGAAGTCGGAAAAATCGACGTGCGTGTATGACTCGCTGTAGGAATCTAGAGACGTGTCAGGATCGAGTAGTGTGGCGGTCCATTCTCTCTGCCTACCCCTTCGGGAGAAACGGGGTGATGGTTTGTTGTGTTGTTGTTGATGTACCTCTTTGTTAAAGTATAAGTAATTGTCTTGTATCTAAAGGAAGGTTTACACGGTACGATAAATCGTGACGATTTCTTGTCATGGACGAAGTAGTGTTGCTGTAACTAACTAACTAACCATCACGCCATTTCCCCGGAGGGGTAGGCAGAGAGGATGGATCGCCACACTGGCCTGTCCTGGCATACCTCTCGAGCTTCCTCTACATCCATACATCGTACCATGCACGCACGTCGATTGTTCTGACTTCGAATGTGGCCGCCTTTTAGTAATTGATTAATTTGGTCATGCCATGTTTTCCTCGGTCGTCCTCGGCTTCTTTTCCCACTCACGCTGCTTGTGTACAACTTTTTAACCATTCTACTCTCATCCATTCGTTCCATATGTCCGAATCATCTCAGGGATCCTTTTTTAATTTTATTCATGATGCAGTCATCTGCCTTACATTTCTTTCTTATTTCATCGTTCGGTATTCTATCATACGTTTTCCCGCACATTCTTCTTAGTGATCTCATTTCTACGGCGTTTATATTCCGGCGGCTCCTGGGTATTTCTGTGTTGTTGTTATAAATATATATCGGTTGTTTAGCGAGAAAAGTGAAAAAGTCGCGAAGACCAAGGAAAAAGTGAAGCGGCCAGTGGTTGCTAAAAAAATGGAATTCTCTGATGCAAAATGATTGAAAGAATTGAGAAATGAACCAAATGACTGGCGAAATTATTTAAGAATGGACGAAGAGACTTATGTTGAATTGTTAAGGTTAGTTTCTCCGTTTATTACGAAAACTGATACTGTTATGAGAAGAGCGATATCTCCGCAGATCGCTACGATTCGTAGAAATTGATGCCGACCGGCATCAACCATCTAATCCAATTCCTATTAATCGATACAATGTCCTGTTTACACCCAACGATAAATCGAAACAATTCGATCGTTACGATAAATTGTTAGCATTTATCGTAGCGCGTAAACCTGCCTTAAGGGATAAGCTACCTTAACTCGGGTGTATTTTCATTTTTAGAAATGTCTACTCACCTCTGGGAAAGTCTGGTGGTGAGACTAGGTCCCTGAAAAAGTCCTGTGCCTTTCGATGCCTTTGGTCGGGTGAAAGCGGCGCCTTGAACCAGGAACGGAGGGCGCGCGCTTCCCGCGTGTGTTTGCCGCTGCCACCTTCCACCAGGTAGACGATGAACTGGACAATCGCGTGGCATGGTCCCACCTCTTTATCATCTGCAACGCAAACAAATACAATAAGTCAAGAGCAGGGAGTAAAAATAAGTGTAAAAAAGGTTGCTAAATCAAAACTAAGCAATATTCATCGAAATTTTAAAGAGAATAATCGAAATTTTTTAATACAATTTACATTATAAAATGTGAAAATTATGAGCGGTGAATCTAAGACATTAAAAGAATCCATTAGTAACTAAGTATGGCTATGCAATAAAATTATTGAACCCTAAAATATTTTAAATACTTAATCATTATGAGTTCACAGACTCCATTCAGTTGGTTGCCATAATTATTAGTTATTTTTTAGTGAGTCAATTAAAAAACTCTGGATATTCCAAACTAACTATCACACCGCCTCTCCGAAGGGCTAGGCAGAAATAATGGATCGCCACTCTGTTCTTTCCTGACATACTTCTTTCGCTTCCTCAACGTTCATACATCGTGTGATGCACGCACGCCGATTTCTCCGACTCCTCAAGTGGTCGATAATCAATATTTTACTTATTTGACCGTGCCACATTTTCCTAGATTTTTCTCTATTTCTAGTTCCGTTTACGTCGTTTACAAATACTTTTTAACATTCTTTCAATGTGTCCAAACCATCTTATCGATCCTTTTATTATTTTGTTCATGACACTTTCATTCGCACTGCTTTCACTTCTAATTTTTCATACGATACTCTATTGTCTGTCCCAGCCCTTCATTCAATACCCTCTCGACTTGCCCATCCTTTGTAAACATACTACTTAAATATACGAACTCATCTACTTGTTTAAGATTTTCACCATTCATGCTAATGTTGCAGACTGTCAAGATTTCTTCTTTTCGAAAATCATTACCTTAGACTTATTCACATTCATCATCAGATCATTTCGCATGCATACCTCGTACATACCTATAATGTATTGATTGAATAATATAATGGTACACGTTCGACATATACTCGTATTATAGCGGAGGGAAATGTTTCAACACAACTATAAACAAAAAGAATAGTGCAAAAATGGCGAGAAATCTATTGTGATAATACACAAAAGAAAAACGTTTAAAAAAAGAACAGTACGAATTTGAATAGTGTCCCAGTTTCCTATGCAAATTCGTGAATCACGTGACCCGCCAACGCGACTACATTTGAGACAGACGATCGCTACGATTCAGGCAATTATTTCCAAAAGGATTATTAGCACACCGATGGTCATAAACAATTACCTACAAGTGCAGGTAATTACACCTGCGCTTGGCTGTAGCAATGCTAATCATTTTGTGTGTACGTGTTGCGATCTCGACATGCCACCGTTTCTAATGCGATTTCTACGTCTTGACAGAAAAAAGGCGGCAAAATACACCGCTTTTGGCGACATTCTAATGAAACTGAGAAGGCAATTTTAACAGTTTGAATGCGTATCGTCGATATTTCTACGAACGAATATATCATAAATTGCGTGTCGTCGATATATCGACGATATGACGCGCAGTATATCTCTGGTATTCGGATGGTGCGCTGCGTCCGCTAGTTATGATTTTTATTTAGCATCCCAATTTTTCATTTTTTCCCCTGTTTTTTAACACTCAATTTTAGTACATATTACAAAAAACACCCAGCACACAAACGGTTAATATTTGCCGTGAGTAACCACTCAGAGAGTGAAATCTATTTTATTCATTTTAAATAATAATTAAAGAAAACGATTTATTTCTCTTTTTTTATATACTTTGTATATACAACACTTATATATACAAAGTATATAAAAAAGAAAAAGAGAAATAAAGCATCAAAACAACACAAAGTATGGCGAATATAGAAGAAATAAAACGTTGTTTTTTAATAACTACTTCCAATTCTGTCTCTATTTCAACAGCTACCAAAATATTTTATATTAAAAGAATTTAACTATTTGATTAGATAATACATAAATGAAACAAAACATAATCTATTAAGTAATTTTTCTTCCTCAGCCTATTTCCGTCCACTCCTGGACAAAGGCCTCCTCCATTCGCTTCCATGTCACTCTATCCTGTGCAGACTGCATCCAGGTTATACCGACATGTCTGTTCAGATCATCCTTCCACCGTAGTTGCGGTCGCTCTGCACTTATCTTTTCCATCCACGGTCTCAAAGTCAGCAGTCTTCTGATCCATTTTTCGTCTGAGCTTCTGGCTACGTGACCTGCCCATTGATGATATCAATGACTTAAATTTTTTCTTTCAACGTATCGTTTCTGATTCTGTCTCTTAGGCTTATTCCTAACATGGCTCTTTCCATGGCTCTTTGGGTCACTCGTAGTTTCTCGGCACTTTGTTTGGACAATGTTACAATAAGATACAAGTAAAATAAGTATCAATTGTTAAAATAAAACATATATTATTTAAACACAGTCAAACTTAACTACTTACTTTTTAATATTTTTTAAGTTGACTGGCGTTAAAATAATAAATTACGTTATTTCGTGCTAAATGAATATCAAAAATGTTATTTCCCGCGTTTTTTTTATAAATGGAATAGAAGCCATTTCGTACGTTGAAAATTAAGCTTATAAACGTACCATGGAATGCGAACAGTGGGCAGACCGAGACACAAGAGGTTAAAGGGCAAATTATAGGTATTAAGAGTTAGATATTGGGAGGAGATACTCAAGAGTGGGACAATCTTGAGGTAGGGCTATCAGAAATATGCGTAAATAAAGTAATTTATTTAGGGAGAAAGTATACGTTAATGATGTAAATGGAGTACGGAGTCGAGGCAGACCGAGGAAAACATGGCATGACCAAATTAATCAAATTTTAAAGGTTGGTCATGTTAGAAATCGGAGAAATCGACGCGCGTGTATGACTCGTTGTATGAATGTGGAGGAAGCTAGAGAGGTTTGCCAGGATGAAGTAGTTTGGCGGTCCATTCTCTCTGCCCACCCCTGCGTGGAAACGGCGTGATGGTTTGTTTGTTTGTTTATTTAGGGAGATGCCTATTGGTGGCGATGAGGTTCGCAACTCACCACACCGCGTCTCCCGTGGGGCGAAAAGAGAAGGATGGAGTGCCGCATCGGTTAAAGTGTGACACTCCATTCTTTCTGCCTACCCTTTCGGAGAGACGGCGTGATGGTTAGTTAGGTAGTTAAGTAATGTATACATTTGTAATACCGTTTTCCACTCACAAAAAAACCCTAGAAAGTTACGGTCCGTGTGTTAAAATTTGGAGTGTGTTGTATCTTTCTGATTACCTCTTCGGGGAGACGATGTGATGGTTAGTTAGTTAGTTATTTTGCAGGTCCAAGTTGTTTTTATAGCGGATAGTATTTAAGATGCTCAATGAAGTTACGTAGGTTGCATAGTGAACCATTAAATCTATTGAGAAGGGCCAAAAGTGCCCAGATGATTTATATCGACCAATCACGAGCCAGCCCACATCCACTCTCAGTGACCAGGATTCATTTAATGTGATACAAGTGGAAAACATTTCTGGACGGTGACGTCACCGCGCTGACTCCGCGGCATAGCGTCATCGGAGTCAGGGAAACGGGTGACGTCACACATCTCGGGCAGTGTTCGGTACCTGTTCATGACGTCACCGGGACGCAGAATTCGCCGAAGAAAGAATGAGTAAGATAATTCGTTTTGTAAGACATGTTGTGACAGCATTTAAATTCGAGATCAATGCAAGAAAACTGCCGGACGTTACAATCGATCAAACAAACTCACGGTTGGTTGGGTCGATTGGCAATGCAGTCTCCAGTTGCCAACATGAGCAGCTGTTATACAATTAAATATTTTGAATAGTATTATATTTGCGGCATAATAATAACAGACTTATTGTAATGGATCATCGCTTACATTATACAGTCAATGCTGAAACGGGTGTCCTTTGATAGGTTTGAAAGGTTTAATGGTTAGACTTACTATAAAATATCAGAAATTACAGCACATTAACAAATAATGAATACTAATGAAAACGTATGTTTTCTAGAAGCTTTATTATAATTTATGGGAATGACACATTTAGCCTTTCAATTCAAATTGTTCAAGAAACAATAAATACATCAACAAAGATATCAAAAAATAATATCACAGAAACAAAAAAAAAATTCAGAATGAATAAATAAAGAAAAATACTTTACCAATGTATTTATTTATTTATTTACCGAATTATTTACTTTTAAAGTTTATTTATTTATTAATATTAATTACCTCAAGGGCCCACTAGGGCTGACTACTGACCTATAAAAACATTCAAAACTATATAAATAAAAGGCGATCTTCCGGGTGTGTGTGGACTATTTCTGAGGTTATTCCTGAGCTGATCATTTTCCAAGTTATACACTTCCTTAATAGATAGACATAGGTGGGCATAGGCATATTTTTGTTATTAATCGAGCTCTAATTAACTTTGTAAATTTATAAATTTTCGTAGTGCGAGCGAGTATAGACCTTCATGTTCGTATCACCTGAGTATCGATCTTTAGAGTCTATATTCGCTTGGCGTGATAAGATGCAAATTAGTGGCTTTTTTGACTCTTTGCGTGGTCAGATATGAAATTAGTCGCTCCTTTGAACTGAAAAATATACGCACGTATAGGGATGGGCAAAACGACTCATCTCAGGGATCTGATCTGAACGGTTCCGCTCAGCAAAGTGAGCCGACTCTTTTTAACGATCCACGGTTCACCATTTTGAGTCGTTCAAAGTTTGAAATTATTTAAGTGACCTTTTTTTTTGCTCCTCGACCAAAAAAGTTGATTCCGGTAAAAAAAAAAAAATTCACCAGGATAAATTTTTTGTCGATGAGCTAAAAAAAAAAAAAAGAGTCGCCAACGACAAACAACTTTTTTGACAAACGACTCGATAATTATCAAGAAGAATCGGCTCACTTTACTGAGCGGAACCATTCAGCTCAGATCCCTTAAAGAGATCACTAAAAATAGTCGACTCTTTTGCAATAATATACGATTCACCGAGCGCAGAGGTCGGCAAAATGCGGCTCCGGAGCCGCTCGATAATTATCAAGAAGAATCGGCTCACTTTACTGAGCGGAAAGCGCAGAGGTCGGCAAAATGCGGCTCCGGAGCCGAAGGGGTTTGTTGAAAGAAAAAATAATCGCGAGATACTTGCTTACCATCGCATCATTCATCAAGAACGCTCTGTCCGCAGACATTTCCAGAAGAAATTTGTAAAGTTATGGAATTGGTGATTACGATTATCAATTCCGGTTTAGCTAAAACTCTTAATCATCATCGCCAATTCAAAGATTTTTAGTCATCATCTTCAACGCCTGAAATAGTATTACTGACTCTTGCTGATCTTTCGCTTTTCGCTTCTACATATTCATGCGGACAATTTTATTCAAGCATGAATTTTAACAAGAGTAAACTACGAAGTCGTCTTATTGATGAGAACATGGAATTGTGCCTAAAATTAAGAATAACAACAAACAAACATGCATCAGGCCCATAATAACATACGGAATCAAAGCAAGAGCTGACACTGTCAGAACCAGACTGCGACCTATTGTGGGGAGAACCGTTAGAGATAGGATACCCAACGAATAAATTCGCAAATCCTGCAACATTGAAGACATAGTGAGATGGAGTAGGCAGAGACATCGAGAGAATGGATCCAGCAAGAATTCCTAATATCGTGATGCAAGAGACTCCAGAGGGCCGTCGACCACCAGGATGACCACCAAAGAGATGGAGAGAAGGCTGGTCGCCTTCATCACAGGAAGAAGTATGAAATAATGTTTTATTCAGTGTACCCGTAATTGAATGAAGTGCAAAAATTATAATAAAGGTTATCTAAATCAATAAACATATTTGGCTCTCAATTTTTTTTTAAATCGTTGTAAAGTACGCATTTGGCTCTTTGGCTAATAATTTTGCCGACCCCCCTGACCTAGCGGATCATTGAGCTGCCGCTCTTTTTTTTATGGATCATCGCTCACCCGCTCACCAAAACGATTCGAATCTTTGAGTCGACTCGTGAGCGGATTGCCCATCCCTATCTCTGAAATGTCAAATTTGAAGTGCGTGTTAGTTTCGTAAGTAAAATATTTATATTTCTAATTCATATATATCTTCAGTTTATTCTATTTTGCCGTTGAAATGAATACAGATTATATTTCCGCATTACATATTTCAAAGTTTTAGTTCTAAATTATATCGAATTTATATAGATAGAAATGAAATTACATACCTATCGTTTTACTTACGTATTATTTTAGGTTATGTTATGAATACATGGAAAAACGTTAAATTCTAAGTAACAATTCTATGAATTGGTATAATCTATTTTAATAATGTTATTTTATTGTGGGGAGAACCGTTAGAGATAGGATACCCAACGAATAAATTCGCAAATCCTGCAAGGAATCTGGTTCTGGTTCTGATTTAAAAAAAAATATTTGATTCATGTGGTGCTCCTGTCAATTTGGAGATATTTCCTGTATAAGTGAATTGTTTTGGTCAATTTGATTGTTGCCGCACTTTGTGATAGTTATTTGTGACACGAAATACGTTTTCACTCTTCTGATGTTAAAATAATACAAGTTTTTTCGTTTATAAAAAGAATTTTGACAGGTGTAAAAATAAATTTTTCATTTGTTCCAATGACAATTTGAATAAATTCTTCAATCAAATTTTCAAGTTTTTGCTGGTGTTGGATTGTTTTAAGTGCCTAATTAAAATTAAAACAGTGGAATAAAAAATTAAATAAACACAAATGTCCGGATCGTCAGCTGACGACAAGTGCACCATCTAAAAGAACATTATGTGTTAAATTATTTTTATGTGTTATTTAATTTTATATCATTGTATTTTGTATAATTTGTTTTAGATTTATTATGTAGACGTTGAATGATTGAAGTGTGCGCGGGAGATGCCTATTGGTGGCGATGAGGTTCGCAACCCATCACACCGCGTCTCTCGCGTTGGCGAAAAGAAGAATGGAGTGCAGCATCGATTAAAATGTTGCAGTCCATTCTTTCTGTCTACCCTTTCGGGGAAACGGCGTGATGGTTAGTTAGTTAGTTAGTTATTTTAATGTAAAATTGTTCTGGCAGGGCGATAACCTATAATATCTTTTGGATTAGACGATTTACTTCAGCTGTTTTAGTTTTTCTCTGTTATGCTGTGATAGGTAAACATATCCTTACATACAGCATTAGCTGCCTCAGTTGGAAAAATCCACTAATATAACATTTCCAAATGGTCTGATGTTCCCACGCCAATCTTACAATGATCGAGTGTTTTTTTTTTAAATATACTGCTCATTTTAATATAATTATTTGATTTTTGCAGAGATGCCGACGCTAAGGATGATACCAGGAAAGACTCTTTGAGATAGGGTGAGGAACACGGCTATCCACGATATCTCCAAGGTGGAAGATGTCGTGAGATGGGGCACGCAACGCAAGATACTGGCATGTATGGATCCCACACCCGATTGTTATATTTATGAACTAATTTTGAAATGGTATGTACAGGTTGGATTAATTGGTTTAATTCCACTATTAGAGGCAGAACAGGAGTGTCGGACATCATCGGAAGAGTGGCAGCGCTAAAATGGCATGCCGCTCGCAGCCCTGATGATAGATGAACTGCAACCCGAAACCCAGGACGTCCTCAACTTCGATGGAGGGACGACATTGGATGCGTTTTGCCCAGGATCGACAGACATTGAATCAGATGGAGGAGGCCTACGCCCAGGAAGATTGTTATATTTATGAACTAATTTTGAAATGGTATGTACAGGTTGGATTAATTGGTTTAATTCCACTATTAGAGGCAGAACAGGAGTGTCGGACATCATCGGAAGAGTGGCAGCGCTAAAATGGCATGCCGCTCGCAGCCCTGATGATAGATGAACTGCAACCCGAAACCCAGGACGTCCTCAACTTCGATGGAGGGACGACATTGGATGCGTTTTGCCCAGGATCGACAGACATTGAATCAGATGGAGGAGGCCTACGCCCAGGAAGATTGTTATATTTATGAACTAATTTTGAAATGGTATGTACAGGTTGGATTAATTGGTTTAATTCCACTATTAGAGGCAGAACAGGAGTGTCGGACATCATCGGAAGAGTGGCAGCGCTAAAATGGCATGCCGCTCGCAGCCCTGATGATAGATGAACTGCAACCCGAAACCCAGGACGTCCTCAACTTCGATGGAGGGACGACATTGGATGCGTTTTGCCCAGGATCGACAGACATTGAATCAGATGGAGGAGGCCTACGCCCAGGAGTGAACGGATATAGGCTCATGATGATGATGATACAAAACATTGAAACACCTACATGCAACATTTTAAATATTTCTGGAATGGGTAAAATTCTGCAACAATGAAAGTTCATTGTATGGAATGAATGCTTTAAATTATCAACTGATTTCTGTAGAATCACACTCCAAAGGAGAATTGATTCAATGTATATTTCCAGACATCACACAAATTTACAAATTTCGTCATTGGTTAAGTGAATGTGCATTATTAGCTTCATCTAATGGACATCAAAATCAAGAGTTTTGTTTCTCTAAACATTGTATTTCTAAGAGCATTATTATGACCTTGAATGGTATATGTATGAATGTTTCATGCAAATGTGATATAGTATATTTATTTGTTTTTTTAATTTCACTTAAAATATTAAGGAAAAAAATTAAGACTGGACGTTTAATGGTTTAAACATTAAGCTGAAAAAGATATATATTAACTTTTTTTTGGGTGGCATCTTTAGGGTAACATTTGAACTACACTATATTAATTTAATATTTTCCTTTTATTTCTAGGTAACATGAAACGGTGAAATCTGCAAGCTGAAAGATGTCATGAGATGAGGCAGACAACCCAGAAGATAATGGAATGCGCGTGTGCAGAGGATGGATCCCACACCTCGATATATGCGTAGATGAAGTGCAACCCGAAACCCAGGACGTCCTCAACTTCGATGGAGGGACGACATTGGATGCGTGTTGCCCAGGATCGACAGACATTGAAGCAGATGGAGGAGGCCTACGCCCAGGAGTGAACGGATATGAATTGTATATGTATGAATGTTTTATGCAAATGTGATATAGTATATTTATTTGTTTTTTTAATTTCACTTAAAATATTGAGGAAAAAAATTAAGACTGGACGTTTAATGGTTTAAACATAAAGCTGAAAAAGATATATATAAACTTTTTTTTGGGTGGCATCTTTAGGGTAACGTTTGAACTACACTATATTATTAAATCATAACGCGCTTTTGCACAGCTATGTTTAAGACCAATTGGCATCAAAAACTCATTTCAGACTTTTTGCAAACTTGCCACCTTGGTAATGCCCAGCCTTCAATTGTTCAATTCACATTAGTATTATTCAAGTTCACAGCAAGTTTGCTTGGATTAAACAAATGTTTTAAAGATATGAACTGAATTAGGATACACACATTCTTGCACCTATACACATGTCATTTTATCCAATAAAATAATTGATATTGAACTTTCATTGTATTTCTTTAATATATATTGGGTGTACGAGTATTTATATACTCTAATATAGCAATAGCGAAGCGTTGCCGGGTCAGCTAGTTCAAAATAAATAAAGTAATTTTTCGGTACAATGTTCTTATATAAATAAATAATTTAAAAACACATAGAAATTCTAGTATATGTATAGGATTGTAAAAATATATAATAATAACAATACACAATAGTTATATGCGAATCGTGTGGAATTAAGACTAAACTATCATTGAGTAATGCTTATTATTATTTAACTTTGTACACAACACGAACTTTATCAAAAAATCAAAATTAAAAACATGTTTCGGACACAGAAGCCCTTCATCGGTTCCAAATATTTTAACAATATTTTTTTCGTGAATATGGTCAGTTTTGACAGATTCGATTGATTCTGTTGTTTCACAAATATCTTGAATAAATCTAAAATAATATTTTAAAGTTCTCATTATTATAATAATTTTAAAAACGTATGATTAAATAACTATAAAATGTTCAATATTAATTTAATACTGATGAAAACATTCGTTTTACAAAAGTTTAATTAAACTTTATAGCATTGACATGTGTCATATTGCTGGGGCATTACAAAGTGTTTTGAAAACGCATAAATACTTAATGTGATCCTGTTTTACGTAATAAAACGTAACAGCATATAAATATGTAATTTCAAATGTAATTTTATTAAATACATTTTGGGAGAAACGAAAGGTACGAATGGCGTAGGATACAAAGCTAAATTGCTCTGGGAAATTACCTATCGTTAGATCTCTTAAATATCTCGTAAATTGGGTCAGTAAGCGTTTACTTGGTTGATTTTAGCGGAAACTAATACGAGCGGGAGTAAAATAAAATGTATCATGTTTCATCATTGCTCTTCCGGAGTTAAATTATTTAGATGATGTACACAACAGTTTTGGTGTCGAGCCCAATGAAAATTGTATGTACAAGAGAACGGGTACTGGGAATATAGAATTTCGGTACATATTTACGCGTTCAGTAACAATAATCTACATAAATTTTAGCTCTAGCTTAATCTATTGTTTTTCATTTGTATAGCTAACCTCGAGTCTCGCATTTTTCTTACTCAAGCAAGACAATAGCATCATCGATGTCTTTGGTTTCACATTTTAGATAATATAAATGCATCGCAAATAAAAAATCTATAGCCCTCGTAAATTCTTTTGCTGTAGATGATTGTAACTGAATGTGAGCTGGATAACAAAATTATCAATTGAGCAAAATATAAAGCGTATCCGATGCTGCTGCCCGATTGATTATAGGGCAAAAAAATACTGTCATATCACACCACTCCTGAAGGAAATTCTTTGTCTTAGAATCTAGGAGCGAGTTAAATAGAAATTGTGTTTGACAGCGTTTAAGGCTCGATATCAGAGAGTGCCAGGGTACATTTCGAATCTCTGCATGACACCAATGCCAACGGAAAGGCAACATTCATCTCTATAACTGGAAACCGACGCAAAAAATATTATAATTCCAGCAAGAGCTAATAAAGCAAGTTTCTACGATCATGCTTTTAGCGTTACGGGTCCATTGGTATGGAATAATCTCCCTGTTAGTATTAAGTATGACGATAGCGACGTTTCATTTAAGAAACTATTAAAGACTGTTCGTCAGCCTTTACCTAGTGCGCCCTTGGAGCGTAATGCATTTTACAAAACGGCGCACTTTTAAAATAAATTATCATAAAATAAATAAATTGTTAAATATCTTGGAGAAAATACGAGTATATTCTCGTGTTTAACGCACTGCAAATCATAAAGTAAAAAAATACTTAGATAAGTTACAATAACTACCGTTGTTTACTGTGGCGTCATGACGCCAGGTAAACGGTAAAGGAGAGAGATAGGAATATTTACAAATCAATTAGAAAAATAACGATATCGCAGACAATCTGTATTTTGTTTAACGCAGCGTGATCGTAATTGGTTAGATAACTTCGACAAGATGAAAAAATGCGAGGTCAATACAAGGTTTCTCCCTTTACTGACACCGTATTGCAGTCGAACGTATAATTTTGCATTCATTATCTTGGAGGCCAATAGTGCAACTTGGCCGAGCGACCGCTACGTAGGCGAAAAAAAGTAATAAAGATATTAAGGCATTGAATATAAACAATCGAAATAAAACAATAGCATATCAAATTGTCGGTTGATGAGCTTTTGTTTTGTTTACGCGACGGCGCCGGTATAACGGCACTTTCCTTGTGGAGTTAGAAAGTAGTGCAGCCGTGATGGGATGCACTTATTTATATTTTCGTCATTTAAATAAACGAAGAGATAAATAGTATATAGAGTTCGACGCTTTATTGAGAGGTTACAGGGTAACTGATGTAATTAAAGAACAATATGTTTTCATCATCAGTAGGCAGCCATCTACTTCTTGACGTAGGCATTCTCAATCTGCGGATCTAGCAACGGGGGCGATACCACCCCCAGAAGGCGCTGGAGCCTTACATGAAGGCGCTAACAGGATCAGAAGTAAATATGGGTCGTTGAGGCATTCTAAAAGGGGTATGTATTTTAATAAATAATAAAGAAATACTTTAAAATATTGTTAATAATAATAAACTATTCACCTCGCCCTCTTTCGGAGGGACACTTCGGGCCATACATTTAGCCTCATCATAAAACAACTACCAAATCACATTCCAACAATGTTTCCTACAGACGTAAGAGGAATAGCCATTAGAGCTGAACCTCTGTAAGCCAGAAGATCCAAGTCCAAGAGGGGGCATTGGAATTTTTATGCAATGGGGGCAGAGTCCAGAAAAGGTTGGGAACCAATGATCTAGTACAATATTTTTATGTTCCATGATATTTATTTTTTATTGTCTACTCATTTACAAATTTGTTGTAAAGAAAATTGTATGTACAACATTTATTGTTTCTTGAATAATGATATCAAACTCCATATTAAATCATTTATACGAATAAAATCGTCTGTTTTCTAGAAATTTTATTATATTTTATGGAAATTATACGTTTCGCAATTCTATGGCATTACCAAATGCACATTTGATAATGCCTTAAAAATCCGAAATATTTCATTCCCTTTCATTATTTTGTTCAAAACACTTTCTTTCACACTGCATTCACTTCTTATATTTCCATTTGACACTCTTATCGTATACATATTAACTACACATTCGTCTAAGAGATACGAGTATAATTTCTACTGCATTTATTCTACTTTGATCCTTCTTCTGCCAGTTCCTTACCGAACTTCCATACATAAGGGTCGGTTCAACTGCACCATCGGGCACTGTCATCTTAGTTGTTTGCGATAACAACTTTAATCGCACCATTCACTTGCCTGCCCCAACCCTTCATTCAATATCCCTCTCCACTCGCCTATGCTTTGTAAACAAACAGTATTTATACAATGTTTACTGAATAGTGAGAGAGATTCTTAAATTAAAAGATACATGTTTTGTCTTTAATGAACATTTGCAGTAGCCACAAGCGCCAAAAATCGATCCTCCTTCAATGGAACACTCCAGGCCACACAGATCAAGATTCACTATACATGGAAAACACAAGGGTCGGCACAAGAATACCATTTTTATTTATTAACTAACTAACTAACTAACCATTACGCCGTCTCCCCGAAGGGGTAGGCAGAAAGAGTGGACTGCCACACTTTTCTTTCCCGACACATTTCTCTCGCTTCCTCAACATTCATACATCGTGTCATGCACGCGAGACTCCTCACATGGCCGACATTCAATATTTGATTTATTTGATCGTGCCACGTTTACTCGGTCTTTCTCTATTTCTGGTTCCATTTACATCATTAACATATAATTTTTTTACCATTCTTTTTCATTCATTCTTTCCATATGTATAAACCATCTTAATGATCCTTTCATTATTTTGTTCATGACACCATCATTCGCACCGCATTCACTTCTTATATTTTCATTCGACACTCTATCATGCACAGAGTATCCACACATTCGTCTGAGAGATTTCATTTCTACTGCATTTATTATACTTTCATCCTTCTTTTGCCAGTTCCATGCTTCGCTTCCATACATAAGGGTCGGTAGAAGAACACCATTGTGCACTTCTACCGATTTATTTATCAATTACATTATTATTCTACTATTTATTATTCATTATTATTCGATTATTCTACCGATTTATTTATTTATCGATTACGTAATATTATTTTAACCTCTTAACATAAAAAATTGTACAATTTAAATATTTTAACGCTTCCAGCTAAAAAAAAATAGAGGAAAAAATATCAATCGGCTAAAATTCTTAATTCAAATGAGTCAATTTGTATTCGTCGAGTTAAAACATGGAAAATTGAAAGATCAGTTTTTCTGATCAATAATGCCAGATAATGTAGGGCGCGGATAAAGAATGGGTCATGGAACACTAAAATGCATTGTTGTTTTTCAGACGCTGTCCGAAAACGGGAAATCAGGCGTTTTTACGTCACTCTACGTGGAAATAAAAGAAAAAGTTGGTACAGACATTTCACGCTTTTACACGAAATGATTTAATAGGATTTCTATTCACAGAACACCATGTCAATTTAGATTTTAATGGGCCAAAAAAAAACGTTATGTCGGAATATAACCACAAAGCCTCGTCACGGTAAAACACCGCACTTGTCCGAATATTTCATTGTTTATTTATTAATTCTGTCGAAGATTTTTTTTACACGAGCGTAGATTATAGTGGATGGCAGATTTTTGTGCGCAACTGTATTTCATGGTTATTCTATTTTTTTATTTAACAAACGATTGAAATATAATTACTGACAGAGATAGCAAAGATCTTCGAAATGTCAGTTATAACTGTGTGACGTAGTAAAACACAAAATGAGTGTTTCATTATATCGTAAAACTTATAGAAAACGCACGTTTATCGAGTTAAACTTTTTGATTTTGTCTTTGCCTTACGGCGCTTTGTCACATGTCAATGGAATCAATAATAAATTAAAACCAGTGCTTTCCTTCGATATATCATTAAAGGAGTTTAGTAGGCGAACGGAAGAGAGCATTATGAACAAAATTATGGAAGGCATTGATCCTTCAAACAATAAAAACACTCTATATTGGCGCTCATGAAAATATAATTATAAATATATATTATTAAGATTATACAGAATTTATTTTATTTTATTTATGGAAACAGAAAGTGATAAAGCAATGGTAAGATGGCGAAAAGCAAAGTTCATAAAATTATATTAAATCAGTTATTGGCCGTGTTCATCTTTCTACGAACGAATTAAAAATATAAGCACGAATATAGCTGGCATTTCATCATGTACTATATGTATTGTGTGCAAATCTATCCCAAATATTTAAAGTCATGATAATAATATCATTACAAGCCAAGCGCAATGCCTAAATGCCAAAATCTGACATATCTGGGAGCAAAATAAAACGAAAGTACTTTAAACTCGAATGTAAAAATAAACTGACGCATAAAACCATATATCAGTATTTTGTATGCAGTCAAAGTGACGCACATAAATTAGAATTTAATAAATGGCATTGCGTTTAAAATGGCGTCATCGAGACAATATGATTCTGTGTATGGTTTAACACGAAAACATTTTCTTTAAATGTAACTATGACGACATTACTATGTAGGTACTACTGACATATTAATGATGTGAAGCTTTGGAACTGGGACAATAATTTATTTAAATTAAAGCAGTATAAACATAACTAACTAACTAACCATCACGCCGTCTCCCCGAAAGGGTAGGCAGAAAGAATGGACTGTCACACTTTAACCGATGCGGCACTCCATCCTTCTCTTTTCGCCCCGCGGGAGACGCGGTGTGATGGGTTGCGAACCTCATCGCCACCAATAGGCATCTCCCGCGCACACTTCGATCTTCCAACATCCACAAAATAAATCTAAAACAAATAATATAAAATACAATGATATAAAATAAAATAACAAAATAAAAATAATTTAATACAAAATGAAACACACACATAAAACTTATGAATGTGTTAAATAATATATTCTTATAGACATATTGCGACTAGGATAATTGAATCTTCCGTTAGGACAAGTCACCCATTGTATTATAATTAAATTTAAAGTGTCAATTTAAAACGATCGAACCAAACGAACTAACTAACCATCACGCTGTCACCCCGAAAGGGAAGACAGAAATAATGGATCGCCACCTATTTCTTTCCTGATATACTTCTTTTGATTCCTTAACATTCATGACTCTTTACGTGGCCGACATTAAATGTTTGATTGATTTGATCGTGCTACGTTTTCCTCGGTCTTCCTCTAAATCTAGTTCTGTGTTCGTCGTTTACGTATATTTTCTTTACCATGAATAACTATTCATTCATTCTTTCCATGTGTCCAAACCATCAAAATGATCCTATCATTATTATATTCAAAATATTTTCATACGCACTGGATTTACTTAGTATATTTGCATTCTATATTAAATTATGTAGAGATTTAACACATATTTGTCTAAGAGATCTCATTTCTATTGCGTTTATTTTACTTTCATCCTTCTTTTGTTTTTGTTCCATGCTTCACTTCCATACATAAGGGATATTCCACTAATTTAATTCTGTCTCTAAAGATATATACAAATAAAGTAGAGAAACAAATAACTTGGTATGGGCATATACGGCGAAAAACAAAATAAACCACTTGGTAGACCAGGTAATTTCCATAATCTTCCTTGGTAAAAATCTAGAGGAAGACCAAAGAACTCACAATGCAGCAGTCTGCTCCAAAGGTATGGCATAGCTGAGAGTGAAGTTAATAATAGAAGGACCTGCAGCATGAGAACCAGGAAAGCCGATTCCAACAGGTAACTTGGGCAGTGAGTTGGGACAGTGCCAGTGAGAAGAAGAGCGATGTAAACCGATTATATTATTCTCCAAAAAATGAAGGTATAACATATTGGAAACCCGTCGAGGTAAATAAACGAATATTAAGTGTAAATTACATAGTTTTGATTACTTAAAAATAGGAATTTGTTCAAATTATTTATTTCCACAAATAGACTTTACAAATATAAATAATTTAAGCATCCATTTGGAGCAGAACATGAAACCAGGAACAAATCAGCAAATTCGAAGCCAAGGATGTACTATATTTTCCTTTAAAATATTTCGAGTAATATATTGAATAATTTCATAAATAAGAAAAACATGTACCATATGCTTGTTCTTTCTATTGGTATCACCAGAGACCGGTTGGTTCTGCTTTTTGACAAATAAAACGTCTGACAGACGATTGCAACGAGATGTGGAAACTAAAAGAAAAAAAAAACACAAAAAATCACTAATTAATTTCTTCCTTCTTTTGCCAGTTCCTTCACTTCTCCTTCACTTCCATACATAAGGGTCGGTTCAACTGCACCATTGCGCAATGTCATCTTAGTTTTTTTTTAGATTAACTTTTATTTGCGATGATAACTTTAAGTGCACCTTTCACATTCTTGCCCCAACGTTTCTTTCAATATCCCTCTCCACTTGCCTATGCCTTATAAACATACAATATTTATACAATGTTTACTGAATAGTGAGAGAGTTTCTTAAATTAAAAGAGTTACATGTTTTGTCTTTAATGAACACTTGCAGTCGTCACAAGCGCCAAAAATCGATCCTCCTTCAGTGGAACACTCCAGGCCACAAAGACCAAAACCACCATACATGGCAAACGATAGGGTCGGCACAAAAATTCCATGTTTCTTTATCGATTACATAATATTATATTAACATGGCAATGTGTTTGTAAAAGTGCGTCCAATTTTTTTATTATTGCTGAATTTTAAACTTTATTATGATATAAATTATTCACTCACATGACTAGATGCAACGAATTTCCATGGGGTTTAAATTTTTCAACATAATTTTGTCTTTGGGTACGAAAATTGTTTTTCATATTTCTACAGAAATTGTCAATAATGAATGGAAAAATAAATCAAAGATATAACATATTTTTACGATAATTAATTATTTTATACATGTAAACATACCTATATATACAATTATATAATTATTATTGGAGAGAAACATTTTAGAACTTTTTCTTCCATTTGAAAAAATCTACTATCATAAAAAAATATAAATATAAATATAAATATGCCTATAACCACCGCCGTGTTAAAATTAATCAATTCTGAGAGTTTCAGCAAGATCTGTTACGGATTAACCGAGTAAATGGTCTTCACAATAACACACTTGTGCTTTTATTTATATAGATAGATAATTTTAAGTATGTTATTGTAGACAAATAATTTGAAATAGAAATACAAATAAAGGGTAGGAGTAGTTTACTAGGCCCAGCCTATATATCGGCATATCGTACTTAAAGAGTTAAGAGGTTAAGACGTACTCCCGTTTTTGAAAAGGTTAGTTTGGCGTGACCCTACAACACGCGGAGCGCTCAGAACGAGCCGGTTTATAAATTGAATCCCAACATAAATAAATGGAGAAGATCAGCGGCAATTATATGAGGTGTTTAGCCCTCGTGAGAAGTGATGTATCCCAAGTGTCCACCCCACTGATGTATTAAGAGACGCTTCCTGCTCGACTCAAATAGCCGGGGAGTATTTCCGACCATCGCGCCTCGGCTCTGGATGAGAACGGATAGCTACATTAAGGATAAGCTTGAAATAACTTAACTGCTCAAAACAAATCAAATCAACGTAAACCCGAGCCTAGGGCCCGCTGGTTTCTACGGTTGCAATCAGAATTTCGTTGAGACTTTAAGTTCCGTTCGAAATATCGCGTTATGTCTCGTTCATATGAAATGACTTAAAGATTTAAATGCAATATTTATATAGTAGGTACATAACACACATATGAACAGTTGAACGGCATTGATGACAAGTGTAATATTTTTAAAATGTCTAACCACAAAGTGAGTGTTTCATATGAAAATTTATATTGATCGTTTCTTGAACAATGCTGTAAAACTCCATATTAAATAATCAATACGAATGAAAAGGTATGTTTTCTAGAAGTTCTATTATATTTTAAGGGAATGGCGTATTTCACCGTAATAACAATCCATAATGCCTCAGTAGGGCGAAACATGTCATTCTCATAAAATATAATAAAACTTCTAGAAAACAAATGTTTTCATTCGCATTAAATATTAAAGTTTTATTATATTTCATGGAAGTGTCGCAATACTAGAGTAATATTAAATAAGAACACACGTGGCAATGCCCTAGCAAGGCAATACATGTCATAAATATAAAGTTTTTTTAACATACCGTAGAACGGGTATACTTTGCTCCTACGGGGGATACTTTGCTCCAAACTAAAAAAAAGTTTCTATTTCGTCCAGCCGGTAATCACCTCAGATTTGAGAGATTCTAAAAATATTATCAGGTAACACTTATCTTGCTCTACCAACTGCCGTGTGAATTAATTGTCTACGGTAAGCCATTTGGACAGTAGCAGTCAAATAAACCACAACCTCGTAGCAATCTCAACGGAATCATTGGAAAAATCGGTTTACATCTTGGACCCTAGTCGTTAGACCCTGGTGAGTGATATATAATTTGAAAGGATATTTTATAATATAGTAGTGGACATGATATTTTTTAGAATGCTGTTAAAGTTTCTGAGATATTTAAGATTTAAAAAAACGGGGATACTTTGCTCCAGTTTTGGGGATACTTTGCTCCAGGAGCAATGTTTCCCCAATATACAATTTATTATAAATTTTCGTATTTATTTTAGATTATCATGCCCAGAATACACGTAAAAAGAGCAGATTTCCGTAAATATAGAGCTTACACTCAAAAAAGTTGGAAGAATGTCTCCTGGCTGTAAGATCCGGGGTCATGACTTAAAGGAAAGCCTGACTCACTGACTCGTTTAATGGAAATAGTGACACCGAACAGCTCAATCAATTTAAAGGCGGGATTAAAAAAAGTGGTATTTATCTGACAGATATGCAACCGCTCTTGGAAAGACTTCCTCAAGTTTTTGACAAAGAGGCAATAAACAGTTCTTTCTTAGAGAGCCTGGATAGTAAAAGAGCTGAATGGACAAAAGGCATCTCCAACAAAGGACGTAAGAAACTTATGATAGTTCCAGGAAAAAGCGTGGTGGAACAGCTTGTTGCAGTGATAGCACTAGGAGATACTGCAGCGTCATCATTACAAATTTTGTCCGAAATAACCGGAGAGTTTGAGAATACAGTCGAAGAACTCCCCACAAGTTCCAGAAAATATCGCCGAGTAAGTAGTAGCGAGAGCGAGGCTAGTGGGCAAATTTCTTTAAGAGATTCTTCAGACGGACCCTTAAGTGACTTGGAAAATGAGCCCCCAAAAGTCCAGAAAAACTCAAGATTCAAATTGCTACCATTAGTGAGAAAAGTGGGCAGATATATTGTTTTTAATTACGAAGGAGAGCTTTTCCCGGGTGTCATAACAAAATTAGGAAAAAAAGGTCCCGTTGTGTCTGCCATGCAAAGGTCAATTAAAAGCTGGAGGTGGCCAATGCCTGCAGATGAAA
Organism: Lepidostoma basale; assembly: GCA_022606425.2. Lineage (NCBI taxonomy): Eukaryota > Metazoa > Arthropoda > Insecta > Trichoptera > Lepidostomatidae > Lepidostoma > Lepidostoma basale. The sequence goes on from JAHDVF020000067.1 coordinate 391,472, forward strand.
TGGCTTACAAATGGGACGATGTATTAGGTTGTATATGCCCACCAAAAAAAATTGGAAGACGAGAATTTTTCTCCGTTCCTGAATTGGACCAATTATGGGGCACTTAGATAACGTTAACTAATATTATTACATTTTCTCGTTAAAGTGGGCTTTATACCTATTTCTTTATTGTATTTTTAATTCTACTGTGATTTTAATATTGTGTTTTTAATAATTGTTGGTGAGATTTTGTATTAGGTACTCATATATGATTTAAAATTATAATATTTTTGAAAATTTTCAAATATAAAGCGTAATAAAAGCTCAGTTAAAATTTATATAAAAAAAAATACAAGGGATTAATAGCTAAAACTGTGTTTTTATTAAACTTTGTATATCTCTGGATAGAGAAATGTTAGAAACGTAATAATAAACAATGCTCTGTGGCAGAAATAAATTCGAATCTAAGTTGAAGAAATCATGGAGCAAAGTTTCCCGCTTTCAATGCATACTTTGCTCCAAAAGAAAAGTTTTAAAAATGGTGACTTAACAGCTCATTTTTATTTTTCAAATCATCTCATCTAAAGGCAAAGAGTTCTTTTATTCACTTAAAAATTATAGCCAGATCCAAATACTCGTATTTGAAAAATGCAAACAATTTTTACAAATATGGAGCCAATTTTGGAGCAAAGTATCCCCGTCTTACGGTATATAAAAATAGTAAATTTTATCCCCTTCGCCAGTGTTCGTTCTCTATCTAAAGATATGTCATCGCGTTGAGATGTTGAATCGATCTCAATATAGGATAGTTTTTAAGTGCTATCGTGTGACAATTTAGAGCATAAAACTAGTTATATTGCTGTTGTATTTCTAAGGAATTCATATATTTACCCCTTTAGAACGATAGGATTATGAATGCATTTTATTAATGAAATATGTAGGTTGATTATTACGACATTTATTTATTATAGAATCAGTGTTTTCTTTCGATGGAGAAATAAAAAATATGGTATACAAAACATTAAGTCATAAAATATTGTAAAAATATAAAACAACAGTACGAATAAAAAAGTACCCAGTACAGATTCAAGTTTCAATTGATAGCTGTGTTAGATTTATATATATTTTAATGAATGTACAACTTTACTGGAACAGTAGTGACAAAATGAATGAAATGCACGACACTTGGCAAAAAGTCAATAAAAAGTTCGCTGCTGAATGCGACTCTAGACTTCGAGGTCAAGGCGTTATCAGGGTGATGAACCGCAATGCATGGGGGTTAGATTATAGCGTTAAAAATACAATAAATAACAGGCATTGGATGGAAGCAATAAAGGACAGATAAGAGTATACCAGAATGAAAAAATGGTAATATAAACGACATTAAAGATACATTTAAAATTCAAGGAAAATAATTCTATATTATAAACATATAATTTGTGGTCACAAAACTTTTTTTTCAATCACTGATCAATTCTCGATTGTTTTTCTTTGGCTTGACTCCTGATCCAGGGGACATGGGTTCAAGTCTGGATACGAGCAGATTCCAATTCAGATTGACAATACTCCAGTTAACAAGGCGTCCCAATTTAAGTATCTCGGGTCGGTCCTTACTGCGGACGCCAACGTAGACACTGATGTCAAACACAGGACAAACACCGCCTGGCTCAAGTGGAGGTCTCTATCTGGTGTCGTGTATGATAAAAAAATTCCAATCAGGATTAAGGGCAGAGTCTACAAGACTGCAGTGAGGCCCGCCATGCTATATGGAGCAGAGTGCCGGACCAACAAAAAAGTCCACGAACGTCGAGTCCACGCTGCCGAGATGAAAATGCTGAGGTGGGCCGAAGGCGTCACAAGGCTGGACCCAGTAAGGAACGAATACGTGAGGGGTAGCTTTAAGGTTGCCCCAATAATGAAAAAATTAAGAGAATCTCGACTCCGGTGGTACGGTCATGTGATGCGAAAAGACAGCGAACATATTGTCCAAAAAGTCCTCAGCATTCCCACAAAACCAAGAAGAAGAGGTCGCCCAATGGCAACATGGTGGGCCAACATGGAAAAGGAACTCCAACGCGAAAACCTGACAGTGTAGATGAGTCAAAATAGAAAAGTTTGGCGTTTTCGTACGAGGAGGGCCGACTCCAGATGATGGGAAATGGCAAAGGGAAAGAAGAGGGATTGAATATTATAGAATAAACTCCAATACCATTGGTTTAAATTCTGGGTGTCGTTTTAAAAATTATTATTTAAAAAAAGGAACCTTTTCATTTAATTTAAATGTTATATAATTTTTAAATAATTTCGATAGTAAAATGAGATCAATTGATGAATTAAATAAATATCTATAAAAGCGAAGTTATAATGCATAACAGTTCGATGCATTCGAACTTAGTTAGTAAAATTTCTAGAAGATTCGGTAAACGAAATTCAGGGAAGAAATAGATCCATGGCTGATTTCCGTTAGAAATGTTTCAAAATCGTTAAGCCGTTTCCTGTATACCCACATACTATACATCCACCATTTCAAATGTCTATTTAAAAATGCTTGTTTAAAAATAAATAATGCAATTTATATTTTTTCGAGCTTCGATAAGTGGTTCGGAGAACTCTATCCGTGAAGCGATAGACTTCTGTTCAAATCCCTCTTTAGCAAAGATAGTCCATTTAAAAAATATATGCATTTAATTAAATGTAGTTGGTTAGTCTTGACGCATTCTAATAGATATTCAGAGAATATATTAAGATTCATGCGATTCAAATGTTATCTCATTAACATTTTATCAGCAAGGATGACACACTTTGATTGAAAAATAGGAATACACATTTTTTGTATAAACGTTTACATATTATTTAATGATTCTAGAACAACGGTGTAAACCAACCAACCAACCTTTAAAATTTGATTAATTTGATCATGCCATGTTTTCCTCGGTCTACCTCGAATCCGTACTCCATTTACATCGTTAACGTACACATTCTCGGCCATTCTTTCTCCATCTATGCGCTCCATATGTCCTAACCAACGCCGCAATTCTTTCATAATTTTGTTCATGATACCGTCTTCCACTCTATACTCCTTTCTTATTATTCGTATTTGAAATTCTGTCGTACATCGTTCTACTACACGTACGTCTTAGGAATCTCATCTCTACCGCATTTATTCTGCTCTCATCCTTCTTCTGCCAGTTCCATGCTTCGCTTCCATACATAAGAGCTGGGATTAGAACTCCATTGTGAACGGCCATATTCGCTTTCATTGATAAATTCTTGTTTTCTATTGGCCATTGGATCATTGGCGATTCCTTGGCCATTTTCGCTTTCATTGACGAAGTCTCGTTTCCCTGTCATCATCGATACAATATCCAATATACTAAATCTAGCACCAAATTTATAGTCAAGTAAGTACTAAATGTTGAAAAAGACAGTTGCACAGAACGCACTTAAAATATTATGAAAATCTGACATGACCATTGTAATTAATTTCGCCCAAAAATTCATTAAAGACATCATGGCTCTCAACTACAGAAATAAAAATAAAAAACGTTTGTTTGCTAGTAGTATAATTATATTTTATGAGAGTGACATGTTTCGTCTTGCTTGGGTATGTCATTTGGAAATTTAATATATTTAAAATTCTAAATAAGAAAGATTTTCGTCTATATTAAATGTGAATGCAATTTAAATGGGTAATAAAAAAAAATATGTTGAAAATATAATACAAAAATGGCGGATGAACGGTGACGTTAAATTTAGTATTTTGATTAGTGCTTCATCTGCATTTTCTTATTTAAAAATGACATTTTGCTTTGCTTAATAGGTTAAGTAATTTTTCGTGTGGTTTCAATATAGAAAAAAAAAATGCGGTAGAGATGAGGTCCCTAAGACGTATGCGTGGTAGAACGATATACGACAGAATCTCAAATGCTGATATAAGAAAGGAATGAAGAGCGGAAGAAGGTATTATGAACAAAATTATGAAAGGATCGCTGCGTTGATTCGGACATATGGAACCCATGGATGGAGAAGGTTAAGAAAGTATACTTTAATGATGTAAATGGAGTACGGAGTCGAGGCAGACCGAGGAAAACATGGCATGACCAAATTAATCAAATTATAAAGGTTGGTCATGTTAGAAGTCGGAAGAATCGACGTGGGTGTATGACTCGTTGTATGAATATGGAGGAAGCTAGAGAGGTGTGCCAGGATAGAGTAGTGTAGCGGTCCATTATATCTGCCTACCCCTACGGGGAAACGGCGCGATGGTTTGTTGTTTTTGTTGTTCAAAATAGAAAATCAAGATGTTAAAAAAATATATTTGATGTCTAACAATCATAATATAAATAATACATATTTTTAAATGTATACTAACATGATGGACTCGAAAAAAAACTATAATTACCCGACATTTAAATTAATTTTGTTTTTACCATAGATAACTTAAAAAAAATAGGAGCTGTCTGTCATATATGAATTTTTGTATTTTATACATTTTTCTGATGAAAATATGGAAACCACTCCATGAACACTTCCCAGGGGAGAAAACATTAGCCACGGCAATCGCAAATATCGGGAAATCTGACGCGGCACTAAAAGAAGAAGAATTTCATTATTATTATAAATATAATTAGATTCTATTATACTACATTACATTACATTCGGCGCGAATGATGGTGTTATGAACAAAATAATAAAAAAGGATCATTAAGATGGTTTGGACATATGGAAAGAATGAATGAAGAAAGAATGGGTAAAAAATTATATGTTAACGATGTAAATGGAACCAGAAATAGAGGAAGACCGAGGAAAACGTGGCACGATCAAATAAATCAAATATTGAATGTCGGCCATGTGAGGAGTCAGAGAAATCGACGCGCGTACATGACACGATGTATGAATGTTGAGGAAGCGAGAGAAATTTCAGGAAAGAAAAGTGTGGCAGTCCATTCTTTCTGCTTACCCCTTCGGGGAGACGGCGTGATGGTTAGTTAGTTCGATAGTTTTTCTATTATAATAGAAAAAAGATTAATTAACCTAATTTTTCTACAGAAAATGAACACATCTGTGATGTTTCTATAGAAAATACTATAAGTGCAAGTCATTTCAAATTTGATGAAATAATAATTTCTTTTTTGCGTGAAATCATCCACGCCATTAGCTCGTACATATATGACCTTGGTCAACTGAGCACCGGCTGACCTGATAAAGCAGACGCCAAAAAAATTGATAATGACATTTGAGTGTAAAGTTATTACAGTAATGTACGGAATAATTCAAATACAAAAAAAAAATCAGCTAACATTGTACAAACAGACTAATGGAAGGCAAACAGAAGTAATGACGGACCAAATTACCAGGTACAGGATAGGCCGCAAACGAGGAAATGGATACTTCCTATTTCAGGCACCGTACAGCCACAATGATAATTAAATTAAGTAAACAATGACAATTAGGAAAACTCTTGGAAAGGAAATTACTAACTAACTAACTAACCATCACGCCGTCTCCCGTGTAGGCAGGTAGGAAGAGGTAGGCAAAAATAATGGACTGCCACACTTTTCTTTCCTGACATTTCTCTCGCTTCCTCAACATTCATACATCGTGTCATGCACGCGCGTCGATTTCTCTGACTCCTCACATGGCCGTCATTCAATATTTGATTTATTTGATCATGCCACGTATATTCTATCTTCTTCTCTGGTTTCAATCCTGGGATTGGTTTGCAGCAATTTCCTCCATTATTCTCTTCCGTGATGTGGAAGTTCTTCAAACGAAGAACTTCCACATCACGAATGAGGAAGTTCTTCGTTTGAAGAACTTCCTCATTCGTGATGTGGTCTCTCCAGGAAATTCCAAAGAGTCTTCTATAGGACCACATCTCAAAAGCCTCTAGTCTCCGCTTATCCCTTTCGGATAGGCACCATGTCTCGCAGCCGTACATCAAGACACTCCATACATAGGTCTTGATGAGGAGTATTCTCAGTTTTAGGTCTATATTATTTGACTCTATTATTTTCGACCTTTTATTAAATGCAAGCCTAGCCTGATGTATACGGCTGTCGACCTCGCTCTTAGACCGACCGTCCCATGTTATTTTGCTCCCGAGGTAGACAAACTCCTTGGTGTTCTTTAGTGGAACTCCTGACATCACTACTCTCATCTGATGTTGCGTTCGGCCTACAGTCAGCAGCTTTGTTTTGTCCTTATTTATCTTCATGTTGTAGCTATCTTGAAGAATGTCTTGCAAAGTATCTAAGGCCTCCTGCAGTTCCTCCTCACTTTCAGCAACCATAGCAATATCGTCAGCAAACCTTATCATGTCTATCTTTTGCCCGTGTATCCTTACACCTTCTCTGTGACTCATTCTCTCTCTCAAGTCGTCAATCGCATTCTGTATGTAAACGTTAGAAAGAGCAGGTGACAGAGAGCATCCCTGTCTTACCCCTTGTCTTATACTGGCTTCCTTTGTACCCTCGTCACATCTGATTATGGCGGCCTCATATTCTATATAGATATTCTATATAGATCGTGAATAAATGCAGTAGTAATGAGACCTCTTAGACGAATGAAAATATAAGAAGTGAATGCGGTGCGAATGATGGTATTATGAACAAAATAATGAAAGGATCATTAAGATGATTTGGACATATGGAAAGAATGAATGAAGAAAGAATGGTAAAAAAATTATATAATAATTAAATAAAACGATGTTTTTTAAACTACTTCCACTTTTGTCTTTATTAAGACAGCTGTCTAAATAAAGACAAAAGTGGAAGTAGTTAAAAAACATCGTTTTATTTCATTCTTATTTAAAATGAACTTCCATCAAGAGATTTCAGTAAAAACATTTGATTATCTTAAAAAATTATATGTTAACGATGTAAATGGAACCAGAAATAGAGGAAGACCGAGGAAAACGTGGCACGATCAAATAAATCAGAAAATAACTGCATGAATATAAATGACCTACTTTGATAAGTTGACACATTTTTTTCAAAATAATCCTCACACATATTGAACTAACCTAATTTCGGAAGTAAAATCTTTAGTTAAAGTAAGTATACGTTAACAATGTGAACGGAAAAGGAAATGGCTAGATCAAATCAATCAAATATTAAATGTAGAATGTTAATTAATCTAGAGAAGTTTCTCGGGAAAGAGAGGTGTAGCGGTCCATTATTTGTGTCTACCTACCCCTTCAGGGAGACAGCTTGGTGATTAGAAAGTTATATCTTCAGTTGTGCCCAAGACTGATTGTGTATTGACAAAATAGTATAAAAATGATTTTATCGAAATTCATTTCGATGGAAGTTCATTTTAAATAATAAGGAAATAAAACTTTTTTTTTAAGAACAACTTCCATTTTTGTCTTTATATCCACAATGGTTGATTACTGTGTGTCGATACCAGCGAGCCTAGGGAAATCCGTCACTGTCGAAATAAAGACAAAAATGGAAGTAATTCTTCAAAATAAAAATCTTCTTTTTCATCCTCTTATTATAGATCTTGCGATCTGTGATAAAGACGACAAGCCTTCTCTCCATCTCTTTGGTGATCGAGGGCCCTCTGGAGTCTAGTGCATCACGATCTAAGGAATCCTCCCTGGATCCATGCTCTCGATGTGGTTACTCCAGAATCGTCTTCTCTGCCTACTCCATCTCACTCAGTCATCAATTTTGCAGGATCTGCGAATCTCTTCGTAGGGTATCCTATCTCTAAGGGAGATTCCTCTATCCATCTCTCCTATCGTAACCCACGATAGGTCGCAGGGTTTTTAAAAACTTACTTTTATTTAATTATGACTTAAAATAGTATTTATTTATCTATGTATAATTAAAAAATTGAGTACAGATTTGAACCAAGAAAAACAGTATTCCGATCTGTTTAATCCAGATATATCATAGATACTTGAAAATAATAATATCGTCAACTCTTATATACGTCAAAAACCGATTTCGTACTAGGGTCAGAAAAATCGTATACATACTTGGGTCAGTATACAGATGAGCTGTTTTGTAAAGTTCTTTTTCGACATGTTAAATGGTAACAGTACACGAGAAAAAAAAAAGAATTTATACACCACACGTGTCGATGATTTGAATAAAATTCCCAGAAAAAAAAATTAAGCGACTTAAATAGAGAATAACAAGTAGATATAATTATATTCCACACACTGTCGGCAAAAAAAAGTATAAAAAAACATATTTTCCGCCCAAATTTAAATTCAGCAGGCGAACTAACTTACCGAACCAACCTTCACATGTGGCATATGAAAATATGAATGATTGTCATGTGTAGTCTGTATTTGGATGTAATTTGCACACCATGTGTGACGAATAAATTGTACTCTGACCTTCGAAAGCAAATGTTGAGGAGCCCATTAAACTTTATTAGCTAGGTGCTACTGGCGAGTGCAGGATCGCTACCTCCGTTCTCCACCGAATTAGATGCATAAATTACACATTAAATACCATTTGTGCTACATTATTTATATTACTGATATTACATTACCCAAGAATGCAATATCAGTAAAATTAGATCTCTTAGACGAATGTATAGTAAATCGGTATGTGAATATCAAATGTGAATGCAGTGCGAATGTAAGTGTTATGAACTAAATAATGAAAATATAATTCAGATGGTTTGGACAAAGGTAAGAAAGAATGAAGACAGTATACGTAAACGGCGTAAACATAACCAGAAATATAGGAAGACCGGGGAAAACGTGGCACGATCAAATCAATCAAATATTAAATGTCGGGCACGTGAGGAGTCGTAAAATCGACGTGTATGCATGACACTATATATAAATGTTGAGTAACGAGAGAATTATGGCGGCCCATTCATTCTGTCTACCCCTTCGGGTAGACGGTGTGATGGTTAGTCAGTTAGATACATTACCCAATATGTTAAACAATATACCTTATGACCACGTGTTTGCAAATATTTTTTTATACCTAAAGTTATGTGTTGATGAGGGTTTTTAGAAAAGACACTGGACATGTAAAACATTAAAAAAAATACTCAGAGACCTCTTCGATGTATAAAAAAATCATATATGTAATAAGGCGAGAAGCACAGTTACAATTTTTTTCAGAAGGCCTTTACTAGTGTGTATTTTTTTTTTTTTTTAATTAATTTTTTTTTAAATCCAATTGGGTTATATATACATTTGACCCTGAGTTTTAAGGAAAAATTCACAAAAAACGTAAATAGAGGAGATATAAATATACAGAGCATAAATAAAACACGATTAAAACGTATATTTCGATACGTATGCAACACGATATAATAATGCAAATAACTATTTCAAACATAATCGAATGATTTATTTAAATCTATTGATAAATGTTCATTTTTAATAATAATTAAATAAAACGATGTTTTTAACTACTTCCATTTTTGTCTTTATTTCGACAGCGACGGGTTTCGCCAGGTTCGCTGGCATCGACAGACTGGTCAGTCAATGTCAGTCGACTGATTGGTCAGATGAGTCAGACTGGTCAGTCGAAACACCAGCATGTCGTGCCAGTGAGCCTGGCGAAACCGGTCGTTGTCGAAATGAAGATTTGATTGACAAAATATTAATGTTTTAGATATGAACCAGCACCATGCGGACACCGAATTACAGAACTAACTGCGTGAGCATTTTGTAAAAAAAATAAGTGAAATATTTATAAATTGAAAAAAAAAAGTGTAAACATGATCACACTACATTCTTATTTGGAGACAAGAAAACAATCCACACAATAAATCGTTATCAATAAAATATATTGTAGATTATTTACTAGCTACAAAAATTACAAAACTATTCGCTTTGTTAATTTATTAACTAGAGCTACATAGCTGGCACTGTGTCTCAATATTATAGAGCGAGTTGCCTAAAAAGAAATCGATATATCCAGCATAGGTCATAAAAATACTATGAACACAGGTACAGCGTACATAATACATAGGTACGTAATACGTAACACGATACACGTACGTGTATATTAGGTTATACACTGTGTATATCAGAAATTCAATATTTCAGAACAGCCATAGGAAAAAAGGTTTGAGTCTAGGGATACTAAATAATTTTGACATTTTCCTCGAGCACGGTAGTTCAATAGCTCTACTAAAGTATACAAATAGATTATGTATAACATTTTGAATGTATACAAATACTGGATTTTACCCATTGCGGGTAAATTATTTTTATAAGGATTAATTGTATCTCAATAGAGACGAAGATGTAAATTGTTTTCTGGGAACAGAATATGGTGGTCGAGGCGCTTACAGGACTTATGACCTGTCATTTGTTTGGGTTAAGCGATCGCATTATGTTAACAAAATTCCCCATTCCGCCCTTCTTACGACCACCACGTCTGACAAATTTTTGGAAGATTTTTTAGTTCAATCTACACTAGCGGCATTCATTAAGATTAGGTGTAAGCATTAAGCAGATAGTATGTATACTTTGAGTAGTACCAAGAGCAAAAATTCATTATGAAGTATCAAAAATATTACACGAAACATAAAATGCAAATTTTCTTTGATACCTAATTATTATTCGACATAATTTGACTAAAAAACGAGAGAATATTTTAATTTGGAGTGAAACATAACGGTAGATTCCATTACACACTGGAAATGAGAGAGTAGGGAGGTAAGATTTGCTTATGATAATGTGTTTGAAATGAACTATATTAGGTGAAAAAATAGCAAATTTTGCTATAAAAATTATTGTAACAACAAATTATTCATGACACATAACAAATGACTACAGTGGTCTTGATATATGAAGCGGAGACCTGGATATTGAGCGTTGTGGATTCCCAGAAGTTTCGGGTTTTAAGCGGGTGTTTAAGCGATAAACCCTAAGGAGAATTTTCGGCCCACTCCGCGAGGATAATATATGGCGACGCTGGCATTGTAAGAACTATACAACCAACAAGACGTCTTCAAATTCATAAAACTCCAACGGCTTAGGTGGGCTGGATATCTGGTGCGAATAGAGGAGCTGCCAACGCCCTCTATTCGCACAGTTGACATTTGCAAGACCGTAGGTAAGACGCAGCGTGGGAAGACCGCGGCTTCGTTAGCTGGATGGTGTTCTGAAGGACCTATAATAGTTGGGAGTTAGACTACAGGAGTGGAATTCCAGGGCTCAGGATAGGGTCGGCTGGAGAAACTGTTTTGGAGGTGGCCGAGGTTCACCCAGGACTTAAAGCCAGAGAGAAGAAGAAGAAGAACAGTGGAAGTGGTAAGGAAGGTGCCTCCACGTGTGGGGTTACTGTAACATTCGGCGCCCCTGGAAACGACACAAAGTCGGCAAAACCTTCCTATAATGAAAAAAAAAGATATTTATTGTTTCTTGAACAATGATGTAAAACTCAATACTAAATAATTAATACGAATGATAACGTCAGTTTTCTAGAAGTTTCATTATATTTTATGGGAATGACATTTTCGTCCTTCTAAGGCATTATCAAACATTCGATAATGCCTTAAAAGGGCGAAACATGTCATTCCCATAAACTATAATAAAAATTCTAGAAAACTGATGTTTTCATTCGTATTAATTAAGATATTAATTATTTAATGTTGTAAGATACTTTGATTTCAAATCAAAGTATTTTACAGTTTTCTTAATGTTACATAAATAGTGAATATAAAACTAACATATTGTATCATATATTTATGAATAAATGAAATAAAAAATACAAATCGAAGAAAATCTTTCATAGACCAATACAAATAAATATACTTTTTTATATATGTAATTTTATCGTCGTCCGTTAAATGAATTAACCTATTCATTTCGCAATGCAAGCGATCAGATGAGGAGAAATCTTTTCCAAAACAAAACAACTCCCAGACAACGTGTTCCGGAGATGATGATTCCCGTCAAATAAATTTTAATTACTTCTTTTGGCAGAGGGCCAACCGGCCGCCGCCGGTCCCTCCTGCCTCCTGGAGCCGCTCTCCTCTCCTCGACTAACTTCCCAACTCTCCAGACTCCGTATCGGCTTTCAGACCGACCCCCAGATCAAATCAGACGACCACATACGGGACGTCAATCAATCAGACTTAATTCCCTCACGCCGAGTGTTGCCAGGCGTAAAATATCGAAATACAAAAGAGAGAAAAAAAACAAACGCAGATTGTTCTTTTTTCATTATATTCAGGTCAGTAATTTAAACACTTTGAATTATCTTTATATCTTGGATAATCCATTGTTTTGGAAGTGATAATTTATACGTTTTAATTTTGAAACGCTGTTATTATAAAATACATATCACAATTTATTTAGTTTTATGTGTATGTAATGGTCGCGACAGCTGTTTCGCCAACCCATGTTATTCTTTTCCTTTATTAATTTCTATATCTTAATTCTTGCGAATGTTTGTGGAATCGTTGCGAATTTGAGAAAAGATTTATAGTGAATCATTTTTACTAAAAACTCACGCCTACCATTTTTCAAGGTCAAAAATGCGATAAATACCATCGATCAACCACCATAGTCTCTGGATTTGGCTCCTTGTGACATTCTTCTGTTCCCACATAAATTGTCGCTTCGTTGATCCCTTGGTGATTACCCTTGGTGGTGGTTATTACGTATTTCTGTTATATATATTTACTTTCAAGTCTACATAGCTGACTCTATGGTCCATGGGCTACCCATTTGATATTGTTATGATGATGCCAATATATGTTGGCGAAATTGTGATGCGTATAGTGACAGTGTTTCAAAATTAAATAATTTAATAGTACACCTATTAGCTTGACTTGTATTTCAAATTGCAGCGAATTTTATTCACCTGCTATTTTGGTCCAGAAGTAAGTGTTCTACATTTGTTTGATACGTATCAATTCGAGTGTTAACTTTTACTATTTAACGCGCGAAAGAAAGTATGTTATTGTTCTAATGGCTCACTAAAGACAACGAAGCATTGAAGTAACCCACGCTCGGCGGGTAAAATTAAAAAATCAAACAGCGCCTGTTTGAGACCGATTTAGCTTTTCTCCTAATTGTACATTCTAGGAGTAAATCACTTCATTCTGCTATAAATACTCTCATAAACTACCGTAAACGACATTCCCGCAGGCAACCACTGTTCACAACTTGCCGGTATATTTTTAGAGTGCATTTGGTATGTTCTTAAAACTCCATTATTTGGGGATTTGTGAATCCTATTTTTGTACGCGTAAGATTTAACCCCTGTAGTGCGCCTGGCTACATATGCAGTCTAAAAAAGATTCGATCCGCGGCAGACTACACTTGCCGTCAATACTTGAAATTTATTTTATAAATCTTATTACTTTAGTTCCTTACTACTAAATTGTACGTAATATTATGATGAACTGGGACTATCTGTTTAGGCTGTAAATGAAGCAAGCCACAGTTCGAGATTTTAAAAGTTTCAACTACTGCAAATGAAGCTAGCCGTACAATTGGGTGTTTAGGATGATCATATTCGAGAATTTATTTTTGAAACTATTACAATCCAAATATATCATTTACCTAAATCGATTTCTTTTAAAATAAATAAACTATCCATCAGAGCTTTTCTCCGGGAGAGGTACGCAAAGCGGTCCATAATTTTTATGACAATAAAAATATATAATAATTGGTTTTATATTATGTTAAATTTTCGTTCCAAATTTACAATTGAATTGCAATGTGTTAAGGGGTAACACTACTGTAAATTTTCCAGAGAAACGTTGTTTTTTTACTGGCTCAAAATATGCTTTGAACCTTCTAGAATAAGGGGCAAGAGGTTTAATACCAGAAATATTTTATTTCATTGATTTTTCGAGCTCTTTCGCAAAAAATAAAATAATAATAATAATTGTGATTCAATTTCAATTTAATTTTATTTAAAAATAATCATAAACATCTGAAAAATTACTAAATCGTTTATGATAATAGAATTTAAAAAAAAAATTAAACACAAAGAAGATACAATTGTGAAATTTAAAAAAGACAATATACAATTTAAACAATAAACAAAAAACACAAGACAATTAAAAATTTAAGAAAAATTAAGAAAAAAGAAACAATAAGAAGAACAAGAGAAGCAAATATCAATTTTATACATTATATAAGAGATTTCTGAGGGTAGCCTCACTATCGTGGAAGATGTCCACATCCGAAGAGATGCGGTTTAGAAGGATTATTGCCCTGCCCACGGGCATTGCCTTAGGTAGACACAATAACAGAGCGTTTTAAATTTTAACGGTTAAAAATATTTTTTATTTCATACTTAAATACATATGTTGAATCACTTATTATATTACCTATTTTTCATTCCAAAATCAAAATCTAAAAACAAAAAACGCGCTTACTTTTTGTAATTTACAGTGTTGATATACCATAACGCCTTAAGCTTGAATATAGTGAATGAAAATGACAATATGGATAAATAATAATAAAGATTCGTATTAAATTAAAAGCGAACCATTCATTCAATTAGGGTGTGACTGCAGTTATCATTGATTATGATTTTATGAATATCCTACCAAGCTAAATAAATCGAATATTAATGGAGCGCGAACAACTACAACGGACGATGTTCTTGCTAATACGACACAAGGTTTAAAAGTAAAAGTCAATTGAGTGATGACACTGATTCCCTGAATGGTTAATTGCACATTAACTATGATAAAAAAATATTTATTCAATTTATTGCATACTTTTTAGGACCTACGAAAGCAAATTTACTTAAACACAGAAAACCACTAAACTTCAAACGTGTTCTGTAGTATTCTCGAACACATTCGACGAAAAGAACCAAAAATGTTATCTGTCATGATAAGATTGCAGTATATAAATTCCGTTTGCGTGGACATGCTGAATAGTTCAAGTTAAATATATATAATATTATCTAAATATCAATGGTAAAGTTACGTTGACAGCTTACGAAAAAAAAAAAAGATTACCGCTTTAAAATAATGTAATTTTAGTGAATCGGAATAGAATACATTACGTATTCTGGTCAAAACTAACTAACCATCACCCCGTTTGCCCGGAAGAGTAAGCAGAGATGATGGACCGCCACACTGCTTTGTCCTAAGATAACTCTCGAGCATCCTCCGCATTTATACATCGTAACACGTACGCTCGTTGATTTTTCTAAGTTTGAATGTGGCCGCCTTTTAGTAATTCATTAATTCAATTATACCATGTTTTCCTTGTCCGTCTTTGGCTTCATTTTCCATTCACACTGAGCATAATTTTTTTACCCATTCTTCTCTCATCCATTCGTTCTATATATCCAAACCATTTAAGTGATTATTTTTTAATTTGATTTATGGTGTTAACATCTAGCATACATTTCTGCCTTATTTCGTCGTTCAGTATTCTATCATACATCGTTTTCCTGCACATTCTTCTCAGTGATTTTGTTTATACGATATCTATTTTTGGTAAATAGCGAATATCGTAGTTTCTTGTAAGGTAACATTGGCACAGCGATACCTGCATCTTTCCAATACAAACAAAATAACAGAGTTGTGTGTTTGACCCAATCTGAAAACGGCGCTATAGAGTATATAGTAGACTCAGATAATGTTGCTATTGCCCGTTCTGCGAATATTGCTCTATCGAGGTCAGACTACTCCAAGTTTCGTCAGAGATGCAAGACGCGACACAGATACCGATGGAAGGTGCAAGGAGCAGACTTTTATTACAGATATTTATTGAATTTCATTAATTAATATAGATAAAAAAAAAACATTTTTTACAACATTGATTGAAGTCTGCTTAATTAATACGATTGAAAACGTCTGTTTTCTAGAAGTTTTATTATAGTTAACAAATTATCAAATGGGCATGTGGCGATGAGGTTCGCAACCCATCACACCGCGTTTCCCGCGGGGCGAAAAGAGAAGGATGGAGTGCCGCATCGGTTCAAGTGTGACAGTCCATTCTTTCTGCCTACCCTTTCGAGGAGACGGCGTGATGGTTAGTTAGTTAGTTAGTTAGACATTTGATAATGTCATTCTCATAAACTATGATATAATAAAACTGCTAGAAATAGACGTTTTTATTCGTATTCTTTTTTAAAAATGGAGTTTTACATCATTGTTCAAGAAACAATAGAATATGAAGGCTGGTTACTACAAAGGTGCTAAGTAGATTAAACATAAAATAGAGAAAAAAAGAAGAAAAAAACACTGTTTATTAAACACTAGTGCCGTGTAGTACGGGTGGCATCTTTAGGGCGAAGTTGGAACTACACTATATTATCAAAGCCCTTTGCGGATACTAGTATTGTTTAGTAATTTATTAAGCATTATATTTAAAAGAAATTTGATCAAATATAATAAATCTCTCTCTACGCACATGCGAAAGACGCTATATACCAAAAATATATAAGGCTGTGTACAAAAAAAAATATCGAGAATCACGCAAGAAACAGAGTATCGCGACTGTCCTCGCTATTTACTTTTTATACAAGAATCCACATAACATCGATGCATTTAAAATTCGCAAGGATTAAAAGCGCGGTGGACGATGATGTCACGATTTTTTGCAATTAAATTAATGTTCCAGAAATTTCGTCTAGAAAGATGTCGGTCTGAGAAATTTATGAATATACTACAAAAACACGTGGGAAAACGAAAAAAAAAAACAATATAACATATACATATATGATGTTAATAGTTAAACGATAATATTATAGGACTCGAAATGTTTTTTTTTATGTAGATGAAAAAGACACATTCTAGATATTTAATTATATATTATGGGAGGGACATATTACGTATGTCGCACTGTATTGAAATAGTACAATTAGATAAGTTTATAAATAATTAAAGAACAAGACTGTTAAAGGTTTTTATTAGTTTTATAGAACATAAAACCGTGTGTCTTGGTATCCTCATTGATAGAAAGTTTCGTCTACTATCCTGAAGATGGAGAATGCAATGATCTTCAAAACGTCATTCGAAGAGGATACCAAGAGACACAGATATACTCGTATGTAGTAAGATCTCTGAGAATATAATTCTAACAGCCGTGAAAATTACACTTATATGTATGTTTTATGAATTTAACATGGAAAAATATACGTGTAATTTTCAAACATATATTTATGACATCTCTACTAACATCTTACTATATGAATATTTAAAAACTAAGCAAATTATTTATGTATATTGAGTAATGTTTATTAATTTTAGATTTCTGTATCAAATGATCGATGATGAAATATTTTAAAATAATAATAAAAAAAACTTTAATAATAAGAACAAGTTGTGGAAGAAAACGGATAAGGGTTCACTTATTGTTAGATAATTTGGAAGCATGGAACGTATGTTCAAAATAATACATTATTTATTGAAAATTAATGTAAAAAATTAATGTAAACTTCCCGTTTACTATAAGTTTCATCAAATGTCATTTGATAATGTCCTAGGAAGGCGAAACATGTCACTTCCATATTATAATTAAACTTCTATAAAAAATTAATTTAAAATTATCTCATGTCGTTAGCACTGTGCAATTCCATAATGGTGAAATTTGTATGAATTAAAATACTGTTTTATGCACTTATTAGTTTATTTTTCTCGACATGTTTCGATATACATACCTTCATCATCATGAAAACGATATAAACTATACCGTTCTCTCGATGATGAAAATATAAAATATTCGAAACACGTAAAGAAAAAAATACTCAAAAGTGAAAAAAAAGAGTTCCAATTCTTAAAAAATCGTAAATAATACATATTGTGTTTTTGAAAATCATGTTCTGGTTCGTTACTATACAAATATATCTTGAAAACATTCTAGAACAACCTGTTGTATAAATCAAGGAGAACGATTGTACAGAGGAGTGTTCTCTCAATGCCACGAGTATTTAAAACTCATTGGATATTAAAAGTTCATTTATAAAACGATATGTGAAGTAATGATCAATTTTGAAAATTGTCGTTGTTAATTCGATATCCAGTAGGCTTAATTTTGTTATGCCGTGTCACATAGATTTTTCCCTTTGATGATGGTACGACATACGAAATGTTACGAAGCGAATATGTTTTCTCATGGTCACGGTGAATAGAAAAGAATAGGCGACGCGACGTAACTCAATAGGGACAGTGAGATAAGATAAAACATTCGCCATGCGTTAAACTCTATTTAAAAAGATACATATTGGACTTGGACTTGGATCTTCTGGCTTACAGAGTTTCAGCTCATGTGGCTATTCCTCTTACGTCTGATGGGAACATTGTGTGGCCCGGAGTGTTCCTCTGAAGGAGGATCGATTTTGGACGCTTGTGGCGGCTGGAGGTGTTTGGGTCGTAATATTTGAGAGGTCTTTTATTGTAGGATTAGGATGTGTAGGGAGTCCTTTGTAAAAACGTTCGGCGAGCTTCAAAATGAATTCATTTATCATCGGGATTCTCGATTCTAGGTGCAGTTGCGTGATCCTGGTCCACGGATAGCCTTATTATGCAGGATTTGGAGTTTTCGTATGTGACTCGAAGCTGTATAGCCCCAGATTGGGGTCGCATAAGTGAAGATCGGCCTTATGACCGTTTTGTATATCAGGAGTTTATTGTCGGTGCTTAGTTTAGTGTTTCTAGCTAACATATGGGTAGAGGGCTGAGATTGCTCTTGACGCGTTGACTTTATTTGTAGTGTGTGGCCTCCATATCAGCTTAGAATCCAATGTAACCCCGAGGTATTTGATTTTTAAATTTATATATTTATTACAATATATTATTTAAAAAAAATACAGAATAGAAAAATAATATATAAGGAAGGAACGAAAGACACATGAATGAGTCTTAAATAAATTTAAATCAAATGGGTAACATAGAGGCAAAGAAACCAGAAAATGAAGCGTGAGTTCAATTCTGTCGCGAATGCAGCACGCGTATCCATTAACTTTGCGGTCCCATGTCAATATTGGTTTTCACATAAATTAGCCTTAACAAATGTTTTACATTTGAACGACTGATTAGGACATAAATTAGATAAACAAATGACAGAAGATAACAAAAAGAAAATAATTATATTCCAGTGAGAATTCCAAATGTGACATCAGTAAGGCGGCGTTCTTTCCGGTAGCGATAAAATATTTTTTCACGAACACACATTTTTTTCTTCTTTGAATGGGTAAAGAAATTCAACGTCCGAATTGTGCTTGGAACCGGCATCATCAAAGGCATATTGGTTTTGCGTGAGGGAGTACATAACAAATTAATGACGGGGCTGCTGTGACTAACCAACCACCAGGAATAATAGACATATAAATTCCAAAATGTGGGGGTTCTGAATTCATTTTAAAAAGTTGTTATGAACTCTTTCCTAATCTGTTCAATGTTTTACTATCATACTTTAAAAAAAGAAGCTGTTGCTTACAAAAAACATTAGTTGGCTATTGTACAATAAGGTGTGTTTTCTATTTAGAATGTGCATAATTGCAGAAGTTCATTATAAAAACGAAAAAGAAAATGTTTTCGTTAGGACTATAATTTGTTTTAAATATATTAATATTTCAACTACAACTTGCTGACGACTACCGGTTTAGATTTTATCCGTAATTATGTAAGGCAATTACTAAAGCTATTATTTAGTACTTTAGCGATTAACCAGAGACAAGAAACGTAGATTTATTATTACCGGATGGCGGTAATAAATAATCAGTGGTCCAAATAAAATAAAATAAAAAACATAGAAAACAAAGTGAAGTTACTCAATGTGACCACTATGAAGCTTTAATTAATAAGTTGTTTAAATTCCCTGAGTGGTTTAAATCAAAAATGTATTGATTGTAATAAAACCTTTATTATAAATGACAATAGTTTAGTAGATACGAAACCGGGCCATTGATCTGACACGAATTAATTGTACACGAAAACTATTTGAATCATGGAATAACGAAGGGGAAAATTACTTGCATAAAGTAAAAATTTAAACAAAGAACAGGAAACGAAAGGGACAATGACTTGCATAACGTAAAATGTAAATATCAACCCAATATTTTAATTCGTAAAATGAGAATGAATACACATTTTAACTAACAGATGAAGGGGAGTAATGCTACAATTAGTTCATGTGTTTTTTTTTATGCCAGTTTAATATAATAGACAAATAAACGTATTATTATCAATTAACAATTATTTCAAATAAAACTTTGAAAAATATTAAATAATACAATGACATAATATATTAAACAATTTAGATATTATATGGACACCATTAAATATCGATAAATTGGTAACTTGTATTTCGATATATATTTACGAGAAAATATTTTTTTTGTCTAGAAATAATTTTTTTGCAAAAATAAATATAGTGAAAATAGGGATAACACCTCAGAAGTATCTTATGATACATTATGTTAGATAATGCATTAGCAAGGCGAAAAATGTCAATTCCATAAAATTGAATAAAACCTCTTGAAAACAGCCATTTTTATAAATATTTAATACGGAGTTTATGATTATTAAAATAACAATAAATATCTCAGATGTATTAAAATATTCGCTCCCAATATATTTTTTAATGTTTACGAAAACGTTCGTTTACTATTATAGAAGTTTTATTATAATTTATGGTAGTGACATGTTTCGCCTTTTAGAACATTTTCAAATATCTTCTAGAAAACAGATTTTTTTCATATTTTAACATCGTATTTGAAGTTTTACATAATTGTAAATTATTTGTACTTTTATTATCGATTCAAAGGGGAATAAAATCCATAATATTGGATAAAAAGAACAACAATTTTCTTATGAATTAAAACACTGTTTTTTTACTCTTACTTATTAGCGAAAAGGGTGATTTGAACATACTATAAACAGCTTTCTGCAATGTAAAAATTGCCCATATACAGGTATCAAGCAACTATAAAAAAACGCGAGATAAGGAAGACTGGATACCAGAGTGCCTGCTTATTATATATTGCTGATAAGAGATTATAATGTGTGTGAATTATGTTTGGCATGGAGCAGGTAGGCACTAATTGAATTGAGAATATTATGCCAATGACTCACCTTGGACTTGCTCCTTGTTGATGACGATTCCAGTGTGGTCTCCGCCGGCGACGTGCATTTTCTCGCTGGTCTGCTGAACTGCCCTCCGTTCCACTACGAGGGTGGTGGAGTTGGCCGTTTTGCACTTTGGCGTCATCACAATTTTCTCTTCAACATCAGACATTATGACTTATTTCTTCGACCACGGCACTAAATTAGTCACTGCAAAGAGACAACAACTTATTCCCAGATACACGCACAAATAATGATAGTATAAATATAGATCAAAGCAAAGGTTTGGGTTGTCGTGTTTTCGGCTAATTTTTCTCGTAACAGGCACGAATAAGTACAGTAATTTTAAAATACAAAATCATAAATAAAGATTGAAACAAATTCATATTTTAAATATGATACAAAAACAATTTATTTGAGATTGCATTACATTAGACGTTATAAATATAAACAATTGAAAAATCCGTTAAAAATATACACGCCGTAAACTGTAATTGAACAAACTATTGGAAACGTTATTTGCCGCCGGAATAAAAAAATCGATATTTTTAAACGTATTTGTAATTAATTCAAATGGTAAACATAAAAAAAAAACGCAGGATTTAACACGAATTTTACACTCACATTACTACACGCTACCGCCACAAGAAAGACAAAAACAAAACTGACATAAGATAGCGAAACATGACAGTCCGCGAATTGTACTTTTTTTTTTCAACTAGCATACCGACGGCTACATTTTGTTCCGAACATTCAATGTCGTAATATATTAAGTAGGTACTTACGGGTATTACAAATAGTGGGGTATTTTTAAATTAAGCATTCTTATCTGGAATTATAAGAAGACTTAAGCATTTTGTTAAATCTTTTTATTTAAATAATAATTATGGTTATATAACGCTCTCATTACAGAGAAATAAAAATATTTTTGTATTATAATAAGCAACTAACACCAGAAGAGGAAACGTTTCAAGTTTAAACAAATTATATTATAAATGTGATGTTTTTAGCAAGAAAAAAAAACTTTGCGGATCTTTTTCTTAAGCAGATTGATTTTTAAAATGTGTGTTAAAATAGAAAATACAATTATTAATGATTATTCAATTTATAATACTCTCAGTAATTTAAGGTTTGAGTTAAACATTTAAATGAATTTAATGAGTGGTGTTGCTGTGTAATACTAGAGAATTCCTTTTTTTTTTAATGTTATTGTTGTATTTTGTGAAATAGTTTAATCTATCTATCTATCTATCTATCTATCTATCTATCTATCTATCTATCTATCTATCTATCTATCTTCTATCTATCTATCTATCTATCTTCTATCTTCTATCTATATAAATAAAAGGCGACCTTCCGGGTGTGTGCGGACTATTTCTGAGGTTATTCCTGAGCTGATCCTTTTGAAATTTGGAGAATGGACTAATTGGAATTCAGCGGTCGTCATAGGCATATTTTTGTTATTAATCGAGCTCTAATTAACTTTATAAATTAATCAATTAATTGAAAATTTTCGTAGTGCAAACGAATATAGACCTTAATGTTCGTATCACCTGAGTATCAATCTTTTGAGTCTATATTCGTTTGACATGGTCTGGAGAGAATTCAGTCTCCATGTAATTTTGTGTAGTGGCAACAATGTGTTTTTCTTTCTGACAGTCCAATATATTGCGTTTTACTTTGGGATGTATAATACTTAATACGTTTTACTTATTACGTACTAAAATAATTGGTTGTTTAATTGGTACAGTCTATTTTATTGGCCATATTTTAATGTACATTAATGTAGACAGGTAATTATGCTTCCAAATTTTGGCGAGTATAATTTTTACGCGTCATTTGAGGTTATGCACGAAATCTTATTTTTTCGTGTGGCTGAAACTTATTCGTTTCTCTTACGTTCGACGGTGATTACTTAATGATATTCGTTTTCTAGAATTCTAGCCGTTCGATTGGTCACGTGGTCTCCTGTCAAAACGTAATTTACGTCGTAATATTTTGTAGGTATACTTATATTTCTAATTCATATATATCTTCAAGTTATTCTATTTTGCCGTTGAAATGAATACATATTATATTTCCGCATTACATATTTCAAAGTTATATCTATCTTCTATCTTCTATATAAATACTAAATTAGGTATATCGAATAGAAATGAAGTTACATATCGTTTTACTTACGTATTATTTTAGGTTATGTTATGAATCTACATGGAAAAACGTTAAATTCTAAGTAACAATTCTATGAATTGGTATAATCTATTTTAATAATGTTATTTTAATGTAAAATTGTTCTGGCAGGGCGATAACCTATATCTTTTGGATTAGACAATTTACTTCAGCTGTTTTAGTTTTAGTTATGCTGTGATAGGTAAACATATTCTTACATACAGCATTAGCTGCCTCAGTTGGAAAAATCCAGTAATATAACATTTCCAAATGGTCTGACGTTCCCACGCCAGTGTTTTTTTTTTAATATACTGCTCATTTTAATATAATTATTTGATTTTTGCAGAGATGCCGACGCTAAGGATGATACCAGGAAAGACTCTTTGAGATAGGGTGAGGAACACGGCTATCCACGATATCTTCAAGGTGGAAGATGTCGTGAGATGGGGCACGCAACGCAAGATACTGGCATGTATGGATCCCACACCTCACAATTCTATGAATTGGTATAATCTATTTTAATAATGTTATTTTAATGTAAAATTGTTCTGGCAGGGCGATAACCTATATCTTTTGGATTAGACAATTTACTTCAGCTGTTTTAGTTTTTCTCTGAAAAAAAAAATGCTGTGATAGGTAAACATATCCTTACATACAGCATTAGCTGCCTCAGTTGGAAAAATCCAGTAATATAACATTTCCAAATGTTCTGACGTTCCCACGCCAGTGTTTTTTTTTTAATATACTGCTCATTTTAATATAATTATTTGATTTTTGCAGAGATGCCGACGCTAAGGATGATACCAGGAAAGACTCTTTGAGATAGGGTGAGGAACACGGCTATCCACGATATCTCCAAGGTGGAAGATGTCGTGAGATGGGGCACGCAACGCAAGATACTGGCATGTATGGATCCCACACCTCACAATTCTATGAATTGGTATAATCTATTTTAATAATGTTATTTTAATGTAAAATTGTTCTGGCAGGGCGATAACCTATATCTTTTGGATTAGACGATTTACTTCAGCTGTTTTAGTTTTTCTCTGAAAAAAAAAATGCTGTGATAGGTAAACATATCCTTACATACAGCATTAGCTGCCTCAGTTGGAAAAATCCAGTAATATAACATTTCCAAATGTTCTGACGTTCCACGCCAGTGTTTTTTTTTTAATATACTGCTCATTTTAATATAATTATTTGATTTTTGCAGAGATGCCGACGCTAAGGATGATACCAGGAAAGACTCTTTGAGATAGGGTGAGGAACACGGCTATCCACGATATCTCCAAGGTGGAAGATGTCGTGAGATGGGGCACGCAACGCAAGATACTGGCATGTATGGATCCCACACCTCACAATTCTATGAATTGGTATAATCTATTTTAATAATGTTATTTTAATGTAAAATTGTTCTGGCAGGGCGATAACCTATATCTTTTGGATTAGACGATTTACTTCAGCTGTTTTAGTTTTTCTCTGAAAAAAAAAAATGCTGTGATAGGTAAACATATCCTTACATACAGCATTAGCTGCCTCAGTTGGAAAAATCCAGTAATATAACATTTCCAAATGTTCTGACGTTCCCACGCCAGTGTTTTTTTTTTAATATACTGCTCATTTTAATATAATTATTTGATTTTTGCAGAGATGCCGACGCTAAGGATGATACCAGGAAAGACTCTTTGAGATAGGGTGAGGAACACGGCTATCCACGATATCTCCAAGGTGGAAGATGTCGTGAGATGGGGCACGCAACGCAAGATACTGGCATGTATGGATCCCACACCTCACAATTCTATGAATTGGTATAATCTATTTTAATAATGTTATTTTAATGTAAAATTGTTCTGGCAGGGCGATAACCTATAATATCTTTTGGATTAGACGATTTACTTCAGCTGTTTTAGTTTTTCTCTGTTATGCTGTGATAGGTAAACATATT
Source organism: Lepidostoma basale (assembly GCA_022606425.2). Taxonomy (NCBI): domain Eukaryota; kingdom Metazoa; phylum Arthropoda; class Insecta; order Trichoptera; family Lepidostomatidae; genus Lepidostoma; species Lepidostoma basale. The sequence goes on from JAHDVF020000067.1 coordinate 416,550, forward strand.
CTTACATACAGCATTAGCTGCCTCAGTTGGAAAAATCCAGTAATATAACATTTCCAAATGGTCTGACGTTCCCACGCCAGTGTTTTTTTTTTATATACTGCTCATTTTAATATAATTATTTGATTTTTGCAGAGATGCCGACGCTAAGGATGATACCAGGAAAGACTCTTTGAGATAGGGTGAGGAACACGGCTATCCACGATATCTCCAAGGTGGAAGATGTCGTGAGATGGGGCACGCAACGCAAGATACTAAGATACTGGCATGTATGGATCCCACACCTTGATATGTGCAAGACAGATTGTTATATTTATGAACTAATTTTGAAATGGTATGTACAGGTTGGAGTAATTGGTTTAATTCCACTATTAGAGGCAGAACAGGAGTGTCGGACATCATCGGAAGAGTGGCAGCGCTAAAATGGCATGCCGCTCGCAGCCCTGATGATAGATGTACTGTAACCCGAAACCCAGGACGTCCTCAACTTCGATGGAGGGACGACATTGGATGCGTGTTGCCCAGGATCGACAGACATTGAATCAGATGGAGGAGGCCTACGCCCAGGAGTGAACGGATATAGACTCATGATGATGATGATACAAAACATTGAAACACCTACATTCAACATTTTAAATATTTCTGGAATGGGTAAAATTCTGCAACAATGAAAGTTCATTGTATGGAATGAATGCTTTAAATTATCAACTGATTTCTGTAGAATCACACTCCAAAGGAGAATTGATTCAATGTATATTTCCAGACATCACACAAATTTACAAATTTCGTCATTGGTTAAGTGAATGTGCATTATTAGCTTCATCTAATGGACATCAAAATCAAGAGTTTTGTTTCTCTAAACATTGTATTTCTAAGAGCATTATTATGACCTTGAATGGTATATGTATGAATGTTTTATGCAAATGTGATATAGTATATTTATTTGTTTTTTTTAATTTCACTTAAAATATTAAGGAAAAAATTAAGACTGGACGTTACAAAAATGGTTTAAAAATAAAGCTGAAAAAGATAAATATTAACTTTTTTTTGGGTGGCATCTTTAGGGTAACGTTTTAACTACACTATATTATTAAATCATAACGCGCTTTTGCACAGCTATGTTTAAGACCAATTGGCATCAAAAACTCATTTCAGACTTTTTGTAAACTTGCCACCTTGGTAATGCCCAGCCTTCAATTGTTCAATTCACATTAGTATTATTCAAGTTCACAGCAAGTTTGCTTGGATTAAACAAATGTTTTAAAGATATGAACTGAATTAGGATACACACATTCTTACACCTATACACATGTCATTTTATCCAATAAAATCATTGATATTGAACTTTAATTGTATTTCTTTAATATATATTGGGTGTATTTATATACTCTAATATAGCAATAGCGAAGCGTTGCCGGGTCAGCTAGTACGTAATATACAGCGGACACAATCCTACGACAGTATTGTTGCTTAAAGGATAGACATATCTTATAAATATTTTCTACCATTTCTTATTAAATGTTTTTGAGAAATTAAAATTTTTCCCTAATATTACAAACAAATCTATTTTTTGAAACATATTCAATAAAATAAAGTCTGGAATATGGATGTCTGGTTATGATCTATTAATACCTATCTAAGAAAAAGTGTGGCAGTTCATTCTTTGTGCCTACCCCTTCGGTGATACAGCATGATGGTTAGTTAGCTAGTTAGTTAGTAAGAATAATAAAATACCTTGTTAAATCTTCTGTTGTTCTCAGATTCTCTGTAAGGTAACCACCAGGAGAAGTCATATGACATGGAAATGAAGAAGAAATGTGGCAAATAAAAATCAGAATTATGTATTTGAATTTTATTATTTACAAAAAATACGAAGGATGAAATGAAATCCGAGTTATCAATTTAAGTACATAGAAAACACACAAGTCAAATTTCGTTACATAAAAATCACTCTATTATGACAAGACTTACAATAAAAAGATACTTTTTTTTACATAAAAATAAAAAATACATAATAAAAAAAAAATACATCCTCTGTAAACATTGAACTGTAAAACCTAAGAAAATAATTTTGTATTAAAAAAAAGGAATGAAAAATAAACTAAAATTGTTTATTACAAATTAAAAAGTGATTTACGTTTTTGTGGTGGTTAAACTAATAGCACAAATAATATTTTTGAAGAAAAATGAATGCTTCGGAGCGTGCAAGATATAATATTAAAATGCTTTTAATATTTTTTCTTCAAACAATCGTGTATTATAAAAACGAAAAAAAAAAACAACTAATTTGAGTTGTTGAAAAAAATAGGAAACTGTTTGGTAATTTTAAACACAGAAATTTCGTATGAAAAAAAAACAGATATACTTGTTTATCCTATATTGTTGAAATAATTACTCTTAAAATTAGCTATCATACAATAAGTAAGTAGGTAGTTGTGGAAAACATTTATATTTTATTACATAAGAGAGTTTATAAATAGTTTACAGTTTTTTAAAAATATATGAATATAATGTGTTGAAATGTAGGATTCATTTGTATCTTTTACCAAGTGCAGTACAAATTATTTTTATAAGTGAGACGTGTTACTAGGATTTGAGTACCTTTGAATTGTCATAATTTTTCTGTACAATAATTCAATCTATCGTTTCAAATGAAATCAAATCCACTGTTTTCATATATTATAATGTGGTCACTATTTATATATGTCAATAGGTATGTACATATTATAATAAGTAGTTATATGTAAATAATACGCAAATTGTTTTACATTATGTGTATTTGATTACTTATGTAATGTAATTATACCTGAACGTGAAATATTAAGATGTAAGAAAATAATGTGATATAATATTTAAGATATTATGCACAGTGAATCTATGGCTAAAAGGCAACAATATCAATATAACTATACTATATCTAAAAGCAATATGTATGCGTAGTTATTTTTGTATTCAAATAAGTTGATTGTATAAAAATAAATATTATGTAGTCTATTATTAATGATAAAATATTGGCAAATTCACTTAAAAATATAAAAGTACTCCTTAAGCCTAAACTGAAAATTAATATAATAATGAATAGAATTCGAGATACCATGAACATATGCCAAAAGTTAAGTATGTTTGAAATGTACTTATTTTGTGGAAAAGCAACCTGTATGTATTATCACAACACTTTGGTTTATTGTGTACCAATGTTTTGTTTGGTACTTTGAACAAAACTGTAGAAGTGAATTAAAATATATATCTTCACATTTAAGAATAATAATAAAAACATCATGATTGAATAAAATTATAAAGTGATCTTCCATAAACAGTAAACTGTCGAGTTGTGACGAGGTTCTCTTATCCCAAAGTATTCAAATTAAGTGGAATATTTTAAATGTAACTCTGAAATGGGGAATCATTCAATGATAGAAGAAGCAATCCTTTTTTTCAATAAACTTATTATACATATATTTGAATAAAAAATAAAACAGAAATGCAACAGTCGCTATACAAAGTGATATTAGCAACTATCTGTTTAATTTGTATACATAAATATTAATGTCTAAATCATGGGTTGTGAGATGTTGGCGAAAATAAAAGCCATTCTGTTTGGAGCTAGTACTATGGACAGCTCTGCTCTAAGACACAATGTGGTTAAAAGGTGATTCATTTTATTTAAACCGGACAATTTGAATAAGATTGTCAGGTTAAATGAAGCCAAAGATGGGATGGGAAGAAGCATAGGTATACACAGGTCTCAGAATCTTATCTTACCAAAGGACACTGTATTTCATTGAATGCAGATGTTCTTGGTTATTTGAGATTAGTTTATAAGGGCACTTTTGTACTTAACCTTGTTTTATATTATTACAAATTAATACAGAAGTACCATTACAAAATATTATGACGATGTTTTATGGTTAATAAATACAAATAAATATGTAACGTCTTGAAATCCGCATGTTGAATTTTCTAACAAGTGCATCGCATCTAATATTTATAATACATTGACTAACAAGCAAAACTGAAAATTGTACATATTTTTTATAGATCTATCAAACACCCTAAATGAACTATTTCATGATTGTCAAAATTTAATGCAATTTAAATAAAATTTATATTTCCCTACTGAAAACCAAATTGATGATTAAATATTGAAAAATGAAACTGAAAAACAAATAATAAAAAAAATATGTATCATAAATAGTGAACTTCTGCAATTAGTGATGATAATTTTGTTTATTCAATGCGTCATTTTATCAATAATTTTGGTTTAAGTAGTGTATGAAAAATACTTCATTTAATTCAAATCATTTTCGCAATAAAATATGTGAAAATATTGAAGACTAGAAGTAAACACAAACACATTTATAAAGAACTCACCACGAGGAGCCTTATACAAAATAAATGTATAACAATGATTTTATGTACAGTTTTATTTAAACTAAGCTTTGAATACAATGAGTAGACCTACAAAAATTTGTGTAATAATTTTAAATTTTAAACTTTAGTGCACAATTAGTCAAGTGTTGATTCAATAGTTTAGTGCAAAATTCACACTAATTAATAAATGCATGCGTTGGCATTGAAACAGCGAGTCAGACATTTTTTTACAATATTTTAAATAAATAAGAAAAATAATAAAAAAAAACATTTGAGCAAAATTGTACTTGGTGAAAAGTGGCACAGATGTAAAAAAAAAGGAAAAAAATAACAAATGATTTATTTCTTGCATATTAAATAATGTCGATTCAGAAATTATTTTTCAAATAAACATAGCGAACCAATTTACAAACACGGGCCTTCTCTCATATTTGGAAGTTGTGAATGAATTTGTCTATCTTGGATCGCTGATAACTGACCAGGGGGGATGCGAGAGGGAGATTCGACGCAGAACCCAAATGACTAAAATTGCCATGACAAAGCTCACCAAGTTATGACAAGACAAAAATATCTCCAACAAGACCAAGATGAGACTGGTTCAAACCCTTGTTTTCTCAATATTCCTTTATGGTTGCGAGTCTTGGACTATGCGAACATCAGAGAGGTCCAAAATTGATGCTTTCGAGATGTGGTGCTGGTGATGAATGCTGTGTATACCCTGGACGGCAAGAAGAACAAACCAGTCAATCATTGACCAGCTGGGTTTCAAGGCAAGACTCTCGCGGATGTGCTCTCAGAGAGTGCTGAAATATTTTGGACACATAGCCCGGAGAGATCAGTACAACCTTGAGAAGCTCATTATCATGGGCAAAGTGGAGGGAAGGCGACCACAAGGATGACCACTGAGCCGCTGGTCCGATCAAATCAGGGATCTGACTGGTCTCTCATTAGCTGCAGCCTGGAGACTGACGGGTGACAGGAGCGCATGGCGTGCTATGGTCAATAGTTTACAGGATGGACACGTCCCTCAAACATGAGGAATACGACTGAGAAGAAGTTAAGTGCTATCTGTCTTATTTTACGGTGTGGAAACATGGACCTAGACAAAAGCTATCACCATAAAGCTGGATGCCTTTATATGTGGATGTATCGTAGAATATTTTAAAGTATCATGGACAAAAAGGAGTCAGGAATGAGGAAGTACTGCTGCAACTGAAGAAAGAAAAATAAATTATCGTGATCACAAACACAGAAAACTGGTTCCTTCAGGTACGTTAAACGATAAATACAAAGTGCTGCAACTGGTAAATTAACAGAAAAAGAAGTATCAAGAGAAGAAGAAAATCTAGGCTAGAAAACTTCGGAGAATGGTTCAGTTGCATCACAACATCCCTTTTTAGAGCTGCTGTAGCAAAAGTGAAAGTAGCTATGATGATGTCCAATGTCTGATAGGAGAAGAACAAAAAGAATATTTTCATTCCAAATAATTTGTGCAAAATGGAATACAGTAGAACGCCGTTCATCCGGACATCAGTTAACAGGAACATCAATTATCCAGACAAGCCAAGATGATGAAGTGCAAAAAAAAGACGAGGAAATCTTGTTAACCGCCCTACCTTTGGGTTATTTTACGAGAAACGTGCAAAAAACAAGCAGGTTTTTTATTAATGAAATTTAATTATATACTAATTTTACTTTTTAAAATTACGAAACGTCAAATACTCGACCGCACACTTCGCCTGCCCCTTGTAAAACTATCATATTTATGAAGGGTTGTGCTCAAGTTTTGATGGCACACACGCCTATCCCTAAAACTTTGTACATTTTAGGTACATTACTTTTTCTCAAGCCCGTACGTGATACGGGATATCGTAGAATGGTACAGTCAAAGTGAACGTATCACGTACGTTCAAATAGGTAGGGTGGTTAAAATTACCTGGAAAAATTGTTATCCAGAACACCTCCTGTCCCAATTAGTCCGGATAAGCGACGTTCTACTGTGATTAGATGGCATATTATTGGTTTTAAACTATAAAGCATACATATAAACAGCCAAATTCTGTAAGAAATGAAATTTGTATATACGAATGTACTTTGCATATAATTATTGAGCATAATATTAAGTTAACTATTTACATTTTCTATACAAGAGCATTGCAAGTTTGTTTACATGTTATGAATATTAAATAGTATTTTGATATTAGGTAGATATAGCAAATGTGTTATGCACGGAATTAAAACACATTGTTGATCTAGCACCTTTATCCACATGCGAAAATAAATGTCTTTATTTATATTATTACAAATTAATCAGATGCAATAATATATTTAGTATGATCTCAAAAATGAATTCTGTACATGATTTATGTATTAGTAAAATAAATATATAATAATAATAACACAACCAGAAGAAACTGCAATAACGTAGTCTCAACCTATTTTGTGAAAAAAATAAAATAAACAGTTTGTTGACATACAAAATAACAAAAATAAATAATTATGAATTAACTTACAAAATTTTATACAAAGAACAATCCTTTTTGTTTGGGATTACGTGTGGAATACAAGGTTTATGAGGTGTATTTACAAGTTAGAAAAGGTAAATAAATAATATTAGTAACGTAAACTGGAATGAGTTTGGAAGTGCAAATCTTGGAAATGCAATTTTCGTTGAGCCGTAAAATGGAAAAAACAAAAAAATTCGATGTCCTAAATGAAGTAAAAAATATCTTAAAATATTTACTAGATTAATTAAATAAAATTAGTAAGCATTATGTAGTGTGTTTACACATCTCACTTTGCTTAAATTTGACAATTCTTAAAAAGAAGCGTTAAAAAAATCTAATTTGGCACAGCTACTTTCAAAACAAAATGTTATGTTCTTTTTAGAAAAATACATCAAGATCAAAACTCTCCCAGTTAACATTCGTGACTACACATTATTAAATTTAGAATTTGATAATTCGCAATAAAAAAAAACTACAAATATTTCGATATTTTAACATGATACGTATATTGCTTTTGTTTATAATTGCAAAATTACAGTAGCCCTTCTCAAAACACATCTTTTCATATTTATTACAAAATTAAATAAACATACTTATTGCACTTCATTTGAATGTTGGATCATATGAACCGAAAACGAATCTTTTGTTATTTTAAAAGATTATTAAAAAATATATGTTAATTAATCTGAATAGATATGATTGATGGAATGCACGAATTAATGCATATATAGAACACAACATTAATAAAAGTTACACATATTTAAACTAATTTCATATAATAACTCCAACACCATACTAACATATTGAATTATTAAATAAACGAAAATATTAGTGTTGGGTTCAAATCTGTTAATATTGATTAAATAAAAAAAACAAAATTAGATTAAAAAAAAAAGCACAACACAAATGCAAAATAAATGCAGATTATTTTTTTAGAGTTCGTGATGTCATTTAATACTGTTTAAATACTCAAATTTCAATTAATATTTAAGTTTCCATGATCCAAAAACCTGATAAAAAATAAATAAATAATATAATGGACTTATTTCAAATGTACGGAAGCAAGTAAATACAATTATATAAGTAATAAAAAAACCCTCTTATATTACAATATTACTGACTTAACAACCATATTATGTGAAAAAGTATTAAAAATAATCGGTGACTATTTAGTTTGCGTAAACTGTTAAGGCATACTCGATCAAATAAATATTACTCACTCAAATCTTTTCAACAACCAAACATACCCCCATAATAACGGGCCACATGCTTGAAAGTAGGCGAATTTCTCTCACAAACCTTTTGAAGATTAAAAATAATAATTAAATAGAGTAAAACTCCAATTATCCGAATCAATTGGGACTGTACCCCAGGACCAGGAAAAAGGGGGTGTATTTGAATTAATTACTGTAATTTTTTAAAGAAAAAGAGCTTTTTATCAATTAAATGAAAAGGCAACACTTTGACATGTTAAGCATAGTTTCAAGTGCTATATCGTACTGTAAATGAAAGTCATTGCATGCTGAACCTCTCAGTCGAAGTAAGCCGTTTGACTGTCATCCATTTTCGGGCAACCAAGTCACGCATCCGCTCGACAGTGAGAAGTTCGATGTGGTCACACTCGGGCTGACTCTCCATCCACTTCATTGAGTTTCAAGGCCGGCAAATGCTTTACTAGCTGATGGTCCTGTGTCTGCTTCGACAACTTCGACATTAATTTCATCTTCTTCCTCGACACTTTCTTCTCTTACACTTTCAATAAGTTCATCATAATTTAGAATTTGAATAGCGGTGCTTAGACAGAATTATTATTTTGCGAATTGCAGTACATTTCCATCTTAATAATTTTTTTCTGAAATTCTAAAAGCGATTTGGATAATCAGCCATAATCGGAGTTCGGATAATTGGAGTTGTACATATACCTTTGCATATAGATTTTAAGACAATAAAACTGCAATTTTCCTAATTAAGAATAAATTTTCAATCATCAGCGAGGTGTATTATTGCAAACATTATCAAAATATGCAATCCTATATCTTTACACATTAATATATTTTATGGAAGAAGGATTTATTGTGAAATTATTGCTTTTATATTTTATTTTATTTATTGTATCACCCTTTAAGTAAATATTAAGAAGGCAAAATATGCCATTAAATGATAATGTAATAAAACTTTAAAGAAGTTTTAAAATGCGAAAGAAATAATAAAATCAAAATTAAACAGGTTTTCATGTTTCTAATAATAAAAAAAAAAAATGTGATCTGTAGATTTGCATTGAGTAGCTTGTATAAGCAAGCTTATTAGACAATATTGTAGGCTGCAGATAACTTCTGACATATTATATCCTTAAATCCAAGAACTGTATTTTATTTTTCATTATTAGTTTGTTTGCGATAAAATTGTTTGTTGTAGATTAACCCCCATTGGTTGCCGGTATTTTTTGATTTACTTTGCCAGAAATGCCTCGATTTTGGAGAAAATAATTCAAAAGTAAAATTTGTTATATAATTTATACAGTCTGTACAATGTATAAATTAATTTATATATTTTGTCAGCTCGTTTGAGAGGTGTTCATGTACTTCTGGGTCGAGAGCAATTCATAAACTTATTACTGTAGTTTCGTACACACGGTGTGTAAAGAAAATTGTACAGCCAGAAGCCGCCATTCTTGCAATTGTCAAATTTGTAACCGTGCCATAAATATAGCTTTATCTTGGGTGTCCAAAAATATCGGCAGCCAAGTCTAGACACTATGAGTAATGTTTAGTAAATTTATGTGATCTATACAAATCAATTGTTGTTTTTACCCCATGCGCATTAACTACAAAAGCAACAGTTTTCATATACTTTTACTGAAACACTTTTAATTTATATATGGTTTTTTAATTCTTACTATGATTTTTTAATTTAAAATATATACAAATCGTAAATCTGTACGATCTGTACGTATGATTCTTTTATAAATCATGGATTAATCGGATTTGGCATTTCTCGCTAGCGTAGCAAAACTAAATATATCGGATTTCGGCAACCAAAGGGTTAAGAGGGTTGCAGTCTACTGGTCGAGGAAGGGAGCTGTGAGCGAGCTTGGGCGGGGGCGCGCCCGGGGGGTCACACGCGCGTGACACACCTCTCCAGTTTGAGCAGCTCAGCCTGCAACGAGACGCGCAGCTCCGCCTCACGATGGAGCTGCTTGTTGAGGGCTGACAGCGCTGCGCTGAACCTCTCTTCCTGCGCCTCCACAACACGTTCCAGATTCGCAACCTTCATTAAACAAATGATAGAATGATCACCATTGAACGGTAGACAAAGATTGAAAAATTTATGCTCATACGACATAAGAGTAGGCAGTCTATTATTAAAAGAAGGCGTTATATTAAGTTAACTCTTCAAATGCAAAATTTTGACAGGGGAATGATAACGATCATCATTGCCTAACATATGACCAACAAATGTTTAATAAAACACTTTCTTTGTGATAAATAGTGGATCTCGCTCGGACAAGCATATAAGAGAGAGATACCATACATTCGATAGATTTTCTGCGCGGTATCTCTTGAGCACATGAACAATAAAGTGTGTATTAATTTCAAATTTCATAAAAAAAATTAATTACAGATAATAGTATTTTTTGGTTAATATATCCAATTTATTACATTATTACAATATTTATTAAATGATTTAAATTAAGAAAATAACATTAGCAATAATCAAAAGAAGCATTTTATGGGAAATATTTTTTACAAATTAAAGAAAAAGTTTAAACACAAGTTTTCACTTGTAAAAAATGCCTCAAATTATTTTTTTCAGTGAGCAAATTAAATAATTTTATCTTGTTTGAAAGGTTGATAAAAAAAAAAACTTTTGGGTATTGGCTGTCTAAAGTACAGTATACAAACAAACACAAACAAACCATCACGCCGTTTCCCCGCAGGGGTAGGCAGAGAGAATGGACCGCCACACTACTCTATCCTGGCAAACCTCTCTAGCTTCGTCCACATTCATACATGCACGTCGATTCCTCCGACTTCTAACATGCCATGTTTTCCTCGGTCTGCCTCGACTTCGTACCCCATTTACATCATTAACATATACTTACATTAGTACAGTATAAAATGGTTATATTCTTAATGGAACATTATAATGACTCACCCTTTCATTTAATTGAGCTATGAGAAGTTGCTCAGGTGTGCCATTCATCTCTGAACTCTCACCTGGAATTATGCGAGAAACATAAGCATAAACATATCAAGTTTTTATAAGTAACAATAGTAACACCATACAGAATGGAATAAAATGCTTACCATTGGAATGTAAGACTTTGTGATGAATTTCTTTACTAGAGGCTAACAATTTGGCCAACAATGGATCAGCCTCATTTTTATCGTCTTGCAGTTTACTGTCCAGCAGGTTAACCGTGTGTTTCGAGCCAACGCTAGACTGAGAAGTGTCATCACCGTGGCTGAGATTAGAAATGGGCCGTATTACGGGCACCGGGGACGCCATCTTGTTGGTTTGGAGCAAGGAGGGGTCGAAAGAGTTTCTTCCAATCAGAGAGGGCTGGATAGGAGTGGTTGTGCTTCGCAGTACTACATTGGCCGTGCTGGAGATGGAGGTTCGCAGTTCATTGCTGGACACTTTGTTATTGGTTTCCAAATGTGTTGCCCGAGAGGTTATGGTTGAAAATGATTTTGTTAGGTCCGTAGGATTTTCTGTATGTGATTGAACCTGTAGAAAAATAGACATATTAAAAACAATAATAAAAATATACAATATTTTCAATACCCCCCATTTGCGTTTTCCCTCTTTTTAAGTTTTTTCTCAGTCCCTTAAAAAAGGTAAAATAAGGGTTTCACCAGTGGTGTGCCTAGGGTCAACCAGTAAAGCAAGCCCGTCAAATTAGAAGAGGGTAACGATAATGTATTTTTGAAGATTAAAGATATGATAAAGTGATTTTACAGCATGACAATGCTCGACTCCATGTTGCGAAAGTGGTCAAGACATACTTGGAAACTTTGAAATGGGAAGTCCTACCCCACCCGCCGTATTCTCCAGACGTTGCTCCCTCGGATTATCACTTGTTTCGATCAATGGCACACGGCCTAGCTGACCAGCACTTCCGGTCTTATGAAGAAGTAAAAAATTGGATCGATTCGTGGATCGCTTCAAAAGATGACCAGTTTTTTCAACGCGGGATTCGTATGCTGCCCGAAAGATGGGAGAAAGTAGTGGCCAGCGATGGACAATACTTTGAATCATAAATGTATAACCAGTTTTTTACGATAAAGCCTCGAATTTCGGGAAAAAACGGCGGAAGCAAAGTTATACACCTAATATAATAATGTATGTATTTACAAATACGAGAAGAAATATAATTAACAAGAAATAAGTTGTAAATAGGCAATAATAGAAACACTAATTATAAATAAATTATAGTAAAAAAATTACATAATCTTTCTTTTCATAACATTTCTGCACATAACGTAAATGACAGATAGCATTCATTAACAGAAGTTCGTGACACATCGAATAGTAACATACTTCAGAGTGATAAAGCCCGGCTTTTCGACTTGTATGGAAGTACCGCCACTGGGTTTCACTGTAATATATTGAAATATTTTAACAATAAATTATATAGGTACTAGATTATTTTAATTCCTATCACAGTAAAAACGAAAGTGGTTATATGAGTACACAATTATAAACTAATTTAACAACCATATTACAAAATATATATAAAACAAAAAAAAGATAATACAGCGAGAATCAATTTACCTCTTCTAATGTCTCAATCTTGATGGCGTTAGACGAGAGTGCGGTCATGCTCTGAGACATCTCCAGGGGATTGGGCGCAGGGCCCTTTTCGCTCTCGGTTCCTGTGGTCCCGGATTCCAGGATCTTATCACTGCTCCCTGAAAGCCGCCCATGATGCATTTCCGTCTTCTCCATGTTGCTTGAGTCGGCGGCAATGGTTTTCGAACGTCCGATTTCAGCGATGGGAGAGGTTTTTCTTGCTTGGTTCAGCTTCAACTCTTCCATCCAAGGTGCGCGGTGTTTCTCCCACTCGCGAGCCTTGGGCTTGATTTCAATTTCTTCAGGGACTTCAGCTAAATTTGAAAAAAGTCAAGTATTTAAAGGGATCGAATTAAATAAAAAGGCACATAACCTTTACATATTATATATGCTGAGGATTAAGAATAATCAATATGAATATTATGTGACACTAGAAAGAAAAACCAAATTAAAAAATATAGAAGATTTATGTGGATATACCAGAAGAAATCAGAAATGAAAAATATGTAAGTAGAAATAAAAATAATGACATAATAACCTATTGATGTGTAAATTAATATTTTGGAGTTTTATTAGAATAAGTGATATGTGTTAAATACACGTAAGTTTTTCATTTAAAAATGAATGAGAATCTTCAAAACAAAAAAAAAACCCAAAGAAGATGTTAAAAAAATAACGGTGTGTTGTCATGATATTATTGTTTTGTTGAATCATTCTTTACATTATTACAGCGCAAGCCAAATCTATCAACGTAGCTAATGTATCGCCATTTTATTGTCACGTGAATTCTACACCAGACCAAAGACAGTGTGACAATCACACTGGCATCGCCGGGAATCAATCCTTCGGTGTGGCAGTCAAAACACTTATCACTCGGCTACGAAGGTCGCCATAGGCCATTAGCCAGATGAATCATCATCAGCCATTAGTCATCCAGTGTTGGATCATCCATCCCTTCTTGACTTCCACAACTCTCTATCCCTCGCCACTCTGTGCCATTGATATTAACCCTCCCTTCCCTGTGATCGGTATCTTCTACACGTTGCTTCTAATAACCATCAATATCTCTATACATTTAATAAATACAAGGTTAAGATTATAGGTATTCCTCCATAATATATTTACGCATTGATTAAAAAAATAATATTAATAATAATCAGAATTCATCTGGTACATCGGAGGTATTTTGTGAACATCGGAAAAAAAATTCGTAGCGCTGAGTACGCGACACAATATTCGCATCTCACTCTTGCGTCCCGCCGCCTCCGGCAGTCGCTTTCGGGCTTTCAACCAGAGCGGACCTATGCCCGTTCCGTGAGCGTTGCCAGATGTTTTTTTTAATGTTTTTAGCAATCAAATCTCAATAATTATAATTTTATACTTCTATTATAATTATATAAGGGGATTAGCTATGAATGTTCCTATTTTTCCGATTTAAAATTGCTAATTTTTTAATGCGTACTGACTACCCTACACCGGAATCCACGTTTTTATTTTAGCACCGTAAGGGAAAGGTGAATAAATGTTTATAATTATTAAATACAATTACCTGGTGCTGGTGAGTGGGTACTACCATTGGTCAAGGGAACGTCGTCCCGTATCACTTGACTGGGAGGCCGGCGACGAGGAGCTTTTACTCTGTAAATAGAACACGAGGTTTGTTAAAAGATATCACAATGAGACTAGGCATATAGGTAAAGAATAAAATGTAACACAATATGATTATATCACATTTTTATTATAATAAATACGGAAGACCTTCATTAAACCATTTTTAAAAACATACATTTTGATGTTTGGTTCAAAAAACTAAAAAATTAAAAAACAGTTTAATCAACATAAAATCATTTTCACTGGCAAATTATATTTTAATGGGTATCAAAATATTACACATACTTAACCCATTAGAAGGGGGAAATTTACAAGGCAATGATTATATGTCTTTTTATAATTTGAATAAAGTTATATTTACACTTGAGGTTAGAAGGTCACCTTCGAAACATGTGTGAAATATTTTTGTTTGTAAAACTATTTAATAAATAAAGTGGATAAAACAGTGTTATAAAATCTTCCTTCTTATTATTTGTGTCGCTGCTGTTATGCCTTTAGAGTTATTGCAGAGTTTAATATGTGGCAAATGCGGCACCAACAAAAGATTGTGCGGTTAGTTGAAATGATGAAGTATTCATTTACCTCCCCGCTCTGGGGTCGTTGAGCAAGGAGCTCCTCTCGACTTGGTCGAAGTTGTCTCCAGTGGGTGCAATCTGTGGGGCTGCGGATGGGAGGGTGGTTGCTGCGGGCGAGGAGTGGTGTGCGGGAACGGCGGTGGGGGAAGGCGAGACAGAACGTAGGATAGGCTCCCCTGATTGCTTGCTGCTCGACACTCCGTCGGATACGTCCAACGTTTGTTGCGGCTGCCCAATTAGCCTGGAGATACAATAAATATTTCAGTTGGTAATTATAAAAAACACATTCTGTGAGGTTGAGGTTAATACAAAATAAAATATTGACTGTTGAATTAATTTTTTTTTGTTTATGTATCATAATTCATTATTTTTTTTATTTTATTTTGAATACAAAATTTCATAGAAAAACAGAAACATCTTTCCGGAAATGGCAAATCATTGTGCGAATTCATTTTTATGCACAAGGGTTGGCATTAGAGCTTCAACGTTGTTTCAGTGATATAATACTTGACTAGATATTGTTTATTTAGGAATCTGGCATACATCCCCGTCACTATTATTCAAAATCTCAAATGTGTCCACTGCATCATTAAGGCTAAGAACCCAAGTGCTACGGCATTACCAATTATATAATTAACAATATTTATTTAAAAGCATTATTAACACGTAATCTTGCACCTACTGTACACTCCCGATTTTCAATGGATAAACACAAATGAGTCGTACTTTCAATTGAACAAAAACTTGAAATAATTCAAAAGTTTGAAAATGGTGCAACCGTTAAATATTTGTTGACTCATATAATATTGGTGATCAAACTATACGGGACATCATTAATAAAGAGAGAAAATTTATAGATTTTGTGGGAACATTGGATAGCGCCAAAGGCATGATCAGTAGAAAGACTATGAAGTTGTCATCTTACAAAGATCTCGATGATGCAATGGTTTTGCGTTTCCGCCAGTCAAAAAGTGTGACGCTGTCAACTCGTGCATCTTACTTAACAAGTCGGTATACATATGTGTATATAGCGCAGTTTTAAATTTCTCATTATTTAAATTCTTTTCATGTTTTCGGATTAACCGGGAAATCGATTATACAGGATTTTTTTTCACCATCAATCCTGTAAAATCGGGAGTATACTGGATAGCCGTAGTTTTGTTTCATTTTATCTATCCTTCACATTGAATCTGCATTCGCTTGTTTATTTTGTTTTCTATTCTTGTAATGTGGCTAGCCCATTTCAACATTCTTCTTCTTCTTCTTCTTTTTGTCCTGTCACACCTCCGTGGTGCATAGGGCCTCAAGGAATCTTCTCCACCCGACTCTATCGCATGCCTGATGCTTAACATCGTCCCAAGTGAGACCTGCTGCCTTAACCTCGCCCTGCAGGGTTCTTCTCCAGGTGGCTCTAGGTCTGCCTCGCTTTCTCTTTCCCCCCATAGGGGACCAGTCTAGTGCGCCCTGAGCGATGCAGGCTGGGTTCCGTCTCAGAGTGTGACCGATCCACTGCCACTTGCGCCTAGCGACTTGTTCTCTAATTGGCTTTTCGCCTGCCATGGTCCAGAGAACGGCATTTGACACTGTTTGGGGCCAATAGATTTTGAATATTGAGCGAAGGCACCTATTTATAAACACCTGGAGTTTACCAATAACGTCTGCGGTAGACTTCCAAGTCTCACATCCGTACAGCAGTACGCTTTTAACATTTAATATTTGACTAATTTTTAATATTTGACTGTTTAATATTTGACTAATTAACGTTTAATATTTGATTAATTTTTTTTCTTCGATCTTCCTCAATTTCTAGTTCCATTTAGATCATTTACATATACTTTCTTTACTATTATTCTTTTTCCATGTACCCAAACTAATATTAACGACGCTTTCATTATTTTTTTCATAGCACTCACCGCATTCACTTCTTATATTTGCATTAGACACTATCATATACATATTTACGACACATTGAAATTAATATGAGACATATTGGTAGAGGCCGAGTATTTTGGAACTCTAAGATAGGCGAATAAGAGAAATATAGTATGGAATATAAGAAATTCACAATTACTATTTTGAATTCATTACCTGTGTTCCACAGCTAGAACTTTCTGCTTGAAGCCACTAAGCATGGCCGCTACGGGGGAACCAGCCTTCTTACTGGGGACGGGGGGTTTTCCTCCGCCACTATCCACATCCAGGGACCTGCAATCACGGTGAGATGGTGGTCAACAACATGCCAATATAAATTTAAAGAGATAATAATCAAAATAACATAAATACAAAAAAAGACTAACTAACCAACCATTACGCCATCTCTCTGAAGGGATAGGCAGAAAGAATGGACTGCCCCATTTTTCTTTCTTGACAAATTTCTCTCGCTTTCTCAACATTCATATATCATGTCACGCACGTGCGTAGATTTCTCTGATTCCTCACGTGGCCGACATTCAATATTTGATTTATTTGATTGTACCACGTTTTCATCGGTCTTCCTCTATTTCTAGTTCCATTTACATCGCTAACATATACTTTTTTACCATTCTTAGGAAATTGAAAATAACTTTGTTTAATCCACTAATTATTAAAAAAATATTAAAATGACACAAAATTTCAACACACAGTTAACAATAGCAATAAATTAAACACCATGTCTGACAAATTTTTGGAAGTTGTATATATGTTATAACATTAGGTAGGTGTTAAATTATTTTTATTGTGTAATTTATTTTATATCATTGTATTTTATATTATTTGTTTTAGATTTATTTTGTGGATGTTTTACGATTGAAGTGTGCGCGGGAGATGCCTATTGGTGGCGATGAGGTTCGCAACCCATCACACCGCGTCTCCCGCGGGGCGAAAAGAGAAGGATGGAGTGCCGCATCGGTTAAAGTGTGACAGTCCATTATTTCTGCCTACCCTTTCGGGGAGACGGCGTGATGGTTAGTTAGTTAGAAATCCTCAAGTCCGTGAAATTGGGTAAAAACATAATTAATAATCAGATTCCTCCTTATACTCCTTTCTCCTTAAATACTTTGTCTACATTTAATCTCCCAAGCTCCCATTCCCAATCAAATGCAAATTAATAATTTTTTTTTTTGTATTAATATCATGTATTATTTAACATTATTTATTAGTTCTTACTGTTAAAAAAATCATTATTAGTACTTATAACAAATAGCCCAGGTTAATTTTTAAATTAGAATTATTGTATCGAATTTTAAATGCGATTTTATATTAGTCCTTCCTTGTTTAGTTTTTATTATATTTTTACACCTGAAGATGGAGGTATCCTCCGAAACATGTTGTGTTTTTTTAAATAATTAATGGATTAAACAAAGTTATTTTCAATTTCCTAAGTATATTACTATAGAATTCCACAGTGTTAATGCCTTAGCGTTCAATAAGTTTTTTTTAACATTCTTTCTTTCTTTGTACCCAAGCCACAAGGCTCTGTTTTAGGACCCCTTTTATTTATCATGTTTACGAATGACGTTGCCAAAATAATCGAATCCTTTGGCCTCCTCTCACATTGCTATGCTGATGATCAGCAACTTTATTTTTTCTGGAAATGACACCAAACATTTTACGTCAATAACTGTCAACTGCATTGATGCCATATCCAGATGGATGGCATCAAACAAACTTAAACTAAATCCATCCAAAACGGAATTTCTCTAGACTTCTTCTGCAAAGTGTCAACATCTTATCGATCATTCCTCAATTTCAACAGCTGACAATAATATCGTTCCCAAAAACTCCACAAAGCTTCTTGGTGTTTATCTTGACGCAAATCTGTCTCTAAAATCCCAAATTAATAACACGGTCAGCGCTAGTTTCTTCCACCTAAGACGATTAAAATCTGTCAAAAGGAGTATTCCCCATGACACTTTCAAAACTCTTGTAAATTCCTTCGTTGTGTCACGACTTGATTATTGTAATGGAATTTATGCAAACGTACCAAAACAACAAATAAACAAACTTCAATCTGCGTTCAATGCAGCAGCAAGGCTCATTAAAGGCATTCCAAAAAAGTCCCATATAACACAACATCTCAAAGAACTTCACTGGCTTAAAAGTCCAGTATAAACTCTGCTGGACAGTCTTCAAAGCGCTACATGGAATGGCACCCAGTTATATATCTGAACTCTGTATAACGGACAGCCTAATTTCAAGGAAATTCACACTTCGCTCGGCGAACTCCTCAGCAATAGGAAGATTAGTTGAGCCGAAGCGTTGCCCCAGTACAAATTTCGGGGATCGAGCGTTCGCGGTAGCAGGTCCATCAGCTTGGAACAATCTCCCTTCACACCTTAGATGCATAAATGATCCGACAGATTTCAGATCTAAATTGAAAACCTATCTTTTTCATATTTCATACCCAATTTAAACATTTATACTTTGTTCTACCATACTTTTAAACCGATCGTTTTTTAAGCGGTCACATTTATATTTTTAGATTTAAAACACGTCTTAATGCGCCCTTGAGGTGATTACATCACAAAAACGGCGCTTTAAAAGTTAGCATATTATTATTATTATTATTAAACCATCTCAATGATCCTTTCATTATTTTCTTCCCACCCATTCACTTCTTATATTTTCATTTGACACTCTATCATACACAGTATCCACACATTCGTCTAGAGAGAGAAATATGTCAGGAAAGAAATGTGTCGCAGTCCATTCTTTCTGCCTACCCCTTTGGAGAAACGGCGTGATGGTCAGTTAGTTAGTTTATATAAAGTGTGGTAGGGTAATTTAAACTTATTTTAACCTTGGTCATTCCGTATGGACCACATAAGATAAATAATTAAGTAGGTACTAGCGGATGGTTGCAAAATATTATAAAAAAAAATAATAATGCAAGCATTAAATGTTATTTTGCGTTTCCTGCATGCAATGTACTGTTAAAAAAATGTGTTCATAACCATGAAATGTTTCTCAACATATTTGCAAATTTCTCAGCGGCATTATTAATGCAAAAGGATGTAAAGATAAAGATCAGTGTTTCTCAATGTGAGGCGCACAAAATAAGGCAACGCACAACTGATTACAAATTTAAATATTGTATTGCCAAAAAATCTAAGCGTAAATTGAATTTTTTTTATTATATATAAATCGTGTGGCCGTGCTGTTTCAAGATATAATTTGAGTAGAGATAGAAATAAAATACTCGATTGTGACAGGTTTACTAATAAAATTACTGTTGCCGTTGACCTGAAAATAATTTGTTATTGAAAAAGAGAAATCGTCCAGATGTCAAACTCTGAAAATTAAGATTGAAATTTACAAAATCAGTACTGCATATAGAAACTCTTTGCAGCACACAATGATACCACTAATTTAGATTTAATTTCTTTCTGAGTGACACATAAAATCAAATAGAAAATAGTTATTAACCATGAGAATGCTAGACGATACATTGTTGTTCGCAAAACCATCCAGAAATCAAATCAAATCAAATCAGTTTATTTCATCAACAGACATTACAAAATTTATTTTTAAGGCATCTATTGAGAACAGGTAAAATAATATATTATATATAGTATACTACCAGAAACGCATAAGAGATGGTTCAACATTAGGAAGACAGGATACTCTCCAGAATTAAGAGTATTTGCCTTCTGAACGTACTTTCACTAACATGAAAGAAGTTGATCTCCGAGGAGACCGCGTTCAGCAGACTAATTGCTCTTCCCACCGGAAATGCGAACTATAGTCATTGCCTAAAATATGACACAGAATTATTTGAATTTAAATACTTTATTTACCGATCATTTAACAAGTACATGGTTTTAATACGTCCCAATGTGCATAAAATAGTGTTTATATCACTCACACACTTCTAAGAACAAGCAAGAGAGATAGAGATAGCGCATATCCGGTAGACAATCTATGCTCTATCTCTTTTATGCAAGAAAAAGTATTTAATTTGGTGTTATTTAAAAAAAATGAATTATGGACGGTAGCATTTTAGTAAATCCTGGCTAAAAAACCTTCGAGAATGGTTCAGTTGCAGCACATCCCTGTGTCAAGGGTAAAAATAGTCATGATGCTGTCCAACTTCCGACAGTAGAGAAACAAAACGATAAATAAGCATTTTTTGCTGGTACAGTAAAACCTCGATATAACGGACCTCTATTTAACGAACTTTGGATATAACGGACCAAAAATCCGGTCATATGTAAAAAAATTAAAAACGTCCTGTTAATTTTATACACGTTTAAATTCAAGTGTTGCCGCATGTAAACAATTTTTGGCGGCCATGATAATCACATCATACATCTTTACTAGAATTTGAGACATAATGCCGAGATTGGAAGTGAAGATAGCGAAAGGTAGAGAAACAACACGGTTAAAAATGCAGTTATCAGTGGTAAGATCACATCTCTAAGATCTAATAATATTTATTGACTATTCGTCAGATAACGAAGTTCAACTATATTTTACGCATTTTTGTAATTTTAGAGAGTTGATTCTTAAAAAAACACAGCAAACTTCAAAAGTGCAAACAAAACTTGATTCTTTTTTCAAAGCAGGATTTTCGAAAGCAAGCGCGTCGATATCAAACAGCAACGTCACTTCACGACGAGTGTGCGAAGACAAAAAATAGAATTTTGTTTGTGTTTTTTTTGTATTGTCTATTTATATTTAAATACAGTTTACATATTTAAAAAAATGTTTGATTTATTTTAAACCTATTTAAACGGACTTTCGGCTTTAACGGACATCCCCCAATTAATCTGTCAAATCGAGGTTTTACTGTATTTTGAAAAACATAACAATCAAAAGATTAACGATTTTTATTGTTTTATTAGTTAAAGTATCAGAACTATATAAATTATAGTAGGCATGGCACAAATATAGTTGAGGAACACTGATCTTGATGAAAAAAAGTTTATTTTGTATATACTTCAGATGATTTGAATAGGATCAATAAAAAAATGAATTTCGCACAAGTGGAGTTATTCTTTATAATGGAAGAAGCAACACTTACTTTCTGGACTTAGTATCTGAATTGGAATCAGCCTCCAGGGACTTGCGGGGTTTGCTCCCTTTGCCGTCGGCGCCCGTCTCTGCGGCATCCATCTTTTTGGCCTTAAGGCTGGATGTGTCGCTGCTGCTGTTATCCGTAGCTTCTAACGACTTTCTTACAGAGGCAACATTCTCATGCGTACTACCGATACTTGAAAAATAATACACTATCATTAGTATGTGCTACTTGTAACTTGCACCTCTTGTTATCATTCAAAGGTCAGTTCCGCAGAATGAACAAGAATCCCGAGATCTACTAGTGGCGTTTAGCGGAGTCCGCAAAATGTGAAAGGCCAGTCATATTAAGAATTTTATAGTTATAATAAATTAAACGACAGTTTATGGATCTAAAAATTATTTAAACTAAAAAATGTAAATACGTAATGAAAATAAAACAACAAAAAAGTAAAATATTCAAAATAATGTCATTTTTTGGATCATGGATATATCTGTGCCCTGTGGATTCTTTTGCAATTGTGTTTCAGAAATCATTGCAGTCTCCATTTTCAGATTGATAAATTCAATCACTATGAACTGAGACTAACAAAAAACACTTTAAAGAACTAAAAGATCATGAAAAAATATTAAATTAAAACAAATAAAAAAATATATAGTCAAAGATGAAAAAACCCAATGTTTTAGAAAAAAAAAAATATATACATTAGGTATTCTTATTTATAAAAAAAAAACAATATTCTATGTATTTCACACTAATTAATATAAATGTCTTAACATTTAATTTTTAGTTGTTAATTTCATGACAGGAAAAATATTTATTACTGTTGTCATTCACAATCAAATATTAGTACAATATTTTAAATCATTAAATGATTATATTAAATGATTATTTTAATATTTAGTATGACATGTGAATGTTAATGAATCAAAAATGTGAAGCTGCATGCACTAAATGCAAATGTAGTTAATTTACATGTCAATGTGAACATGTTTGATAAAATAACTATGAAAACTAAAATTATTACAAATCTTACAAATGTAATAATATGCAAGTTTGTAAAATGTCATATAAGAGAAATTTTCATCAATATACATTTGATTGTTAGTTACCTTGACTTGGAAGAAGTGGAGTCCTTCCTATTGGTGGAGGTGGGCTGGTTCTTGTGCGTGGCGACGTTCTTGATGGGTCGACTCGGTCTGCGGCTCCCCGTATCGCCGCCTGACCCTGAGGATGGAGACGAGGAACGGTTACAAATGTTACGCACACCCGAAGAGCAACTTGCCTGCAAGTTATTAAAGAAACTAAAAACATTGTTCATGCTTTGAAAACATGATTACAATGAAATTTTCTGTAACAGAGATTTGATTAATATCTCGGATTACAAAGATATCTATTTCTTATCAATGGCAAAATATTCACATAATACAAATAATTGACATCTGATAAGGATGTAATTATTTTTAAGAGATTTATTTGTAATATCAATTAATCATTTAATAATCACCTACAAATTAAATAAAACTATAGCAGTCTTTCAACAAGCAGGTGAAATGCTGTGATTTGAAATCATAATGTGGAAAGAGATTGCTACAGTGTGAACTGTTGCATTAATTTATGATATCAGTCGATACAGGGTAAAGGAGATTTTGTAAGTTCTACAATCTATAGAGTCGCTATCAGTGAGGATTTTGGAAAAGATAAGATACCGATAGTCACTAATCACAAAACAAGCCGAACACTGAAGGGAACATAAAGTAAAAGCAGTAAAGATAATTTGCACACCAATCACAGAAGACAGTGTATTCTGAACTGTTAACTGTATGACTGGCCTCCATGTGCTGTTGGTGAGCTATGAGGCAATCGGGAAACTAATTAAAGGAGTGTGGCCATAACAGTGATGTCATTAATAGTGATGAAACCATCAGCTGAGGAATAAATTATAATATTTTAATTTGCTTCGACCAGCCATTACACCAATTTATAAAAGGCACTCACACTGATAAAAAAAAACTGTTTTAAATGTCAGACAAGATACATGAAAACTGAATCAATATTATTAATAAGGACGTAGGTAATAACGTAGCGCTTGGTAATAAACATTGACTCATACTAAGATACCCAAATATAATATATTTACAAAAGTGCACAATACACCAGGGGGACCACATATATATTTAAAAGGTAATTGTTTTCAGAGTGAGTGTCAAAGATGTAAGTAGGATTTGTTTCCAGGGGTTTCCCAAAATAAATTGTTTACCTGATGTCTTGATAAAAAAATGTCTTTTAGTCTCCATGGAAGCGGTTAGTAAAATTTTTGCTTGTCACAAGAAAAATGGCAAACGCATGAGGGCCCGATCGATGAACAATGATTTGAAAAGTTGTAATTGAAAACCATCGTATCGAATGTATTTAAATAAATAAATGAAATACATTTTAAACTTCATAATAATATTATTATCAACATTGAAATATTATCAGTAAATACAATAATACAAAACATTCGATTAAGCCTACAGAAAATGAATTCTTTTGTTATGACAAGTGAAGGTAAAAATATATACATAACAGAAACATGTACTGGAGTCCTCAAGAAAATAAACAAATTAAAAATAAAGTATTCTATATAAAAGAAAATAACTAAAATGAAAATACAATTCATAAATTTAGAAAAGAAAAAAAATCTATACATTAAATATTAATTAGTCAATAATTTAATATAAATGATAACATAATATTGTTTCCTGTAGTGGTGGAAAAAACATGAAATAATATTTTATGGCATGTTTAATTTTTTTAAAAATAATATAGTAAAACATATACTAATAATAATAAAAAAAAAAAAATGAGGAGTACAACAAAAATTTCTGAAAATAAAACGTGTTTTCGATTCTTTTATGGTGTGAAATAAAATTTCCCTTTATTGGTGTTGGATTTCTAATTAAAAAAAAAAACTTTATATAATTAATATTTACATAATTAATATGAATGAAAATGTCTGTTTTCCAGAAGTTTTATTATAATTTATGGGAAAGCCATGTTTCGCCTTTATAAGGCATTATCATTGTTCAAGCGAAGAAGAAATAATAAATAACATTTTTTTATACTGATAAAGTATGTCCACCATTAGAAACATATTACAAATAAACAATTGCATGTTTCAATTATGTTGAAAATTAAAAATTATTTTAAAACGGCTAAATTTAATCAAAATGCTCAAATTCAGGCCTCTTGTTTACTCATAAAAACAATTAAATATAGATGGTAAAAATATTACAATGATGAGAGGACTGACCAGCGGCGCCGGGGCCGGGTAGCAAGCGGACAAAGTTGTCAGGGAAGAGGCCTATGCGGCCACGCAGCTCCCCCCGCCACCAGCCCTGGTCCTGCACCTCCCGAGACACGATGGCCACCACGTCCCCCTCCTCCAGGCTAATCTCGTCCACGTTAGCCGCTGTGTAAGGGAACAGCACCTGGCAGTATTCCCGGACTGCAATTCATAAAATACAAAAGATTTCATATTTTAAGAAAGTCATTTTTACTTTTTCCATATTAAGATAATTATAAGGATTACAATTAACTCTTAACAATCCTGAATAATTATTGTATAACCTATTATCAACTGCTTAATTAATTTACAAAAAAATACAAGAGGTCTTAATTAAATTTTTTATTGTAATATGCATTATTACAATGGTGCGTATTTTTTTTGTTATTTAGAAAAATGTCATGTAATTGGATGAGTTGGACAGAGGAGTTTGTGTAAGAAATACTATGTTGAGCCACACTCAACATTGGAGTGGTAAGGGTACATTTGAATATTTGAATCAGTAGATTTAAAATGCTGTCCTCTGAGGAGGTTAAAACGTTTTAAGAGTTATACGGCCATATGAATCAATCAATCAAGATTTCAAGGGCCAAAGAAATAAACTAGATTCATATGTCACAGCTTTACAAGCAAATAAAATAAATGCAAAAAAAAATGACTTATTTTCAAAATAAAGTATATTTTACGCAATAATACCAATATTAATATGTATTAAGATCACAAACTTGTAAGAAACTTCACTGGCTTAATAGAACAGAAAGAATCCAATATAAACTCCGCTGAACAGTCTTCAAAGCGCTACATGGAATGGCACCAAGTTATATATCCGAACTCTGCATAACTGAATTCAAGGAAATTTACACTTCGCTTGGCGAAATCCTCTGCAATAGGAAGATTAGTTGATCTGAAGCGTTGCCCTAGTACAAATTTCAGAGATCGAGCCCATCAGCTTGGAACAATCTCCCTTCATACCTGTGATGAATAAATGATCGGACAGATTTCAGATCTAAGCAAAAAAAACACCTTTTTTATATTTCATACCTGAATTAAAACCCATCTTGTATATTTTGTTTTGGTATACTTTCTAACCGATAGCGAATATCAGATGCAGCATTCATATTTAGATTTTCAGATTTAAAACACGTCTTAATGCGACCTTGAGATGATTATATCCAGTGGCGGTACTCCCATAGAAGCCCAGAAGCCCGGCTTGCGTAAGAAATTTTGAATCAAACCCCCCAAAACTAAGTATTCACGCCCCCGCATAAACCAACAACCCACCAAATCACCTTCCAACAATGTTCCCATCAGACGTAAGAGGATTAGTCACAAGAGCTGAACCTTTATAAGCCAGAGTCACTTCTATTCGAGTACCGCCACTGATTATATCACAAAAACGGCGCTTGAAAAGTTAGCATATTATTAATATAAGATCATAATTTAGGTGTTAAAAATGAGATTAAGGTGTATTACTGGGCTTAGGGGGCAGGCAGGGGGGTGGAGCTTGCGCAGTGTCGAGTGGCTCCACAAAGTTGGAGGGGAAGACGCCGCGCTGGGAGCCGCGCACGCCTCGCCACCAGCCCTCCTCTTCCTCGCCCAGCACTTGGATCACGTCTCCTACCGCCAGGCTGAGCTCGTCTGGGTTGGCCTGCTGGTAGCTAAACAGTGCCCGGCAGTAGCGGGGGCTGTTATTCCTGGGAGGGTTATATACTTATATTTTATTATCAAAGCAAAATCTTAATAAGATACAAAAGAGTTCACCAAGTAGTCTCCTTTCAACAAAACAAAAAAAAACCTCATAGAGTGAACTAAAAAATGTAAAGATAGGCGCAGGATTCTAGCATATATACAAGTCCAAACATTTGTCACACGTGGTGGTCATAAGAAGGGCGGAATGGGGAATGTTGTTAAACATAAAGCGATCGCTCAACCCAACCAATGGTTTATTGGTGGGTTTGTGAACTTATAGGTCATAAGTCCTGCAAGCGCCTCGGCCACCACATTCTGTTCCCGGAAAACAATTTACATCTTCGTCTCTATTGAGATACAATTAATCCTTATAAAAAAATATTCATTGCAAAATACCCGTATTCAAAATGTACAAAAGCAATTTTTTAAATTATCATTAATAACATAGTACAATTTGTACTACCTACTAAAAACATGATTTAATATTTTGATATGAAAATTAATAATTTTTAAAAATATATTTGAATATTAAGTTTGATAATGAGATGATTTGGACACATGGAACGAATGGACGAGAGAAGAATGGTTAAAATGTTGTATACAAGCAGTGTGACTGGAAAGAGAAGCCGTGGAAGACCAAGGAAAGGATGGCAAGACCATTAATTAAGCATGGCATGGCAATTAATCAAATACTAAAAGGCGGCCACATTCGAAGTCAGTAGAGAGTTTCTTTAACTTGATACAATAATAAAAATTTCAAATCATAGGATACGAAATTAAAATATACTTTTACTTAGGAACTACTACAAAAAAACAATATTAAGCGATTTAGAGGGAAAAATAAATGCTTTTTATAAAAAGTCAACTATCAGTCTATTAGAAAAGATCATTAAGTGCGCTTAACCCAACCAATGACAGGTCATAAGTCCTGTAAACGCCTAGACCACCATAGTCTGTTTCCAATTTGCATCTTCGTCTCTATTGAGATACAATTAATCCTTAAAATGATAACCCGCAATGGGTAAAATCCAGTATTCATCTACAAGTATTTGTATACATTCAAAATATGAATTTATTTAACACAATTGGGATTATGTCAAGATAAATGAGTACAAGATCTTTTTCTTTTCATATAAAATTATGAAACTTAATTGGTATTGTCAAATTATACAAAATCGCAGCCCGACATTAAAAGGTTGACAATCACCAGGAGAGTGATGACATCACGGAATATTTAAAATTTGAATTACTCCATCGGTATTGTAACATTTGTGACAAATGGTTCACAGATACCAGTATGGTTCGATATTCGGGAAGAAATTTAATAATATATTATTTGTAGAAGCAACAGTAGCTGTATTGGCATACCACCAGACAGGTAAAATCTATAAAACTAACTAACCATCACGCCATCTCTCCGAAGGGGTAGGCAGAAAGAATGGACTGCCATACTTTTCTTTCCTGATGTACTTCTCTCGATTCCTCAACATACATTGTGTTATGAACGCACGTAGATTTCTCCGACTCATCACGTGGCTGACATTCAATATTTGATTTATTTGATTGTGTCACATTTTCCTTGGTCTTCCACTATTTTTAGTTCTATTTACATTGTTAACATAAACTTTTTTTTACCATTCTTTCTTCATTAATTCTTTCCATGTGTCCAAACCATCTTTGTTCCTTACATTATTTTCTTCATAACACTTTCATTTGCACCGCATTCACTTCTTATATTTTCATTTGACATTCTATACATTCGTCTAAGAGATCTCATTTCTACTGCATTTATTCTACTTTCATCCTTTTTTGCCAGTTCCATGCTTTACTTCCATACATAAGGGTTGGTACAAGAAAACCATTGTGCACTGCAAACTATAGAATTTTTAAAATATAAGCAATCCCACCTGAGGGTTTGGTCATTAGTGGGGTCATCAGAGGGGCCCATGATCCTGACAAAGTTGTCAGGGAAGAGTCCTATGCGGCCTCGCAGCTCCCCTTTCCACCAGCCGCCGGGGGAGCGCTCTACGTTGCGGATCACATCTCCGGGACGCAGGGAGAGCTCATCTTCTTCTGTGGCGGTGTATGCATTCTCCACCATAACAGTTACTGCAAGCAAAAACAATATGGTTAGGTTTGGCACATTCTAAATCTTAAACAGAGAGGCCTACACCAGGGTGATAGCCGACGTCGGGGTACCTGAAATGGCACTTGAAGAAGAAGACGGAAGATTTATAAATTCCGAATACGGATATTTAAAAAAAATAACAGATATTTATCGTTATAATACCAAAAAATTAATCACTTTAAATATGATATTAACAATATTAAACTAACCAAATAACTAACCATCACGCTGTTTCCCCGAAGGGGTAGGCAGAAAGAATGGACTGCCACACTTTTCTTTCCTGACATATTTCTCTCGCTTCCTCAACATTCATACATCGTGTCATACACGCGCGTCGATTTCTCTGACTCCTCACATGGCCGACATTCAATATTTGATTTATTTGATCCTGCCAAGTTTTCCTCGGTCTTCCTCTGTTTCTGGTTCCATTTATATGTTCAAACCATCTTAATGATCCTTTCATTATTTTGTTCATGACACTATCATTCGCACCGCATTCACTTCTTATATTTTCATTTGACACTCTATCATACACAGAGTATCCACACATTGGTCTAAGAGATCTCATTTCTACTGCATTTATTCTACTTTCATCCTTCTTTTGCCAGTTCCATGCTTCGCTTCCATACATAAGGGTCGGTAGAAGAACACCATTGTGCACTGCCATTCTAGCTTTTTTGGATAGGTTTTTGTTTGCGATGACAACTTTAAGTGCACCATTCGCTTTGTTGCCTGCCCCAACTGTTCTTTCAATATCCCAATATTAAGTACTCGTAATTTAGTTTAACAGGAATTTAAATAAAAATATTGATACTAAAAATATTAACCGTTTGTGTGCTGGGCCTTTTTTCAGAATATGTACTAAAATTGCGTGTTAAAAAACAGGGAAAAAAAATGGAAAATTGGAATGCTAAATAAAAAATCATAACTAGCGGACGCAGCGCACCATCTGAATACCAGAGATATACTGCGTGTCATATTGTTGATATATCGACGACACGCAATTTATGATAGATATTCGTTCGTCGAAATATCGACGATATGCATTCAAACGGTTAAAGAAGAACTAAATGTTTTCAAACTCATCACTATGGGAAAACTGTTTGGAATGTAAGTAATAGTGAAAATTTTTTAAACTATGTTAAAAGTATTCAATTAAAACTTGGACTTGGACCTTCTGGCTTACAGTCGATCTAGCTACAACTATATGTAGTTTCTTGTCTATGAATTCTTAGACTCACATTAAATGATAAAGCAAAAATACCAAAAATCATATTTTTGAAAAGAGTTACCATTCAAAAATATAACTGAGAAGATTTGAAAATTACCTGGAGAGAGATTGCATGGAACAAAGATCAATTGAATATTTAACGATCTCACAGAAATTCTGTTGATGGCAGATTTAAAAATAAATAAATACAGATTTGGGTACAGCAGCTTACCTGCTAATTAAACACAACCGCATCTAAACCAATGGACAAAGATACTAAGTGTGAAATTTTATAATTTATAAAATAACAGTTTGGCTTCTAATACGATGATATCATAATGAGAAATTGTGTTGAAGACAGCAGACTGCTGATAGCAGGCAGATGTCAGAGGAGGAATGAACAGTTTTAAGTAGGTAGCTTGTTTAACAGTAAATCAATCAATTTGGGGCAAGTGCTATGCTGTAATTATTATGTGATGTATGAATTATCATCTTACATACTATAATAGAAGTCTTGTATACATTTAATTAGCGTTAACATTATTTTTGATTGCAAGTCATATATGAAGCTTACCATAATAGATGAAATAATAAATTTGAAAGAAAAATACCCAATAAAATATCAATTGGTTTATTGTAGTATTTCATAACAAGCATTTTTGTGGACGAGACAAGCGAATGCCAGTCCACATAAAAGGAAAGGAATGCAAGTCGGCAGTGCTTCCAGCCATGACCTACGGTTCAGAGAGCTGGCCGTTTTGTTTTTTAAACGGCAAAACAACAGAGAGCCAAACTACACAGTGCTGAAATGAGGATGCTTAGATGGGCGGGTGGATGGGAGACGGACCAGCGACCTAGAGGAAGTTGTTACCCCCAAGTTGGCTTGGGACTTATTAAGAGAGGTCTCCAAAGAGACTGGGTCCCACCAGACGTGACCCAGGACGTACAGTTTTGGAGATGCCATACGAGAAAAGCCGACCATTAGAAAATGGGACATATTGATGGTTGAGGTATTAGTTTTGTAAAACTCCATTATTAATTTATAATAGTAAACACAATTATTTCATAGTTTTATTTGGATTTAATTTATATGATAAATTATAATATATAAATAGTAGTGACAAATTTATTATATAAGTTAAATCCAAGTAAAACCATTAAACAATCGTGTTTACTATTATAAATTAATAATGGGACATTAGTAACGAAAAGGAAGATTTTTTCGGAGATGTTTAGAGGTTAGAGATCAGTAATTTGACCTTTTAGTTTATTTGCTTTTAATGCACATAGCTTGCGATTGCCTCATTCCTCAGATAACCCAACCTCTGTGTATGACATGATTTGGGGAGTGAAAATTTATTCGATTGAAAAAAAGAACACTTTAAATTATCCATATAGAATGAGTCATGTACACAGTATGCTAATCCTGCCCCAAGTCATGTTCGGGCAAATTATGCTAATAACCACTTGTTTCTACATTTAACCCAGCCCTGCCTGGCGGGATGTACAAGTTCCACAATGCACAGAGTTAAAATTTGAATTAACATCTGTGCTTGTACGCTCGTAGCGATTTGGAGAAACATTTATTTTAAGCAGAAAAAATAATACATATTTTTACATTGGCAGCAATTAAAATAATGTAGTCTGAAGAGAGATACATTTGTTAACAAAATGAATGTTTGATAACAAACAAAAAAATAACTGATTGGGGAATAAGGGGTTAAATGAACTTGCAATTAAAATATATCACAATCCAGTGACGATGAAACATGATTTTTAATTAAAATCATCATGTGAAAAAGTGGACAAACATTCTTGAATTACAAGAAATATCTGTTATGATTTAACAAGTTTACTACCATAAAAGAATTTCATGCGACTTTTAATGGAATATTACTGCAAAATTATTTAATAATAAAGTAAAATGAAATAATAATACTGAAGAAATGATATAAAACATTGTTGTAAGATGAAGAGTCACAATGGAACTATTATACCTTTATTTTTGGTTGATTTGATTTGAAATTAAAATTGGGTAATTTAAAATTTTTAAAAATAAATTAATAAAAATTTCTTTGTAATATACAATTCTATAGATTCATTCCACAAGTTCTTCTAGTTTCGACAGCACAATATGGTAGTAAGCTGCAAAAACTGGCCAAAACTAGAAAAACAATTGGAATTAAACTAAATACATAAATAATATTTAAATTTTCATTATTTATTATGAATAACTAACTAACTGACCATCATGCCGTTTCTCTAGAGGGGTAGCCGGATGGATTGACCGCCTCGAACTTCCTCTACATTCATACATTGTAACATGCACACTCATTGATTTTCTGATTTCAAGTGTGGCTGTATTTTAAGTATTTGATTAATTTGAATGTGTCACGTTTTCCTTGATCATCCACGGATTTTCTATCCCCTCATACTTACTTGAATCATTCTTCTCTCATCCATTCGTTCAATATGACCAAACCATCTCAGGGATTCTTTTTTAATTTTACTTATCGATGCAATCATCCGCCTTACATTTCTTCCTTATTTTGTCATTCGGCATTCCATAATATCGTTTCCCTGCACATTCTTCTCAGTGATCTCATTTGTACGGCATTTATTCTACTTTCATCCTTCTTTTGCCAGCTTCAAGCTTCACTTCTACACATTATGTTTGGCACTAGAACTTATTTACATACTGCCATCTTTTCTTCAGTGGATATATTTCTAATAATTCTATAATAAATTACTAACAATAAACTTCAATCACCATATTTGCAAATTTCAATTGAAAATTAATATCATGAATTTTAGACGAGAAATTTCATATAATATTCGAATAGCATATTAACCGTAGAATAACAAAAAACAGTTTCCTATTAAGTAAAAGGATATGAGTAATTCTTGCAGGATGCAATTAAAATGACAACAATTCTTGAGAATAGAGGAATTGAAACGAGGAAAAATAAGTATTGTGGTGAAATTCAACACATTCATATTATTAATAAAAAAAATGAAGACATGATCTAATGACTTACTCCTACATATGAAGGAAACAATGTCTCGATAATATGAATAATTCATCAATACGTATATGCATACTATATGCATACTTGTATGAATAATTATAAAAATGTTACATCATGTGGAGAAGCAATCTATAATAAGAGAGGAAGATCGCGTCTACATGAAGATAACACTTATTTATTCTTAGTACAATAGATTTTATTTTATACATATTTGTAAATAATGAAAATTATCAAATCTATACAAATTTGAAAAGAAAGACAATAAAGGCAAGCATAATAAATACTAACAAAGGGAGGGCACAACATAGGAAATTGATTTCGGAGTGGAATTTAGAAGGATTGCAGTACCCCATTAGGGGTTGTCCATATTCAAAGTAAGAAAGCGTAATAGACAGCCAATTTCTAGAAAAACGATTTAAAACTTTTTACCGTTGCTTACTTAGAATTTTCGCCGCTAGTTTCAATAGCTAGGTGGCTGAGCAGATAGCATGCCTCTCCAGCTCAAATCGCGTGTAGTGCATTTTTTAAAATGAAAATAAAAAAAATGTAAAAATCGTTTTAAAATGTATATGAAATACATTTATGATTATGTCTTCGACTGGTTTTGGCAGGTAGCTGCCATCTTCTGCGAGCTGCCGAAACCGGTCAAAGACACAAAAATTAGTGGATTTTAATTAAATATAGTGCCGAGAAACTACGAGTGACCCAAAGAGCCATGTTAGGAATAAGCCTAAGAGACAGAGTCAGAAACGATACGGTGAGAGAAAAAACAAATGTCACTGACATCATCCACCGGGTGGCACTCTAAAATAGCAATGGGCGGGTCACGTAGCCAGAAGCTCAGATGAAAAGTGGACAAGACTGCTGACTTGGGGACCATGGACGGCAAAGAGAAGTGCACGGCGACCACAACTACGGTGGAAGGATGATCTGAACAGACACGTCGGAATAACCTGGGTGCAGTCTGCACAGGACAGAGTGACATGGAAGCGAATAGAGGAAGCCTTTGTCCAGGAGTGGACGGGAATAGGCTGAGAAAGAAGAAGAAGAAGAATTAAATATAAAATTTAAAAAGATTTTTACATTTTATTTTCCTTATTTACATTGAACTTCTACCATGAAATTTCTAATAAAAAAATTAAGAGTTTTTTTCTAATATTTTTTATAAGCGACGGTGACTTTTTCCTAGGAATTGGCGGTCTACTGCACTTTCTTACTTTGACTATGGACGACTCTACTACGGGGGTACTACAATCCTGCAAAATCCTATTCTGATGTAAATTTCCTATTGTGCCTTCCCCTTGTAAGTTAAAAAAGAGTGTAAACATATGGAAAATTAAAGAATCCGTATCAATATATACCAACAAGAGGATTATAAAAATTATGGGTGTGATAAATTTATTACCTGGTTCTGAAAAGACGTTTGTTATCTCGTTATCTAGTTGTGACACCCGACTTTTTCTGCTAAAAAACTTGTCAAGTCCTTTCAGATCCATCACCGATAAATAGAATAAAGATAAACGTAATCTTCTAACACACACACACCACGGGGAAGTGGATAAGTCACTTGAGACACACCCAAAAACTATAAATCTATCGCTGCTAGTCTTGGCGAGGTCTGTTCATTACAACAATGTGACTATGTTCGGTTATCAGATATCAACATTAATCAAACATGATTGTGATATAAATTTGAGCATTCGATAAATATTTAAACTTGTAAACAGTTGCAATAAAATAAGACTTCATGCACATAAATAGGCAGGATTGTTTCTTTCAATGGATTTTAACAAAATACAATTCATGTAATAATAGTAGAAAAATAAATAAAATATTTGATCAACAATTGGTGGTGGTTTTGGATCCAATTGCAAAGTATTTGGCTCATTTCCAGACGAAATATACATATAAAAAAACTAAACAAAACAGCTATTTAATATATAGGTTAAATGAAGGAAACAGAAATGCATTTTGTTGATTTAGTGTTTTTTTTTAGTATATTATAGAATAAAGATTTATTTAAGTTGAAAGATTATCAATATTCATAAGCTAATTAAGGAGACACTGGATAAAACTTTAGGTATGGAGTAAATTATAAACTTGAATAATATGGCAGTAATGTAAATAGGGAAATTAAAGAAAGAATCTAATAAGCATTTTTTGGATATGTTAAATGACAGATCCTAACTAAGAGAATAAATAAAGACTGAGAAAAAGAAATAGCAGTAAAAACGACATTTGATTTAAAACAGGCAAACATAACATTAACCTAAAAATGTAGGCTTTTCAATTATTCAAGATAGTGACAAGTCAACCCAAGTACTTAATAAGCAATTTCCTGGGTGATATGCAGGCAGGACAATAAATAATGATAAGGCGTAACAAAACATTTATTGTTTTCATGGAATATTTGTAAAACCAACATGTTTTATTGTATAATTCCATTGGGTCAACACTGACAAATATGCCGCTCGCGCGACCCGTTGCCCTAAATATTAAGCGTGATAGAAAAATATGTTTTGTATACAATAGGCGGATTAGTACGCAGTGTCAAGATGATCACCTCGGGCGAAATATAATGATGCCATCGTGACTCATTCATCTATTCCGTGGTCACTACAAGCGTAGATGTCATAAAGTTTGACACGACGACTACTACTGGGTTGTGTACTTTCGGAGAAGTGAAGATGAGGCGATATAAACGATAGTAGATATTATTGCTTAAAAGGTTATGTTAATAATAGGGGCGTGGGTATAGCAGCTTCGTGTCAAATAGTACAGTTTACAGTTATCCATAACAAACAAAAGTGTGCATATTTGACAACTATACTTACCCAATTGATTCATGGTGGTGTTTTCCATTCAAATAACGAAACAATTTGTATTAAATATTTGGCACACAACAATGACACTTTCACGAACTCGTTGACACATTATCGTCCAATTCACATGATTTTTTAAAGAATCTATTTGCCATCACCGCTGGCAGCATACCGTTTCCCGACCATTTTTCGATTTTGTGTGACCTACACTGACTGATATATCTGTCTCTGTTTTACATGTGCCCAAAAGCTTTTCGCAAGAGCGAATTGCAAGATATTATAATTTTCCAAACAAACAAATTTTCAATGAAGAAAGTATAGCAGCTTCGTGGCGTTGATTCGTGTAAAGTTAATAATACGAATCACAGATGGCTCTATTCATATATTTAAAGCGTTCTTGTTACTTACCGTTCGAATTCATAGGTGGTGTTTATTTTATTATTTTCATTTCAATTACTTTCGATGTGTGCGATTTGGTAAATTAAGTACCTACCATGTAAATGAAGCGTTAGTTTTGTTGATATTTTGTTAGTAAACGAAAAAAATAAATAAAGATGTGAATAGAGTACGGAGTCGAGTAAGACTGGGGAAAACATAGTATGACCAAATTAATCAATTTTTAAAAGTCGGCCATGTTAGAAGACGGAAGAATCGACTCGCTGTATGAATGTGGAGGAACTACAGAGATGTGTCAGGAAGTGTGTCGGAGTAGTGTGGTAGTCTATGCTCTCTGCCTACTCTTTCGGGGAACGGCGTGACGGCGTGACGGTTTGTTGTTTTTGTTGCAAAAAAAGTGTTGTGAAAATACAATGTTTTCAAATTTTGTGGTGGAATACGCCATTGAAAGTTAATACATTTAATTTTTTACGACTAATAAATCAACATTTATTTTACAAAGAAAATATTATATGCGTTTAAATAAGTTGTCTAAATGTTCCTAATGTTTAATCTCAAATGTGAATAAATAATATAATATATAAAAAAATATTTTTTTAAAAGTATATTCGTTCCAGCCTAAAACTCAGCTCGTCGCTTTGAACGAAACTTGCAATCGGTCCTGGCACTCGGATAAGCGGAAGCACGGCTTCCTGATGTGCAGCAAACATATTCTCCGTCACGATTCCAAATAATGAGAGATGAAAGAGATGTTTATCTGCCAAATCATTTTATGTATGTTGGCCGTAAACACGATTTTGTGTTGTCGAAATTTAAACATTATTCCTAATATTGAATTATATAGGTCGGGGCCCTCTAGTAATTTATCATGCAACGAGATATCTTTAGATTGGGCCGCTGCATCGAACACAATTAGCAATTTTCCTGATTTATTTGAATTAAATACTGTGAAGCGAGGCAAGTAAAACTTATCGATAATACATAACACATTTTTAACTGAAAATTGTCTTGCATAAACGTTCGAATTACAATGTTCTATTGTCTTACAATCAGCTTCGGCAAATTCACTATTTTTATCAACCTTTTTCCCTAATGTGATTTTGTCATTTTCACATTCCTTATTTTTATCTATTGTACATATGATTTGCACACTACCGTTTGCTTACGTATGTGCAAATCCTCAATAACGCGGGCATTTATACTGTGCAACTTATTTTCATTATTTGGCCTACCGGTAAAAAAGGATAAAGCCTTACCTTGATCCGCGATGCGATCGGCTACAGCCGAGTAATCTGACGAGCCGGGAACTGGTCTCCTAGTTTTCTCTGCATATGGCTCCACCGATGTCACCTGGCGCCACCCCTCGTATGGTTGACTGCCGATGAATTGGTCCGGTCTCCCTGGAGGATGTGCCATGGGAGGATCATTCTTGTTACACTGCTGCTGCGGCTGCTGTGAGTCTCGCCCTGAATGCGACGGACCCTCGTGTTCCAATTTTCGAGATTCGCCCAGCCTTGATTGCGTCGGGCTCTCGATCTGTTCAGGCGACTCGGAAGATGATGTCCGTCGCCTTTCCAATGCTGAAGCTTTATTTCTCCAGTTAGAGACACGTTCCATTATAGGCGTATTTGAACGTGTGAATATAATTTTAAACTCAAGTTCATTGTGAGCTTCTTCGGCCTCCAAAATTGCCATTTCTGCTTGAAGCTGCGCCTTCTTTTTCGTTAACCTCAGCTGCTCACGGGACTTCCATAACAACGCCTCCATTCTTGAGCGTGTTGAGAAGCCACTCATTACTCACATACACATGAATGTGCTCTTGACGTCCCTTTAGCGCCCTGTTGCTCCATCTTTAGCCATGTCCAAGATCCAGCTCGAAAGACCAGATATTCCAGCCTAAAACTCAGCTCGTCGCTTTAGTACTCGGCTAAGCGGAAGCACGGCTTCCTGATGGTGCAGCAAACTTATTCTCACGTCACGTTTCCAAATAATCACACCGGTCTCGGCTTAATCTATTTATTTCCGCCCAAAGCATTACAACATTCCATACTGAATGTCCACTATTTCGACGGAACGGAACTGACGAGAGATATTATAAGGAAACTTGTCTTCACTCTCGCGCTGGCAACTGGAGACTACTGATTTTACCTGAAAGTTCTGCTTAGTAAGCCTCCCCTAACTAAGGGTTGCTGATTTCTTGGAATTATCTCAGGCCATTTCCGTTCCCGTAAAACATTTTAACATACTATTAAAAATTACAAACATACAACTTAATATTTAAATAATTATGAAAGGATCGCTGCGTTGGTTTGGACATATGGAACGCAATTTTAAGTGCTATTTTACAAGCTTTTTATGAATCATTGTTTTCAAAAATAAAATAAAAATATTAATCATCGTTTCACCTCTTTTCATTGTGTAAATTATTATTGTTGTTAATGCAGGTCAACAAATAATATTTTTTTTAAAAGAAAGTACCTTTCAGTCAAAAACAAAAAGTGCCCATATTTATGCATTTTCCTCTATATTTTAATGAGGAATTTAAAGAAATTAGGTTTAAAAAGAAAACACTTTAGGTTATAATTTTATTTAATTATTTAAAGGGTGGGATACATTTAAAAATAGTATTGTATATTATATACGAAAGTATTCTAATTAATTCTAAAAAATAATTATAGAAAATCAACACAACACAATTTATTTATTTATTCAACATACGAGTACACTATTTATTCGAGAATACAATGTAAATAAAAAATATATGAATATTTTCTTTTTACAAAATTTTTAGGCCTAACAAGAAAATTTAAATATTTTTATAGAAAATGTCAAAACCATTTTCGTAAACAAAGAATAAAAACCTCCATTTATCGTGTTATAATCCCCTGCAAAGGGATTATATATTAGTGTGCTTAGTAAATTTAATCATAATATTAGAGTGAGAATTTAGATTAATAATAATGATTTATTTCACACCCATAAAACAAATGACATTAATTTAAAATGGCACTATGACACATTTAATACATACATACTTGTAAAATGTTTCCAGTGTTAGAAATCCCGACGTTAATTTTAAGTTAACAATATGACATAGTCATTTGTTCAACGGTTACCATGACAGACATTTAATGGTAAAATTAGAATTTAATGATTTATTATATAAGTCAAAGATCAGCATTGCAAATGAAGCGATTGCCCTCGGAGTGTTTTCCAGAATATTTGTAGGTGCATTTACCGTAGGCCCCTGTAAAAAATATATAGCATAAGTATTTGTATGATTATAGAAATTATAGAAGAAATACACGAATTCAAATATTTAGGTGTCCTAATAGAAAATAGACTAACTTTTCACAAAATACAAAATATGTTACTAAGAAGATGGCTAAAAAATATCACTTCTGGGCAGGATTAGACGATATATCAGCGCAGAAACATGCATGGCTGTATATATAGCATAAATTACTGTAACAGCATACTATTTTTAGCAAATGAAGAACATGTGAGAATATTAACCATACTCCAGAATAAGGCTATGAGAATAATTTTGAGAAGAAGCAGATATGCCAGGATTAAAGTGATGCTTTAAGAGCTAAAAATTACGCCATTTAAACAAATAATTACATTCAACGTCTTATTACTAATTCACAAAATTGTTAATGGACACACCTCCCAAGAATTTTTAAGGAAGATAAAAAGTAACCAACATGAACATCAATATGATACAAGAAAGAAAATTAAACTAAGGCTCCCATTCAGAAAAAAAACCAAATCTCAGAATTCTCTTATGTATAAAGCATATAAAATTTATGAAGATATACCGGAGGATGTCAAAATAAATATGTAAACAAAATGTAACCTTATATTGTAACCTTATTATTATAATTGAATGTTTAATTGTTTTTATTAGAACATGTGTTGTGTACATGTGTACTATTTCAAGTAAATAAATAAATAAATATAATGGAGTCATAACAATTTATAATTTTTAAAAAATAACTTCACATTTTTTTGTAGGTCAATCTACACTAGCGCCATCTATTAAGATAATTTGTAAGCATTAAGCAGAAAATCTTTATTAATGCAATGTGAAAGGCTTGCGCAATTATCACACTGCTAGACAACGCCTGGAGTGAAACTCCAATTTTTATGCTTTTAACTTGTATTTAACAAGTATTTGTATACATTCAAAAAAACAAAAAGATTAACGAAGTTACTAAAAAACACTGTGTAGATATACTCGTATTTACGAGTACAGTTAAATGTTTAAACTATGGTTGCTTCTACTTTTCTTACTTCTACTCAGAAAGGCTATATCAGCCGGATAAGAGCTGCAGTGAAGGATCTGGTAGACCCTGAACCTACTGTGCACGAACGTTAGTTGATTCAAGGACAAATGAGCAAGATGAGGGATTCTTTTTCACTCAGTTCCCGAGCTGCCCAGTTACCTGAATCGAAGATGACCTGACTCGATTATTTAGACTCCGGCTGGTGGACTTTTGGACCAATGATAGACAACACCGTTAACTTGGATCTTCTGGCTCACAGAGGTTCAGCTCATGTGGCTATTCCTCTTACGTCTGATGGGAACATTGTTGGAAGGTGATTTGGTGGGTTGTTAGTTTATTCGGGGGCATGATTTGTGTGGCCCGGAGTGTTCCTCTGAAGGATAATCGATTTTGAGCGCTTGTGGCGGCTGGAAGTGTTTGGGTCGTAATTTGAGAGGTCTTTTATTGTTGGGCTGGGATGTGAAGGGAGTCCTTTGTAAAAACGTTCGGCAAGTTTCAGAATGAATTCATCTATCATCGGGATTCCCGATTCTAGGTGCAGTTGTGTAATCCTGGTCCATGAAGGCGCACCAAGCGATAAACGGATAGCCTTATTTTGCAGGATTTGGAGTTTTTGTCTGTGACTCGAAGCTGCATAGCCCCAGATTGGGGCTGCATAAGTGAAGATCGGCCTTATAACCGTTTTGTATATCAGGAGTTTATTGTCGATGCTTAGTTTACTGTTTCTAGCTAACATTGACACCGTTAAAATATGAATTGATAGCACAGCATTTTTTTAGCAATAGAAAATGAAATGTTTAGGTTACTCAAGGTTTCATCAACTCTAAACGGAAGGTGTTTGACTGCTACATCCTACCGGTGTTATCTTACGCGTTTGAAATCATAACATCATCTCAGAAAAGCGCAAATAAATTAAGAATTGTCCAACGAGCTATGGAAAGAGCAATGTTGGGAATCAGTAGAGCGGACAGGGTGAGAAACAACACTATTAGAGCCAGAACAGGAGTTTTGGACATCATCTGAAGAGTGGCAACGCTAAAATATTGTTGGGCAGGCTATGTCGCTCGCAGTTCTGATGATAGATGGACAAAACGCTTCCTTTGCTGGTGTTCTAGAACTGCGACTCGAAACCCAGGTCGTTCTCAACTTCGATGAAGGGACGATATTAAAGAGACCGCTGATACAACATGGATGTGCGTTGCCCAGGATAGACAGACATGGAAGCAGATGGAGCAGGCCTATGTCCAGGAGTGGACGGATCAAGGCTGACGATGATGATGATGATGAAGGATGATATCCATGGTAAAAATTCGG
The DNA here is from genome assembly GCA_022606425.2 of Lepidostoma basale. NCBI lineage: Eukaryota > Metazoa > Arthropoda > Insecta > Trichoptera > Lepidostomatidae > Lepidostoma > Lepidostoma basale. Next base: position 458,609 of record JAHDVF020000067.1, read on the forward strand.
ATGGCTACATTTTTTCGTTATGTGAAGTAGGATGGGTGGTATCTAAAATTTTATATAAGACCCTTCATCGAGAACAAATATTTTGACCATGTCCGTTAGTGAGTTAAATAAAGAAGGAGATATACACTTGTAGTAAAGAGTGATACCCTTGTGTTGCGGCCTGCGTGGTGTAGCGGGAAGAGGTGTGAAGGGCGATGGGGGGTTCAGGTAGACACTCTGGGAGGGTAGCACCGGGTCCGGGGGACGGCGTACCCTCAGAAACTGCCCTCTCCTCCTTGCCTCCAGCCTCTCCTCCCTACTTACACGTCGAAAGTCTAGGAACTTCAATCCAGGGAGGTGATGCAATACGTAATACCTGGAAAGTAGTAATAGAAACAGTTAACCATATTAATTATTTTAAAAATAATAATAAAGCTATCGAAAAAAACAAAAATCAAATTAAATTAGTTTATTAACTGAATAGATATTACAAATAATATCAATGTTTTAGGCATCTATTGAGTACAGATAAATATGTTATATAATATTATACAATATAATACCAGGAACGCATGAAAGATGGTTCGACATTAGGAAGTCAAGATACTCTCTAAAGTCAAGAGTATTTGTCTTCTGAACGTATTTTCACTTATATAAAAGACATCGATCTCCGAGGAGACCGCGTTCAGCAGACTGATTGCTCTTCCCATCGGTGTCATCAGAGGCTGATTGGTTCTGGTGGCCGGTAGGTAAAACAATCTATGCTGTCGCTGTCGGACATCAGTCTATCAGGTACTTCTAGCATCTATCAGGGACAAAAAGACCAACACCTCCAGCACGGTCGAGTTTATTAGTTAAATACATATGTACATGTTTTCTTTAGGAAAAATTTCTTTCCCTGCTTCTTCTTCTTCAGCCTGTATTGACCGTCCACTCTTGGACGTAGGCCTCTTCTCGCATTTTCCATTCTCTTCTATCCTGAGCGATCCGCATCCAGGCACTTCCCGCACTTCTCCGGACATCGTCGCGCCAACGCAACTGTGGGCGCCCAACTCTACGCTTTGCCGTCCTTGGCCACCAGCACAGCAGTTGCCTTGTCCATTTTTCATCTGGATCGCGAGCGACATGTCCCGCCCATTGCCACTTGAGGGCTGCGGCCATCTTGATAACATCGGAAACCTTTGTCCTGACTCTTATATCCTCATTTCTGAGTCTGTCCCGTAAACTGATACCCAACATGGCTTTCTCCATTGCTCTCTGAGTGACTCTTAGCTTGTTGGCACTTTTTTGTGACATTGTGACTATAAGAGGTAAGTAAAGAAAATATTTTATTATATATGAATTTTAATCCAGCCATTATCCAAGTCTACTCTCGCGTTCAAAGGGTTCCGCACCCAGCATCAATTGGGACACACCCAAGGGCATTCTCTGTGACCGTCCCTTGGTTCCCATCCAAGACCTTGGCCCCTGCTCATGGCCACCTTCAATCTCTCCACACTTCCCCATACGTGGGTAGTCAGGTCCACACGTCCGACCCAACCCACTATATCTTCCAAAAAATCCTGCTCTCTTTATCAGCCATTATCCAGGCTTAACACACATCCAAGAAATTTTCAACATGAAGGGGAGCAATAGACTCCGGGCTGGTACTCTTGAGAAGACAAGATCCATGAAGATGAAATTTAAGCAAGTTTGAATTAATTTTTTTTAACAGCAATTATGACAAAAGTGGGGAATACAGGTAACCCCCGTTCATCGCGACCCCGGTGAGTGCGGATTCGTTATAACGCGGTATTTCCAACAACGACGACCTTCGTGACAGAGTGGTAAGAGCTCTGATTCCCATTCCAAAGGTTCTGGGTTCGATTCCCGGCGATGGCAGTGTGATTGTCACACTGTCTTTGGTCTGGCGTAGAATTCTCGTGACAATAAAATGGCGATAGATTGGCTACCTGTCACATGTCACGAGAATCAATATATCAGCTTAAAAACAAATTGTATTCTGTAATTGGGTTCAAGCAATCTGTTGTATACGTAAAAAAAAAAATAAAAATAAAAAATAAAACACTTGGCTTGATATTCAAAATATTTTCGAAGATATTAGTCTTAAAGCCAATTCCGGAGCCATAGAAGGTGTTGATGTAGATGACATTCAGACTGTTAAAATCACACGGTGAACCCTTAACTAATGAAGAGCTGCAGGAAATGGACCGTCATATTATTTCACAAGAAAATGACGTCTCAATACCTGTTCCCGTGCGAAAATGAAGTGTTAAAATAATCGAAAAGGCCGATTCTCTTCGCACAATGCATGCAGTTGTTAGAAGAAAATGACGAAGATTATGAGCGAGTGAGTGCTATATAGCGTGATTGTAATAGATGATTTGACGGTTATAGACAAATTTAACACAATAAACGTAGAGAGGCCAAACAAGGAAATCCAGATTCTTTTTGATGATGACATTTTTATTTTATGTTTATTTTAAAAATAAAACGTCTTTAAGAATCTAAAAATTTTTTAATCCCCCATTGAGTGCGGAATTTTGCTGTCCGGAACGCATCTCCAGCGATCAACGGGGGTTATCTGTATATTAATTTGTATTCGAAATTAAATAAACGCAGGAACCTAGTCAATACTTGCCTGTATCTCTGATAGTCAGCATCATCCTTGTCTCTGTCAGAGAGCTGGTCAGGGCACGCAGGATTCCCGAGCAGGCTCAGGTAAGTGAGGTTTGGAAGCTGTTCGGATATTCGAATCAGTAGTGCTTCGAGATTTGTTATCTTAAAAAAAAACAAGGAAAATTTTGGTTTTACAAAAGCGCATTCGATTGACACTTTACGAGTTAGTACAATAATTATCTATTGTTGTAGTGATGTCGTTTTCAGAGCTGCCGGGAGATAGAAGAAGTATTACATACAATATTATCGCTATTTCTATGATTCAAATGGAAACTTGTACAGCTAAATTGGAATTTGAAACATAACACTGTATATTTTCCACTTAAGTATATTCAATATATTTATAAAATAATAATAAAAATATTAAAACACGACAATGTTTTGGAGGTGATCGCCATCTTTAGGTGTCAGTATATAACTAAAATATATATTTGGAAGGACTTATTCTATATGGATACAATATTATGACTAATCACTAAACAATATGAGGACTTATGGTATAATAGTGGGAAATAATTGATTTTTAATATAATTATAATTAAGCATAAATTCATTTGAAAATAACTGTAGTAAATTATTATTGGGAATGGGAGCTTGGCAAATTAAAAGTGGAAAGGGTATTTAAAGAGAAAGGAGTAAATGGAGGAATCTGATTATTAATGATGTGTTCTCCCAACTTAACCGACTTGAGGATTTCCAAAGATTCAAGCTTGTTAAGTGTTGTTGAGTGTGTATAAAAATGTTGTGTTTTTTGAGATAAAACCATGGTCAGACCCGATACAATGGTTGGCCATTTCAGAAAAAACAGTATGTTTGGTGAAAGCAAGTTTGTGTTTGTGTTATATGTAAACGTTTTTAAAATAATCTACCTGGAAAATTTATGAGTGATTTTTTTTAAATCGCCTTTTTCGATTTTGTCAATTAAAATAATTAAAATGTATAATAGTCCATTGTTTTGGCCGAAACACTATGATATTTTAACATTTTATAATTGTTAATACAAAAGCCTTGATTTATATCACAATTGTATTTATTTTACTTTACGACAGACATTTGATATATATTTTTGTAACACCTGATGATGTCAACATTGGTTGATGAAACAGCTGTCGTAAAGTAAAATAAATACAATTGTGATATAAAACAAAGTTTTTGCATTAACAATTATAAAATGTATAATGTTTTTGACTGGTATTTCCTAATGTGGACAGACTTTATAGTATTTGTGGTGATAATGAATGCTAATTATGTTCACTAATTGAGAAAAAAATAAAAGTTTGATTACGACTAACGTTATTTTTAATTATTATATTTTTTAAAGCACCTGACCTCGGATAAATGAAAAAAAAAACTAAAATTCATTTTATCACAAAAATTGGTAATTTTTGCGTAGTGACTAACATAACATAAATTATAATAACATCCCCTACAACCCTCTAGAAGGAATAGGTTCAATGACCAATAACCCTGTATACATACTCGTATCAAGTAAATAATACTATAATTTTGAGATAGACGGCACTATCTGTTCGATGATAAGAGTTATTATTGTGTCTTGATTTCAGTTTATATGGGACCTAACAATCGTTTCATGTTTATAATTGAAGTGTATTCTGCACACAACTAGCTAGGTATCATATTACTTAAACACCTGAATCATTAAGGGGTTTTAAATTTAGTATAATAACTCCAAAATGACGAGCAATGGGTTTTCAAACCATTTCATTTTTAAGAATCTTTTTGATTGAATCTGTATAAGTTTACCTTCTTAGTAACGAATCTATATTAGTTGTATCTATTTAAAAATATTACTATATACGAAAAATCAAATCAAATTATGTAACACTCACATTGTTTTTACATATTTAAGGCGGGAGCGAGGTGTGTAGTGTGAAAATTGAATTATGTATTCAATATTGCTTAAAATATCCGTATTTTTGAAGTTTATTAATACGTGTTTTATAAGGGTACCATATTCCGCCTTAATGCAGGGCAATGTGATTTTTTTTGTCATGTCCACATTAGTTTATTCCACAAGGCGAAATAAGTAACTCCCATAAAATATATAAAAATAAACATAATATTCCATATAATTTTTTCTCCAATAAAATATTATTTATTTTTAATTTAATAATACATGGAATTCTAGATCATTGGTCAAAAAACTATAAATAAATAAAATTTAACACACATTTATTCATACACTATGTTTTGTATACTCACAAAGTATTTTACGAGTAATATGATTAAAAAATGAATGATTTATTTTTTAAAATTAGAGGAAGGGTGTCTGTGGCCCAAAACATGTTTGTGAAAAGTGCAAAAATGTGTTGTGAAAATACAAACTATGTATTTTTAAAATTTAAATATTAATCCACAACACGAAGTGATTTAAAATATGGTATATAAGAAATAGATAGGTATATATTATATATTAAAAATTGAGAACATATTTTTAAACTTTCGTAAGAAGCACTTAATTTGTATTATGGCATTATTAAAAATAATTTGAAAACACTTCACAACTCGTTTTTTCAACAACTGAAATATCAAGTAGAAAAGTAGGTTTATTATTTTTCCGTAAATATTTTTAACTGTTAAATTTACAACAATTTTATAATATTACAATTATTTTGTGCGCCTTTTGAGAATAAAACGACAGCTGTTTCGCTAACCGATGTTGGCATCTTCAGGTATTACAAGCATGTTGTTGTCACCTTATGATGCCAACATCAGTTGGCGAACCAGCAGTCGCGACATACGTAAAAAGTGTATAATAAAAAAGAGCCATAGAAAGAGCCATGTTAGGAATATGCCTAAGAGACAGAGTCAGAAACGATACGATGAGAGAAAGAACAAGGGTCACTGACATCATCCACCGGGTGGCGATTCTAAAATGGCAATGGGCAGGTCACGTAGCCAGAAGCTCAGATGAAAAATAGACAAGACGACTGCTGACTTGGAGACCGTGGACGGCAAAGAAAGTGCAGGGTGACCGCAACTACGGTGGAAGGATGACCTGAACAGACACATCGGAATAACCTGGATGCAGTCTGCACAGGACAGAGTGACATGGAAGCGAATGGAGGAGGCCTTTGTCCAGGAGTGGACGGGAATAGGCTGAGGAAGAAGAAGAAGAAGAATAAAAAAATGTGTTATTGTAAAAAAAAGTGTATATGTGATGTAAATTTAACAGTTATTAATGTTGAAGTATCATAGGGTTTCGGCCCAAACAATGAAATATGAAAATATTTTTATTAATAAAAATTAAAACGGTATTTTTAGTATCATTTAATTTGTTAATCTCTTATTCAGACGCAATCCAAGGCAGGATTAGGTTCAAGCCGTGTTTATCAAGCCAAGTAGGTCCCCGATGATTTAAGCCACTGACACACGACAAGAAGACACACTTACCAGATTATTGTTTAGGGACAGAGCGGCGAGATGAGGCAAGGTCGGCATAGGGCGGATGTCCGCGAGGCGATTGTTGTCGAGAATTAAGTCCCGAAGGGAGGGAAAGCCACTGATGCCCTCGAGGGTAACGAGACTATTGAAACTGAAAAGTTAAATATAAACTATTATAGTTACATGTGGCGAAAGTAATTTAATGAAAACTCAGTCAAGCGTTTAAGAACATGTAAAAAAAACTAATAAATAAAATTGAAAATAATTTAATTTTATGAAAAAAAAAGAAAAAAAAAAACTCAAAGCTTTGAACTATTGTAGATATAGATGTGAAAATTTTAACAGTATTGTAGCTCAGTATAATTTAGTTATTTATTTTTCAAAGTCTTTAATTAAAATGCAATATTATTATAGTACAAATTATTATTGGCTTAGAATGTAATTCACATGTTTTTAAATATAAAAAAATAAAGAAAAAACTTTAATTTTAACCACGAAATGGTTGGAAGCCAAATAGTTTAGTTTCAACAGAAGTGTCATCAAGGCCACATAATGAAATATTTTTTATATATGGTATTTTTTCTCCCTTATATACAACAGGTCGTTTTGAACCCAATTACTGTATACAATTTATTTTAGCTATTATATTGATTCTTATGACATGTGATAGGTAGCCAATCTATAGCCATTTTATTGTCACGAGAATGCTACACCAGTCAATCACACTGCCGTCGCCGGGAATCGAACCCGGGACCTTCGGTATGGAAGTCAGAGCTCTTACCACTCGGCCACGAGGGTCGACTCATATATTTATAAATTTGATATCATGAATTAAAATATCTAACCACATGATGAAATATTCCTTAGTTTTTTTTTAAATATGAATTTAAGAAAATGTCTCAGCTTTAGCCAGTCATAAAAACTATTCTTATTAATTACGTTATTATACCTTTAACAAATGAATAAGTATGATAGATTTATTTTAAAAGGCTATACAGGTAAATGTTATTTACGGTTTAAAGATTTTGTTATTAAAATTTACTAAATATATAAAATGAAAAGTTTATGCATAAAATATGTCAACAATGTTGACGAAATCGGGACAACAATAATAATCTTTTGTAGGAAAAAATTTATAACAATCAAATTTTATTTTCACTCAGATATTAAAGGGTCAACAAGGGCATCGTAAACTTGACGTTTGGTTATTTGAGAGTTAACGTTTGCTAAGTTAGGAAGTTCTTATTACATTATATCAAATTATAAAATGGCAGTTAATATACGAAATATATATTACACGCAAGGTATATAGAATAATATGGTAAGATATTGCGCACGTAGCATGCTATCCCTTTCTAATAATTTGCTGTCAAGTGACGTCATGTGGTGAACTCGAAATCGAAACGAAACTATAAACAAACCTGAAAATAAAGTAAAGTGAGAATAATAATAATATTCTCACTTTCTTTCTTTCTCTTAATCTTTTTTATCGATGTAAAATGTTTTTCAAAATAAGAACAATGAACTTAAAGCTCATTGAAGATGCTAACTCTAAAAAAAGAAAAATAAAAAAAACAATAACTTAAATAAAGAAAACGATTTGTCATAATTTATTTAATACAATTACAAAAACTTCTTTTAATTAGACGTAATAAATAAACAAAGAAAAATTCCATACCCAATGTATAAATATATACTCAACTCATACTACACAACCTAATGCTTGGGTCTCCACGTGACGTAGCTGCGCAGTAGATGTCAAAAATAAAACGCGGAATATCTTACCATATTTATTCTATATACCTTGTATTACACGTAAGTAAGTAATGAGCACATAGCTCGGAGAGATCATGTCTTTCACGAAAATCTCATAATAATGGGCAAATTAAAGAGAGAGCGACCACAAGGACAGCCAAGAAACTGCTGGTCCGATTAAATCAAGGTGCTGATTGGTCTTTCAATAGCTGCAGCCTGGAGACTGACCAGTGACAGAAGATTATGGGATAGACACGACCTCAGTCACGAGGAGCACGACAGAACATTTGCAATGCTCCTTTAAATTATTTTCAGTCGAAACGCTAATATTGCCAACAACAACCGTACAAAGTTTCAAGTCAATAGGATGAACGGTGCGGGAACGCATAGGGAACGAACACACATATTATTATATATGAGAAGAAGATAAACGTGATAACAATTAAGATAAATACAGTGTCATTTTCTTGAGAACTGCGTTTCAATCAATCAATTAAATCAGTTTATTTCCTCAAAAGATATTACAAACAAAATAAAGAAAATAGCGACATCTTTTATCCATAAAACAAACAACTGAACCAAAACACAAGCTGGTTTGAACCGCCAATTAAAAGGATAAATAAATAAAACTATGATTTAATATATTGTTTGAGGTTTATAAATAAATCATTACTACAAATATTTATTTTTTGATATGAAATGTTTTCATAGTCATTTTGCACATTTTGATAACATATACAAGTGATTTTTATTTATCAGTCAGTTATAATAATCTTTCAATAGGTAAACAAATAATGATTATTTTATATGATTTAACACGAATAAAAACATTATACTGTAATACGTTTAGCGATAAAACATTGACTCACCTTAAATCCAGACATTCGACTTTGTCTCCGTACATCTTATTCAAGGCTGGAGGAATCTTTTGACAATCCTGTCCGCTGTAGCTAAGCTGAAACGATGCAAAATTTATTATAATTTACCATTTGAAAAAAGTTATTTTTATAAGATTTGTTATAACATATTTGATGGGATCTCATTTTATAATGCCCAACAAGCCGAAATATGTCAAATCAGAATATATTGTAAGAACACGGGTTACATGTTTTGCCTTGTTAGTGCACTATCATTTTATAAATATCTCATTTTATATTGCATTATCTTGTGCAATTTAAGTGACGACCATTAATACTAACACCAGGGATTAAAATCAATTATAGAAGTATGATACAATCTTCAATGTGAGCAGAAAATAGCTCATTATGATGAAGAAGGAATCTGAACAGGTTTGAACCCAAGTCCCTTGGATTAGAAGCCAAGCGTTCTGTAGCTACCATTACAAAACGATATTTTGTTACATTAATTAATTATAAATAAATCTACAGAAAACAACGTTTTCAACAATATTTAATACTTAATGTACAATAGTTCTTACAACATTCTTATAAATTGTTTTAGATTTATTTTGTGGACGTTGGACGATCGTAGTATGCGCGGGAGATGCCTATTGGTGGCGATGAGGTTCGCAACCCATCACACCGCATCTCTCGCAGGGCGAAAAGAGAAGGATGGAGTGTCGCATCGGTTAAAGTGTGACAGTCCATTCTTTCTGCCTACCCTTTCGGGGAGACCGCGTGATGGTTAGTTAGTTAGTTACAACATTGTTCAACAAACAATAAAAAGTATATACTATTTTTCTTCCATATTCGTCTTCACTTTGTGTTGTGGATTCATATTTGAATAAATATAATTATACTTTGCTTTACAAAACTTTTAATTTTTAATAAACTCATACATGTTTTGGTTACAAATAACATTTTTAAAGTGCAGGGCGACCGCAACTACGGTGGAAGGATGATCTAAACAGACACGTCGGAATAACCTGGATGCAGTCTGCACAGAACAGAATGACATGGAAGCAAATGGAGGAGGCCTTTGTCCAGGAGTGGACGGGAATAGGCTGAGGAAGACGAAGTAGAAGAACATTTTTCAATGTATTTTTTTTAAATGTTACCTTTAAATTGTATATTTTGAAAAAGGTTACTTGTAACCGAAACATGTCTGAGTTCAGTAAAAATAAAAAATGTTATAATACAAAGTATAATTATATTTATTTAAGTATATATTATAATACAGTGGAATCTCCATATTTTACAAATTCGACATTCGTCAAATTTTGTAAATTTTTTCTCCCTATATTCACGTATTTCTCGTATTTATGGATTAAAGACTGAACTTGGGAAAATGGTATTTCAGAACATGCTAGGTTAAGTGTTATTACAATTGATTGAGCATGAGAATAAATGTCTTCAAATACAATGATCTCAACTTGCATGAAACTATGACCAGATTGTGTCAGAAAAGGCCATTTAGGGTTTTGCGTCATATCCTGTTGATTAAATCGTGTGTCTGGGTAGGTCATGAGTAAAGACGTTGAAAGTTTAGGAAGGTTTTAAAAAGAATAAAAAAAGTTCTTTGTTAAATCAAGTGATATTGTATCTATAGCAAAACGAACTCCGCAATCGCAAAGGTTACACGATGTTTATATTAAACGAGAATAACCTTCCTATATTTAACATATTTTTTTAAGAATGTTGTACTCTTTTTAGGGACTGGAAAGAGATTAATTGAATTTCATTTCGTACGAAAAAAATCAGCGGTTCTCAAATTTGGCTCTGTGGAGCCCTGGGGCTCCTCAAGACCTATGAGAGGGCTCCGCCGCGACAAGCAGCATAATACATCTACAAAAATGCTACGATTAAAAACTGCAAACACTTTTTTAAAATTATTATGAATGAAAACGTCTGTCTTCTAGGAGTTTTTTTATTTTAAGAGGAATGACATGTTTCGCCCTTAAAAATATAATAAAACTCCTAAACTACAGACATTTTTAAAACTCCTAAACTACAGACATTTTCATTGATATTAATTATTTAATATGGAGTTTTACATCATTGTTCAAAAAACAATAAATAAAATAATTTGTATTATATATGAATTGTATTAGAGTGTATTGTTTTATATACTGTCGTATGATGTACCTTCTTTTATATGAATATCGTTAAATAATTACAAAAATAATGAAATAATGAACATTTAACCAGGCTTTGCTTATATTAGAGCTCCGTAAAATATTTTATGTTTCAACCGGGTGGTGGTCTAGGGGGTAGAACGCTTGGCTCCTGATCCAGGGGACATGGGTTCAAGCCTGGACACGACCAGTTTCCTTCTTCATAAAAATGAGTTATTTTCTGCTCACATTGAAGATTGTAAAATAAATTCTAATATCATTGATTAAAATCCTTGGTATTAGTCTTTTTTAATTAAAAAAAAAAAAAAAAGGGTTCAGTCGTCAAAAAAGTTTGAGAACCACCGGTTTATATATTCGTCATATTCCATATTCGTCCGGATTAGACATATCCTCAGTAACGGATTGATGGCTTAGGTTCTACTGTATGTTACATAATTCAATACTTTTACCAGGGGATTCCAGTAAAAATATTTTTATATTAACATTACATAATTCTATAAATATATTCATAATTTAAACTTTTCAAAGAGAAAGTAAGTAAACAAGTTAATAACAGATTTTTAGAATACCTTAACCTTTTATACGTTGGAAATTTATATTCTAGACATTAAAATAAAGTTTTTGATAATATTAAAACTACGAAATGAAAGTGTTTGACGCTGTATTTATATAACGAATTAATTTTCAGTAGATACGTTCAAACGAAAATGAGTTCTAAAGTTAGATACTATTAAATACACTTGAATTTTATCATTTGGAAAGATAAAACAGTAACCATTTTATTGAATGCAGTGCTAAAACTATTGAAAGACGCGGTGGAAAATATATATTTTAGATTTTTTCAAAGTTAATGTACTACTTGATAGCAACAAAATTTGATAGCAACATTATCACAGTTATTAACCAAACCGTAAATATCTAGAAATGGTCGAATTTTTATTTCATTATATTGTAGGCGGGAAAATTATTTCTAGAAGAAGGTACCTTTGAAAGCTTTTTTCAGTGAAAATTGCTATCGCCGGGAATCGAACCTGGGACATTCGGTAAGGCATTCATAGTTCTTGCCACTCTGCCATTAAGGTCGTCAAAAATACTGCAAATCGATGAAAGTTATCGTAGTATAAAAATAAAAATTTCAATCTGAACTTGCAATTTATTATTATTATAACTAACTAACTTACCATCACGCCGTCTACCCGAAGGGGTAGGCAGAATGAATGGACTGCCACACTTTTCTTTCCTGACATATTTCTCTCGCTTCCTCAACATTCATACATCGCGTCATGCCAGCGCGTCGATTTCTCACGTGGCCAACATTGAATATTTGATTTATTTGATCGTGCTACGTTTTCCTCGGTTTTCCTCTATTTCTAGTTCCATTTACATCGTTAACATATTTTTTTTTACTATTTTTTCTTCATTCATTCTTTCCATATGTAGAAACCATCTTAATGATCCTTTCATTCTTTTGTTCATAACACTATCATTCGCACCACATTATTATTATTATTATTTTATTAAATCGCTCTTTACACCATTACAGCGCGAGTCAAATCAATATAAAGGGTATAGCTATCGTATTGATTCTCATGACATGTGATAGGTAGCTAATCTATCGCCACTTTATTGTCACGTGAATTCTACACCAGACCAAAGACAGTGTGACAATCACACTAGCATTGCCGGGAATCGAACCCGGGACATTCAGTGTGGCAGTCGTAGCACTTACCACTCGGCCACGAAGGTCGTCGTATTAGATTATTTTAAAATATACTCTTGTGAGATATTACTTAAAAATGAAAAATCTCTTCTAACAAGTGTAACAAGATTTCGCAGAATTTGGGGGTATTTATTTGGGGATAAATAAAATACTTAGCTAAAAGTATTATACTTTGAAAAAAAAATAGAAGAGATCAAATGGCTAAAATTTTATAATATTACTAGCTAATGCCCGGCATCTGCCTCTTTCAATTATTATCGTCATTTGTTTAAAGTACTCATAAACAAAACAGACAAATTTGCATATACAAAATAAATAAATGTCAATGATTTTTTTGTTTGTTTCGTAAATCAAATTTGAAAAAGTTCATTCGAGTGCTTTGGGGTATACAATATTTTAAGTATTTCCGTCTTCTGTATTTTTATTTCGGCTGTAGGTATTTCTCGTGAACATGCAACATATAATTAATCCTGTTGAAAGTATGAAATTTTCAGATTTAATCCACTGACTTGAAGCAATTGAACTTATACATTGTAGATGGTCATCGAGAATGCAAGGTGAATGGAAAACTGCAACTGTAAAAGGTTACAACTCTCTTGGATGAACGATGCGCGAACCCTTGGGGTACGAACTTACAAAGATAAAGAAGAAGAAGAAGATAATGTCATTTGAACGCCAAGAGTACCAACAACAACTGTACAAAGTTTCAACTCTATCAGATGAACGATGCGCGAACCCTTGGGGTACGAACTTACAAACATAAAAAAGAAGAAGAAGATAATGTTATTTGAGCGCCAAGAGTACCAACAACAACTGTGCAAAGTTTCAACTCTATTGGATGAACGATGCGCGAACGCTTAGGGTGCGAACTTACAAACATAAAAAGATAAAGAAGATAAACTCTGACGTACAAAAAAATTTCTGTTGTAACCTCACCGAAGCAATATTAACGAACAGTGAAAATAAAGGGTGTTTTTTTTAGAAGGTTTGGATTTTAAACTGGCAACACTGTTTTTACAGGCTATCAATTTGACAGTTGAGAGTTTATTTGTAATCAGTACGTTTTGCCATTTTGCCATGAATAGACTGACGTTAGAACAGCGCTTGCAAATTGTGCAAATTAATTTTGAAAATCATGGTTCTGTTCGCCAAACTTATCGTGCACTTCGTCCATTTTACGGTCGACATAATCGTCCATCCGAGCAAGTTATTCGGAAGACCATGGATAATACGCATCCACAAAGACGACAATTGTCGAAAATTGGACTTCCAGATTGCGCTTCATTCGAGCTAGCCGTGGCGCTCATATGCCCGAAATCATATTTAAACAATAATGGAATAAAATTATCTATTAAATAAAGCCAATATCATAGACATTAACATTATTTTAATGTGTTTTTTTTTCATTTTGAATATGTATTGTATACCTCTAAAAAAAACACCCTATATAACGAAGATCTGTCAATTGGTTGCGGAGTCCATTGAGTTGAAAGAATAGAAGAAGAAGAGGACCATCCTTTTTTATATATACAGATTTTCACTGTGATTTTGAATGCCGAAGAGAAAAATCATAAGTCTATATTAATCGATAAAATTCTAAGTGGTATAATACCACCCAACTTTCTATTCTTCTTTCACTAAAGAGTAAAGACTTACTAGAAACTACAGCTTTGGTTACATTGAAAATGACATTGCCGGGGAGTCAGTGGCTTTACAAAGTTGTATAAATGCAAATGCCGTGTTAATTGATGGTGTTCTGTGATCCTACGGCTTAAAGTTAGAATCTTAATATTTGCCTCAGTGGATACAATTAACTATGTAAAGTCTTTGAATTGCTTTATAATGAAAAGACAACAAGACAAAACAATATTCAGGCAAATTATAAGCTTGTAAAATAACTAATTAACTACAAGAGTAATTTTAATTTATATAAAAGATTCTTCTTCTTCTTCTTCTTCCATATTGTAGACCTATGTGGTCTGTTCTCCAGAGTGTTGCTCCTCCTGTGAGGTAGATTCCCAGCTGTCCTTCCATCTTTTAGGAGGTCTTCCACGAGGGTGATTCCCATGAGTCTGATTATGCAATGCAATAAAGGGGAGTCTGGTGGTGTCCATTATTTGAACATACCGTACCAGTCCCTTTTTTGCTGTCTGCTCCATCTTATAATATCTTCAACCTCACATATTTCTCTAATTCTGGTGTTACTCACGCGATCTCTCAGTGTCTTGCCTGCTATCGTCCTCAGTGTCTTCATGTCCTCAAAACTTGTTTGATCCTTACTGTGTCTGCCCTTGCTTCGATGCCATAATATTATTATTGGTCTTTCGCATGATTTATAGATTCAAATCTTACTCTTTTCTAAATCTTATATAAAAGATTGTTGTAACATAATTAATTGCTGGTGTCATAACACCATGGCGCATTCTTCTTCTTCTTCTCCATTGATATCTTTCCACTGCTGGATCGATAGATACGTTTACATTAGGAGTAAACGATCAATTTTATGTAAAGCAATGGCTAATTTATTACAAATTCCTAAATCTGGATTTTTGAATAATAGTAGGGCTATTCCTAAAGTAAACGTACCTATCGACTGCATAAAAAATTAGCTGACGATGTAATTACATCCAGCAGTGGAAAAATATCAAGAGAGAAGTATAATGACATCAGCAAAACTTCTTCCATATACAAGTCTTTGGCGCCCTCGATTGGTCTCTAAGGCCACCCAAATCCTGGGTAATCTGACAACTGATATTACCAATAGTGTCATATAAAATCAAGAGTGGACGAATATCGAATTTCCAGCGACCATCCGTGTAAGGGAAAGCAACCCTAACATAAAGTCCTACGGTGAAGAAGAATCAAGCTATGGCCCCGAGTTTCGCGTGACCTTTTAACGGGCCAGGGGAGTTAAGGATCGTCCTTCTTAACATCTGTTTTGATCTTTTCGGGAAATAGATGCCTACTTTTGAGCATTAGGGGAACCGGACCATCATCGGGAATTTACAACGGAAAAGCTATGTTTTGACAAGGGTAATAGAAACAAAATAAATTGGTAATAGATTTTTAGAATGCATTAGGGTGGAATATTTTTGGACCCACGCTGGAGGATGGGATTTACAGAAATAAAAAGAACCTTGAACTTGAAGTACTGATTAAAGAGGAAATAGTAGTGAGATTCTGTAAGTCTCAACGGCTACGGTGGGCTGGCCATGTGGAAAGAATGCCAGAGGGTAGAACACCACAAATTATATCCAGCTGGGTGCCTTGCAAAAAGAGATCAAGAGGCAGACCGAGGAAAAGATGGGCGGATTGCGTGGAAGAAGATTGGGAGAAAATGGAAGGAGTTGGGGAACGGAGAGAGATGGCCATAGACAGAAGTCAGTGGAGGACCGTTGTGGAGGAGGCCAAGTCCCACACCGAGATGTAACGCCGAGAAATGAAGATTAGGGTGGAATATTATTTTTGTTTGAGAATTGTAGAAAACATTTATTTATTTATTGTTGGTACACAAAAAAACATCAAATGCACAATAGTTATAAGTAACGGAAACATATATTAAATTAGATTAGACACCTCAGCTCTATGTGCACATCAAGTTCATAACATTGGCAATACAACTGTTTTGCACCACCCTTCAGTTTAAGTAAACGTAAGGCAAAACAAAACATTAGTGTAAGATAAAGAAACATACAAATTAAGTAAAACAAGGCAATAGCAAAATCCTAAGATAAAATAATCAAATTAGGTAAAATAAGACAATAGCACGAGACAAAGAAAAAGGACATAAATAAAGTTAAGCAATACAACAGCACATATATATTATTTATAATGAAAGAGATGCAGGTTAATTTAACAAACCAAGTGAAAAAAATTGCGTAGTTGGTATAACTAGAAATATGACGTAATATCAAATAAACCGGAAAATTTCAAGTATGCCAAATATTTTTGACCCACTTTTTAATCTTTTGAAGATCTTGAAAAACGTTAATTCATTGGAAAAATAAAGTTTGCGATTATACAGAAGATTATCGATGCCTAAGAATAAGTTTTTGATGACTGAAAGAAAATTGCCATGTCATTATCAAATTTAACGCGAGTGAAATGGATTCGAGCTTGATAAATGAAAAATGCTTCTTATTTCTTACGAAATAAAGGTCACAAGAAAATTTTTTAAGCTTTAATTATTAGCATTCTATTTTAATAATTATAATTTAAAATAATAATTTTATAAAACGAAAATTCACAATATGGAAAAACAAAGACATGGCCATTAAGAGTAAGATGAGAATCTATAAAGCATGCGTAAGACCAATAATAACATTATGGCGTCGAAGCAAGGGCAGATACAGTAAGGTCCAATCAAGTTTTTTAGGACTTCTGAAATGAAGACACTGAGGACGATAGCAGGCAAGACACTGAGGGATCGCGTGAGGAACACCAGAATAAGAGAGATATGTGAGGTTGATGATATTATAAGATGGAGCAGACAGCGAAAAAGGGACTAGTACGGTAATGTGGAAGAATAGTAATCCTCGTGAAAGACCTCCTAAAAGATGGAAGGACAGCTGAGAATCTACCTCACAGGAAGAGCAACACTCTGGAGAACAGACCACATAGGTCTACAATAAGGAAGAAGAAGAAGAAGATAAAACGATGTTTTTTTTTAAATTTCTTACACTTTTGTCTTTATTTCGACAGCAACCTGTTTCAGGCTCGCTATTGGTAAACATAATAATTAAAAATTCCATACAAAAATAATAATAAAAAATTTGCTACAAACCAATTCCTAGGATTGAAACTTAAAAAATAAAGTATGATAGATTGAACAGAATTTTAATACAATTACCGGTGATAATAAATATAATACAATAGGTATAATGTAAAACAAATAACTAACTAACTAACCATCACGCCGTCTCCCCGAAAGGGTAGGCAGAAAGAATGGACTGTCACACTCTTACTGATGCGGCACTCCATCCTTCTCTTTTCACGAATAAAATAATGAAAACATGATGTTAACCTGAGCTCGAGAATTTTCCCATTGAAGATACAGCTGCGATCTTCTGAAACGTCTTCCTCTTCTTGTTTCAACTCGCACCAGACATTTGTACTCATTTTTACACGTTGGCATACTAAAAACGCTACCTAACATCTGAACTCACTGCTACCACCACCATCGTTATATTCGGACTGGTGCGATTATTTTAAATATAGAACATAAAAAAAGAACCATAAACAATTAAGATTTTTTTGTATCTCATAGATTTTGTTAAACAGTTTTTCAGGTCACTTTAAAATTCACTTCACATTTTTAAGTTAAAACGTCATAATTATTATACTTTTTAGAAAACATTTTGATAAAAAGTTGCTTTAAATGCTTTAAAACTTTCATATTTAATTTGCGGTTTCACCAAAAACACTATTTATAAGTTATCTAAAGCCAGAAAAAGACATATTTTCATATACTCGTATATAATTAAACCATTCATATTTTACAAGAATCAAGTCAATACAGTGTGATATTTTAATTGTAAAAATATATTTTTTAAGGATTATTTGTATCTCAATAGAGAAGATATAAATTATTTGGAAACAGAATATGGTATTCGAGGCGTTTACAGGACTTATGACCTGCCATTGGTTGGGTTAAGCGATCACTTTATATGTTTGATGTGTTTTTGGGTAACACCGTGTGATAAATCCTTCTCGACCGACGTTTCGGAGATTGTTGCAGTCTCCATCTTCAGGGTAATGAATGTGATATGTGTTGTGTCTGCTAAGGTACTTCACCGTTGTACCGTGTCGCCGGCAGTGTGTACGTGTGAGACAAAGAGTCCGTGCTAGGTTCCCCGAAATAGCTTGGCACAGGGGGCATTCCGGAGCGGTATGTCGCCGGCAGTGGGTTACCCTGAAGCCCAGGTATTGGTTTACCCCATTACGCTGAAGATGGAGACTGCAACGATCTCCGAAACATCGGTCGAGAAGGAGTTATCACACGGTGTTACCCAAAAACACATCAAACATATTGCTGCCAACCATGAAAATCTACGCAATTACCCGATCACTTTATGTTTAACAACATTCACCAATCTGCCCTTCTTACGACACCACGTCTGAAATTTTTTTGTTAATGTGTTTTAAAAAAAATATAAACATATATTTTTTAAATATTTTCACAAGAACTACTCGTGTTGTTAAACTGTAAGAGTGGAATGACACTATTTTAGGAAATTTATCAAATATAAATATTGTTTATTGATATCAGATGTTGATTGATACGTAATTGATACTATTTTATCTTTTTATATTCAGTTAAAAACGTTATATCTAATAGGTTAACTTGTTGCGTAATAGAAACGAAATATATTGTTTTGCGTCAGAGTTGAAATAGGAGTACTAATTATTTATTGATAAGTATATCAAAATGGATAAATTTGATATTCTGAGAGTAATTCGATACGAAGTCGTTGGGTCTTTGATATTTTTTTTAGTAAAGAAATGCGTGAGAAAAATATTTGATCACAGGCACTTGGTCGAAGGCGCGGGGCCAGAGCGGGCGGCTCAGTGGCGGCGGAGCGCGGGAGGTACTGCCGCGAGTCGTGGTGGTCGCATCACATACCGGGGATTCAATTAACCAGCTAATAGAGGATGTGAACCTTTTTATTCATTTCAAGAAGAAAAAAAAACGCCGACTTAAACAGCATATTCATTCAAGGATTAATTTTATCTCAATAGAGACGAAGATGCAAACTGGAAACTGAATATGGTGATCGAGGTGTTTACAGGACTTATGACCTGTCATTGGTTGGGTTAAGCGCACGCTTTATGTAATTACAACATTCCCCATTTCACACTTCTTATGACCACCATGTCCGACAAATTTTTTGGAAGTTGTATATATGTTAATATCCAACACCACAATTCACATGTCAGTTTCAATGCGCCATCAATGAATTGATGACCCGCAATGGGTAAATAAAATCCAGTATTCGTCTACAAGTATTTGTATACATTCAAAATGTAGCATATTCATTATAAATGCTTTAGCCCCAACACTTTTTAACCTGAGTTTGGAATATGCCATAAGAAAATTTACCACCTTAACACGAATTCCAACACATACTTTCAAAGCAGCCAGATCATAGGATGTGCAGATGACCTTAACATTGTAGGAAGATCCCTAGTAGCCGTACAAGAAGTATTTGAGCCTTTAGAGGCAGCAGCCAAGGAGGTGGGTTTAGAGATAAACGAAGAAAAGACAAAAATAATAAAACCAACCAGCAATGCAACCTATAACTCACGGTGAACCATCAGATTCAAGGATAGATACAACTTTAAGATGGTGGAGGACTTCACTTACCTGGGTTCGTCTATAACAAAAGAAAACAAAGATCACAAGGAAATCGAAAGAAGCATCACAATTGGCAACAAAACATTCTTCTCTCTACTATCAGCGCTCAAATCAAGATATGTACACTGGAAAACCAAAATCATCCTGCATAAAACAATCATCCGAACAGTAGTGACTTATGGATGTGAGGCGTGGACAATGACAGCGAAATCCGCAGAGCGACTGGACACTTTTGAGAGAAGGGTGCGACGCAGAATTCTGGGACCTGTGAATGACGGTGAAGGCTGGAGAGTACGGCATAATGACGAGCTGTACCATATTTACAAATCTGAAAGACTTCCACACAGGTCAGACTGAATAGACTGAGATGGGCCGGTCACGTGCAGAGGATACCGTCATCGCGAACCCCATAAAGATTGCTGGAGTGGCACTCAGGTGGTAGAAGACCAATTGGACGACCAAGGCTGCGATGGGAGGATGAAGTTGGGAGAGATGGGGCAAGATTGTTACGAGTGTCAGATTGGAGGGTCGAAGCGGAGGACAGGAGAAGTTGGAGGCGAAGAATACTGGAGGCTAAGGCTCGGTATGGGCTGTAGGGCCATCGAAGAAGAAGAAGAAGAAGAAGTTATAGTATCACAATTTTATTTTTATTTTTTTATTTTTCGCGACAGTTGTCTCGCCAACCGATGTTGGCATCATCAGGTGTCACAATATTTTTTTAGTTTATATGGAGAGTTTTGAAAACTGGTAAGATAAATTTTCGAGAGAATAAACGAAAAAAATATTGTAACAGCTGATGATGTCGACATCGGTTGATGAAACAGCTGCGGAGAAAAAAAATGGGATACTATATTATTATAGTATTTTAATTTTGAACAGTTAATAATGATAAAGTATCATAGAGTTTCGACCAAAACAATAAAAAAATATTCATTTTTAGAAATGAGATCTGTTAGATGTATCTGAGGTTAATCTGTATATGACGGAGTATCAAATGCAAATATAATAAATTAATGCAGCGCAAGTGAATGTGCTATGAACAATATAATGAAAGGATCAATAATCTTATTGATCCTTGATCAATAATCTTATTGGTTTAGACACATGGAAATTATGAATGAAGAAAGTGTATGAAAACGACGTATACGGAACTAGAAATAGAGGAAGACCGAGGAAAATCATGTCACGATCAAATCAATCATATATTATATTAAATGTCTACCAAGCTAGGAGTCGGAGAAATCGACGCGCGTGCATTACACAATGTATAAATGTTGAGGAATCGAGAGAAGTATATCAGGAAATAACAGTGTGCGGTCCATTCTTTCTGACCGCACCTTCGGGAAGACGACGTAATGGTTCTCTGATTATTTATTTAATTTTTATATGTTTTTCCAAAGGGATCAAATAACATTATTGTTAATTAATATTAATTATCATTTTTGTTAATTTTAGAATACAATTATGCATAATGCAAAAGATTGTACAGTAATTTAACTAAACAAACGATGAACAAATATGCTTAGTTGGTATTACTAGAAACATGAACATAATAATAAATAACCTATAAAATTTCGAATATATAGAGAAAAATATTCATCATTATGGAACTCACAATGTCAAAAATACAAGTATATAACCTTATTTATTAGTGCGTTCGAAATATTTCCTTTTTAAAATTAGTGTTTAACTATTTCATGATCAATTAATACCCCTTTTCTAATGGAATACTCCATTATAATTTATAATAGTAAACACGATTGTTGATATAAATTATATAAATAGTAATG
Source organism: Lepidostoma basale (assembly GCA_022606425.2). Taxonomy (NCBI): domain Eukaryota; kingdom Metazoa; phylum Arthropoda; class Insecta; order Trichoptera; family Lepidostomatidae; genus Lepidostoma; species Lepidostoma basale. The sequence goes on from JAHDVF020000067.1 coordinate 480,325, forward strand.
ACAAATTTGTTTCGCCTTGCGAGGGCATTCTTATACTGCAATTGTACAGTTATGGAATGCCCTCGCAAGGCAAAACAAATTTGTCATTACTATTAATATAATTTATTATATCAATAAAATCCAATTAAAACCATTAAACAATCGTGTTTACTAATATAAATTATAATAAATAATGAACTTTATATTTAAAAGACCCACGGTTTCCGATATATGGTAAATTATAAAACAAGCATATCTATAAGTATGTGGCTACTTAGGTGTGTACAGCACAGAGGTGGTATGCATAATCCTTCTAGCTATATACTCGTACTTATATACGTAATATATAACATACTTATGTACGTTCACAATGTAAGAAAATGCATTATTTTAACAGGTCATTACATGTAAGTTCACAAAAGTAGCTTAATTGCTTTCCCTTCATTAGTATTGTAGTTAAATTATCTTGTCGATCAAACTTATTTTCATTTTATATATGAATGAAACATTAACGCTGTGTCCGTTTGCACTTCTATCCATTTTTGCTGTTAATAAAAAAAAAAAAAAAACTAACTAACTAACTAACTAACCATCACGCCGTTTCCCCGAAAGGGTAGACAGAAAGAATGGACTGCAACACTTTAATCGATGCTGCACTCCTTTCTTCTCTTTTCGCCAACGCGAGAGACGCGGTGTGATGGGTTGCGAACCTCATCGCCACCAATAGGCATCTCCCGCGCACACTTCAATCATTCAACGTCTACATAATAAATCTAAAACAAATTATACAAAATACAATTATATAAAATAAAATAACACATAAAAATAATTTAACACATAATGTTCTTTTAGATGGTGCAATTGTCGTCAGCTGGACGATCCGGACATTTGTGTTTATTTGATTTTTTATTCCACTGTTTTCATTTTAATTAGGCACTTAAAACAATCCAACACCAGCAAAAACTTGAAAATTTGATTGAAGAATTTATTCAAATTGTCATTGGAACAAATGAAAATTTTATTTTGACACGTGTCAAAATTATTTTTATAAACAAAAAAACTCGTATTATTTAAAAAAAAAAGTTTTTATAATATATATTTAGTATTATTCTACTGGTTACTTATACTTTTTATTTAATTTAATTTTTTAAATTTTTTTATGAAAAAGAATATTCAGTTAAATTTGATAAACTTAAGGCGTTTACATAGAGTTTGTATCGTTATACTGATGGTGAAGGTGTAAAGCTCTCGATGCGAGAAAAATAAACTCAAAAGTGGAAAAAAAAAACAGTTATTGCCCTGATAAAGCTTGGGTCCAAGCGAAAGTATGTTAGTTGGCATTACTTACATTTAATAACTTTACCGTGGTTTAATACAAAATGTTTTATTATTTTATATCAATAAGTAGAAAAAACAGTATTTTAATTAATAAAAAAATCATTTTTTCTGTCTTTCCTTTGCATACTTGTTCATTAGGTCTTTGTCTGAGTGCGTTTGTGTCTTCAAAATAAATAAGAAAGTTATATATTTTTTGAGTGAGAATTTGTCTATTATATGTCTTGATTATTTTATGAAAGACTTCTAACTAACTAACTAAAAAACTAACTTACCATCACGCCGTCTCCCCGGAGGGGTAGGCAGAAAGAATGGAACGCCACACTGTTCTGTTCTGACATACGCCTCTCGATTCCTCTACATTCATACATCTTGTCATGCACGCACGTCGATTTTTTCCGACTCCTCACGTGACCGACATTCAATATTTGATTGATTTGATCGTGCCACGTTTTCCTCGGCCTTCCTCTATTTCTAGCTCCGTTCACGCCGTTTACATATACCTTCTTACCATTCTGTCTTCACTCATTCTTTCCATGTGTCCAAACCATCTTAATGACCCTTTCCTTATTTTGTTCATAACACTTTCATTCGCACCACATTCACTTCTTATACTTGCATTTGTCACTCTATCATAAACAGATTTGCCACACATTCGTCTTAGAGATCTCATTTCTACTGCATTTATTCTAATTTCATCCTTCTTTTGCCAGTTCCATGCTTCACTTCCATACATAAGGGTCGGCACAAGAACACCATTGTGCACTGCCATCTTAGCTTTTTTGGATAGCTTCAATAAGATCAATTAAAAATAATGTATATATAAAATTATTAACTGAGGTATGCATTTAGTTGCCGAATCTTCTCAATGAAATATGACAATGAGCTGTAATGAGAATAGTCACCCTCACTTAGAAAACACGTGATCTTTGAGGTTTCTAGGGGCAAATAATATCCTTGAAATGTCGAGATAAACTCGAAGAGTTACTAGTTCCAAAATCTTATCCCCCAGATTTATTAACTTAAAGGTTATAATTTTCTTTGAATGCCGACTTCAGTGTTTGGTCAAGATGCTGGGAAATTACATCAATCTTTAGAAAATCCTCCGTCATCGTTTCTTCCATAATGATGTAAATAGGTTCTAGTTAAGTGTAAGTTGGTATTTTCGTAATTAGTTATAAAAGTGTGTTTTTGATATTATAAAAGGAACGTTTTGTTTCTAAGAAATTTACGTTCTGAAGTAGGTAGGTTTTGTAATTACAGTAATTATATTTCCATTATATTAATTAACGAAAATTTAATTAATATTACGCCTAAAAGAAACGGTCTAGATTAACAAAATTAAAGATTACTTGTATATTCAACATATAAAATATCATGATCAACGACTTTCGTGCTAAAGTGGTGAGAACTCTGACTACAATACCGAAGGTCCTGGGCTCGATTCCCGGCGAAAGGTGTGTGATCCTCACACTGTCATTGGTCTGGTGTAGAATTCACGTGACAATAAAATGGCGATAGACTTCCTATTATATGTCAAGAGAAACAATATAATAGCACAAATTGTATACACTAATTGGGTTCAAACCACTTGTATAAAAAAATCTGAAATAATTTTATTTTATGTCATACAATCATGTTCCATGTTTTGCTTTGTTTTGTGAGATTAGGACATAGAAGTGAAAAGAAATTTAATTATATTAAATGTGGCCTGGATACATTTTTGCAATTGTTGGAATATTGCATTCCCCAGTCCCGCTTGGACGGGGGACGGGCCTAGGGATTGTATGAGCGAAGCTAACGATAGGGCGTCGCTGCGTCCTATAACAGCTCCGGGTAAGCTGTTGGTAACCTTCTATGTTGGGTACAAAAAAAGTTGTAGTCAGTAATTAGGTTCAAATAATGTTGTGTACAAAAAAATGATTTTTAAACAAATAGATGAACAAAACAAACTTAAAAGAAGATTAATTTTTCATCAATTTATAATATAATATATAATACATATTATACATACAACAAATCTGTATTTCTAATCTTCAATTACCAACATCATTATTTTATTTGTGCAGTGAGTATATTTAGATTTTTATTATAATATAATGCATTTTTATTTTTCTTAGGTTATTAAGTTTTCTTGAAAGTGTTTAACCTATTTTTTCCCTGTTTTTGTATTTTAATTTTATAAATATTTTTTGATATTATAAAAAATATAATTTCTAATTAAATCATTATCCCAAAGGTCTTTAAATGCGAATACGTTGTAGTTATATCAATATCAAAATAGTATTACCTGTATTTTCCTTTTCACTAATTTAAGGTGAATTCATGTTTAATAAATATTTCCTAACGAGAAAGCACGTACATAATGGTTATAATATAATTACTTACAAGTGAAATGGATATTTCTGTCAGTGGAACATCCCTTTCAACTCCGAGTTTATTGATTATTCAAAACTGAGTTATCGAGTTTATACAATATATAAATAATCGTACGGAAGCATTCCGGAACTATCCTGCATTGAAAGCGATATTCTCAAAGTGTTGGTATCTAAAGTGAACCTCTTGAATGAAAACGTCTGTTATTTAAAAGATTTATTATTTATGGAAAAGACATGTATCGTCTTGCTAAGCTATTATTAAATGCGACAGACAGGCGTTTTATTCGTATTCATTATTTTATTACAATTATAACAGGTTGCCATGGAAAAAGCCGTGTTTGGAATAACCTTGAGGGACAGAATACGAAACAAAATTATTAACAACAAACCAAGGTGACCGAGGTGGCTCTGAAGATAGGCGGGCTGGAAGTGGCGGTGGACTGGCGATATTTGTTCGAGGACTGACGCCGATGGTTCTAGAGTGGAACTGCGAACAGGATTCCGTAGAGTTGGAAGTCTCCCTGTCCGCTGGACAGACGATATTATGAGGATTGCAGGACCTACAATCGATGAGAGTGATGGATAGGAGGCAGTAGAATGCTTTGGGAGAGGTCTACGTTCAGCAGTGGACGACAGATAAGTAATTATTTTATGCGAAGTTCTACATCATTGTTCAAGAAACAATAAATAATAGATCTATTTATATGTAGCTATTTCAAATTAAGATACTCCATGTGTAGAAAAATAAATAGTTTTCAACATTAGTTTTAAATAGTCCATTGTTTTGGCCGAATGATACTTCAACATTATAACTGTTAAAATTTAAAACACTGTTATAATATCAACATTTTTTTTTATTCACTGAACTGTTTCAGTTTATTGTAACACCTGATGATGTCAACATCAGTGAATAAAAATACATTGTGATCTTATAACAGTGTTTTAAATTTCAACAGTAACATTAGTTTTAATTTATTTTCAGTTTTAATCACTGACAACATGTCCGTATCTTCTTCAGGGTGATTTATTGATCACCCTAATGAAAGAGAAGTGATCAGTGGTTGGAAATAAATATACAATATAAGTTATTATAATTAAAGTACAAATGATTAAGACGTTAAGCCCATAAAAGAGAAAGATTCTTTGCATACTCATAATTGTATAACTAACTAACTCTAGCCACCACGCCGTTTCACCGGAGAGGTAGGCAGATAGGTTGGACCGCCATAATGTTCTGTCTTGACATACCATACCTCTCTAGCGTCCTCCACATTCATACATCGTAACATGCACGCTCGTCGATTTTATATTAGGGGTACCCATAAGTAATGTCGTTTTTTTCGATGCGTCATCTTTAAAATAGTCTCCTTCGGTCTGTTATGCAGTAAGGGCGTGTTATAAGTTTTTATTGTGTAGCTGCTACCTGCTCGTGGCCTTGAGACAAAATAAAACGGTTTCTTTATCCCTCTGACAACAATGGTAGAGACGTGTCCATTGGAACAACATATGCGGAGTTATATACTTTTTCAATATCATTTGAAAAATAAAGCGACAGAAGCTACGAAGGATATTTGCGAGATTTACGGTGACATATTGGATGTCAGTAAATGCCAATGATGGTTAAAAAAATTAAATCTGGTGATTTGTGTTTGGAAAATGAGCCTCGAAGTGGACGACCCGTCCAGGCGGATGAAGCAGCCGTGAAGTCGGAAATCGAAGACGACCCGATGCTGACCATTGAGAAATTATCGAAAAAGGTCGGTACATCCTGGTCCAGTACTCAAAGGATCCTAAAGAAGTTGGGCAAGATTCAAAAATAAGGTGTTTGGGTCCCACACCCATTGACCGACCGCAACGTGGCTCAACGGCTCAGCATCACCAGATTATTACAAGAAAAATAACAAATAAGCCTATTTCTTTGTGACTTTCAACCCCTAAACGGGGTTGAAAACCTAATTGAATTTAAAAAATTGCATTTAAAAAAAGGGTTATTATGTGTATGGTGGGATTCGAAAATAATCATTACCTTCGAACTATTACCACAAGGTCGGACAGTATCAACAGAGTTATACTGTCAACAGTTGGATAGCTTTAATGAAGCACTACGCCAAAAAGGCCAGCTTTGGTGAACAGACGCACCATTACTCTTCAGCACGATAATGCGCGACCTCATGTTGCGAAATTGACGCTTAGAAAATCTTAGGTAGGTCACCCTGTTGCATTCTCCATTCTGACCGGATCTCGCACCATCTGAATCTTATTTATTTCGTTCTATGGAACATTTTTTCAGAGATCAAATTTTCAGATTTTTTAAGAGATCAAAATTTTAATTCCTTAGAAGAGGTAAATACAGCCCTATCCGAATATTTTCAGTCAATAACCGCTGAATTTTACAAGAAGGGCATGGATGATTTGAAAAACAGGTGGCAGAAGGTTATACGAGTATATTATATAATATGGGGAATCATTTTATATAAGAAAAGTTAAGTAAAGTATAAAAAAAATTGTTTTGAATTTCATTGAAAAAAAAACGACTCTACTTATGGGTACCCCTAATAATATATTCATAAACCTATGCTTTCATTAAATGTTCTTCAAGTTTCTTTCAATAACAGTGAAAATCCTTTATTAATGTTGAATAGGAAGTATTATATAATAAATCGGCCATGATTTCGTTATTATTTAACGTTAGTAACTTATTACGCCATAATTAAGATAAACGATGATGTAATTTGTCGTCCTTTACACATTAAGGCTACAATATTCCTAATCAGCCCTTTATCCTCGAAATTTGAAGCTTTTAGGTCAACATAATAAGTTAGTCATCTGTGGTGATGTACGGAAGTACGAAAGTTTTTGTGTATTATTTTGAATAAAATAGGAGTCAAAACAAAGAGTGGTAATCATATTTATTTAACCAACTAAAAATTAATGTTGTTATTTAAAATTTCATAGTGGAAGTTCATTTTTATAAAAATCTTTATACAATTTGTTTTTATGCAACTTACATATTTTATATAAACAAATACTGGATTTTTACCCATTTACCCAAAAATTTGTCAGACGTGGTGTCGTAAGAAGGGCGGAATGGTGAATGTTGTTAAACATAAAGTGATCGCTTAACCCAACCAATGACAGGTCATAAGTCCTGTAATCGCCTCGACTACCATATTCTGTTTTCAAATAATTTATTCTCTATTGAGATACAATTAATCCTTAAAAATCATTTCAAAATGCGTATTTAGTAAAAATTCACTAATGTTTGTGTCTTCGGCCGGTTTCGGCAGGTCACTGCCATCTTCTGGGAGATGGCAGCGACAGCAACATTTAAAAATATTTCTTCTATATTTGTCATAACTTTGTGAAAAAAATATGAATTGGTTGGATTTTAAAAATGGATTAACGATATCAAGCTATGTATGTGTCAAAATTTAATAAGACAAAAACTTATTTGTTTCGTTACTTTGATGTAAAACTCATTATATTAAATATTTTATACGAATGAAAACGTCCGTTTTCTAGAAGTTTTATTAAATTTTCTGGGAATGGCATGTTTCACCTTACTAAGTTAAAAAAAACTTCTAGAAAATAGACGTTTTCAATCGTATTGATTAAGACAACAACATTTTACTTGAAGTATGAGCTGATCAAATTGTTCGTTGAATTTGGAACCATTCTAAGAAAACGGTATTATCGATATCCCATAGGTCAACCGCGAAACCCCCTTCAGGGAAAGTTGTATGCGGTTTGGATCGATATGGGCTTGACAGGACATCTCCGGTTTCATAATTCAGACACAAGAGAAACTATTGCGTTTCGAAACTCACGAATAGAGGCCTCGTTCCGTGACGGTTCGGAAGTATTTGGTGACCGAGGGGCGGGTCCTCCGGAGTAATTTCCGGGGCAAGGTCACTGCGAGAGAAACTCTACAAGTGCTGACGGTGTATGCGTCTGGCTCGCTCAGCCCTTGTCGATCCGCCGTTCGACTTAAGCAAAGTATATTTAAAATTATTCGAAAAAAATTATTACATTAATTAGGTTGAGTATCTGTACTAATAAACAATACACAACGCTCTCGTAAACTATAAAAAATGCACTTAGAGACATTGAAATCAATTTGATTTCATTGAATATTATAAGTTATAATACATCTGACTGGAGAAGGAGAAAATCTACATAGCTCTTCATCTTCTTCTTCTTCCTCAGCCTATTCCCGTCCACTCCTGGACAAAGACCTCCTCCATTTGCTTCCATGTCATTCTGCCTGTGCAGACTGCATCCAGGTTATTCCGACGTGTCTGTTTAGATCATCCTTCCACCATAGTTGCGGTCGCCCTGCACTTCTCTTCGCCGTCCACGGTCTCCAAGTCAGCGTCTTCTTGTCTATTTTTCATCTGTGACTCTTTAATTTAAGATCTTAAATTATTCCTTTTAAGATCATTCAGATAGGTTATAATAAAAATTATTTTGAGAGAAATCTGATGTGGGTAGAAGAAACTTGTTTTTAAATTTAATTAGTAAAAGTTCATTCAAGAACGAACATTGTAAACAACGTGGGTTTTACGTTTTTAAAATAGAAGCATTAAAGCTCTTATTGTATAAACCATTATTTTATTGAATATTTTAATTCAAAGGATGGAAAATGGACAGGGATATTAAAAGAGAGGGTTGGGGCAGGCAGCAAAGAAAATGGTGCACTTCAAGTTGTCATAAAAAACAAAAGCCTATTTAAATGAGCTTAAATGGCAGTGCACAATAGTGTCATTGTACCAAATCTTAGGTATGTAAGCGAAGCATCGAATTGGCCAAAGAAGGAATTTTAGACGAATGTGCAAAAAAACTGTATATGATAGAGTGTCGAATGAAAATATAAGAAATGAATGCGGTTCGAATGAAAGTGTTATGATCAAAATGATGAGAGGAACATTTGTTTAGTTTGGAGACACACCGAAAGAATGGTAAAATATGTTAACGATGTAAATAAAGCTAGAAATAGATGAAGACAGAGGAAGACGTGGCAAATAAATTAAATATTGAATGTCGCCCACATGAGGAGTCGGAGAAATGCGTGCGCGAGAAATGAATCGTGAGTGCATGACACGATGCATGAATGTTGAGGAAGCGAGAAAAGTATGTCAGGAATGAAAAGTGTGGCAGTTTATTATTTTTGCCTACCACTTCTGGAGACAGCGTGTTAGTTAGTTTGTTTTTTAGTTTATATTTTAATACACTTATTAAAATCTAACTAACAAACTAACTAACTAACCATCACGCCGTCTCCCCGAAAGGGTAGGCAGAAAGAATGGACTGTCACACTTTTACTGTTGCGGGACTCCATCCTTCTCTTTTCGCCCCGCAGAAGACGCGGTGTGATGGGTTGCGAACCTCATCGCCACCAATAGGCATCTCCCGCGCACATTTCGATCGTCCAACACCCGCAAAATAAATCTAAAACAAATAATATAAAATACAATGATATAAAATAAAATAACAAAATAAAAATAATTTAACACAAAATGTTATTTTTAGATGGTGCACATATTGACTATTTAATTTATGTAAGACGAATCCACCGTTTTTTTTTATTTAGCACATAATGTAATAACACATAATGTTTTTTTCGATGTTGCACATGTTGACATGGACGATCCGGACTTTTGTGTTTATTTAATTTATGTTACACGTATCCACCTTTTATTAAATTGTAATTAGGCACTTAACCAGCAAGAACTTTAAAGTAATATTGAAGAAATTATTCAAATTGTCATTGGAACAAGATAAAAATCAAAATACGTATTTTAAAAATAGTATTTTGTTCAAATTGGTTTCAAATGTTCTACTGTATAATTAATATATGGGTACATTTACGTACTCGTATTATTAATATAGGAAGACGTTAGGATTTCACGGCCAAGTTTTCACACATCGTGGTTAACCGCAACCAACATTGTGTTACCCTTGTCAAAGTAATATAGAGTATTGTAAAGATAAAGTAGAAATGTGTGTAAATGGGTTACTCAACATAAATGAAATAGTTGGAAATAACGGTAGTCATTAATTAAAAACACGTGATATAACAATTTAACATTTTAAGAGTGAAATGAGAGGTTCGAATTGTTAGTAGGGTCGCGGCGAGTCACATCTTGCTGGAGGGTGTGATTCTATAAAATGCTGCAAAACGCCCAGTTGCATTCCACCGGCAACACTACTGACTAGTCCAACTCGTTAGAGTCCCTGTCGCGCAATGGGATCACCGGGCAATGGGATCACACTCATAACCGTGTGATCACAGCAGATAACGAGGGGATGAAAGGCGAGTTTCTGGCGCCTCCAAACCAGATCCAACCAGCTAAGGGAAGGTAGCCCCGACAGAAAACTCCACCAGAGAAGGCAACGGGAAACCACTCTGGTCACCTTTTCCCGGGAATCACTATGGCGAATACCTTTGCTGTAGTGATCGCCAACGTTGGGGGGACCTGACATGGCACCAAAAGAAGAAGAAGAATTTGATAGTGTCACGTTTTCCTCGGTCTTCCTCTATTTCTAGTTCCATTTATTTCATTTCATTTATTTATTTTAAACATATCTAAAGCATTATAGAATTTTTTTTCCAAAACACTAAAGATACAAGTAAGAGATACACAATATTAAGTACACAATAGATTAATAAAAAGAGCGAGAAACACAAGATGCGTGACTAATTAATAAAATAAATATACCATACAATTACAATAAAGATAGTACTTCCCTCAGATGAGCCAAACTATCACAAAATCGTTAACATATAATTTTTTTTAACATTCTTTTTTCATTCATTATTTCCATGTGTTCAAACCATATTAATGATCCTTTCATTATTTTGTTCATAACACCATCATTCGCACCGCATTCACTTATTATATTTTCATTCGAAACTATATCATAAACAGAGTATGCACACATTCGTCTAAGAGATCTCATTTCTACTGCATTTATTCTACTTTCATCCTTTTTTTTGTCAGATCCACGTTTCGCTTCCATATATGAGGGTCGGTACAAGAACACCACAAGAGTGAATATATTAAATTATTATAAAAATGCGCGTTTGTGCAATTTCGTCAAATTCGAAATATGTAAATACAGTCAAATTCGGTTATTACGATCACGGAAATAACGAGATCTCGGATGTAACGAGGTGACATTTTAGATAATGATTTTCTCCATTGATTCACTTTTTAATGAGCTGCTTCTCTCTAATTGTGTATTTTTGCTTGAATTGCAACCCTTTAATAATAGTAATATTAATTAATAATGCAACTGAATGGTGCGAATGTTGAAATAATCGACCAATTTAAATACCTTGGCAGCATTATCACCAAAGCGCTTGACCCGGACATTGAAATAAAATGCAGAATTGAAGTTGCACGAGCTACATATAATTAAATGAGAACATTCTTATAATAAAATGAGATAATCTTATCTTGAAACTCCGACAAAGAATGATTAAATGTTATATATGGTCCGTACTACTATATGGCTGCGAAACCTGGACTCTGAAAGTGAATGTAATGAATCGGTTGGAAGCGTTCGAGATGTGGATATACCTCAGAATGCTCCGTATACCGTGGATCGATAGGGTACTACATAGAGTCAGAGCCAATAGAGAGCTGTTGTAGAGTGTGAAAATTAGAAAAGGTCTCATATTTGGCTCATGTGCTAAGGGGGAGAAAAATACCACCTCCTTTGACTGATATTAATGGGTAAAGTGGAGGGACGTCGGGGAGTTGGTAGAAGGCAGCTGTTATGGCTGCAGAATATCAAAGAGTGGTCAGGAATAACAAGAGTTCAGAACCTGTTCCAAGTGGCGCAGGATAGAGATGCCTTTGCTGCAGTGATGCAATGATGAAGTGTGCGCGGGAGATGCCTATTGGTGGCGATGAGGTGCGCAAACCATCACACCGCGTCTCCCGCAAGGGCGAAAACAAAGGATGGAGTGCCGCATCGGTTAAAGTGTGGCAGTCTATTCTTTCTGCCTACCACTTCGGGGAGACGACGTTATGGTTAGTTAGTAAGTTATTGTATAATATTTTTTTGAAATAATTTGTATAATAATTTTCTCCAAAACGTGAGTTTTTTTTAAAGTTAATATTCATAAAAAAATTGTAAACATTTAAAATATATTAATTACTTAAGTAAATTTGTATATTATGTTCCAAAGATAACTTTATCAAACCAAAATATATATTTTGCGAAGGAAATACAATTCTTAGGTTATTTCTTGCAAAGTTCCTATACAAAGTTTGGAATAATTGTATCTCGTGTGAATCTTGATGTGAGTTAGTTATTTGATTACATGTTCGTTAATTAATTAATATTCTGAAAGCGGTCTAATTTAATTTTATATCAAGTTTTCATATGAGAAGTAATGATGTTCTTAACAGATTTTAAGTAAAGAAGTATCAAAGACATAAGTACAAGTCGCTGTAAACTTGTTGTTCAAAGTATAATATATAAAATCCTTAGTATTCGACAACTCTACATAAAAATATCAGCTATATTCTTCAAATTTTAAATATCGATTTCGAGATCACATCAGAACCGTCCTACAAGATTTTCTTCTTATCATAATTTTACAGTTCCTCGCTGTCGCTCAGCTCTAGCCCAAAAACAATTTCCATTCCGCGCGCCCTATATTTTCAATAGCCTTCCTGATAGTCTCAAATCAATTAATGACAAATAAATTTAAACGTGCTAGATAATAGATGTGGAAAATACTTTTCTACGAGAATTAGAAAAGATTTCCTAGTATATAAATTTCTAAGCACATAAATTTAATAATATGAATTTCCTAGTATACAAACTTAATTAACATCATGTTACCATATGCCACTTTGTCAGCCTAAGATTACTAACAAACACTAACAACCCGCTATATTACTAACAATTCTATTACCATTCAATTAATATGCTCTTATTATGTAGTTACTTAGTATGACAAGTACTGACCATAAATATTTTTATCAAATATATTTTATAATCATGAAAAAAAAAACGTTTTTTCAAATAATTAATTAAAACTTTTATGTAAAACACATAATTTGTGGTTAGGTATTTTATTTAAATAATAAAAAAACACTTTTTTGAACTTTTCACAAACATATTTCTGGCCATAGATGTTCCTTCTAGGTGTTGAAATTTAAATAGATATTATTAGTTTATAAAGATAAACGATTAAAAACTTTGATAATGTTACTATACTTAGTACATAACCTTCATCAGTTAGCTCCGTAGTTAATGATAATCATATCGTGGTTAAATATTAGGTGTCTTATTTATTTTTTATCAATTTATGTTTAATTTGATTTTTTGTTGATTGTAGAATGTTGTAAAATTTATATTAAATTTAAACTAAACTAACTAAGTAACCAACAAACCACCAGTAGGCAGAAGTAATGGACTATCACATTTTAACCGATGTGGCACTCCATCCTTCTCTTTTCGCTCTGCGGGAGACGCGGTGTGATGGGTTGCGAACCTCATCGCCACCAATAGGCATCTCCCACGTACACTTCGATCGTCCAAAATCCACAAAATAAATCTAAAACAAATCATATAAAATACAATGATATAAAATAAAATAAAATAACAAAATAAAAATACATTAACAAATAATGTTCATTTTAGATGGTGCACTTGTTGACATGGACGATCCGGACTTTCGTGATTATTAGATTTATGTTACTCGTATCCACCGTTTTTTTAAATTAGCTGCAATTAGGTACTAAAAGCAATCAAACACCAGCAAGAACTTAAAAATAATATTGAAGAAATTATTCAATTTGTCATTGGAACAAATCAAAATTTTATTTTTACACCTGTCAAAATTCTTTATATATTAAATATTCCGTACGTTTCTTTTAGTTTTATAATACTATATGTTATTGATACCTATCACGTGGAATTGTAAAATCAATTAATATACTTAAAAAAACTTTATAAACTAGAGCGAAAAAACCCGACAAACAGTTCAAATATATAAAAATTCATATTTGGTATACAAAATGAGATTAAAAGAGCAGAAAAACTGCTCATAGAATACGTGGAGAGTAAAAATCATTCTAATTTTGAATAATATCAGCGTAAAAAATGGTAGAACTGACGAATTCAACGTATAGGTATATGACACAATAATTCGTTTTTCAGAGTGTGAACGTACGCACACTGCTTACCCCTTGGTGATATGACGTGATTGTAAACGAAACGATACATATTTACAATATTTATTATTTGTGACCAGAAGAATTTCTTAATTCGGTTTATAAGATTTATTGACATTTACTCACATTGATAATTCATGTTTCTGATAACATTTGAACTAAATAATGCTCTACATAATACAGACGGATAATTGTTGAGATGACGTTAGCTATTTTAACATGTGAATTTTTGTGCACCATGTCGTAAAAATAATGAATGATAATTATAATTATAGCTTAAAAAAACGTGGCTTTTATTTCTTTCTGCTTCGATTAAAACCAATTATGTACATTATACACTTATTCTATAGATATTCGCATTTTCTTTGTGTTATCAATATGTTTATTTGAATGTTTTTTTTTAAGAAAACACTGATTTAAACAAAGTATACTCTTTCCAAAGATGAATCATATTCTTCTTTCAAACTGAATTTAAAATAAATAAGTTGTTTTTTGTCAGAAAAACTACGATATTTCAAGATTATTAACTGTTAAATTTGGACCGCTGTTTCATTATTAATATAATTCTTTGAAATTGTCGCGACATCTGTTTCGCCTTCCAATGTTCGCATCATCAGGAGTTACAATCAAACACGTTGATGACGAAAATAGTTTAGTGAAACAGCTATCGCGACAATTTCATATAATTTAAATAAATAAATATTAGTAATATAACAGTGTTCTGAATTAAACTGTTGATGAATTTACAATTGAAGACTACAGGGGAAAACAAGGAATATCAGTAGAAGGTTAATTTGAATAAATTGAGAATAAAGCTAATCAAAGTCTATATATTTCTTAGCAATTAGCAATCGATTATCTGGCCATAGTCGATGACACAGATGTTTTTGAATATGAAAATTTTACTGTGGATAGATACGTACAAATGCCGCTAGATGGCATTATTACATTTATTTTGAATTTTAACTGACATTCCTTGTTTTTCCCCTGTAGTCTTCAATTAAGTCAAGAAATATATAGCAAAAGAAGGTATTATGACCAAAATTATGAAAGGATCACTGCGTTGGTTTAGACATATGGAGCGCATGGATGAAGAAAGAATGGTTAAAACAGTATACGTTAACGATGTAAATGGAGTACGGAGTCGAGGTAGACCGGGGAAAACATGGCATGACCAAATTAATCAAATTTTAAAGGTTGGTCATGTCAGAAGCCGGAAGAATCGACGTGCGTGTATGACTCGCTGTATGAATGTGGAGGAACCTAGACAGGTTTGCCAGGATAGAGTAGTGTGGCGGTACATTCTCTCTGCCTACCCCTGCGGGGAAACGGCGTGATGGTTTGTTGTTGTGGACATATTTTAAAGTCACAATTTCTAAAAACACACATATGTACATTGTACATGGTTCACCAGAAATTTATAGTTTAAATAAAAAATTAAACAATATTTTTTTTAAAAGTGTAATCATTAATAAATTTTAAACCTCGTTTTAATAAGCTGTAAAATAATAGATGTATAATTATATAACATGTGTTATAGTATTTAATGCAAAGGGAAACAAGATAAGGATTATACGAAAGCCAGTCCCCTCGATGTTGACTAACAATTGAGAAAAACCCTTTCTATCATCAAAAATAGCTCTTCTACAGCTCTAAAGCCAGTCTATTCAATAATATTTCAAACAGACATACTTAAGTTTTTTTTAAAAAGGTTTGAATTTAGAATTTCCACAATTAGGGAGAATCTCATGAAACATTATTTACATAATAATAATAAATATTTAATATTCTGATTCGAAATTTTATATTTTTTGAAATGTTTATGTTTTTATGTCGTTTCAGTACTAACCGCCCTACCTTCAGACTATTTTCATGCAAAAAAGCTGGTTTACTATTAATGAAATTTAATTAAATATTACATTTTTTTTTAATTACGAAGCGTCAAATATTCGACCGCAAACTTCGCTTGCCCTTTGTAAAACTTTCATATTTATGAAGACTTGTACTAAAGTGTTGTAGACACACGCGCATATCCCTAAAAGTTTGTACATTTTAGGTACATTACTTTTTCCCAAGCGCGTACGTGATACGGGATAGCGCAGAATGGTACAGTCAAAGTGAAGTTATCACGTACGTTCAAATACGCAGGGTGGTTAAAATTAAAGATTAAAAAAAGACGGAGAGAAGAGGATTGGTATCAATGACATTAGAATTTATTTTACAATCTTAAATATGAGCAGAAAATAGGTTATAATTATGAAATAGGAATCTGGTCGTGTCCAGGCTTGAACCCAAGTGTTCTGTCCCCTAGAGCACCACCCGAACTTAATGATCACGCATTATAACATAAGTTTGTTTTGTAATTATTAGATTTCATACTATAACTATAAGATAAAAAGTAGTTTAAATATATTAGCACAAAGTTGTTGTTAATATGAAAAATATTGTTTAAATAATTTTCTTAAAACAACTCCATAGCAGAAGATTACATAATAATTGATTTTTAAAATAAAAATTATGGTAAACGTTAAAGAGCAGACAAAACGTTCTGAACTCATTATAATTAGGTTTGTTATCTACATATATTACATTCAAATTAAACAAAACACGAGCATTCTCATTTTAGATACTTCCTACATATCAATTTCATTATCTATGATATGTTGATCTATGACATAAGATTATCTAGTTATAATTATCAACCATTAAACACAGATAAACAATGAGACAAAGCATTGACCCAGTAAAAAGAACGTAATATTTTACTCACGGTTTTGTTGACAAAGACGAGTGGACTACACAGTCTATCATCTCGGTAATTCATTTTCGTGTCCAAAATCCTTAATAACAATATAAGATTTGTTTTATTTCACTGGACACCACATAAAGTTATAAATATATCTTTATTATTTCGAGTTTAAATCAACATTTAAAATGACAAAATATTTCGTCGATCGGTGTCACTGGCAATACGACGATAGATAAACTGGAAACCGAAGAGCTCGCATGTTGTAGAGATATCAGTGTACATTGAATTTCGTAAACTATTGGAGTGGAACGGGGGACATCAGTTCGATAAGTTTTATCGAAATTCTTGTGTTTATCAGAAGATGGCAGTTATTAAAATATAATCGAACTGTTCTTCACTCTAAATGAGAAATAAATACATTATGCATCTTTTATCTATGCTGTTTCGCTCTTATCTTTATTTGTCTGCAAATATATGTTGCCGCAATATAGGCGACGTGTCATATCACACACATTCGTACCATATTATCACGCGCTAGATTATTATATCAATTAGTTCGATGCCTTAAAACCAGATGGCGCTTTTGACTCAGGTGAGTTTCTTCGATAAAGCGGAGAGAATATAAATTAATAATAATATTGTATAATCCTATATCGATTTTGTTAATGTTAATATGCAATTTTATTTAAAACGGTTACGTCATAGACTTTATAAAAATTCTATAGATTAAACATTTAATCATTACGTTATTTAAATCATTTTACAACTAAAAACAACTTTTGAAAATATGAATTAATTGAAATACTTTTAGGGTTTAGAAATTCGATTCATTGAATGGTGGTTAAGAAAATCAAATGAATTTTTATTAATTTTTAAATGCGATAGTTCAGTTAGTTATAAACAGTAATTTAAAAATCAAATATGGATAGTCTATTGCTAACAAATGGGTTTTTCTTACACCATATAAACAATATTAGAAATAAATATAAACGATAAAATTTTGGTACCTGAAAAACAATAATTTTGAGATTTTCGTGGCAGAGTGGTAAGAGCTCTGACTGCCGTATTGAAGGCCCCGGGTTCGACTCCCGGCGATGGCAGTGTCATTGTCACTCTCTCTTTGGTCGGGTGTAAAATTCACGGGATAATAAAATGGCGATATATTAACTACCTATCACATGTCATGTGAATCAATATAATAGCTAAAAACAAACGACCTGTTGTATACAAAACATGTCGTCATGACACCAGAGATAATATTTTCCGGGTGAGGTTTTTAAAGGTTAAAAGGGTACGTATGAGACATCCAAATCAATTGATTTTTTTTGTATACAACAGGTTGATTGAATCTAATAACTGTATACAATTTGTTTTCCATAGCTATTATATGCTATTATGTACAATACTATACTGTATTGATTCTCGTGTCATATGATAGATACATAGCTAATCTATCGCCATATTATTGTCACGTGAATTCTTAACCTGACCAAAGATGGTGTGACAATTACCCTGCCATCGCAGGGAAACCCGGGACCTTCAGTACGACAGTCAAAGTTCTTACCACTCTGCCACGAAGGTCGTCATATTGATTTGATGTAAAAACGATATAAGAAAGATTATCATTATTTGTGTTTATACCGAGGTTTCGGATATCGGAGTAGACTTCATCATCAGCGTAAAATGCAACAATTGTTAAAATAAACTCATCATCCAAGTGACGATCTAAGGGAATGATTGGCTCATAGCACAGCTTACGTTGGCGTCTTAAAAATATAATTATTGATATATTTTTAAATAAATAATAAGGCATGCTGGTGGCGCAAAGGAAGGTATTTACATGATTTTAAAATGGTTAAATTATTCATTATTTATTATAATTATTAGTACATATATTTTTTCAATACGACACATATTTAACGATAAACTAACTAACCATCACGCCGTTTCCCCGGAGGGGTAGGCAGAGATGATGGATCGCCACATTGTTCTTTCCTGACTTAACTCTCGCGCCTCTTTTACACTCACACATCGTGGCATGCACGCTCGTCGTTTGTTTCTACTTCGAACATGGTCGACTTTCAGTAATTGATTAATTCGGTCATGCCATATCTTCCTTGGCCTTTCTCGATTTCTTTTTCCATTCACACTACTTGTATATATCTTTTTAACCATTCTTCCCTCATCCATTCGTTCCATATATCCAAACTGGAACGATTGAACGAGGGTATATAAATAAAATTAAGAAAGGGTAACTAAGATGTGACCCTTTCTTAATTTTATTTATCACGCATTCATCCGCCTTACATTCCTTTCTTACTTCACCATTAGATATTATATTTCATAAATGATTTTTCCGCACATTCTTCTTAGTGACCTTATTTCTACGGCATTTATCCTACTTTAAATATTTAGAAATCGACGCGCGTGCAAGACACGATGTATGAATGTTGAGGAAGCGAGAGAAATATGTCAGGAAAGAAAAGTGTGGCAGTCCATTTCTGCCTACCCCTTCGGGGAGATGGCGTGATGGTTAGTTAGTTAGTTAAATATTTAAAGATACTATAAAATATTGTGTTTTCTATGATATATCCGAATCTCTTGGTATCAAGAGTTATCGTCAGATGATAATCAGAGTAAATGATCAACAACCAAGAAATATGAGTCTGCAATAAACATCGATGAGGATACCAAGTTATAGGAACATACGTTAGATCCCAGATAATGTAATTTCGCCAACCATGATTATATACGTACAATTTTGATAAAGGATTCTCTCAATGTTCTCGTATTATATATAAGAAAATATATTTATTTTATTTTATATATACAAAATGTGAAACAACGATAATATTTTTATATTTATGCTTATATCTATATGTTAGGAAAATATTTTATGACACATTTAAAAATAAATAATCTTCTGTTTTGGACGGTAGCTCTGTACGTGAAAAATCATGCAACCTATATCATTGGTTCCCAACTTTTTTGGACCAAAAGAAAATAAAAGTCAACAACCCCTCGCCCTTAATACCTATACGAGTTCCAGATATTAGATTATTATTTTACTTTTAATCCAAATATTTGTAATATTGTTATATGTTTTATATTACCAAATAAATCAAATTTCAATTGTTGGTCATTTGAGTGCGCGTATGAATCGTATGAATATTAAGGAAGCTAAAGAAGTGTGTCAGGATTGAGTAGTGTGGCGGTTCATTCTCTCTGCTTACCACTGTGGAGAAACGGCGTGATGGTGTGTTGTTATTCTAATATTTTTATACTTTGTCTATCGAAACATCTTTGATTGAGTGATTTGCGTCTTTCTCTACCAACTTGCAAAGACTTGTCACTGACAATACTAAACAAAATTAGGTAGAAGAAAACCATCTGGAACATAAACATGCATAACCTCCAAGATAACGGAGTTCTCAAAGAATCCTCTGATAAGTCTAAAAAATGGGTAAGTATGCACACATCTCTTCTTATCTGTAAACTATTGGTCCCCAGCATGCCCAAAAAGAATGCAGTGGGATAAAGCCACGGATAGCTACTAAACTCCCTCATGTAGACATATCTCAGAAATATTTTCTGAACCCTCTCTAACATGAGCAAGTATCTCGCCAAGTATATAGTAGAAATAATGGACCGCCACATTGGTTTGTCCTGACATGCTTCTCTCGCTTCTTCTACATTCGTACATCGTGTCATGCACGCAATGAATTTTTCATGAAAATAGTATTTTCAAAGTAATTTATTATTACTAGTAGTAGGGGGAGTAAGGGGGATCCTATTGACTCTTCGGGCGGTGCATGGCCATCACCGTGGTGATGGCCATGCTACGCTGGAGGATTGATCTGATCCCAAATACCTATCCATACCTCCTCGACTTTGGTCTCACTTGGAAACTATGCGAAATGTTAGAGATCGAGTGTGAATAACCTCGGTGGATAATATTGATGCATAGGCTAACGCGGAAGGATACCTCGCCAACCCGTCTGGCAAGCGTGGCGTTGTAATGCCAACCACCCCCCGTATGACATTTCATACATGGAGAAGTATGGGGGAGGCCTATGTCCAGCAGTGGACGACAACGGCTGTTAAAGAAGAAGAAGAAGAATTTATTATTATTTTCTTGAATCGGTATATCACGACCACCCCCGTCTGGGCCCTCTACTGCCCTCTTGAAAGCTCTTGGGTCCCCGGGGGCGGTGCTACCCCCGTTGGGAACCTATGGCTTACCCAGAGCTAGTAATCAGGATGCGAGGAAATAACGCACAGATAAATGATAGGCCCACAACTCGCCCAGCATACTAATGCGTATGTCAAATTGTGCTTTATGTCCCGGGCATGTGGGGTCACATTTAAACAATCCCAACTTGTTAGAAAGACAGATCAAATACGACTGTAATTCGAATATTGAAAAAATATTTTTATCAAAATATGTTCCAGGAAAATAGACACACAACTCCTTGGTAGAAGTGTATCTTAAATCTGAAAAAATTGGAAATATCTATCTAGTTTAGGAGCGAGACTAAAAACTGTAAGGCTTATTTTAAATACAACTTTTTAATACGATTAATCTATATGCTGTTATTACACATTTGATTAGACATGAATACACCAATTTAAATATTTTTACTCAAACATTGTTCAAAAGGCCGACACTCTTCTTCGTTGTTAATAAAATGAACGAATTCCTGAATTAATACGAATAAGATTTTAATGTGATAAAAAACTATATCTTTTAACACAAATCCAAACTTTATTTTGCTGTCACTAATGAAATTAATATATATAAAGTTTTGAATCGAGTCTGATTATAATTGGATACCATCTTAAATTTTATGGAATAAAATTTTATTGTTTCTTGAACAATGATGTAAAATTCCATATTAAATTATTTATATGTCGCACGCTTAATAGAACACTGGCTTAACTAAAAAAATCAAGTTTTGCTCAATCTGACATGAGTCGGTGTTTTAACAAAAACAGTCGAAAAACACGTACGAATGAAAAAGACCGATATAGTGTAATGGAGGTCAATTGGCGGAATTTTGACTTAATTTTAACGCGAAACGATGGATAGCGTTAACACAAGCCTCTGTCTGATGTTAACTCAATTATGACCTAAACCATAATCGGTCAGTTTACTATTAAGCGTGCGATGTATGAAAAACGATAGTTTTCAAGGAGTTTTATAAAAATATTTATGTATGACATGTGTCGCCCTTCTTAGGCATTATCAATATCAAATTTGATAATGCCTTAGAAAGGCGATACATGTCATACATAAATATTTAAATAAAACTCATTGAAAATATATTAATATTAACAATTGAATAAAATTGAAAGGTTTATCATAATATTTAATATTAAGTGTACTTGTGAAATAGTAGCAGTGCAGGTAGGTAAATGAATTTATCGGCCCTAGTAAATGATGAGTCCAGATTTCTCACTAAATCTAGAAGTACAGCGTTTCTTGCATGTTTCTTGATTAATTTAACTGCCTAAATTATAATTTGTTCATTTCGTGACGTCTATAAAGTGGTAGTTGATATGTTTTGGGTGTTCATGGAATCAGAAACCTTTATATACGATCCAGTGGCGGTACTCCCATAAAAGCCCAGAAGCCCGGCTTGCGTAAGAAATTTTGAATCAAAACCTCTTCTGGCTTACAGAGGTTCAGCCTTTGTGGCTATTCCTCTTACGTCTGATGGGAACATTGTTGGAAGGTGATTTGATGGGTTGTTGGTTTATGTGGGGGCACGATTACACTTCTGGGCTTCTACGGGAGTACCGCCACTGATACGACCATTATCTTGGATTCCCTACTGATCTGTAGTATGCACTCATGTCAGTGATTAACCTACTGATCTAAAGGCATTCTACGGTTTATGAAATTAAACGAATTATTCATAATGTTATGCTTCCAATAGAAGGAAAGATTTTCTATATATTATGTAGTACCTATACTTTCACTGTGTTATAGTAAACACCTACAAATCACGAGAAAGTTATAACACGTTGCGTTAGCTCCGAATGAAGGGTGGTTTACGCTGTTCTCAAATTACGATTCGACATGTTCAACCCTATGAAAAAATATGTAGTTGTTTTGATGTTTATGACAAATGTTAGTACAAGAAAACGACTGAGAGTCACTACATTGACAACCAGAGCCATCTATGAGCCAATTCTGGCTTTATTTTTACAGAACTTGTATACAGTGAAAGACACTTAGTACCTATTCTTGCTAGTGAGTTATATTAGTGCAGGGCCACACCAGAGTGCCAGGGTAGGAGTCAAGATGAACACCTGGCGAACCAACATATAGCGTACTGTAGGACCAGCCACACTATACGCTTCGCGCCAAGCGCGTGATCACAAGCCACCTATGGTAAACGTTTGGATATTTCGACGATTGTAGCGCCGGCCCCGCGGTGATCTTTTATGGTACTAACCACAATTAGACGGAATTAATGATGCAATTCCCAATATTTAATTAATATTCCCAAATGTCACGAAATCAATGAAACATTTTAGATTTACATTATTTTATGAATTAATCAACTCAAGCAAAGGGTAGGTACTAATGATTAGTGAACACTAAATTCTTCTTCTTAAAGTGCCCTGTCAGGTTCCCCCGACGTTGGCTATCACTCTGGTAAACTCTGATTTCTCTACATAGTGATTTCTTGGAAAAATATATAACCAGAATAATTTAATTTTAAATCACATTAAAATCTACAACAACAACAACAAACCATTACGCCGTTTCCCCGTAGGAGTAGGCAGAGAGAATGAACCGCCACACTACTCTATCCTGGCACACCTCTCTAGATTCCTCCATATTCATACAGCGAGTCATACACGCACGTTGATTCTTCCGACTTCTAACGTGACCAACCTTTAAAATTTGATTAATTTGGTCATGCCATGTTTTCCTCGGTCTGCCTCAACTCCGTACTCAATTTATATCATTAACGTATACTTTCTTAACCATTCTTTCTCCATCCATGCGCTCCATATGTCCGAATCAACGCAGCGATCCTTTCATAACTCTACATTCTCTACATTCCTTTCTTATATCAGCATTTGAGATTCTGTCGTATATCGTTCTACCACATATACGTCTTAGTGACCTCATCTCTACCGCATTTATAATTCGCTCTCATCCTTCTTCTGCCAGTTCCATGCTTCGTTTCCGTACATTACAAAGTGAATGGAGCTTTAAAAATAGTTACGGTTTCCGGTTGCCTTCTCTGGTGGATTTTCTGTTGGGGTTACTTTCCCTTAGCTGCGGTGATCTGGTTTTGAGGTGCCAGAAACTCGCCTTCAATCCTTTCGTTACCTGCTATGACTCCTCTGCCAGAGTGAAGCCACATTGCCCACATTGCCATACTAAATTAAGGATTAAAAAGTTATAAACTCACATTTATTTTCAGATTCAATATTTCTTTATTGTGATTAGTACCATAAAAGAACACCGCGGTGGTAGGTCAGATTAAGACCTAGCCTCCTACCCTGACACTCTAGTGTGGCCGTACCCTTACAGTCATTTGAATATCGATCTAATACGATTCATGGGACATATTTTAAAAGCGTATGAGTATAGGTTCACGGTCATTTAATATTTTTCATGAAGAAAGAGATTATTTTATAATTTGAAATTCTTGTAGAAGTTTATGTAAATAATGAAAAAAAACAACCTATGTTATATTTATTTAGTTTAATTCCATTTGATTAAATGGCTTCGCAGTTTTCGGCAGCTCGCTGTCGAAATTTGAATCGAAACTAAATATAATAAATACATTTTTAATAAAAACAATTATTAAAAAAACGAGTGCTACGTGCGAAAGAAAAGTTGTTTGTTTTTATCGTTCGGAATTTTTTTTTCCTGCTGCCACGTAAGAGAAGCTTTGTTTCATCTAAATTGTGATTAAATGGCTTCAGAAAAAATGGCATGTTACCCTTTCGTATACAATCAAGTACCCTTTGAACGCATTGATCGGCCATTTGTCGGAATTACTGGGTACGTAAGCTATCGCTTGCGCAGTCGATTGTCGGTTGTTTACTCTCGTCTCGCACGACGCCCTTGACACGTCATAACACAGATTACAGCATCGCATCCCTCAGAAAGGGTACTTTCTACGATGGGGTGCTTAATAACATTATGCTTATGAATCAGAGGTTCCCAAACATTTTTGTCCCGTAGACCACTTGCGTCACTTTGTCCCGTCGATGTTAATGTGTTATGTGTGGTCGGTTATGTTATATGGGTGTGAGACATAGACATTAAAAGTAAATACAATGAACCGGTTAGAGGCATTTGAAATGTGGTTCACCGAAGAATGTTCAGGATCCCATGGACAGACAGAGTGACGAACACAGAAGTCCTGAATCGTGCAGGAGTAAATAGAGAGCTGCTGACATTGATCAAAGTCCGCAAGATTTCATATCTGGGTCACGTTCTACGAAGAGAAAAATATCGCCTGCTGCATTTATTTTTGAAGGCAAAAATAGAAGACGGCTGGGGGGCAGGGAGAAGGCAGATCTCTTGGCTGCGCAATGTGAGGGAATGGACGGGAATCGGAACTGTGGAGGAGCTATTCCGGACAGCGCAGGATAGGGAAGAGTTTACCAGAGTGATCGCTAACGTCGGGGGTACCTGACAGGGCACTTTAAGAAGAAGGCCACTTGCCATTTTTTCGTATTGTTTTACTATATTTGTTTTCTAAAAGTTATATTACAATTTTTGGAAATGACACGTTTCGCCTGTCTTAGGCAAGATCAAATTATAAACATAAGACGATCTTCGTGACAGAGCCATAAGAGCTCTGACTCCCATACCGAAGGTCCCGGGTTCGATTCCCGGCGACGGCAGTGTGATTGTCACACTGTTTATGGTGTGATGTATAATTGAAGTGACAAAAAAATTGGCTATCCATCACATGTCACGTGAATCAATATAATAGTTTAAAAAAATCGTATACGGAAATTGGGTTCAAAAGACCTATTGTATACAAAAAAAATTTATGGTGTGATGTATAATTGAAGTGACAAAAAAATTGGCTATCCATCACATGTCACGTGAATCAATATAATAGTTTAAAAAAATCGTATACGGAAATTGGGTTCAAAAGACCTATTGTATACAAAAAAAAACATACGTTTTTCTTTGTATTTAATACTAAATATGGAATTTTACATTATTGTTCAAGCCACAAAAATAAATATGATAATGCCTAGACAGGCGAAACATGTCATTCTCTTAAATTATAATAAAACTTCTAGAAAACACACCATTCAATCGTATTAATAAATTAAGTTATATAGTTACATATTTGCGGGAGATGCTTATTGGTGGCGATGAGGTTCGCAACCCATCACACCGCGATTCCCGCGGGGGCGAAAAGAGAAGGATGGAATGTCGCATCGGTTAAAGTGTGGCAGTCCATTCTTTCTGCTTACCCCTTCGGGGAGACGGCGTGATGGTTAGTTGGTTAGTTACATATTTATTAATTAAAACGAAACAAAATACAAATCCATCATTTTTATAATATTATACATAAAATAAACATACAAAAAAACTATGTTTTAATGTGAGGGATTTAATAAAATATACATAAATCAAATGTTTCTTTGATAACACAATAGATTGGCGTAATATGTCATCGACATAAAATATGATTTATAGAATACAAACGATTTCATTCGTATTAATTATTACGTAAGATACATTTTCTTATTTTTGGCTCTACGACCCGGGGTGGCATTTGGCCTCCTTCACAGCAGATCTTCACTGGCTCTTGTCCCTGGCCATCTCTCTCCATTCTCCAAGTTCATGGGGAAGTCCGAGTCCCGAGACAATTGTGTTGGTGTTGGTCAGCATGTGATATGTGACTATGCCGGGTGATCCTGTGATGAACCCTCCACCTTTATCCACACATAGTCATCCATAGGCATAGGTACTATTTGTGAGGTGGATTTGCGGAATGCCAAAATTTTGGCGGCTCTACGTTTAAATGGGATCCACTCTCGTGGACCGCCATGTTCATCTCATGGATCCAATTTTTTTGTGCCATTGTGCCATGGATCCATTGACGTGGACCCCATGCAGGTCGGAATTGACCCCTGGGGGTTGATATAGACCACTTTGGGAACGTCTGTAATAAATATACAGTATCGCGTCAAATAACAAAACATCACACCAGAGCTTTATGCCCACAAATCAAACATCTGACTCAGCTTCGTAAGCCTTTGAATTTAATATTTGATTTTGAGATTTAATCCCCCCGACTTGCGATGAAAGGGGTTTATAATTCATAAAGATTCGCAATAGAATAACTGGATCTATTATAAAATTTAATCTGCTGTTAATCCCACCCACGCTAACACGTGCTATATAACAATTCAAGAAGCTATCAATTAAATTTTTATTACCCCAAAATAATATTGCCTTGTTAAAAACACGAGATGTAAACTCCACGTAAAACAAAATGAGATTCATTTTAATACTGGTAAGTACTTGTTTTAATTTAATTTTTTCTAGCAAGTAGTTGAGTTCGTGTATTTAGGTAGTATGTTTACAAGAGATGGGCGAGTGGAGAGACCCTTATGTATGGAAGCGAAGCATGGAACTGGCAAAAGAAGGATAAAAG
This sequence comes from Lepidostoma basale, assembly GCA_022606425.2. NCBI lineage: Eukaryota > Metazoa > Arthropoda > Insecta > Trichoptera > Lepidostomatidae > Lepidostoma > Lepidostoma basale. The sequence goes on from JAHDVF020000067.1 coordinate 507,623, forward strand.
TAGAATAACTGCAGTAGAAATGAGATCTCTTAGACGAATGTGTGGATACTCTGTGTATGATAGAGTGTCGAATGAAAATATAAGAAGTGAATGCGGTGCGAATGATGGTGTTATGAACAAAATAATGAAAGGATCATTAAGATGGTTTGGACATATGGAAAGAATGAATGAAGAAAGAATGTTAAAAAAATTATATATTAACTATGTAAATGGAACCAGAAATAGAGGAAGACCGAGGAAAACGTGGGACGATCAAATAAATCAAATATTGAATGTCTGCCATGTGAGGAGTTAGAGAAATCGACGCGCGTGCATGACACGAATGTGTGGATACTCTGTGTATGATAGAGTGTCGAATGAAAATATAAGAAGTGAATGCGGTGCGAATGATGGTGTTATGAACAAAATAATGAAAGGATCATTAAGATGGTTTGGACATATGGAAAGAATGAATGAAGAAAGAATGTTAAAAAAATTATATATTAACTATGTAAATGGAACCAGAAATAGAGGAAGACCGAGGAAAACGTGGGACGATCAAATAAATCAAATATTGAATGTCTGCCATGTGAGGAGTTAGAGAAATCGACGCGCGTGCATGACACGATGTATGAATGTTGAGGAAGTGAGAGAAATATGTCAGGATAAAAAAGTGTGGCAGTCCATTCATTCTGCCTACCCCTTAGGGGAGACGGCGTGATGGTTAATTAGTTAAGCCGAGGATGGCCGAGGAAAACACGGCATAACCAAATTGATTAATTTCTTAAAGGCGGCCACATTCGAATCTACGAGCGTGCGTGTTACGATGTACGAATGTAGAGGAAGCTGGAGAGGTAAATCAGGAAAGAGCAGTATGGCGGTTCATTCTCTCTACGTTTCGTATTACTACGTATCCTTATTTACTGATAAATTTACAACACTGTTATAATATCTTCTTCTCTGGTTTCAATCCTGGGATTGGTTTGCAGCAATTTCCTCTATTATTCTCTTCAATTCTTCCCTGTCTTGTGCGGCTCTTTTGAAATCTGCATATGATGAACAGCGCACGTCCACCAACAGGTCCTCCAGGTACTCTCGGCGTGGGCGTCCCCTAGAGTTTGTCCTCTCGATCATACCCTCCATTATGGCATGCAAGAGACCTTCTTGACGTATTACATGGCCGATCCATCTTGCACGCCTTTCGGACAAGGTCCTGAGCAGGTGCCTTCCTCCTTCGATTCCTTGAAGAACTTCCTCATTCGTGATGTGGTCTCTCCAGGAAATTCCAGAGAGTCTTCTATAGGACCACATCTCAAAAGCCTCTAGTCTCCGCTTATCCCTTTCGGATAGGCACCATGTCTCGCAGCCGTACATCAAGACACTCCATACATAGGTCTTGATGAGGAGTATTCTCAGTTTTAGGTCTATATTACTCGTATTTGACTCTATTATTTTCGACATCACAATTTATTATTCACTTTTTGAAAATGTTGCGACGGCTGTTTCACCAACTGATGTTGGCTTCATCGGGCGTTACAAACAATTGAGTTGAGTTACTCAACACATGATGATGCGAACATCGGTTGGCGAAACAGCTGTCGCACCTTTTCAGAAAACGTATATTAAAAAATGTGATATTTTAAATCAGTGTTGAAAACGTGGCACGATCAAATTAATCAAATATTGAATGTCGGCCACGTGAGGAGGCCGAGAAATCGACGCGCGTGCGTGACACGATGTATGAATGTTGAGGAAATGTTGAAGTATCATAGTGTTTTGGCCAAAACAATGGACCATTTAATGTATGTTCCGAAAATCGCATTTTTCCTGTCGCATTTTTATGGTACGAGTTTGTGGTGGTCTAGGGGATAGAACGCTTGACTCCTGATCTAGGGGACATGAGTTCAAGCCTGGACACGACCAGATTCCTTCTTCATAATAATGAGCTATTTTATGCTCACATTGAAGATTGTAAAATAAATTCTAATATCATTGATATAAATCCTTGATGTTAGTCTTTTTTTAAAGAAAGAGTTCACAAAAATTCAGTTTTACACCTATATCGACCCATCACAAATAGTTTTGAGTAGGTAATGATCAAACTACTTTGAATGCTGTAGCTGTCATTCGCTGCATTAATACAAGATCCTTGCCACCTATAATCAGATTGTCATCTCATTATATGATCAATGAACTGCACTGAAAAATTTAAAATTCCAACGTTGTATGCAATGCGATCGCATTACTAAAAAACTTTGCATAGCAAACTTCCATTTATTTCATTTGGTTCGTGATGTATACGATAACGTCGGTATTATATTATAAATTATTTTTAGAATAAAAGAAAACATTAAAAATGTCACGGTGTGTGAACGTAAAAGAGAATTGGTGTGATGGTTAGACAGTCCGGTTAAAACCTATTAAAAATAATTTTAATACATTTAAAATTGTTTTTAAATGTATTAAAATTATTTTCAATAGGGCAGGGCAGGGCAGGGCAGGACAGGGAAGGACAGGGCAGGACAGGGCAGGACAGGGCAGGACAGGGCAGGACAGGACAGGACAGGGCAGGGCAGGACAGGACAGGACAGGACAGGTGTAACGTAACACTTACTATTTCTTGTTATTTTCGGTTATCCCAATATTCAGCGTTTAGCTCTAGACTCCATTCAAACCCCTAGTTCCCGTTTTTTACCACCAGAGTGCTACTTTACCAGAAGAGCTCATACCCCGCGTTCAACGGGTAAGGTGTACCTTGAGTCTGGCGCCTTAGACCGCTCGGCCATCCTGACAACTGGTAAAGTAGCACTCTGGTGGTAAAAAACGGGAACTAGGGGTTTGAATGGAGTCTAGAGCTAAACGCTGAATATTGGGATAACCGAAAATAACAAGAAATAGTAAGTGTTACGTTACACTCGCTCTTATGTGGAATAAAAAAAAATAATAAAAAAAAAGCTCCTTCAGTGAATGGCATACAAAAGTTACACGTGGATTAAATCCTAGAAGGTGACAGTTTGGACAATTGAGAAATTCAAAGACAGTTTATTTCAAAGTACAAATTAGATTCACAAGTTTAAAAAAAATGATCATTATTATACACATGGGAGACAGGTTTATGTCCTAAAAGGTGGCAGTTAGTTTGACATATTACAAATTGTAAGGTTAAAAAAAAAATACAAATTATAGTTTAGTTCAGAAAATTAAGGATCATTAAACACAGGAGAGACAAGTTTAAGTCCTAGGTGGCAGTTAGTTTGACATATTACAAATTGTAAGGTTAAAAAAAAAAATACAAATTATAGTTTAGTTCAGAAGATTAAGGATCATTAAACACAGGGGAGACAGGTTTAAGTCATAGGTGACAGTTAGTTTGACATTTTACAAATACAGTTTAGTTTAAAAAATACAAATCATAGTTTAGTTCAGAATATTAAGGATCATTAAACACAGGGGAGGCAGGTTTAAGTCTTAGGTAGCAGTTAGTGTGACATATTACAAATTGTTAAGTTTAAAAAAATACAAATTACAGTTCAGGTAAAAACACAAATGCAGTTAAGTTATAAATACAAAAAATTATCATTGTTTTAAAGTTTCCACAGCACAAAAGAGACAATTGTTTTTTTTTCCTTTGCAGGTAAATAGCACTCACTGATTCTAAAAGGAGAAGGGGTTAGGGTCTTGAGGTAAATTATTGTTGGACATCTCTAGCCTAGATGATAGATTATTAAGAAAAACAGTTACAACAATATTATGTGTTCAGTCACCAGTAAAAACAAAAATTTAAATTACATACAGCAGAGGCATGTCCGTTTACATATTATGAGGCTGTATACCTATAGTGTTGCTTTGTATTAGGGTCTAGCTCCCTTTCGCCTCGGATAATAAGGCACATCTACATATTCTAAGGCTGTATACCTATAGCGTTGCTTTTTATTAGGATCTGGCTCCCTTTCGCCTCGGAAAATAAGGCACATCTACATATTCTAAGGCTGTATACCTATAGCGTTCTGACTCCTTCTATTCTCAACAAAAACAAACTCTACAGGTGACTGAAACAACATATGATTGCCCCCTTCCTTGTGCCAATTTCTATCTTACTTGCGTTTGTAGTGTCAATTGTGTTATGGTATGTATGAATAAGCGCCTGATGAAGAATAAACTGCCCCCATTCACCACTTGATCTAGTTGTGTTAGGAGCGCTCTAAGAGAAGATGCCTGTATCCATCGAATGCATGAATAATTGTAAATTTCCCGAACGCTAGAGACACTTGGTAGACCTACAGATGCATTTGTAGTATGGTTTGGTTATATTTTCCCTTCCTACTTGAGTGTTCCATGTTCTTGTGTGTTCTGGATGGTTTAAAAACTTCTTTTATTTGTGTGGAATACAAGATTGTCCATCACTTATAATATTATGAACTTTTCCATCTCACCTGAACAGAAATTTTATTGACATATAATTTTTGTATGTGCAAATTGTCTAAATTTATAACTATTGTAACACCAATTTCTTTATAAACTTGTTTGTTTTTTACTTCTTATTTATTGTTATATATGTTCATGTGTGTGTTGGGTCGTGAGTCAGTTAAAGGTGTTGCATATTGGATTGGTAATCACTTTTACGATTGAGTTCACTTCTCCGATTCACCTGAACAATAACGTCCATTATATGTTTTAAAATGTTGTAGGTATATATGTTGTTTCAGTCACCTGTAGAGTTTGTTTTTGTTGAGAATAGAAGGAGTCAGAACGCTATAGGTATAAAGCCTTAGAATATGTAGATGTGCCTTATTTTCCGAGGCGAAAGGGAGCCAGACCCTAATAAAAAGCAACGCTATAGGTATACAGCCTTAGAATATGTAGATGTGCCTTATTATCCGAGGCGAAAGGGAGCTAGACCCTAATACAAAGCAACACTATAGGTATACAGCCTCATAATATGTAAACGGACATGCCTCTGCTGTATGTAATTTAAATTTTTGTTTTTAACCTTACAATTTGTAATATGTCAAACTAACTGCCACCTTTTAGGACATAAACCTGTCTCCCATGTGTATAATAATGATCATTTTTTTTAAACTTGTGAATCTAATTTGTACTTTGAAATAAACTGTCTTTGAATTTCTCAATTGTCCAAACTGTCACCTTCTAGGATTTAATCCACGTGTAACTTTTGTATGCCATTCACTGAAGGAGCTTTTTTTTTATTTTTTTTTTTATTCCACATAAGAGCGAGTGTAACGTAACACTTACTATTTCTTGTTATTTTCGGTTATCCCAATATTCAGCGTTTAGCTCTAGACTCCATTCAAACCCCTAGTTCCCGTTTTTTACCACCAGAGTGCTACTTTGGCATTTTTTTGGAAACAGAATATGGTAGTCGAGGCGTTTACAGGACTTATGACCTGTTATTGGTTTAACAACATTTACCATTCCGCCCTTCTTATCCCGCATGGTAATCGTTATTAAATTTTCTCTCGTCTCTCAACTGTGGCTAGCAATGTCGCAATATCATGAGTATATATTTTTGTTAATATTCTATCTGACCAAGTATTCACTATACTAGTTGTAAATAACATTCAATAATAAAACTTCTGTCATCCTCGTGCTGTAAAAATAATATGTTTACAACACAATAACTATCTGAACTGACAAGAATAGTACACTGTCAAGTGTGAATAGTTTCTAAGTTCAACTCAAAACTTAGTGGCGTCCAAATGAATATAAATCAGTAATTAAATTCACTAAACACGTATACTTTCTAGATTTAGCTGGTGAAAATCTAGTGGCGTCCCAATTTCTATCTAAAGTAGCACTCTGGTGGTAAAAAACGGGAACTAGGGGTTTGAATGGAGTCTAGAGCTAAACGCTGAATATTGGGATAACCGAAAATAACAAGAAATAGTAAGTGTTACGTTACACAGGACAGGACAGGACAGGACAGGACCGGACAAGAGGTGACATGACAAGACAAGACGAGGCAAGACGAGGCAAGACGAGGCAAGACGAGGCAAGACGAGGCAAGACGAGGCAAGACGAGGCAAGACGAGGCAAGACGAGGCAAGACGAGGCAAGACAAGACAAGGCAAGGCAACGAAAATAGACGAAAATAGACGAGACGAGACGAGACGAGACAAAACGAAACGAAACGAAACGAAACGAAACGAAACGAAACGAAACGAAACGAAACGAAACGAAACGAAACGAATCGAAACGAAACGAAGCGAAACGAAACGAAACAAAACGTAACGAAACGAAACGAAACGAAACGAAACAAAACGAAACAAAACAAACAAAACAAACCAATAACACAAAAACATCAACAACAATACCTTTATTAATTATAATAATAATAATTTAATAATAATAATAATTGAATAATAATAATAATAAATTTAATAATTTTTTTAAAAATTATAATCATAACCAAACGAAACGAAACGAAACGAAACGAAACGAAACGAAACGAAACGAAACGAAACGAAACGAAACGAAACAAAACGAAACAAAACAAAACAAAACAATACAAAACAAAACAAAACAAAACAAACTGATAACAACAAAAAAAAACAACAATAACAACAATATTAATAATAATAATAATAATAATAATAATAATAATAATAATCATCATTATAAAAATAATTATAATAATAATTATAATAATAATAACAATAATAATAAAAAATTAAAGTATGTTGAACTGTTACATTGTTGTTATGTGATTATTTTTGAACATAATTTATAAAAGCAAAGACATTATTATTAATTATGTTCAAAAATAATCACACAACAACAATATAACAGTTCAACGTACTTTAATTGAAAGATCTCACGAGTATGGTTTCCTAATAGGGTCGAACTATTGTAATATTTACTCGTGAACTACGGAGAAGATTTCAAACAATCCCAAGTTAAATTCTGTTTCCTATCACCCGAGAGATACGATTTCGGTCAAAGATTTTTCCGGAGAACGGGATGTACTGTCAAATTGCTCCAACTGTATTGTCATGGCAACAACTAAAATATCGTCCGAAAACCTTTACATGGAAGCCTTACTAACAATTTGTCAGATATTTTCCTTTGAAATTGAGATCGACTGAAAAAATAAAATGTTATTTTATATTACGTTTATTGAAATTCGTAATATTAAATAATAGTTATTCAAATATAGCGTAATAAACTTAAAACTGAAAACTTCAACTCAGTATTCAATCTTGATAAAAAATCTATTTTTTAATTAACTAATTAACCGTCGAATAAAGAAAATTAAAACGAACTGCATTTTTGAAATAAAAACAAAAGCACTATATTTTTATTAAATTATAACGCTATTTCACCCCAGATATAGGCAAAGTAATGGACCAGTGTTAAAATTTGAACAATAAAGTGAGATAAAATCAATGTGAATCTACTATACAAAGTAATAGCGAATACACTTACTTACTTACTTCCTATGGCCATACAACTCTTGAAGAGTTTTAGCCTCCTTGATGATTTTTCGCCAAGCTCCTCGATCCTGCGCTTTTTGCTCCCAGCAGTCAGATTCGCCCAACCTAGCAAGGATAGCCAGAACATTATCTATTAGAATAGCGAATACAGAAGACATATATTTGATTTCGATTTGAACTGTATTTTAAATATATTTTCAGTAGACCCATGAACGAATCTTACATTTATTATGTGCTAACCATCTCTCATGCGTTCATACATCGTACCATGCACGCACGTCGATTATTCCGACTTCGAATGTGGCCGCCTTTTAGTAATTGATTAATTTGGTCATGCCATGTTTTCCTCGGTCGTCCTCGGCTTCTTTTTCCACTCACGCTGCTTGTGTACAACTTTTTAACCATTCTACTCTCATCCATTCGTTGCATATGTCCAAACCATCTCAGGGATCCTATTTTAATTTTATCCATGATGCAGTCGTCTGCCTTACATTTCTCTATTATTTCATCGTGCGGTAATCTATCATACAACGTTTTCCCGCACATTCTTCTTAGTGATCTCATTTCTACGGCATTTATCCTGCTTTCATCCTTCTTTTGCTAGCCCCAAGCTTCACTTCCATAATGAGGGTTGGCACTAGAACTCCTTTGTGTACTGTCATCTTTGTATGTTTAACAAAAATTGGGATGAAACTTTTTGACTTTTTAATTCCTTGGCACCTATGTAATGTCCAGCCCTCAATTCCCTTTGCCGTCCAAGTTTTTGATCTCAAAATTTAAATTCAACGCATATTTTAAACGAAGTTTAACAATATTGTATAATTAATAGTTTCAATCATAGGGATTGGTTTGCAGTAAAGTGTCACATTTTTTGCTGATTCTTAAGATTCCAATAGGGCTTTAAATGTGGTAGTTTCTCGTTGCTTTTCCCATTTATGTATACAATAGGTTATTCGAATCCAATTAATGTATACATTTTTTAGGTATTTATACAAGACTCAAGACTTCATGACATGTAATAGGTTATTATAATAAGCAATTGAAACTCTTTCATATACAGATTTACAACACATTCGTCTGAGAGATCTAAGTTATACTGCATTTATTCTACTTCAATTCTTCTTTTGCCAGTTCCACGCTTCTATTCCGTACGTAAGGGTTGGCACAAGAACCGTGCTTACAATTTCAGAGGTTTCCATAAATATTTATAAAAAAAAAACTACGAAAAGAAAGGATAGATAATTTGGAATACTAAAATCTAACATACAAGCTGTCCTAATATGCGAGCTCGTGTATTCGCGAGAATGTGTGGGACAGGACCAAGCATTATAGATCAATAAGGTCACGGAGAACAAGAAGTTATTTCTTCTAAAATATATGACTTTTCGTTTCCTCTTTTTGTTTCGTTGGAATTTTTAGAAAGCCGATACTACATATTACAACGGATAGTTAAGTGATGTGTTTTCTTTTTACTTCTGAAATCTAAGACGATAAAGTTATTTGATCTAAAAAGAGCGAGCTGACTCAATGAAAGTCTGAACTAAAAATAAATCTACTTTCAAAAGTTTCAGAACGTTTATTATTTATAACGGACAAAAATTCTAATTATAAGTTTTTGTGTACATGAAATGATCTTGGGAAAATCTACCTAACTCGTCATTCTGGACCGACGTTTCGGATATCGTTGCTCCATCTTCAGGGTGGTTATAAATGTGTGATGGGTAATGTTGCGATTTTCACAGCGTAGTAAGAGTTAATCAAAAATTCCAGAAAGACATTTTCGACACGGATTTTCCCAAGATCCAAAAAAGCATTTTGTTACCAATTGTGAAAATCTACGCAACCGTATTATTTTGTTTTTTAATCTACCCACCATATACGCTCCAAGCGTACCTTTAAATTTTCTGGTTATTCAATTTTATCTAAGCTTCAAAAAAAAAATACAGAGATGTGAATTGCTGTATTTTACTATATAAAGAGAAAGTAATTGAAGTATATTATAATTGCTACATAACTAACTAACTAACTAACTAACCATCACGCGGTCTCAGCGAAGGGGTAGGCAGAAATAATGGAATGCCACACTTTTCTTTCCTGACATATTTCTCTCGATTTCTCAACATTCGTACATCGTGTCATGCACACCCGTCGATTTCTCTGACTCCTCACATGGCCTACATTCAATATTTGATTGTGCCACTTTTTCCTCGGTCTTTCTCTATTTCTGGTTCCATTTACATCGTTATCATATAATTTTTTTTACCATTCTTTCTTTATTCATTCTTTCCATATGTCCAAACCATCATTATGATCCTTTCATTATTTTATTCATAACACCATCATTCGCACCGCATTCACTTCTTATATTTTCATTCGACACTCTATCATACACAGAGTATCCACACATTCGTCTAAGAGATTTTTTCATTTCATCATTTATTCTTCATTTATTCTACTTTCACCCTTCTTTTGCCAGTTCCACGATTCGCTTCCATACATAAGGGTTGTTGGTTACAACACCATTGTGCACTGCTATTCTAGCTTTTTTGGATAGGTTTTTGTTTGCGATGACAACTTTAAGTGCACAATTCACCTTGTTGCCTGCCCCAACCCTTCTTTCAATATCCCTCTCCACTCTTAATATCTCTTGTAAACATACTACCTAAATACACGAACCCATCTACTTGCTCCCAATTTTCACCATTCACGCTAATGTTGCAGACTGTCATGATTTCTTCTTATTCAAAAATCATTACCTTAGACTTAGTAACATTCATCATCAGATCATTTCGCATTCATACCTCATACATACTACTCACCAGGATTTCATGCTCATTAATTGACTTAAATTGCTATATTAAGTTAAATTAACACACTTTAGTTTGTATGAAACAAAGCTTTGCTGTTATTTTGTACAGGCGGTGTGAACGGTTATGCGAAAACTTCTGTAGGTAAACAGAAGTCGCTAACAATTGGGAAAATTTTCTACCGAGTGCTCGGTAATAGCCTCAAATAAAGAGAACATTTTTGCTCGCGTCCTCACCGCATTTTCGCAGATTATTTTTAGTATACGGTGGCCCAAAACTAGTTTATTTATCGTTTCTTGAACAATGATGTAAAACTCCATATTAAATAAATAAAACGACTAATTTCTGGAAGTTTAATTAAATTTTATGGGAATGTCATGTTCCGTTTTGCTAAGGCACTATATCACTATTTTTACTATTTTTTTTCTTGTATACAACAGGTCGCTTAAACCCAATTACTGTATACACATTATTTTTAGCTATTATATTGATGATCCACATGACATGTGATAGGTAGCCAATCTATCGCCATTTTATTGTCACGTGAATTCTACACCAGACCAAAGACAATGTGACAATCACATTGCCATCGCCGGGAATCGAACCCGGGACCTTCGGTATGGAAGTCAGAGCTTCTAACCACTCTGCCACGAAGGTCGTCATTTCCATAAAATATGATAAAACTTCTAGAAAACAGATGTTTTCATTCACACAGACAGTCAAATTGAACGATTGCTAGTTCTGAATAAAAAGTGTTGTGAATGGAATGGAAACAGCGAAAATGGTTTAAAAATCGTTTTAGACGTTTTAAAATAAATTTTATTACAAAGTTAAGTTTGTAATTGTCTAAACCAGTTGGCAAAAGAATGATAAAAGTAGAATAAATGCACTGAAATGAGATCTCATAGACGAATGTGTGAATACCCTGTGTATGATAGAGTGTCGAATGAAAATATAAGAAGTGAATGCGGTGCGAATGAAAGTGTTATGAACAATATAATGAAAGGATCATAATGATGGTTTGGACACATAGAAAGAATGAATGAAAAAAAAGGTTAAAAGTGTACATGTTAACCTCATAAATGGAAATAGAAATAGAGAAATACTGAGGAAAACGTGGCACGATCAAAAAATTAAATATTGAAAGTTTGGCAAGTGACTTGGAAAAATCTACGTGCGTGCATGCCACGATGTACGAATGTTATGGAAGCGAGAGAAGTATGTCAGGAAAAAAAGTGTGGCATTCCATTCCTTCTGTACACCTCTTCGGGGAGACGGCGTGATGGTTAGTTAGTTAGTTTATTATATTTTCACGGACTTTAACATTTTTATCCAAGGAATAATGCATATTGGGCTTTTGTTTTTTATTTTTGTAATTTTTTAATAACTACCAAAAAGTCAACCATCAATAAAATCGACCAATCAATAAATCAAGTGGTTAATTAAATCAAATCTATAGAAAACACTATCAGGAGGAACTATTGTGGATTTAGTTAAAAGGCATTCCTATCACCATTAAAATTAAATATAAACTGCAATAATAAATAAACATTTTTACTATAGTACGTAAACTGATGAATGAACGATCAGTATCAAAATCTGTTGGTGAATAAAACAAATAAAACAAATAAAACAAAATACCAACCGAAATGCATTAAAATGGGATGATCATGTATTGTGTTGATATTTGCACGAAAATAAATAATTTTGTATACTTTTCGAATAATTTTAGTTACACTTTGTATTACAACACTTGCTATTTTTACTGAACTCAGACATGCTTCGGTTACAAATAACCTTAATCAATGTGTACAATTTTTAACCTGGTTAAAATTGTATACATTGATAAAGGTTACTTGTAACCGAAACATGTCTGAGTTCAGTGAAAATAAAAAGTGTCGTACTTCAAAGTGTAACTACTCGTATATTTATTTAAATATGAATCCACAACATAAAGTGAAGGAGAATATAGAAGAAATTTTGTATACATTTCACTGGAGCATCCATTATTTCTTATAGCTTTCAACGCCACATTTTTGGAACAAAATATTTAACAGGAACATACAAAATAATCTGGAGTTTCGCGGTATATCTATTACAAGTAATATGGAAGTGTATAATAGAAAACCCCTAATCTAAACTGTGTATAAATTTACTTTAATCATTTTTGAAGTAGAAATCCTTAAATCTGTGGAAAACCATAGCTGACAGAAATAGTTGTACCCAACAATATTACTTCATGTGGGTTTTCTCCAATTTGCTTCATCAAGGACGAAGCAATCTGCTACTATTAGATATAAACAAAGTTGGAATCACTCTTTTTCAATATTTGATAATTGCTGTCAGCGATAGCTATACGATCTATACCAGAACGTCAGCGTGGACAAGTTTATTATGATAAACAGATTGCGCTGGCTAGGTCATTTGCACCGCATGGGGGATCTTAACCATCCCAAAAGAGTGTTGCTTGAAAACCCAGGAGGGCAAAAATCGTAGGCAAGCTGAGACTACGATGGTTGGATGGTGTCATGGTATAATGTAGGGACCTGGGGCCGAAATACTGGGAGGTGGCCAGATGCAAGACAAGATGTAGACGTTCCTTGGAGGACGCTAAGGCCCACCAAGGATATTAACGCTGATAATGATGATTATGTTAATGTTCACCGGGTTTGATTCCCAGTGGTGACAGTGTAAAAACAATCACGCTTTCTTTAGTCTGGTAGAAATCACATTGTAGATCACATGTCATGATTTTTTTATATTTATTTATTTTAGGTTAACATACAGCAAATAAGCATGTATATAAAAATACTCAAAGAAGTACTCAAATAAGGCCAATTATATGTTACCACATATATAAATGAATGAACAGAGTTAACATTATAGACTTATGAAACGAGATTTAACTAAACTAAAATCAAGGTGGTGGTCTAGGGGATAGAACGCTTGGTTCCTGATCCAGGGGACATGGGTTCAAGCCTGGACACGACCAGATTCCTTCTTCATAATTATGAGCTATTTTTTGCTCACATTGAAGATTGTAAAATAAATTCTAATATCATTGATGTAAATCCTTGATATTAGTATTTAAAAAAAAAAAAGATAAAACTAACTAAGGTAATAGTATAAATGTTAACAAAAAGATAATAATAATAATAATACAAGTAAAGGAATATAACATTATAGCACTATACATAACGAAAAGTTGCTGCAACTATCTTTTTAAAATTATAAGCGTTTAGGTGAAAAACATTGATTGCATTAAAAGATTTGTTTTAAGTGTCGCATATCCGGTACATTGCCGCGCTCTGAGCGTAATTGACATCCGAAGTGGCATCCCAAGAAATAGGAAATATGTAAATAAACTTTGATGCAAATCAATCCCTAGGATTTAAACATAAATATATATCGCGTAACAAACAAGGTAAAGTGAACTGTTTAAACTGTTTTGACCTGATGGCCCGGATAACTTGGCGCTGTCATATGCACTGACAGTTATAATAAAGTTAAGTTTACTTATACCACCATACAAACTTCAAACACGGAGAGGAGTGGACTTACACAAAATACCAGAATTTTAGAAAACTATACGTAAATAAACAAGCATACGAACAATAGTAACATGATTGTTAGATGTTGAGATAATTATAAGGAGTATTTCAATATTCTTTTTATAATATATAGAAACAAATAAAGATTTTTTTAAATTTCTGTATTTAAGTTTATTTAAGATTTGAATATGTATTAATACCAGTACTATAACGTATTAAAAATACATGTTTGGCGTTTTTTTAAAATACTGATTTCATATAATTCTGATTAACCTAACCTGTTCATCAGTAATACTCATGGATTATAATAACGTTGGTTGGATCATTTGGTATGTTAATGTTATTACATTTAGAGCAAAAAAACATATATTTTCAGTTGAACCTTTTTGTGACAAATTGTTATTTTCTGATTCATCTGGGTAAAACTTAATAACGTGAGCTTAATACATGTGTCTTACATTAATGCTTTACACCCTCATTATGAAATGTTGTGTTACGGTTACATTTGGTTACGTTCCATAGGAAATGGAGGAAGCTTTTGTCCAGGAGTGGACGGGAATAGGCTGAGGAAGAAGAAGAAGAAGATGTTCCTTAGGTATCGTTTGATCGCTTTCTCACAGTTAAATCCTGTTTAACATTTATCGTTTAGTTTTTTCAAATACTAAAATACATAAAAAATGTTAGCTTTAATGTGTAATTAAAAGTAAAAATCAAAACTTATTTTTTTGTTCATATGTATTTCAATATATATATACGAGTATTAAATATATAAAATCATTTTTCAAGACAGTGTGCCTTTAATATTAGGAGAAAGAAAAAAATCACAAGATTTAATGAATTTAAACCCTTAAAAGTGGTAAAAATATTGTTTTAATTTGATTTTATGGAAAGCCAAAGATTTAACGCCTTATATTAATAATTAAATTTTATTAAATAGTCAAAACTAATTAAATACTCATAAGAATCAAAACACTGAGTTTCTGACATTTTCGAATGTTTTACAGCTTGATGTAAAACTGTGTTTTAATTATTAATACACAAGACATTAAAATTGTAGAGTCTCAAAATGACGAATTGTATTTATGAATTAAAACCCTGTTTTTTCCACTTTTGATTCGTAAAAAATCGTCTTTTTGAAATTCTACAGTATTAACGCCTTAAGTTTATCATAAAAAATCTGTTTAAAAAATGAATACATAGAAGTTTCTTGAGATCCATAACATTTAACTCATATTAGGTGATTTTTTAAGAAAATCAGATTTGTGGAATTCCACAATGTAGCATCTATCAAAAATTGTTTTCATTGAATTATTGTCTCTGGCACTTGAAAGACTTTCTCGCTTTCGTTGCAATTGAGTTGTTTGCTTCTGGAGTGGGGCCATAACGAAGTTAAGGTGAAATGGGATTATTTCTTACCAGGAGTAGTAGAAAATAAGGAAATTACCCGAAGGAAATGGGATTCCACAATAACATCGCATAAAAAAAGAGTGATTTTTCAGACGAAATACAATACTAAAAAAAAAAGAATTAGTCGTTTTGTATAGTCAAAAATGAAAAGTGTTAAAGTACTGCATTGTAAATTTCGTAGAAAGCCTGCAAAACTATTAGTGGATAATTTCGTAAAAGCCTGCGAAATGATTATTATAAGATTGCGTGTGAAAATTGGTATTTTGTAAAAATTAATTTTCATGCATTTTCCGTTGATTTGAGACGTTCATATTTAAATATAACTAACTAACTAACTAACCATCACGCCGTCTCCCTGAAGAATGGACTGCCACACTTTTCTTTCCTGACATATTTCTCTCGCTTCATTAACATTCATACATCGTGTCATGCACACGCGTCGATTTCTCTGACTCCTCACATGGCCGACATTCAATATTTGATTTATTTGATCGTGCCACGTTTTCCTCGGTCTTCCTCTATTTCTGGTTCCATTTACATAGTTAACATATAAATTTTTTACCATTCATTCTAAATAAATTAAAAATATATTAAATTTTATATTTAAAAAAAAAATCCAGTATTCGTCTACAAGAATTTATATACATTCAAAATGTTAAAAAAATTCCTAATATAAAATACGTGTTCGTTATTAAAAGAACACCCGATAATAACTATATCAATGAAGGTAATGATGGCTGAAGCCGCGCCTCATTAGGTGATCATAATACACATACTAACATTAATCAAACATTGCTTTGGATCACCTTCGCAATGCATTAGTTTCAGATTCTGTTCGATGAAAAGGAAAAAAAATACAAAACTTTCAAATTTACTGTCGCATTATGGATAGGAAATATATTATATATTGATGTCAATGATGCACATTTTTTAAATATGTCATCACATCATTGTAATTAAACAAACAAACAAACAAACCATCACGAAGTTTCCCCGTAGTGGTAGACAGAGAGAATGGACCATACCATACTACTCTATCCTGGCACAACTCTCTAGCTTCCTCCACATTCATACACCGAGTTATATACGCACGTCTATTCTTCCGACTTCTAACATGACCAACCTTTAAAATTAGATTAATTTGGTCATACCATGTTTTCCTCGGTCTGCCTCGACTCCGTACTCCATTTACATCATGAACGTATACCTTCTTAACCATTCTTTCTCCATCCATGCGCTCCAACGCATTATTTATCCATGGATTTATTTCCACAGAAAAACTTCTAACGGATTCACAAAAAACGACAATAAATAAATATTAAATAAAAAAATAAACGTGAGTTTATGAATTTTTGATCATTAACTTTGTAATCACAAATCATGAATGCCTTTTACTTTAATTTTTTAATCGCCATACTGCTCTCTTCTGACATACCTCTTTAGTTACCTCTACATTTTCTAATGCCACGCTTTCCACGGTCTTCTACGGCTTCTCTTTCCACTCACACTACTTGTGCACAATATTTTAACCATTCTTCTCTGGTTCATTCGTTCCATATGTATAAAACCAACTCAGGGATCCTTTTTTAATTTTAATTATGATGCAATCATCTGTCTTACATTTCATCTTCATTTCGTCTTTCGGTATTCTATGATACATCGTTTTCTCGCACATTCTTCTCAGTTATCTCATTTCTACGGCATTTATCCTACTTTCATCCTTTTTTTGTCAGCTCCAAGCTTCACTTTTTTTTTCTTGTGTGCAACAGGTCATTTGAAGCCAATAATTGTGTACAATTTATTATATTGATTCTTATGATATGTGATAGGTAGCCAATCTTTCGCCATTTTATTGTCACGAGAATTCTACACCAGACTAAAGACAGTGTGACAATCACACTGCCATCGCCGGGAATCGAACTCGAGACCTTCGGTATGGAAGTCAGAACTCTTACCACTCTGCCACGAAGGTCGTCTTCCGTACATAAGGGTTGGCACTAGAACTGCATTATATACGGCCATCTTTACTTTAGTGGATACATTTCTATTTGCAGTGATGACTTTGAGAGCGCCATTATTTTAATAATTAATACGAATGAAATAGTCAGTTTTCTAGAAGTTTTATTATATTTTATGGGAATGACATGTTTTGCCCTTCTAAGGCATTGTCAAATGTCACAACAAATGTCACAAAAATTGCATTTGATAATGCCTTAAAAGGGCGAAACATGTCATTTCCATAAAAAATAATAATATCAAATGTCACAACAAATGTTCCCATAAAATCAAATGTCACAACAAATGTTGTGCATTTGATAATGCCTTAGAAGGGCGAAACATGTCATTCCCATAAAATATAATATTTTCAAATGTCACAACAAATGCTCCCATAAAATCAAATGTCACAACAAATGTCACAAAAATCACATTTGATAATGCCTTAGAAGGGCGAAATATGTCATTCCCATAAAATATAATAAGCCTTCTAGAAAACGGACGTTTTCATTCGTATTAATTATTTAATATGGAATTTTACATCATTGTTCAAGAAACAATAAATAAGCCATTTATTTTGTTCCCAGCATCGACCCTTCTTTCGATGTCTTTGTCTATTTTTTCAGTCTTGTTATCCATAAATTAAAGTAAATGTAAAAGCTTAATCAAAAGCATGACATTTTCGAATAAAGTTATATGACTAACTAACTAACCAACTAACCATCACACCGTCTCAACTAACTCATCGCCACCAATAGGCATCTCCCGCGCACATTTCGATCGTCCAACACCAACAAAATAAATCTTAAACAAATAATATAAAATATAATGATATAAAATAAAATAACAAAATAAAAATAATTTAACACAAAATGTTGTTTTAAGATGGTGCACATATTGACTATTTAATTTATGTTCCACGAATCCACCGTTTTTTTTAATTTAGCACATAATGTAACACATAATGTTTTTTTCGATGTTGCACATGTTGACATGGACGATCCGGACTTTTGTGTTTATTTAATTTATGTTACACGTATCCACCGTTTTTTTAAATTAGCTGTAATTAGGCACTTAACCAGCAAGACCTTTAAAATAATATTGAAGAAATTATTCAAATTGTCATTGGAACAAATGAAAAATTTATTTTTCCCCCTGTCAAATTTTTTTATAAAAACGAAAAAACCGATATAATTTTAACAGCAAAACAGTACAAACGTATTCCGTGTCACAATTAACTATTATAAAGTGCGGCAACAATTAAATTAAGTAATATGACAACGCTGTTAAATCAGTCTGTCGTTTTTGGACAAACATAAAGTGAGTCACAAACCGAAATACTTCGGTGTGGCCGTACCTTAACCGTCGCGTTGCCATGTGGTCAATTGAGTTTCCACTGCCAATTTAAAGTTGATTTGCTTAAAACCTATGGACCCTAATATTATAAAAAAAATTGTAATCCTCCATTGAAGTGTTCTCAATATTTCGTAATAAAAAAAAAAAACAAAAAATTACTACCTTCATCCCAAAAAAAAAAATTTTCTAAAACTGCCCTCACCTTCATTCGTGTTAAGGTAGAATTTGTTTTGCTAATATTTACAACTTTATCAAAAGTGACAAATACTTACTCGCTGTTTTGAACGTATTATAAATTATATCTTTGGCCTTTTCAATAGGTACGTAATAATACCGACTGTGGATGGAAACGCAGCACGCAACTTAATAATATCAGAACTGTGAAAATATTAACACTTTACCAAAAGGGACAAATATTAATACGTACTCGTTGTCTTGAACGTACTATACATTTTGCCTAGGTGCCTTTATCATACGTAAAATCTCGTAAAGTCTCGCCCCGCCGGCTGCGGCGCGGAGACAAGTTTATACTTGGTGTCCAGTTGCTCGTATGCTGTGACGCATTCCATATCAGAAATCGCATGGTTCCAGAAAAAATTAATAATGATATGTTTTTCAAATAATCCATGTATGTTATAGATATCGATCTATTCCTAATGAAATTCCCTACAAGATGACATAAATTAAATTTTGATTCATCGAGTCATATGCTTGATATTTAGATAAAGTTAGCGGTAAACTGAATTTACCACATGGGAGCGAGCGTTTTGTTTTGAACACGGTACGTTAAGGGTTAAGCTAGTTGATATGCGTATTTACTATATAGTCACGTAGAGTTGTGCTAAGCGTTTAGTGTGGGCATAGCGACAGTAAGGTATGCTTGAATCGCTCGCAGCATAGCTCTTTGCATGCGAGGATCATACTTTTGCGGCTATAGCCTTAAGCATTAGCAGAGCTTAACCCAGTGATGAATATGTAAAATTAGTACGCACACTTTTGCGACAAGCCAAGCTAATTGTACTAATCACATGTAAGAGTTGCATTCAAAATAAACCAACTAACTAACCATCACGCCATTTCCCCGCAGGGGTAGGCAGAGAGGATGGATCGCCACAATGCCCTGTCCTGGCATACCTCTCGGGCTTCCTCTACATTCATACATCATACCATGCACGCACGTCGATTATTCCGACTTCAAATGTGGCCGCCATTTAGTAATTGATTAATTTGGTCATGCCATGTTTTCCTCGGTCGTCCTCGGCTTCATTTCCCACTCACGCTGCTTGTGTACAACTTTTTAACCATTCTACTCTCATTTATACGTTCCATATGTCCAAACCATCTCAGGGATCCTTTTTTTATTTTATCCATGATGCAGTCATCTGCCTTACATTTCTTTCTTATTTCATCGTTCGGTATTCTATCATACAATGTTTTCTCGCACATTCTTCTTAGTGATCTCATTTCTACGGCGTTTATCCTGCTTTCATCCTTCTTTTGCCAGCTCCAAGTTTCACTTCCAAACATGAGGGTTGGCACTAGAACTCCATTGTGTACTGCCATCTTTGCTTCTGTGGGTATATTTCTATTTGCAGTAATCACTTTGAGTGCGCCATTTATTTTATTCCCCGCACCAACCCTTCTTTCGATGTTCTTCTCCATTTTTCCGTCTCTTGTAAACATGCTTCCCAGATACGTAAATTCAGTAACTTGCTCAAAGTTTAATATATATTAGCTAGTGTACAAAATATTTTCATATTTCCAATTCTAGCATAGTCACACTGCCGTGAGACACAGAGTTGAACAAAATGTCTTTGACCCCAAACGGTTAAGATAAAAAAATAGATTCACCAACTTCATAAAAGGTTTTATTACTTGGAAAACAGCTGCATAAAAAAAACAATTAATTCGAGGCCCGCTTTGACTTGTTACAATCCAATAAATTATCGGAGTCTTTGAGTTTTTTCTGGATAATTTGTTCAGAACGGTAAAATGGGCTTAACAGAGTAATGAGGGTAATTATTTATCCATGGATTTATTTCCACAGAAAAAGTTCTAACGGATTCACAAAAAACAAAAACGACAATTTATAAAGTATTGTCTCTTGTTTCCAATTACGTTAGAATATATTGTGTTTAGCTACCTTTATCAAAACCACTATTTGAATTGATGTGTCACTAAGAAGGGTTCAGTCAGTGCCTTTTTTATCGTCTGATTCAACCGAGAGTATCTTAAGCGATGCATACAAACCTTTGCATTAATTTTAAATACGAGTATGTCAAAATGAGAAAGTTTACCGGAAAAGTTTGTAAGTAAGAAAATAAAAAGTTTGGTGAATCGTGAAAGAAGACTAATTGAAAATACTGTAATAAATACATTTTTCAATACAATAATTATTAATGAAAGCAAAAAATGGCAGTTCACAAAGGAGTTTTAGTACTACTCCTGATAATATGGAAGTGAAGTATGGAACTGGTAGAAGATGGATGAGAGCAGAATAAATGCGATAGAAATAAAATCCCTAAGACGTATGTGTCGTAAAAAGATGTACAACAGAATTTCAAATGCTGATACATATAAGTAAAGAATGTAGAACAGAAGAAAGTAATGTTATTATGAAAATATCACTACGTTGGTTTGGACATATGGAACGCATGGATGAATAAAGAATGGTTAAAAAAGTATGCGTCAACGATGTGAATGGAGTACGGGTCGTGGGAGACAGAGGAAAACTTGGCAAGACCATATTATTCAAATTTTAAAGTTCGGCCAAATTAATCAAATTTTAATCGCCTGCGTGTATGACTCGCTGTATGAATGTGGAGAAAACTAGAGATGCGTGACAGAATCGAGTATCATGACGGTGTATTCTCTCTGGATACGATGATGTGATTGGCGTGATGGTTTGTTGTGTTTTTTTTTAGCAATAAGAATTTAAATTGTATCAAACTTAACACCAAATTGAGTTAATTAAAGCGTTTGATTATAAATATTTAATTCAAACGATTTTAAAACCATCATTTTGAGATGTCTAGTAAACAGACAACACCGCAACGTGTGAACGTCTTTTAGCATAATTAGTATAAATGTGAACGACTTTAACAGAACCAGAAATAGAGGATAACCGAGGAAAACGTGGCATGATTAAATAAAAAATTAAATGTTGGCCAATAGTTAAAAAAATCGACGTGCGTGCATATGATGTATGAATTTTAACGATTTGAGAGAAGTATGTTAGGAACGAACAGAGTGGCGGCCCATTTTCTGCCTATCCTTTCGGGAAGACGGAAAGACGGCGTGATGGTTAGTTAGTTTGTAAGTCAGGAAAAGGTTAAAACAACTGGGAATTTGGAAAAGTATCAAATTCATTACGTTATGCCTTGTCTCAAATATCTTCTCAAATTACTTACTTCCTACTTTCTTCCTATGGCCATACGATTTTTGAAGAGTTTTAGCCTTCTTGATGATTTTTCGCCAAGCTCCTCGATCCTGCGCCTTTTACTCCCAGCAGTCCGATTCGCCCAACCTAGCCAGATCAGCCAGAACATTGTCCATTTGGCGCTGTCTAGGCTTTCTTAGAGGTCTTACTCCAGTCGGTCTAGACGCGTACAGGGTCTTGATTCCTCTGGTCTCTTCGACTCGGCATACATGCCCAATCCATGCTAGGCGACCGGCTCTTACGGTGCTTATTATAAGGGGCTACTGGGTCATCGTACGGATCTCTTGGTTGGTCCTATGCCTCCAATTTACCGCTGCAACACCGGGTCTGGGTCCCAGGATCATTCGAAGTCTTCTATTCTCAAACCAGTAGATTCTCAAATTAAGACAACTTAACAGGATTGTAAAGTTTTTTTATTACTACTCGTACCAGTATAATCATATGTATGATATAAACTATAAAAAACAAGTGTATATCTACAAACGACTCTGAACCATAATGTTTTGGTGTTATTGCTATTGTGGTTCTGGATACTGCAAATATTATTTTTAACATTCGCACAATTCTGTAAGTCTGATTATTTCTACGATTCCAGGGTTTTGCTATCTTGTAGAAAGTAATTTTATTTATGAGCGCTGAGGCACACATCCCACAGATAAATAAAATACTTTGATAGTTGTATTCCAGATTTCAGATACCACGCTTTTACCCTTCACCATTTACGGTGATGTCATTTTAGTAAATTGAAATTGTGAATAAAAACTTAATGTCGTTATTTGAAAATTCATGGTAGAAATATTTCATTGCAAATAATGAAATTTTTTTTTTGTAAAAAATCTTTTTAAAATGTACATTTAGTTAAAATCCACTGATGTTTGTGTCTTCTTCTCTTCTATCTTTTGGTGATCGAAGACACAAAAATCAGTGGATTTTAAATAAATGTACATTTTAAAAAGATTCTTTAATTTTTATTATTTGAAATTGTGAATCGTGTGGCAGTGCATAATGGTGTTCTTGTGCAAAAGAAGGATGAAAGTAGAATAAATGCAGTAGAAATGAGATCTCTAAGACGAATGTGTGGCAAATTTGTTTATGATAGACTGTCAAATGCAAGTATAAGAAGTGAATACGGTGCGAATGAAAGTGTTATGAACAAAATAATGAAAGGGTCGTTATGATGGTTTGGACACATGGAAAGAATGAGTGAAGACAGAATGGTGAAGAAGGTATATGTAAACGACGTGAACGGAGCTAGAAATAGAGGAAGACTGAGGAAAACGTGGCACGATCAAATCAATCACATATTAAATATCGGTCACGTGATTTGGAAAAATCGACGTGCATGCATGACAAGATGTATGAATGTAGAGGAAGCGAGAGAAATTTGTCAGGACAGACAGTTAGTTAGAAATTGTGAATATTTGTAAAAAAAATATCACCCATTACTAGTCAAAGCAATCATTTGATTTAGCTAGTAAATACAACTCAATATACGATACAATACATTTTTCAAGTAACGTTATCGGGGACTTTCTATATGTCCTCTGAAAACGATAGCCTTAATGTAGTGTTTTTTTGTGGTGTGTTTTTTCGGGTGGAATAGATGACTTGCTAAAACTATGCGATCACTTCATTGTAGATTTTGCTATTGGGAGTTGCTTAATATAATAACGAATATTTTTAAAGTTCCTGTGCTCAGGTGCTGTAAAAAAGCCTTTATAATAAAATATGATTTTTAGAACAACAGAATAATTTCTTCTTCTTTTTCTTCGGCGCTACAACCCTTGGTGGGTCTTGGCCTCCTTCAAGAAACGTCTCCATCTCGTCCTGTCTCTGGCCGCCACCTCCCAGTCTTGCTGCTCCAGGACCCGACAATCTGCCACGGCACCATCCAGCCATCGCAGTCTCGTATTGATTGTCATACAACGATTGTCATACAACACTCTTTTGGAGGGCTTTAGATCTCCCATGCGGTGCAAGTGCCCTAGCCAGCGCAGTCTGTTAATCTTTATAAACTTGACCACGCTGACGTCCTGGTATAGATCGTAGAGCTCTGTGTTGTATCTCCTTCTCCACGTCTGACCATCCATAATGGGTCCGAAAATTCTGCGGAGGATCTTCCTTTCGAATCAGTTTATTTTGTTTTCATCCCGTTTAGTGAGCGTCCAAGTCTCTGAGGCATATGTTAGGACTGGTTTAATCAGCGTTTTATATATTGTGGTCTTTGTCTTTCTTGACAGTAAACACGACTTTTTGAGGCCAAAGTAGCATCTGCTTGCTGCGAATATCCTTTTTAGCAGAATAACAAGTTGAGGTATTCATAACTTGACGTATACACAAAAATGATTTCATTCTTAATTTGGAGTGAAGCATTTGTGTGATAAGTATTTTGTTGTCTTCCAAAGATTAAAGGGTATGCCTGTGTTAAAGGACAGCTTTAGAGAAGAATCCGACAATCCCTTGTCCTGTCAACATACTATCTACAATCGCTCGTCACGAGTCAGAGATAACGAATTATACTTATCCACATACATTCGTATAAGAAGTAATCCGGGTTTCTGTTTTGTATTTGATCGTGTAAAGGTTTTTATTTCTGATGTTTCTAAGTAAAAAAATACTGCGATAAACATTGGAAAAAAAACAAACGACGAAATAAGAAAGAAATGTAAGGCCGATTATTGAATCATAAGTAAAATAAAAAAGGATATTTGAGCTGGTTTGGTTATATAGAACTAATAAACGAGATAAGAATGGTTAAAATATTGTATACAATTAGTGTGAGTGCAAAAAGAAGGAAAGCATGGAATGATCAAATTAATTAAATAGTAACTGCCCTGTCCTGACATACTTCTATATTCTAACATCGTTACACACACGTTCGTCGATTTTTTCGACTTCGAATGTGGCCGCCTATTAGTAACTGATTAAATTGGTCATGCCGTGTTATCCTATGCCGTCCTCGGCTTCTATTTCCATTCACACTGCTTGTATTCAATTTTTTAACCATTCGTCCCTCATCTGTTCGTTCTATTTGTCCAACCCAACTAAGTGATCCCTTTTTAAAATGTACAAACTAAGGATTTAATTAAATGCCTTACATTTCTTCACTGTTATCGTAAAACGTATGTTAAATATTACTATTCCGCTACAATTATTTACTAAAACCGTTATCATTTATAAACATGAGTTGATTTTTAGAACCCTGTCTAAATAACTCATGTAAAAAGTAAAATAATGTAAATTAAATTTTCATAATTTTTCGTTTAACAACATTAGTGATATGAAAGTTCCAATTAATGTTCATGGGGGATATATTTATTTATTTCCACTGGGAAAACTATGGTAGTCCCTTTTTAACCTTGTCAATTAAGCCTCTTTCAACTTTGCAATCCAACATTACATTTGGCGTATCATCTCTATCCTAATATGGTCCCCTAAGTAAAGAGGTTTCAGTTGAAATGACCAGTAAATTTGTTAGTTGCGTCGTATAATTTGAATTTTGGTATTCAAAAATCATACGTACACTATTTTGATCGGAGGGGTTATTTTTGAATACGCTGTGTACGTTATTACTATGTTAATTTTATTATTTTCTCATGATTATTGCACGGGATTTGCGATATTTGCTAAGCAAATCGACCGTTTTATTAGGTTCGTGGAGAAAATAAAATGTTTTTTTATTAGTTTCAAATTCGGAAAAGACGTGATCTGGATGTGTAAATTACAAGAAATTGTATAGAGTAGAACCCCTCTTTTTTGGGGTTTTCAAGTCTAGACGCCCGAATTTTATGTGTTTTTTCGGGCACTATTAAAAAACAATAAATATTTTTAGTGTCCTGTTTTTCATAAATTATTTATGAATATTTCAACAATACAAAAAAAAAATTATATAAAAAAAAAGCCAAATCCAAATAGGTGCAGGTCGGCCAAGTAGGGGCTCATAAAAAGTAGTACGTCCTGGTTGGCAGGATTCCAGTCCTTCCAGCAATTTGAAAAAAATATATATTTAAAATTCTTGAAGAAAAAGGATGTAGTTATCGCACTACGTAGGGAAATTTCGATTTAAAAAAAAACCAAAAAAAAAAACCGATTTGTAACGATTTATTGAGTACAAAAGACTTTTAATAATGTGGGCTCTTCCCAAGTAGAGTTTACCTACCGCCTATTGTTCATAGGTCCCGGTCGGACCGATTTAGTCGGTGCGTCACAAAAATAGCTGTTACTTCGAAAATATTCAGAACTTCAGACAATTACTCTAAGGTTCCTATTCTGAATGGTCTAAACAAAAAAAAACGATTCTCTCAAATTTCTACAATAGAATACCCCCTTACTTTTTCTAGGAATGAAGAGCGGAAGAAGGTATTATGAAAAAAAATATGAAAGGATCGCTGCGATGGTTCAAACATATGGAACGCATGGATGGAGAAAGAATGGTTAAGAAAGTATACGTTAATGATGTAAATGGAGTACGGAGTCGAGGCAGACCGAGGAAAACATGGCATGACCAACATATTTAAATATAGATACATTTTAAATATATATCTTTATAATATGTATCACTGAAGAGGGACCGGTTGTCCGAAACATGTCTGATATGTAATTTTTTTTTTAAGTTCGTGTTGTACGATAAAAAAAAAATATAACAATGAATAACTTCGTAATGTTTTGTTTTTCGTGTTTGTTTATGTACTCGTATATATAGTTTACACAATAAAATCTTATTATTCTTGTTCTTCTGCTTTATCTCGGAGCCTGTTCCTGGGATACAGATGTCCAATTGTCTCGCCATCTTTTAGGTGGTCTTCGTGCCGCGCCGGTCGATTTCCTGTTGGTACTTTATTTGGGCTATATTGATCACTCTTTCAGAACATGCTCTTTCCACGTGATCTCTCCAGTTGCGTGTTCTCAGTCTTCCCCATCGCACGACATCTTCCACATTGCAGATCTTTCTTATTTCAGAATTTCTTATTCTGTCTCGGAGTGTCGTTCCTGCAACGGATCGGAGAGTCTTCATTTCTGTGGTTCTTAGGAGACTTTTTGTTTTGATGGTGTCAGCTCTCGTTTAATAAAAATAGTAATTTTTATAAAATAAGTTGCAATAACGTCTTAATTGATTTTTTATTCATGACATCTGAAGAAATATGTAGAACGCTTTAAATTTGTTTTATTTTCTTTTTGACAACAGAGAGGATTGAAGACGTTTTGTTTTACTAATAGGCAGTTCCATAAATCACGACCCTCAGTAATGAGGAAACGAAGAAAGAAGAGGATGATTTTTTTCGGAAATCATGGATCAACCGCCCAAACGGATAACCGGTCAGGCCCCGGTCCCGACTAGGCCGATTAAGAGGGGTTCTTCTGTATTATACAAATGTTTATCTTAAAAAGGAAACTGCCATAAAACGAGTCAATGGAATGAAAATCTAGAATTAATTCAAAACCATCATTTTTAATGATAATAAATCCTTATACAAAAAATACAAAGATGAAAACTTATTATTTGCAAAGCCTTGAAAAACAAAGAAAAATAATGCTGACAAAGAATAATTAAAAATATTTGAATTAATATAACATTTTTATTTAAATATAAAATATTTTCTCTCCTGAATAATTTGCAAATTCATATTTTAGGAAGTCTGTTTGAATACTTAATTTCATGGAATACCGTTGGCCTTTTAATGTGGTAGTTCCCCGTTGCTTTTTACATTTTTATAAAGAACAAGTAATTTATTTAATTAAAAAGTAGGCAGTCTTTTGCAATTTTAACTATCACGTAATTAATTTTTTGTTATTATATTGATTCCCAGTTCCTATCCTTCGCCATTTTATTGTCACGTGAAGTCTTCACCAGACCAAAAACAGTTTGACAAACACGCTGCCATTGCCGGGAATCTAACCCGAGACCTTTGGTATGGCAGTCAGAGCTCTTACCACTCTGCCACGAAGGTCGTCTTTATTATTATTAAGCAACGTCTCAGCCGATCTGGATTTTTTTAGACGGGAGACATTTACCGAAAAAATAGGTAAGAACTTGAACATTGTGCAATTATATATAGCTTATAACGCTATGTAAAATTATGTTGTGCAATCTACATCTACATCTACATCTACATATAAATAAAACACAATCTGGGTTGTGTGTGTCTCCTTCTTTCTCGGTGATTCCTCAACAGATCCTTCTGAAATTTGGAGAATGGACTAAGTGGAATTCAGCGGTCGTCATAGGCATATTTTTGTTATTAATCGAGCTCTAATTAACTTTATAAATTAATCAATTAATTGAAAATTTTCGTAGTGCAAACGAATATAGACCTTAATGTTCGTATCACCTGAGTATCAATCTTTTGAGTCTATATTCGTTTGACATGGTCTGGAGAGAATTCAGTCTCCATGTAATTTTGTGTAGTGGCAACAATGTGTTTTTCATTCTGACAGTCCAATATATTGCGTTTT
Organism: Lepidostoma basale; assembly: GCA_022606425.2. Taxonomy (NCBI): domain Eukaryota; kingdom Metazoa; phylum Arthropoda; class Insecta; order Trichoptera; family Lepidostomatidae; genus Lepidostoma; species Lepidostoma basale. The sequence continues at coordinate 536,061 of JAHDVF020000067.1, forward strand.
ACTTTGGGATGTATAATACTTAATACGTTTTACTTATTACGTACTAAAATAATTGGTTGTTTAATTGGTACAGTCTATTTTATTGGCCATATTTTAATGTACATTAATGCAGACAGGTAATTATGCTTCCAAATTTTGGCGAGTATAATTTTTACGCGAGTGTCATTTTGAGGTTATGAACGAAATTTTATTTTTTCGTGTGGCTGAAATTTATTCGTTTCTCTTACGTTCGACGGTGATTACTTAATGATATTCGTTTTCTAGAATTCTAGCCGTTCGATTGGTCACGTGGTCTCTGAACTGTCAATCTCTTTGTACGTCGTAATAATATTTTGTAGGTATATTTATATTTCTAATTCATATATATCTTCAAGTTATTCTATTTTGCCGTTGAAATGAATACATATTATATTTCCGCATTACATATTTCAAAGTTATATTTCTAAATAATATCGAATAGAGAAGAAATTATATATCGTTTTACTTACATATCATATCTATGTAATTTTAGGTTATGAAATTTTTGGGATTAAAAATATGATAATTAAATTGCTTTCAGGTTATTTCAAAGGATGATAGCGAAAATATAAAATATTGGACGTCGAAGCTCTACAAGAATATGAAGAAACTACACAACTGGCAGAATTTTGAATGGTATCGCGCTATTTTATTAATGTTATTTTATTATTATGATTTTAATTAGTTATTTAAAATACAATTAATATGACATTTGATGAATTCAAACATAAAGGTGTTCTTTATACGCGTACTTTGGTCAGGGAAATATTAAAATTACCACAGCAACGATAAGAAAGTTCTAATGATATACAATATCGATTTATTCGTTTTACTTACGTGTCATTTTAGGATATGACGTTTCGTTGTGTAATAATTAGTTAATTGGTATAATCTATTTTCATAATGTTATTTTAATGTAAAATTGTTCTGGCAGGGCGAAAATCTATATCTTTGGGATTAGATATTCAGTTTTGATAAAATAATTGCCTGGTTGTGAGAGACCACTGGTCTAATGGGGATATTTTTGTATTGGGATTGAAATTATTTTGTTAATGAGCCATATTGGTGCATCTGCATGTTGCAATTCTTCTTTATTTTCCATTCCACTGAGTAATTCCAGCAGCACACATACCCAAATACACTATGAGTTACTTCAGCTTTTTTAGTTTTTCTCAGAAAACAAATGCTGTGATAGGTAAACATATCCTTATATGCAGCATTAGCTGCCTCATTTGGAAGAGTCCAGTAATATTCCATTTTTGGCCATTAAATTCTACATTATGCTGAGATTTAAAATATTCAAAGATAATTAAATTGCTTTCAGGTTATTTCATTTGCTTGAGGATGGGGAAGACAACGCAGAAGATAATGGATTGCGCATGTGCAGAGGATAGGGAAAACAACGCAGAAGATACTGGAATTCGCATGTCCTGAGGATGGATCCCACACCTCGATATATGCGTATCACAAGACAATGTTGTTATCTTTATGAACTAATTTGGAATGGTATGTACAGGTTTAAATTGGATTAATTGGTTTAATTCGTTACATAAGAATATAGACAACTTATGTTTACTACTCCATGATACATTCTCATCTGTCTTACCTTTCCTGTATTTGGGGCTTTATTACAAAGAAGAAAGCTACTGAGATTCAGGTGATCCAAAATCGGGCTGTTAAATAAGAAATATTTTCCGTCTACCGTGGTACACTCATGTAAGGGACCTATATTCTCAGACGAAAATAATTCCATTTCAAATCCATCCAATATTAGAGATCACTAAAACTATACTACAAATAATAAAGTCATCAACGCACTCTAATACTCGACCAATATTCAATACGGACGTACACCAACATGATACGCGCTCGCAGAATAAGAAGCATTCAACTAGATTCGGTGTAAAATCCTTACAATTTATAGCCTCTACAGAATTTAATAAACTCCCTAATGATTTAATAATGATGTCGAACCAAAAACTTCAATCTGATAAACTTAAAAGTAATTTTTACATTACATTTTTACATTTTTACATTACACATAAGCTACTTTTAGTAGTTTTCATTCATATATGAAAATTCCATTATTAATTTCAGGTAAGGTTTTTAAATTTACAGTTTATAGACAATAATTAAGCACATCCCAAACGTGCCACCTACATATCTGAATTTTGTGTTGCTCGGGCTTTCACAGTAGCAGGTTCGTCCGCCTGAAATATGCTTCCTGCACGCCTCAGATGCATTGACAATCCGACAGACTTTAAATCTCACCTAAAAACCCACCTTTTCAAAATATCGCATAAAATGTTAACAACGGTTGTCTGTATATCAATAAACAATATTATATCACATTTGCACAAAACATTAATATGTTTAGAGAAACAAAATTCTTGATTTTGTTGTCCATGAAATTCACATCAGAGCCAATAAAGTAAGTTTCTACGATCGTGATTTCGCTGTTGTCACATGCACCTTTCGTGACTAAAAACAATGTCAAAGCGCCCTTGAGGTGAGCTATTCACGAAAACGGCGATTATACAAATTAAACAAACAAACAAACCATCACGCCGTTTCCCCACAGGGGTAGGCAGAGAGAATGGACCATAACACTACTCTATCCTGGCAAACCTCTCTAGCTTCCTCCACATTCATACAACGAGTCATACACGCATGTCGATTCCTCCGACTTCTAACATGACCAACCTTTAAAATCTGATTAGTTTAATTAATTTGACAAATTAATCAAATTAATCAGATTAAAAGGTTTTATTAGTTTTATCGTTTTTGTAAAGAATTTTGACAGGTGTAGAAATAAATTTTTCATTTGTTCCAATGACAATTTGAATAATTTCTTCAATATTATTTTTAAGTTCTTGCTGGTTAAGTGCCTTACTACAGATAATTTAAAAAATGGTGGATACGTGTTACATAAATTAAATAAACACAAAAGTCCGGATCGTCCAAGTCAACATGTGCAACATCGAAAAAAACATTATGTGTTATTACATTATGTGCTAAATTAAAAAAACAGTGGATGCGTGGAACATATTATAAATTAAATAGACAATATGTGCACCGTCTAAAAAGAACATTTTGTGTAAAATTATTTTGTTATTTTATTTTATATCATTGTATTTTATATTATTTGTTTTAGATTTATTTTGTGGGTGTTGGACGATCGAAGTGTGCGCGGCAGATGCCTATTGGTGGCGATGAGGTTCGCAACCCATCACACCGCGCCTCCCGCGGGGCGAAAAGAGAAGGATGGAGTGCCGCATCAGTAAAAGTGTGACAGTCCATTCTCTCTGCTTACACTTTCGGGGAGACGGCGTGATGGTTAGTTAGTTAGTTAGTTAATTTCACAAATTAGCTTAATTATTATTATTATTATTATTATTATTATTATGCATATAGCATGAACTGCCTTTTATATGAAGAATATCTTCAGCAAACAAGTGAAAAACAGTTGTAATTCATTCATTGTATGGAAATTAAAATTTTGCCTTATGCGCCTCTTCGGTGTCCGCCTTATGGCAATTCAAATTTTTTTTTTTTTAATTCCAGGGCCCAAAATTGATGAATCAAAGATCGGACCAAAGTTGCCGATGCAGCGTGTAAAATAACTAATGTTTAAATGGAATGGGATCGGTCATAAAGCAAGGACAACGGGTGATAAGATCTTCTGGCCTGGAGTGGCGAAAGAGAAACAGCTACTCAAATTCTGGCAGATCACAAGCAAGATGGTCTGATGACATTAAACGAGTGGCAGGAGGTCAATGGCGCAGAGCGGCGAGGGATACAGTTGTGGAAGTCGGGAAGGGAGGCTTTTGTAGTATTATCATCTATATTACTATTCCACGCCAGCGGACTCGCAGTGCCGAAATCACGATCGTAGAAACTTACTTTATTGGCTCTGATGTGAATTTCATGGACAACAAAATCAAGAGTTTTGTTTCTTTAATATAATGAATGTTTTCTGCAAATGTGATATAATATTGTTTATTTGATTATTAAATTTCATATAAAATATTCAAAAAATAGTTTTTCAATTACATTAGTAATATGTATTCAAGTTTATAATTCACAGCGAGTTTGCTTGGATTGAAACTTTGTTAAAAGATATAGACACACATTTTTGCATCCATACACATGGCATTTAATCCAATAAATAAACGAATTGTTATTGAACTTTAATTGTATTTGTTGAATATATATTGGGTTTATTTATGTACTCGAATTTAGCAATAGCGAAGCGTTGCCGGGTCAGCTAGTGTTATATAAAAAAACTAAACTAATCGAATGATTTTACTGAAATCACTAGAAGGAAATTTATTTGAAATATTTTTTTTTAACCTAGACCAGTCTGTTGATGCTAGAGAATATTGCGAAACCAGTCGCTGTCGGAATAAAAACAAAAGTGGTTCAAAAACATCGTTTTAATTAATTACTATTAAAACAGAGAGAGTTTTAATGCATACCGTAAATATAAGGGGTAGATATAATAAAATTCAACAGAAAAAAACAAACAAAACGAGTTTCATTTTCATTTTATTGAACCTATTATATAAGCCTTTACTCACAAACTTAGGTCTATTCCATTGTTGCCTCTTACTCAGATTAAACCTAGTTTATACCTGTGTTTTATTTTGCATAGTTGGCCTCGATTCACGTGGTCTCTTTTCCAACAGGGTGTTTTTCTATTTCTCACCACGTGATTCGCTCATGTCACTTACGCTAATAAATCCACGTAAATCCGTTTTCTTTGTGGTTAAATTTTGTAAAATTTCCAGCAAAGAAAGCCCTAAAAGGCAGAGGTTGGAAATTTATCATATGATAATCACACGGGTAATCAGGATCTTTATAGGGGCCAATTGATTAGCCGTTTGTCATTAGATAAGCTACGAAGGTGACCTTGGTTTATACGTGACGGGGTGTGAGACCTCTGAATTGTTAAATAGATATACTAAAAGGTTTCAGTATCTTTCATCGGAAGCTTACAAAAATAAACTCCCCGTATAAAACTAAAAGCTTTAATATCTTAACTAAATATAATACATAAACCTACGCACATGTTGGTGTTAGATTTTTAATATCTTAATGATACGGAAGTTGTACAAAAGCAGGAAATTCGCAACGCTAAATATACTCGTAAGTTCTAGATGGGTGAAAACGAGTATTATATATACCAAAGTAGAAATCCTAAATAAGATGTGAAAAACTTTACTTTGAAACGTTTAGTTAAATTTTAAAAGTTGATTTCCAATGGTTAAAAGCGCTGTTATTTTTGTATGATTATATAAGAATTAAAAAATTTATTGAAAACAATTCCACAAAACACTAAAAATAATTATAATTAAATTCTTCGCACCCAGGATAGAAACATTGTATCCGGAAAGTAGAGAAAAGGACTAATACAGGTATGTATCTAATGACCAACGCTAATGTACGATAGGTTACGTATTTAGGACACGTTTCGTAGGGTGAAAGTATTACATTTTACCATTGATTCTCAAGGGAAAACTGAGGGCGTTGTGAGTAAGCAGAAAGGTGGAAATATTTCTTTGGTCAGCGGTTTTCGAGACTAGGTAAGAATTATATAAAAACTATCCAAATTATCATTTCACAATTATCCGAAATAAAAAATTATCCTAATGTAAATATATGTATGTATTTTTTAATATCGTGGAATTTCGTTATGAAGATTTTTTTATGAATTAAGACTTGTTTTTCTCGAGATTTTTCGAAGGTTTTACACCTTCATCAAACGAAACTCCATATAAACTGTTTGATATAAGTTTATATTAAACTCCCAATGAAGAAGGTGTGAAACATTCGAAACATATCGAGAAAAATAAACTCAAAATTGAAAAAAAACCAGTGAATTCATAAAAAAACGGCTATAGAAATAATCGATTGCCTTACTGCTTATTTTCTAAATTACTGAAATACTTTCGCACATTGCGTCATGCACGCGCTTCGACTTTTCCGACACATTACATGGCCAACATTTAATAATTGATTGATTTGATCACGTAAAAAATTTCAATGTCTCCCTTTATTTTTTGCTCAATTCACATCGTTAACGTATTTTTTATTAACCGCACTTTCTTAATTCATTCTTTTCACGTATCCAAACGATCCAAATTAATATTTGATTATAATAATAAACTTTCATTCGCAGGAAATTCACTACTTATATTTGCATTTGCCACTCTATTATAAACATAATTATAACACATAAGTCTGAGACATCTTATTTTCGATGCATTTATTTTAGTACTATTCGTTTTCCGGATATAATGTGTTAATATTGTATTACATTATACTATTCCTCGGTGAGAATTCAGTAAAAACATAAAATATCACAAGTAAACAAACAGTCGAGGATAAATCGCAAGAAGTGCTTTTTATTGGACGTACATTTGTTATTGTTGAGGGAAATGTATAAATGTACCTATTGAAAAAAGAACAGGACACGGACGTTGAGCGATGAGGGCCTTGAAAGGGTGAAGGAGTACAAAACAGTGCAGAAAACTCTGGAGAGCGAGATAAAGCAAACAGCAGCACGTTTGTTTAGAGAAGAAGGGAATCAACAATATGGGAATAAAATGTTCCTTAGAATTTAATTTATCAACGATTTCCTTGTTTCGTTTAAATAACACCATTGAATGAATGCATTGTACACTGAATATAAAAAAAATACATAGGCTTTTGGTTGCGGGTAGTTTGCATGTGCTTAAAATGAAGTGTCCAAAGTTTTAATCGCAAGTATTTGTCGTATTGAATATGCAACACAGATACAAATGTGAAGTAAAATAAGCAAAGGAGAGATGAGATGCGGTTTCAGACGTCCGTGCGCGAGGACATGTCCGAGGCCAGCGTGCGCATTACAGCGGGAATTTTGCCTTTACCATAGTGCATGAGAGTATATTTAATCGCTACAAAGGCGTATTTTGTGAAACTGTTGCGCGTGATTGTTATTCCCATAGGCTTACCGGAAAATTTTTAATTTTTCTAAATTTGTCTTCAAGCAGCTTGTTTGATCCAGGTGTCGAGTTAGTAAAATAATTATAAAACAAGACGTAATATTATAATGGCATATATAAAATTTATACGAGGGCTGACACCATTTTAATAAAAACTCTCCCAAGATCCACATAAATGAGGACTCTCCAATCCATCGAGGGGAAGAGACTCTGAGACAGAGTAAAAAAATTTGAATAAGGAAGATTTGCGATATCTAAAATTTTGTGCGATGGAAAACTGAGAAGACGTTACTGGAGAGACAGCGTGTTTTGAAAGAGTGATATCAAATTTAATTGAAGAAACAATCATTTTTAACAATACAGTAGTCTATTGATTTAAACATACAAGTTTTGGATGAATCACATCCTTTTTCAACGAGATTTTCCAATAGAAAATCCATTGTTTTGGTGGAAAAACAACTTCAAAATTACTTACTGTGGAATTTGGAATGTTGAATGGCGAAATAGCTGTCGCGACAATTTCATATTTAACAGTGAAACAGTTACTTATGTACATTTAATCTTGAAAACATATCTCATCGTCACAATGATAGGTTCCATTAACCTAGTGTTAATATTGTAAGAGTTCTCCTAAAAACGGATATTGGGTGAATAACGAATGATTCCAAATATACGAAACTCTTAAATATTTGCTAAAGTTTTCTCTTTGGGAGTCTGATATCTCACTGAGGTAAGTACCGCTATAAACGTGAACAAGGATTATACCAATTAGTTGGGACAATTGTTAGCCTTTTCTTGAATCCTTTCTTGGCTGTGTTTGGAGAGACAAAATAGGCGGAAAGAAGTGAAACGAAATTGAAAAAAGAATGACTCTAATTAATTATTAGAGAACAAATCTACCATTACTAACGGCTGTTTGCCTATGTCTGCGATATTTTTCGTTCTTCGACGTACAATAACAAAGAATTTAGACTGAGGATGAATACAGATTAGTATAATACTCATATATGAAAAATTTCAACCAATGATCAGAGTATGTAGATTTAAAAAAAAAAACCTTTCTTTAATCATGACGATTAATAAACAAATATATATTTAAAGTAACTAACTAACTAATTAACCATCACACCGTCTCCCGGAAGGGGTTTCCTCAGCATTCGTATATCGTGTCACGTACCCACGTCGATTTCTCTGATTCCTCACGTGGCCGACATTCAATATTTGATTTATTTGATTATGCTACGTTATTTTCGGTCTACTTCTATTTCTAGTTATAATATGAAATATTTGTGTGTTGGATATTTTATATGTGATAAAATATATATATTTCTAATAAGACAGATGTGAGACTGGTTCAAACCCTTGTATTTTCCATATTCCTTTATGGTTGCGAGTCTTGGCCTATGCGAGCAGCGTAGAAGTCCAAAACTGATGCTGGCGACGAATGCTGTGCATACCCTGGATGGCAAGAATAATAAACTAGTCAACTCTTGACCAGATGTCAACCCTCGAGTGTGTGCTCTCAGAGAGTGTCGAAATTTTTGGTCGCATAGATCGGAAAGATTAGGACAACCTTAAAAAAGATCAAAATAATGGACAAAATAGAGGGAAAGTGATCACAATGACAGCAACCTTGCCGCTGGTCTGATCAATTCAGGGCGTTGACTGGCCCTTCCATAGCTGTAGCCTCGAGACAGACCGGGCGGTGATAGGAGCGCATTGGCAAGATATGGTTAATAGTTTACGGGATGGATACAACCCTTAGTCATGAGGAATGCGACTTATGAAGAAGACCAACGGTTTCGCTCGTTTTCAAGGGTAATAAAACAACGCATATTTCTTGGCTTATGTTGTCATTTGATAATAACCTTAGAAAGGCGAAACATGTCATTCCTTTAAATTATAATAAAACTTCTAGAAAACAGATAGTTTATTTCGTATTAATTATTTAATATGGAGTTTTACATCATTCTTCAAAAACAAAAAAAGAAATATAATAAAGATAAAACGACGGTTTTTTGCTAGTACCGTTTTAGATAATATCTTCAAAAAGTGAAACAAATCACTCCCATATAATATAATAAAACTTCTAAAAATGATTTTTTTTCGAAAACCCTTTAAAATAAAATGAAAGAAAATCAATATGTAGATACTTAAATAAAGTTTTTAACAAACAATCCAAATTTTTTGACCGATAACTATTATAAATAGATTTAAAAAATTACAATATTTTAATTTTAATCTAGCTGTATAAATTAGTGGTAAACGTTGTTTTTATATAAAAAAACATTATGAATACAATTATTGGATGATATAAAATACATATTTATAAAATCGGAGCCGTTTTTAAGACTTCAGATCAGTCTTAAGAGATTTGTGGTACTTTAAAAATGAATATTTTTACATATTTAATTAATTCAAACTGATATGATAAAACTTATTCATTTTAGAAAGTATCTCATTTCAATAGAAACCCGCGTAAAGTCTCGGGTAACAATGATAATCGATTCGAAAATTTAATTTCCTGTTTCGTGTAACGCCAACCAGTATAGAAAAAAAGAAACTATTCAAATGGAATCATTCAGCATTCCAAGACCTGACGGGAATTCCAGCCCCACCCCTCGGGTACGAATCTATTGAAATTCTAATAAATCTGCCTGAATAGAAAGCACACTAAAAATAAAGTGTCTTCCTAAGAAGAAAGAATTCAATTTTCGCTTTTAATGTTTCCCCACTACAAGGTCACTTTAAAGCCACGCTTGATAAGAATCTCCAATTAGTGAGATCATGGCTTTAAGTTTTGTTAACTAGATATTCTAAATATAATTATTTTTGTAGGTTTAGACACGAATTTGAAGGCCTTCGTGGCAGAATGGCAACAGTAATGACTGCCACACCGTAGGTGTGTTTGTTAATCAATAATAAAATATATAGTATAAATTAAATAGTCGTTTTGGCCGAAACACTATGATACCTTAACATTTTAAACTGTTAAATTAGATAACTTTGTTTATTGTATCACAATCGTATTTTATTTTACGCGACAGCTGTTTCGTCAACCTATGTTGACATCATCAGGTGAAACAATAATATATCATATGTCAAATATTCGTGATTTTTCGAATCTTTGTGTGTATTTGTTCCTATGTCAATTTGAATAATTTCTTTGATATAATTTTGAAGTTCTTGCTGAAAATGAGTTAGGTACCTAAATATTTTAATTAAAAGAATGCTAAGCTATTATTTATAAGAGAAAACATTAAAGGTGGAAAATATAATAATTAAATAATTGTAATAATAATAATAAAGTAATTAGAAGGAACAATTACACATAGTATAGAGTCAAAAACGATGAAACACAATGAATTAAAAACGATAAACAATAACAGGAAGTGTATTATTATACATTAATAGGAAAGGTGACAAAAGTTGAAGGTAGTATTATTATTTTTTAGTTAGATTGTAAAGGGGAAAAGTTTTTAATGTACTATATACGAATTTTTAATGTACTATATACGAGTAGGCCGAACGCAACATCAGATGAGAGTAGTGATGTCAGGAGTTCCACTAAAGAACACCAAGGAGTTTGTCTACCTCGGGAGCAAAATAACATGGGACGGTCGGTCTAAGAGCGAGGTCGACAGCCGTATACATCAGGCTAGACTTGCATTTAATAAAAGGTCGAAAATAATAGAGTAAAATAATATAGACTTAAAATTGAGAATACTCCTCATCAAGACCTATGTATGGAGTGTCTTGATGTACGGCTGCCAGACATGGTGCCTATCCGAAAGGGATAAGCGGAGGCTAGAAGCTTTTGAGATGTGGTCCTATAGAAGACAATTAGGAATTTTCTGGAGAGACCATATCACGAATGAGGAAGTTCTTCAAGGAATCAAAGGAGGAAGGTACCTGCTCAGGACCTTGTCCGAAAGGCGTGCAAGATGGATCGGTCATGTAATACGTCAAGAAGGTCTCTTGCATGCCATAATGGAGGGTATGACCGAGGGGACAAACTCTAGGGGACGCCCACGCCGAGAGTACCTGGAGGACTCCAGCAAAGATGTTAGACTTGCTGCAAACCAATCCCTACGATTGAAACTTAAATAAAAAATATACGAAAATAATGTAATAATACGAATTCATGTTACGCATTTATTTATATAATAAAGTTAAGGAATTTTTATTATTCTTCACCTTCTTTTCTATGGTTCTAGGATCCTGGGTGGACCTCAGTTGCCACCAAAAAGTTTCTCCAGTCTACCCTATCCTAAGCCTTGGACTTTTACTCCTCAGGTTTGAATCCCAACAACTGCAGGTCCCTCAGAACACCGTTCAGTTAACGAAGCCGCGGGTCCCTCGCTACGTCTTTTCTCCCGTCTTGTAAATGTAAATTATTAAACAAATACTAATTTAATATGTCTTTTTCTTTTTTTATATATGTACTTTGTGCATACAACACTATTATAAGTATATATCAGACATGTTTAGGACAACCAGTAAAGGATTTTGGTATCGTTTATGAAAGTAGGCTGACTTTCCATGTTCACATCGAGAAAATATGTGGAGTTGCACTGAAAATGTTGGGATTTATTCTCCGAACTGGTAGAGTTTTCAAGAATCCCTAGGTTTTGCGAATTTTGTATAACTTATTGGTCCGGAGCCGGCTCGAGTGTGGCTCGGTGATATGGAGTCCCCACGAGGCGAGATACTCGCTCATGTTAGAGAGGGTTCAGAAAAGATTTCTGAGATATCTCTACATGAGGGAGTTTGGTAGCTATCCGTGGTTTTATCCCACTGCATTCCTCTTGGGTATGCTGGGGACCGATAGTTTACAGATAAGAAGGGATGGGTGCACACTTACCCATTTCTTCAGACTTATCAGGGGATTCTTTGAGAATTCCGTCATCTAGGAAGCTATCCATCTTTATGTTCTGGATGGTTATCTTCGACAGCGTCAGCACAGACTGTTTTATCTCCCAACATGCAGAACCAACCTGCCTCTGGTGATGCTGGTGGGGAGAGCAATCAAACTGCTGAACATGATCGCTTCGGAGATCGATGTCTTTCATATTCGTGAAAGTACATTCAGAAGACAAATACTCTTGACTTTGGAGAGTATCTTGTATTCCTAATGTCGAACCATCTCTCATGCGTTCCTGGTATTATATATTTATTATGTTTTACCTGTTCTCAATAGATGCCTTAAACTATAAAAAATGTTTGTAATATCTTTTGAGAAAATAAACTGATTTGATTCGATTTGATTTGAACGAGTCCTTCTTCAGTGATACATATTGTATTATAAAGAAACGTATTTAAACTATTATAAAATTGTTTACTGTCTGTAATCTGTCAAAATTCATCATATTTGTAAACAATTTTATAATATTTTAAATATGTATTTATATAATATATGTCACTGAAGAAAAACTGGTTTGCCGAAACATGTCTGATATGTAATTTTAATAGTGTTGTATATACAAAGTGTATAAAAAAAGAAAAAGACAAATAAAACGTTTACAACACAAAGTATGGCGAACATAGAAGAAATTTATTTGATCTGCTAAGTTTTCATGGTTTGATTGTGAAAAATATACAAGTTGAGAATTATATTAATCATTATCAGACAAAACCAGTCAAGAAATTGATACTTGTTAAAATATTTTTCTCGATAATAATGGTGGAACATTTTCGAAACATTTTCATAAATTTAAATCGTCTCGTTTAATCAGCAACTTACTCAAACCGCATCTCACTTAATCTTCCGGATTTATATGGGCGAAATGATGGATTACTGTATTCCGCTCTACAAATTCAATCAATCTCATTGAAATTCAGCGTAATAGCATCGGCACAACCAGAGAGCAAGAAGTCTCACCACCCACGGCCGACTGGAATAACAAGACATCTCGCACCAAATACCACTACACACTATAACAGCGCAATGGGCATCATCGCATCAGTAGCGTAACCTATTCTTAATAACAGAGAGGAAAATAGGAGTAATTAGTTATTAGATTAAATGTGGCTAAGACCAAGGTGATAGCCACGGAAAGAGTTGAAATCAACGTGGACGGCAACAGAATTCAGAATGTCCAAGAATATATATATACCTGGGACACAATATTAAAAACCGGAAAATACCGATCAACCTGAAACGAAAAGTCTATGAAGCCTGCGTTCTGCCAGTTGGTACTTATGGTCTTGAAACTGTTACATTGTCCAAACAAAGTGCCGAGAAACTACGAGTGACCCAAAGAGCCATGTTAGGAATAAGCCTAAGAGTCAGAGTCAGAAACGATACGGTGAGAGAAAAAACAAAGGTTACTGACATCATCCACCGGGTGGCGACTCTAAAATGGCAATGGGTAGGTCACGTAGCCAGAAGCTCAGATGAAAAGTGGACAAGAAGACTGCTGACTTGGAGCCCGTGGACGGTAAAGAGAAGTGCAAGGCGACCGTAACTACGGTGGAAGGATGATCTGAACAGACACGTCGGAATAACCTGGATGCAATCTGCACAGGACAGAGTGACATGGAAGCGAATGGAGGAGGCCTTTGTCCAGGAGTGAACGGGAATAGGCTGAGAAAGAAGAAGAAGATTAAATGTGGCCTGTGTCCCTTTTGACTTCATATACAGGTATACATAATTTTTCTTACGTAAGTCCCGCATGGACGAGGCGCGGGTTTAGGGATTAAATGAGCTTAGCTAACGAAAGGCGGTGTTTGCCTTTAATAGCTTCGGGTAAGCGGTGGGAATCCTATATGTCTTTTTGATAATCTCTCTTTCATCCCCAACTGTTTCCCCGCTACTCCTCATACTATTAACATTAAGATTGTTGTTATTTTATCCCCTGCAGTTAAGATGATTATATTATATTGTTGTTATATACCATGTATTTGTATTTGTAAGTGTGGGGCATAGAAGTAAAGAATAGAGTAGCTTAAATGTGGCCTGGTGTCCCCATTACTACTTACTTACTTCCTATAGCCATACAACTCTTGAAGAGTTTTAGCCTCCTTGACGATTTTTTGCCAAGCTCCTCGATCTTGCGCCTTTTGTTCCCAGCAGTCCGATTCGCCCAACCTAGCCAGATCAGCAAGAACGTTGTCCATTAGGCGCTGTCTAGGCCTTCCTAGAGGTCTTAGTTCAGTCGGTCTAGACGCGTATAGGATCTTGATTGCTCTGGTCTCTTCGGCTTGGCATACGTGCCCAATCGCCTAGTGAAAATATGTTGTACGATACAATCTTAATAAAATTGGTTTCACCCGAATAAGGGTAGACAATCTCCACAGAAAGTTATCCAAAAAAGTAAAAGAGAATCCACCCAAATACCATTCCACGAGACAAGACACCGAGAGAAGAAGAAGAAGAAGTCACAATATTAGCCTTAATACGAAATTATCCAAAGTTTATAAAGAATATAATATAAATTGACTTGTTTAAAAAATATAGAAATTATAAAAAATACTTAGATTTTATCTAATAACTGTCAATAAAAGGACCGTTACACCACTTTCAATCTATTTGCGCCAAGTGTTTTATGCTGATGAGTTTGGGAATTAATACCATTGTAGGAATAAATTCATATTTCATTTATATATAAATAAAAAATGGTTTATTATTCTTTGAAATGGTTTAAATTAAAATCTTTTTAACAAAAATAAATTATTACGAATATATCGTCCTTATTTTTCATTCGCGCAAATTTACATAGTCAGAACCAGATAATATAGTTTTTAAAATGTTTATTATGTACGAAATTCAATTTCGATAGTTACTATCAATACATAATAATTAACTTATAAAATTTTTCAAAAGGAAAAATACATAAGTATTAAAAATATATAAAAATATAGCACGTACGCTCTAATATAAAATATAAATGTAGAGTATATTTGGTTTCTCTTAAATGAATTAATGTTACTACTTGTACTCTGAACGAATTTTTATTACTTTCTAATATGGTTTGCTTAGAAATACGTTGCATTATTATGTTAATTATCTTGTACAAAAAAACAGGCATTGCATTGCGAAAAAAAAGTCACGAGAAAAAGGTGATTTCTTAAAATATCTCAAAACTACACGTTTATCTAAATAAGTTATTCCGTATACCATATTAGGTGAACCAGGAATTACGCCATTATTTTGAAACCGGCAGATTTGAACTAGCGTCTGCTTGCGTCTGATTCACTTCAAACCAGTAAAGAATTAAGCCAGAAACTCAAATCTTCCTGGTCTACGGTGAATTATTATTTAAACCGGATTAAAAATGTGCATAAGATGGGTATTCGGATTCCGAACGAGCTACTCACCGCTAACAAAGAAGCGCGCGTGAACATATGTAGTTTTTATTATCACGATAAAGAACCCACCGTTTTGTGGCATATCTTGAGACAGGGGACGAAAAGTGGATAACTCAAAAGACCTAAAGTGGGAAGTTATACCTCACCCTCCATATTCACCAGACCTTGCTCCGTATGACTATTATCTATTTCGGTCTAAGGGGCACTCTTTGAAAGATAAAAATTCCAAATGTTGTCAATGTTGAAAATAACATCATTCGATATTTTTTTTCAAAATCACGAGATTTTTATATAAGGGTTATATAAAATTTGTGAAATAGATAGAAATAGGTTATCAATAATGATGGAAATCATATTTCGTAATTTTTGCAAAAAATGTATTTATATTTTTTAATGCGAAACTACAATATATTAAAACTGTTAAATTAAAAGCCTTTGTTTTATGTATGACAATTGTATTTTTATTTTTCGCATCAGCTGTTACATCGACCTATGTTGACATCATCAGGTGTTACAATTGTAATCGGTTTTCTAAGTTTTAATGCCATAGAAAGGCTAAACACGTTGTTCCCATAAAATTTAATAAAATTTCTAGAAAACATACAATACGTTTTTATTTGCATTAATTATTAAATAGGGAGTTTTAAATCATTGTTCAAGAAAACTTATTTGAACTAATTGCAAATTCAATACAATATTGCATCAGAATTAATATTGCGGGGCTTCATATTAACAAACAATAACGACGCAATTAGTTAGAAATCACTTAAAAAGCACTAGTAGACTGATTAGTGCGCGATAGATAGTATCTATTATATATAGTAAATCAAATGGGTGAATATACCCCGTCAGTGATTTCTATCGCGAGATCTTTACGTAAGATTTCATTCACTCGCGTGTAATTGCAAAGGAGAATTCAAATTACGATTTGAATGGCGAACACAATATGTATTTCTAGAAAATTTCTCGCTTTCTCGTTTTATGCAACCGACGCGGACGCATGCCCGAACACTTGTTAGACCCCAAAGACCTACGCCGTAGCAGCGCGAAGTCCTCCGTCAGTAGCGCCTACGACAGCCGCCGATGCTAACGCCGCGGACACACTCGCTACGCGTCACAAAACTTCCACGAAAGTTTAGCAGAACAGAATGCAGTAAATTAATTTTAACTTTAAGAGTCATTAAGTGTAAGTGATAACATAAAACTGTATTACAGTTCGTCTTAAAGTAATTTATAAAAACTGTTTAAAGTTTATAAGATAGTTTCAAACTTAGATTTAAAAATCAGTGGATTTATCTTAATATTTCAGTGTTAAATTAAGGGATATATGTTGAATAATAAGGTAAGATAATTTGCACAAATACTGCTTTTCAATTATTTAAATTTAACGATATAATATTATGTGTTGATGGAATATTAACTTAGTTACTAAGAAAGCATTTTTTATAAACATTTTTATAAATTAATTATCAAGATGCATTAGAAATGCCAAACTTTTTCATTCCCATAAACTGTTATAAAATTTCTAGAAAACAGACAATTAATGATTTAATATGGAGTTTTACATCAATCTTTAAAAAAAAATTAAAACAAGTTTAAAGTTAAAAATCTATTATTGTTTCTTGAAAAATGATGTAAAACTCTCTATTAAATAATTAATACGAATGAAAACATCAGTTTCCTAGAAGTTTTATTATATTTTATAGGAAGGACATGTTTCGCCCTTCTAAGGCATTATCAAATGTGAAAATGCCTTAGAAGGGCGAAAAATGTTATTCCCATAAAATATAATAAAACTTCAAGAAAACTGACGTTTTCATTCGTATTAATAAAACAAATCGTTATTCATTAAACATCGTGACTAAATATGAAGAAAGTGTAAAGTTTGATATGAAAAAACCCAAAATATTTCACAATAAACGGTTAAGATCTTTTGTATTTAATAAGAAATAATATTTATTTAAAAATATTTAGTACTAATTTCAATCGTAGAAGATAAATTAATTTACAGAATTCGAAATTCCATAAATTAATTCTGTGCGTAATTATGATACCCACGTATTTCAGGAATGAATATTAAAGAACAAATTAATTAGTTTTTCGTGAAGTAATCATCCGCGCAGCCTCTTATCATTAAATTACTTTGTGCCTTTGAGAAGCGGTAATATAAGAAAAAGATTATTCTCAACAAAGATTTGGACACCTGTATTAACAATTTAATAAAGCTGCTATCACCAGTGGATTATAATATCATAATTAAGATAAAATATTATATTTTTACACAGAAAACAAATAACCTATATAATTAACTAACTAATTAACTAACCATCACGCCGTCTCCCCGAAGGGGTAGGCAGAAAGAATGGAGTGCCACAATTTTTTTTCCTGACATATTTCCCTCGCTTCCTCAACATTCATACATCGTGTCATGCACGCGCGTCGATTTCTCTGACTCCTAACATTGCCGACATTCAATATTTGATTTATTTGATCGTGTCACGTTTTCCTCGGTCTTCCTTTATTTATGGTTCCATTTACATCGTTAACATATACTTTTTTTACCATTATTACTTAATTTATTCTTTCCATATGTCCAAACCATCTTAATGATCCTTTCATAATTTTGTTCATAACACCATAATTCGCACCGTATTCACTTCTTATATTTTCATTCGACATTCTATCATACACAGAGTATCCCACACTTTAGTCTAAGAGATCTCATTTCCACTGCATTTATTCTAATTTCATCCTTCTTTTGCCAGTTCCATGCTTCGCTTCCATACATAAGGGTCGGTAGAAGAACACCATTGTGCACTGCCATTCTAGCTTTTTTGGATAGGTTTTTGTTTGCGATGACAACTTTAAGTGCACCATATAATTTTAATACAATTAAGTATAGAACATTGATAATCTACAATATGTAGGTTGCTTTTTAAATATAATATAATTGAATGATTTGACTGAAACCTTTTGATATTAGTCTGGTTGGCATCGACAGACGAGTCTGCAAATGATGCTTGGCAATATTGGTTGCTATTATGTTTGTTGTGTTTTTGGGTAACCCCGTGTGATAACTCCTTCTCGACCGACGTTTCGGAGATCGTTGCAGTCTCCATCTTCAGGGTAATGAATGTGATATGTGTTGTGTCCTACTGCCGGCGACATACCGCTCCGGAATGCCCCCTGTGCCATGCTATTTCGTGGAAACTTTGTTTCACACTTACACACTGCCGGCGACACGGTACAACGGTGAAGTACCTTAGCAGACACAACACATATCACATTCATTACCCTGAAGATGGAGACTGCAACGATCTCCGAAACGTCTGTCGAGAAGGAGTTATCACACGGGGTTACCCAAAACCACAACAAACATATTGCTGCCAACCGTGAAAATCTACGCAATTACTTGGTTGCTATTAGAACAAACATCGTTTTATTTAATTATTATTTATAGGTAGCCATACAATGTTTATTTACAGGTTTAATATTGAAACGCTCTTATAGTACGTATCACAATTTATTTATGAAATTATCGAGACAGCTGTTTCGCCAACCCATGTTGACATCATCAGTCACAAACGATTATGTCTTCCTACTGTCGCGAAAATTTCAGATAAATGAATTAGTAAATTGTGTGTAGACAAGAAAAACGCGTCATTCACATAAAATATTATAAAACTTCTAGAAAATAGACCATTTCATTCGTATTTATTAAAATTAAAACACTTAATTTTGTTGCATTATCAGCGATCGGGCAAAACATTGGATTATTTCATTAAAATGTTGTTTGCGGTGATATTTTTTCCTCCAAGAAATCCGATCAGAATAATGAATATTAATTAAACATTATAAAACTTTCCCCGATAATAATTGAAAATGTTTGGAATTAAAAAATTAGGTTTTTTAAATAAATGTAATGTTTTCCCATTAAAATTAATGTTGCTAGAAGTTGGTGATAAAAATCGCGAAAAAAACTTTTGAAGAAAAGCTTTCACATTTCATCAATATTTATTATACAATGTATTCTTCAATATTTATTAATAATACGATTGTAAACGTTTGTTTTCTATAAGTTTTTTTTATATTTTATGTGAAACACATAGTTATTTAAAAATATGTGATAACATTTGATAATGCCTTACGACAGGCGAAACATGGCTTTCATATAAAATATAATAAAACTTCTAGAAAACAGACATTTTAATTAGTGTTAACTATCGAATATAGTTGTGATCATTTTCTGGAAACATTAAATATAAAGATTATGCGTACCTATTTACAAATCTCAAATCTAGTACAAAAATAACAGTAAAACTATTTTTCCCTTACACATTTCGTCTACATTTTTTGAACAGGTTAATTTTTTTCATTTAATTATTTGAATAAAAAGGATACAGTATTAATAATAAATTATCAAATTTCTGTGAAGTTAATTATTGTATCTAAGTGGTATTATATATTACTTCATATTTAATGATCAATACAGACAACGACGAATGTTTCTAAAAGTTCTATTATATGTTATAAGAATAACACGTTTCGCTTTGCTAAGACATGGGGTATGGCAATAAGTTGCTTCAATGAAAACATTTTTTTGATTTAAATTGAGTTATATTTTTACTAAAAGGAGTATATCCACGGAACATAAAGTGTTAATGAGTGTTAATTTTACAACACAAAATAAATAAAAACTGGTATTAAGTGTTTTTTATTTTAGTAAAAATAAAGACACGGGTTACTGATACATATTTATATAATAAATAAATATATAATATTCCGTAGTCATTAATATTATATAGTCAGAGAAATCGACGCGCGTGCATGACACGATGTATGAATGTTGAGGAAGCGAGAGAAATATGTCAGGAAAGAAAGGTGTGGCAGTCCATTCTTTCTGCCTACCCCTTCGGGGAGACGGCGTGATGGTTAGTTAGTTAATTAGTTATGATATTCCTGGTTTCTATAAGTAAAAGCACAAGTTTGTCACTTTTCTATAGTTTAAAAAAATCTATTATGGTACAATATATCAATTCGTAAGCATACATATTATATCCACATCGTTTAATTTGATGGATTGTCCTGTTTAGACACATCAGCTATAGGGGTTGGATAACAGATGTTTGTCATGTCTTTTGGTGCCTTCCTAGAAGTTAAATAAATGTTCGTTAACTTCGTTTTTCCGCCTTACTTCCCCAGAGGATAGTTCTGTAAACTTCCGATGTGATACGTATATATATTATATGATGTATTATTTTATATATCTATATACATATTATATTATACATCTATATATTTGGAGGGTCCATGTGGCCAGAATAGATAGCGACAGACTCGCATATATCGTATAATACAACCGCTTATGAAATCCCCTTCGGACACTACCCACCTAGAAAACCACCTAAGAGATTGAGAGACGGTTGGTCCTCATCATCCGAGAAGACATGATGCCTGTGTCACAGATCGTCAGCTCAATTAAAATAAGAAAAATATTTATTTTATTGGCCAAGGAGTAAAATCTCCATTTCCTTTTTTTATGCTCTTTTTAATCCATTTCTTCACAATATTTGATGATTTTACGACATAAATAATTGAGTTGTTGAGGTAACACTGTACGTACCATATAAATTATGTTATGTATTATAGAATACCTAACAAAACTTTGATTAATTTTAATTATTGGGGTTAAGCATATTGAATTCGAAATAATTCAATAGAAAAAGATTTTTTATAACGTATTGTGGAATGGAAATTGCAATATTTAAATATTTATAATTTGATGATCAGAATTCTTTCGAATTCTTCTTCTTTTTTCGGTACGTGTCAGGTCCCCTCAACATTGGCTATCTCTGCAGCAAAGGCATCTTTATCCTGCGCCATTTGGAACAGGTTCTGAACTCTTGTTATTCCTGTCCACTCTTTGATGTTCCACAGCCAGGACAGCTGCCTTCTACCAACTTCCCGACGTTTCTCTACTTTACCCATTGATATCAGTCGAAGGAGATGGTATTTTTCTCCCCTTAGCACATGACCCAAATATGAGACCTTTCTAATTTTCACACTCGACAACAACTCTCTATTGACTCTGGCTCTCTGTAGTACGTCTGCATTACTGACCCTATCTGTCCACGGTATACGGAGCATTCTGCGGTACCTATATCCACATCTCGAACGCTTCCAACCGGTTCACTACATTCACTTTTAGAGTCCAGGTTTCGCGGCCATATAGTAGAACAGACCATATATAACATTTAAACATTCTTTGTCGGAGTTTCAAGATAAGATTATCGTTGCAAATAATGTTCTCATTTTATCTAATGTAGCTCGTGCAACTTCAATTCTGCATTTTATTTCAATGTCCGGGTTAAGCGCTTTAGTGATAATGCTGCCAAGATATTTAAATTGGTCGACCATTTCAACATTCGCACCATTCAGTTGCAGAGTGGATGAAGGATAGTTAAGTCGCCCAAATGTCATCGTTAAAATAACGTTATAAAATGATGAGTTCTCATTTAAATACGTACGTTGACACAAATCACGTACGGTTTTGCTAGTCATTTGTTAAAGTCAAGTTCATATAGAATAAAGATTAAAGTGGAAGCAATAATTAAAAAATCGTTTTATTTTATTTTTATTTAAAATTAACTTCCATCAAGAGATTTCAGTATAATCACTAAATGGTCTAATAAAAGACTTGATATATTTTTTCGTTATGTTTAAATTCGGTGATCACGGTTTGTAGCAACATTTTTTTGGAATCTTGAGCATATCCGGAGTAGTATAATATATACTGCCATGATGCAGTGGCGGTACTCCCATAGAAGCCCAGAAGCCCGGCTTGTCTAAGAAAATTCAAATCAATACCTTTTTAAGCTTACAGAGGTTCAGTTCTTGTAGCTATTCCTCTTACGTCCGATGGAAACATTGTTGGAATGTGATTAAGTGGGTTGTTGGTTTATGCGGGGGCTTAGATTTGGGGGTTTTGATTCAAAATTTCTTACGCAAGCCACGCTTCTGGGCTTCTATGTGAGTACCGCCAATGCCATGAAGATAACGATAGCTACGATCTCCAAAACGATTTTTAAATGTCAATCATGAAAAAAAAATGCAACTAAATATTTTACAATGTGTGATTTTCAAGACGTTTTCATATTATAATTTTTAGATTATTTAATATACGAAACTGTAATTATACTTGACGCCAAATGATTTTGCTTGTACACAAGCTACGCACGGGCATTATAAAAAATCTTTTTTTATAAATAATTAATTAATTAATTAATTAAGAACGAAAACATACAGCGATATCAATAACATGTACTTCTATTACTTCTCGGTGCTACATCCCGGTGTGGGACTTGGCTTCCTCCACTACAGTCTTCTACCTGCTTCTCTCCCTGGCCATTTCTCTCTATTCTCCAGCTCTTTCCATTTTCTTCCAATCTTCTTCCACGTAATCTGCCCATTTTTTTCTCGATCTGCCTCTTGGTCTCTTTTAGCGGAGCATCCATCTGGATACAATTTTTTATATGTTCTACACTCTGGCATTCTTTCTACAAGGCCAACCTACCGTAGGCGTTGAAACTTACATAGGCTCACTACTGTTTCCTGGTTAATCAGTTCTTCAAGTTCAAGTTTTCTTTTGATTCTTTAAGTCCCATCCTCCAGCGTGGGTCCAAAATTTTTTATCAGAATTTTCCTGTCAAATAACTTGTCAGCCTACCTTCCTCTCTCTGCGTCAAGGACCATATCTCTCAGCCGCAGGTGACTACCGGTCTTATAAATGTATTTAAATAAAAATGTTTACGAAAACCACAAATATAAATCAATATAACGTAGACGACAGTATGAAATGAAAATGAAGTTGAACTATGACAAATATAGGTTATGCAAAATATTACTACAAGTATTTATGCATATTGCCTTGACGAAGCTTGGTTACAAGAGAAAACGTTTGGCGTCAAGTAAAATTATAATTCCGTTGTTAACATTCAACACGTACAATGCGCCAATGATGATGATATTTATTTGATATCTTTTTAAATGTATTATATTGCTTAGTTTTGAAAAAAAAAAAATTATATCTGCCCAAATCGGGCCAAATTGGGCCGAGATAACCAAACCGCAGAGCTAAAAAGAAGAATTGGACTAAGCTGGGCAGCTTTCGGAAACATGAGTTACATCCTTGAAAACCGGAAAATACCGATCAACCCATAACAAAAAGTCTATGACGCTGTCTTGAAACTGTTACATTGTCCAAAGAAAGTGCCGAGAAACTACGAGTGACCCAAAGAGCCATGTTAGGAATAAGCCTAAGAGACAGAGTCAGAAACGATACGGTGAGAGAAAAAACAAAGGTCACTGACATCATCTACCGGGTGGCGACTCTAAAATGGCAATGGGCAGGTCGCGTAGCCAGAAGCTCACATGAAAAGTGGACAAGAAGACTTCTGACTTGGAGACCGTGGACGGTAAAGAGAAGTGCAGGGCGACCGCAACTTTGGTGGAAGGATGATCTGAACAGACACGCCGGGATAACCTGGATGCAGTCTGCACAGGACAGAGTGACATGGAAGCGAATGGAGGAGGCTTTTTGTCCAGGAGTGGACGGGAATAGGCTGAGGAAGAAGAAGAAGAAGAAGAAGAAGAAGAAATAATTTATATTAAATTATTAATGTATTGTATTAAAGTGTTAGAATTTGGGCTGATGTGAATTCGTTTTGTAAAGTACATGTAATTAAATAATACCGTCAATTTTGAAATTTAATTAGCGACCAAAGTTGACAGGCTAGTTATTTCGCTGCTTGAAGTAGAATGGAGGGAGAGTGTCGCCCGCTATATTAATGCGCGGGTTAGTGAAAGAAAAACAAGACCTTTGACAGAGTGAGGTAATTCGTCTATTTACCTGTCTGGCAAAGAATTGGCCGTGGAAAAGGGTTAGAAGTTATACGCGAGTCCCGCGAGTGCGAGACAATCTGTTTACACTGGATGCAAACAAAAACCTTTGGCGCCGTGCGGTGGCGGCTCGTGGAGTTTTACATTCATGTCTCTTTTCACAGACATGTTTAGTCAGGCTCGTGGAGTTACGGAAAGACTTAATTAATTTTCTTAGCTTATATTTTAGTTCTCTTCTTCTTCTGCTTTATTAAGGACTGTGTTCTGTTATTTCTCGGAGCCGGTTCTTGGGATATAGACAACTGTCTCGCCATCTTTTTCGTGGTCTTCCTGGAGGTCGTTTTCCTGTTGGTACTTTATTTGCCGCTTTACTTATCACTCTTTCGGAACATACTCTCTCCAGTAGCGTCTTCTCAGTCTTTTTCACATTGCAGACTCATTTTTAGTTCTCATATTAAGTAAATATTTGACTTATTACCAATTAAACTGCAAAGCTTTTTAATTAAATATAATGGCACTACGGGTTTTCACAAGCCTTTACTATTTATTTACAGGTTTCGACAGGCTCTTGGATTTTGTAAAGAAATACGTTTTTCTTATTTATTTGTCATACTTTGTGTTGTAGATGCTTTATTTCTCTTTTTCTTTTTTAATTTAATGTAGGTGTTGTATATACAAAGTATACAAAAAGAAAAAGAGAAATAAATACGTTTTTTATTGAGAATATTTTTTCGTTATTACATTAAGTGAATATACCAAATATATTGGAATTATTTGCATTCATAAATAGAATTGAACTTCGTATTTTCACAGTTGAAAAAATATATTGAAACACCTGATGATGTCAACATAGGATGACGAAACAGCTGTCGCGAAAACTAAATTTTTTTAAATTGTGAGAACGTAAACAGAGTTTTATAGTACAATAATAATAATAATAAAACAGTTGATAATGTTGAAGTAACATATTGTTTCGGCTAAAAAATGGACGATTAAAAGAAAGAAGGATTAATAATAAATATACTTGAGATGAACAATTAGCTAATGAATTTGAATTGGTTTGCAAAATTAAGGGTTTGGTGGAGGTCCATCCTTTTTAAGTGTAGAAATAAACGAATTAAGATTTACTCCAAAGATAGTCTTGACAAGAGTTTTCAAGTCTAGTCATTCTCGGTATGGGTGCATTATATCCATAGTTGGTTTTATGTAGATTCTCGTGGAAGAGTTTAAAATGCCTTACATTACGGGTGGGTAGATTGAATTTTATACTTTCAAGAAGGCATGGTGCATCAAAGTATGCGTTTATAATTTTGAAAAGGTAGATTAAATCATATTGACTTCTGCGATTGTAATATATTCAGTACCCTTTCCAAGTCACAGTAGGAATAGTCTTCTCTATCAAGTCTAAGCATTCGACTAATTTTCGTACGAAAACCATGCTGTACAGACTCAACTGTGGTTAAATACAAAGTGTTTCATTACTTTATATCCACAAAAATTGTGATTTTTTTTGTTTTTTAAATGATGTTATTTTTTTATCGTAACGAACACACAATATTTTGGGGACTCATTTGGACACAAAACAGTATAATAACAATTTCTTAATCAATTGGCACTACAAACAATTTCAAGATTCCAATTAGTTAAAATTCGAAAGGCTGGGCTTCCAAAAGATACAGTATATTGTTTAAAACAGTGCCAAAAATGAAATTGTGCGTTTACTAATTTTATTAAGGTAGCATTATGATATGGCTCTTGATGATAACTTAGCAAGGTGAAACATTTCACTCTCATAAAATATAATAAAATTTCTAGAGAAAAAGTTTCTTGTTAATATTCACTTCACTAAATATTCACTAAATAAACAAACCATCATCTAGCTAACCATCCCGAAGGGTAAAAAAGAATAAATTAAAACTAAATAAACTAAGAATAAAAATTCACTTATATGGTACGTGATACGAACTTCAAATACTATTCTACTTAACTCATCCTTAAAAAAAGATTAATGTAAAGGGAGAGCTGAGAGGGAATAAGAAAAATAAGGAAGCTTTATCTCATAATACAGGAAACAGGGACGACTTGAATCCAATAATTGCTAATGTCCACTTAATGTGAAATGGAATCAAAATAGTTTTTATTTTATTTTCTACAATATATACAAATCAAAGACCTTCTAGGCAGAGTGGAAAGAGATATTGTTGTGATTCCGAAGATTCCAGGTTCGATTCCTGGCGATGGCAGTGTGATTCTCACACTGTCTTTTGTCTGGTGTAGAATTCACATGTCAAAAAAATGGTGATATACGAGGCATATCCAGAAAGTAAGTGTACTGAGGCTCCTACGACCGGATGGATTTTATTTTCGACATGTTGGCTACACTTCCGTGTAGCTTGACCCTTCCCCTCCACAACGAGACCAGTTGGAGGTCAGTACGTTCAGAAGTCTCGACACGACAACATATTTCGTGAAGAAAATCTCCCGTCAAGTGCGAAATACGCGGCGCCGGGCAAGAGTTTTTGAGGCGCTGCAAACTCCATGGAGATGAATTTCTCCGCTCCATCTTTACTGAAGATGAAACTTGGGTTGCACACTACACGCCTGAAACCAAAAGGCAGTCTCAACAGTAGCGTCACACCTCTTCACCCTCCGCCAAAAAGTTCAAAACCACAATTTCATCCAAGAAAATCATGACATCCGTGTTCGGACTGTCAAGGCATAATTTTAATTGAATATATGCCTCAAGGGGAGACCATCAACTTTGCAAGATACTGTGAGACCCTAAAAATTGCGGGAGGCGATTCAGAACAAGAAGAGAGGCATGCTGACAAAGGGAGTCTGCCTGCTGCACGACAATGCCAGAAGAAACTGTTCGCCTCGTTTAAATGGGATGTCCTGAACCATTCCGCGCATTCCTCCTGCCGGGGTTCCACCTTCAGATTACTATTTATTTACCTCCCTAAAGCTGCACATGGGTGGAAAAAGGTTTTCAACCGACGAGGAGGTAAAGGAGGAGACGGAGAAGTGGACGAAGGGGTTGGCGGGAAACTACTTCGAGGAAGGCATCAAAAAGCTGATACCCCGCTTCACCACCTGCATTGAGAGGAATGGCGACTGTGTCTAAAAAGAGCTTACATATGTACTACGGTTATCACGTAATTTTTTTGTTTAAATAAAAAAAATTGTAACCTACAAAAATTCAGTACACCTTCTTTCTGGATATGCCTCGTATATCACATATCATGTCAATCAAAATAATACGAGCTAAAAAAATGTAAACAGTTATTGGGTTCAAACGACCTATTGTATTATATATAAAAAATAAAACTAAATGAAATATTAAGAAAGACTATTTAGAATGAATGACATGACTGTGCTGAATTGTGTATCTAAATCATTCAGGATAAACATTTGGGATAAACTTTACGTCAGTTCATTCCCTACCGATTAGGTTTATCTGATGATAGTAAGGATTAAGATTGCTTGTGAGGATTACGTACTATTTGATTCTGATATAGTTGTACCTCTCTGGATACCCGCATCATAATAATACCGTAAAAATAATCATCCTTGAGTGACCAAAAGGAACACATATAAATAAATTGATCGATTCGTTCTACCGAAACTGATACACAATAAACAGGGTTTCTAAAAATAATATTTTTCCTTAGCCAATTCCAGACGGTGAAAGAATTAAGTTATGGTAAAAACTAAAGCCATATGAGAGATGAATTCTAAGGTCTTTAGTACTTTGGTGTATATGGTTTACAAAATACAAAAAAGGTGTTCCCAAAATGATATTTTTATTAAGGAACTTTTGACTTCAATACTGAGGAACTTAATACGATACAAACAGAAAGTATCTACCTCTATGCTTCTCACGCATTTATAATTCTGTTTCAAAAATACTCATACAGACAGAATATCAGGTTAAACGTAATCCCGACAGGTATTTAAAGAAACGTATTCAAATTTACCAACTAACCATTACGCCGTTTCCATGGAGAAGAAGGCAGAGAAGCAGGGGTAGGCACATTCATAGATCGTAGATTTTTCCGACTTCGAATTTATTTGATTAATTTGGTCATCTGCTCGATCTTCCATGGCTTCTTTTTTCACTCACACTGCTTGTATACAATATTTTAAACATTCTTTTCTGAATGATTCTTTCTTTATGTTTTACAAACCATCCCAGGGATAATTTTTTAATACGAGGGCAGTTTTTTAAGTAAGTGCCGTTTGAAAATAAAAAGCAAACGAAAGAAAATGCTCAGAAAACAAATTGATTTTCAGATTTTATTTAATATATATTTCTTTATTTTTCAACATATCTGCCAAGTTTGTTTAAATACTTATCATACCTTACAATTACATTTTAAATACCCTCGTAATAGCAAATTTCCGTCGGCTCCGATAACCAAGAGGTCACTGCCGTTTTCCCGTCTTTGTCATCGTTGTAGTGGTTGCCACCGAGATGATGTTTGAGATAGCGGAAAAGATAAAAATCGCTCGGCGCAAGGTCGGGGCTGTAGGGGGGGTGGTCACTGCAGCCCCCAAATCGTCTGTGATCACATATAGGTGACCGGAGAGGGGCTCTTCATGAACGTTGTCGCCTCCAACTTTGAAGTTTCTGCTACCCACATACTTTGGCTTCACACATGGCAGTAGCTCCGTAAACTTCCCAAATCTGCAGGTGAATGTCTGCAGCAGACATTCACCCGCAGATTTGGGAAGTTTCTTGTCGTCAAAAGACGTTTCACGGACCGTACCTTGCTATGATTCGATAATCTTAAACAATTAAAAGACACAGAACAGATCGTACAAGTTACCTCCACAGCTAGAATTGAGCACAGTTGTTCCCAAGAAATGGCGGGATACGATGCAAGCACTCATTACCTACTGGTATATAAAACAAAACGGTTCTTACTTAAAATAAAAACATCCCTCGTATTACTCATGATGCATAAATTTACCTTACATTTCTTTCTTATTTCGATTTTCGGTAACTATGACAAACCGTTTTTCCGCATATTCACTTGAGCGCCCTTGAAGTGAATCTTTCACAAAAATGGCGCTATATAAATCATCATCATCATCATCATCATCATCATCATCATCATCATCATCATCATCATCATCATCATCATCATCATCATCATCATCATCATCATCATCATCATCAAATTTCTACAGCATTTTTCCTACCCTCATTTTCGTTTTGCCAGCTGCAAAAATCACTTCCATACATAAGGGTTGGCACTAGAACCCCATTATGTAATGCAATATTTACTTCAGTGTATATAATTTTTTTTTTTATTATCTAAATTTGGTGGTAAAACAACTGCCCTCGTAGGATTCTCTGCAAATACGTTATTGATTTTGTTTCGAGCCGCCCAAACTTTTATTTAATTTAAGAAGTTGATGAAAATATTTCATTTGAATAACTTTTTTGAAACATTGTATTATCACAACACTTTTTTGCACTTTTCATAAACACATTTTGGGACATAAACTTCCCTTCTTCAGTGTATGAATTTACACAGTTAAATGAACGAGAGTTATTACTTATATATTAAATGACGAGTGAAAGGGTGGAGGGGTAAATTGTTGTTTAGTAAGAATTATGAGACAGGGGAAACAAATTAAATATGGGATGGGTTGGTTATCTATAGTATCTTCATTGTTGTTAATGGCCGTTTTAATAAAGTAGTTTTCTAAACGCTAAAAATTAATCTCCATAGATGGCGTTAGTGTGTGGATTATATAGATGAAGTAAGATTAAAAAGATTAACATATGTAATCAAATCTACATAGATGGCGTATTGAAACTGACATGTGAAGATAAGTAGGGGAGCACGGGTAGGAGTGAACCACTTTTTTTTAAAACCGTTATTCTGGGGAAAGGAAACAAGATAAACCAGCAGAGTAAGCTCCCTATGTTAGCTACGTTTATTGTTTATGTGATGGTAATAAAACATATTTGATAATATGTTTAAATTCTTTATAATTTGAGTAAATACAGCAAGACACCTACTGGCTCACTTCTACCCGTGTACGGGTAGGATTGAACCAAGTAGTGGGTTGAGTTGAACCATTTACATGATGGTGGTATTATTAAAACAAAACCAGCTAAAAGTATAACAATGTTTGGCCTAAATATTTATTTCACTCAAGGTAATATAAAAATAATGTAATCAAAGTAAAAATGAAGAGAAATAAGTATTAAAATAATATAACAAATTAATGAAGGTAATAAAAAAAGACAAAAAATCAACGAACGTTAATACAATCAAATTGAACCGGAAATTTGTAATGGTAGTGTTGTCTTTTTGTTGTGCCTGAATACCTTGGCTGGGGAAGTGTCAATCTAACATCGTTTAGAGCTACCGTAGAAATATCAGGAATGTCTGGCATCATAAAAAAATACCCTTTTTACTCAGAAAATTAATGGTAATCTCTTCTCTTACATTATCAAAACTTAATACCTTCCCAACATAGTATATATCAGACTTTTTGGCAATAGTAAATTTAACTAAGACAAAGCTCCCTTCACCAGGATCTCCATTGAAATCAATATGTAAATCGTCTTCTTGAATAATTAAGTCTTCAAATTCACAATCTGAATCTGATGAATCCTGTAATACTGGTTCTTTTTCTGATTCATCTTCGCTGATCATCAAGTCTTGATGAATATTTCTAGGTTTTTTAGCCAGCTTTTCATTACATGACCTAATCATAATTTCCTCCTTTTCAGGAGTATCCGTAGCAATCATTGATCGACCTTTTTTCCTTCCCTTTCTTATGTCACTCCTCTTTCTTGCCTTTGAAATTCTGAGGGCTAACAAATATACCAGATGATGACGGCTGATCAGCTATGATAACAATGTCGTTTTGTCCGACAGCTTGGGAAGACGAAATGATGTGATGAGTTGCGGAAGAGTTCGACTCTTCTATATGCATAACTCTGTCTGTAACAGTGCACAAGGAATCTACTTCTGTAAACTCTTTCCTGCCTTTATTAAATTCAGTGCATTTTTCATTTCAGTTTCGGTAGTCCTTGCATTTTCTGTTTTTCTTTTATGTATTCGGGGCATTGTTGTTACCTGCACACAAAGGAGAAATAATAAAATAAATATTTTAGATTAAAGTGACTGCGGCGTAGGAATGAACCATGGTTCAATCCTCCCCAATCGAAGTTGGTTCAGTCCTCCCCAAGCACCCAAATCAGTTAAATAATTTCCAAAAAAATATATATGTGTAATATGCACCACAAACAAACAGTTCTAGGTACTATATAATTTAGTACTTACTTTTGAGTCACTTTCCGTTGTTTAGAACTAAACAGCAAGGTGTCAAACCCATCATAAAAAGTTCGTAAATATTACTTTAGCGTCGAAAAACGCGAGTGATACTGTCAGCACGTGAACCCGTGACGAGATTCAGGCGGCAAATGGATGTGCTGGACGAGCACGAGTATGCGACACGTTGGTCAAGTTTGAACATGTTTCGAATCGTGTTTCACAGTAATATGGTAAATGGTTCACTCCTCCCCGTGGCTCACTTCTACCCGTGCTCCCCTATAGATTTGTAGCATATATACAACCTCCAAAAATTTGTCTTACATGGTCATAAAGAAAAATAGGTGGAATGGGGAATGTTGTAATTACATAAAGCGTGCGCTTAACCCAACCAATGACATGTCATAAGTCCTGTAAACACATTGATCAACCATATTCAGTTTCCAGTTTGCATCTTCGTCTCTATTGAGATACAATTAAATTTATATTTATATTATTTACGAGTATGTGAAAAATTCATCGCAGTTATCTTTATTAAACGAATAATCTCTTTCAATGAGGTGATTTGCAAATTCCGAAAAGTTATTATTAGATAAACAACTTAAGCGTTCTTTAATTCTTAAATTAAAATTTCTCGTTTTTTTATCTATGTAGAAAGATGAGCAATCATTGCATTTAAGTTTGTAACTCCTTAGTGGATTAATTTTTCTTGTCTATCTTTATTATTTATTAATCTTCTTCTTCTTCTTCATCCTTGTTGTAGAATTATGTGGTCTATTCCCAGAGTGTTGCTCCTCCTGTGAGGTAGATTCCCAGCTGTCCTTCCATCTTTTAGGAGGTCATCCACGAGGACGAGTGCCATGAGGCTGATTATGCAATGCAATATAGGGGAGTCTGGTGGTGTCCATTCCTTGAAAATGACCGTACCAGTCCCTTTTTCGCTGTCTGCTCCATCTTATAATATCCTCAACCTCATATATCTCTTTTATTCTGGTGTTCCTTACGCGATCTCTCAGTGTCTTGGCTGCTATCGTCCTCAGTGTCTTCATTTCGGAAGTCCTCAAAACTTGTTTGTCCCTTACTGTGTCTGCCCTTGCTTCGACGCCATATGTTATTATTTATTAATGAGTTACCTAAATAATTATTTGTAAAAACTTTAAATATTTATGAAATTTAATTGTATCTCAATAGAGACGAAGATGCAAACTGGAAACTGAACATGGTTGATCAAGGTGTTTACAGGACTTATGACCTGTCATTGGTTGGGTTAAGCGCACGCTTTATGTAATTACAACATTCCCCATTCCATCTATTTTTCTTTATGATCATGTAAGACAAATTTTTGGAGGTTGTATATATGCTACAAATCTAAACTTATCTTCACATGTCAGTTTCAATACGCCGTCTATGTAGATTTGAGTACATATGTTAATCTTTTTAAGATTAATCTATATAAACACAAACTAACGCCATCTATGGAGATTAATTTTTAGCATTTAGCAAACTACTTTATTAACACAATGTGAAGGCTATCGCCATTAGCGCATTGTTTAGAAGCCGCCTAGAGTTATCACTTCTATCTATATGCCAAAGAATTGACCAGAATGACAGGTCATAAGTCCTGTAAACACCTTGATCAACCATGATCAGTTTCCAGTTTGCATCTTCGTTTCTATTGAGATACAATTAAATTTCATGAATTAATCACCCACCATGGGTGAATACCAGTATTCGTTTACAAGTATAAGTATACATTCACAAAAAAATATTTAAATATTTATTATCTTAGATAAGAGATTCACCAGGCTGCTAGGAAGGCTTTATTTTTAAAGATTTGTTTTTTATAAAATATTATATTATAATGAATAATTAAAAATAAACACGAAACGCTACTGAGGCGAGTTGAACGATGAAAGCGTCCTTAAGAGAGGGAGGAACGTTGACATTGGAAATATTCCATGTTTACAATCGCACGCATATATTATGGAATGGTCGGACGGCGCAGAATATATATTTACTCATATTGAATAATGCGCCCATCGGAAAACTCAACGCAATATGTAGAAACGTATAAGGCGGGTAGGCTACCAGTTGAAGGAATATGTAAATAATATACAAAAAAAGTAAGTGAAGCATATTCTAACTTATAAAACAAAGTTAAACATGAATAAGAATTTACTTTCCGTCCTTGTTGTAAATGCAAGTGTTTTCCTTTCCCAATCTTAATATTTTTCTTCTCCATATTCGTACCGTTTTTTTTTCAAAGAAAATATTCATAAAACATGTGAATGGAGCAAGAAATAGTGGAAGACCAAAAAAAGTGGCATGATCATATTAATTCGATTTAAAATGTTTTCGTTCCCCAGTCTTCACACTTATTTCTTCTCCAGACTCCAGAAGATGTTTTTATCGTGATAGAAAGCATTATAAAAAAATTAAAGTAGTGTGAACAGATGGGAAGAATTAATAAAAAAATAACAGTAGAGAAATTATACGTAAACGATTTGAATGGGACAAGAAATGGTGGAAGACAAAATAAAACGTGGCATGATCATATCAGATTTTAAAAACAGGCCATGTTAGGAGTCAAAGAAATCGATGAGCATGCATTTCACAATGTATGAATGGTGTGGAGGCGAGAGCAGTGTGTCAACAATGAAAAATGTCACGATCCATACATTCTGAATACTTCTTTGGAATAAAGGTGAGATTGTTAGTTGTAACGTAACAGTTACTATTTCTTGTTTATTTTCGGTTATCTCAATATTCAGCGTTTAGCTCTCAACTCCATTCAAACCCCTAGTTCCCGTTTTTACCACCAGAGTGCTACTATACTCTTGTTCCCGCGCGCTTCGCGGATTTGGCGCTAAATTCACCCCGATGTGTGCGCCCTCTGCAGTTGACTCTCAGCCCCGTCTGCGCAACCCCTTCTGCGCAGCCCATACGGGCCGACTTCACTTCGCTTGGAGCTGTCAACTTCGCGGCATCGATTGGAGGATCGCCGTTTCGACCCGCGATTTTCCCGATGGGATAATCCGCTTTCATCTAGCCTCATCCGCCATGGAATAACTTCGAGCAAGGTATTTGAGGTACTTGCCATCGTGCCCATAAAATCTGTGGCATTATTTCAGGTTTTCCGCCAAC
Organism: Lepidostoma basale; assembly: GCA_022606425.2. NCBI lineage: Eukaryota > Metazoa > Arthropoda > Insecta > Trichoptera > Lepidostomatidae > Lepidostoma > Lepidostoma basale. The sequence goes on from JAHDVF020000067.1 coordinate 570,715, forward strand.
TTGTCCTGCACTATGGCGATGCCAAAAGTGCATATCCGCTCCCAGGCCGTTTGTCAAGCCCGACCTTGCTGCGGTTGATTCCCTCCGCCACGGTCCGAGCCATCCTCTGCTCCCGAAATTGCCGCCCACGTGTTGTCGCACATCATGCCCCGACAACGTGGTTGACCTCACCACCATGCGGAACTGCGAGGACCACTTCACGCCGCTTCAGACAGCACCAACAGGTTAGGGGACCTCGTGTCTGCCAGGTGACGCTCTACATATTGATTCGCTGACCCACCATCTTCTGGTCAGCGTCGCTGATAACGTCTACGGACGACGTCGCCGGTCGATGTCCTGACGAGCACGCCGTCGAGGAATCGCCTCAAACAGCCTCTTCATTATTTCATCATGTGCCTTTTTTTGTATTCGTACGACATCTCTAGCCCCTAGATAATAATTTTAACTATTTTATGTGTTACAATAAACCCTCATGTATTCCGTCATATGTCTTTATTTACACCTTTCCCTATTCGAATGACAACAGCCGGAAAGTATCTCACGAGAAAACCGGAGATCTAAGGGCCCGCTCTCTGCGCTAGCCGAGGTAGGGAGATAGCCATTACATAGTAAGTAAGTTGGGTGATTAATTTATTTTGGCCGAAACACTATGATACTTCAATAAACTAAAATGTTTAATATTAGAACACTGGTCGTATAATGATATATTTAAATGAGTTTGTCGTGATAGCTGTTTCGCCAACCTATGTTGGCATCATCAGGTGGTAAAAAAAATTCTATGATGATGCCTAACATGGGTTGGTGAAACAGCTGTCGCAACAAACTCATTTAAATTTATAGTGATACGTTATAAGTGTTCTAAATTTATACATTTTATAAGATGGGTAAAAATTATGTTCAATGTTCAAGAACTTCTATCATAATCAGGTTGGTTCTGCGAATTTAGAGATAAAACCATATTTAGAACTTAGAGATAAAACCACATTTATTGACACCTTTAATGATATACACAAAAACATAAAACGATTCATGCTAAAATGAACTCAAGAATTTCGCTGTTGATATTTTTAAGACAGAATGATTTTACATGAATTATGTTCTGAAAATTGTATCCGATTTTTGAATAACTAATTCTGTTATGTTTTGGCCCTCTATATATTTATATTTTTTTAATAACAACCTAATTTTGCAACGATAATCTTAACCTGAAACTCCGACAAATAATAATAATAGCAATAATAAATTGGATAATTTATAGAGCGCCATTTTTATGAATTACTCATCTCAAGGGCGCTGAGAATGGTCAAATGTTATATTATATGGTATGGTCTGTTCTACTTTATATGTCTGTGAAACTTGGACTCTGAAAGTAAATGTTATGAACTGGTTGGAGGCATTTGAAAAGTGGATAAACCGTAGAATGCTGCATAAACCGTGGACCGACAGGGTTAGTAATGCAGACCTACTACAGAGAGCCAGAACCAATTGAAAGCTGTTGTCGAGTGTGAAGGTTAGAAAAGTTTGTTCATGTGCTAAAGAGAGAAAAATACTAATACCTTCGGTTGATAATCATGGGCAAAATAGACAGATTGGCTGCAAAACATAAGATAATGGACAGGAATGAGCGAGCTTGAGAACCTGTTCCAAGTGGCACAGGAGAGAGATACTTTCGCTGCAGTGATCTCCAACGTTGGAAGACCTGATACGGCACCAGAAGAAGAAAAATAAATTATATTAGTTTATATCGTTTTCCTGATGATAATAGAATACATTTAAAAAAATAATCAAATAAATAAATTCTAAAGAGGATAAAACGGTGTCTTATTTTATTTTTTATAAATCTTAATGTTTTAAAATGTTAATGAATAAATCTGCGAAGTCGAAGATGTGGTTCGATGGGGACGCCAAAGACCGATATTGGCATCAACACGTAGAAAGGATGAGCTCAAATAGGATACCACACATAGCTCTCCATGGAACGCCAAACGGACAACGCCGACCAGGAAGCCCCCAAAACGGTGGAGAGAAAGCTGGAGTTCAGCGTCTCAAGAGAACCCGCCTGAAATAACAGACTCCTGAGTCTACCAAAAGTGAAGAAGAAGAAGAAGACGAATAAATAAACCTTGTTTTTTGATTAACAATTGTATTTTATTTTACGCGACAGCTGTTTTATCAACCAATGTTGAAACTAACTAACTAACTAACCATCACGCCGTCTCCCCGAAAGGGTAGGCAGAAAGAATGGACTACCACACTTTAATCGATGCGGCACTCCATCCTTCTCTTTTCGCCATCGCGAGAGACGCGGTGTGATGGGTTGCGAACCTCATCGCCACCAAAAGGCATCTCCCGCGCACACTTCGATCGTTCAACGTCTACATAATAAATCTAAAACAAATTATCTGAAATACAACGATATAAAATAAAATAACAAAGAAAAATAATTTCACACATAATGTTCTTTTAGATGGTGCACTTGTCGTCAGCTGGACGATCCGGACATTTGTGTTTATATAATTTTTATTCCACGTTATCCACTGTTTTTTTTTTTTAATTTACTGTAATTAGGCACTTAAAACAATCCAACACCAGCAAGAACTTAAAAATATTATTGAAGAATTTTTTCAAATTGTCATGTTGACATCATGTAAATGTTGACATCATGTAAATTGAAAATTTGACATTTGATATATTATTGTAACACAAAAAACAAAGTTTATTCATTAACAGTTTAAAATGTTAAGGTATCATAGTGTTTCGGCCAAAACAACGGACTAATCTTAATGTTAAAAGTGCATTTTATTATACATCAGAATGTACACAGTGTTTTTCCATTTTTACAAGACAAAGTTTTTTATTAGTACAAGTGTTGCTGAAGCATTAATTATTGCTGAATATTGATATTTGTATTTGTGATTGGGTATGATCTATTAGCGTTATTAGAAAGTGTTTGTATATTATTGTTGTGTTATATGATGCTAACGTTACTTGCAGACTAGGGCTGGATGATATGACCATAATTTCATAAGCCGCTCAAGGGAATTGATTATTGTTTGGTAGGATAGTTGCTCTATTTTATAAGCAATCCGATGATGTGATACCCAAAGGGTAAGCTATTTAGTTATTGATCTTTGCGGAGTAGTATTATGGAAATTATTTGAAGTTAGTTCAGTAATAAAACAACTAACTAACTAACCTACACGCTATTTCCCCGAATGGGTAAGCAGAGAGTATGGATCGCCACAATGCTCTGTCCTGGCATACCTCTCGGGATTCCTTTACATTCATGCATCGTACCATGCACGCACGTCAATTATTCCGACTTTGATTGTGTACGCCTTTTAGTAATTGATTAATTTGGTCATGCCATGTTTTCCTCGGTCGTCATTGGGCTCTTTTTCCATTCACGCTGCTAGTGCACAACTTTTTAACCATTCTACTCTAATTCATTCGTTCCATATGTCCAAACCATGTCAGGGATGCTTTTTTAATTTTATCCATGATGCAGTCATCTGCCTTACATTTTTTCTTCTTATTTCATCATTCAGTAATATTATTCCTCATATAAAAGATATGTAAAAATAGAAGCTGAATGTTTAAATTATTTGGAATAAATGAGAAACTTACTAGATTTATTTATTGAGCTAAGTCTTAAAACACAGTATTTTCTGTCGAAATGTGTTAACTAATAGACTTATTTTTCACTTAAATAAAATAATTATTATTTTAGAAAAAGTAAATGTTATCGATGTTGTTTTCGATTATTATTAATTAACTAACTAACTAACTAACAATCACGCCGTCTTCCCGAAGGCGTAGGGAGAAAAAATGGACTGCCACACTTTTCCTTCTTGACATACTTCTCAAATCGCTTCCCCAATATTCATACATCGTGTCATGCACACAAATAGTATATAACAACTGACATAAAACTAAATACATAAGAAAAATAATGTAAGAAAAGTATGGTCTGAAGACGGTGGGATGGTTGAATATTTAGTTCGTTTATCATAACTTCATTTTTTTCAATTATTGTAATTAACTTATTTTAATATAGTTAAACTTCAATTTCGATTAACTAGTATGTACTGTTTACTCTTCTTATTATTTACACTTGTGGTAACATGTAATTTACCTCATCCTATTGTTTCTATGTGTTTTATTTAAGTATTGTAATTTCTGTTTGTTACGCCGAATCAATAAATAATAAATTATATTCCATTGAGAAGAGAAAGAAATAATGAGTTATATATAATATGAAAAGATGACCTGAAGTTACACAATAAATGAACGTTTGTCAAACAATTTATCTTCAAAGAATTATCAATATTTTAAGTAATGAAAAAATAAATCTGTTTTACAATAGATTGGGTTAAGTTCCACATGGTTTTATGGCTTCGACCAGTTTCAGCAGCTTACTGCAATCTTTTGGTATCATTTAAAAGTCTTTGATTTTTCACTCGCCCTGTCATTGAAGGAATATTTAAGCCTTCGTCGTCTATTCATGTATCTCAAATACCGAATAATATTACCAAAGGGTTCTAAGAGGCGAAAAACCAATATTTTTTCTCAAGCTCTTTCCCACGAGAGAGGATTACTTGTATAGGAGCAAAAATGGACATCATAATTGGATAAGAAAAATGTATCTACCGTAAATACGTACATGCGTTTCCATGCCAAATTGCCCTAGGCTTAGTAGCTTCAGTAGGGAAAATGGTTGAACGATATCTACATAAAAACTTCCAAGGTAATCCTTAAGTATAATTAAAAGGCATCTAATATCAGCTAACAAATTGTTTACGCGATTCAAAAGTCATTATTTAATAAAATAATTGTATTTTTTTTCATCAAATTATTTATTTAAATCCTATTTTCGTAGATGATCAAATGATTTTACTGAAATCTCTTGATGGAAGTTCATTTTAAATAATAATTTAATAAAACGATGTTTGTTTTAACTACTTCAACTTAGGTCTTTATTTCGACAGCGACCGGTTTCTGTCTCTGTTTCGGTTTCATACAGATCAGGGGTAGTAAACATGATTCTATACAAAAATAATCTTCAAATGTTCATGTAAAATTTACTGAATTATTGGTACTACAGGTATTCAAGAAAATTCATTCACTGTGTTTTTTAATAACCTTTACAGATGTAAAAAAAAATATATATCAATTGCGCGATTAATTTTTATATTTTCATTTAAGACAAACGAATGACACGTTAGAAGGCAAAGATGAAAACAACTTAAAACAAAGTTGACCTCCTTTAAGAATCTTTTTCTTCTTTATGTATCTTTCACCCCATGCAAATGTTTATTATACAGAAGTTTTATCATATTTATGGTTTTTTAAACAACAATGGGAATAAAGTATACGTTGACGTAGTACGCAACTAGAAATAGTGGAAGACCGAGGAAAACGTGGCACGATTAAATTAAATAAATCTAACGTGGCACGATTAAATTAAATAAATCTAATTGTAAGACGGAGAAGCCTTTACAGTAGTGATGGCCAACGTCGGGGGACCTAATATGGCGCATGAAGAAGAATAATCTTCTACTTCTTCTTCCTGGCCCATTCCCAACTCATTGTGTGGGACTGTTGGGGTCGGCTTTTCTCGATCTCAGGCTGTACCTCTTACGGTTCTGGAGTATCGCCTTCACTCAAGCCATTTCTCTACAAGACGCTATTGCACTTAATCATCAACGTGTTTCTAGGTCTTCCTCTGGATGGTTGACGAGGAAGATTCACAGACAAAGCTTTATTTACTGTGTGGTTTGGTGGTCTCAGTTTATGAAGAAGAAGATGTTTGTATAAAAAATATATCTGCTTCTTCTTCTTCTTCTTAGTATAGGCTTAGTGGCCTGTTTCTTAAGAGGAATTGGCCTCCTGCGAAGTCGACTTCCAGCTGTCGATCCATCTCTTTGGTGGTCTGCCCGGGGGTCGTCCACCAAGGGGCTGGCCGTGTAACACAAGAAGGGGAGTCTGGATGGATCCAATCTCTTCACGTGTGCATACCAGTATTTTATCCTTTGCCTTCCCCATCTAACGACATCCTCGACCTTGCATACTTCCCTTATCCGTGTATTCCTTATCCTCTCTTGCAGTGTCTTGCCAGATATATTTCTGAGCGTCTTCATTTTTGACTCTCCGAGCGCGTTTTTTTTTGTGATTGTGGTTTCCGACCTGCACTCAATCCCATATGTCATGATGGGTCGCACACAAGTCTTACACATTTTTACTTTGCTGCTGATCTTCATGTCAGCTAGATTGAATTCTTCAAGCATCCTGAAATGACCACAGCCTTGTTTACTTGTCCCATGACTTCACATGGTAGATCCGTTTTCCCACACAAATCCAAACCCAGATATCAATTTTTTTCACCTGTTCCACTGAGACACCCCCCACAGACACGCTACATCCCACATGAGCTCGAGAGAATACCATACTCTTGGTCTTTGCTACTGATATGATAATTCGATAAATATATAAAACAAATTTAATTTGAATTAAACGATCGATATTATAAGATCTATAAAAAAAACATAATTCGTTTGTACTCTAGAATTCGTGATATTTGTCTTTCAATTATTGTCATTTAGGTTGTTGAATTAAATATGTACGGAAATCGAAATACATGAAAGAAATATGAGTAGGTGTGTAGAATACATGTTTATTTTTCGTTGATTTCAAACAGGTCAAAATTGGAAATTCGTCAAATTGATTGATTAGAGAAAATGAACAGTATTTTCACATTACTTTCTATTACCTGTGTTAGTAATTTCCAATTGTCTGTAGAATGAAGATAGCTCATATTATTGCTTGTATGGCTATTAAAACATTATAATTATTCAACTAAAATGACAAATACTAATTTAGATGAAAGAGCTAATGATAAGATCTTGATGGAATGATATAATATCGATCGATTTATTAAAATTAAATTCGTTTTATATTATATATTTCAATCTATACAGAGAATGCTTTGTATATACTGAATGAAGTTGATTTAGCCTTTTATAAATACTTGAATATGTATCCAAAACTCCACATCAAATAATTAAAATTTTTATGTTTAATGGGTGTGACATGTTTCGCATTGCTGGTGCGCAGTGTAGCGCGAATCAAACGACTCCTTGTCAATTTGTTGTTTGTGAAATACGTTTTGGATATTCCTACCACCAGGAGACAGTATGTACATTGATAAACATTGGTAGATTTTAATATGTGTAATGGGAAATTGTACCTGCCGAAGATATGTGTAAAAAAATCCACTAATGTTTGTGTCTTCGACCGGTTTCGGCAGCTCGCTCCCATCTTCTGGTCTGGTCACTAGAAGATGGTAACGAGCTGCCGAAACTGGTCGAAGACACAAAGATAGGTAGATTTTTACTAAATAACATTAAAAAATAACACAATTAAAAAAATATATATTATATTTAGATGATTTACAATGAACTTCTACCGTGAATAATAAATACGAATGAAAACGTCAGTTTCCTAGAAGTTTTATTATATTTATGGAAATGACATGTTTCGCTCTTCTAAGGCATTATCAAATGTCTACTATGAAATTTTAAATAACAAAACTGAATATGTGTAAAAAAATAATTATCCATCGGAATCTTTTAATTGAAAACAGTTTTAAACATCAAAAACTATTTGAAGCTGATGAACAAAACGAAAAAATATTATTCCTTATATGTATAATTGATAGCTTATTTTTTCGTATATCGTACAGTACTATGCAATGTTTATTGAGAGATTATTTTATGAAATGTTAAAAATTTGTTTATGTAATATAAACGGGTTAACTGTATCCATCAAGATACGATTAATACTAGTATAAAAGTCATAGTTGAATAACGTTTATTGCTCTGTCAACAACACTTTATTATTTTTTAAAATTAAATGAAAGCTAACATGTTTCGGACACAGAAACCCTTTATCAGTGTAGTTAATTATTGTATACACAAAATAAAAGAAATACGGTAAAAAAAATTCTGCAACATACAAGAAGAATGCATTTTGCTCTTATTATAAATTTATCTTACGAATTATGTTCGATTTTGATCATTGACGTGTAAAATTTTTGGATCGTGTATTATCTTATTTTGGTAAGTTTTTTTTCACAAAAAATAAATAATTAGTCACCTGGAAATCGGCCAGAAAACTGATGGCATATCTTGGAGTGGAGTGTTTATCTTATTTCGTTTGGCAGTCTCCATTGGACCTCTTGAAAGGTTCTGGACTTGGACTTGGACTTGGATCTTCTGGCTTACAGAGGTTCAGCTCATGTGGCTATTCCTCTTACGTCTGATGGGAACATTGTTGGAAGGTGATTTGGTGGGTTGTTAGTTTATTCGGGGGCATGATTTGTGTGGCCCGGAGTGTTCCTCTGAAGGAGAATCGATTTTGGGCGCTTGTGGCGGCTGGAAGTGTTTGGGTCGTAATTAGAGAGGTCTTTTATTGTGGGGTTGGGATGTGAAGGGAGTCCTTTGTAAAAACGTTCGGCAAGTTTCAGAATGAATTCATCTATCATCGGGATTCCCGATTCTAGGTGCAGTTGTGTAATCCTGGTCCATGAAGGCGCACCAAGCGATAAACGGATAGCCTTATTTTGCAGGATTTGGAGTTTTTGTATGTGACTCGAAGCTGCATAGCCCCAGATTGGGGCTGCATAAGTGAAGATCGGCCTTATAACCGTTTTGTATATCAGGAGTTTATTGTCGATGCTTAGTTTACTGTTTCTAGCTAACATTGGGTAGAGGGCTGAGATTGCTTTTGACGCGGCTTTGACTTTATTTGTAATGTGTGGCCTCCATGTCAGCTTAGAATCCAAGGTAACCCCAAGGTATTTGATTGTTTTGGTCCAAGGAACGTCTTGGCCGAACATTTTTATGTTGGGAATGTTTGGAGGAATGTGTCTTTTACTGAAAAGGGTCGCTGCGCTTTTACTCGGATTGATGGTAATGCGCCAGTTTCTGCACCACACCTCTAGCACATCGGCCTGTTTTTGCACCCTGCGGGTCGCGAGAAGCGGCCTTTTAGCACTGGAGATGATGCCCGTATCGTCAGCGAATTGGGCAATGTGGGTGTTCTGATCTCGGGGAAGAGGGATATCACTGCAGTAGATGTTGAACAGAGTAGGAGCCATTACTGAACCTTGGGGAACTCCTGCTCTGATAGGGCGTACAAGGGATTTGGCCTTGTTGATTTTGACGCTGAAAAGGCGATCGGACAGAAAGCTGGCTATGAGTTGAATCATAGGCAGTGGGATGTTTGCTTTTCCCATTTTGTATAACAGGCCGGTGTGCCAGACGCGGTCGAATGCTTTACTGACATCTAGGGAAAAGAAAGTGGTGAATTTGCGCGTGTTAAAGTTTGTGGCAATAAGTTCAACTACACGAAGTAGCTGATGTTGTGTGGAGTGTTGGGCACGGAAACCGTGTTGAAAATCTGGAATGGTACTCTGTTCGTGAAGTGTTGTTTTGAGTCTTGATTGTATGAGTTTTTCCAACAATTTACCAGTGCAAGGAAGAAGACTAATTGGTCTATGATTTGAAGGAGCTGTTGGGTCCTTGCCTGGCTTGGGAAGAAGGATAACGTCTGCGATTTTGTAGGGTTTCGGGAAGTATCTGAGTCTAAGGGATGCGTTGAAGATCGCTGTCAGGGCACAGATGCCTTTGAGAGGGAGAGATTTGAGAATTTTGTTGGATATTGAGTCAGGACCTGGTGATTTGCGGGTATTAAGATATTTTATTTGTTGTTTCACCTCTCTAGGTGAGGTGAATGGGATCGGTGGGGATGAAGGAGTTTTGGCTAAGAGTTGTGAAACGTGAGATTCGATCGAGGCCACGAATAATGGATTGTCATGTTCGTTATTTGTCGTGAATTGATCTTCTAGGCTCGATGCAAATGTTTCTGCCCTGTCGGCGTCGGAGTACACTAATCCATTTGGACCTTGTAACGGTGTGATTCTTGAGTGGGGTTTGCGAAGATTTTTGGATAATTTCCAGAAGGCTGTCTTGTCGTCATCGTTTAATGACTCTAGATAATCCATCCAGCGGTCATTGCGTAAGTCGGTGATGGCTTTTTTGACGTCAATGTTTAGTTTGTTGAGAAGTGTTTTATCCTGAGGTTGTCGATATTTTTGCCATCTTTTTCTAATGGTATTTTTGTGGCGTATTATCTGTTGGATATCGGCAGGTAGATTTGGTCTGTATATGTCGTTGTCTACAACTGTGGTTGCATTTTTTAGAGCAGTCTGTAGGATAAATGTCATTTCATTCGTGACCTGATCGAGAGATTCTGGGTCTGGAATTTTTGTTGGGATTTTGATCATTTCGTGGATGATTTCGGGAAGAGAATACCAATTAATTTTATTTCTGGTGGGGAAATGGGGGTCACGGTGGAATGGTTCATCAGAGATGTAGATAAGTATAGGGATATGATCAGAGGATAGTTCGTCTACTACCTGTAGGGTGAGAGGGAGGGTAAAGTTTTTAGTCATGACAATATCGATGACGTCCGGGGAATGTTTTGGATTTTTATTGAAAATTGTCGGAGTATCGGGAGCTGTGATGAATATGTCTGGTCGATTTTGGAAATAGTCGAAAAGATCTTTGCCTTTCTTATTATCTTTGAAACTGTGCCAGGCGCCATGTTTGGAATTTAGGTCTGCAGCTAGGACTGTGGGAATGTTTTCGAAGAAAATATCGTCCAGTTCTATTGGAGTGAATCGTCTACGAGGTGGAGAGTAGGCGGAAATGAATTTAAGGGGACCAGAATTTTTTGTTTGTATCACTACAGTGGTTTCAATATTTATGTTAGAAGGTGTTGTTGAGGAGCAATGCTGGAGGGATTTTTTTATTAGGATTGCTGTACCACCTCCTTTGTTATCAAGGCGGTCGGTTCGGTAGGTGAGGTAATTAGGGATAGAGCAGCGAAGGCTAGGTTTAAGACACGTTTCTGTGACAAGAATAATGGGTCGAGAGGAAGTGTTCTACCTCCAGGCGGTGTGATCGCAGGGTACCACCCGCGTTCCAAAATGCCACTTGGAGGTTGGTTGGTAGGGTAGGTGTAGGGTTAGACATTAGATGGGTTGATGGCGTTGAAGGTGACAGTCTTTCTAAGCTCATTAACCAAGCTTGAAAAACCTTGGATTAGTGCATGGAAAGGATCAATTTGTGGAGGGAAAATTTGTGGAATCGATGTTTGTGTGGGGGGGCTAGTTGATGCGGCCATCTTGGCATATGAAGGCGCTGGCCATTGTGTGTTCACGAAGGCAGGGGTACTTATTATTTTAGATGGTGATGGCTGAGGGTTTGTTTGTCCGCAAGGCTGGGTTCTTTTCGGGTGCTTTGGACACCCACTGAAGTTGGCTGGGTGTGACCCTGCGCATAGGGCGCATTTGGCCGGAGTATTGCGAGATTTTGTGCAGGTGGAGGTGTGGTGCTTCTGTCCGCACTTCACGCACCTCGGATCAGCATGGCAGCCCGAAGTTGCGTGACCGAACTGTTGACAGTTGAAGCACTGGCTGGATTTTGTTTTAGAGTGGGGTGACTCCACCCGCACCCTAAATTTGTCGACCTCTTGGAGGTCGGAAAATATTTTTTTGCCTTGATCCGATCGCTCCAGGTCGACCATCATCATGGCGATGGGTCGCCTTTCGGGACCGGCTTTCATTCTCTGGACTTTAAGAATGGGAAACCCTAGTTCCTTAAGCTGGTTGTGGAATTGGGTCGTGGAGACCCATTCGGGAACATCTCGAATGACAGCTTTTAGTGGCTTATCGCCATTCAATCTAAAGGAATGGAATTTTTCACCTCGCTCAATCAGGAGTTTGGTGGCCATTGTGTGGGCGAGGGCGGATTTGGGAGTTATATTGATACAGTCCTTTGTGTTTTTGGCGACGAAGTCAACACCATTTTCGATCAGGGCTGCGTTGATGGAAGGCCAGTTGATGTTGGCCTTGTAAATTATGATTAGAGGCACTCTCGTTATTTTCGAGAGAAAGTCTGATGGGAGAGAAGAGGAAGAGGAAGGGGGAGGAGAGGAAGTGGAGGGGAGAGAAGATGAAGTGGAAGGGAGAGAAGAGGAAGTGGAAGGGGAAGTGGAAGGGAGAGAAGAGGAAGTGGAAGGGGAAGTGGAAGGAAGAGGAGAGGGAGTGGGAGATATAATCGTGTGAGAAGAAATTTTGTTTGGCGAAGTGTGGAAGGGGCTTTCAGGTGAAGAATTTTGGTCATGGAAGGCAGATGTTTTTCGTTTCCGATTGTTTGTTGCTGTTTCCCATTCCATAGAATGATCAGAGGTTGGTGGGGGTGAGCAAGATCTTGATTGGACAAGGTGTTTGGTGGGAGTGGAGATGGTGCTAGTAATTGTGGTAGATAATGAGTTGGTCACAATTTTTTTGGCCGTATCGTTTGCAGAGAAGGAGGAGGAGGGCGCGGGAGTAGTAGAAGGCGTAATAACTGAATGGTTGTTAATGGAGGGGCCATTGATGGAGACTTGAGATTTCTCATTAACTGAAGAGTGGGATAAAGGGGGTCTTATGTCAGGCAAGGATGCCAACATTTCTCGGTAGATAGGGTGATTGTACGACACCGAATGTCCCTCCTCGATAACATCCTCCCTCTCGAGAGAGCGAAGGAGAATCTCGCCGAGGACCTGAACATCGGTATTTTTCATTTTGCGTTTCTCTGTTATTAGTTTTATAAATTTGTTCAGTTCGTCCATGTCAGTTGCGCTAATTTTTTTATGCATTTTGAGACACTGGTATACTGTTATGGAGATGGAATGTGAGTGATAGCGTATGTGATGAGGTAATGCAAGTGTTTGGATGGTGGAATGGATCAGGCACAGAGTAGACTGTTATTTCACTGATTGTCACTTCACTCGCGATGTATGTTTCAAGATGGCGGGCAAGATGGCGACCGAGCGGTCGGCCAAGCAAGTGCCAGCACAGGAACGAAGTTGTGAAACAAGATGGCGGTGACTTAAAAACTATTGCACAACAGTTTGAGAACACATTTTTGTACGAATTTTAGGCATGGAACGATTATTAAAACACAATTTAACACTAACAATACATATTAGAAAAACTTAGGAACAGAATAAGCGTAACTGAATACTGGAAGCTCAGTTATATCTGAGAAAACGTGGAGCGTAACGCAGTGACACTAACGTGATTAATGGCGGACGTGTGACTATGTGAAAGGTTCTGAATATTGCTGAAAAATATTAAAATTAATAAATTATCACTTCTTATTTACAAACATTATAACTGATGAAAAATGTTCAAGGATAATTCTCCCAATTATACGAAACATACATACGAAATACGTAGAACCAAATTTCCCTTTACGCATTTGTTTGGCATGGTTAAATGGTTTAAACATACGGAACAAATAAATGAAGTAATAGTGATTAAAAGATGTATAAAAGTACTTGAATATTAAAAGAAATCGGATAAGCCGAAGAAAATATGGCCTAACTAAATAAATTTATTACTGAAATGCGGCCATGTTCAAAACCGATAAATAAACGAGTCTGTACTACGTCTTACGTCTTTTGATGTAGAAGAAGCGTCAAATTGATGTCAGGATAGAACACTGGAGACGAGCGTGCATGTTTCGATGTAAGATTGTAGAGAAAGCTCGAGAGGTATGTCAGGACATAGTAGGGTGGTTGATCCTCTATACCTACACCTTCGGGGAAACGACGTGATGCTTAGTTAGTTAGTAAGAAACGTGTAGAGAAAAAAATACACAAAAATGTTTGAATTCATAAAAATGACTTGAAATGGGTTGGAAATGTATTTTGATAAGAACAAGTAAGTTAAAAACATAAAAAAACTATTTTTCAGTTATAAAATTTGACATAAAAAAGTTTAAAACAAATATTAATTTGATGACTTATACGAATGAACAATCAGTTTTCTAGAAGATATTCTATTTTATGGTAATGACATGTTTCGCCCTCCTAAGGCATTATCAAATGTGTACATTTGATAATGCCTTAGAAGGGCGAAACATGTCATTCCCATTAAAATATAATAAAACTTCTAGAAAACTGACGTTTTCATTCGTATTAATTATTTAATATGGAGTTTTACATCATTATTCAAGAAACAATAAATAATAAGATGACTGTTAAATAAATGAACAAGTAGTTGTCAAAGTAATAAAAAGTTAAAATTGATAAAAATTACAGAGACAGATTATGTTCAGCTGATGACAATGCCCTTTGATGAGTTATTCTCTCTACTATTCAATTAATTTTCATATTTAATGTCATAAACATTTCCAAGGAGAACTTTGGAGATTCACGTATGAAGATTCCTCGCAGAGAATGCGTTCGCAAGTCTGAGAGATAATGCGATATTAATTAATACTTGCTCAAACTTCAGACGGACGAATAATATAAATCACTGCATATTGCTAGCAGACCGTAAAATCGACATTGAAACTTGTATACTCTCACGAATCTAGAAATTCTTAGTTTGATTAGGCATTTAATAATCTTTAACAATTAATATGCAAGAACAAGTATGTTTTATCAAAGTATTTTTGTGTTTATACAACTGACATATTTCGCCTTGCAAAGGGATTATCGTTAATGCCATAGCATGTCATTTCCATAAAATATAATAAAACTTCTAGAAAACTCACTTTTCATTACTGGTAATGCCTAAACAAGACGATACATGTCGCTCCAAGCTGCAATAAAACTTCTAGAAGCAGTTGTTTTTATTAATATAAATGATTTAATTTATACTTTTACTTATATAAAATAACACTATGTTAATAGCTCTAATAATGTTTAAAAGAATATTTATGTCAGAAATAGTGGGGTAGCAAAAATGAGAAACTTATCATTATACTCCTATATTAATTTGAATAAATAAATACAAACAAAATACAAAGAGCTTAATATCATTGTTTAAGAAGAACAAAATCACAATCTTTAAAATTGAATAATTATTCAATATTATTTTTTTATTTTTTATTATTCTAAAAAATCTCTCGAACAGTTATTATAGTATAGAAAATATACGAGTGGCTCACTATGTATATTTTCAACAGTTAATGACAGAAAAATCGCACACGTGTCACATGAATTAAGGTTTCAAAAATATTGTTTAGTTTCATCAATTCTCTTACAAAAGATTAAGAGACATCGCGAAATTGGCAAAAAAAAAACGAAAAATCATGGCTCCATAAATGCATATGTATCATGCCTAAATGGTATGATACATTTTTGTATCATGCCTCTATGGACGAACTGTATGAAGACGCTGATGATTCGGATTAAATTTTTATTGTTCAATATCGGAAGAACTTGATATGGCGGTAAAAGAGTCAAAATTAATACATCATTAATAATAAAAAAACACTTATGCAGCTGGCAGTCATAGTATCAGTGATCTTATTAATCCACGGTAAAAAAGCATTGTTTTATTTTGCCGAATAAATATTGTTAAACCCAAATATTTTGCATTAATTAAAAAATAGTTTACGGGAGCCACGTAACGGCAAGAGACGCCAAAATGTTTTATTATAAAAATTCAACAAAAGTTAAGAAAAATATAAACGGTTCAGACGTTTCTTTTATGCATACAGCTATAACAGCACAATAGCTTTTCTTTTATGTAAAAAGCTATTTAGAATTTTTAATACGTTTGTTTGTTTATGCTTATGGCTTTACGTGATGGCAAAAAAACACTCCATACAATGGTGGATACATATTTGTAATTTTGTTGTATAATAACAATAAAATAAGTTCGCAACCCATCACACCGCGTCTCCCACGGAGCGAAACGAGAAGGATGGAGTGCCGCATCAGTAAAAGTGTGACAGTCCATTCTTTCTGCCTACCCTTTTGGGGAGTCGGCGTGATGGTTAGTTAGTTAGTTAGTTATAAAATAAGTTAAAAATAATGTCTGATTATATATCTTTAAAATACATACATCATATCATGGTTATTTATTTTGTTTCTTCTATGTTCGCCATAAGTTTATGTTGTAGATGTTTAAAGTTTTTTTTATATACTTTGTCGTCAACACTCACATTTATTAAAAAATAAAAAAAAATAAAATATCAAACATGTTTCGGACTAATATTTAAAATACTATATAAATATTTAAAATATAATAAAATTGTTTACAAATATGATCAGTTTTTACAGATGTTATAATGGTTTATTTTGTAACGTTTATGCTTTTGTATTGTTTCATAATTTTCAACTTTCATTTAATAAATATAATGGCGTTGAAATTTTGCATGCAATACAAATATAACTTTGAACAATCTCGAAATTTTAGAAATTAAAAAAGCAATTCAAAATAAAGAAAATATTAAGAGTAATCAAATAAATTTAACGTCAAGTCCAATCTTTGATTTATTTCCTTTGTTGTAAGTCAATACCTGAACCCCAATAAGAACTTAAAATTATTATTTAAATTTTAAAATTTATTTTGTTCCAAAATAAATTATTATATTACAACATCTGTTAAAACTGACCATATTTGTAAACAATTTTATAATATTTTAAATATTAATTTAATATCACTGATGAAGGGCTGGTTAGTCCGAAACATGTTTGATATTTAATTATTATTTTTTTAATAAATGTGAGTGTTGTATACAAAGTATATAAAAAAGAAACATTTATTTTGTTATTTCTATTAGGTTTTCTTATAAATAAATGTCGAATAAAAATTTCATTTTAAGAAGCCAAATAATTTATGTATAATCGTCATTGTTTTAATAATGAATCTTGATCTATACGCTTCAAGCTTAAAGCTCAGATATCAATGTCTCCAAGATAACAAACTAAAATTGCATATAGAGACTCGGGAGATGGATATTTTCTCCTTTATTAAACGGGATTGCGTAACTTGTTTGTGCGAGAGACAGCCGAAGCTCCTTAGTACCGTTTCGTTGATTGATAACTTTCCTCAATATATGTAGAAGTACATTGCACCTCCGCGGGAGTTCTTTGTGGTAGTTTGCATGAATTACCAGCATTACTGACAGACACGTAAATATATGAACAAAGCACGGATAACCACAGTTTCTTGAAGCATACAAAATAAAGTCGTACAATGAACTTGTAAAACTTATTTTTTTACAACATTTTGAATGTATACAAATACTTGTAGACGAATACTGGATTTTACCCATTGCGGGTTATCATTTTAAGGATTAATTGTATTTCAATAGAGACGAAGATGCAAATTGGAAACAGAATATGGTGGTCGAGGCGTTTACAGGACTTATGACCTGTCATTGGTTGGGTTAAGTGCACGTTTTATGTTATACTTATTTTTTTGTTGAAGTTACTGATCGCTGTTAAAGCTTGTAAATCGTCGGGAAGATACTTGATAAACATTCCGTCTTTTATCTATCATTCCTCAAATTGTCTCCACTTTACCAATATTTGTCCGAAATAATTTTATGCTAGGCTATAAGTTTTGAATTTTATATTAAAGTATATTTCAATTACGATGGTTTGTTCTGTTTTATGAGATTGGGACATAAAGTGAAAAATAAATTAAATTAATTGTGGCCTGAAGTCCTTTTTGTTTTTGTTGGAATGTTGCATTCCATAATTAACATATGTTCTGCATGTGCGGGGGACGAGCCTAAAGATTGCGAAAGCCAAGCTGACGAAAGGGCGTCGCTGCGTTCTATAACAGCTTAGGATATGCGGTGGGTAACCTTCTATGTTAGAATTTGTTTTCGAGGAGTACGGCACTTAGCCGAATACAAATGGAGTCAATTGAAAATTCTTTTTCTTGTGTTTTTTGTACCACCAGAATATAGGGACGAGCCGAAACCAGTCGGAACCAAAAAATCAAGCGGAATAAAACAAAATACTTATTTTGATTTTCGAAAATAAAATAATATTTAATTTTCATTATTTATATTTAAATATAATTGGGGTTATTAATTAAGACTTACGTTTTTGGGGGCTGCTTCTTCTGGACCGCGTCACGTTTTTTACTCTGTAAATGTAAATATCAATTCTGAATTAATTTTTTTAAAGAAAATTACATATGTCATATAATTAAAACCCTAATTTGAAATTTTTAAAGATTCTAAAATGACAATAATTAGATTTATTTAGAGTGAAGCACCTTCGAAACATGTCGAGAAAAATACACACAAGAGTAAAAAAGCAGTGTTTAGGTTTTTATATCGATCTAAAGTAAATAAAAAAAACATTTAAATTGATGTCAAATGTTTAATTTCAGAGACGAGTTTTTTTTACTACAATTAGCAGTCTTATATTTATTTAGTTGACTGTGCAAATAGAACTAACCAATAGCGCTACCCCTGTTAGGGCAATCCGTCTTGGCCGTCAATTAAATTTGCCGACGGGGTGCAAGGCATATTAACCCTCTAACCCTTAGATTCTCTAACAGTGGCGAGACGTAAACTTTAGTTAAAATGAGCCAATATAAAGGAGTAAACATTCGCTGTTTGATATTTTAAAATATAAAAAATGAATTCCTTTGTGTTACCCTCTCCAATTAGTTTTAGACGACGGAATTGTATCTCAGCAGTAAGTTTTTTGATCAAGTGAAAATCACTATTTAATACTTAAATATTATTTTAGTAAACAATTCTCATTGAAACCTTAAAAAGGAAAATCATTACAAATTCAAACGATTTAGATCCACTTCATTGATATTACATTTCATGGGTCACCAACGGATTTTTCATAATTTTTTTTTATCAGGAGAAATTAAGATATATGAATGTTTATTTTTAAACACACAAACGAAAGATAATGATTTATTTTTTGATTTCTTGTTTCTTTGAACATTTTCACTTGGATCATTTATTGAATACACAATCTTATGTAATCTTTATTAAATTGTTCCCTTCTATTTATGTATCACAAACTAATTGGTAAAGACCATAGATAGAAGAAGAAGAAGAAGAAGAAGAAGAGGAAGAAGAGGAAGAGGAAGAGGAAGAGGAAGAAGAAGAAGAACAATAATAATAATAATAATAATAATAATAATAATAATAATAATAATAATAATAATAATAATAATAATAATAATAATAATAATAATAATAATAAAAATAAAAAAAATAATAATAATAAGAAGAAGAATAAGAAGATTAAGATCTGGGACCAATGGTCAAGCTAGGCGGAGACAACCATGAAGCCGAGATCGAACGTAGGCGGAGTGTTGCATGGGCCGCTTTCGTTAAACTGTCCTATATCCATAAGTCAAATAGATTCGCGAACCACCTGAAGAAAAATATGTTTGACATATGCATCCTCCCAGTACTGACATACGGGCTAGAAACAGAAACGTTCACAAAAGAACAAAACAGAAACTCCATGTGACCCAACGGGCAATGAAGAGGAGAATGTTAAACATCAGCCTGCGAGACAGGAAGCGAAATGAATGGATCAGAGAAAGGTCAAAGTAGCAGACGTAGCGTGTAAAGTAGCTTCATTGAAGTGGAATTGGGTCGACCATGTATCAAGAACAACGGATGATCGGTGGGCAAGAAGCTCTCTGGGGTGGCAACCGAAATTCGGCCATAGAAATCCTGGCAGACCACAAGCCAAATGGTCTGATGACATAAGAAGAGTGACAGTAGGTCAATGGCACAGAGCGGCGAGAGATAGAGAGTTATGGAGGTCGGGAAGAAAGGCCCATGTTCAGCACTGGACTACTAAAGGCTGATGAGGATGATGATGATGATTCTAAAGTTAAATTAAGATTTAATGAAGTTATCGCATCGCATTAGCCTTGCTTTGTACTATAAATGAAATGAAAAAACCCACTAAAACTTTGGGATCTTTCAATGTTCTTGAACATTTCATTTCAAAGTTGATTATTTTTAAAAATAGTACCAAATATTAGTAAACGAAGTTTTTAAAAGTTTCTATAAGAATTTAGTAAGATGTGTTGGTGTATTTTTTTTGTATATAGTCTTATCAGTGTTAATTTGCAAAAAAAGTCCACTGGCTACGCTAGGGTCTCAGCGTCACAAAAGTGAAAGTACTCATTATCCATGGCGCGCACTCGTATCTGTTCGTACTATGAATTTTCTTTTGTAGAGAAGGACGTAAAAGTGTAGTAAAGACGACACGTACGTTTACGTTGGGTACTTATTGGCTCCTCTTTTATGACGAAGTAATCTTTATTGAGATCCACCATCAAAGCGTACTGAACTGAACACAATGACTTATTTATTTTAAGGAGCGATAAATGATACATTCGATTTAATGTAAACAGTGCAAATATTAAGAATTGGTAGCTACTATGATTGCTGAAACGAAATATGAAATCCAGACAATGCTTAACCTATTTCACGTAGCGTCCAAACATACCATATAATAAGGTTCCTTACTATTGCTAACATCAAATGCATGACGATGGCTAGGTAACACCGATGGTGTAATCTGTGAATGTTGGAATTGACGATAGTGACGTAATTGAAATACCTGGTGATCAAGATGGCAAGCCGCAGCGATCTATCTATATGGCAAAGCGACACAGCAAGCACACAATACTGCATCACTATCAGGTTGTCTGAGGGAAACAATTTGGAAAATTAAACACACGACCATCAAGGGTAAAATGAGGATATACAATATGCGTCTGATCTATCCTGACATAGAAAATAAGGCAAATCCAGGATAAATCCAGCAAATCAAATAATCCAGGCAAAAGATTTCGTGATATAAAAATAATACAGAAATTCAAAGATTTGAGAGGTTGAAATCATTTTCAGAGGGGGTGCCAAAGAAGAAATTACTAGAACGAGCATGCCTCCTGTATGCCAGAAAACAGGATCCCAAAGATAGTCTATGACAGTATACCAGAGGGTTATCGAACACCGAAAAGATAGCGAGATAGTTGGCAGTCCACATCTTAGGAGACAAAATGACTTCTCATATTTCTACGAAAAGTGTCAATAATCCGATAAAGTATTGATATAAAATATTTGTATAAATGCAAACACACCAACATAAAAATATATTTTTTGAATATACTTATAATTATTATTCGAGGAAATTTTTTTGTTTGTTTTTCATTTAAATATGTATTGATAAATATTTATTTATTTCTTTGATAATGTATATTATAAACATATAATTTGTAATAAAAATAAAAATGTTAAGATATATACAAAAATATAAAAATAATACATACTCGTACATAAACACCATATTTACGAGGGCACAAGGTGTTTTCTATGACCGAACGTATATATCGGAATATCGTACTTAAGAGACCTGCATATCGTACCTAAATATTTTATTTATTACACAATAATTTGACACACCAAATATATTTTTTAGACGATTGTACGGTGATTTTGTTCGCAAAAGCAACAAGAATATTCATTTCATTTAATTAACTAAACACGTGTGTACAAAATAATAATAATGAAAATAAATTAAGATTACCTTGATCGCTAATAATTAATTATTTTAACATCAAACTGGAGAAAATCACAAAAGCCACCTACGCACAACATGCTAAACTTCAATTGCAAAATTTGTAGGTAAAACAGTTTTCTATTAAACCCACGTGGTTTCCAATATACGAGTATGAAGAAAAATTAAAAACGCTCGTGTATATATTACTCAATATAAAAATATTAAGAGTTACTTCGGTGGATATTAGAATCCATATTAAATTCAATGTCACATTCAAACATATAGCTCATAGCTCTCCATGGAACGCCAAACGGACAAGGAAGACCCCCGAAACGGTGGAGAGAAAGCTGGAGTTCAGCATCTCAAGAGGACCCGCCTGAAATAACAGACTCCTGAGTCTACCAAAAGGGAAGAAGAAGAAGAAGATTCAAACATATAATAATAATACAAAACAAAAGATTTACTAGGAAATTATTCAAACAAAATAACATTTTATTTGTAACTTTATCAATTTATAATATAATAAATTTTCAGGATCAGTATGTACAATATACGTTGTCGAAATACAGAAAAAGTGAAATTAGTTTTTTAAATAATTTTTATTCCTAGTCTTTTCCTATTTACTTAAGGTTGGGTCGATTCGATTTTTGAGAGATTTTTTTTCTAGTAGGATTCGATCTCTTTTGAGATTTTTTTTATAAAAACATTTGCTTATTATTATTAAATAAATATTCCTTAGTTACTAATATTTTGAAAATGTGTTTCGCACGATAAAATTTCGAAAGATATTTGTAGAATTGAATATGGTTGATTCAGGATAAGCCAATAGGAATGCTTCTGCACCCTTAAAAAAATGGAACAATTTTATACAGCGAGGGTAGATATAAACATTCTTTTGTCGCCAGAGAACATAGTGTAAAAATAAAGTGGAATTTATTATTTGTACTCGGAAAACTGAAGCTGATAAGCCGAAGGAAAATGAAAATAGCTCCATAAATACAATATATTTCAAAGTATAGCGGAGAGAAACAATTATTTAAAGTGGTCTTTCAATACAACTATGAATTGGCTGCAAACGGAAGAAATGAATAGGAAGTAACCTTGAACGAAAATGTTCATTAATCACAGCCCAAAAATACGAAACGATATCGAAAATATTTTGAGTGTAAATCGAACCTTTAATTTTAATGGCATATTTTTTTAAAATTTACGAAGAAAGTATTTTATTTTGTTTCACAATATTAATACTTTTGACTAAAATGAATGAGTCACACATTTAATGGCATATTTTTTTTTTTTAATTACAAAGAAAGTATTTTTTTTTGTTTCACCATTTTAAGTTGTAGATGAATCAATGACTTCAAATATAACTAAAAACTAACTAACTTACCATCACGCCGTCTCCCCGGAGGGGTAGGCATAAAGAATGGAACGCCACACTGTTCTGTCCTGACATACGCCTCTCGATTCCTCTACATTCATACATCTTGTCATGCACGCACGTCGATTTTTCCGACTCCTCACGTGACCGACATTCAATATTTGATTGATTTGATCGTGCCACGTTTTTCCTCGGCCTTCCTCTATTTCTAGCTCCGTTCACGCCGTTTACATATACCTTCTTTACCATTCTGTCTTCACTCATTCTTTCCATGTGTCCAAACCATCTTAATGACCCTTTCCTTATTTTGTTCATAACACTTTCATTCGCACCACATTCACTTCTTATACTTGCATTTGTCACTCTATCATATACAGATTTGCCACACATTCGTCTTAGAAATCTCATTTCTACTGCATTTATTCTACTTTCATCCTTCTTTTGCCAGTTCCATGCTTCACTTCCATACATAAGGGTCAGCACAAGAACACCATTGTGCACTGCCATCTTAGCTTTTTTGGATAGGCTTTTGTTTGCGATGACAACTTTAAGTGCACCATTTATTCTGTTGCCTGCCCCAACCCTTCTTTCAATATCCTTCTCCACCCTC
This sequence comes from Lepidostoma basale, assembly GCA_022606425.2. Taxonomy (NCBI): domain Eukaryota; kingdom Metazoa; phylum Arthropoda; class Insecta; order Trichoptera; family Lepidostomatidae; genus Lepidostoma; species Lepidostoma basale. The sequence goes on from JAHDVF020000067.1 coordinate 594,129, forward strand.
CCATCTTTTGTAAACATACTTCCTAAATAAACAAATTCATCCACTTGTTCCAGATTTTCACCGTTTACACTAATGTTGCACACTGTCATGCTTCCTTCTTTTTCGAAAATCATTACCTTAGTCTTATTCACATTCATCATCAAATCGTATCGCTTGCATACCTCATACATCCTAGACACCAGGGCTTGCAGTTCGTGTAGGACTTCAAATATATTAAAATTAAAACACCGAAAAATACTGATAATCATCTGAAACATGTCTGTAAAGAGTGTAATTAAGAATGAAAATGCAATGATTTAAAAAAAAGTTATTCATATTAAATAGGATTATGGTTTATTATGAAATTGCTTCATTTTAAAAGATTAATATGAAAAAAAAAAAAAGATTTTAAAGATATTTTATTTAATTTTATGAAAATGACACGTTTTGCCATGCTAAGGCATTTAAATATTCCATAAAGATGATTTTTTATGAGCAAGACTGTTGTTTATACTTTTAAGTTTATTTTACTCGACATGATTTGAAGGCTTACACCAACATCATCGGGAGAACGATATATACTAACCAAAATGCACTCATCTTGGAATAATTTTGGGTAGTTTATATCGTTCTCCCGATGATGAAGGTGTAAGACTTCGAAACATGTCGTGAAAAATAAAATTAAATGTGGAAATAACAGTGTTTGAATTTATAAAATATTTTTTCTATATACGCCGTACTTTGTGTTGTTATGATGGTTTATTTCTATTTTTCTGTTTTATACACTTTGTATATCTCGTACAACACTGATTTAAAAAAAAAAAATATATAGACATGTTTCGGACAAACAGTTCTTCTTCAGTAAAGATACATATTTATAAAAATATTATAAAATTGTTGTTGCGTCATGATCCGACAGATGTTATAAAGATTTATTTTGGAACATTTCCAAAATAAATCTTCTTAACATCTGTCAGATCATGTAAACAAGAACAATTTTTATAAATATGTATCTTTACTGAAGAAGGACTGTTTGTCCAAAACATGTTTATATAATTATATTTTTTTAATATCCGTGTTTTATAGACACAGTGTATAAAAAAGAAAAAAAAATATATAAAATAACTCGTCATTTTAATATTTGGTAATTTTTAGGAAGGTGAAATATGAGATCTCCATTAAATAAAATAAAACTTCTAGAAAACAGACGTTTATATTCGTATTATTGTATATTAAGTTTTAAATATGGTTAGTTAAATTTTAAACTGTTTGAGATATAAAATCTACAGGTAAGAATTTCATTATAGAGCCATCTTCACCGGGTTCCGTCTAGTGAGAATATTGACCGAATCGCTTTCTTCTCTGTTATTATTATTATGATTGTTGTTAAGATAATCCATTGTCGTGGCTGAAACACAATGGTATTTCTACGGTATTAAATTTTAAATTTTATACACTCTTATTTTTGCGTATCACAATTTATGTTTAAAAGTTTTGTTGCGACAGCTGATTTGCCAACTTATTTTGGCATCAACAGTTGTTAGATGCAACCAAATTATTTGTCGTTTGTTATTCTGTCTTTTGAATAAAGAATCTCGTACATTATTTTACGTTTGAAAAAAAGTTTTGCAAAAATAAATTAAATAAAAATAAACAGCATTAGTGAACAATATTTTAGTAACACCCTGTGATGCCAACATAGGTGTCCGAAACAGCTGTTGCGACAAACTCACAAAATTAAATTATCGTTTCTAATTTAAACATTTAATATTATAACTGTTTTAAATAAATCTTTACACATCAAGGAAAAATTAAAAAAAAAAAATTCTAAAGGAAATATGTTGAGAACAACGTAAATGGGAAATTCAGTGTGATTATTGCCATGTTTTCGTGTAGTATTAAAACTAACTAACTAACTAACCATCACGCCGTCTCCCCGAAGGGGTAGGCAGAAATAATGGACTGCCACACTTTTCTTTCCTGACATATTTCTCTCGCTTCCTCAACATTCGTACATCGTGTCATGCACGCGCGTTGATTTCTCAGACTCCTCACATGGCCCACATTCAATATTTGATTTATTTGATCATGCCACGTTTTCCTCGGTCTTTCTCTATTTCTGGTTCCATTTACATCATTAACATATAAATTTTTTACCATTCTTCCTTCATTCATTCTTTTCATATGTCCAAACCATGTTAATGATCGTTTCATTATTTTGTTCATGACACCATCATTCGCACCGCATTCACTTCTTATATTTTCATTCGACACTCTATCATACACAGAGTATCCACACATTCGTCTAAGAGATCTCATTTCTACTGCATTTAATCTACTTTCATCCTTCTTTTGCCAGTTTCATGCTTCGCTTCCATACATAAGGGTCGGTAGAAGGACACCATTGTGCACTGCCATTCTAGCTTTTTTGGATAGGTTTTTGTTTGCGTTGACAACTTTAAGTGCACCATTCACTATATACCATTCACGTATAGTATTATAAAAGGATAAATCGCACACTCAATTGGATTTGATTCCATCATATCAATCACAGTAAATCACGCATTAAAGGATTAAATAATGTTATTTTTATCACGGGTATGGACACATTAAAATATTAACCGATATCCACTAAAATGTACTCATACGTAATGAAATAAAATGGCGATAAATCTTTACGTCTAGCCTATAAAACGTATTATGGAAACCGCTCCCAGCCACCCACATGATATACGAGGTTATTTTTAAAATGGCCGATTTGTGATTCAGCATTTCTGATGGTCGAAACCTTCATGTAATACAAATTAGATGGTTTTAAAATGAGATAGATATGGGTAAACCTCTGATCGCTGCAAATATCGAGTATTCAATTGTGTAAAGAGTTTTTAAAAGATTGTCACAAAGTTGAAATGCAATCATATAAGTTAATAGGCAGATTCATATCCTCAAGGGTTTGCATAAAGAGATTAATTTTTATGAGTTTGAAATATTTTTTGCCTAAATAACACTTCAAAAACATACATTTATAAATAATCAAAATTCACGTATTCAAAAAAATAAATATAGGTTCTAATGCAGTCTGTAAGGGGAGTTTATGTTTTTTTCATAACAATTATAGCGTTTATTAATTATTTTTAAGGATTAATTATATCTCAATAGAGACGAAGATGCAAATTGTTTTTTTTTGGTTTACAGGACTTATGACCTCTCATTAGTTGGGTTAAGCCATCGCTTTATGTTAACAACATTCCCCTTTCCGCCCTTCTTACGACCACCACGTCTCACAAATTTTTGAAAGATGTACATATGCTACTATGTTGAGAAACACTTCACATTTTTTAGTTCAATCTACACTAGCTAAGATAAGGTGTAAGCATAAAGCAGAAAATCTTTATTAATGCAATGTAACAATTATCATACATTGCTAGACAACGCTTGGAGATGGCTCTCCAATTTTTATACAACATTTTGATAAAAACCTTCAAAAAATATATTATTTTTATATACATTATGTTGTGAATTCACATTTGAATAACTTTTGAAAAACATTGTATTTTCAACACAATTTTACGCTTTTCAAAAACAATGTTTCAAACCGTACATGTCCTGCCCAAGTGTAGATTTATATAAAGACTGGTGTTTACAGTACAAACTTTTTTGTGAAAAGTGCAAAAAAGTTTTGTACAAATACAATGCTTTTGAAAAGTTATTCAAATTTAAATAATTTCAAATTAATAAATATGTAATTCAAAATTATCGCTTTGAATATTAACTATGGAATTTTACTTATACGTGATCAATTATTATAAAATTTAACAATTTTAAATGATTTTTATTATTGGTCAATTTCCTTAAATATGAGTTATTAATCAGCATTTAATAGGATTGAATTTGAATTAAATTCAGAAATAAGAGCAAATGAATATTTAAATTTGGAATAGTCTAGTTTAAATTTGGTATATTTTAACATTCTTTTTATAATAGAAGGGACGAGGTTTATATGAGAGGAATGAAATTTTCATATGTGAGTATGCGGAACATGGACTAAAAAAATAAACCCGTAATATTGCATGTGGGTCAGGATATTACACCAAATCGATTAAACCAAAACATTCGTGTTTATAGCTTTACGAGCTTATAAAATATTTGTGAAGTATTTTATATTATTTTTTTATTTATTTATTTGTACCGGTGATCACGCATTAAATCCTAGAAAAATGCGGATATAATCTAAAAGGTGAGATATTCGAGTATTTACGATGAAACTTCTTTAATTACGACAAACGGATAGTTGTTTCTATCATTATACGATAATGCAATCATGTATTCTTTCTTGAACAATGATGAAAAACTTCATATTAAATAATTAATACAAATAAAAACGTCTGTTTTCTAGAAGTTTAATTATATTTTTTGCAAATGGCATGTTTTGCTTAGCTAAGAGATATTATCTTTTAATTTTTTTTATTAAAAAAGACTAATACCAAAGATTTATATCAATGATATTAGAATTTATTTTACAATTTTCAATGTGAGCAGAAAATAGCTCATTATTATGAAGAACGAATCTGGTCGTGTCCAGGCTCGAACCCATGTCCCCTGGATCAGGAGCCAAGCGTTCTATCCCCTAGACCACCACCCGATTATTAAATATTTGATAATGCTTTATCTAGGCAAAACATGTCATTAATAAAATATAAGTCATTTAGAAAACAGACGTTTTCATTCGTATTAATTGTAAAGTAATTGTGTGATAATCAATAAGCATAAATATTATATTGTACATTAATGTACATTGATTAATTTGTTTTTGATGCTTTAGTAAATATTGAGAGATAAGTAGTCAAAACTTTTATAGTGAATGAGACAGTTTAAATTAAAGAGTTAAACTAAAAAAAAGTATATCACTATAACGTATTTAATACGCTTCCCACGATGAATCAAGATGAAAAAAAATCCCGTTATAACCGTAAAAACGGAGAGTGTTTTCGTCAAATGTGGAGTGGTTTACTTACGCGGCTGTTGAGCGAAGTACGCGGGCGGCGGGGGCTTGTGGTCGGGCAGGTGCTCCATGAAGGGGGGCGTCCCGGGCGGGGGCAGCAGCTCCTGGGCGTAGTGCGGAGCCATCATGGCCACCGGGGGATCAATAACACCAAAGAAATAACCAGTAACTCACCAGTCCATCGATCTCCGGGTCGTCGACCAGGAAGGGCTTCCTGTCTCGCTGCTGGTGCTGCACGAAGGCGCGCAGGTCAGCTGCCGCCAGTGGCCTGCTCGCAGCGCTCCAGCAGCAATGCCAGCAGCGGGAACAGTGGGTGTCTGATGGAGACAAGGTTTTTGGCGTTCAAGTCTTGACGTGGATACCAGAACAGGATAGAGAAAAATTGAGATTTTTTTTAAGAGACCTACATCCTACTGTGGAGAGACGGCTAAAGAAGAAGATGAAGAAGAAGTAATATTATTAGCATTAATTAACACATCAGTTTTCTTCAATTAATGAAGTTGCACCATCTAAAAGAACATAATGTGTTAAATTATTTTTATTTGTTATTTTATTTTATATCATTTTATTTTGTATAATTTGTTTAAGATTTATTTTGTAGACGTTGGACGATCAAAGTGTGCGCGGGAGATGCCTATTGGTGGCGATGAGGTTCGCAACCCATCACACCGCGTCTCTCGCGGGGGCGAAAAGAGAAGGATGGAGTGCCGTATCGATTAAAGTGTGGCAGTCCATCCTTTCTGCCTACCCTTTCGGGGAGACGGCGTGATGGTTAGTTAGTTAGTTAGTTACATTAATGTTGTCGATAAGAGTATTCCATTATTTACATTAAATCTTCTTCACGATATTCATTTATTTTTATTTAATTATTAGGTAATATAATCAACTCAACTCAAGTAACTCCCGAATATGGCAAAATCGGTTTGGCGAAACAGCTATCGCGACATTTTATTATAAAATAAAAAAATAAGTTATGGATAATTAAGGATGCTTCAACAGTTAACAGAGTACAACATTTTTCATTTCTATTAAAACAAGAATCACATTCAAACAAGTTCACTCGTTAATAATAATTATAAAAAAAAACACTGATTCCAAAAGCTGTAATAACAGATATAAAAATCAAAATACATAATCTGTAAATTCTACTTTAACAGAAAAATCTTCTTATAACATTGCAACGAAATGTTAAATATTTCAAATAAAAGTCTCGGAAAATTGTCCGTATTTCCGCTTTTCAGAAATATTTATTAATATAAAGCCAAGAAGTCCGGAAGAGCTTCAAGAGAGGTGACAGAATTCTAAGAATCATAAATTTAAAAATCTGTCAGCTTCCGCAATTTCAAAGTAAAAAAGATACCTAATGGTTTTAAAAAGCACAGATTAGTCGCACCATCATAACGTAATTAGAATGAATCTAAAGGAAGAAGAAAAATCTTTAAGGAATATAGAAGAATATTTACTACCAGCTTGTGCTTAGGTTTGCTAAAGGATAATTTTTAAAGAATTGTCTTTGAATGTATAAAAATATTCTACCTATATATAAGTTAATAAGCGTATCTAAATAAAATCAGACGTTTATCAAACTTTGAAATAAAAAAATAAAAGTATAATGCATTTGGAAGAAATGCAACTTTTATGAAAACTGATTAAATCATTTTGATATTAAGTGTATTTCAATAGTATAAGTTGAATTTTAGTCTTGTAATAGTTTACAGTGATATATATTTCATTCAAATAATTCACAATCGTTCAATATTCCCGCAAATCCGCAAATGTATTCATATTGAATTAATATTATAATTGAATAGGATAATATTTACTTAAGTGTGGAAATGCAACTGATCCAACGGCATCAGATTATATTAAACGTAATCTTTCTTTACTTTGGTTGTTCGTTGAATAGTGAAGCAATTACTAAAAAATAAAACTCTGAACAATTCACAATTAGATCACAATAATAAGTTCACGTATTCAGTCTTGGTGTAGAGATCTTGGGAAGGAAAAAGGGACCTCAAGGGCCTCTATCGCATGCCTGATGCCTAATATCATCCGAAGTGAGGCATGCTGCCTTAACCTCGTCCTGCAGGGCTCCTCTCCAGGTGGCTCTAGGTCTGCCTCGCTTCCTTTTTCCCCCCCTAGGGGACCAGTCTAGTGCACCCTGAGTGATGCAGGCTGGGTTTCGTCTCAGAGTGTGACCGACCCACTGCCATTTGCGTCTAGCGACTTGTTTTCTAATTGGCTATTCGTCCAGAGAACGGCATTTGACACTGCTTGGGGCCAAGAGATCTTGAATATTGAGCGAAGGCACCTATTTATAACCACCTGGAGTTTTCCAAAAATGTCAGCGGTAGATTTCCAAGTCTTAAATCCATCATAAATAAATCCATATACAGCAGTACGCTTTTAACGCTACTGCTGAATATTTGGAGCTTGAGCTTTCTCGAAATGATACTGGAACGCCATACGGAGCGAAGCATAGCAAAAGCTCCCCTTGCCTTGTTGAGTCTGCTGGCTACATCTTCCTCTGTACCTCCCGAGCCTGCTATCATACTACTAAGGTAGCAAGAACTGGTCGTGGTCACAAGGGTGACACCATGGAGCAAGATGGGGTGGAGTCATTTGTGGAAACTCGTAGGTCTACTGTCTTGGACATGTTAATTTTGAGACCTACTTTTGCTGCTTCCTCGTGAAGTCCGGTTTTACTTTCACAAATTATCTTGTTTTAATAAATGTTTCATGCATTGAGAGACTTCTTCGGCTTCTTCCTCTTGGTGTAGGTCGTATGACCCGTTTGTGGGAGTAGACAGTCCTAGAATAATGACGTCCAGCTGCCATTCCATTTCGGCGATCTTTTTGGTAATTTTCTGCTGCTAGGGTTTTCAGTTTTAGTAATTTTTGCAAGTTTCACATCTTGATCCTTTGCAAACACTCATGCAAGATTAAAATGAAACGAGATTAAAATGAAACGAGATTAAATGCAATGGAAATAAGATCGCTTTGACGAATACATGACAAATTTTCAGCCGATAGCATGTAACATTTCAATAAATACATAGTTTTGAACGACGGAAAGGCCTGGAGAATACTGGCGAGAGACCGAGAGAGATGGCGTGGGGGTGGAGAGGCTTACGTCCAGCAGTGGATGGTGACAATGTGACGAAGAGAATGAACGACAGATCACATCGTTGTGAATAATAATGATAAAGAATAAAGGAACATAAAAATAACGAATGCAGAAAGTATACGTAAATGATGCTAATAGAGCTCGAAACCGAGGAAGATTGGTGAAAAGTTTGGACGAAATTTCAATTAATTTTCGTATATCGCCATGTTATAAAAAATTGACGTGCATGTACTCTTATTGATGCTGTAGAAATCTTAAAAAGCAGAACCTAACCTAACCCTTTGGGGAAACACCGTGAGTCAAAAAAGTATTTAAGCAAGAAAACATTTATTTACTGTTTCTGAACTATTGAACTATGATTTAAAATTTTCATATGAAGCACTCACTATGTGGTTAGACATTTTAAACGTATATAAATTATAAAATAATAAAAGCATTTGTATTTAACCACGGTTATTTATTACAATTAATGCCAACTAGTTTCGCTTGGACCAAGCTTCATCTGGGCAATATCATAATTATACAAAAACACAAAATTAACATGTGCATATAATAATAAACTGTCGTGAAGTCAAAGAAGAGTGAAGCTTGGGCCCAAACGAAAATCGTTAGCACCAATTATAATAACTATACCGTGGTTAAATGATTTAAAATTCGATATAAAATAATTAATACGAATGAAAACATTTGTTTTCTAAAAGTTTTATTATATTTTATAGGAATGACATGTTCGGCCATGGGCATTATCAAATGTTTTAGTTTGGTGATGACTTAGCAAGGCGAAACATTTAATTCGCATTAAATATAATGAAATAAATGTTTTCTTAATTAGTACATACAAATGAAAACGTCAGTTTTCTAGAAGTCTTATCATTTTATGGAAATGACACATTTTCCCTTGCTCAGGTTTTGACAAATGTTTTATAATACCTTCATTCTTATATATTTTTTTTCTAGGAAACTGGCGTTACTTTTGCATTAATTATATCAAATTGTAATTCTATCACATCAAGACGTAATCCCGGAAATTTGATATTGAAATATTAAATATGAAAATTAGAACTTCAAATTTAATTTGTCTCACAATAGTAACAATTTGCATGGTAATCCCTTATACAAAGACTTTGAAATTGAACTTCATTGAATTCACAGCGATTTGAGATCCCCCGATTGTCGTGAAGGTTCATTGGAGGATGCTGTGAGGAAGGGAAAATTGAAAATACTTTGTAATTTAATACTATCGCTTGCTTTGCAGTACTGTTCCGAGAATTAACACAAGCAAAGGATTATACAATTTGGGAACAACTAAGTTAATTTAATTGTTTTATCTTATTCTATATAAAATAGATTATATATTAAGAAATAACTACGGACAAATATTATAAAAAATCTAAATTAAAAATCCATTAAAAAGTTCTTCTCCATCTATGATTTCATCAGTTTTTTCGTGTATAGTTAATGACGTTATTTCTTTCATAACAATGAATTACAGGTAACCTAGAATTTTTAACAACCAACTTATATTATTATACTTAATGTTCTTAATGTTTTTTCGTTTATAAAAAGAATTTTGACAGGTGTAAAAATAAATTTTTCATTTGTTCCAATGACAATTTGAATAAATTCTTCAATGATATTTTTAAGTTCTTGTTGGTGTTGGATTGTTTTAAGTGCCTAATTACAGTAAATAAAATAAAAACAGTGGATAACGTGGAATAAAAATTAAATAAACACAAATGTCCGGATCGCCCAGCTGACGACAAGTGCACCATCTAAAAGAACATTTTGTGTTAAATTATGTTTCTTTGTTATTTTATTTTATATCATTGTATTTCAGATAATTTGTTTTAGATTTATTATGTAGACGTTGAACGATCGAACTGTGCGCGGGAGATGCCTGTTGGTGGCGATGAGGTTCGCAACCCATCACACCGCGTCTCTCGCGATGGCAAAAAGAGAAGGATGGAGTGCCGCATCGATTAAAGTGTGGCAATCCATTCTTTCTGCCTACCCTTTTGGGGAGACGGCGTGATGGTTAGTTAGTTAGTTAGTTAGTTAATGTTCTTAAAGGGGTACGCATTGCAAGGATGAAATGGCAATGGGCTGGATATGTGTGCCGAAGGGATGATGGAAAATCGAGCCAGAAGGTTACCGAATGGAGACCAAGGTTGGGCTGGAGAAGTATCAAATGATTTTTTCAAATTTATCTGAGATTGGTCTTAATCTGAAACTTTCGCGGATGTCTATGTCTACGCGTTTGATTCTCAGAAAATATAATAATTAAAAATGAAAAAAATATTTTGGAATTTGTTTTGATTATTGTTGTATGACAGTAGTGCAGAAAATAAAAGGAAACAATTTGGTATTGTTAATTGTAAAATTTATAACGTGTGCGAAAAAAAAGAAGATTAATATTAAAAACTTAATTTTATTATTGAATACTTAATATATTATAATATTGTAGAGTGGACCAAGTTTAAAAAGTAGTAAAACTTTATTTAGTAGGTTGCAACTAGTTAATTATATATTACTTAACATGTATAATTAAGATTTTTAGATTTTTTTATTATTATTAGAGTTATTTTTTGTGACGAAATAATTTTTGTACAATTTAAGGGGTTAGGGGCAGTCAGAGGTATGAATAACACAAGTTAAAAATTTTTTTTTTTGTTAAAATAGGTACACGAATCAACGTATTCATTAATGCCGTCCGAGGTAGATTGAGAAATATGGGACAGGATCAAATTAATCAAATTTTAAATATCGGCCACGTGAGGAGTCGGAATAATCAACGTGCGTGCGTGACTTGAATATTGAGAATGGTAAGATATATAATGAATGTACGAGTATGTTAGAGAAGGACAGCGTGGTGGTCCATCTTATCTATCTACCCCCCATTCGGAAAAACGCCGTAATGGCCAGTTAGTTAATTTGTTAGATAAATATCACCCGTTCTGATTTCAAGTTTGATTACAACATCACATGATGCCAACCCAAGCTAACCTGTTTTATCTGACTGAGGATAAAAAAAAGATTTCTGAGGTAAATGTCATCACAGAAAGTAACCAAAAATGTGTATTGCGTACAGTTTATTCCTAAGTTAACAATTATTGATTATTATCAATCAATTATGTTACAAGAAAAAACATATCATATAAGTGACATAAAAAAAAATGTACGTACTCCACATACCATATTTAAAAGTTAAATTAATTTTCAGAAATCATTTTAACATTTTGATTTTGTGGAGTCGGAGAAATTGACTTTCGTGTATTACACGGTGTATGAATGTAGAGGAAGCGAGAGAAGTATATCAGGATATAACAGTGTGACGGTCCATCCTTTCTACCTATTCTTTCGGAGAGACAGCCTGATGGTTAGTTAGTTAAACTTATTAATTTTTTTTAAATTTCTTTTTATGAATGGAATCCATAAATTAAAATAAATATTTATTTCTTCTATGAAATATTAGGTTTTATTTGGTAAATAATACTTAATTAATGACATAATACCGTAACTCAAACGTTTTTTAATAAGAATCACTGACTATGTACTACAGTATCTTATGTATTACTTATTAAGCATAAAAAGTTAACATATTGAAGGAATATATATTCAAATACGTTTTTCACTAAGCTCCCAGTCTAGCTAAATACAATTAGATTTGGTGATTTTTTACTGAATTTTCAATTATATTTGAGACGAAAGAGAAAAAGTAAAAAGTTTTTTTTTAAGTCTCTTCATTTGCCAATTATACCTTAAATACTTAAGCAAATATAAGATAAGTGTAGTAATATTAGGTCCTTACATATGAAATTGCCGTTTTGCCGTACTGGCAACTTTGATCTCAAATATCTTCTCTTTGGTTAGGAATTCGAAATTCAAAATCTGGCCAGACGATTACGGCAGATGTCTATTGTCAGCAACTGCAAACCATGATGGAAAAGCTAGCTGCTAAACAACCGAGGCTGGTTAATCGCTCTAGGCCACTGCTGCTTCATGATAACGCTAGACCACACACTGCACAACAGACGGCTACCAAATTAGAAGAGCTTCAATTGGAATGTCTAAGACATCACCGTACTCTCCGGACCTTGCCCCAACAGATTACTATTTTTTTCGAAATTTGGATAACTTCTTGCAAGGGAAAAAATTCAACTCCGATGGGGCAGTCCAAACCGACTTCAAAGATTTTATTGATTCCCGTCCGAATGTTTTTTTAGTAAAGGTATCGATGAACTACCCATGAGATGGCAAAAGTGCATAGATAGCAATGGTACATACTTTGATTAAATAAATATATTATGTTAAAAAAAAATCAACTTTATGTTCCTCCCATAAAAAACGCCAATTTCATATGTAAGGATCTAATATTTGTATTTTATAAGAAAGTATCCTTCGCCAGAGATCCACTTTAGAGAAAAAAATGAGAAAGACTAGTACATTTTAATATTGTTATGAATTTGCAAAAATATTTATTTAAAATGTAGGATGGTATGGAACCATCACACATTTCAAATAAATATTTTTGCAAGTATACGCAAAATATTCGATTAACTAGACAGAAAAGATGCAATCTAATAGCGATAAAGGCTTCTATGATAGGCAGGTGGAATATCGTACTATCCGTCTGCGGTGAATTCTGTTGTGGGTAGGTAAATCTTCGAAAAGCCCTGATAGGAGATGGCAGGAAAAAGGGTACGGACCCCTTGGCTCACTGGAGGATAGGCCTGGGAACCAGCTAAAACTGGTGACCATGCCGTGGTGCAGTGAGGAAAAACCATCAGTCTGACGCCAGGACTGATTCCACGCGATACTTATCTATATTTTTATATATATCTTCCCCCAATTTCTTATACACGTAATATATTATAATAGATACTGAATTGCCATGTATTTGTACCTTTCAGGAACCTGTTCTTTGCTGCATTATAATTTCATTATGTACTGTTTCAAATAACCGTAGAATTTATTCAAGCCGGGTCTTTCCGTACTTATTTAATTTTTGTGAATGTTTATTTCCAGGGTTGCACATTTTAGAATAATAGTATTTTGAATTTATATTTCGTAAACATTAGATACGTTTGGGTTATTTAAGTCTAGGAATATTGAGAGACGTATAGAGTGATTACACGTGGGTTTGTTAGGATAGTTTAGAATATTAGGAAGGGTTCAGAAAGATTATAATGAGATTATCAGAAATCGCCAATAAAATAACTTGGATTAACACGGTCACAACGAAAGGTCATACAGTAATTAACTCAACACGATCATGAAGGCCAACTCGCGTAAGGTAAAACACCTGAAAGCTCTGTAGAGGTTGATGAAGAGGGGATGGCTGGAGGAAGCTCCTCCATTCGCGGTAAGCTGTTAGGATTCTTTCGGAAGGGAAATTCAGCTCATTTGGTGACGTGACGCAGGATGAATTAATCAAAAATGTAAAAATAGCGGATATGTGCAAATCGTGAGATCTCTACTCGGCGGTGCGGGCTGTGGATAACAGAGATGATTGGATGCGTTTTGTTTTGACCACGGCCGGCTTCATAGATCACTACCATTAGTAATGAAGGAACGAAAAAGTAGAAGAAGATTCAATATCGTTTACAACTTATTTGGAATTATTGATTAGTATTACATTTTAATAATAACGCGATTGTTTGATTGGGTTTACAGAGATCTCGGTAAAATCAATTAAACAATCACGTTTACATTTAAAATGATTACATAACGGAGTTTAATAAAATTAAACCACAACCTTCAATTAAATTGTATTAATTACAACAGTATTTTCTTATTTTGTCCATATTTTAACAGCTAAGGCATTAAGAATACGTGATGAATTCACCACATCCGAGATTTCCTTACTCTTCCTTGTAAGACGTCCGCATTCAGTGAGCATCTGATTTCAGAAGTAACAATGACGCAATTAACAAACGGCACTGTTGAAGTGGAGATCTTGGAAGCTTAGTCGATGAAACAAAACAATAATACACATTGTGACGTCACTTTAATTACATTTCTCTGAATCAACTCTCAAAGAATAATTATAAGCTGCATTAATTACAAGAAGCGTTCTATCATGTTTTTATGGAGCAACCGCTGTGAAAAACATTCATAATGTAAAACAATCACGTACCATACTTCTATCAAGTGCGTATATTCATATAAAAAAGGCTTTCTTAATATGGTGAAAATCTTTTAAACGAATTTGTATTTACAATATACGTTAAGTGATTTTTATACTTAAAATTAGTTTATTTATTTAATGATGGATCCAATACATTTGACGGTCCTTGAAATATTGATTTTTTATTCTGCCATTGTTGTTTATAGCCACATTCGTGGCCGAGTGGTGCTAGGACTACCACGCCAAAGTGGTAGTCCTAGCGCCATGGCAGTCTGTAGAATTCATGTGACAATAAAATGGCGATAGATTGGCTTACTTTCACAAGTTACGAGAATCAATATGATAGCTATACACTTTACATCAATTTTGTTCGCACTATAATTATGTAAAGAGTGATTAAACAAATTGATAATAATAATAAATCGGAATGTTTTTTCTTGATGATGGTAAACTTCTTTAAAATTTGACTAAATAATTGCGGAGATTTTCACAGATAGTACCTATATGTTTTTGTGATCTTGGAAACTTTCCTATATTTTGGTATTCTCTTCAACAGAAGTTTTGAAGATCATTGTTTTATCCTACTGCCCTAAAGATAGAGACAACAAGGATCTGATACACAGAAAAACAAATATCCGGTGTACATATCTAAATTAATGAAATAAGCAAAACGATATTTAAAAAAAAATTATTAATTTTTTTAAAGAAATGTATTTTTTTGTTAGCCAGATTTTTGGATATTTACTGCATTACATAACATTAATAAATAAATAATTTTTTTAAATCTTTCTGCATGTAAATTTCCGTTGAATTTTACTTGTCTTATGTAATAAATATTGTTTATGGTAAACTTATGAAACCATTTTTGTATTGGATAAGTTTCAATATTTTAACTGGAAGCATTTGAAATGTGGCTCTATAATGCTCCGAATTCCCTGGACAGACATGGTTACCTGAAGTCTTGAGGCGAGCTAGAGTTGACAAAGATCTGTCATCAACTATTAAGGTTAGGGAGATTTCAGATCTGGGTCATATATTGCGTGGGGAAAAGTGCCACCTTCTCTAACTGATATTGGAAGGGAAAATCGAGGGACGCAGAGGGCCCGGTAGGAGACAGATGTCCTGGCTACGAAACGTGAGAGAGTGGACCGGCATCCGAAGTGTGGAGGAGCTGTTCCGAGCGGCGCAGGACAGGGACAGGTTCGCCAAAGTTGGGGGGGCCCGACAGGGCACTTGAAGAAGAAGAATATTTGAGTGCTAGCATAGGAAGCATCAACGACCTCTACAGTGATATTAAATTAAAGAACACCGTCTGGAAATAGCGAATAATTGAACATCCAAAGCGAAGTAAAGATGCCTGAGCCCGTTCTATTTTATAATGACCAACAGCTTAGAATCCAGAGTAGACACTGTTAAAACCAAATGCCTCCCAAACCAACGAAATAAAGGCATTCAGAACCATTGTTAGTAAAACAGAATACGAAATACGAATATCCGAAAATTTTGCGATATCGAGAATATTATAAGATAGGAACGGCAGTGAAAAAGGTTCTGGAATGAACTACCAGAGAAAATGGCAGCGAGCTGGCGAAACCGTCCGAAGATAAAAATCAAGTAGAATAAAGTAGAATAAATATTTTATAAAGAATTTTGTTTTGTTATCATAATTGAAGATGGTAGCGAGATATCAAATTCGGTTGATGCAAAAATCAAACAGTATGAAACTGAATATGCAATATATTAAAAAGGTATTTTTTTATTATTATTTATTTTACTTTCATTATTTTCTATTTTTACTGGAATAAACCTGTGACAAGAATGGTAGAATCTAAGTACGTAAGAGTAGCAAGGTATATATTACCTCAAGAAAGCAGACCTGATGATCTCCAAGAAGATGGAAGGGCAGCTGGCAGTCCATTTCACAAGAAGGTACTTGACGCAGAAAATAACAGGTCCAAAGTCCTAAAATAAGAAAAAGAAGAACAATATTATCATAAAGAATGCGGTCTTTACTTAATGTTGGATCCATTACAAAATTTTAGATCGAGTGAATATCGCCAAATACTAAAATTCTTTGGACGGAAAAAGTACTAAAGACGGTTCGCTTAAGATCACACCGATTTCCATAACGAAATTTCCATTTCGCTGGCTGCCGACTGAACAATACAGATTATTGGAATTTCATAGAAAATATGAATATTTTTTCTCCAAGGTTAAAATGGGATTTAACGACCTTCTATACCACAAATATTTACATTAAAAGATATAAGCAATGAGCGTTATTGGTTAAATTTGGAATATTTGATAAATTTTTCAGGTTCATTAATTGAATTACGTATCAGTACATTTTGTATGTAAATATGTATATATTATTCTATAATAAAAAATCAGATTCATTGGGCAATCACTAACAAAAGGCTCTTCTCAAAATATATGTGAGCAAGAAATACTTCAGACACATTAAGCAATCATACTTATAAATTACATACACTTATTTATTTTCACGTTTTTCATATAAAGTGTCTGGCCAATATGATTTATTGGTTTTCGTTTGATGGTTTTATTAGATGCTAATATAATTTCAAACTGTCGAACTGTAGTTGAATATTTCTATCTAAGAGTAAGTCAAATATAACGATATTAAAAATTTAAAAGTTAAGTGTTTCTTGAACAATGTTTTGGCCGAAACAATATGATACTTTAACATTATAAACTGTTAACTCAAAAAACTTTGTTTTACGTATCACAATTGTATTTTTATTTTTCACGACCTATGTTAACATCATCAGGTGTAACAATAATATATTATTGTAACACCCGATGATATCAATATTCGTTGACGAAACATCTGTGGCGAAAAATAAAAATTCTAATGTGGTACATAGAACAAAGTTTTTTAATTTAACAGTTTTAAAGACGTATTTTAATATGATGATTTTTTTACGAATTACAACACAATATTTTTTCACTTTTGTGAACATAAATATAACAATACGAATATGTTCTCAAGATGACCTTTTTTTGATATTGTATTTAAAAAAATACACTAAATAAATAAGCAAGGATTGCGACATTTGCATTAAAATAGTGCAACATTAAACTTGTGCAACAAAATGGCGACCTTGTCAGTTGTCATTCAACATTTCGTTACATTTCGTCATTGTTTTTGTACTTTTCTAAATGTGAGATGTTTTAAAAAAGATCTATATACAAATTCGTGCATCGCTGTGGGTGGGTGATTGTTTTTATGATGTTTAAAAATGAAATAAATATCACAAGGTGTACGTTCTCATACCCAAGTTGTGTTTAGCTCTGTACGCCTTCCCTGCAGCCATTCAGTTAATACACCAATCTCTGCTTGAATAGGATCCTCGCCTTCAGTGCCGTTGCCTCAGTTCCTGACCATAGCTCTGACTCATTGCTCCAATCTGCCGTTGGTCCAGCACTCCGACCAGCCAGACGCTATCCGCCATCTTCGTGGCTGTCACCGCTTTTTGAGCGTGTTACACAATAATACGAAATCTTCTAGACTAAACGGTGAATATTAAATCCGAAAGATAATTTATTTTACGAATATTTATTGATTAATTATTTAATAATGATGAAAACATAATTTTTTTTCCACGTAGAATTATGACTAACTAACTAACCATCACGCCATCTCTCCGTTTTTATCAAAATTGATACATCGTGTCATGCACGCATTTGATCGTGCCACGTTTTTCTAAGACTTTCTCTTTTTATAGTTCCGTTTGAATTATTAACATGTACTTTTTTTAACACTCTTTCTTCATGCATTTTTTCCATGTGTCCAAACCATGTTAATGATTTTCTTTTATATACGCCATACTTTGTGTTGTTATGATGCTTTATTTCTCTTTTTATTTTTTAATATTTTGTATATAAAACAATTATATTTAAAAAATAAAATTACAAAGACATTTTTCGAACAATCAGTCCTTCTTCAGTGTTACATGTTTTAAAGAAACATTTAAAAAATGTTATAAAATGTATCTTTATAATATGTATCACTTAAGAATGAATGGTTGTCCGAAACATGTCTTTATAATATTTTTATAAGTGTTGTGTATACAAAGTATATAAAAAAGAAAAAAGAAATAAAACATCTCAATTATCATTATATACGTAATGTATATTATATGTATTGTATGAAATACCTATGTATATGTAAATACATAAGATATTGCAGAAATGTTTGCTATTTGTCTTATAATTGAAAGCATACGTGTATAGCATGATTGTTAAAGAATTGACCATGTCATATAAAAAAAACGTTAATATCGAAACAACGTATCGTATTTCGGCCAAATTTTTATTTGTTTCGTGATTTCGTAGTCAATATTTGCGAATGGTGAATGGCGAACGAATTATTGAGTTGGCGCATTCGCTCATGCGAATATGGGTTCGTTAGAGATTAGGAATACGTCACGGATTTGCAAATACAATATCCTTTGACGATATCTATGAGTATGACACGTGCTTTCCGTGGACATTGATGAAGGCTGATGAAAGAGATAAGCGGTGCTTCCAATGGTAATAACCGTGGCTTACAGGTAAAGTGCGTCAATATCAAAAAAGCTTGTTTATCAGAAAAAATATTTTGACTGTTAAAATTTAAAACCATTATAATATTACAATTTCTTTTTATTCACTTATAGTCTCGCGACAGCTGTTTCGCCAACCGATGTTGGCATCATCAGGTGTTACAACAGTTTATTGTAACACTTGATGATGCCAACATCAGTTGGCGAAACAGCTGTCGCGACACTTTCAGTGAATAAAAGAAATTGTGATATTATAACAGAGTTTTAAATTTTAACAGCAGTATTGTCTAAGTATTTTAGTGTTTCAAAATAACGGACTATTTAAAAAACATGTGCAATATAATATTTTTTAATTTAATTTTATTCATATTATTATAAATTTTATTGTTACTATTTTTTGTCTACAACAGGTCGTTTGAACCTAATTACTGATAAATAATATTCAAAGATAAATAATATCCAAAGAGATCAGGATTACCTTCAAAAGCTCATCACCATGGGCAAAATGGAGGATACACGACCACTGAGCCGATGGTCTGATTAAATCAGGGAGTTGACTGGTCTCTCATTAGCTGCAGCCTGGAGACTGACTGGTGACAGAAGCGTATGGCATGCCATGGTCAATCCTTTACATGATGGACACGAATTTTAATCATGACGAATACGAATGGGAAGAATATTATATTGATTCTTATGATATGTAATAGGTTGCTGATCTATCGCCATTTTTTCATCACGTGAATTCTAAACTAGATCAATGACAATGTGACAAACACACTGCCATCTCCGGGAATCGAACCTGGGGCCTTCCGCGTGGTAGTCATGGCTATTGCCACTCTGTGACGAATGTTGTCGTATTGGTGTCTGAGTGTGTTTGTGATAGCGCGGACTGATAAATTCAGCGAGGCACACTTAGTCGATGTATCGCGTATTATTTTCCGGAGTAATTAATTTTTATTTTATTATCAGAATTACGATTTTTAGAGTTTGTTGCTAATGGGTAATTTTGATCAGTAATCGCCATTTTGTGTTGTAGTTTACTTTATGAGAATGAATCTCGATCGTCTTGCTTATGGCAATGAAAGGGACGGGTAAACATCGTGAAATGCACTCAGGTCGATTTCAAATCAAATCAAATCAGTTTATTAACTCAAAAGACCTTACAAACAGCAAAATGTTTAAGGCATCTATTAAGTACAGGTGAAATATTATAAAAATACAACATAATACGGGTGAAATATTATAAAAATACAAATAAATACAACAGATTGGTTGTATTGGTTGTATTGGCCGGTAGGTAAAACAATCTGTGCTGTCGCTGTCGGAGATATCTATCAGGGACAAAAAGACCAACACCCTCTAGCACGGACTATTTCTCTGTATCTATTTATTTTTATCTATTTCTTTGACTCCTCACGTGGCGGACATTTAATGTTTGATTATCGTTTGATGTTAATGTAAAAAAATGCTATTGAAAAAAAAATTATAAAAAGATTTTTTTAAGATTCATTGATTTAATAATGAAATGTATGTGTAAGAAATTCCTTCTATATTCACCATTGATTTCTGTTGCAGATTCAAAATTTAACAATAACATTTATATTACTTTGTAAAACAACACACTTTATTTAAAATTAGACATGTTTCGAATACAGAAGCCCCAGAAGTGTAGTTAAATATTTTTCTTCTTCCTTGTTGTAGACCTATGTGGTCTTTTTCCCAGAGTGTTGTTCCTCCTGTGAGGTAGACTCCCGGCTGTTCTTCCATCTTTCAGGAGACCTCCCACGAGGACGAGTCTCATGAGGCTGATTATGTAGTGCAATATAGGGAACTCTGATGGTGTCCATTCTTTGAACATGACCGTACCAGTCACTTCTTCGATGTCTGCTCCATCTTATAATATCCTCAACCTCATATAACTCTCTAATTCTGGTATTACTCTAGCGATCTCTCAGTTGTTAAATATTGTATATAAAAAATAAATATTAAACTACACGGATGAAGGGCTTCTGTATCCGAAACATGTTTTGTTCATTAAGTTCAATTATAAGTATGAAATAATATGTGCTATATTACAAAGTAATATATATTAGTCAAAAGAAATTATTTTCTATATGAAAAAAATATGTGAAGATAGGCGCATCATTCTAGCATATAAACAACTTCCAAAAATTTGTCAGACGTGGTAGTCGTAAGAAGGGCGGAATGGGAAATGTTGTTAAAACATAAAGCGATCGCTCAACCCAACCAATGACAGGTCATAAGTCCTCTAAGCGCCTCGGCCACCATATTCTGTTCCCAGAAAACAATTTACATATTTGTCTCTATTTAGATACAATTAACCCTTATAAAAAAATTGTACATGATTATATAATCATGTACATTTTTTTTGTCCTCTAGAACGAAAGTTAACGTTTTTTACCCTAGAGTTATGCTAGATTAATATTTCGTCAAAGCTGAAAAATAAACAAAAAAATCTTAACCGCCTATTTACCCACGGATTCATCTTTTTGCCGGATGTGCGAGCGGTGACGTATATAAGAAACGAAACAAAAAGCGAACAAGGAGAATAAGGAATTATGAAGTAACCTTAATAGCAGAAATCTCGGAAAATGCAAAGTTTATTTAGCCTTGGACTGTGTATTTGGGTCAAATACACAATGTGAGCTTTTGAAACGCTGAATGAGATTAAACAAAAGTAATTGTTTGCTATTAATTCGGAAAAAATGTTATGACAAGTGTACTGAGATTAATAAACTAATTGATTATAAAACCACAAATTAGATTATCTATTTCTTTAGGTTTATGTGTTTTTAAAAAAATATATAAATGATAATATTTTTTATTTTATTAAAATTCATCTTTGATATATTATGCAGAGTTATTTTTAATTTACAAAATTAAGAAATTATTACACTTTACATTAAGAACTATTAATGTTTAAATTTAAAACACTTATAATATTATATCATAATTGCTTTTTATTCACTGAGAGTGTCGCGACAGCTCATCCGATGTTGGCATCATTAGGTGTTACAATACTTTTTTTTGTGTATTATACATTAAAGTTTATTGTATTATATTACAATAAATTTTGGTGTTACAATAAAATTTATTGTAACACCTGATGATGTCAACATCGGTTGGCGAAACATCTCTCGCGACACTCTCAGTGAATAAAAAGCAATTGTGATATTAAAACAGTGTTTTATATAATATTTTAACAGAAAAAATGTTGAAGTATCATAGTGTTACGGCCAAAAAAGGGACTATTTAATTACAGAACCATATAAATTTGAACTTCTTTTTCTCTTTATTTAATTAGATCTGGTGATTTGTTGTCTCGGGATTTGCCTCCTCTTGCGATTTGGACGACCACATACTTCTCCACCTTTTGAGCGGCCTTCCAGATGGACGCGGACGGTGGCGTACGGGTTTCCAATTTGCAGCAGTTTATGTGATTCTGTGAGTGTCAATACGTTGAACATTGTATCGTCATAATCGTCTTTTTTTCTGTGTTTTATCGATGTCACATTTTACGTGAATTACAGATTTTATTTATTTCTGTTTTTCTAAATTGATAATCATTAACTAAAAAAATCTAGCAAGGGGTTGGCACGACATAGGAATATTACTTCAGAATGGGATTTTGCAAGATTGTAGTACCCCCTCAGAGTCATCGATAGACAAAGTAACAAAATGCAATTGGTCGCCAATTTCTTGAAAAAAGCTTCCAAAGTTTTCTACGTTGCATATTAGAAAAAAAGCCAAAAAATGTTGAAGCCACTGGTGAAGTGTCTTATATAATGTATAAGCAATGGTGGAAACTTTGAAGGCTTTTTTTTATAGAAAATGGCTGGCTATTGCGCTTTCTTATTTTGACTTCGTATCACTCTTAGGGTGTACTAAAATCCTGTAAAATGTCTTCCCGAAGCCAATTTCCTATGTCGTGCCCTCCACTTAAGAAACTAAGAAAAAAGTACTTAAGAAAAAATACGCTGCATAAATTGAGTATTCTAAAAATATTCATTCAAATATTTTATACAACTGATTATATTCGTGTTTGCTTTCCGTTTTATCTTGATGAAAGCGTTTAATAAAGTAGAACATTAATATAATTAGTTCGGAATGAATAAAAACCGCTTATTAATCACAAAAAAAAATTGGTACCACACTCTAAATAAATTTGATCATCATTTTATAAGAAAATAGACTCATAAATCAATCGGAAGATTAATTGATTGCTTCGTTCGTTTAAGTTTATATGCTGGCGTGTGAAGTATGGAGCCTTGTCTTGAGAATTTCTAAAGCAGGCATGTAAAGAAAATATTTTCACCCCCGCAAACATTTGTGAAGACTTCACATCAACGTTAATAAGACAGCTCTTGACTGTGCTATTTGAAAATTAAAGGTTTGAAGATAAAAGTTTTTCAATTATCCGTTTATAAAGTTTTCGTTTTGTTTTCTATCACTGATATGCGAGAAGGTTTGACTTATATTCATTAAAATTAATTTTAAATGATTAATTAACGAGACATTATCATCATAACCGTAATTGTGACCACGTGGTTTCAATTGTTTGCAAGAGATATGTGGTCCAAACAGGAAAATCATGGATTTTTTTCATCACGTTTATAATATAAATATTTGTTGTTTGTATCACTCGATGATGCTAATATAACTAACTAACTAACTACCCATCACACCATTTCCCCGGAGGGGTAGGCAGAGAGGATGGATAGCTACAATGATCTGTCCTGGCATACCTCTCGGGCTTCCTCTAGATTTAAACATCGTACCATGTACGTACGTCGATTATTCCGACTTCGAATGTGGCCGCCTTTTAGAAATGGATTAATTTGGTCATGACATGTTTTCCTCGGTCGTCCTCGGCTTCCTTTTCCACTCACGCTGCTTGTATACATCTTTTTAACCATTCTACTCTCATTCATTCGTTCCACATGTCCAAGCCATCTCAGGGATCCTTTTTTAATTTTATCCATGATGCAGTCTCTCATATTTCATCGTTCGGTATTCTATCATTCAACGTTTTCCCGCACATTCTCCTTAGTGATCTCATTTTTACGGTGTTTATCTTGCTTTCATCCTTCTTTTGCCAGCTCCAAGCTTCACTTTCATACATGAGGGTTGGCACTAGAACTCCATAGTGTACTGCCATCTTTGCTTCTGTGGATATATTTCTATTGTATTAATATATTTAGCATTACTGCAAATGACGCTAACATTGGTTAGCGAAATAGCAGTTGCGACAATTTCATAGAAATTAAATCAATTGTGATATAATAACAGTGTTTCAATTAAACAGTTAATAATGTTGATACTTCAAAGTGTTTCCGACAAAACAATGGATTATCTAAATAAATACGTGAAAAATTCCAAAATATTCGCTTTAACGATTTTTTAATACAATGTTTACATTATTGATGGAGTGTCAAATTAAAATAAAGAGTGAAAGCAGTACAAATGAGAGTCTTCTTCTTCTGCTTTATTTAGGACTGTGTCCTGTTATTTCTCGGAGCCTGTTCCTGGAATGCAGATGTCAAACTGTCTCGCCACCTTTTATTAGGTCTTCCTGCAGGTCGATTTTCTGTTGGTACTTTATTTGCGGCTATATTTATCACTCTTTCAGGACATACTCTTTCCACATGATCTCTCCAGTAGCGTCTTCTCAGTCTTCCCCATCGCACGACATCTTCTACATTGCAGATCTTTCTTATTTCAGAATTTCTTATTTTGTCTCGGAGTGCCGTTCGTGAGATAAAATTAATCCTTAAAGATAAATGTGTGTCAAGAGAGAAGAGTGTGGCGGTCCATTAGATCTGCCTACTCCTTCAGAGAGACTGCGTGATGGTTAATTAGTTAGTTTTGTTAATTTATATAATTTTCAACTTAATTGTCACGCTCAGTTTCAGCTTGGCATTAGGCGTTTGTTATGGAGCTGCTTGGTGATGCAGCCAAGTGCGAAGTTCGCATATTTGTTCGTAATTTGACCGCAACATAGAAGTTCAACCGATTGAAATCTATATGATGGATGATCATGGTGTGTCGTGCATGGATATCAAAAATGGAAAAGCAAGTTTCGTTTGTCTTGAACAATAAATAATCAATAATTTAGAAATTTAATTAATATTAAAAAGGCAGCCTTTTTTAATTTCCTTGCAAGAAGGTCCCGGTTTTGATTCCCGGCGATAACAGTGTGAAAAAATGAGTTTCTCACGTTATCTTTGGCCTGAAAAATTCAAGTGACAATAAAAATAGCGATAGACTAGCCTAGACCTATCAGATGTCATGATGGTCAATAGCTAAAAAGTTATATATTGTAATTGGGTTCATATAACCTATTGTATATAAAAATTTGAAAAGCAACGGAAAACTACCACATTCAAAAATCCCAAGTAGCATCCCAAAAACAAGCAAAGATTTTAATAGACTTTGCTGCAAACCAGTCCCTAGGAACCAAAACTATATTAAAATAAATGTAACTAAAATAAATAAACGTACGAATGTTGTTTTAAGGGACTCGGTTATTAAAATAGTAAATCATTTTAAACGAACACATATTAAACATTTTCAATTACAAGTATACTGTACGCCTATACAGCTATATCAAGTGGTTTAAATATTTGTTCGGACATATTCAGTATTTTTAAACAAAGACAAACCGGTCGTAAATTGCGCGCGGAAAAATATTTTAACAATGAAATCACCCTGTTTTGAAAAATATTTCCCAATTAAATAAGCAAACATTGGGATACAACTAACATCTGTGGGGTAGTTTCCATTGTCAAGCAAAATTTATTGCTATTTTAAATATACGTAAAACAACAATGTAGTAATATATGATTTCTTTATATCTTATGTATGGAAGCGAAGCATGGAACTGGCATAAGAAGGGTGAAAGTAGAATAAATGCAGTAGAAATGAGATCTCTTAGACGAATGTGTCGATACTCTGTGTATGATAGAGTGTCGAATGAAAATATAAGAAGTGAATGCGGTGCGAATGATGGTGTTATGTACAAAACAATGAAAGGATCATTAAGATGGTTTGGCCATATGGAAAGAATGAATGAAGAAAGAATGGTGAAAAAAAATTATGTTAACGATGTAAATGGAAACAGAAATAGAAGAAGACCGAGGAAAACGTGGCACGATCAAATAAATCAAATATTGAATGTCGGCCATGTGAGGAGTCGGAGAAATGACAAGATGTAGGAATGTTGAGGAAGCGAGAGAAATTTGTCAGGAAAGAAAAGTGTGGCAGTCCATTCTTTCTGCCTAACCCTTCGGAGAGGCGTCGTGATGGTTAGTTAGTTAGTTAGTTTAGATCTATGTTGATTTTATATTTTACGAATATTAGATTTAAATATCCTAAAAGGGTAGTATTCAACCATTGTTTTTTCCACTTTTCAAGTTATTTTTCTTGACATGTTTCCGTAATATTATACCTTTAAGATCAAGAAGACAGTATCACATCTTCAAAAAACGCCAAGAAAAAATAAACTTGAAATTGGAAACTCAGTGATTGAATTTTTAAAATATTGCTTCAGTATAACCCCTTAAAAATATGATGGAAAAGGTGTATTTTCTTTTGTTTTGTTATGTTTAAAAATTACAAACTTTTAAATTAATATCAAATGTCAAATTCATTGTTTGATGCATAAAACAATCAATAAACAATTAATAAAATTTCAAAAAGTTCATTGTAATTGTATATACGTGCAGACACAATAAATTCAATTATTGTGGCTTGAAAATATCGATTATAAGGGCCTATTTCACACGCTAAAAATGTTGCACAACTCTTCGCGAGATTTACGGGCGTCAAATTCTTGGATTTGTTTTAGTTTCGAGTTCAAATCATGGCCGTTATATTTACGTTTGTGAAACATTGCGATCCAAAATTGACCACCTTCGATGAGTACAGAACAAATACTGAGCGGTTTTCAGTTTACAAAGATCGAAAATACTGTGCTCTTTAGTTATAGAGGTCGAGAAGCCAGTGCTCGCCAAATACAGAGGTTTAGGGCCAGAGTGTCGAGTTAAATTAAACAGGTTTCTTTTTTTCAATTAAATATGTTTTAGTGCTAGAAAGAGCTGGGACCGAAACTTTTCTACCAATTATAGAGATTTGCCAATTAACCAGGTTTTAATAATCCAGTTTCTACTGTATACATTCAATATTTTTTGTCGGAGTTTCAGGTTAAGACTATCATTGCAAAACAAGATATTCATTTTAAGATAATAAGAAGTTTAAATCATCATTCAAATGGTAATGAATTGTTTAACGCTTTATTAGATGAATTAAGGAGAAACTGAATATTTGAACAAGAAATAATTTTGAAAGTTTGTTCATAAGTCTGTCAGTTGCACTTGTAAGGCGAAATAAGCAAACAGCTACGAACTTTATACACAAAATTACACTAACTCAAACTTCGATCTCACGACAGTGCGGAGAGATGTTGAATCTAATGAAATATTTAACACTTTAGATGTATGAATTTTCCAGTTATCTGCTCAATTCAGGAGCCATAAACCAAACCGCTATAAATATGGCAATATGTCACAGATACGACACGCTAATATATTTCACACGGCACGAAGCATCAGTATAAAATATGGGTGCCTTGAAAAATTATTTTCTGATGTATAAAACAAAATGTCTCCCAGCTGGTTGTGTTCTGTGTAAGCCATAACAAGTTAGGGTCTCACATTAATCACGGCTTCTTGTTAGGGAATTTTTTTTTCATTCAGAAGTAACCGAGTTAGTAGGGTTAACTCGCATCCATAAAAATCCGACTGTTGTGTTTTAGTACAGGTCAAGAAACAAAAGCTACATAGTTAGATGTTATTTTTTGATAAATATAACCTTAAATCATAATATAGATTAGATTAAAGATTTTTCATTACGCCGTCTCCCAGAAAGGGTAGGCAAAAATAATGGACTGCCACACTTTAACCGATGCGGCACTCTATCCTTCTCTTTTCGCCCCCGCGAGAGACGCGGTGTGATGGGTTGCGAACCTCATCGTCACCAATAGGCATCACCCGCGCACAGTTAGAAACAAAAACGTTCACAAAATATATCTAAAATAAATACAATGATATCAAATAAAATAACAGAATAAAAATAATTTAACACAATGTTTTTTTAGTGATGCGGCACTTGTTGACAGCATAATATAAATAGGCAAAAACCCGGTTGTCACCAAAAAAGAGTACGAGAATATTTTGAATACAAGGGAGCGAGAGAAGAATACTTGTTTTGAATTTTGTTTTGATTCTGAATCTAATTTAAAATTTTGTTCTGATTATTGTTGTATGACAGAACTGTAGAAAATAAACGGAGAATAATTTGGTATTGTAAATTGTGATGTGTTAGCGTGTATGAAAGTTAAAATTAATTACTGATTACGATTGTGCAGTGAACCAAGTTTTCAAGGGTAAGAAATCTTAACTCCGTGAATATTTCACGGGTTGCAACTAGTAATAATATAAACTCGATTGTTTAATTGGTTTTACAGAGAATTTAATTTATTTAAAAGATAAAAATATTTTGTTTTTTGAATGTATACAAATACTTGTAGACCAATACTGGATTTTACCCATGCGGGTTAATAATTTTTTTAAGGATTAATTGTATCTCAATAGAGACGAAGATGTAAATTTTTTTGGAAACAAAATATGGTAATCGAGGCGTTTACAGGACTTGTGACCTATCATTGGTTGGGTTAAGTGATCACTTTATGTTAATAACATTCCCCATTCCACCCTTCTTACGACCACCAAATTTTTGGAACTTGTATATATGCTACTATGTTAAATAACTTAACATTTTTTAATTGTGATAGTTGCGTAAGCCTTTCAAATTGCTTTAATAAAGATTTTCTGCTTAATGCTTACAAATAATCTTAATAGATGGCGCTAGTAATTGCATAAAATCGTCGCTCCGATTCGGAGCAGAGATTTTATGCAATTCTAATGGTGGATTTTTACCTCGCTTATAGTTCCGCAACCTGGCTCCGCTCCGGTGGACAGGCACCCTTACCCTTGATCTTCCCTTTTATGATGAGGTGCAGCAGTTCATATTTCTCGTTTAGGAGAATGTGTCCCCAATATGCTATCATTCTAGACTTTACATCAGACAACGATTCTCTTCCTAATCTGGCTCCGTGTAGCAACTGTGGTGACCATATCAGTCCATGAGATCCGCAACATTCTGCGATGGAGCTATATTTCAAGTGCCTTTTTTTTATTTAATCATAATGAATAAAAAATTTATATCAAAACAGTCTCCCCCAAGGGACAGAAAAAAAGACAGTTATCCTCTTCTTCCCCGACATACTTTTATGTTTCCTCAACATTCTTACATCGTATCATGCACGTACGTCGATTTTTCCGACTCCTCACATAGCCGACTTTCAATATATGTTTTATTCGATCATGCCAAGTTTTACTCGGTATTCATGTATTTCTAATTCCGTTTACATCGTTAACATATGATTTCTGTAAAACAGGAAATGGTAGCTATTAACTTTATGAACCAAATTTGGTGATAATAAAAGTGATTTGTGAAGGTTCGTGAAACCGCTCCTTGATTTATAAATCTTACAACGAGGACATACGAGGACATACTCGTATGTACACATATACCGTCATATTTCTAGTGAACCTCCAATAAATTTCATTTCTTTGAATCCTGAACGCTTCAGAAAGTTTTCGGATGTTTGAATGGCTGAAATTGAGAACCGTTTTCAATCACCCACTTTATCAGTTAATCAAAATCGCGGAACATTTAGCTAGGACTGTGAGAAAACGTTTTATTGCTCAAACCATTTGTATAATGATGTATGATAAGTTTAAGTAAGGCCAAGTTAATATTGCATGTACATTTGCAAGGCTTGATACGAAGGACCACAGGTTCTCAATTTATTTAAATAATCCCCCCCTTTTAGAAACAAATTACACATCCCTTTTCGATATGAAAAATTACTGAGTTCCCCTTTTTTAGAAATAAATGGACCAATTTCGGTTCATGAGATCATATAACCATACATATATCACATTATCGAGTGAGGTAAACAGTGATTCGATACTGACCCTCTTAGGTTAAAATTACTATAATATTTCATACATATTTTCAATACAAATCATACAATGTGTGTTCTTGCGGTTATTCCCTAGGGGGCGCAATTGGTCCTCAACGCCCTCTCAATTTTTCTTTGACCAAAACGCCTCCTAGATCTTATCATATCTTTTAAAAATAATATTGTTATTTGATATCTCGTAAATTTTTTTTTAAGATGTATTATTAGTACCTATAATAAGAAAACTTTATTTTAAACTTGCCACAATATTAATTATTTAAATTCATAATATTTATATACATCGTCTATTGATCTAATAAAAAAAATTTCAAGCATAAAATTTTAAGTAAACTCATCTTATGACTACGGTACATAATTCTGAAAAACCTGTTAAAAAAATATGTTTAATATTTATAAAAAAATGAAAGCAAAATCGGTAATTATTGTAAATAGCTAAAAATGGTTTTATGAGAATTTAATTAATTAACTAACCATCACGCCGTCTCCCCGAAGGGGTAGGCAGTAAGAATAAATAGCCAAACCGATGCGGCACCATCCTTTTCTATTCGCCCCCACGGGAGACGCGGCGTGATGGGT
Source organism: Lepidostoma basale (assembly GCA_022606425.2). Lineage (NCBI taxonomy): Eukaryota > Metazoa > Arthropoda > Insecta > Trichoptera > Lepidostomatidae > Lepidostoma > Lepidostoma basale. The sequence goes on from JAHDVF020000067.1 coordinate 624,633, forward strand.
TGCGAACCTCATCGCCACCAATAGGCATCTCCTGCGCACAATTCGATCGTCCAACGTCCATATCATAAATCTAAAACAAATAATAGAAAATCCAATAATATACAAAAAATAAATAATTAAAAACAACATAACACAAAAAGGTTCTTTTGATGGTGCGCATGTTGTCAGCTGGACGATCCGACCTGTTGTGTTTGTGGATTTAACTAACTAACTAACCATCACGCCGTCTCCCCGAAAGGGTAGGCAGAAAGAATGGACTGTCACACTTTTACTGATGCTGCACTCCATCCTTCTCTTTTCGCCCCGCGGGAGACGCGGTGTGATGGGTTGCGAACCTCATCGCCACCAATAGGCATCTCCCGCGCACACTTAGATCGTCCAACACCCACAAAATAAATCTAAAACAAATAATATAAAATACAATGATTTAAAATAAAATAACAAAATAAAAATAATTTAACACAAAATGTTCTTTTTAGATGGTGCACATATTGTCTATTTAATTTATGTTCCACGAATCCACCGTTTTTTTTAATTTAGCACATAATGTAATAACACAATGTTTTTTTCGATGTTGCACATGTTGACATGGACGATCCGGACTTTTGTGTTTATTTAATTTATGTTACACGTATCCACCGCTTTTTAAATTAGCTGTAATAAGGCACTTAACCAGCAGAACTTAAAAATAATATTGAGGATTTAAACGTTGAATAATATAAAATAAGCATAATCAATAATAAAATATCCGTTTACAACTTATGTTTATACGATATGCCCGAGAACATTCCCAACAGGAATGAATTTTTGCGTCACTATACACTCGGTATCCATCAACGTGTAGCAACTTTAAATAAAAACAGGATCTAATAAACTCATACGCAAACACTTGCATAAATTTATGTATTTTATGAGCTAATGTTTTATGAAATACATAAATCAATAGATATCAGAAGGGTAGAGTTCCATACATTTTGATAAGACACGCAAGATTTTCACGGAACCCATCATGCGATTCAAATTTAGAACTTTTGCCTTTTTCCCGTGCGCCATGAAAACTTTTAGAGATTTTTTTTCCACTAAGCAAAAGATTTGTTTATGCACGGATAGTTTTATTGATCAGATTATTGACAAAAATAAAGAAAAAAGATGTGTGATAGAATACCGAACGATGAAATAAGGAAGAAATGTAAGGCAGATGATTGCGCCATAAGTTTATTAAAAAAGGATTCCTTAGATGGTTTGGTTATATGAAACGAATGGATGAGAGAAGAATATTATAAAGTTGTAAAAGTGGAAAGCATGCCATGACCAAATTAAAAAAATATATAAAAAACGGCTACATTCCAAGTACGAAATATCGACGAGCGTGCATGTCACGATGTGCATGCAGAAGAGGCGCAAAAGTTATGTCAGGATAGAAAAGTCTGCCGGTCTATCCTCTTTGCCTACCTCTCCGGGGAAACGGCGTGATGGTTAGTTTGTTATAAAATGTCTAGTAAAATTTCTTAACTAACTAACTAACCATCAGGCCGTCTTCTCGAAAGGAGAGGGAGAAATAATGGACTGTCACGATGCGGCACTCCATCCTTCTCCTTTCGCCCCGCGGAAGACGCGGTGTGATGGGTTGCGAACCTCATCGCCACCAATGCGCATCTTCCACGCACACTTCGATCGTCCAACATTCACAAAATAAATCTAAAACAAATCATATGAAATAAAATAAAATAACGAATTAAAAATATTTTTACACATAATGTTCATTTTAGATGGTGCACTTGTTGACATGGACGGTCCGGACTTTTGTGTTTATTTAATTTATGTTACACGCATCCACCGTTTTTAAAAAATAAAATGTAATTAAGCACCTAAAACAATCTAACACCAGCAAGAACTTTGAAATAATATTGAAGAAATTGTTCAAATTGTCATTGGAACAAATGAAAAAAATATTTTTACACCTGTCAAAATTCTTTATATTATATAAACGAAAATATAATCGTAACATCGAAACCGTTCAAACGTATTACGTGTCACAATTAATTATTGTAAGGTGCGACAATAATCAAATTAGCCAAAACAATTCACTTATACACGAAATTCCTCCAAATTTACGGGAGTTCCACATGAACCAAGCCAAAATTTCAAAATCAGAACCAGTAAAAGATTCTTAATATGGTAAAATACACTTTTTAACTAACTAACTAACTAACCATCACTACATTTCCCCGGCAGAGGCAGAGAGGATGGATCGCCACAATGCTCTGTCCTAGCATACCTCTCGGGCTTCCTCTACATTCATACATAGTACTATGCACGCACGTCGATTATTCCGACTTCGAATGTAGCCGCCTTTTAGTAATTGATTAATTTGGTCATGCCATGTTTTCCTCGGTCGTCCTCGGCTTCTTTTTCCACTCACGCTGCTTGTGTACAACTTTTTAACCATTCTACTCTCATCATTCGTTCTGTATGTCCAAACCATCTCAGGGATTCTTTTTTAATTTTATCCATGATGCAGTCATCTGCCTTATATTCACATTATTCTTAGTGATCTTATTTCTACGGCGTTTATCCTGCTTTCATCCTTCTTTTGCCAGCTCCAATCTTCACTTCCATACATGAGGAAAAACACTTTTTAAATATTAAAAACACACGAGTATGAAAAATTTACTATGTTAACATTTAAAAAAAATCAGAACAAGAAGTTTTCTAATTGTAATATTTTAAAGAATATTATTTATTGTTTCGGCATCCCCTTTTGGTAGAACATGATTAAATTGTAAAGTTTATATTTAAACCTGTAGATGGAAGCATCTGTAGCTTCCGAAACTAGTCGTGTAAAATATAATACTCAAGTGGTGAAAAACAAGTGTTTGATTTACAATTTTAAAGAATACGTGATTATTATAATATAAAGACTATTGAAGATACTAGTATTAACAAGGATAGGGGTTGTTAAACCGGGAACTAAGTACGTGAGATTTCTCGCGAAGTCGTGTCGAGCTTGCATTACTCGTGTGGCGGGATGGCGGTGATCTCTGGAACATTTGCCCTCGAGATAATCGCAGTTGGCGCTTGGGGATCCGTTCTTGCACTTCGCATGCATTAGGTTTAATGTCACTCTGAAGAGACAGTTCCTGACACGTCTGAAAAGATAGTGCTCCGTTAGATCTTTGTGAGTTCGCGTTATTTGAGTATGGCGCAATCTTGGGAGATATATGAACTAGATGAGGTTGTGCATTAAACAATTTCAATAAAATTGCACACTCTACCATCTCTACAAATGCTTACCTCAATACAAATTATATATTTTTTTTAACGAATTTCTTATCAAAGTATCGTGTATTAAATGTAAAATATATAACCTTTCGTGTTTATAATATAAAATTTATATTGCACTATATAAAATAATAGCTAATCTATTGTTTGATATGCTTCTTAAATAGATTTTAACTCACGAATTTTGAATTAAAATTCTTGTTTCTTCTATATTCGCCATACTTTGCGTTGTAGATGCTTTATTTTTTTATGTACTTTGTACATACAACACTTACATTAAAAAAATAAAATTACATAGATAAGTTTTGGACAACCAGTCCTTCTTCAGTGATACATATTTAAAATATTATAAAATTGTTTAAATGATCTGACAGATAACATCTGTCAAATCATGTAAACAATTTTATAATATTTTAAATATGTATCTTTATAAAATGTATCACTGAAGAAGGACTGGTTGTCCGAAACATGTCTATGTAATTTAAATTTATTTAATGTAAGTGTTGTATACAAAGTATATAAAAAATAAAAAGAGAAATAAAATTCTCGTGTTTTTGTTTTTGAATCTGAATTATAGAATTCCACGTTTTAATTCTTCAAGTTTATCAAAAAATATTTTTAACTGTTAAAATTTAAATATGCTATTATAAACGGTTTTTTGGTGGTGTTTTGATATCTCACTTTTTATTTTTATTTGTGGCGAAAGCTGTTTTGCCATCCGATGTTGGGCTGAAAATATTATCAAGTGTTACAATCAACTAGGTTGAAAAAATATCATGACGGCATTTGAACCAAAAACCGCCCCTTCAATTGAATGGAGAAGTTAATTATTCGCTCAGCCACTTAACTGGTGAAGAATTTGAAGGTTTTTTGATCATTAATTGGGTGGCTATTGCGCTTTCTCACTTCGACTGCCGATGGTTTTTAAGAGTTTATTCGGTTTTACAAAATCCAATTTCGAAATCAATTTTTCCAGTAGAGCCCTCCCCTTTTAAGTTAAGATGTTGAATATTAATGCCATTGAAAAAATAAACGGATTTTAAAAATTATCCTCATTGGAATTAATTACATGAAATATATGTACATACTCGTATATATTTAAACATGACGTATATTTATATGACACATATTTATATTAAAGGCAAGGATTTTTATGGTTCTTTAAAAAACTTTAACTAACTAACTAACCATCACGCCGTCTCCTTGAAAAAGTAGTCAGAAAGAATGGACTGCCACACTTTAACTTATTGACATAATTCTCTCGCTTCCTCAATCGTGTCATGCACGCACCTCGATTACTCGGTCTCCTCTCGTGGCTGACATCCGATATTTGATTTATTTGATCGTGCCATGTTTTCCTCGATTTTCCTTTATTTCTATGTCCATTAACATCGTCAATATACATATATTTTTGCCATTCTTTTTTCATTTATTCTTTCCATGTGTCTTAACCATATTAATGTTCCTTTCATTATTTTATTCATAGCACTTTCATTCGTACTGCATTTACTTATTATATTTTCATTTAACACTCTCATACATAGATTTCTACACGTTTGTCTAAGAGATCTAATTTCTACTGCATTTATTCTACTACATCCTTCTTTTGTCAGTTCCATGCTTCACTTCCATACAAATTTCGATTTTTGATGTGGGACGACAAAGTTACACGATTTTCCCGACGGATTGATATAAAAAGAATATCGAATGCCTGAAAATAATAAAGTCTCATTATTAATGGTACTTGTACAAAATACGGATAACGAAGAACCTAATAATGTGAACTTGTTGCGCTAAACTCTTGCGTTAAATTGCTTACTTACTACTATATCTCTTTCGAATATTTTCATCTTGAAAAATATATTTCAAATTGGAATAAAAAAAATATAAAAGTAAAATATCTTCTCAAACAATCAATTTTTATTTTCATACAAAATTTAAATTAATATGCTTTCGAGGGTTTTAACACTTTTTATTAATTTCACAAATTTTACAAATTTAATTAATGACCTTTTTACTTGAAATTTAATGATAATACAATCAAATAGGAACTCACACCACTTTATTAACTTTAACGAAACAATTGTTTCGCTCTCGCTGGAAATTTACCAGGGTTACAGAAACTTTCTAATGGATAGTAAAAAAATTGAGTTACAGTGTTAACTTTTTAAAACCGTCATAATGTCCACTTGCAAACATTTATTGACTATCAATTATTAAGTTTTTGTAACCTTGATGAAGATCCGGTGGGAGCGAAACCGGCTGGTTCGTTTAAAAAAATAATGTGTTAAAACGATATAGAAGCGTTTTTAATAATCTTAATAATAATTACAAATTAAGTGTTTGAATAAATATAACTACAATGGGTGTTTTGACAACACTTTTCATAGACGTGTTTCGGTTATGATACAACCTTTTTCAATATACAAAATTTTAATTCTCAAAATTTTGTTGTTGAGATGTATTAAGCAAAAAATTTCTATTGATGTAATGTGAAAGGCTATCAACCCTCTTATCACACATTGCTAGACAACGCCTGGAGAAAACTCTACAATTTTTATATGCTTTTTAACTTTGACCAGTTTTTATACAACATTTTGTTTTTTGGGTTGATAGCCTTTCACATTACATCAATAAAGATTTTCTGCTTAATGCTTACATCCAGTTTCAATAGATGGCGCTAGTGTAGATTAAATTAAAATATGTGAAATGTTTCTCACCATGGTAGCATATATACAACTTTCAAAAATAATTGTCAGACGTGGTGTTCGTAAGAAGGGCGAAATGGGGAATGTTGTATTAGATAAAGCGATCGCTTAACGCAACCAATGACAGGTCATAAGTCCTGTAAACACCTCTACGACCATATTCTGTCTCCAAATAATTTACATCTTCGTCACTATTGAGATACGATTAATTCTTAATGATTAACCCGTAATGGGTAAAATCCAGTATTTGTATACATTCAAAAAAATAAAATGTAGTTATATTTATTCAAATACGAATTCACAATACAAAGTGAAGGCAAATATAGAAGAAACAAATTATATGCTTCATACCAACGTATTATAACATTTCGACTATTTAAAAAAAAAGATACAACATTAGTTTAACTAAGCGTACTATGTCTCAGTTTTTTTTTGTAGTTAGAAGTATTAAAAGGTACTTTAGGGTGTTGTAGTCACTTGTTAGCAGGGCGAGTGTCCAACTATAAAATCTATCGCATAATAGGCGATCGTCCGATTATGTAATAAAAAGTATTATTAAAGGGTTCATAGCTTGATCACGTTCTATGGAGGAACTTTAATGATGTGGACGTGAGGGGTCTTTTCGAATAAGCTGTGAAAGGGACGTGCGATGTCTACTTAAAATATATTTATTTCCGTGGAGTGAATTGAAATTTTTCAGCAAACGTCCAAGTGAAATCGGATAGGAATGTCTTGAAAGGATTCAAAGGTATCTTTACCATTTGGTGAAATAGAGTTTTTTTTAACGTGTATTTATGTAATGCGGATCCTACGTAAATCTAAAAAGTCAATTAAGTGTTAAGGTTTCATATACAATTTCAGCACTCAACCCTTAGTACTCCTAATTTATTATTTTTTGAAATACACAAAAAGCAGCATCAATAAAAAAATTAATTGGAATAGTGTAGAGTAATTTCGTAGTAATTAAAAAGAAAACTTTATGACTACTTCTATGTCATAGTCGTATTATGATATGGAAGTTGAATAAGAGAATGGTTGGAGATAAATAGGCACAGAGTACAAAAATAAACTAAGCATTCAATTTCATTCTATATTACGTAGAACGAAACTGCATAATTAGCTTTTTTGAATAGTTTATTTTTTTGGCCGAAACACTATTTATTTATTTATTTATTTTGTTGTTGACGGAATTAATTCCAATACATTATTCATAATACAGATAAGTTACTCAAATCTACGAACATTTTAAAACAGTAAACACTATAAAATTTTCGTGATTTTTCGAACGTATTTGTTCGAATACGTATTTGTTCCTATGTCAATTTGAATACTTTCTTTGATATAATTTTGAAGTTATTGCTGGAGTGAAGTTAGGGACCTAATTATAAAATTAAAATAACGGTTAGTTACTATTTATATGAGAACATATTAAAGGGGGAAAAAATAAATAATAGTAAACAAAATAATAACTAACTAACTAACTAACCATCACGCCGTCTCCCCGAAAGGGTAGGCAAAAATAATGGACTGTCACTCTTTTACTGATGCGGCACTCCATCCTTCCCTTTTCGCCCTGCGGGAGACGCGGTGTGATGAGTTGCGAACCTCATCGCCACCAACAGGCATCTCCCGCGCACACTTCGATCGTCCAACACCCACAAAATAAATCTAAAACAAATAATATAAAATACAATGATAAAAAAAAAAAAAAAAAATCATAAAATCATAATAATCATAAAACAAATATTGAGAAGGAACAATTATACTTAATATAGAGTCAAAATCATAAGAAATTAAAACCTTTAAACAATATAAGGGGGTAGATAATATTATTAAGATAGGGGATAAAAGTAGAAGGTAGTATTAATATTTTTTTGGTAAATTGTATTATATAAAGCAAAAGTTTTTAATGTACTATATATAATACTATGGGGGAATAAGCTGGAATTTGGTTATTTATAACATTCAATTTACAATCTTTGCTTTTAAATTTTCAAAAATTTCTAATTTCTCTATTTTTTTAAAATTGTTTGCTTTATCTAAAATAAATTATGTTTTTGATTTCGAAATGATAGTCAAAATTCACACAATGATTGGCCATTTCCGAATAAATGTTTCTGGTTTTGTACGAAATTATGTGTTCATATAACCTCTTTAAAAATGGTGTACCCGTCTTTCCAATATACAAGGCATCACAATCCTCACAATTAATCTGGTAGATTCCACTTTGTTTTTTTGTAGGTACTTATTGTCCATTTTTCCTTTACATAGATAAGTTATTTTTCCACTATTCACATAGATAAGTTTAGGAAGACACAGGAATTGGTACTTATGGTGGAATTGGAAATTTTATGTAGAGCCACAGACCTTGGAGTGGTAAGGGTGAAAATACCGTTCTTCGTTTAACAATGGAATTAAGTTTAATGTTTTAAAATAGATAGAAGAAAACGAGGAAAACGTGGTTCGACCAAATCAAACAATTATTAAATGTCGGCCTTGTAACGAGTCAGTAAATTGACGTGCGTTCATAACAAATCTCTGAAAGTTCAGGAATCGAAAAAAGTATGTTAGAAATAAAAGTGTGGCGGTCCATTATTTCTGCGTATCTCTTCGGGGAGACAGCGTGGTGGTTAGTTAGTTAGTTACTTTAATTGTGCTTGTGTTCACCCTTATGTAAGGAATTTACTTACATTCATAAGGGTGGGTATAATAACACCATTGCACACTTCCACCTCAGCTTTTTCGGATAGACTTTTGTTTAGAATGATAACCCTAAGTGCACCATTCACTCCTGTTGCCTGCCCCAACCTTTACAATATCCCTCTTCACTCGCTTTTACTTTGTTAGGATACTTCTTTCATATACAAATTCATTCACTTGTCCCTGATTATCACAATTTACGCTAATTTATTTATAAAGGGTAACATACAGCGACATCAATAACATATATATAATAAAATAAAAACATTTATAAAAATAAAGCAAGCCCAATTACATGCTACCATAAATATAAAATAAAAGTTAACAGTTAACAGGCGACAGTATGAAACGAGATTGAAGTTGACCTAAGACAAAATGTGGTTAAACAAAGTATTTAAGAGATAAAAATAACAATATTGGAAATAATAATAATAATAAAGTAATCTATAATAAAATCATCCGATTCAAATAGAAAACACCAATGTCTCCCAAATGCTTATTGTAACTGTTACAAACTCGATACATTGTTGCGCTCTGAGCGTAGTTAGTGCAATAACAGGAAGATAGAAAAGATATTGCAGACTTTCACGTTTTCTTGTTTTTCGACCTTGGATTAATTCACATGTTACCTGTTCACATGCGAAAATTCTATCCACAAAATAATCACTTTAAATATAATATGGAAAATATTGCCTCACATATAACCTGTGGATACTTCATATATGGCTACATATAAAGTGTTTTTTAGTATCCTCTGCAAATGGTGTTTTTGCCTCTTACCTAAAATTGACATAATTAGGGTGACGACATGTCATTACGTAATTACAGATAGTGTTAGATTACGATGAATGCAAACAACATTGCGCTTATTTCAGTACTTGTTCAATTATCTGGTATAAAAAGAGAAATGCATATAAACATCCGTTACATAGAATTTTAAGCAAAGATGGAAGTACAAAATGTAATTTTAGCAGCAGTATATTTACGGAAGTGTATTAATCTGGCGTTTTGAAATATTCAATTTGTATTGAATGTAACATCAGCAGATGGATACATTTGATTTTTTGAAAGACTTGCAGTTTGCATAGAAAATATACGGTGTACAACTCGCGAAATGCAAAGGTTGTTCGCAAGACTTTCAAAAGAAAATATTTTTATTAAAAAAAATAACTGTTAAAATTTACATGCTTTTATAAGTATCACAAATATTTTTTTTATTTTTCGCGACAGCTGTTTCGCCAACCAATGTTGGCATCATCAGGTGTAACAATATTGTTTAGTTTAATAAACGAAAAGATTATTGTTACCCCTGATGATGTCAACATAGGTTGGCGAAACATCTATAAGAAAAAAACAACCAAAAATTATGATACCACAACAGCGTTAAAATTTTAACATTTAATAATGTTGAAGTAAAATATGGTTTCAGCCCAAATAATGGACTATTTAAAAAAAATAAATGTTGAAGCCTGAATTGAGAAATTAATTATTAAAATTTTAATTAAAACCATACAATAATTTAATTAATTGCTATCAATTTATTATGTTTTTTGATTTAAAACAACTGTTTTCTCTACTTTTGAGTTGATTTTTCTCGACATGTTTTTCCAAAGCTTACACCTTCATCATCGGCAGAATGATATATTATTTAATCAAAAAATTTTTAAATCACAATAATTTAAACTAATAACTTGATTATATAATATTTAATGAAAATATTTGTTTTAAGAAATATTATAACATTTTACGGGAATGAGATATTTTACCTTGTTTTCTTGTGTTATCTTAAAATATTTGATCATGCATTGACATTCGGAAATGTCTTTGTAAGATACGAGTATATTGAAACTTACAGATAACAAACATTTTCGTTTTTATTAAATATTTTCTTATAGATAACATTCGCGCCAAGAGCTATGTCTGCCATCGCGAAAGTCCCGAGTTAGATCCATGGAGATGGCGAAGTGATTGTCAAACTATCTCTGATCTGGAATAGAATTCAAGTAATAATAAAATGGCGATTAACTACATATCATATGTCACGAGAATCAATAGCAAAAAAGTTCCGTGTTTAATCATTGAGTTTAAATAACCTGCTGTATACAAATGTTGAAAGACACGGGAAACTACCACATTACAGGCCAACGTGGCATTCCAAGAAATAGCTAAAATTGTTGCACTTTGCTGCAAACTAATTCCTTGGATTGAAACTAGCAAAACGAACTATTTTACATAATTATTTATTAAATAATAAACTAATATAAATAATGATTGATGTATCTCATTATTATATTTGAGCATTCGCACTGTCACTAACTAACTAACTATCAGGCCGTTTCCCCGCAGGGGTTGGCATAGAAGATGGATCGCCATATTGTTTTATCCCGGCATAATTCTCGCGCCTCTTCTACATTCACACATCGTGACATGCACGCTTGTCGATTGTTCCTACTTCGAACATGGCCGCCTTTCAGTAATTGATTAATTTGGTCATGCCATGCCTTCCTTGGACTTCCTCGACTTCTTTTCCCATTCACACTACTTGTATATATCTTTTTAACCATTCTTCCCTCATCCATTTGTTCCGTATATCTAAACCATCTTAGTGACCCTTTTTTAATTGTATTTATCACGTATTCATCTGCCTAACATTCTTTTCTTACTTCATCATTAGATATTCTATCATATATTTTTTTCTGCACATTCTTCTCGTAAACACGAACATACATAATATGGGAAGAGGGTACTTATCTGAATGAGAAATTGTTCGACTTGAAGAACGAAAATGGATAAGAAAGACTTTTATTTAGTCTGTAGTGGAGTTTCCTCGAATGAAGCACTAAAAAAGTTTTAAGTAAACCTCTAAAACACGTAAAATTTAGTGGATTTAGTGGATAAAGAACGCTAAGAACGCGATTCATGCTTTGTAAATAAAAATACTAAAAATATTTTCATCCCATATTAAAATTATCATTATTTTGAAGTTTTCGACATCATAGACAAACTTTGGATGTTTGTGCGGTTTTTATAGGTCTGTAATAATAACAAAGGGGAGTGAAGGCGACCACAAGGATCCGACAAGGGCGAGCCGCTGGTCCGATCAAATTAGGGTGAAAGGAGCGCACGGCGTGCTATGGTCAATTTTACATGATGGACATGACCCCCAATAATGATGAATACGAGTAATAATACCCAACATCTTAATTTTCTTATATTTTTGTTTCTTGGACAAGAAAGTAAAATCCATATAAAATATTTAATATTAAAGAAAACGACCGATTCCTAGAAGTTCTTCTAAATTCGCAATACTTTGTGTTGGGAATATAAAAGATTTATTATTGTTTCTTCTGTATTCGCCATATTTTGTGTTGTACATGCTTTATTTTTCATTTTTTAAATAAAATTTTTATATGCAATAACACAATATAACACTTATATTAAACAAATTAAAATTACATAGACATGTTTCGGACAACTAATCCTCCTTCAGTGATACATATTATAAATATACATATTTAAAATATTATAAAATTGTTCACACACATACATTTTTTATAACATCTGTCAGATCACGTGAACAATTTTATAATATTATAAATATGTATATTTATAATATATATCACTGAAGAAGGACTGGTTGTCCGAAACATGTCTATGTCATTTTTTTAAATGTAAGTGTTGTATGTACAAAGTATATAAAAAGAAAAAGAGAGATTTTTTATTGCGTTGTTAAACATTTTTAACCGGGGAAGGACGTCTGCTGTCTGCTTTTGTTATAGTACAAACAAGGTTTGTGAAATAACATAAATTTGAAAAGTGATTCAAATAAATAACTAACTAACTAACCATCACGCCGTCTCCCCGAAGGGGTAGGCAGAATGAATGGACTGCCACACTTTTCTTTCCTGACATATTTCTCTCGGTTCCTTAACATTCATACATCGTGTCATGCACGCGCGTCGATTTCTCTGACTCCTCACATGGCTGACATTCAATATTTGATTTATTTGATCGTGCCACGTTTTCCTCGGTGATTCAAATACGTTTTAGAAATTTAATAATATGATTTTCCGGCTTTACTTTGTTGGAACATTTACGAAAATAATATGACTTATTTTCGTAAATGTTTGAAAATATAATAATACTTTTAGAGAGCCAATTTTTTTTAATATGCAAAAAAGTATTATTTTATGTTATTTAACTTAATAATCATAACATCCTTTTAAGAAAGCCAACTTGTCAAATAATTCTTCCATAGCATACTTCTAAAGATTTATTATAAAACGATGTACGACAGAATTTCAAATGTTGATATAAGTAAGGCATGTAGAGCGGAAGAAAGTATTATTAACAAAATTATGAAAGCGATCACTGCTTTGGTTTGGACAAACAACATATATGGATTAAGAAAGAATAGTTACGAAAGCTAAAACTAACGCTATAAAGAAACTAACGCTATAAATGGTGTACGGAGTCGTGAGAGACCTAGGAAAACGAGGCATTATCAAATAAATCAAATTTTAAAGATCGGCCTGGTTGAATGTCAAATAAAGGATGAAAGTAGAATAAATGCAGTAGAAATGAGATCTCTCAGACGAATGTGCGGATACTCTGTGTATGATAGAGTGTCGAATGAAAATATAAGAAGTGAATGCAGTGCGAATGATGGTGTTATGAACAAAATAATGAAAGGATCATTTAGATGGTTAGGACATATGAAAAGAATTAATGATGAAATAATGGTAAAAAAATTATATGACAATGATGTAAATGGAACCAGAAATAGAGGAAGAAAGAGGAAAATGTGGCACGATCAAATAAAAAGAGAAATCGACGCGCGTGCATGACATGTATGAATGTTGAGGAATCGAGAGAAATATGTCAGGAAAGAAAAGAAAATATGTCATTATTTCTGCCTACTACTTAGGGGAGACGGTGTGATGGTTAGTTAGTTAGTTAATTATTTTCTAAATCACGAGATAATTTTGGTCATTGATTTAGAATACTCGAACGGAAAGCGAAAAGTTTACTTTTTAGCGATATTCATTTGTATCTTTCATGCATTCACCCAATTTGTCGTTGTAAACTTTTCTTTATTTTTTAAAATAAGTATCAACGTATCTTATATTTTTTAACGTCTTTATAAGCTCGGTATACTTTTATATTAGATACGTCTGTCAACATAAACTTCGTAGTATTCATAAAAAAAAACTTTCACAATGCTTTAAGAAGCCAATTATTTTCATTACAAGTAAGCGGTTTATTCTTCAACTTATCAACTTTATACCATATGATTCTATTAGCAAATCTTCAAATAGTTTTAAGCCGATACAAAGTATAATTTTTTTTCTATTTTTTATGATTTTGTTTTCAATATTATTCTTGAAGTCTTTGGTGTATTATATGAACCTAAAAGTAAATTCTGCTCTGAGGTATTAACATAATAACATTTTATTTTTTGATAATTTGACCGTATTGACACTATTTTTTGTTGATTAAAAAAACTATCTAACTAATCATCACGCTGTTTCCCCAGTAGGCAAAGGGGATAGCCATACCTCTTGAGTTTTCTATGCATTCATATATCGTAACATGCATGCTCGTCGATTTTTCCGACTTCGAATGTGTTTCTAGTTCTTTCACGGCTTTTCTTGTCACTCACACTGCTTGTATGCAACATTTTAACCATTTTTCTCTCGTCCATTCGCTCCATATATCCAAACCATCTCAGTGATCCATTTTAAATTTTAATTAAGATGCATTCATCTGCCTTACATTTCTTCCTTATTTCGTCGTTCGGTATTCTATCATATACTCGTATATCGTTTTCCCGCACATTCTTCTCAATGATCCCATTTCTACGTCGTATATCCTACTTTTATCCATATTTTGTCAGCGTCAAGCTTCACTTCCAAAAATAAGGGTTAGTTGGTTTGTTGATTCATTTCTAAATTAAAACAATGTCTTTTAAACACTTTCAATAATGCAGGTACAACCACTTGGAAAAATATCGATAAAATAATTCCGAAAATGAAGAAAAACAAGAAGAGTTTTCATTTAAAATAAAAAGGGAAAATAAATATGTACAGATCTAGTGTACTTCAGATACCTCTATCTTTCTTTGTGTGGTTTTTCAGTTCGATGACCTACCCCAGTACAAAGGGTTGCTAAATTCACCTCGCCACCAGAACAATATATTTCCATTGCATTCACACCATCTTTCTAAACTCTACACGGGAAGATTCTTTTATTCCTTGATCAAATTAAGTACTTTCATACAAAAGTTCACTTAGCAGATGTGCAAGATGAATCAGCCCATTCCACGAGATCCGAGGCCAAAACTAACCAACGATACTGTATTATAAAAACCCTTTAAATACGAAAAAGTTATCTAAAAATCTAGATGAAATAAATGATATGTTTGGAAGCGAAGTATAGCACTCTCAGAAAAATGATAAAAGCAAAATAAATGCGGTAGAGATGAGGTCCCTAAGACGTATGTGTGGTAGAACGATATGCGACATAATCTCAAATGCTGATATAAGAAAGGAATGAACAGCGGAAGAAGGTATCATGAACAAAATTATAAAAGGATCGCTGCGATGGTTCGGACAAATGGAACGCATGAATGGAGAAAGAATGGTTAAGAAAGTATACGTTAAAGATGTAAATGGAGCACGGAGTCGAGGCAGACCGAGGAAAACATATCTAGACCAAATTTTAAAGGTTGGTCCTGTTAGATGTCGAAGGAATCGACATGCGTGTATAACTCGTTGTATGAATGTGGAGGAACCTAGAGAGGTTAGCCAGGATAGAGTAGTGTGGCGGTTCATTCTCTCTGCATACCCCTGCGGAAAAACGGCGTGATGGTTTGTTTAGTAATTTATACAGTCGATATAAATACTAATAATTATAACATTATAACATCTGTCAAAACTGACCATATTTGTAAACAATTTTATAATATTTTAAATAATATCACTGATGAAGGGCTGGTTAGTCCGAAACATATTTGATATTTGATTTTATTTTTTAATAAACGTGAGTGTTGCATACAAAGTATATAAAAAAGGAAACATTAAACATCTACAACACAAAATTATGGCGAACATAGAAGAAACTAATAATTGTTACTCAGATTTTAAAATATCTTTTTATAAACCTAACTAAATAACTAACTCACGCCGTTTCCCCTGAGGGGTCGGAAGATAGGATGGGCTGCCATACCGTTCTATCCTGACATACCTCTCAAGTTTCCTCTACATTCATAGATCGTAACGTGCACGCTCGTAGATTTTTCAGACTTCGAATGTGGCCGCCTTTTAGTATTTGATTAATATGGTCATGCCGTGCTCTCCTTGGTCTTCCACGACTTCCCTTTCCACTCACACTGCTTGTATTCAACATTTTAACCATTCTTCTCTCGTCCATTTGTTCCATATGTCCAAACCATCTCTGGGATCCTTTTTTAATTTTACTTATGATGCAATCATCTGCCTTACATTTCTTCCTTATTTCGTCGTTCGGTGTTCTATCATATATCGTTTTCCCGCATATTCCTCTCAGTGATCTCATTTCTACGGCATTTATCATACTTTCATCCATTTCTTGCAAGCTTCAAGCTTCACTTGTGTACATCTTTTTATTTTGTATATAAAAGTTAATGTTTGTGTGTTCGTTTCCTATTCGTTCATGGATCATTCATCCGATTGAATTGAAACTTTATACAGTTGTTGTTTCAACTGACACCCTTTGGAGTCGATAAAGTATTCTCAGACGAATATACGGCAACTTTTAAAATTCAGGGGCCAATGTATCATCGCATAGGAACATATTGTCATCAATCTACAATATATGGCGCGCGAGAAGAAATATTAAAAAAAGTCAATTAACGACATATATAAGGTTCCCACCACCACCCGAGACTGTTATAGGACGCAGCGACGCCCTTTCGTCAGTCTCGCTGCACTATCTAGGCCTGTTCCTTGTCCATCCGGGACTTACGTTAATTTAATTTAGCCTTTTCTTGTCATCAATCAAAAGGATGACAGACCACATTTAATCTATTTTTTTAACCTTATATATCTCCCGCGCGGCCTCATATCTCTTTATTATTAAATAAAATCAGAAGTAAATATTATATAAAACACACCTTAAATAAGTAAAAAACATTTTAAAATTATGTAAAACACACATTAATTCACAATAAACAAAGGACAAATATATAACAAACTAAATTTTAAAACAGGAAGAAGATAGTGTATGAGGGAGGCGGGAAAATGTTAAGTAAGAATGAATAAATTGGGATGGGATGGATGGAGGACAGGTTTTAGAATGAGCAGAAATGAATAAAAAAAAACAGTATATATAAAGACACATTATAAACAGTAAAGTATATCAGAACACACCCACCAAGGGGTCAATTAACGACAGTGTCATTAAAGCGAATAGCCAAAATATAGTAAATATCATACTATAGTGCGCTTAACCCAACCAATGACAGGCCATAAGTCCTGTTAAAACCTTGATCATCCATATTCAGTTTCCAGTTTGCGTTTTCGTCTCTATTGAGATACAATTAAATTTGAATTAACCACCCATGGGTGAAAATCCAGGATTCGTATACAAGTATTAGTATACATTCACAAAAATATTTGTAATCATTCTGGTCAATTCTTTGGCATATAAGATAGGAATAATACTCCAGGCGGCTTCTAACAATACGCTAATAGGTGATAGCCTTCGCATTGTGTTAATAAAGTAGTTTGCTAAATACTTAAAATCATTTTCCATAGATGGCGTCAGTTGGTGGATTATATAGGTTAATCTTAAAAAGATTGACATGTATGATCAAATCTACATAGATGGCCAGCTGAAACTGACACGTGAAGATGAGTATGGATTTGGAGTATATATATAACTTCCAAAATTTATCATGCATGATCATAAATAACAAAGGTGGAATGGAAAATGTTGTAACTACATAAAGCGTGCGCTTAACCCAACCAATGACAGGTCATAAGTCCTGTAAACACCTTGATCATCCATATTCAGTTTCCAGTTTGCAATAAATACATTCATTTTGTCTTCGGTATTTCACCAACTATGAAAAATAAATAATAAAGCATCATCTTTGATCAGCGTAATCGCCAAAAAAGGCATCGATGGCGAAGGATGTGCGTTTTTCTTCAGCCATTAAAAAAATATTAAAAGGCAACCTGTTTTTTGCAAGTGACCCATTTTTTCAAGGCTCATGTGCTCGGGTTTTAGCAAAACATATTCCCATTATATATTATATACTGAAATTTTGTCACGTCTCAAAGTTATTGAGTCATATGCAAAATAAAAATTACATTTTTCTATAATCGCAAAGTTCTCTTAAGCACTTTTTTTCCAATAATTAAAAAAAAAAATTAAATCAATGGTATAAGAATTTATTTTACAATCTTCAGAAAATAGCTCATTATTTTGAACCCCTGGATCAGGAAGCAAGCTTTCTATCCTCTAGACCTCAACCTTTCTATTTTGTCGCCGCGGACCGGTCAACGTTTTATTATTTTACCACGGCCAAATTAGGAGGGGGGGGGGGACAATATATAATAATAAAATTTACAACTGTGGTACCTACATAGGTTATAGTGATAAATAATAGTAGAGAAAACACAAGGTTTGTGGGAAAAATGAAGAAAATATATATAATCAGGCATATGGTAGCGTGGTGTTGTTTTACTTCGAAGGTATTGTCGGAAGGTCGGTGGTAACTTAGTGTGAAGGGGTTTTCAACGGAATAATTATTTTAAGCTATAATTAAGTTTTATTGGGTATGTTCGATATTTCAAAAGTAATTTTGAGCAGGCCCTTGCGCGGCCCAGGACCATTTGGTACACGGCCCGGTACCGGGCCGCGGCCCGGGGGTTGAGGACCACTGCCCTAGACCACCGCCTAAATAAGTTTTTTAATTTGAGTGTTATTTTTTTATTTTAGCAATGATTTTTTTGAAACGCCTACCTTTTATTGTATTTTTATAATGTAGAGAAAATTTATAAAGAAAAAATCAAAATTGTTTCTGTTTTCGTACAGGTTTGTTGTTTCGAATCACCGAGCCAAGATACCAAATTGCAATAACCCTTTTCGATCTTCAATGGAGCAGGGTAAAACGAGCAACAGAAGCTTCTTCTAAACATACTTTAAATTAAATTGAGTTTCAATCATTCAAACACCAATTTCGTTGTTTTATAAATTGATTTAAAAAGGCAGAAATAAATGTTGCATTTCTTTGTTGTCAACATAAAACCTACATATTTTTGGGTTTTATCTTATTTTGACTACACGTTATAAATCAAAATTATTTAAAACATGTGCTACATCACATATGTACAGTTATTTATCGTTTCTTGAACAATGATGTGAAACTCCATTTTAAATAATTCAGTCTGTTTTCTAGAAGTTTTATTATAATTTATGGAAAATACTTGTTTCGCCTTTATTTAGCATTATAAAATAGTATTATTTAATGACGAAAAAAAAAGAAAATGCATTAGGAGGGCTTTAAATGTCATTCCCATAAACGACAATGAAAATTCTAGAAAACATAAATGTTTCCATTAGTATTTATTATCTACTGCTATGTTTAGAAAACTTAATCTCTTAATATTAATAGGTTCTTGCTTAACCAAAAACTTTATTTCGGATATCAAACTATGAAAGCATTTAAATCAACGAACATGGCATTACATTCTAAATATTACTTACTGTATTTGTGCTTGTCGGAGTTTGGTCTCAAGATCACGTTCCGTTTTAGAAACTTTCGTAATCTCGCCCGAGAGAGGTGTTCTCTCAACATAATGCCCGTAGCACGTAACACGTATGAGTAAACTGGAAATATTCGATACCTCGCGAGATTCACTTTACAGGATAGCGGAAAATGTCTCTTAAGGGTTGATCACGGGTACGGGGTGGAATTGGTGGGAAATAGACGGTGATACGGAGACAGGAATTTGATTTTGATTCGATTTTGTTTTTGTTTCGATAGATTGTTTTCGGAAGAGAGACAAGGGATTGATTTGTGAAGTTACTAGTACTGAAGGTAAAGAATTCATTAGTTATATATATTAGTAAATACGTCTGCGGTCTGAAACATGTTTGTGAAAAGTGCAAAAATTGTTATGAAAAAACTGAATTTTTTAAAAGTTACTAAAAAACAGAAAATTTTAAATCGTTAAAAAATATGCGAATGCACGAACACTTTATAAATCTAATCACGAATAGATATGAATAGAAAAATATGGTGGTCCATTGTAAATGGTCGGAGCTTCGTGCCCCTTTCTAGAAACATTACTGTTAGTATTTTAAAAATCTTATATTGAGATAACTTTTTAACAAATATCTAGAAAGTCATTATTTAGTCAATTTAAAATTTATTTAAAAAACAAAAGATCCTTAAACCGAGTGTAATAATTTTTTTATACTCTTTGGATTCTTAAACAAACAAATATGATTAACATTCGTTCTATTTGATACTTTTTCTCCTTTTTCTTTTAATAGATCTGACGATCTGTGACACAGAAATCATGTCTCGTCGGATGATGAGGTCCAGCTGTCCCTCCATCTCTTAGGCGGTCTTCCAGGTGGCGGTGTATGGAGGGGATTTCATAAGCGGCAGTATATGCGAAGCTGTCACTATCCATTCGAGCTACATGGTCCTCTCAGTATCTTCTTCTGGATCTACTCCATTGAACGATATCCTCTATTTTGCAAGTTTTTCTAATGTCTATGTTGCGAACACCTCTCTACAGCATACGTCATGATAAGTCGCACGCATGTCTTATAAATTCTGACCTTGCTGTCAATACGCATGTGCTTGTTCTTCCAGACTAGATTCTTCAGACACTGACACGGCAAAGGCTTTACTGACTTGTTCTCGTACTTCGGTAAAATGGTCTTTATGACCGCAGATCTCTACTCCCAAATATCTGAAACTCATTACTTGCACCACGGGTATACGAGTTTCATCAACAGTCTTGTAGGTTGTCTAGATAAAGTGAGACTTTTTGCTTTGCTGACTGATATAGCCATATTTTGGAATTTGTGCAACATTCTTTGCCAGACATCTTCAGACACAGCTATTAATGCGGCATCGTCTGCATATCAAATGACGTTTACAGTTTTACTGCCCATTTTATAACTTAGCCCAAGCCAACTACCTCTTCTATGATTTCGTCTAAAATAAGATTGAACAGAAAGGGGCTCATACTATCTTAATACCTTTTTTTAATTTTATTTATTTTTTTATTTATTTTACTTAAAAAAAAAACAATTGGGTTATATGGATACATTTTTAGATCTTACTATTAATTATGTGTTGTTTCAGATATTTTTTATATTGAGTTGTAGTAAGATTCCTTGTGTCTTTTGGTAGCTCATTGTAAAGTTTCAGTCCATTGTTCAATATCCTTGATTGTCCTGTCTTAATTCGTGCATTCGGTAAGTGATATCTGTCACAGTTCCTGCTCCAGTGTCTGTGTATGTCTGAATTTTTAGTTAATTTGTAGCTGCTGTCTGTTGTCTTTTCCATGGTCACTCTGTGTACAAATTTTAAGGTCTCATATTTGGTAAGGTCTGATATGTCCATTAGTTTTGTTTGTCTGTATACTTGTATGGTTGGGGTAAGGTAATTGATGTTGTATGCTCATTTTATAATTTTATTTTGTTGTCTTTGTAGTCTGGAAATGTCCTTTTGGTTTCCTGTCCCCCAGAAGGGAATCATATATGTCAGTCGGCGTTTTACATACGCTTCGTACATCATAACTATTGCTTGCAGGAATTTTCTTTTTAATTACTGCTTATTTTATTTCTGTTATTTACTTTATTATTTTTTATGAGAAAGGAATAAATTCATAAACTATAAATATACAAAGATAAACTGATAATAAAGCTAAACAAAAACCATTAATCTTACTCTGAAAATGTTCTCTGACATGTCTAGTATTGAAAATATGCTAAATTATTTGATCAAGTACACACTTAGATATGCTATAAAGTAAATGAACATTGCCTGAAGGTATCCATTTTTACAGTTGTAGATAATGTCTTCATTTAATTTATATCAACGCGACGACAATACCACGAGATAATTTGACACAATGATTCATGGAGTTTTGCTAGACTGAAAGCTCAGATATCCTTCAATCGACCTCTAAGGGCTAATGCATACTAAATTTTATTAAATGACTAATCGTCTGGTCCATATAGATTGTGCTTTAGAAATTGAATCGGATAATTCAGGACGAGTATTTTAATAAGGAATTTAAATTTGCTTAATTAAAATATGCTACCATGTTAAGAAACATTTCACATATAATTTCAAAAATAATTGTCAGACGTGGTGTTCGTAAAAAGGGTGAAATGGGGAATGTTGTATTACATAAAGCGATCGCTTAACCCAACCAATGACAAGTCAGAAGTCCTGTAAACGCCTCGACCAACATATTCTGTTTCCAAATAAATTACATCTTCGTCTCTATTGAGATACAATTAATTCTTAATGATTAACCCGTAATGGGTAAAATCCAGTATTTGTCTGTCTTTTTAAACACATTTTTCGAGACACACAAACCTTTTAAAAATGTCATATTAAGGAAGGGGTTCTGTGTCCCGAAATGTGTTTGTGAAAACTGCAAGAAAAAATAATATTGCAAAAATACAATGTTTTCAAATAGTTTTAGAAATGAGATATTTCGCTATGCTCTTTACCTGATATCATATAGTTATTTGATTTAATATCATATAAATATTAAAACTGAATTTCTAGTCAAAATGGAATAAGCATCTCATAAAGCAACCGCTAAGAACACGATAGGGGACCACATAGAGTAGAATATATCGGCTATAGAGCATTTTTGCAGATCGTACAGAATATATCAACAAACCGCATACAATAATTTGCCGACCGTATAGAAACCACTGCGAATCGTTTGTTCCATACTAATAAACCGCATTTATCAACTTGCAAACCATAATGTAACTCTGGTCAATCGTATGTTATGTGGCAATGTAGCATACTAGTTAAACGCATAGAATACACTCGCAGAACACATATTCATTTAGCGCATTTGGGTACCATAGACAAATAAGTGGTGGAACGCATAAAATATAGCAGTAAACGGCATAGAGCGTAGTAGTAAACTGCATAGAAAACTGCAAGGAGGCTTGTGAACCACATATGTAGAATATACTTGCTAATAACTTAATATAAAACATACTAGTAGATCGCTTGAAATCCACTTGTAAATCGCATCAAAAATAATGGTGAATTATTAATACAAATGGAAACATCTGTTTTCTAGAAGATTTATTGTATTTGGAAAATGATGTGTTTCACCTTGCTAAGGCATTATCTAACTAACTAACTAACCAACCATCAAGGGAAAAGCAGAGAGGATGGATTGCCATAATGCTCTGTCCTGACATACAAACCTCACGAGATTCCTCTACACTCATTCATCGTAACATGGACGCTTGTCGATTTTTTCGACTTCGGAAATATCCGCCTTTTAGAATTAAATAATTCGGTCATTCCATGATTTCCTTGATCTTCCACGACTTTTCTTTCTACTCACAGTGCTTGTATACAACATTTAATTTTTTTTCTCTAGTCTATTGTTTCCATGTGTCCAAACCATCGCAGGGTTTAATTTTAATTGTGATGCTATCATCTGCCTTTTTTTCTCTCCTTATTTCTTTATTCGCTATTTTATCACATATCTTTTTAAAAATGTTAAATTAAAGGTCAATTCCTTAATCTCACCGGTGAATCAAATAGATTTGATACTAAAATTAGATTTTTGGTGGGTTGACTGTAGGACCGTAAAACGTACAATGTTGAGCGTTTCTTTAATGGAACATGGAGTGGAGAGGTTTATTGACTTTACCCGGAATAATTTGCTAACAGTCTTAGCGAATACTTTATATTGGATCACCGGCATTGAAATGAAAGAAGCAAAATTGATAAAAGGGACTTAGCGAAAGCCAGGATTAAAACGAGTTTTCTAATACCGATTAATTAAAAAATACATCGTTCATACACAATTATAATATTTACAATAGCGTTTATGTAAAAAGGCAATATTTATAGAGGATTACATCGCAAAATTTAAGGATTAGTATAATTAAGTGATGGATGTTCTCTTCTATATCTACGTACTATGTGTTATTAATTGTAAATGACTTAATTAATGAAGAAACTTTCATTTTTCTATTCTTCTTGGAGTGTCATGTCAGGTCCCACCGACTTCGGCTAACACCCTGGCGTAGGCTTCTCTGATCAGATGGTTAATAGTGATATCCTGGGGAGTTTGCTCAGAGTGGTTTCGCCTTGCGTTCTCTGGAGGATTTTCTGTCGGGGTTTCATTCCCCTAGCTAGTGGTATCCAGTTTTATGGCGCTGAAAATTCGCCATTCGCCCTCTCTTTATCTGCTATGACAGTGGTCACATTGCCCGGGGTTCGCGGGGCCTGAGATACTACTTGAGGACGCTAGAGAGCTGGAATTGGTAGCAGTGTTGCTGGTGTTGTTGCAACATGGGGCATTACGATATTTTAGGGCCATACTTTCCAGCAAAGCATACTCCATCGTAGCTGTACTATCCATCCAAACTCCTCTTTCGATTGATAATATTTTATAAGGTTGATTCATAAATAACTTCCGATTTTTTATCATATATTTATATCATATAGTGTAGTAATAAATTATATTAAATTAAATAAAAAAATTGATAATATTTTGAAGTTCTTGCTAGAGTTGGATTATTTGATGTGCCTAATTACAGTTATTGAAAAGAACGGTGGATTTGATATAAATTAAACAAACAAAATAGTCCGGATCGTCCAGACAACATGTTCACCATTTAAAAGAACATTATGTGTCATATTATTTTTTATTATTTTTATATTATCTGTTTTAGATATATTTTGTGAACGTTGGACGATCAAAGTGTGCGCGGGAGATGTTCGCAACCCATCACACCGCGTCTCCCGCGGGGGCGAAAAGAGAATGATGGAGTGCAGCATCGGTTAGAGTGTGGCAGTCCATTTTTTCTGTTTACCCCTTCGGGGAGACGGCGTGATGGTTAGTTAGTTTGTTATTTATTTCTTTTGCTGTTAAAAAATTACAAAATAATATTTATCTATTATGTATTGACCACTGTTAAATATAACCTTCTTCAATCTTAAACTGTATATTGTAACGTATTGAGTCTCTCTGCCAATTCCCCTGGCATGACGTGGATTTTCTTCCAATATCGCATTAAGAATGTCGTCATCGAAGTCGGAAAGGTGACCCGTCGTTGGTTCATCGTTCAATGACTTTTCTCCGAACGAAATTTCACAATCCAATTTCTAACTGTTCGATCGGTTATCAGGCTATCACCGTATACACTGCATTTCTTTATAGCTGTCACTCTACCACTAGTGTCTTGTTTGAATTACCAAAGCATCACATAGCGGGTATTATTTATTTAATGGTTTCGTAATAACACTACTGTAACATCCACCCCATTAAATAGTTGTCGAATGACTAACAAAATATATATCTATATATTGAATACAAAAATCCTTTTATCAGGTGACTCAATGCGAGTAAATCCAGATAATAAATTACAATTAAAAAAAAAAAAAATTCACTCCAGGTTGTCTAAATCCAATTACTGTACTATTTTTTTTTAAGCGACGTTATTGATTCTCATGATATGTGATAGGTAGCTGATCAATCTATCGTCATTATGTAGTCACATGATTTCTACACCAGACCGACGACCGTGTGATGATCACACTGCCATCTCCGGGAATTGAATCCGGGACCTTCTGGTATGACTATCGGAATTCTAACTACTCTGCCACGAAGGTCTTATTTATCTTAATTATTGTCTCTTAATTTCCATTTTAACCCATAAAACCATTAAAATATTATGAATTTAAATTAAAATATTAAAATATTACGTTACGAAATTTTTCACAAAATTTTTTTTTTTATTTATTTTAAAACGATACAAATGTATGAGGTAAAATAGCTACTCAATAACATTTTTTAACTGATTTAAAAAAAAAGTTACGACGTTTTTAAATTACTTTGCAGAAAAACAGGGAAATCCGGCGATAGATCGGGCCATCTCCGGTGTGATTATAGGTCGTTAGACCGCAAAACGACACTAAACATTACAAAACGAAACTGAAATTCGCGAGTCTAAATAGGTTTGGGATTGGCCAATGTGCCAAAATAATAGCTTAATCCCGCAGAACAAATAAAACATTTAAAGTATCGCACACCCTTTATTAGGTATTTGAGGTAAAAAGTAAATAGAAACTTATCCATATACGATAAACATAATACTGTAATTATAAGTACTGCGTTATTCGTAGGCTCTACAACGGAGAGTATTTGGGAAGTCATTATCGTGAGGTTTGTAGAAGTCTAATTGTTTTTGAGGCGTTCTTTGAAAGAAAAGAAAACTTGAGTTTGTATTTGTAACCTTGCCATAGTAGATCATGATATATGAATAATTTTTTTTTTTTTTAAACTAATTTACTAATGATCACGCCATCTCACTGAAGGGGTAGGCAGAAGGAATGGACCACCACACTCTTTATTTCCGACACATTTCTCTCAAATCCTCAACATTCATACATCGAGTCATGCATGCACGTCGATTTCTCCGACTCCAATTTGATTGATTTGATGATGTCACGTTTTTTTCCGTCTTTCTCTATTTACAATTCCGTTTAATTTGTTTACATATATTTTCTTAACCATTCATTCTTCATGCATACCTTCCATGTGTCCAAACTGAAATGATCCTTTCATTATTTTGTTCATGACACTTTCATTTGCCCTGCATTCATATTTTAATTTGACAATTTATCATCTACAGATTCACCACGCATTCGTCTAAAACAGTGTTTCCCAAACTTTTTGGTCCCGTGGACCACTTGCTGATTTTTTTTTATTTTGTGCAGACCCCCTACTTTCGAAATATTATTTTGTTTCCCAAATTTACAAATTTACCTAAAAAAATTGTGACACATTTTTTTATTATGGATAGTTATATTTAGGATAGGTATATACGTAATAAATTATAATGGATAGGTATATTTCGTTGGCGACCTTTTTTGTTTTTAAGCTCATCAGCGATTTCCGGTTAGAATTCGGCGGCGACCAATTTTTTCTAGCTGCAAAAAATTCGGTCATACGATTTTCCTAAAGGAGCTAACAAAATATGGTCGCCACCGAATTTTACTGACCGGAAATCGCTGTTGAGCTAAAAAAAAGGTTTTGACCGTTTTTGACGTTGTTCTGGGACCCCCAAATCAATTTTTATTTTCTGCCTATCCCCTGAAAGATCCCAGGAACTCCTGGGGATCCGTAGGGACCACTTTGGAAATTACTGGTCTAAGATATTTCATTACTTTTGCATTTATTCTACTTTCTTCATTTTTTTACCAGTTCCATGCTTCTCTTATGTACATACATATTTTTATATTTATATAATTTATTTATAATTGTAACAATTACACCATGACATGTGATACCATTGTATTCTTAAACAATGACGTTGTACGGTGAAATAATAGATTTGAGCTTGAAAGCTCTCATATGGAATCGAGGCGCCGCTCTGTTGGCCGCAACACGCACATCACTATGTTATGCAGATAGCGGAACATGCTTTTGATGGCGCACTGTCGTGAATGACGAATGTACGCCACAGAAATTTAGCATGGACATATTGTTAGAACAACTATATCGTATATTATTCTATGTTTTTAATAAAGATAGGCATGCATTCATGTATATGTTAATATGTTAATAACAATATATAAGATTTAAATAAAATTGTCATATTACGATGATAACAACAACAATAAACCATCACAATCAATCAAACTGCTGAACACGATCGCTTCGGAGATCGATGTCTTTCATATTCGTGGAAGAACGTTCAGAAGGCAAAAACTCTTGACTTTGGAGAATATCTTATATTCCTAATGTAGAACCAACTCTCATGCGTTCCTGGTATTATATATTTATAATATTTTACATGTTCTCAATAGATGTCTTAAACTATAATAATTGTTTGTAATA
This sequence comes from Lepidostoma basale, assembly GCA_022606425.2. Taxonomy (NCBI): domain Eukaryota; kingdom Metazoa; phylum Arthropoda; class Insecta; order Trichoptera; family Lepidostomatidae; genus Lepidostoma; species Lepidostoma basale. Next base: position 652,453 of record JAHDVF020000067.1, read on the forward strand.
TCTTTTGAGAAAATAAACTGATTTGATTTGATTTGATTTGATCACACCGTTTTTCCGGAAGGGAAGGCAGAGAAAATGGACCATCATACTACTCTATCCTGACAAACCTCTCTTGCTTCCTCCGCATTCATACAGCGAGTCATAAACGCACTTCGATTCTTCCAACTTCTAACATGGCCGATCTTTAAAATTAGATTAATTAGGTTTTTCCACGTTTTCTCCGGTCTTTCTCCACTCCTTAATCCATTTACACCGTAAACGTATACTTTATTCATCGATGCATTCTTTGTATCCAAACCAACGCAGTGGTCCTTCCATAATTTTCTTCTCCTCTACATTTCTTCCTTATTCATGCATTCATTTGAAATCGCACGTTTAGTTGAGAATTAAAACATACTATTTTATATTACTTTATGGTTATAAATGTTATTATTTAATACATTTTCTCTACAATGTATACTTAGTTATATCTTTGGTTTTATGGCTTCGACTGCTTTTCGAAGCTCGCTGCCATCCTCTGGTAATAGAAAATGGTTACTAGCTACCAAAACTGGCCTAAGCCATAAAACCAAGCTGAATTAAATTAAAAATATATAATAAACGGATTTTTAATTATTTTTAATATTTTCGTTAATTTTTATGAACTTCTACCAAGAAATTCAAACAAACATTTTTGAGTATACGAGTATAATACAAAAATAATTATTCACGTGATTTGTAATTTATTGGGTTTGATAAACCAAGTATATTTTGTCTTTTTCTTTTTTTATATACTTTGTATATACAACACTATTAAAATTACATATCAAACATGTTTCGGACAACCAGTCCTTCTTCAGTGATACATATTATAAAGATATTAAAAATATTATGAAATTGTTTACGATTTTATAATATTTTAAATATGTATCACTGAAGGACAGGTTGTCCGAAACTTGTCTGATATGTAATTTTTATAGTGTTGTGTATACAAAGTATATGAAAAATAACAAGACAAATAAAACATCTACAACACAAAGTATGGCAAACATAAGTATATTTTTATTGAAGATTATTGAAGACCAAATTTTCTTATGGCTGTAGAACTCTTGAAGAGTAATAGGCTCCTTGATGATTTTATTTAAAGTTCCTCAAACCTGCGCCATTTTCTCCCAGCAGTCCGTTTTGCCCTAACAGATCAGCCAGAACATTATCCATTAGGCGCTGTCTAGGCCTTCTTACCCCGGCTGGTCTTGACACGTACAGGGTCTTAATTGATCTGGTATCTTCGGCCCGGCATACGTGCCCAATCCATACGACACGACCGGCTCTTACCATGCTCCTTATAATGGCTGTAAGGACTGTTCTAATGTGCAAAGGCAAATAGCCGCAAGTTAAAAATAGTAGTTTTAAGATAAACGGGTTTAAAGTTTTATTTTGTTTTTTGCTATATTTTATCATTTAAAATAAGTTTTCTTATGCAAACTAAGTTTTAAAAGTAAGAATACAGTTCTTAGAAATGATTAAGACGTGTTTTTGCCATAAAAGTATAGTAAGCCTCATATTCACTAGGGCCACTCCTCTTCACCATCTTCATAAATGATATTGCGAAGGTGATAAGCTTCTCGCAATTTCTTTTGTTTGCCGATGATCTGAAATTATTCCTAGAAATAAACAATCCCGACGACTGTCTTCGCCTCCAGTCTGACATTGATAATATTGTTAACTGGAGTCACAGTAATAAAATGTACTTCAATGTCTCTAAGTGCGCTATGCTATAGTTTACTAGAGCATTGAGAACTGTGTATTATAGATACACAATGAACAACCAGCAACTAACACACGTATCTACGATGAAGGATCTTGAGATCATTTATGAGAGTAGGCTGACTTTTCGTACACATATCGAGAGGATTTGTGACATTGCACTGAAGATGTTGGGCTTCATCATTCGGACCGAAAGAGTTTTCAGAAATCTCAATGTGCTCAGAGTCCTATACAACGAGTTGGTTCGGAGCAGGCTCGAAAGTGCTTCTGTGATATGGAGTCCTCAAGAGGCGAGATATTCCGTTATGCTGGAGAGAGTTCAGAAAAAAATTCGGAGGTATCTCTACATGAGGGAGTATGATAGTTATCCGTGGCTCTTTCCCACGGCATTTCTTTTAGGAATGTTAGGAACCAATTCTTTACAGCTTCGAAGAGATGGGGATCTCATAACCCATTTCTTTAAATTAATCAGAGGATATTTCGAGAACTCGGCCGTGCTAGAGGGTGTTGGTCTTTTTGTCCCTGATAGATTTCTCCGACAGCGACAGCACATATTGTTTTACCAACCGGCCACCAGAACCAATCTGCCTCTGGTGACACCGGTGGGAAGAGCAATTAGTCTGCTGAACGCGGTCTCCTCGGAGATCGACGTCTTTTATATTAGTGAAGGTACGTTCAGGGGACAAATACTCTTGACTTTAGAAAGTATGTTGCCTTCCTAATGTCTTACCATCTTTAATGCGTTCCTGGTACTTTGTTGTATTTTTATAATATTTTACCTGTACTCAATAGATGCCTGAAACATTTTCCTGTTTGTAATGTCTTTTGAGTTAATAAACTGATTTGATTTGATTTGATTTGATTATTAAAGAAAATGTGTTTTGCCGCCACATATTAGCTAGACCGTCGCACAAATAATTTGGTAATGGGCCGCAATTTAAGTTGCTGTCATTTGCCAGGATACATATTGTGTCGCAGCAAAAGGCCGCATGTTTTGGCTGTGCCGTGGTAAAAAGTAGCAACTTAAAATGATGCTTTTTGCCAAAACACGTATCAAATTAATACAATTTTGCGGCTATTGGGATAGTGAATATCTCAGTAAAGGAAAGAGATAGAGAAAAATCTGTGATTGTATATGATAGAGGCCAGTTATAAGAATGCTTTGAGCCGTGTTACGCCAAACAGCCGCAACTTAAGTTACGTCTTGTTGCTTTTACACATTAGTGTTGCCGTTACATTAAATAACAATTTGCTATTAAAAAAAAAACAGGCAACCATGTTATTTTATTTCGGTAGATATAACCTGTCACATATAAAATACATTTAAAATATCATTAAACGTGTATTTACTTTAATTCCAGTTATTTTCCTACTCGTTTCGATGATTAACATCAGCTCGCTGCCATCATTTGATTTTCCAGACAAAGTCGATCGCAGTTAAAAGAAGAATAATATCGTGAAATCAAATACATTTTCTATAAATAATATATTGGTCCCAGTTATTTCAAAACCCCACATTTATATTTCTTCTTCTTCTTCCTTGTTGAAGACTAATGTGGTCTGTTCTCCAGAGTGTTGCTCCTCCTGTGAGGTAGACTCCCAGCTGTCCTTCCATCTTTTTAGAGGTCTTCTATGAGGACGAGAACCATGAGGCTGATTATGCAACGCAATGAACCGGAGTCTGGTGGTGTCCATTCTTTGAATATGCCCGTACCAGTTTCTTTTTCGCTGTCTGCTCCATCTTATAATATCCTCAACCTCATGTATCTATAATATATTATTCTGGTGTTGTTTGTTTTTGTTCCTCATGCGATCTCTCAGCGTCTTGCCTGCTATCGTCCTCAGTGTCTTCATCTCCGAAGTCCTAAAAAATTTTAAATTTTTAATTGTATCTCAATAGAGACGAAGAAACAAACTGGAAACTGAATATGGATGATCAAGGTGTTTACAGGACTTATGACCTGTCATTGGTTGGGTTAAGCGCACGCTTTATGTAATTACAATATTCCCCATTCCACCATTGTTATTATGATCATGCATGATACATTTTTGGAAGTTGTATATATACTCCAAATCCATAACTATCTTCACGTGTCAGCTCCAGTTAGCCATCTATGTAGATTTGATTGTACTAATTAATTTTTTAAGATTAATCTATACAATCCACCTACTAACGCCATCTATGAAGAATGATTGTTTTAGCATTTAGCAAACTACTTTATTAACACAATGCGAAGAGGCTACCGCCTCCTAGCGCACTGTAGAAGTCGCCTGGAGTATCACTCCTATTTTATACGCCAAAGAATTGACCAGAATATTTACAAATATTTGTGAAATATTCAAATATTCATTTCACAAATATTCCTAAAAAATTGTTTGATTCTTGCTTTGTCTGCCCTTGCTTCGACGCCATATGTTATTATTGGTCTTACGCATGCTTTATAGATTCTCATTTAGCTCTTAATGGCCATGACTTTGTTTTTCAATATTGTGGTAGAGCGCCAGAGATTGCAGCTGCCTTGTTTACTTGGGCTTCAGCTCATCGGCTCCACCCGCCAGGTCTATTCCTAGATACTTGAAGGTCCAAATCGTGAATATTACATTTAAAAAAAATAAAATCATAGTTTGTTCACTCTATTACCACTTTGAGCACTATTACAGCTGTTTATAGTTATAAAAATTATGTGATTGCTTGAGAATAGTCAGTGTAGATGTAAAATAATTAAAAGCTTCAAGTAGGAAATAATTAATACCATTGGCGCCCACGTCACGAGTAGTTGTAACAATTACTCCGAATGAAAACGTAGTTTTCTAGATTTTTGTTGGGAATGATATGTTTCATCTTTCTAAGGCATTATCATGCCTATAAACTTTAATCAAACTTATAGAAAACATATGTTTTCATTTCCATTAAATATTTTATATCGGGTTTTACATCATTGTTCAAGAAACAATAGATACGTAGCAGATTTGTCCGAGAATTAATTGTTTATTAAAATTAAGAGACTGTTAATTGATTTATTATTATTATTATAATTATTATTTTGTTGAATCGCTCTTTACATCATGACAGCATGAGCCATATCGATGTAAATGATATGATAGCTATCATAGTGATTCTCGTGACATGTGATAGGTAGCTTATCTATCGCCATTATATTGTCACGTGAATTCTACACCAGATCAAAGACAGTGTGTCAATCACACTGCCCTCGCCGGGAATCGAACTCGCAGCCTTCGGGATGGCAGTCAATGCACTTTCCACTCGGAATGAAGAACCATCTAGAGTACAATGTGTGTAAATGTTAGAGAGGATAAACATATTTGGGAAACTACGGTTTGAGTGTATGTAAACATGATTTAGCATTCAACTACTGATATAATGATTTAATTTATAAAGCGAAACACGCACACATGCGACAATCAGCTCTTTGATGATAATTATTATAGAGTAATTTTCCATGTCCAGGTTGCGGTTAGTGTAATTGTGTACGTTGAACCGTGTAGATACTTTGTATTCATGGAATACGTAATGAAATTCGGAAGGGTGTTTAATGACACTGCTTTGTACTCTGCGATTTATTTTTTGGCGTTTAGAGAAAAACTTTGTGTTTTACATAATCTAATAGCTTTGAGAAGAGTAAAGAAAATGTTTCTTTAAACTTAGAAATGGAAAAACGGTCATCTAGCAGATATGAAAAAATATTAATTAAATATTTTTCTTCTTCTGGTGTCAGGTCCCTCTAACGTTGGCGATCGCACAGTGAAAGCATCTTTGTCCTGCGCCACTTGGAACAGGTTCTCAACTCAACTCATTCGTGATCACTCTCTTATATTCTACATCCAGAACAATTTTTAACTCCCCGACGTCCTTCTATTTTGTCCAAGATTATCAGCCGAAGGAGGTGTTATATTTATCCCCTTTAGTACGTGAGCATTATTAATTATAGATTTAATATTATTTAGTGGAATCAAACAAAAACAAACATATATATGGAATAACATTAAGCCTTTTATTTATTATAATTATTATTTTTATAAACAAGAGGTCAATCTAACCCAATAACTGTATACAATCAATTATATTGATTCTCATGGGTGATTAATCTAACGCCGTTTTATTATCACATAAATTATACATCAGATCAAAGACAGTGTGAGAATCATACTGTCATTGACGGGAATCGATCCCGGGACCTTCGGTGTGACAGTCATAGGTTTTACCGCTCTGTTATAAGGTCGTTAATAAATAAGACGCAATTCATTACTACATTTTCTATCTGTATCTTTAATTTATTTCATTCATATTCTAGGAAACCAAACGCAAAACCACCAAAAAGATGGAATGATAAGCTGGTGTTCCACTTCCCAAGAGGATGATCCCCGTTCAAGATTAAAAATAAGAAGGTTCGAAATTACTAACCCATTAAAAATCGGTAAGAATAACAGATGGTCTATTTAATATAGGTACATAAAGATAATGAAAAAGACAAAAATAAATCACAATAGATGGCGCTAGTGTAGATTGAACTAAAAAATGTGAAGTGCGGTGTTACATTGTTGCATATATACAACTTCCAAAAATTTGACAGACATGGCGGTCGTAAGAAGGGCGGAATGGGGAATGTTGTATTATATAAAGCGTGCGCTTAACCCAACCAATGACAGGTCATAAGTAAAAAATTCAAAATGTTGTAAAAAAAAATTCAAATATATATTGGTTAAAATCCACTAATGGTTGTGTTTTTGACCGGTTTCGGCAGCTTGCTGCCATCTTCTGGTCAGAATTCATACATAAAGAATTAGATTCAATTAATTAAAATATTATTCTATCATTAGCCTATAACGAATTTTGTTATTATTCACGTGACAATCAAATGGCGATAGACTAGCAACCTATCACATGTCACGATAATCAATATAATGTAGGTAAAAAAATGTGTGCAGTAATTGGGTTCAAAAACGATCTGTTGTATCAAAATAATGTTACTGTTAAAAATTTCAAACACTGTTATAATATCACAATTAATTTTTATTCACTGAGAGTGTCGCGACAGCTGTTTCGCCAACCGATGTTGGCATCATCAAGTGTTACAATAAACAGTTTATTGTAACATCTGATGATGCCAACATTGGTTGGCGAAACAATTGTCGCGACACTCTCAGTGAATACAAATAAATTGTAAAATAATAACTGTGTTTTAAATTTTGGTAAAAAAAAAATATGTAAACGATGTAAATGGAACCAGAAATAGAGGAAGACCGAGGAAATCAAATATTGAATGTCAGCCATGTGAGGAGTCAGAGAAATTGACGCGCGTGCATGACACGATGTACGAATGTTGAGGAATCGAGAGAAATATGCCAGGAAAGAAAAGTGTGGCAGTCCATTACATCTGCCTACGGACTGAGTAACTAGCCTAACTCTAACTAACTAACTAACCATTACGCCGACTGCTGAGACGGCGTGATGGTTAGTAAGTTAGTTAGTTTGTTTTAAATTTTAACAGTAATACTATTGAAGTATCATAGAGTTTCGGCCAAAATATATTATTAAATCTAAAAAATATTATTAAATCTTAAAATATTATTTAATCTTTTATATAGATTCTGGTTTCATATGCTGCACTAATGCCGAATAAGCTGGTAATGTGTCAAACGTTCGTTATTGCGAGTAAATAGCGTACGTTAACAAATAACCCATCAGAGAAGCGTTTTCTTAGTACCGATAAGGCAGAAATTGTTCGATGATCGATCAACTATATTATTCATTAAATTACGCTGAGCTTTAGAAATTTCTGAAACGGGAGGCCTTTGTTTTGTTTACTCATTGTTTTGTGCGATCTTCGCAGCAAACAAATCCACTGCGAAAGTCGGAGAAAACGTTTTAAATAATAATACATTTTATCACCTTGAACGTGCTGCAAATAAATTACGGCCCATTATAAATGATTAATACCCAATATTGCTCCTTTTCCCATACTTGAAAAAATGAATTAATTGAATAACTACATACAATTATTATTTTTTTTTTAAAAGACTAACACCAAAGATTGAAATCAATGATATTAGAATTTATTTTACAATCTTCAATTATTATTAAGAAGGAATCTGGTCGTGTCCAGGCTCGAACCCAAGTCCCCTTGATCAGAAGCCAAGCGTTCTATCCCCTAGACCACCACCCGATTACTAATTTACTGAAAATAATGTAGAAGTGGTACGAGAGTTATGTCAGGAAAGAACAGTGTGGCGATCCATTCTCTCGGCCTACCCTTCCGTTAGTTAGTTTAGTTAGTTAGTAAGTTAGTTATATAATGAAATTTCAATTAAAAATATTAATTATTTTAAGATAGTTCTTCTTCTACTTCTTCCTCAGCCTATTCCCGTCCACTTCTGGACAAAGGCCTCCTCCATTCGCTTCCATGTCACTCTGTCCTGTGCAGACTGCATCCAGATTATTCCGACGTGTCCGTTCAGATCATCCTTCCACCGTAGTTGCGGTCGCCCTGCACTTCTCTTCGCCATCCACGGTCTCCAAGTCAGTCTTCTTGTCTACTTTTCATCTGAGCTTCTGGCTACGTGACCTGCCCTTCGCCATTTTAGAGTCACCACCTGGTGGATGATATTAGTGACCTTTGTTTTTTCTCTCACTGTATCGTTTCTGACTCTGTCTCTTAAGCTTATTCTTTACATGGCTCTTTCCATGGCTCTTTGGGTCACTTGTAGTTTCTCGGCACTTTGTTTGGACAATGTAAAAGTTTTAAGACCATAAGTACCAACTGGCAGAACGCAGGCTTCATAGACTTTTCGTTTCAGGTTGATCGGTATTTTCCGGTTTTTAAGGATGTAACTCATGTTTCCGAAAGCTACCCAGCTTTGTCCAATTCTTCTTTTTAGCTCTACGGTTTGGTTATTTCGGTCGAATCAAATATTGTGTTCCAGGTATGTATATTCTTGGACATTCTCAATTCTGTTGCCGTCCACGTTGATTTCAATCCTTTCTGTGCCCATCACCTTGATCTTTGCCAGGTTCATATTCAAACCGACAGATTTGGAGTTAAGCTAGTTACTGTAAAATTTTAATTAACCAAAAAATAGTTTCAGAAGTAGGCATAATGGATTAAATGCCATACTATTCTATCCTGATAAACCTCTCTTGATTTTTTTTACATTGCACTCTGGCAAGCACAACCCGTCGATATTTCCAACTTCAATCCTAACAATAATTAAGTTATGTATTGATTTAATCAAATTATTGCACCTTAACCCATCCACGACTTCTTTTCTTATTCGAATTACAGTAGAACGTCGATTTTCCGGACTAATTGGGACTGATGTTCCGGATACAGATTTTTCCAGATAATCAAATAGGCGTTAATTCTTTTAGCGAAATAAGGTGTAAATCGATTTTTATTTCCTCGGCTCATACGAGTATATTGATTATGAAATACAAATATTACTGCAAAAACAAGTATGTATGTAGAACATGTACATTAAAAAGGCTTACATTACTACTCTACGGTACTGAAAAATAATCATAGATTTTTTTTAACGAGATTTCCTAGTTTTTTTGCGCTTTATCATCTTGGATTGTTCGCATAATTGACGTTTCGGTTAACTGACGTCCAGATAAACGACGTTCTACTGTACTTGTGTACCCATGTTTACTTTTTCTTTTATTTTCCATTTGTTACAAATGTCCGAACTATTAAAGTGATCCTTTCATGGTCATATGTTCATTTTAATTTCTAATAAAGATATTGAATTTAAGCAAAGTTTATTTTATTTGTTGGTTCTTGAGATGTTATTTTGGCATTTAATGTGGTAGTTTTATGATGCTCTACAATATTATTTATCTTCATTTAAGAAAATAGATTACACGGACGAGTTAATAAGTCAAAATAATCTAATAGAAAAATCTTCTGCACGACTCAACCTTATTGCCGCATAGAATGCAAATGTAATTAAAACATTTAAATGATTGATGATAAACAATTAGATGATTGATGATTGGCAATTAGAAGATTGATGATAACTCATACTTATGTCGTAGCTATGGAGACTAATTTGCACTCGAAATTTGTAATTAAGCTCGAATTTTCTTTAAGAAGTTATAAGAACATTTGATAAATTATAAATATTTTAAAGTAATAATATGTAGATACACTTTGTACATGTAAAGAGTTTGAAGATACATTATCTCATATTCACAGTGTTATTTATTATTTCTTGAACAATGATGTAAAACTCCATATATAATAATAAATACGAGGGACAACGTCAGTTTTCTAGAAGTTTTATTATATTTTATGGGAATGACATGTTTTGCCCTTCTAAGGCATTATCAATGTTTACATTTGATAATTACTTAGAAGGGCGAAACATGCCATTCCAATAAAATACAATAAAACTTCTAGAAAACTGACGGTTTCATTCGTAATAATTATATAATCACAGTGGATGATTCTGTTTTACTAACATCTGGCGTGTCTTTTCATTGTTATACTCATAATATTCAGTTGAAGTTTGTAATAACTTGTGTGCGGTAAGTGGTCCACAACTTAGCCGAGATAGCCTAATCCAGAAATTACGTGCATCTGAGCGGTAGTCTCTCCATCTCAAACTGTTTTACATGGGTGGCGAGTGAAATATTTTATTTTGTAGCTTTATATCAAAAAATTTAACTCCCATTTTTACCACCATGATTATTAGATTATATTTATTTTTCAATATGCAGAACCAACCTGTTTCTGCTGATACAGCCGTGGATAGTAATGAGACTGCTGAACATCGCTTCGGAGATCGACATTTTTCATGTTGATGAAACATTGTTTGAGAGTTTACACTTGAACTTGTTCTTTTATTCCTGGGTCAATCCATTCTTCAAACTGGCGACTGAAATGTTTGTATGTTTAAAATTTAGGAAAAACAAATAATTTGAATCTGAATACTACATTTTGAATGGTGCTATTTTGCATAGAATTATTGAATGTTTTAAGTTATAAAATATGCACATGGACTTGTGAATCAGGATTCTAAGTAATCTTATATTGTAATTTTTAAAAATATCTAATATTTTCCATTTTTTTGGCCGAAATACTATGATACTTCAATATAATTTAATGATAATGATCAGTTAAGAAACAGCTGTTGCGAAAATCTGATAAACGTAAATTGTTATATGTATAATAAAAGTGTTCCAAAATTAAAATATTTAATCATATTTATAATGATTTTTGAAATGATTTTTTGAGATTTTATTATCGTTATTGTAATCGTATTTTTGTAAAACTGTAGAGTAATTATTAAAAAAAAAATGAAACACTTTTTAAAAACATCTTTTATATAAAACATCTTTATATTTGAGTAAGTAGCCCAACCGGTTTCACTCTGTAATGAGCTTCATCAGGGTTATACACAAACTGTTTGTGTATAACCCTGATGAAGCTCGTTACAGAGTGAAACCGGTTGGCGCCCCTTGTTCAAAAATAAAATGGTTTTATACAAAGCATTTTAATAATTTTTTTTAATTTGTCAAACCACCAAGTGTTGGCTTCTTACCAAAGTTGTAGATTTATAATTAAATTTCTTAAAAAAAATTAAAAAAACAAAAAAAATTACTAAAATAAAAAATGTGGAACTAAGTTTTTCTGAACATTTTTATGATCTGCCCCTGTTCATTGTGAGGATTATCTTCTGTACAAAGGCAGTGTCCGGTGGTTTAAATGAACCGGAACAGATATGCCATTAATATATTAATGAAAAAAATATACTTTGTTGTGTTTAAACATGTTTTTTTTTGAATTTGGACTATATAATATAATGATTTACATGAATTAAAAGTTCTTATTCTTCTTCCGGCATTATGTCAGGTCTTTCCCGACGCGACGTCGATGCTCACTCTAGAGTAGGCGTCTTTGTCCCTGGCAGCTCGAAACAGCTCCTCGACTTTCCTCAAGCCGGTCTAGTTATTTATGTTATCGATCCAGGAGATTCGCCTCCTGCCAACATATCGTCGAACCTCTATTTCGAACTCAATGTTCAAGTGCAGCATTTCATATTTTTCTACTCTAACCACGTGACCTAAATACAACACTTTATGGGCTTTAACATTGGTCAACGATTCCATATCAGATCTCGCTCTCTGTAGAAAATTTATTTAGCTAGGATATATGAGTACGGCAAGTGAATACGAAATCATATTTTTATATTATTTTCTAACAAGAATTCTGACACCCATTATCTGTAAAGAAAAACAAATTTACTAACTAACCATCACGCCGTTTCCCGAACGGGTACGTTACGCCAAAGGGGTAGCCAGATAGAATGGACTGCCACACTTTTCTTTCCTGACATTCTTTTCTCGCTTCCTCAACATTCATACATCGAGTCATACACGCGCGTCGATTTTTCTGACTCCTCGCATGGCTGACATTCAATATTTGATTTATTTGATCGTTCCACGTTTTCTTCGGTCCGCCTCTATTTCTGGTTCCATTTACATCGTGAACATATTTTTTTTTACCATTCTTTCTTCATTCATACTTTCCATATGTCCAAACCATCTTAATGATCCTTTCATTATTTTCTTCATAACACCATCATTCGCACCGCATTCACTTCTTATATTTTCATTAGACACTATCATATACATAGTAATCACATTATTCTAAGAGATCTCATTTCTACTGCATTTATTCTACTTTCATCCTTCTTTTGCCAGTTCCATGCTTCGCTTTCATACATAAGGGTCGGTATAAGAACACCATTGTGCACTGCCATTCTAGCTTTTTTGGATAGGTTTTTATTTGCAATGAAAACTTTAAGCGCACCATTCACTTTGTTGCCTGCCCCAACCCTTCTTTCAATATCCCTCTCCACTCGTCCATCTCTTGTAAACATACTACATAAATACACGATTTAATCTAATTGCTCCAAATTTTTACCATTCAAGCTTATGTTGCAGACTGTCATGACTTCTTTTTTTTCAAAAATCATTACCGTGGAAATACGAGGATCAGATCATTTCGCATGCATACTTCATACATAATATTCACTAAGACTTGTAGTTCATGCTTGTTGTCTGCAAGTAGGACAGCGTCATCCGCATACAAGAAACAGCTTACTGACAGTCCGCTGTAAAGAAAACTTTCGTAAAATGTTATTTTTTATGTTTAATTCGGGAACTTAAACAATGCCTATCTAATCTGAATAGTCGTAACAGTCTACGGATATTAAAATACTGAAACTGTTATTATTAGTTCCGCATATTTTTTCTCTCATACTCGCATTAAGGTCGGAAACCTTTGTACAGGTCATAAAGATTTAAATTTACATAAAATGTTTCTAAAATAACAAGTGAAGCCGAGTGTTTATTCGGATTCCGACGAAATTTCAATTTAAAATATTACACGTTCTCTCATCCATGTCAAAGATCATATTTTCTCAATTAGAATTTTTGAATGCCTGCTGTGAAGTACCATAAGTTAAATTATACTATAAGCCAGTGGATAGGCGTATGGCGGGTAGGAGCTTAGGTAAAAAAAAAAACAAAGAAGTGAAATAATTATTTTCGTGGTAAAATAAAACGTACGTTTGAAATTTCCTCATGATGGTTTTGCTAATTTTGACTCTCAGTCTATAAACATTATTTGAATAATTTTCGAAAAGTATTCTATTTTCAAAACACTTTATTAGATTCTTCCCAAAAATGTTTGGTCCTGTTTTAATTTTACGTATGATGCAATTATCTGCCTTACATTTCTTCCTATTTTCGTCATTCTTTATTCGATCATATATCGTTTTCCCGCACATTCTTCTCAGTGATCTTATTTCAACGGCATTTATTCTACTTTCATCCTTTTCTTACACGCTCCAAGCTTCACTTCCATAATAAGGGTTGGCACTAGAACTCAATTGTGTAAATAATGTTTTACGTGTACTAACACCTTTGCTTTAGTTGAAATATTTATATTTGCAGTGATGACTTTGAGAGCGCCATTAATTTTATTCCCAGCATCGACCCTCCTTTCGATATCTTTCTTCATTTTTCTATCTCTTGTAAATATGCTTCCCAGATAGATAAATTCCGTAACTTTCTACAGTGTCAATTGTTTTAGTTTAAATTTACACGAAAGACGGAAAAGTACTTCTTTGAGACATGTTTGTAAAATGAAATAAAATATTTAGAAAATACAATAATTTTCAATAGTTATTAAAATATGAAACGAAAAAAACAGAATAATGTTGAATCTTCTTGGCTAGTTTCAATCCAAGGGATTAGTTTGCAGCAAAATGTAACATTATAGCTGGTTCTTGGGATACCACTTGGGCCTTATCATTTGATTGTTTCCCGTTGCTTTCCACATTTGTAAACAGTAGGATATTTGAACTCAATCCCCGTACAATTTTTTTAGTTATTGATTCTTATGACATATGATAGGTAGCTAATCTATCGCTAGAGAAAAAAGTACTTTTTAAAATTCTTCAAAGAAAATCACAACAATGTACAAAGATACGAGTATATTCACATTTTGTTTTTGTTTTAACAATCGATTACAATTGATTTATTAATACTTTATGATATATATGAATTTATTGTTTCTTAAACAATAATGCAAAACTCGATAATTAATAGTTTTTACAAAAAAATATAGTTTTCTAGAAGTTTTATTATAAATTTATGAGAATGACATGTTTCGCCTGTCTTAAACGTTATCAAATATAACACTATACGTTTGATTATTCTTTAGGCAGGCAAAATATTATTATTGTTATTATTTTGGTGAATCGCTCTTTACATTAAGACAGCATGAGCCAATTCGATGTAAAAGGTTATGGCTATCATAGTGATTCTTGTGACATGTGGTAGGTAGCTAATCTATCGCTATTTTATAGTCATGGGAATTCTACACCAGATTAATGACTGTGTGTTACAAACAACATGTTGTTTGTAACACTTGATTGGGCCAATATAGATTGGCAAAACAGCTGTCGTTCGATGTGACAGTCATAGCTCTTGCCACTTTGCCACGAACGTCGTCAAGAACGGTGAATACACAATAAATAAATATATAATTGTTTTTGTAGGCGTTATGGAACAAAACGTACATTGTGCAAAACATTTCACCAATTTAGAAAGTTTAGCTTTTTCGAGCTTGAGTAAATTATTACCAATTCGATAAGTTAAACAAACTAAGTTTTTAAACTCTCTTCAGAAGGAAACATAACCTTAAAAATAACGGCATTTAAACATATTTGCGGTATCCGCTTTTAAGAGCTTTACAAACTTTTCCATAAATGCTTAATTTGTTTTGAAGTTCCTTGTTTTAACGCTGCGATTTATTTGTATAAATAAAACGAAGTTTTTTTGACGGTTTTGTACTTAAATTGAATCCGGCTTTCTGGAAATAATTCTTTCCTAGACAGTTAAAATTCTCGTGTGGAGATTGTAAAAAAAAAAACAAAAAAACAAATTCATTTGATAATCATAGGTGTTTTGTAAGAGCATTTTTATATCTTATACATAAAAATCTCGTGTCTGGTGTTAGTGGTCGAACTCCTCCGAAACGGCTCCACCGAATTTTATGATTTTTTCTATGTGTATTTGGTAGATATGAGAATCAATTGTAAAGTATATTTCATATCGCTGAGTGATTAGGGTGTCCCTATCCAGATTTTTTTCTATTTTTTTCTATTCTCTCTGCCTACCCCTGCGGAGAAACGGCGTGATGGTTTCTTTGTTTTTTTGAATTAAAAATAAAATATCCAACATGTTTCGGACTAACCAGCCCTTCATCAGTGATATTAAATAAATATTTAAAATACCATAAAATTGTTAACAAATATGGTCAGTTTTAACAGATGTTATAATGATAAAAGTATATAAAAAAATAACTATTAGACATCTACAACACAAAGTTATGTCGAACATAGAAGAAAATATGAACTTTTTTTAGGTATAAAGAACGCATGAATATATGCGATTATATTATAATTTCAGGCATAAATAATTCTAGTAGTTTTTGGTACCATCTCTTAAACAACGCAAGCAACTGAAAATGGTTAAATTAGTTTTTTATATAACGAAAAGCAAAACAACACGCTATCAACTAACTCAACAACTGAGAACTTATGTTCTGAAAAGGTGTTTTGTTTCTTAGTTTCAAGTTACACTGTTTGAAAGTCTTGTAAGAGTTTAAATAGAACAGTTTGCGTAAAATACATAATATGATTACATTTTCATACAAAAAATATGGTAAAAAAAATAATCAGAAGTGTATGATATGCGTATTTATATATTTTTTCTTATTTTTCATTGTTTACAAACCTATGGGGTCTATTCTCCAGAAGGTTGCTTCTCTTGTAAGGTGGATTCCCAGCTGTCTTTCGATATTTTAAAAGGTCTTCGAACGAGAGGACGAGTCCCGTGAGGCTGATTATGAAGTGCAATATAGAGGGGGTCTGGTGGTGTCCATGCTTTTGATATGACCGTACCAGTCCCTTCTTTGTTGTTTACTCCATCTTATAATATCCTAAACCTCAAATATCTATCTTATTCTGGTGTTCCTCACGCGATCTCTCGGTGTCTTGCCTGTTATCGTTCTCAGTGTCTTCATTTCAGAAGTTCTCAGAACTTGTTTTGTCCTTACTGTCTGCCCTTGACTCAACACCATATCATACTCGTATCATACCATATCTCGACTCGACTATTGCAACGGCATTTACGCCAACATACACAAAAGAACAAACAACTGTTTTCATTGCGGCAGCACGACTTTTAAAAGGTGTTCCAAAAAACTCGCACATCAACGATTGCCTGTTGGTACATTATTGATGCCTTATCACTCTTTCAGAACACGTTTCACACACGATCTCTCCAGTAACGTCTTCCCAGTCTTCTCCATCGCACAACATCGTCGACATCGCAGATCATCCATATTTCAGAATTTCTCACTTTGTCTTGGAGTGGCGCTCCCGCAATGGATCGGACAGTCCACATTTTTGTGATTCTTGTGAGACTTTCTATTCTGATGGTGTCAGCACTCGTCTTTATTCCATTCCTTTATTATACGTTAACCGGTTGTTTAGTATATTTGATTTTTTTAACAACATTTTCAAGAATCCAACCACAGCGGCGGCTTTGTTTGTTAGTTGCCGAAAATCATTAATTTATTTGAAAAGTTTTATATCAAAATGCAATTAATAATAGATTCTCAGTACACCTGAGGCATGCATGGAACATATTCCAGACGGACGGACCTGCCACTGCAAAAATCTGGCCGTTGAAATTTATACGGGGGCTGCACTTTGGCTCAACTAATCTGCTTGTGGTTGAGGAATATGCTTTTTGAAGCGTAGATAGCATTGGCTGTCAGTAATACAAATATATAAAGGCTGGTACTATTCTCTGAAATGTTTTGATAACCGTGCGCCATATAATGTACTGGATTATTTTTATGATTTAGGACATTAGGTAATATTTTTTTTTTTAATTTTGAATTTTTTTTCTAGTGGGGATGAGGGATCTTAAAAAAACTTCTCTGGCTCGTATCAGATTATGGACTAAACCAAAACCCCCTTAAGCTCTCAAAACTTATTAATGAAAATTTAGCAGGCCTTCAAAGACATTTGCTTCATTTGATAGTAATATTATTCCAGTATACCATATATTCCAGTATACAAATGTATTAATACCAGGAGAGATACGAGTATTAAGGTACAATTTTAATTATTATTACTTAATGATGTAGAGATGTGTCTTGAGAATTTAATCAGAACCTTTGATATAAGGCATTAAAATAGGATTTAGCGTTACACTATTGAATGCAGAATATTGATTACACTTTATGTAAAGCAAGACTTTGTTAGACGTAGAATATGATAATTTGTTACGTAATTATGGAAATAAGCTAAGCTAACTAACTAACTAACCATCACGCCGTCTCCCGAAGGGGCAGGCAGAAAGGATGTACTGCCACACTTTAACCGATGCGGCATTCCATCCTTCTCTTTTCGCCCCCGCGAGAGACGCGGTGTGATGGGTTGCGAACCTCATCGCCACCAATAGGCCATCTCCCGCGCTTCGATCGTCCAACGTCCACAAAATATATGTAAAACAAATGATATAAAATACAATGATAAAATATTAAAAATATAATGATGAAAAATAATATAACAAATAATGTTCTTTTAGATGAGGCAAATGTTGTAAACTGGACGATCCGGACTTTTGTGTTTATTTAATTAATATTCCAGGTATCCACTGATATTTTAAATAACTGTAATTAGGCACTTTAAACAATCCAACACCAGTAAGAACTTTAAATATTATTGAAGAAATTATTCAAATTGTCATTCAACTAATGAAAAATTTATTTTAACACCTGTCAAAATTCTTAATATCAACGAAAAAACTAATATAATTTTAACATCAAAACGGTACAAACGTATTACGTGTCACAATTAAATAAGCTAAGCGATACCAAATAAATAAAATTTTGAACTAACTAACTAACTAACCTTCACGCCGTTTCCGCGGAGGAGTAGGCAGAGCAGATGCTCGTCATACCGTTCTGTTCTGGCATACCTTTCTAGATTCCTCCACATTCATACATCGTAACATTCAAGCTCGTCGATTTTTCCGACTTCGAATGTGACCGGCTTTTAGTATTTGATTAATTTGGTAATGTCATGCTTTTCTTGATCTTCCACTTTCTACTCACATTGCTTGTATACAACATTTTAACCATTCTACTCTCGTCCATTCCCATATGTCCAAACCGTGTCAATTATTTAATTTTTTTACTTATGATACAATCATCTGCCTTATATTTCTTCCTTATTTCGTCGATCGGTTTTCTATCGTATATCGTTTTTCCGCAAATTCTTCTCAGTGATCTCATTTCCATGGCATTTATCCTACTTTGATACGTTTTTTGCCAGCTCAAAGCTCTTCCATCTAAACGCGAAGTTTTTTTACAACATTTTTCTATCCTCACATACAACGTACATACTCTGCTCTGCTGAAATTAAAAATGTAAAGATTCAAGATTTGCATTAGAGTTAGAAATTACAATTGCTTCATAATAACCAGCATGAGATAAATGAGATAAAATATATACTTTTTAAACTAGTCTATTGTTTTGACCGAAACACTCGGATACCTTAATATTATTAATTGTTCCATTAGAGAAATCTGTTTACGGTATCATAATTTTTATATCTTTATTTTTCGCGACAGCTAATTTCTTAATTAATTTTTTCGCGACAAAAAAATATGTTTAGACATGATGATGTCAACATAGGTTGACGAAACAGCTGTCGCGAAAAATAATTTAAGAAATATTGTGATATCATAAACAGAATTTTATAATTTAACAGTAAATATATTTTTTGAATGTTTATAATCACTTTACTACAAGATGAAGTAAACCATTTTCAGATTCAGATTTACATTTTTTAATAAATTATATAATATTTTTGAATCAAATATACCCTCAAGGGATTCACCCTAGATAGGAAGCTTGGATAATGGGAAAGTCTTTGTACTTAGTAAATTATGTAAAAAAAAACGTATTGCAATTTAACATTTTTTTGATGTTGTAATACATGAAAATATACTGTACACATTTTTTGAATGATATTATGGGGATATTTTTTCTTTATTTTTTCGCAATTTTTTAGCGAGATTAATATATTATTATATAAGACGCGAAAACATTGTTCTTTAGAAAAATTCGCATAAACATGTTTTTTTTCAAAATTACTATATTTTTTTTATCATATACTCGTACAAGTAAATGTATCTATTAGATAAATTAAATAAAAATATCACACTACCTTGTGCAAGCAAAACAAAGTGCGCTGTTTCGAAAATTTTCACGCTTCTGGAAGGGTATTTTGGATATTGCAAATATATTCAATTTTCTTAGAATACTGTGTATCTGAACCTTTTCCATATATGAAAAAGTGAAATCAAGCATGTTTTTTGTAGCAATTTTGAATATATATTTTTTATAACGTATCAAATAAAAATATTACATTTTAAGCATAAGAACGCCAGATATATTTTCAAGATTCGCTACGAATTTTATAATTTTTTATTTATTATATATTTTTAAAAGTGATGTCCAACTAATGAATTTTTAATATGAAAAAGTCTGTTTCTTTTCTTTTAAACACACTTACCCAAAAAGCGTGATATCATATCTTCCAAGAGCATTATCAAATTTTACAGTGTAATAAAACTAACAGAAACCAGTATTTTTTATTGATTGTGTTTATTTTGACAGCGAACGGTTGGTGATAATATTATAAACTTAGTACTTTATACCAAATATACACAGATCAGGTGATGTAAATATGATTCTATTAAAAAAATATAATAATTCAATTCAATAAAAAGGTACATTTATTTATTTATTAAGGGTAGCATACGGCGATATCAAAAATGCTTATTAGAAGAAAAAAAATATAGTAAGGCCAATTATATGTTACTACAAATATAAAAGAATAGTTTATAGTTAACAGACGACAGTATGAAACGAGGTTGAAGTTACGCTAAAACAAAATGTGGATAGTTTATTATGAGTTAAAAATAATAATTTTGTGGAAATAAAAATAAAAATAAGAAATAAAAACATACAGTAATGTATTATAATATCATGTAACATTATGGTCTCATCCACGCCGAAAGGTTACTCTGATTTTTTTTTTAAATTTCGCTCGTTACAATTGAAAACATCAATGTCTCCAAAAGGCTTATTGTAGTTTTCACAAATCCAATAAATTTTCGCACTCGGAGCGTAGTTAGTGCGAAAAACATAAAGATGGAAAACTTGAAATGTGGAAATATTAATATCAATATTTTAAATTTAGTAAATGATTGTTTTCATATAAAATCTTGTAAACTACTCTTGATCTGTATCTATATAAAGGAGTAAGTTTATAACAGTATCACTAGTCTGTCGATGTCAGATAGTCTGGTGAAACCGGTCGCTGTCGATAATAAGTGGAAGTAATTAATGAAAACGTATCACTTTATTTTAAAATTATTTTAAATGAACTTCCTTTGAGAGATTTCAGTAAAAGCATTAAAATAAAATTGAAAATATAAATGGCATAATAATAATGAAAATAATAATAGTATGCTTACGTTTAAAGCGCCGTTTTTGTGATGTAACCACCTCAAGGGCGCATTAAGACGTGTTTTAAATCTAAGAATCTGAATATGAACGCTGCATATGATATTCGCGATCGGTTAGAAAGTATAATAGAACAAAATATGTATGTTTTAACTTGAAATTGAAATAGGGATTATATAGGTTTTCAGCTTTGTTTATCATGTTATATGTAATCCTGCCCTTTTAAAGTGAAGAGTAGTACTCCCAAAAATTATAATAAAACCTCTTGAAGACTGATGCTTTCATCCATATTAGATAAATGGCAACACATACATAGATGTTCTATGTAAATACGGTATTATTAATGTAACGTAGTATTTTTTTCCCTTCGGGAAATGACCACGACTCGAGTATCACTCATTTTTTTCAATATAGCGCAGGGTATTGGGTAACTCGGTATTAAATCTTTCAAGAGACAGGCGTGTATCTACAGTACGGAGATTACGTATTCTAAGAAGTCAGCCTCCCTCATCTCGGTAAATCGCCTTATTATGTGCCCGGCGGCAGAGGGTTCTGTTTACTTATATTCACTACAAAATGGTATTATAAAGCACGACAAATTAAATTGAACTCTTTGTTGTGGCCAAGATATTAGCTGATTCTCAATCTCTAGAGTACCACCGAGGATCAGATTCGTACACAATCATAAATATAAATATCTTTTTCTTCTTCTCCTTCCTTGTTGAAGACCTATGTGATCTGTTCTCCAGAGTGTTGCTCCTCCTGTGAGGTAGATTCCCAGCTGTCATTCCATTTTTCAGGAGGACTTCCACGAGGACGAGTCCCGTGAAGCTGATTATGCAATGCAATATAGGGGAGTCTGGAAGTGTCCATTCTTTGAAGATGACCGAACCAGTCCCTTTTTCGATGTCTGCTCCATCTTTTAATATCCTCAACCTCACATATCTCTCTTATTCTGGTGTTCCTCACGCGATCTCTCAGCGTCCTGCCTGCTATCGTCCTCAGTGTCTTTATTTCGGAAGTCCTCAAAACTTGTTTGGTCCTTACTGTGTCTGCCCTTGCTTCGACGCCATATGTTATTATTGATCTTACGCATGCTTTATAGATTCTCATTTTACTCTGAATGGCCATGTCTTTGTTTTTCTATGTGGTGGATTCTAAAGCGCCAGAGATTGCAGCTGCCTTGTTTATTTGCGCTTGTATTTCTTTCCGCAGATCAACTCCACCAACCAGGTCTATGCCTAGATACTTGAAGGTGCTGACCTGTTCTATGGGTTGATTTTCTATAACCAGGTTATATGCTTTGGTTGTTTGAAAAAGGTCATACATTTTGTTTTTTTCGATAGAGATCGTCATGTTGTATTTCTTACAGGCGTAAATATAATAAAAATAAAACAATTAATAACTTACCATCACGACGACTCCTCGAACAGGTAAGCACTGAGAGAGAGAGAGCAACTCGTTTTGATTAATGTCGCAAAAATGGCATTCTTTACATCTGTGTTGTAAAAATTTTCTAAAAATTTATTACCTGTCATTTCTAATCGTGAAATTGTCAGATGGCAGATGTAGTTGACTGCCAAAAAAATAAGGGATCAATTTCGCAAAGCTGTTAAATAAGGGTATACAATTTTGTTTTTTATTATAATATACTCGTATTTAATGGTGTTATGAACAAAATAATGAAAGGATCATTAATTTGGTTTGGACATATGGAAATAATGGATGAAGAAATAATGGTAAAAAATGATGTATTAACGATGTAAATGGAACCAGAAAAAGAGGAATACCGAGGAAAACGTGGCACGATCAAATAAATCAAATATTGAATGTCGGCCACGTGAGGAGTCAGAGAAATCGACGCGCGTTCATGACACGATGTAGGAATGTTGAGGAACCGAGAGAAATATGCCTGGAAAGAAAAGTGTGGCAGTCCATTCTTTCCATTCATATCCCTTAGGGGATACGACTAGATGGTTAGTTAGTTAGTTAGTTACTCAAATTAAAAAAAAATCGTCCTATACAAATAACTCAATTTTTTCAAGTTTTTTTTTACGAACGTTGTTAAATGATAATTGTTTAACTAACTAACTAACTAACCATCACGCCGTCTCCCCGAAAGGGTAGGCAGAAAGAATGGACTGTCACACTTTAACCGATGCGGCACTCCATCCTTCTCTTTTCGCCCCGCGGGAGACGCGGTGTGATGGGTTGCGAACCTCATCGCCACCAATAGGCATCTCCCGCGCACACTTCGATCTTCCAACATCCACAAAATAAATCTAAAACAAATAATATAAAATACAATGATATAAAATAAAATAACAAAATAAAAATAATTTAATACAAAATGTTATTTTTAGATGGGGCACATTTGTCTATTTAATTTGTGTTCCACGAATCCACCGTTTTTTTTAAATTTAGCACATAATGTAATAACACATAATGTTTTTCCGATGTTGCACATGTTGACATGGACGATTCGGACTTTTGTGTTTCTTTAATTTATGTTACACGTATCCACCGTTTTTTAAATTAGCTGTTATATGATTTAATTAATGTTCCACGTATCCACTTTTTTTATTTGGCAGTAATTAGGCACTTAAAACCAACTAACACCAGCAAGAACTTTAAAAGAATATTGAAGAAATTATTCAAATTGTCATTGGAACAAATGAAAAATAATTGTGATAATTGTTTACAAACGGGTAAACGTAAAAACGTATATCATCGCTCGCAGTATTATTTATAGATAAATATCTTTGCGTATGTTTCCTCCTGGGAAATAAAAATGTACCCAACATTACACTGTTATGAGTACCGACTGGATACAATCGTCTTTTTATTGCCTCGAATGGCATGTATGATGTTTTATTATTTTAGTACGAATAAGGAGAATACTTAGACTACAATTTATTTGACGAGTAAAGGTTATTACTGCGGATTTTTTTTCGAAACATCGCCATTAAATAATAAAATACAAGAACGTTTACAGTCTAGAGAAAACTACTCTCACAGCGAAAAGTATCCACAAAATTTTGAAGTGAATTCAGAACGATTGAAAACGCTACAAAAAAATTTAGGAAAAATGTTTTTATTGTTCTTGAACTTCTAAAAACAGAAACTTTCATTGATAATGTATAGTTTTAGATGGTTTGGACGCATAGAACAAAACAAACGTTTACGATGTGCAGGAAATACTAAATTGATGTAGAAAATGGAAAACTTGGCACGATCATATAAACCAAATTTAAAATATCAGCCGCGTGATATGTCGGAGAAATCAATCTAAATTTATGGCACATGTTGAGGAGTTGATAGGAAAATATATCTTCTTTTGGAAAAACGGTAAATAATAACGAAAAAAAAACTTTCATTTCGGAATTTTTCTAAAAATGTTAGTATATTTTTAATGTAAGAATAATATTACTAGTATTTTAAGTTATTGGAAACAAGAATTTAATGAAACCGAAAACGGGGTTCTGATCCCAACCCTTACGTATGGAAGCGAAGCATGGAACTGGCAGAATAAGGATGAGAGCAGAATAAATGTGGTAGAGATGAGTTCAGTGGTGGTACTCCCATAGAAGCCCAGAAGCCCAGCTTGCGTAAGAAATTTTGAATCAAAACCCCCAAATCTAAGTAACCATGCCCCCGCATAAACCAACAACCTACCAAATCACCTTCTAACAATGTTCCCATCAGACGCTAGAGAACTAGCCACAAGAGCTGAACCTTTGTAAGCCAGAAGAGGTTTTGATTAAAAATGTCTTACGCAAGCCGGGCTTCTGGGTTTCTATGGGAGTACCGCCACTGCCCAAGACAAATGTGTGGTAAAACGATGTACGACAGAATCTCAAATACTGATATAAGAAAGGAATGTAGAGCGGATGAAGGTATTTCGAACTAAATTATAAAATGATCGCTGCGTTGGTTCAGACATATGAAGCACATGAATGGAGAAATAATGGTTAGGAAAGTATAGGTTTAGGATGTAAATGGAGTACGGAGTCGAGGCAGACAGAGGAAACATGGCACGACCAAATAAATCAAATTTCAAAGGTTGGTCATGTTAGAAGTCGGAATAATCGACGTGCCTGTATGACTCTCTGTATGAATGCGAAGGAATCTAGAGAGGTGTGTCAGGATAGAGAAGTCCTTACACACCTCTTGGTCCATTCTTTTAGCTTACCCTTGCGGAGAAACGGCGTGATAGTTTGTTTGTTTGTTTTTTGTTAACATCGACATTCAATTTTGTTAAAATTCAACGTTATTATTATAACAACAACAATAACAAACCATCACGCCGTTTCCCCGCAGGGGTAGGCAGAGAGAATGGACCGCCACACTACTCTATCCTGGCACACCTCTCTAGCTTCCGCAACATACATACATCGAGTCATACACGCACGTCGATTCTTCCGGCTTTTGACATGACCAACCTTTAAAAACTAACTAACTAACTAACTAACCATCACGCCGTCTCCCCGAAGGGGTAGGCCGAAAGAATGGACTGCCACACTTTTCTTTCCTGACATATTTCTCTCGCTTCCTCAACATTCATACATCGTGTCATGCACGCGCGTCGATTTCTCTGAATCCTCACATGGCCGACATTCAATATTTGATTTATTTGATCGTGCCGCGTTTTCCTCGGTCTTCCTCTATTTCTGGTTCCATTTACATCATTAACATATAATTTTTACCATTCTTTCTTCATTCATTCTTTCCATATGTCCAAACCATCTTAATGGTCCTTTCAATATTTTGTTCATGACACCATCATTCGCACCGCATTCACTTATTAAATTTCCATTCGACACTCTATCATACACAGAGTATCCACACACCTTTAATATTTGATTAATTTGGTCATGCCATGTTTTCCTAGGTCTACCTCGACTCCTTACTCCATTTATGTTATTATACACGTTATTATTATTTTTCTGAATAAATCACTACGGTTGGAAAGGTTTCTTATTTTGTAACGCCATTTGACCTGCTTGTCATTACTAAACCACTTGATTAATTGACTACGGCAGGAAGAAAGTGTGACATTTTTTTTGTTAAGCCAAATTGAAAAAATAGGATAATTCCTCAAAACGGTGGGGTTCCTTCATGCTGAATAATGCTGCGGAAGTCAGTATTTACGAGCATGTAAATAGCTGACTGTAAGAAATCATGATTTTATTAAAAATAATAACAGGAGATTAATATCGAGGCAGGTAAAAACCTACAATAAATAGTGAACACGAAATTAGTGTTTTATAATGGTGCGTAAAATTGTTACGAGTAACTAAACTTTTCATGTTTTGTTTATAATTTTTTTTTTGAATTTCAATTTTAATTTCAATTTATTTAAAAAAATCATAAACATCACATAATATTTCCAAATCGCTTATGACTATAGAATACAAAAAAAAACAAATTTACACACAAAGAAAATACAAATGTGAAATTAAAAAAATATAGAAATAAAATATAAATATATACACATAAAACACAAGATAATTAAAAATTTAAGAACAATTCAGTAAAAAAAAAACAATAAGACCAAGAGAAGCTAATATCAATTTTTTCAATGAAAGAAACGGCCGTTCACAATGGAGTTCTGGTCCCAACACTAATGTATTGAAGCGAAGCATGGAACTGGCAGAAGAAGGATGAGAGCAGGATAAATGCGGTAGACATGAGGTCCCTAAGACGTATGTGTGGTAGAACGATATACGACAGAATCTCAAATGCTGATATAAGAAAGGAATGTAGAGCGGAAGAAGGTATTATAGAGAAATAATGGTTAAGAAAGTATACGTTAATGATGTAAATGGGGTACGAAGTCGAGGCAGACCGAGGAAAACATGGCACGATCAATTTAATCAAATTTTAAAGGTTGGTCATGTTAGAAGTCGGAGGAATCGACGTGCGTGTATTACTCGTTGTATGAATGTGGAGGAAGCTTAAAAGGTTTGTCAGGATAGAGTAGTGTGGCGGTTTATTCTCTCTGCTTACCCCTGCGGGGAAACGGCGTGATGGTTTGTTTGTTTGTTACATTATATATGAGATAGACGCTTTCTGAGGGTAGCCTCATTATCGTGGAAGATGTCCACATCCGAAGAGATGCGGTTTCGAAGTTTTATTGCCCTGCCTATGGGCATTACCTAAGGTAGATTGGTTCTACACAGTCGCAGGTGAAATAATCTGTGTTGCCTGTGTCGCAGATCATTGTCAGGGACAAACAAAGTCAAGTCATTCAAAATATCAAAGTTATATATTCGATCACGAATCAGTTGAAAAAATTTATGGTTCGTCTAATTTCCAATGATTGGTAGTCCAGCATACCCAGCAAGAAATCAGTTGGGTATAGCCAGGGGTAATAACCGTTTTCTTTAGGTTCCAAATACGTTAGAACCTTTTCTGTACCTTTTCAATCAACTGGCAATATTAAGTTTCATGCGGTGCCCACACCAGTGTACTAAATTCCAACCGACTTCTTACAAAATTTTGGATACCTAACCCTTTAGTGCGTCATGATACAAATATGAATCAACTGAAGTATATCTTAATGTTTTTGTATCGAGTGGTATAAACAATTAATCACGCGCTGTTGTTATGTTATGAAATCACGTGGATTTAGTAGAAACCTGTTTTACCGACAAATTTTGATATTTGAAGTTTGCCATATTGCGCGTAGATGATTTTTGTGAATTGTTCCAGTTTGACTTCAAAATAATTTATTTTGGTGATGAATTTAATCGTAATGAAATCTGTTCTTATTATTTTGAACATATTATTTTTTTACAGGAGTATTATTTGCTGTATAATATAATATAATTATATAAAAAAAATCATATTTTAAATGGTTCGTATAAAAACTATGCTCTGTTTTTTTTTTAAATATTGAATATAGAACATAATCTTAGAACATAATCTTTTCGTACTGAAACATAATCTTTTCGATATTTTTAAATATCGAAAAGATTATTTTTCAGTACGAAAAGATTATGTTTCAGTATATATAGTATATACAATATATGAAGCAAAAAAATATATATTAATTTTTAATTTAAAGAAAATTAGCTAAGTGGATCGTAAGCACAAGCCATAATGTACTACCATATTACAAGTTATTGTTATTCAAGGCATATTTGAATATTAAAAATACAATACGGTCTGTTATAAGTAAGAGACAATTTTGATTATTCTTTCTCCTCGTCTCTTCCTGTTACTCGGGGTCCGACTTTTTTTCCGTTTGGCGCCAGGTGTTTTCCTTGGGTTTCTCCATAAGGCATGAAGACATTACCTTCAGGTCCATCTACACATTTGTTAAAATAGTAGTTTGTGGTCTTACTCTCTCTATTTTCATACTAGCCACAGAAATGCACTTTTTCTCCTTATTACGTGACTGTACCATCGGAGCCTAGGTTCTGATGACTTTACATTTATGGGTGTACCAATATCCTCACATATTCGTTGTCTTTTAATGAAACTACTTACGACCATCGTAGCATGCGCATTTATTATAGATACGTTATAACAACATAATAAATTGAAATAAAATCTTTAGATCCATTTTTTTTACAGTTAAGTCCAATATTAATTATGAAAATAACTGAGTTTTTTTTATCTTGCCTGAAAAAGATCGGCTATGCTCAAAGCCAACGTGCACATATACGAATATATACGTTCATTTTCAGTATTTTTCATATTTATTCTTTATTAACTATTAAAGTTTACAACACGTTTATAATATCACAATTTTTTTTACTATGCACTTTTTGAGAATGTCGCCACAGCTGTTTCGCCAACCAAGTTGTTTGTAATATCCGATGTTGCCAACATCGGTTGGTGAAACAGCTGTCGCGACATTCTTAAAATGTGTCTTATAAAAATTTGTGATTTTATAAAAGTGTTGTAAATTTAAACAGTTAATAATGTTGAAGTATCTTAGTGTTTCGGCTACATTTAACAAGCCGCTGTACATTGTCCAACATTCGGAGCCGTACATAATTACAGTTCTGACAATAGTCTGGTATATTATTCCTATTAGTTTAACAGGTTTTAACCTTTTAGTTTTAGGCTGTTTAATGGACTACATATTTATTAACTTCAATTTAGGAAATTCCTCTTACTTAAAATCTCTGTATTAAAGAAATACATACGAGTATTAGTTAACCATATGTTTAATCTCCATCCATTTATAATAATAATAATAAGACGCTAACTTTTAAATCGCTATTTTTTGTGATGTAATCACCTCAAGGGCGCACTAAGACGTGTTTTAAATCCAAAAATCTAAATGTGAACGCTGCATCTGATTTTCGCGATCGGTTAAAAAGTATAGTAGAACAAAGTATAAATGTTTGAATTGGGTATGAAATATGAAAAAGTTGGGTTTTCAGTTTAGATCTGAAATCTGTCGGATCATTTATGCATCTGAGGTGTGAAGGGATATTGTTCCAAGCTGATAGACCGGTTACCGCGAACGCTCGATCCCCGAAATTTGTACTAGGGCAACGCTTCGGCTCAATCTTCCTATTGCCGAATAGTTCACCGAGAGAAGTGTTAATTTCCTTGTATTTAGGCTGTTCGTTATACAGAGTTCAGATATATAACTTGGTGCCATTCCATGTAGCGCTTTGAAGACTGTCCAGCAGAGTTTATACTGGATTCTTTCTGGGCTTTTAAGCCAGTGAAGTTCTTTGAAATGTTGTGTTATATGGGACTTTTGGAATGCCTTTAATGAGTCTTGCTGCTGCATTGAACGCAGATTGAAGTTTGTTAATATCAAAGAGATAAATATTAGTTAACTATATGACTTTTATTAAACGTATTTTTTCAATTATTATATTTAACAATGTAAACCATTTTTATTATTAATTTATTTATTTAATGTTGGTTACGGTTTGTTAATGATTGATACATGGTTTATATAATATTTTTCCCAATTGGAATAAACCGTTGTAGGGAGGCATTGTACGCATTCTAATCTCAATAGAACAAATAAAAAATAAGGGAACAAATAGGTAACAAGGGGAACAAAACATATTTTAACGTATATTTCTTTAAAAATAATCGTACTATATAATAATTAAATAAAACGATAATTTTTAAAAACTTTCACTTTTGTCTTTATTTCGACAGCGACCGGTTTCACCAGGCTCGCTGTCGAAATAAAGACAAAAGTGGAAGAAGTTAAAAAACATCGTTTTATTTAATTATTATTTAAAATGAACTTCCATCAAGAGATTTCAGTAAAATCATTTGATTATCTAATTATATGATATATTAACACTATTTAAATACCATTGTTTGTACCTATTTTTAAAAATTTCAACCCGAAGTTTTTATTGCATTTAAAAAAACACGTTTTTTACATTTGTTTGCTAACTGTCATATCTTTATATTTTTTATATAATATATATTGTACATAAATATATTTCACTTTAATTTAAATACCTTCGCACACTCGTTCATAAAAACGGAGGTTGTGCAGCGGATGTTGATCACAGAATAGGAGTGGGGTGGCTTAAATTTAGATCTATGACAGAAGTGTTACGTGACACAAAAATGTCTGTAAAAGTAAAAGGTAGAATATACCAGATGTCAGACCTGCAATGATGTACGGCTCCGAGTGTTGGACAATGTACAGCGGCTTCACTAGGCAACTGGAAACGGCAGAAATGCGAATGCTAAGGTGATCCGCTGGGGTATCGCTGAGAGAAAAAATAAAAAGTTCACGCATTCGGGGTAGTCTGGGAGTTACGGATATAAATAGTAAGCTAGAAGAAAGTCAGATGAGATGGTACGGGCATATAAAACGGAGACCACCAGACCGCATAGTAAATAGAACTCTGTCTGTGAATCTTCCTCGTCAACCATTCAGAGCAATTCCTAGAAAAACGTGGATGATTCAGTGCAATAGCGTCTTGCAGATAAATGACTTGAGTGTGGGCGATACTCGGAACTGCGCGAGGTTCAACCTGAGATCGAGAAGAGCCGACCCCAACAGTCAACACAGACGATGAGTTGGGATAGCACCAAGAAGAAGAAGATATATTTGACTTGAATTAAGATACGGAGTTAAGATGATTTGGTTTAATATATTAATTAACAAGTTACAACGAATCCTTATACTCCCTTTGAATTTACGTATAAATGAGAGTCTTTCATGAATTCGATAGCAGATATCAAAATTTAAAGGCTGTTAAATCTAGAATTAGCGATTATTAAGGAATTTCATTGTAGACATTCTCTTCAGATTTTATAGTCTGTAATAAACTTGCATTGATCCCCGAAAATTTCTGGAAATTTGGTTTCAATCAAAATTTCAGCGCTATTGATATTATTCAAAGTTGTCTATTAATAGAGATAATATTAATTTTGGAAACATCCAACTTCAGTGAAAGAGCTTCAATATCAATAAAAGTTTTATATTGATAACCGTTACCATGTAATGAAATATTTCGTAACTGACTCATTTTCACTTTCAAAATAACAGATATTTTACTTGTATTTTTTCTGGAAAAACAAAAAATGAAGTAATGTCATTTATTTTTTCTTGAAAAATGACGTAAGACTACATATTAAATTAATTGTATCTCAATAGAGACGAAGATGTAAATTATTTGGAAACAGAATATGGTGGTCGAGGCGTTTACAGGACTTATGACCTGTCATTGGTTGGAGAGTTTTCTCCAGGCGTTGCCTAGTAATGTGTGATAATTGGGTTGATGGTAGCCTTTCACATTACATTAATAAAGATTTTCTGCTTAATGCTTACATTTAATCTAAATTGATGACGCTAGTTTAGATTGAAATAAAATATGTGAAATGTTTCTCAACATTGTAGCATATATACATCTTTCAAAAATAATTGTCAGACATGATGGTCATAAGAAGGGCGGAATGGGGAATGTTGTATTATATAAAGCGATCGCTTAACCCAACCAATAACAGGTCATAAGTCCTGTAAACGCCTCAACCACCATATTCTGTTTCCAAATAATTTACATCTTCGTCTCTATTGAGATACAATTAATTCTTAATGATTGACCCGTGATGGGAAAAACCAGTATTTGTCTACAAGTATTTGTATTCATTCAAAAACAAAATGTTCCATAGTAAATACCTAATCTAATTAATACGAATTAAAATGCCTATTTTCTAGAAGTTTTATTATGTCTTTTGTGAATGACATGTTTCGCCTGTCTTAGGCATTTTCAAATGATAATTGAGACATTTGATAGGATAGATTTAACTAATCAAAATTTTCATTAATTTTTAATCTACGGATGTTATAAATGAACCTATAGAAGATATAATTGTATATAATATTTATGACAGAAAAGGAAAAATATATGACAAATTATAACTTAAGTGCGAATTGTGAAAAACTGGAGAAAGTTACCGAATTTATTTATCTGGAAAGAATGTTTACAAAGCGATGGAAAAATGGAGAAAGGCATCAAGATAAGGGTCGATGCCGGGAACAAAATAAATTGCGCTCTCAAAGTCATCA
The DNA here is from genome assembly GCA_022606425.2 of Lepidostoma basale. NCBI lineage: Eukaryota > Metazoa > Arthropoda > Insecta > Trichoptera > Lepidostomatidae > Lepidostoma > Lepidostoma basale. The sequence continues at coordinate 684,862 of JAHDVF020000067.1, forward strand.
CTGGAAATATGAAAACAATATTTCCACTAAAGACAAGATGGCAGTACATAATGGAGTCCTGTTTTCAACCCTTATGTGAAGATTGGATCTAGAAAAATAGGATTAAAGTAGGATAAATGCCGTAGAAATGATAACACTGAGAACAATGTGCGGGAAAGCGATATACGAGTATGATCATCGTGACTAATTTTAAGGTAGTTTGTAAGTTGATGCGGGTAAATGCCTAGAGACGGCGATGAGGTCCGCCACCCATCACGTTGCTTTTCCCGCGGGGGCGAACAGAAGAGAGTGGAGTGCCGCATCGGTACTTGGAACATAAGAGGAGGTATGGAAGGGAAGTTAAATGAGATGTGCGATGAATTTGAGAATAAATGTTTAGATATTCTGTGTGTGACTGAATGCATGGTTAAGAATCGACGTGCGTGTATGACTCGATGTATGAATGTGGAGGAATCTAGAGAGGTGTGCCAGGATAGAGTAGTGTGGCGGTCCATTATCTCTGCCTCCCCCTGCGGGGAAACGGCGTGATGGTTTGTTGTTGTTGTTTATCATAAGTAAAATTAAAAAAAAAAAGGTTCCCATAGATGGACATATGAAACGAATGGACGAGAGAAGAATGGTAAAAATGTTGTATACAAGCAATGTGAGTGGAAAGAGAAGCCGTGAAAGACCAAGGAAAGTATGACATGACCAAATTAATCAAATCGAATTCAGAAAATCGACGAGCGTGCATGTTGGACGATACGATGGATGAATGCATACGATGGATGAATGTAGAGGACCCTGATGAATGTAGAGGACCCCTCTCTTCCTGCCTTTCTGGGGAAACGGCGTGATGATAAGTTAGTTAGTTAATACAGATACATGTGTATACTCGTATACATATAATTAGTATTTTTAGATAAACTTCTAGTGTTTTTTTTTACACTTTTTGAGTTTTTTTTTGCGACATGTTTCGTAGGTGTTACACCTTCATCATCGGGAGAAGAGAGAATGATAAATAATCGTTATTACATATATCGTTATTTAATCGTTCTTCAGATGATGAAGGTGTAAAGCTTTCGAAACATGTCGTGAAAAATAAACTTAAATGTGGAAAAAACAGAGTTTGAATTCATGAAAATTCATCATATAATTAGGTTGTAATGTTTTGAAGTGAAGCTTTATAAGGGCATATATGAAAACATACATGTTGAGGTAGTTACCTAACTTTGTTAGAACCGAACTAAGCGGACTATATTAAAACTTACTTTATAAAATATGTTGCAAGGAGCTCTAAGCAAAAAAGGGATATAATTAAATAACATGAAAATTATTTAACTACCATAAAACTTACTTTAAGGTAATTGAATTACATTTCTTACCTCACATTATTTTTAGAGATTTCATTTCTAGGGCATTTATCCTACTTTCATCCTTCTTTTGCCAGCTCCAAGCTTCTCTTCCACAAATTACACGTTTAAGGTCCATTGAAAACTGTCCAACACTGGACAGTTTTCAGCCGATACCGACACGTCACGATGAAAATACCCTTGAATCTCACCGACTCATTATCTCAAATAAAACTGTACAATGTATTTTAAATGAAATATTGAACTGGTTTTCATTATTATTATTATACTGTACAAGTACGAGGTATGTTCAAAAAGTATCGCGAATTTTGAATTTCCGCCGGTTACGTATATTCGATTTTTGATTTTTTTGTAGCGTTATGTTGGTACTCATGTCTCTCACTTATGCCGATAAGTTCGGCCAGTTTGAATGTTCAGTTAATTTTTGAGAGCCACTTTGCTTGCACGTGTTTTGGCTCGTCTTCGATTTTTACACACTCCAAAAAAATGGATCAATGAATCTGTATCAAATTTTGAGTGAAAAGCAAAATTAAGTCCCCGGACGCATTCCGAATGTTGAATGTGGCATATGGTGAAGCTATCTTGGACCAAAGCAGCGTTTATCGGTGGTACAAAATGTTCTCAGAGGACCGAGAAGATGTGAACGAAAAAGAGCCTGCCGGACGCCCGAGCACGTCAACAACAGACGAAAACATTGATGAAGTGAATAACATAGTATTGGCCAATCGTCGAATAACATAGTATTGGCCAATATCTGGTTGGGATTACTTTGAAGGGGACACAATAGAAATTCATGAATATATAAATAATTTTTGAAAAAACACAAAATTCGCGATACTTTTTGAACGGACCTCGTATAATATATCAATTTACCAAAGTGGACATATTGATTTAATTATTAATTTTCACTTGTTTTTCGGAATACACATTTTATTAAAATAAAACAGGTAAAGAAGTTCATTTAACTTTTTATCCATCTGTCATCTGTTACTTAAGGAAGTAAAGTTTTAAGGGCATTTAATTTAGATTTGTAACTTTGCATTTCAAGATAGGAATATTCGAAAACGCGAGTTTGCAGTTAGAGGTATTAAATTCACATTCGATTATTTTGAGATCAGAATGCCAAAACCAAAAAATAACTGAAAATAACTTTGAAACTCTGCCTTTTGAAGAGATCAAAAACTTATTTACTAACTTTTTTCCGCAGTTATTCAAACGTGGTAGAACATTAATCTGGATTTCATTTATAATTTCAAGTCGTTTTTTAGTGCGAAACGTGAAATTTTATTGGCAAATAAAACGCGTGGTTTTATTGGGTGACGTCATCTAGCTCTTGAATTATTTTTCATTTGCCCCGACGCTTTGTTTGAAAGTGAGGTATTTCAGGGAATATAGCGGAGCCTTTACTACGGGTTTACTGGCAATATGTCACCTCACGTGAATAATTAATCAGACATCACTATTTTTAAACCCAGGTTTATATTTGCCAAAAAAACATTTTCAACAAAATTTTAATTCCAGATAGGGATTATAAATGTTTTAATAGGCCTAATAGATCTTCTTGCAACACCAAAAGACCGTTTGTCACTTACGATTGAGAAAACATGGTCCAAATGGTGAAAATGAGAACAAATTTTGAACCCATGCTGCAGGATAGATTTACAGAAAAATAAATTTTGGGTATGAAGTACTGATTAATCAGAAAATACTGATGAGATTCAGTAAGCTTCAACGCCTACGGTGGGCTGGCCATGTACGAATGAAAGCGTTTGTTGTTCAGAAATTCATTCATTTATCATCATCGGTTGTCCCTCATGTCCGAGGAAGATGTCCTTCACGATTGTGGGTCTGCATGTGGCTAAAGAGCCTAATCTTGGACACACACACTCTGGGGCATTTGGGGTAGGGGTTGTCAGTAGAACAGTCACCGTCTCTTGATGTTCTCTCCTTTTCCTCTTCATTCTTTCTGCGGCGTTATTTCTGTGCTGTGCTTCAAATGCCTGGGTGCCTTTTTTTGGTGTTATTATCCACTTTGGTCTGTCTACTGCAGTCTTTACAGAGGTTTGTTTTTAGGTAGTCCTTGAAGCGTTTCCCCTGACCACCGTATGAACGTTTTCCTTGGGTCTGCTGAGAGTACATAATTTTCCTTGAGAGTCTTGTCTCAGGCATTCTAATTACATGACCAGCCCGGAAATTTTATTATTCGATATTTTTATGGGAATGACATGTTTTGCCGTGTTGGCATTAAAATTTGATAATGTCTTAACAAGGTGAAACATATCAGAAAACATAATTTATCATTCGTATTAATAATTTAGTATTGAATTTTACGTCATTGTTCAAGAAACAATAAAAAAACCAATAAAGATTGCACTAGGAAACCTGCACTAGGAACATATGTCACGTATTTCCAACTAATAAATCAGAGAAGCAGCGAATAGTGAGGTAAGGAAGATTGTCGATGGTGTAAATAAAGTGTATCCTTCGCCCCACGCCGGCGGTACCTACCCTTGCCATTGTAACGGGTATTTATGGGAGTGCGCGAATGTGCTGCATGTAAACCATTGTTCCTGCAAAGAAAATTGCATACTGGCAATAAAAATAACGTTTTACGATTCCGCTACACACATCCGCTCTCAATTTGTTTCTCTATTCCATTTATTTTATAAAATATACTTACAATATGGGCAAATAATGTCAATAACGTCACAAAGTACGCCGTAATTTTGTTTTTTTAAGGCTTGCATGTATCTTGGAAATAACGAAAGTAAAGAAGTTATTTTTATGAAATATTTTCTTGTCGTAAAACATTGCAATATATGACAGTGCGCACATTTTTTTTTAATAATTGGCATTATTGACTCCATTAAAATAATTTTATAGTGAAGATAATCTTTTACAAACACATTTGTATTGTTTCTTGTACAACAATGAAAAATTCCACATCGTAAACAAAAAATTAAACAAAATAGACAGTTTTCTTAATTTAAAAAAAAAATGTAGGTAATATAAAAAAAGATTTTAAGAAAAATGAGGTGATGGGTTAGATAAAACAATTAACTCATGAACTAACTAACTAACCGTCTCTCCGAAGGGTTTGGCAGATATAATGTTTTCTCGATTTTCCTCTATTTCTAGTTTCGTTGGGGTACGGCCACACAGGAGTGCCTGGGTAGGAGTCAATACACAGTTCGCTTGTGATCACGCCCTGTGGCGCGTAGCGTAGAGTGTGTTCCGGTCCCATAGTGCGCCATACGTTGGTTCACCGGGTGTTCATTTTGACTCCCTACTCTGGCACTTCGGTGTGGCCGTACCCTTAACGTTGTTTACGTATAACTTCCTTACCATTCCGTTTTAATTTATTCCTTCAATGTATCCTAACCATCTTCACGTGTTAGATAGTTTTTATAATCGAGCATCTGCCTTGTGAGGTAATAGGTAGGGTAAGTTTTATCGAAAACAGATAAGTATCGAAAACAGATTAACTATACTAGTTTTAGTTTTATCGAAAACAGATTAACTATAAACCGAAATATATATAGTTAAACGCAATAAACATTTGATGATAGGACATGATTTGGAAATGAATGCACGCAATCGGAAAAAGTTTTACAGCAATCGAAAGTAAAAAGTCACCCTGCCCCTTACTTATATACCAAGGGTTAAAAGCAACCGTAGTAAACAAGTTGAACTAATTTAATAAATTTAAGCGACCTTGAGAGAACTTTCGCTTTGGCCCATTTTGATGTTTTAGGTTAATTAATTAAATTTCAGATCATTTTTATCACTTTTGTATTATTTTATTGACTACGAATTTATGGCTCACTCGTATATAATATAATATATATATTTATATTAAAAAAAAAATAAACTCGAAGGCCTGTGTTAACACACTATTATATTTAGTTAAAATATTACATACGTCAATTATGAACAAACAGTATGTCATATTAGCCATAAAATATGTATTGATTCTTGAACAACGATGTAAAAATCTATAATAAATAAACGCATGTTTTCTAGAATATTCATTTTATTGGAATAACATGTCGCACTTATTAGGGCATGTTAATGCATGCACGCAAAATGTGTTTTAATAACGCCCTTGCAAGGCAATCATGTAATTCACACGAAATCTAATAAAACTTCTATTATATCGTCATGAATACAAAATCATTAAATAATTGTTTTTATTATCCTAGTTGATATAAATTTTGGCAGTACGACTTTTTGACGAGTTTTAAATCGTTCAACGTTTTGTTTATATTCTGTCTGGATCAGGGGCATTTCATTCCCTAAATTACACCATAGCTCAAGAACAAAACACAATGAATTTGGTTTACTTAGCAAAAACTGTAAAACTGCAAAAACTGCAAAAACATCACATAACGTAAATCGGTTATTAAATATTTTTATACAATAAAAGAAACATAATACATGATTATTAATACTTACTTACATGCTTTGACACTCTGTTTTATTTTAGAACAGTCACGGACGGCAAATGGCTTCTTTTATAGCTCTTTGCTTCAGTAATAAAATTATTTCATGAACTTCTGCACGTGTGACGGGTTTTCAAATGATATGAAAACTAATTCAACGCAAAATAGCGTTGAACCTTTCCATAAACACTCGTTTGTGTGTGTTAGTTCTAGGGGAAATAGGTGTCCTATTCATATTATGCAAGAATAATTAGTAACAGGGAAGGGTCACGTAAAAAGGGTTACTTGAGACGTGTAAAAAAGGAATTTAAAAGGTAAAATATGAAGCCGGATTGAAGTGCAAATTGACATTCGAGTTAAGAACAAAAATACAAAATCATCATTTTTAAATAAAATCTTTGCCCAATACAATATTTAAAATGGTTTTTATTTTAATTTTGATATCGACTGGTTTCAACAGTTTGACTTTATAAATTTTAGCCTTCCATACGTCGATAAATTTTCTTTCGTACACTTTATTAAATTGAATATTTTTGTACAATAACATTTAATACCGCAGTGTAAAAAACGCAAGAACTTAGTTAATTGATTAACACAATTTTAGATTAAATTAAGGCGTTAACACTGTGGAATTCCATAATGACGAATTTTGATGAATTAAAACACGTTTTTTTCCACGTTTGAGTTCTTTTTTCAAGGCTAACGCCTGCGAAACATGTCGAGAAAAATAAACTCAAAAGTGGAAAAAATAGTGTTTTAATTCATAAAGATTCTTTACAGAATTTCGTTAAATAAATTCGGTTTATTTCGTTAATATGAAATAAGTTATTATAATTTATTTTAACAGCATTAAAATAAACAAAACATGTCAAGATGTACAAAAAGAACTTAGTTATACAGTGATTAAGCTTTAATTTAAATATAGTGCTTAAAACCGGCGGTTCTCATTTTCTCCAAGTCAAAATCAGGAGGCATTGAAGATCAATTTTCTACCACCTGGGGAATACTAATAATATAAAAACTTATTTTGAATGTTTCATTTTTGTTAATCAAGCTTTCATTTTTGTTAATCCATATTATTATCTGTATTTAAAATAGTTTCAAAAATCTCTCATAGTTTTATAAATATATTAAAGAATTCTATACCTAAGAGAGGCGCCAGTTACTGTTAGATAAAGTATGCACTATGGGGTATATTGGTATTTGTTTTCATAAACTTGCGTCAATTAGGATCTCGTTTGGACATATGGAATGAGTGGATTGGAAAAAAGGTTAAAAAGTAGAAGAAGGAAATAGAAGCCGAGGATAACCGAGAAAAACATGGCATGACAAATTAATCAATAACGAAGTAGCCAGAAGAATCAATATAGAGTAAGCTCGAGACATATGTTAGGATAGAGAAGTGTGGCGGTCCATCCTCTCTGCCTACCATTCCGGGAAACGGCGTGATGTTAGTTGGTTAATAAGTATCGGTGTTTTTAAAATAAGGGTGAACTAGGTTCTTCGGCTAAAACAAGGGAACCTTCGGCTTTATTGTTTCTTGAACAATGATGTAAAACTCCATATTAAATAATAAATTCCAATGAAAACGTCAGTTTTCTAGGCGTTTTATTATATTTTATGGGAATGACATGTTTCGTCCTTCTAAGGCATTATCATATTGTCTTTCTTCTTCTTCTTCTTTCTTTTTGTCCTGTCACACCTCCGTGGTGCATAGGGCCTCAAGGAATCTTCTCCATCCGACTCTATCGCATGCCTGATGCTTAACATCGTCCCAAGTGAGACCTGCTGCCTTAACCTCGGCATCATATTATACAATTTGTAAAAACATGTTTTTCTTAGAAACACTTTATTCCGTTCTACCTCAAATTACTTATTATTATTATTTATTATTTATTTATATTAAGTCATTTAGTATTCCATAACTACGTAATAATTTTAATTTTTTTTTAATGAGTTCCAAAAAACACTTTACAGTATTTCAGGGCCTACCCAAATATTTATTTGTTAAAAATAAATAAAGCCACATTAATTTTCGTTAATTACCATATTCTGCTCCATTTACAATTGTGTGAAAACAGCAACGAGCTGAAATTTCCCCACATATGATAATGCCTTAGAAGGGCGAAACATGTCGTTCCCATTAAATATAATTATACTTCTAGAAAACTAACATTTTCATTCGTATTAATTATTTGAAAACTAACAGTTTATTTTAAATCAAACTTTTTAATTTCTGATATTTTGTAAGCGATTTGTTTAATTTTAATATTATATCTTCAAGATAACATCAGATATTTAAGAAAAACATTGTTTTTCTATGATCACGTATATGATTAAATATCATACAAGGGTTTATTTTAGATAAAAATGCTGTATTTAATAAAAATGTATTTTAATGAAAGAATTAATAAAACGCTTCTTGTAATGCTGTCTTGTGATGAATCTAAGCAATAAGTTTACGTTGTGACGGGGTGGTTTGGATCAAGGGGGCATTCATTATTTATGTATAGAATGTTTAACAATTTGGAAATAATGAAAGGGCAGGTCTACAGAAAGGTATTAACGAAAGTTGCGGAATTACGAAATAAACTTAACATATAAACACACGCGGAGCCAATGAGGTGAATAATTCAGTTTGCGTTAAGTGTTCAACATTTACAGTTACTAAGCAGAACTAAGCGAACTAACTTCCATACATATGTTTGGAATTCAGGAACTTTATACATATATACAAACTCATGATCATTATAACATGAAATATATTTTTTAATATGTAATGTAAAATTATAAAACTAGTAGAGATTATTGATACTAATTCCATGGATGATTTTATGGTTCAAGTATGAATTAATAACATTTTATAATCCATCAAGATTTGATTATATTTGGCTTAAACTCTTGTTAACTGTTATATAAAAAAAACTCTCATGCGGTGTTGTGTTATTGCTAACGTACAGTTTTTAAAATGTGATATGTAAAATATAAAAAAAATATTTAAAAATAATTGCTAAAACATACCCCGTAAACGCTCATAGCAAAGAACATGGCCGAGACTTGTATTCGAATTTTGCGTGCAGGACAAAACACGACATAAAATTTAAAACTAGTCTCTCTCGCACTCATAAATATAGAAGTAGGGAGAATAAAACGCAAAGAGTGTGCGTAAGTTGGTTGTACATAATTCATTTTATACACTGCAAATCGCGAAAATGCGATACACTTGTATATCGTTTAATTGTATTGGTGGAATATCTCCGAATTTCTATTAAATATTGTTTGTAATTTTTAATTATTTTTAGGGATGCGTTAGTGTTTAATCGAAGAAAAGGAATAGTTATATTGTTTTATAGTGATATTAAGGTTTTTAGAAACAATTTGTGATGAGATAAATGTATCTCTAAACTCTTTTGAACAATTTGACCAATGACAGTGCAACAATCACACTGACATCCCCGGGAATCACTCAGTACCCCGGTAGTCAGAGATCTTACTACTTTGCCACGAAGGTCGTCTTATGTGAAATACAAATGAAAACTCTTTTACAATTCATATAGGATGCATGCATGCTCGTCAGTTTTTCCGACATCTCACGGAGCCAATATTGTATTCCATATACATATGAATTTGTTTTAACATACCGTAAATCGTATTTTTGCGTGTTTACCTTTATGAACGTGTAAAGTCATTGAAAATAGAGCTACGCCCTGTACTACCAGCCTATAAATAATTCTTATTGTGATGGGACTCAAATACTCCATTGCGTGTCGGGAGGAGAGTAGCTGACATGTTCAACACATTTTTTATACTCGTAATACGATATATATGTAAGATGTTTTAATTTAGCCATCATTCTTAGAAACAGTTATTGAAAAAATAATCTTTCGTCAAGTTCGCTGCTTCATAGATCATAGGTTCCCAACCTATTTCGCACCACTATCCCTTTAAAAAAAATAAAACGACCTTCGTGGCAGAGTGGTAAGAGCTCTGACTTCCATGCCACCCCGAAGGTCCCGATGGCAGTGTGATTGTCACAATGTCTTTGGTCTGGTGTAGAATTCACGTGACAATAAAATAGCGATAGATTGGCTACCCATCACACGTCATGAGAATCAATTTAATAGCTAAAATAAATTGAATACAGTAATTGGGTTCAAACGAACTGTTGTATGCAAGGGAAAAAAAATATTATTATAAAACTATTATCTATATTTTATCTATCTATCTATCGAAACATACTTGATTTCGTGAACCCGCGTCTTTGTCTTTCTACTTGATAATACTAACCATCCAACCATCACGCTGTCTCCCCGAAGAATAGGCAGAATTAATGGATTGCCACACTTTAACCGATGCGCCACTCCAACCTTCTCATTTCGTCCCCGCGGGAGACGCGGTGTGATGGTTTGAAAACCTCATCGCCACCATAGGCATCTCCCGTGCACGTTTTGATCGTCCAATGTCAAAAAAATCTAAAACAAATAATATAAAATAAAATGATATAAAATAATATAACAAAATAAAAATAACATAACACATAATATTCTTTTTATGGTGCATATGTCAGCTGGACTAAGCGGACTTTTTTGTTTATTTAATTTATATTCCACGCATCCACCGTTCTTTTAATTAAACTTCGATTCAATATGGTATATCGTCAACTGTCTTATTATTGATATCCCACTATTTATGACATAAATAGCTATTTTTAAAATTATTGTGTAAGTAATGTTAAGTCAGTAACACAAAGTTATTTAAAATAAAATGAAAAAAAAGTTAATTCTGAACGGTAAAAAATAAACGTTTACCTAATTCTCATTAAAAAATTTAAATGATTATTTTTGCGAAAACAATAGGTGGTGGTCTAGGGGATAGAACGCTTGACTCCTGATCCAGGGGACTTGGGTTCAAGCCTGGACATGACCAGATTCCTTCTTCATAATAATGAGCTATTTTCTGCTCACATTGAAGATTGTAATAATAAATTCTAATATCATTGCTTTAAACCCTTGGTATTAGTCTTTTCTTTAAAAAAAAAATAATAATTTAGTAAATTTATATTTAGATAGAAAGATGAAATCAAAACTGTTTTTTTATTGATAGAATTTTATGTTAGAATCGATATCGAAATATTTAAAATTCGCAATATATTTTTGAGTACCACAAACGTCTTATTTCGCCAAAAAATGTTTTAAAGTTCAACTTGAGATCAGCGCGGTGTAGTTTTATTACCCATAAATAAGAGAAGTGATGAATGTAATAGAAAGGGTCGCTCGTAAAAAAGATGTTATCTTTAGTTTGTTGCCTTCCTCTGTGTACTGATAAGAAACATGAATCTTTCTTGGTTCAAAGGTCAACCAACTCATGATATTTATACACTATATAGACGTATTGGATTACGGAAAGGATATATGTAAATATAAATATAAATAGAAATACTCGTATTAATAATAATAACAATAACAACAATAATAACAATAATAATAATAATAATTACAATAATAATAATAATAATAATAATAATAATAATAATAATAATGATAATAATAATAATCTAATAGTAGACCTATGTGGTCTGTTCTCCATAGTCAATTATTTTCATGTCATGTATGATTAGCTGTATGAATGTGGAGGAAGCTAGAGGGGTGTGCCAGGATAGAGGAGTGTGGCAGTCCATTCTCTCTGCCTACCCATGCGGGAAAACGGCGTAATGGTTTGTTGTTGTTGTTGTTATTATATAAATTAGTTCGTGTTAAACCACTAAATATTCGTGTTTACTATTATAAATTAATAATGGAGTTTTACAAAACTAAAACTTCAACTATAAATTAAACGAAATCCTTTGGTTTTTTTATTGACCTTTCGAGAAATCAAAATGCGTGACAGAGTCCTGAAATACCTGAAACATCTAACCACTTAAAATATCTCACGATTAAAACTTACGCCATATACTAGGTGGCGTTTCCATAAATCAACGTCAAAAGTGAATTGTAGTGAACATTTGAATTAAAACTTAAAACCGAGCGTAGAATTCAGTCACGAAGAGAGGGCTTTTGGCGATTTGCATTTTTTGTATTGCGTATTTGTTTGTAACGGAAAATAGCGCGGCGTGCCACCGCCACTAATGTGTTCGAGGGAATGTCTTAAGACGCAATAGCGGTCTCGGAATGTAGCAGAATTGTGAATGTTTTGGTTCCACATTAGAGAATGGGACCGGTTTTAGAATTGAAAAATAATTAGGACCTAAATTTAAGCATTTATCTCTGTTCCCTGCAAAATATAAATTGTTTTTCCTTGTGTGAGAACGTAGAAAAAATGCAGAATATCAATTTTCCTATTATAGATTAAACGTTAACGAATTTATTGAAAACATTAATGATTATCGAAAATATTGATGGGAGCCGAAAAATCATTCAATAGAAATTCGGAGATAAAACACCAATACAATCGAAAGATTCATCAGTGTATAGCATTTTCGCATATTTGCAGTGTAAAAATTGAATAATAAACAACTATCTCACATACATTGTTTGGGCTTAAATCATTATCAATAATAATTTCTTACGTTTAATTTGCCTTATTTGCCAATTGGTGGCGATGAGGTTCGCAATCCAACACACTGTGTCTCCCGCGGGGGTGAAAAGAGAAGAGTTAAAGTGTGGCAGTCCATTTTTTCTGCCTACCCCTTTGAGGAGGCGGCGTGATGGTTAGTTAGTTAGTTAGTTTTATGTTTAATTTATGTTTAATGTTTAACGTTATAAATTCTGGTTGCGTGGTATACTTGTATAATTTCAAATTAAGAATCGAAATGAGCTAATAACTAAATGATCATAAGCCAATGGGATAGTTTTAATTTTAAACGGTAAGCGCCAGAAAAAAAGGGATTTCGCTTTCGGAAATTTTAGTTATTACATTAATTTTTTGTTTAATAATATTCATAGAAGCTTCTGGAATGAATTTGAGACTATGGTAATGATAGAATCAAGAGCCATAAGAGCAGAAAACGACGGTTTACTTTGAAAGTAGACCTCTAGTATGATCTTCAAAAATATGGAAGGACAGCTGGTAGTCCACAGAAGGAAACTATAAAGAAGGAAGACAATTGTACACATCTACTTGTACATAATTTGATTGATACTTAAGCTTATACTTATACTTACAGCGTTAAACACGTTCTATAAAAGAGATGCGAGACCTGGAAATCTATCACGGACGTAATTGGAAAATTCCAGGTGTTTACAAATATTCGTTATCGCTCATTATATTAGATCTTTTGGCCCCGGAGATTATATTAGTTACTCTAGGGGTCTGGCAGAAAAAATGTCAACAACAAGAGAACAAGTCTCTATCCCACAGCATTTCTTTTGGAAATGCTCGGAACCAATTCTTTACAGCTTCGAAGAGATGGGCATCTCATTACCCATTTCTTTAGATTAATCAGAGGATATTTCGAGAACTCGGCCGTGCAAGGGAGTGTTGGTCTTTTTGTCCCTGATAGATATCTCCGACAGCGACAGCACAGATTGTTTTACAAATCTGCCTCTGGTGACACCGGTGGGAAGAGCAATTAGTCTGCTGAACGCGGTCTCCTCGGAGATCAACGTCTTTCATAAAAGTGAAGGTACGTTCAGGGGATAAATACTCTTGACTTTAGAAAGTATCTTATCTTCCTAATGTCGAACCATCTCTAATGCGTTCATGGTACTATTATGTTGTATTTTTATAATAATTTACATGTACTTAATAGATACCTTAAACATTTTGCTGTTTGTAATGTCTTTTGAGTTAATAAACTGATTTGATTTGATTCGATTGTATACTAGGCGCAAACGGTTATGGATCGATGACACCCTGAGACGAACCCAGTCTTCATTCCATGACGCGTTGGACTTGTCCTTTATTGACAGAAAGCAGATCTAGAGCCACTAGAGAAGAGCCCTGGAAGATTAAGTCAAGTCAAAAGGCTTCACATGGAGTGGTATTAGGCATCACGCGTGTGATATAGTTAGAATCTAAGAGGCCTCGTCCACCAAGGGGATGACAGGACAAGAAAAAAAAAGTTTGCTATTATCCTAATAAATTCTCGTATATCAAATTTTGCTTACAGTGTCAATTATGTTTAATACAGTTATATTTGACGTAATAACATTATAAAATTCTAAAGCTATCTTTTTATAAGAACTTTGTTAGCATTTTTCTAATCTGATTAATATTTGAAAGAGAAAATTTATTTTATTATCTTTGAGTAACTAAGCTTCTAAGATAATTGACGCTAATATTAACTTTATAAAATTTTATTAGCTTAAATTGGTATTTGTACGTGGAATATTCTTCGGGACTGTTAGTATTCCTTCCACGATTTGCATAGTAACTTCCCTTGCCGGTTCGTATTTGCTGAATGCGAATGAGATGAAGCAATTAATAATTGAAATGCAGCCGTTGTGAAGTCGGGAAGTGAAATGTTTTCATAATGGTATTATCAAACTAGTACTTACAGAATTAAATTGGTTAATAATAAATGTGTTCTCGTATTAAAATTTATTGCAAAAATAAAATAAATATATTTGCGATGAACTTTAGAATAAAATCGTATTTTAACAACACTTTTTAATTTTTTTACTAAAATGTTTTCGATTGTATACAGTTTACTTAAATGTAAAATTTGTTTTAAAAAAATACTCCGAAGAAGGATGTACACAATCCAAAACACGTTTGTGAGAAGTGCAAAAAAGGTGTGACGTAAACATATTAAAAATTATTATTTCTTATACAATGATGTAAATGTCTACATTAAATAATTAATACGACTGAAAACGCGTGTTTTCTAGAACTTTTATTATATTTTATAAGAATGGCATGTTTTGCCGTGACCCATTAACAAATGACTAGAAATTTAATAGCGAGGCAAAATATGTTATTCCCATAAAATATAATAAACACACAGAAAACAAACGTTTATATTCGTATTTAAATACAATAAGCAAATCCTCAAAATAATTAAAAAATATTCAAAAAAATTCAAATTTGAATTCACAACAATGTCATTAACAATAATGCATATATTATTAAAAAAATTCGTGAAATTGAAATGCATCTGATTATTTTTGTATTAAATCTTTGTATTTCTGAAAATAATTTTAAATTAATTAAAAAAACATTTCTTTATACAAAACAAATCTTAATATTCTATAAAATAACATTATTTCATTTGGTTCTATTGTAGTTCATTTAATAAGATTTTTCTAACAATATT
This sequence comes from Lepidostoma basale, assembly GCA_022606425.2. NCBI lineage: Eukaryota > Metazoa > Arthropoda > Insecta > Trichoptera > Lepidostomatidae > Lepidostoma > Lepidostoma basale. Next base: position 699,909 of record JAHDVF020000067.1, read on the forward strand.
ATAATTTAAAAACGATTTCTATTGAATTCATAAGGTGAATCATAAGTCTAATTGTTATATTGCTGTAAAAAAAGATGTGACGTATTTATAGACGATTTAAGTCGTTGAACAAATCGCAACAGCAACAACTCATCACGAAATTTCCTCAGAGGGGTAGGAAGAGGGATCGGACCGCTTCTCGATACTTGCACACATCTTTAGCTACCTTCACATTCATACAGCGAGTCATATTTCTTCTTACCTTTAGCATGGCCGACCTTTAAATTTTGATGAATTTGATCATGCCAAGTTTTTCTCGGTCTCCCACGACTCTGTACTCTATTCACATCGTTAACGTGTACTTTATAACCATTTTTTCTTAATCCATGCATTCAATATGTCCAAATCATCGCAGTGATCTTTTCATAATTGAGTTACAAATACTTTCTTCCGTTTTATATTCCTTACGTATATCAGCAATTGAAAATCTTTCGTAAATCGTTCCGGGTTCGATTCCCGGCGAGGGCACTGTGATTGTCACACCGTCTTTGGTCTGGTGTAGAATTCACGTGACAATAAAATGGCGATAGATTGGATACCTATAACATGTCACGAGAATCACTATGATAGCTATACCTTTTAAATCGATTTGGCTCATACTGTCATGATGTAAAGAGTGATTCAACAAAATAATAATAAGAATAAAAAAAAACACATAAGTCTAAGGGATCTCATCTCTACCGCTTTATTCAGCTCTCATCCTTCTTCTGCTAGCTTCATGCTTCACTTCCATACATCAATGAACAATTCGCGATATACTATAAAATATCTACGAAATTTTCTTTTTGTGTACTTTTAATGAACGGACAATTATTTTACGTGATTGACTTGATAATAAATAATGTAATCCTTGAATACTACGTATTGTAAGTATAATGAGCTTCGTTTGTGTAGGGCGATGAGAAATTAATGGAAACAATTAATCGACTACCATAATCAAAATCAGTACAAAGCATGCCTTAGTTTTGACAGGTTACACGAAATTGGTCTTCGGCATCCAGTCCTGTGGAGTCTCATCAATATATACGTATCTCTATCCACATATCTATCCGTGCTATGTTCCCGTAATTATTTTAATTTTTTAAAATAAAATTCAGTTCTTCTTTGTACGTTCACAACACTTTATTTTATGTACATATTCATATGAAGAACTCACTTTGTTATTAAATTGTTACATATATTCAATAAGGTAGAAACAATTTTGAAAAAGAAGCCGACCGAAAAATTCAGTTGGGTTGGGCGGCCTTTGGAAAATTACGTCATGTTCTTACCTCTAAAATACCACAATGCCTCAAGACTAAAGTCTTCAACCATTGCGTCTTGCCATTCACGACGTACGGAGCCGAGATGTGGACACTGAAAAAAAGGACTAGTCTACAGATTCAAGTTCGCTCAACGCGCCATGGAAAGAGCCATGCTTGGAATAACCTTGAGGAACAAACCAAGATGACTGAGGTGGCTCTGAAGATAGGTGGGCTGAAGTGGCGATGGGCTGGCCATATCTGTCTGAGAATCGACGGCCGATGGAGGAGACGGGTTCTGGAGTGGAGACCACGTACATGATTCCGTAGAGTTGAACCTCTCCCTGCCCCCTGGACCGACGATCTGAAGAGGATTGCTGGACATGGATGGATGGGAGCGGCAATGGATAGGGGGCGGTGGCGTGCTTTGGGAGAAGTTTACATTCAGCAGTAGATGACAGACCGCTGATGACGATGATGATGACATATATTCACCATATCATCATCATCAGCCTTAAGTCGTCCAGTGCTGAACATAAACCTCCCTTCCCGACTTCCACAACTTTCTATCTCTCGACGCTCTGTGATATTGACCTCCTGCCACTCTCTTGATGTCGTCAGACCATCTGGCTTGTGGCCTGCCAGGATTTTTATTGCCGGTTCTCGGTCACCACTCCAGGTTGCGTCTTGTCCACCGATCATCCGTTGTTCTCGCTATATGGCCGGTCCAATTCCACTTCAACTAAGCTATTTTGCACGCTACGTCTGCAACTGACTGATGTTTAACATTTATATTATTAAACATAAAATAACACTTTGTATATTATCCATGAAATTGTAATAACGCTAACTAGTTTTGCTTGTACACACGCTTCATCAAGGCAATATAAAAATAAATACAGATTTAAATCAATATATTTAACTAACCATCACGTTGTCTCTCCACCACGACTTCTTCGGTCTTCCTCTTTTGCTAGTTCCATTTCGATCGTAAGCATATACTTTTTTTACCATTCTTTCTTCATTCCTCAATTCTTTCCAAATGTTTAAGATATATTAATGATCTTTTCATTATTTTGTTCCTAACACTTTAATCCTCACCGCATTCACTTATTATATTTACATTCGACACTTTCTCATTCACAGTTTTTCACACACTCGTCTAAGAGATCTCATTTCTACTGCATTTATTATATATTCATCTTTCTCTTGCCAGTTCCATGCTTTTCTTCCATACATAAGGGTCGGTACAAGAATTTCACTGCAAACTAGCATTTTAGATTTTTGGGATAGGCTATTGTTTGCGATAGCAACTTGAAGTTCACCATTCTCTTTTTGCCTGTCCCAACCTTTCTTTCAATATTTTTCTGCATTAGTCCATATTTTGTAAACATACAACCTAAATATACAAACTTATCTACTTGTTTTCGATATTTCAATATATATTAACAAATTGATTGTCGTAACGAAACAAATTGTAGTATTACAATTCCGTGATTAATGTAAAATAAGAAAAAAGTCAAATAAAGTAACAAATTACTTTATTTTACTTTTCGTACGACGCGACGCCTTGTTTTGTTTTTCGTTAAAATTTGTGCATCAAAAAATATTGTGTCACAACCCGAACACGCAAAAAAAGTGTTGTAAAAAATACTAAATATAATCCTATTTCTTCTATATTTGCCATTACTTTGTGTTGAGGATGTTGATTGTTTATTTTCTACATACTTTATACAACATACACTTTATTAACATATTTTTATTTTATTTAATACACACACATACATTACATTATTGACACACACATACACACACTTTATTAACATAAAGTGTGTGTGTGTGTGTGTGTGTGTGTGTGTGTGTGTGTGTATTAAATAAAATAAAAATTAAAAACCAAACATTTGTCGGACAAACAAGCCCATCATCAGTGATATTATATAAATATAACAAATATTTTATAAAAATTTCACGAATGTAGTCATATTTCCGATTTAAAAAAAAAATTATTTATACTATTACTGCAATTGGCTTGTGTGTTAAAAACATGTTAAGTTTATATATTTTTTAATAAAGTGTGTGCTGTATACAAAGTATATAAAAATAGTAACAGTAATTCTATTTATTTAAATGTAAATGTATTATACATTGGAAGTTCACAACACAACATAATATCGAATATAAAAGAAAATCAAAACTTTCGTGTAGGTACGTGTAGATAATTTTTCATGCAGTAATTAATGTTTTCTTTTGTTACAGGGAAAAATCTCGTGTTGGGGAAAAAATAAATCGTAGAAATATTAGTGCAGAGTTGAGTAATTGTGGATAATGTGAGCGTGGATAACACCAGGCAATATGGCAACAGATCAATCGTGGTTGCTCTCAGAGCTGGACCTGGAGTGCGCCAACTGCTCCGACAGTAATGCCAGCAGCCCGCTAATGGAGATCGATTGCTCCGATCAGTGGGCCGGCCCCGGGATGCTGGGCTCCCCTTACTTCCAAGGGATAGTGACGGTTATGTATTGTACAATTTTTCTTGTGGCGTTATTGGGAAACGGCGCCGTGTGCTTTATAGTGAGGGCGTTCCCGCGAATGCGAACGGTTACGAATTACTTTATAGCTAATTTAGCGCTGGGAGATATTTTGATGTCTCTGTTTTGCGTGCCGTTCTCGTTCATGTCGCAGCTGGTGCTCAACCACTGGCCGTTCGGGTCCGCGCTGTGCCGTCTGGTCAACTACTCGCAGGCCGTGTCTGTGCTGGTGAGTGCCTACACGCTGGTGGCGCTCGCAGCGGACCGCTGCAGGGCCATCACTAGTCCGCTGCGGCCGCGCTTGTCCAAGCCGGCGGCGCAGGCGGCCATCGCGGCTGTATGGGCGGGCGCGCTGGCTACAGCCGCTCCCATCCCTATCGTGTCTGCCCTGACGAAACCCACGCCCTGGCACGAGGCTTGTCAAAGGTATGTACTAATATATTGTTTACCTAAACCCTAATCATGAGTCTCGATCAAAACACGTGAAATTAGATAAATTTTTTTTCTTGATCATTTACCAAGTACTCGTACATGCTTTTAATACCTCCCAACCAGTGGCGGTACTCCCATAGAAGCCCAGAAGCCCGGCTTGTGTTAGAAATTTTGAATCAAAACCCCCAAATCTAGGTTATCATGCTCCCGTATAAACTTACAGCCCACCAAATCACCTTCCAACAATGTTCCCATCAGACGTAAGAGGAATAGCTACACAAGAACTGAACCTCTGTAAGTCAGAAGAGGTTTTAATTCAAAATTTCTTACACATGCCGGGCTTCTGGGCTTCTATGAGAGTACCACCATTGCTCCCAAATGTGGTCACCAGTTCTAGGGAGGCATTCCTAGCACTATATATAGCTTCAATATATAAATTACAAATTGGGGGAACAATTAATGAACAAGGGGTTCAACGCATATCCAAAAGTGTATAACTTAAAATTAATTGTCTCATATAATATATTATGACACTTTAAACTAGTTACTTGATTTTAAAAAATATACTGCATTCAAGCCACTCTTTTTTAATGTTTCTGTGGTTACATGGTCGTAAAAAGGTTGCTTGATAATTAATACGATTGAAAACACCTGCTTTCTAGAAGTTATATTATATTTTGGATTGTCACTAATATTAAATGTCTCATTGCCTTATAAAGGCGAAACATGTCATTCCTGTAAAACATAAAAATACTTCTAGAAAACAGATGTTTTAATTGGCTTAAGTTGTTTAAATTGGTTTGTTTTGTGATTGTGATGTCCGCCCTGCATTCGATCCCATATGTAATGATAGGTCGCACACAAGTCTTATAAATTATCACTTTGATGCTGATCTTCATGTCAGGGTTTTTCCAAAATGAATTCTTCAAGCATCCTGAAATGACCGCAGCCTTGTTTACTTGCCCCATCACTTCACATGGTAGATCCGTTTTCCCACACAAGTCCACACCCAGATATCTAAATTTTTCCACCTGTTCCACTGAGACACCCTTCACAGACACGCTACTTCCCATCTGAGCTCGAAAGAATACCATACTCTTGGTCTTTGCTACTGATATGATCATATTGTATTTTTGACTAGCAAGATGGAATGCATTCAATACTCGATTACGTTATACTGTGATAAATAATTTTCATTTTTTAAGGATTAATTGTATCGCAATAGAGACGAAGATGTAAACTATTTGGAAACAGAATATGGTAGTCGAGGCGTTTACAGGACTTATGACCTGTCATTGGTTGGGTTAAGCGATCACTTTATGTTTAACAACATTCACCATTCCGCCCTTCTTACGACACCACGTCTGACAATTTTTTGGAACTTGTATATATTTTAATAACTTCACTGTTGGTAGGTCCATCTTCTCTAGCGCCATCTATTAAGATAATTTGTAAGCATTAAGCAGAAAATCTTTATTAATGCAATGTGAAAGGCTTTTACGTAATTATCACATTGCTAGATTGATTGATTAACATTGATTAACCCGCAATGGGTAAAAATCCAGTATTTGTATACAAAAAAAAAACAAATTAAATAATTTTCAGTTTGACGGTTAAGATTGTAGCGGTTCATTCTTTCTGTCTATACCTTGGGGAGACGGCGTGATGTTAATGTAGTCTTAGTAAATTTATGTATTATATAAATAATATTAGTAAAATAGAGTTGTTTCGTGCTCATGCGTATCAAAATGAAGAGATAACATATTATGTAATACCACAGTAATGCACCATTTCTGCAGCGTGCTAATATATTCGTAGTTGGATGAACAATGGAATCCATTATGGCCGCTAATCAATATTGATTGCATTGAACGTAACACATCTATTGTTTACTATTAATAATATATCTAAACTATACTAATGAGCTAATTAACCATTAAACATTAGCTTCCCGGAAGGGACCACTGCTGTGATTGACAACGTTATAAGATAAAAAACGTAGATTTTGGTTTATGAAATATTACATATTTTTTATCTGGAAATTACATGCAAAAAGTTAAGTCTAATACGTAAACGGAACTAGAAATAGAAGAAGCCCAAGAAAAATAAGACTGTTTCAATCCTGACACCAGTAGCGGTACTCCCATAGAAGCCTAGAAGCCCGGTTTGCCTAAGAAATTTTGAATCAAAACCTTTTCTGGCTTACTGATGTTCAGCTCTATTGGCTATACCTCTTACGTCTAATGGGTTGTTGGTTTATGCGGAGGCATGATAACTTAGATTTGGGAATTTTGATTCAAATTTCCTTACGCAAGCCGGGCTTCTGGGCTTCTATGGGAGTACCGCCACTGCCTGACACTGACACTCCTCTGACTCCATCTCCTGGGCGTGTTCGACAGTTCATTGTATACATATATATTTCACACATTGGTCTAAGAGATCTCATTTCTTATTCATTTATTCTACTTTCATCCTACTTTTACTAGTTCTATGCTTCACTTTCAACGTCTCTTGACTTCAGGTCACGTGGCAACCAATTGCTTTGCTTTTGGATCATTTCCATGGTCGTTATAAGTTCACTGACTGTTGACATATGAGTTGGATTTTCATCGCGTAAACCCTCGCAATTCCTCGCCTTAAATTTTTTTCGTTCTCTCAGGGCGATTTTTGTCGTCAACACTTAAATCACCAACTTTACAGGATAATTACCATTCCCTGCATGATTTATCCGATGAGGCATGATCGCCATAAAATTTTACAAGCGTTGCATGTGCCTAAGCTGCACTCTTTTTCCAATTTAAACAGAATGGCAGAACTTCCAGCAAATACTTATTATTTACCATGAAAGTCGACATTTTAAGGAGCGATAAAACAAATGTTTTTGTGACAAACATTTGCGAACTGAACTTAATTGACATATGCTCAGGCTTACAAAAAAATGGCAATGAAAAAAAAAAACTTATTCAATTTGTATTTGAATTGATTCAACTTATTTATTAGATTTTTATTACAACATATTAGATATCAAAAAAACAAGTGGAATAAAATTATATACAGATATTAAAATAGTTTGGTGAACTTTTACAAAAAAATGTTATTGTTTTTATTTTGGATAATTAATAAACCTATTTTTCTTTTATTTTCAATTTAATTAAAATTTTCGGATCAATACGGTGAAGTTGTAAACTGAAAAGGGATTTGCTTAATTCGAAATATGCGTATGAAATAATAATCAGTTCATGATATTATATTCAAAACTTTTTACGCAGGCAACATTTCGAGTATTGTACTAATATAAATAATTTGCTTTATCGATAACATTGGTAAACTTTTATAAACACGGGTTTATTATTATTTTGAATAGTAGGAATTTAAAATAATAACAGGCACTAATAAAAAAATACCGATAATTTGTAATAATCTGCCGTTTATGTTTCAAAACATTTTTTTCTTATATTAATATTCCTTAAGGAATCCGAAAGGGTTTCTATTTTTAGTAAGTGTTGAAATTTATTACGATTTTCAGAGTAAATTACGAACCATAACAGATGGGGAAACACAGTGGTGCCCTTTAGAATATTTGCATAATAAAATGATATAACACAATTAAAAATAACACCAACAACACACCATCATGCCGTTTCTCCGCAGGGGTAAGCAGAAAGAATGGACCACTACACTACTCTATCCTGACATACTACTCTATCCTCTAGCTTTCTCCAAATTCATACAGCGAGTCATACACGCACGTCGATTCTTCCGGCTTCTAACAAGACCAACCTTTAAAATTTGATTAATTTGGTCATGCCATGTTTCCCTGGCTCTGCCTCGACTCCGTACTCCATTTACATCAATAACGTATACTTTCTTAACCATTCTTTTTACATCCATGCGCTCCATATTTCCGAAGCAACGCAGCGATCCTTTCATAATTTTGTTCATAATACCTTCTTTCGCTCGACATTCCTTTCTAATATCAGCATTTGAGATTCGGTCGTACATCGTTCTACTACACATACGTCTTAGGGACCTCAACTCTAGCACATTTATTCTGCTCTCATCCTTTATCTGCCAGTTCCATGCTTCGCTTCCATACATAAGGTTTGGGACCAGAACTCCATTTTGAACGGCCATTTTCGCTTTCAAATTTAATTATTATCATTAAAAAATATATTTTATGTTTCTTTTTAATCATCAATGAAATAAATATGATTTGAAACATTTCGTTAACACGTTAGTTTTGTATATATATATTTTAAACTATTATTGTATATATTAGTATATTATTATATTATTTTAATATTGATGTGACCATAACAAATTTTTTCTACAATTAAAAAATAATCATATGTGAATTCACAAGAGATCATGATCAATGGTTGCAAGAAATAAAAAAGATTTCCCGTTCTTTTATGAATTAAAACATTGTTTCTTCTATATTCGCCATACTTTGTGTTGTTATGATGCTTTATTTCTCTTTTTCTTTTTTAAATACTTTGTATATACAAATATTATATTAAAAAATAAAATTACATAGACATGTTTCGGACAACCAGTCCTTCTTCGGTGATACATATGGTATTATAAAGATACATTTAAAAAATATTATTATAAACTTGTTTACATGATCTGTCAGATTTTATAATATAATAAGATAGATTTGGAACCAAATAAATGTTTATAACATCTGTCAGATCATGTTAACAATTTTATAATATTTTAAAAATGTATCTTTATAATATGTTTCACTGAAGAAGGACTGGTTGTCCGAAACATGTCTATGTAATTTTATTTTTTAATATAAGTGTTGTATATATATGTATTAAAAAATAAATAGAGAAATAAAACATTGTTATATAATTTTGGAATATATCGTTTTCATGTCGAGAAAAATAGATTCATTTGAATTTAAATTCATAAAAATCTTTATTATAAAATTTTACATCGTTAACGCCTTAATTTTATAAAACCAATACATGTAAAAAAAGTTGTAGTGATTCAGTGTCACCATAAAGTTGATGCCAATAAAATCAAGAATCGATGTGTTTCGTTTCTTAATTTACGTTATTATATTGACAAGCACTAATGGAAATAAAAATCTTAATGTGATAACGCTTTCATAAAAAAAATGCTCTGCGCCTTTGGTCCGAAGAAAGGGTAGGCTTAAGGAATTCCGGAACTTTTGCAGATTGAAGAACGTCTGGCAGAACCTTATATAAGAAAGTTATCAATCTCTAGCGAGCATGGCATGCTGCGAATTAATTGTGAGAATCCCTGAGACGCTGGTTAAGTGGATTTTGGGATAACACGAACAGAAATAATTATGCTCCACCAAATGAATAATTAAGATATTACTCAAAATACAAACGAAATCGGCAACAATGAGAAATGTTACCTGAGAAAGTTATTTCACTTAAGATAAAGAGGAAAAAGTAGCTAGTTTTTAGTTTGAAAAGCCTGAAGCATCATTTTAATCCTTTCAACGTTGCATTATAAAAATGGTTTTGAACTACGACCGAGTACATTTGCAGCTCATATACGAATGTATCTTATAAACCTTTTTACTCAAATTCTTCTTCTTCTTCTTCTTCTTCTTCCTTATAGTAGATCTATGTGGTCTGTTCTCGAGAGTGTTGCTCCTCCCGTGAGGTAGATTCCCAGCTGTCCTTCCATCTTTTAGGAGGTCTTCCACGAGGACGAATCCCATGAGGTTGATTATGCAATGCAAAATGGGGGAGTTTGGTGGTGTCCATTCTTTGAACATGACCGTACCAGCCCATTTTACGCTGTCTGCTCCATCTTATAATATCCTCAACCTCGCATATCTCTCTTATTCTGGTGTTCCTCACGCGATCCCTCAGTGTCTTGCCTGCTATCATCCTCAGTGTCTTCATTTTGGAATCAATTGATTGTCTACTCTAATTCCTTAATACTAAATTGTCTTCTTATTCTTCTTCCTCTTTTAATAGATCTGACATTCTGTGACACAGAAATCATGTCTTGTTGGATGATGAGGTCCAGCTGTCCCTCCATTTCTTAGGCAGTCTTCCAGGTGGGCGGTATCCGGAGAGGATTTCATAAGCGGCTGTATATGCGAGTCTGTCACTATGCATTCAGGCTACATGGTCCCTCCAGTATCTTCTTCTGGATCTAGTCCACCGAACGATATCCTCTATTTTGCAAGATTTTCTTATGTCTGCGTTGCGGATACGATATCGGAGAGTTTTTCTAGTAATTGATCTTAGGACCTTCATCTCAGATGTTTTTAGTAGACCCTTTGTTCGCACAGTGTCGGCCCGCTTCTATACAGCGCACGTCATGATACCTAACACGCATGTTTTATAAATTCTGACCTTGCTGTCAATACGCATGTGTGTGTTTTTTCAGACCAGATTATTCAGACACCCTGACACGGCAGAGGCTTTACTGATTTGTACTTGTACTTCGGTATAATGGTCATTATGGCTGAAGATCTCTGCTCCCAAATATCTAAAATTATTTACTTGCTCCACGAGTATATCATCAACAGTCAGCTTATATCTTGTAAGTTGTCTAGATATAGTGAAAATTTTTATTTTGTGGAGTGAAATAGCATTTATGAACAACTATAAGCTAAAAGCCAACTAAATTCTGCGTAATATTATTATGAACTGGGGCAATTTGCCTGAACTGCAAATGTAGCCAACCGTAGTATGAGACCAATGATTGGTACTGCAAATGTAGCAAGCTGCATATTGCTACTTAAGCTTAAAAGAGCTGCAAAAGATCACAGTGGGGATAAGGTCTAAGATTATAGAATTGAATTTGCAATGAATATAAATTAGTTAAAAAATACATAAATATGTTTGTATTTGAATGCTGGGCCGCAAGGCGCCAAGAAAAACAGAGGCTAACATACACGTATCAGAAATGAAGATGCTGAGGTAGGCCACCGGGGTGACGAAGATGGATAAAATTAAAAATGAGCACATCAGAAGAAGTCTAAATGTCGCTCTAAAAGCGGAAAAGGCTAGGGAACGTCGTCTTCGGAGTACGGCTTTGTGAGAAGGAGGAACAAAGAATACATCGTTCACAGGCCCTGCACTTGGAAGATGGAATGAGGGGACCAGTTCGGCCTCCTGCAACGTGTCTAACCATAATATTAGGAACGAACTAAAGGCGCCTGGACAGCTAGGTAACCCTGGATCACGACATTTGGAGGAGACGTATTAGGAGAGCCAACCCCAATAACGGGAAACGGCCAGGCAATAGAAGATGTTTGTATTTGTTAAAGAGTAATAGAGTCCCGAAAACTTTTTTCGAGTTATATATTCAGACAGGGTGTGCATATCCAAAGCTGACAATAAAAACTTTAGTCTATAAGTGTTAACAGTAAATAAAAGGAAACCTTACACGACCTTTTGTAAGAGTTGAAAGTGATAAACTTTTCACCAAATAAAAAGTATTCTACTTACTTACACTTCTGCGTAAAAAGATCCACTTTGTGTTCAGAATTCTGCACAGAATAACGGCAAGTCTACAAGAATTTGTGTGCAAGGTCTTTGGGATTGGTGATTTTATGTATATACGATTAGTATTTAGCATGTTCTATTTTCCGGTTCGTGAAACATTTTTGATCAATAGCATCGCTTCGAGAACATTGAACCGCTTGAAATGTAAATGCAAATAGCACGACAGTCATTTACAAAAGTTCTTTCTACTTTTGAGTTTATCACACTTCACGTGTGTCAAGACAATAAAGCTTCATCGATGGGAAAAACTAAATAAATTGAAATTGATAATATACTATAGAAGAGGATATTAATAATATTAAAAAAAATATATTAAAAACACTCGTTTTTTACAAAAACTAATATAAATCCTTACAAAATTGAGTATTATTAATTAAAAAATTATTATTCTCCTTCTTCTTCCTCTAAGTTTAGATCGTATGACCTGTTTATGACGGTGAGCTGTCCTGGAATGATTATGTCCAGCCATCTCTCCATCTTTTTGGCGGCCTTCCTGGTAATCTCTTGCTGTTTGGGATTTCATTTCTTGTATTCTGCATGCGGTCCACGTGGTTTCTCTAAAAACGCTTCCTGTTTCTTCCCCAACCTTCTGTGTCCTCAACACCACAGACAGACCTTCTCGTTTCATATCTGATCTGATCTCGTAGGATTTTGACGATGAAGCGTAGGGTTCACATTTCTGCTACTCGAAAAAGGTTCTTTTCCTACTCCGTACGTCATGATGGGGTGGACGCATGCCTTGTATGTCTTGATTTTACTTTCGGTTAGCATGTATTTGTTCCTCGTTTTTTTTGTTTTGTGGTCGCATTTTATCATACAGGTCACTGTAACTAGAAATTATTATTTTTGAATATTATACATTTCGAATTGAGTATTGAAGTGTTATTATAAAATGTATTATAACATGCACCCATCTCGAGAAAAAATAACACATTTGATGATGTTTTATCAACTTTAAACATGTCACTCCCATTTAATTTATTAAATCTCATCGTGACAGTTAACTTAATATATATATACGAGTATAATAGAATTTTATATAATTAAAAAAAAAAACAATATAAAAAGTAATTTTCCGATGTAAATAAAACAGGACAATTTTCATAAGATATTTATATTTTTAAGATTTGATAGATGAGATTGAACTTTAAAAAATATATGTTTTATGAATACATATTAAAAAAAAATTGTACAGTGTGTTTAAAAATGATGGATTATTTTTATAGGTCGTCCTATTCTAGTATATCATTGCATGTCATTAAAAAAACCCGGTTAATAACGTCATTCATAAAACACATCATTCTAACGATCAAAAACATCTGTTTTCTAGAAGTTTTATTGCAATTTATGGGAATGATATTTTTCACCTGTCTAAGGCATTATCAAATGTCTGACATCTCTGAAATAAAAAAGGAAAAAATGTCCGAAATATCTGACATTCGATATTGTTTAAACATGCAGAGTCATTTCTATAAATTATAAAAAAAATCTAGAAACAAAAGTTTACATTTCTTCTTTTTACGCCATACTTCATGTTGTTATGATGGTTTATTTCTGTTTTTTTTTTTAGTACACTTATGTACAACACTTGTATATATGTACAACACTTTTATTAAAAAAATTAAATTATATAAACATGTTTCGGACAAACAGCCTTTCTTCAGTAAAGATGCATATTTATAAAAATATTATAAAATTGTTGTTGTTTACATGATCTGACAGTCCGAAACATGTCTATATATATTTTTATAATTAAAGTGTTGTTTATACAAAGTGCATAAAAAAGAAAAATTGATTTTTTTTTCAACATTGTTCAAGAAACAATAAATACATCGAACATTTTATTTATTTATTTCAAATTTTGTAAAAAGCGCGTCGGTTATTTTATCTTATGACAGCAGCTACAAGAAAATACTTAATTTTATAGGCGCAAAGCTTCTCATTCTCACATTCATCCATTATTATTATTGCCGCAAATTAACCCGCTACCTTTAATCAAATCCTCTTTGATAATACTTCAGATCGAGGATGTTTAATTGAGATGTTTCTTTAAGTAATTAAAATTACAATCACAAGAGATGTTGTAGCCTAAAGGCTATACAGTGCGCCAGCTAAGAGTCAACGTTCACTGAAAACAAATAATGAGAACTTCGGTTTGCAAATAATTTATATCATAAGCTTAATGACTGCTTAGTTTCATAATAACCTTTGTTCGTCTCGGTTATTCTTGTGAATTCATTGTTTGCTATGACAGGGAAGTAAGGAATTCGTAATTAGTTTGTAATTAAAATGTATTATAAGTTATTCTGTGAAATATTGGATAAATTATTTGATTCTGAAGAAATTCATGGAAACTTGGAGAGATAGTTGTATCTTCGTATTTAAGTTTGACTTGATTCATTACATATATTAAATACAAGACGCGCACAAATACTTGAATAGTGAAAGGGTGTATTGTTGGTTAAAGGATATCGTCCCTAGTTTCAATCTTAAGGATTGGTTTGCAGTAAGTGTAACATTTTTTGCTGGTTCTTGGTAGTTTTTGCTTTTTCTGCAACGGATTATTTGAACTCTTTTAATGTATACAACTTTTTAGCTATTGATTCTTATGAAATGTGATAGGTAGCTTATTTATCGCCATTTTATTTTCACGTGAATTCTAAACCAGACCAAAGACAGTGTGACAATCACCCTGTCATCACCGGGAATCGAACCCGAGACCTTTGGTGTGGCAGTTATAGCTCTTGCCACGCTGTCATTAAGGGCGTATTGTAGGTTATCTGGTATTGTAAAAATAGTACGTTATTCTTCGTACACCTTTAAACCATAAAATGTATATAAAAAATCAATATTATGTTATCAAATAACTAACCACATTTAATGCAACAAACAACACACATTACTCTTATATTCGTCTTTACTTGTGGATTCACATTTGGAGAAGAATAAATACAATTTGTATTTTTACAATAACACATATAAAACCTGTATAAAACAATCATCCGAACAGTAGTGACCTATGGGTGTGAGGCGTGGACAATGACAGCGAAATCTGCAGAGCGACTGGATACTTTTGAGAGAAGGGTGCTGCGCAGAATTCTGGGGCCTGTGAATGACGGTGAAGGCTGGAGAGTGCGGCATAATGACGAGCTGTACAATATTTACAAAGCTCCCAGTCTCTCCACACAGGTCAGACTGAATAGACTGAGATGGGCCGGTCACGTGCAGAGGATGCCGTCATCGCGAACCCCAAAAAGATTGCTGGAGTGGCACCCAGATGGTAGAAGACCAATTGGACGACCAAGGCTGCGATGGGAGGATGAAGTTGGGAGAGATGGAACAAGATTGTTAAGAGTGTCAGATTGGAAGGTCGAAGCGGAGGACAGAAGGAGTTGGAGGCGAAGAATACTGGAGGCTAAGGCTCGATATGGGCTGTAGGGCCATCGAAGAAGACAATAACGCATAAAATTTTTCGCAGATATATTTGACCATTTTCGATGCATAAATTTTAACGTGAATTTACGATCAGCGTTTTTACTTTTTATACATTATTTTGTATTAATGACACTAGATTTTTTTATTACAATTGATAATTCCCTGGTACGGCCAAAAATGTCCCTCCAACATATTATTATGTATTGTATATAACTTACATTCATCCAAATATTTTCTATCATAGGCCAAGGAACAATAAATATTATAAAAATTAAATTGATTTATTTATTGTTTCTTGAACAATGATGTAAAACTCCATATTAAATCATTACTAAGAATGGAAACGTCAGTTTTCTAGAAGTTCTATTTTATTTTATGGGAATGACATGCATGACATGTACCTACAATTGATAATGCCTTAGAAGGTCGAAACATGTCATTCCCATAAAATAAATATAAAACTTCTAGAAAACTGAAGTTTTCATTCGGATTAATAAAATTATTTTGTATTCTTTTTAATTAAGAATCTTTAATGATTCCAGATTTTTGACAATTTAAATTAAGTTTAATGAATTTAACTGTTGGTGACATTTATGTTATATTCGAGATATTAATTTATACGAATTCATTCTTGATAGCCGTTTTTTCAAAAATAGAAATCAGCAAATAAAGTAAAACACTCGTAGACTTAATACGAATGAAAAAGTCTGTTTTCTAGAAAGTTTATTATAGTTTTAGGGGATTACATTTTTCGCCTTTCTAAAGCATTATGAAATGTCTATATAGTAACAATGATCAAATGTGTAGTAATTTAATAGTCCGTTGTTTTGGCCGAAACACTATGATACTTTAACATTTTAAAACAGTTAATGAATAAACTTTATTTTTATATTACAATTGTATTTTATTTTACGCGACAGCTGTTTCATCAACCAATGTTGACATTATTAGGTGCTAATTAACATCATCTGGTGTTAATCAAACAGCTGTCACATAAAATAAAAAAAATACAATTGTGATATAAAAACAATGTTTATTCATTAACAGTATTGTATTTTGTTTTCTATACTTCCCTTTTACTTTTCATATATTTCTTTTAAAATTAAAAAATCTAAGTAAATTACGCTTCCATGTATTTATAAATATTATATAAAATTGAAGCATCATGCAAAACAATATTAAATTTCATTGTAAGTATTTCAAGTAAAATATTGATTGATTGCTGCTTCATTAAGAGCATTGACATCTTTATTACTTTACTCGCAGGTCAAGGAACGATAAAAAAGTTTTCTAAGACATAAAGGATATTAAAATTCACCTAACGATGCGAACGAAGAGTGTTTTTTTTTTGTTTAGAGTAGGAATTCTTAGTGTAATGGAGATGCGGTGTCTATTTACTGAGAATATTTAATTTAAGAAAATATAAGATTCTCGCGTTCCTGGGGTAGTTTGGAGCTGGAGATCGCTTATTAGATGAGTTTTTTGTTAATAGAAGGCGAAGACTACAGCGTTGAGAAATAACATCATGAATATGATTATGAATGAGTTTCGCGAAAAATCTTTCCAAGTTTACTGGCGTTTCGAGGGTGATGAACTCAAAAGAAGGAAATATTATGATAGCTATTTCCACGTGTATATTAGTTTCATGGCTAAAATAACATTATATCAGGATAACAAAATATAAAGTCAATTAGATTTTTACAAAATGGTTTTCATTGGATTATATGTACCTTTTTCATTTCATTTCATGTAATTTATTTTGATATAAATCACAAACATTACAGACATACAATTCCAAATCGTTTGCAATTACATTATAAAAAGAGAAGCATTAAAAAAAATTAAGCTTAAGAATAAGAAAAAATCATAACATTGATATTGCATCCCTGAGGCAACTCACACTATCACGAAATATTTCCTATATACATATGCATGTTCTATTTTCGACATTGAAATAAATAACGAAGGGCAAGGAAATTTCTAAGTATATGAATAACGAATATATTTTTAGTTTTTGAACAGTGACATAAAAGCGACAATATATAAACCAACCAATCAAATCAATCAGTTTATTTTCTCAAAAGATATTACAAACAATAATCATAGTTTAAGACATCTATTGAGAACATGTAAAATATAATATTAGGTCCTTACATATGAAATTGGCGTTTTGCCGTACTGGCACCTTTGATCTCAAATATCTTCTCTTTGGTTAGGAATTTCAAATTCAAATTTATACAGCTATTTACTCAAGTATTTGTGTTTTGAAAATTACAATTAATTTGTTTTTTCCTCAATTGTTTTTTTTCTTTGCGTCACTCAGTTTACAAAATGGAAAACTTGAAATATCGCGTTATTTACGAGTACGAGTTCCACCGCGGCACCAGTGCTGCAGAAACGGCTCGAAGGATTAATGATGTGTATGGCGACGGTGCCGCGAAAGAAAACACAGTGCGTTTTTGGTTCCAACGTTTTCGTTCTGGTTATTTCGACCTGCAGAACAAGCCCCGTGGACGGCCGAAGACCAAAGTTGATAATGAAGAATTGAAGGCTATTGTGGAAGCGGATCCATCGCAAACCACGTCCGAGCTAGCTGCAGGCTGCGGTGTTAGTGATTAAACTGTTTTAATCCACTTGAAGCAAATTGGGAAGGTGAAAAAGCTTGAAAGGTGGGTACCTCACGAATTGAGTGAAGCAAATCAACAAACGCGCGTTGACTGCTACGTTGCATTACTCAACCGGCACAATAATGAAGGGATTTTGAATCGAATCATTACCTGTGATGAAAAGTGGATCCTGTATGATAATCGGAAGCGCTCATCGCAATGGCTGAACCCTGCCGAACCAGCTAAACCATGCCCCAAGCGAAAATTGACTCCAAAAAAGTTACTTGTGAGCGTTTGGTGGACTAGTGCTGGTGTCGTTCACTACAGCTTTCTTAAATCTGGCCAGACGATTACGGCAGATGTCTATTGTCAGCAACTGCAAAATATGATGGAAAAGCTAGCTGCTAAACAACCGAGGCTGGTTAATCGCTCTAGGCTCCTGCTGCTTCATGATAACGCTAGACCACACACTGCACAACAGACGGCTACCAAATTAGAAGAGCTTCAATTGGAATGTCTAAGACATCCACCGTACTCTCCGGACCTTGCCCCAACAGATTACTATTTTTTTCGAAATTTGGATAACTTCTTGCAAGGGAAAAAATTCAACTCCGATGGGGCAGTCCAAACCGACTTCAAAGATTTTATTGATTCTATGAATGGTTTTTTTAGTAAAGGGATCGATGAACAACCTATGAGATGGCAAAAGTGCATAGATAGCAATGGTACATACTTTGATTAAATTAATATATTATATTTAAAAAAAATCAACTTTATGTTCCTCCCATACAAAACGCCAATTTCATATGTAAGGACCTAATATCTAATACCAGGAACGTATAATTGATGGTTCGACTTTAGGAATAAAAGATACTCTTCAAAGTTAAGAGTGTTTGACTTCTGAACGTACTTTCCATTAAAGCGTTAAAGCCATAAAACCAAGTGAAATTAATCTAAATATCTATTATAAAGGAATTTGTAATGATTTTATATTTTCATAATTTACAATGAACTTTAAAAAAGGAAATTCAATTAACAACATTTATATTTAGAAAAAACTAATCAATTATTTGAAAAAACAAATAAAAAAATACGTCCGTTTACTAGTAGTTTTAATACATTTTATGGCAGTGACATCTTTCTCTCTGGTAGTTTTGGTAATCTATGGGAGTGACTCAATTCGCTTTTGTTGCTTTGGTCTCGTTTAGGTCAAATATTTGGAAAAAATACGGTAATTTTATAATGCTAAATGTTATTCTATATTCTGAATCGAATTGTAATTAAATGATCTGAATTTCATTTTATAACCCTGAAATACGAGTGATCCGAAGGGTTATCTTAGGAATAAGCATAAGAGACAGTTTAAAGATTGGTCATGTTAGAAGTCGGAGGAATCAAAGTGCCCGTATGACTCGTTCTGTGTATGTGGAGGAAGCTAGAGAGGTGTGTCAGGATAGATGAATATGGCGGTTCATTATCTCTGCCTACTCCTGCGGGAAAACAGCGTGATGGTTTGTTGTTGTTGTTGTTGATAAAATCAGAAACGATATGCTGAGAGAAAAAACAAAGGACACTGATATCATCCACCAATTAGCGACTCTAAAGTGGCAATTGGCAGGTCACGTAGCCATAAGCTCGGACGAAAAATGGACAAAAAGACTTCCGATTTGGAGACCGCGGACGACAACGACAAGTTTAGGGCGACCGCAACTACGTGGAAGGATTCAAATTATTGTGAAACACAAAAAGGACTGCAGAATCGATTCCAGCTGGCAATTGGAAACATATTTTAGGACCAAATTCCTATGTAAATTTTAAAACAAGTAAAACATAAAGAAGAAGAAGAAGAATAAGAAGAAAAAGAAGAAAAAGAAGAAGAAAAAGAAGAAAAAGAAGAAAAAGAAGAAGAAAAATAAGAAAAATAAGAAGAAGATGTCTGGGGGAGACCTTACTCGGCGGAATCTATGGGCTGCGAAGAACAGAGAGAATTGTAGATGTTTGTGTTTTAACCACGGATAGCTCGATGGGTCACGACCTTCCGAAAAGAGGAAACAAAGAAAGAAGTGACGAAATATTTCTAAATGTTGAAGGGATCAAAATTTTACGACACCTTCTGTTGTTTAACAACCATAAATTGTTTATACATTTTGATATCTTCGTGAAGTGATTTCAGTCTTTTGAATTTAGAAAAAGTTTTTTTATGATGTATTTCAGCTTGAATTAGCACAAAAAAGGAATCTTATATTCAGGGTGTTCCACAGGGACAAGCCCTTCATAAACGCGTAATAGCTTATATCCTAAAAACGTGTCTCTAATGGGAAAAGGAAATTAACGTGGATTTTCACTTTCGAATAAAAAAGGTTTCTTGATTTTGGACCGAAGTAAAAGAGGCATGAATAATGTATTTACAAAATCCTGAACTAATTGATATTTGTGACAATTGTAATGCATGGAAAAAAAATATAAGCTTAACTGTCAAGATCGTAATAATTTAATGTCGGTTTTGTCTAAGATCTAAACTGAAAATCGATTACGATTTTATGCTAAATAAGGGCATCTGTTGCACGAAATATGGTAATGAAAAGTTCAAGGTTTTTTCTTTATATTTTTAGAAGACGTATAATAATTATAATAGAATAATTATGTTTTGTTTAATTTCAAACAGTTTTCACTATATAATAGATTAAAAAAAAAGTTTGTTTATTTACGAAACACTTCGTGTTTATTTACAAAAACCCAAGTTTAAACACTGATAAATTTTTCACTACGAATTGTGAGAAAACTGAATTAATAATTTATAATAAATGGGTTATTTTATCATATTACTTAAAAAAAACTATGATTTGTAGAATATAAATAATATTTTAATTACTGTACTAAATATTTGATACCCGTTCCCTCTTCTCATTAAAATATTTTTACAAATAATATTGTGGAAAATATTCGAAATTTCCTTACTAAAATGTGACAGAACTTGGTAATATCTTACACTATTTACGACTAAATTTATTCACGATTCGTTTCATGACACGTTTTCGCAATTCGTGAATTAGTACGTTATTAATCATTGATGGCTAACTTCATCATGTCGCACTTCCGTAATAGAGTGCACGCGCCGATCTCATTTTTACCCTCAAATATAAACACAAATTACCTGAGCGTTAGTTGATTATGTTTTTAAATGTTTATTTTGTTCTACTTATTCGACTTATTTATATACTCGTACATTTAACACATCATATGCACGTAAATGCTTGGGTTAGAACTTTTTTGTTTCTGATTATTCACTCTTAATTAATTATTCATCGTCAGTTCTTATTCTTTAATTGTAAGTCTTCTTCTTCTTCTTTCTTCTTCTTTAACAGCCGTTGTCGTCCACTGCTGGACATAGGCCTCCCCCATACTTCTCCATGTATGACATGTCATACGGGGGGTGGTTGGCATTACAACGCCACGCTTGCCAGACGGGTTGGCGAGGTGTCCTTCCACGTTAGCCTATGCATCAATATTATCCACCGAGGTTATTCACACTCGATCTCTAACATTTCACATAGTTTCCAGGGGAGACAAAAGTCGAGGAGGTGTGGATAGGTACTTGGGATCAGATCAATCCTCCAGCGTAGCATGGCCATCACCACGGTGATGGCCATGCACCGCTCGAAGAGTCAATAGGATCCCCCTTACTCCCCCTTAATTGTAAGTATGATATAGAATCGAGAGAAATAAACCAGGAAAGAACTTTCTATTCTTTCTGCCTACCCCTTCGGAGAGACGGTGTGATAGTAAGTTATTTAATTAATTATTCAAATGTTACGTAAACATGACACAAGTCTCGAACTATTGACAAACATTGCCCCGGGTATAGAATCGTTCTTAAATTATCCGTTATACGAACAAATATAAACTAGAGAAACATGAGTGTACTTACCTAGTTTTGAAGACTTAAGTGAAGTTGAGGTGTTTCGAATGCCTTTGTGCCTTTCACTTTACATTGCTGAACGGTCTTTGACGGTTCTATGTTCCTGTGGTGACTTAAGAACAAAAGTTCATTCCGTACATTACAAGCGAATATACCATACGTTTGTATGTATAGAAGTGAAACTTGTAGATGACGAAACAAGGATAAAATTATAAAAAAAGCTGCTCGCGCCGAAGAGAAGAAGGTGAACGAGGCAGTGCAATTGTTTTCTATTTTTGTAGTTATCAATTTGAATTATTTTTATCATTATTATTTTGTTGCATATTATTATGGCGCGTGCAAAAACGATGTAAAGGGTATAGCTGTCATTTTGAGTCTCGTATCATGTGTTAGGTAGCATGTTTATCGCCATTTTATTATCACGTGAATTCTGCACCAGACTCAAGGCAGTGCGACAATCTAATATTTTCATTTGTTACTCTATCAAATATACCAGTTTATTTGAGATAGTAGCTCCAACCGGTTTTACTCTGTGGCGAGCTCGAAAACAAAAGCAAAAACTTACTTTTTTTAAAGCCCTAAGGAAGCTCGCTACAGAGCTTAACAGGTTGGTACTACTAACTTAAATAAATTGAAACTTTCATAAGAAGCACTTAATTTGTGGTGTGACATTATTAAACAAAATAACAATACACTTTAAGTAATTTGTATTAA
The DNA here is from genome assembly GCA_022606425.2 of Lepidostoma basale. NCBI lineage: Eukaryota > Metazoa > Arthropoda > Insecta > Trichoptera > Lepidostomatidae > Lepidostoma > Lepidostoma basale. Next base: position 722,334 of record JAHDVF020000067.1, read on the forward strand.
CACCATTTTATTTGGTAACACCAACCGGTTTCGCTCCCGCCGGAGCTTCGTCGGAAGCGAAACCGGTAGGTGTAACCAAAAAAGCGGTGTTAATACGAATTACTAAAAGTGTATTATTATTTTATTAAAGAAATTGGTTTATACTAAATGAAAAGGTGTTCAATTTTATTTTCAAATATAAAATAATCATACATTCATTTAAGAGATATCATGTCTACTGTATATTTTCTACTTTTATCCTTATTTTGCCGATGCTTTACTTCCATATATAATATTATATACAGGTTTACTTTATACCATTAATATGATGAAAGTGAATTTAGACACAAAAAAACATTATAGATGAAATCTTCGATTTGCTACCTATTCATCAATCATAAGAGATTTCATGTTATCGGGGAGGATTGAAAATATTTTGTTACCAGTAAACGGCGTATAAATGGAACTTGAACGAGCGGTATATTGTTTCCAGACCTTTTACCCGTGTTTTCTCCCGTTCCCCTTTCCATACTTATCTCACTTGACAGCTTGGAAAAGGTCAGTGGCATACGTCCATTTATATCTGACTTTGCGCTTTCAAAAAATAATTTCAGGATAGAAACGATTCTGAAAACTGAGGCACGAAAATTGTTTTGAGTATTTAATGACTATGCTTAAACCCCAATTTTTATAATAAGGTTAATAATGTATAATAAAAACATCTAAATTTAATTAAATTCTAGTAAAATATCTTATAGACTCATTTTATAATTCTCATTTCATAACTGTTAATTCAAAAACTTTGTTTTATATCACAAATTGTATTTATTTTACTTTACGACAGCTATTTCATCAACCAATGTTGACATTGTACATTTTTGTAACACCTGATGATGTCAATATTGGTTGATAAAACAGCTGTCGTAAAGTAGAATAAATACAATTTGTGATATAAAACAAAGTTTTTGAATTAACAGTTATAAAATGTTAAAATATCCGAGTGTTTCAGCCAAAACAATGGACTATCTGATAGACTCGATTGATTTTTCTTACTATATAATATTTATGTTGATGTAGTTACAAGTATGTAAAATTAAATATAAAACCAACATTTAAAATGTTCTTATCGCAAGAATGGATTCAGATTCACATTTTATTGATTCACGAATTAAAGATAGAGCAGTGAAAATATTATTTTTCTTTTTCTTCTTTTATGTACTTTGTATATACAACACTATTAAAATAACATATCAGACACGTTTCGGAAAACTAGTCCTTCTACAGTGGTACGTATTTAAAATATTAAATTAAATTCATCACACATCTCACTTATCTTCCCTTCCATACCTCCTCTAATGCGGCACTCCACTCTCCTCTGTTCGCCCCCGCGGGCAAAGCGACTTGATGGGTGGCGGACCTCATCGCCGTCTCTAGGCATTGCCAGGATAGAGTAGTGTGGCGGTCCATTCTCTCTGCCTACCCCTACGGGGAAACCCCTATGGTTTGTTTGTTTAAAATATTATGTATCACTGAAGAAGGACTGGTTGTCCGAAACATGTCTGAAATGTAATTTTAATAGTGTTGAATATACAAAGTATATAAAAAGAGATAAATAAAGCATTATTAACGTTTATACGAAAAATAAAAATATTATTAACGTTTTTAAGGTCGCTCGTAAGAAAAAATACGGTTATGAAGATATAATTGATATAAATGAAGATATAAAAAATAGTGATGAAAATATAACACAATATCGATCGATAGTATAATAAAGGGTTTGGGGGGCACAGACGAGGATGTCGCCTTCAGACTTTTGTAATGCTTTGTCTTGTATGGCGTTTAATACTTAGTTCGAGAAAGCTTAAATACAAAATATTTTGCAGCATCGTGAAAAGCGTATTGCTGTACGGATGCGAGACTTGGAAATCTACAACGGACGTAATTGGTAAACGTAACTCCAAAAGCTATTTACCATACACTCAGTTCATGGGCTTTTAAAAAGAAGTTCACTTTAAATAATTATTTAATAATTACTTCCACTTTTTGTCTTTATTTCGACAACCAGCCAGTCGATGCAAGCTAGTCTGTCGAAACCGGTCGCAGTCTAAATAAAATCAAAAAGTGAAAGAAGTTAATAAAAAAAATTTAATTATTATTTAATATGTTTTTATTAAGAAAAACAATACATAATTAACATGAATGAAAACGTCAGTTTTCTAGACGATTTATTAAAGTTTATGGAAATGACGTGTTTCGCCTTTCTAATGCATTATCAAATATAATAATATCTTAGTTGAGAATGCCATAGAAAGGCGCAACGTATCATTCTCATAAATTATAATAATAATTCTAGAAAACATACGTTTTTATTCGTAACCGGGTGGTGGTCTAGGGGATAGAACTCTTGGCTCCTGATCCAGGGGACTGGGTTCGAGCCTGGACACGACCAGATTCCTTCTTCATAATAATGAGCCATTTTCTGCTCACATTGAAGATTGTAAAATAAATTCTAATATCATTGATTTAAATCTTTGGTGTTAGTCTTTTAAAAAAAAAAATTATGTAATATGAAGTGTCTAATCATTGTTCAAGAAAAAGTAAATAAAATATAAATTACATTCACACAACAAGGTTTAAAATCGCTGAAACTGTCTGTTATGTAATTTTTAAGTTTAATGGGATTGACAAATTCCACCTTACTAAGGAATTTTAATTGAAATTTAACAAACACAGTGCGGTGTTAAAACGATACATTTAAATGCAAAAAAAAAAAAAAATGAAATTTCACACCACAAATATAGTGCTTCATACGAAAGTATAATAATAATACTTTAGAATAAAATTTGTTAACCTTATTTAAAATGTGAATAGTTTTTTTTAAAAACTTAATCCTAACTAACTATCTAACTAACCATCACGCCGTCTTCTCGAAGGGGTAGGCAGAAATAATGGACTGCCACACTTTTCTTTCCTGACATATTTCTCTCGATTCCTCAATATTCATACATCATGACATGACTCTGACTCCTCACATGGCCGACATTCAATATTTGATTTATTTGATCGTGCCACGTTTTCCTCGGTCTTCCTCTATTTCTGATTCCATTTACATCATTAACATCTTATTTTTTTACCATTCTTTCTTCATTCATTATTTCCATATGTCCAAACCATCTTAATGATCCTTTTATTATTTTGTTCATGACACCATCATTCGCACCGCATTCACTTCTTATATTTTCATTTTCATTCTTAATCTTATGTTATATTTAAAGTGAAGTCAAAAGAAGAAGAAATCTCGTAAAGCGATAGTCTGTTACGATGCCGAAGCTGAGACTCTCCAGATACCGGAACTAAAGTATGTCCCCCGTAGATAAGGTTTCCGTCGACTTGATCATTTCCGAAATATATATAAATTGCTTTTCTGATGAGATTCGACGATCTCGCTGCAGTTTGTACATACCTCCCCTATCCGTAATACCAACATCTTCTTACTCTTACAAGGTGAGTAAACGGATTGAATTTTCAATTAGGTTTATATGGAAATCGACGGAAATTAGTGGAAACAGTTATATGCACTCTATTACTCGAAGTTCAAGGTAATAAAGAAATAAATAAAATTGTTTTTAAATATGTTTTTTGATTTTTGAGCAATTACGTAAAATTTCTATTTTTCTTTTTTATACTCTTTGTATATACAACAGTTATATTACAGTTATATGGGAAAATTGTTTTAGTGTCTGTTTTAGATATGAGCGCAGCTTTTGATACTGTAGATCATGATATACTACTTAGGAAGTTGAAACATGAGTTAGGTATCGGAGGAACAGCTCTTGGATGGATGAGATCTTACCTCTTGGAGAGACGTCAATTTGTAGGTCTAAGTGATTCTAAATCTTCTGAAAACGAAATGAAGTGTGGGGTCTCCCAAGGATCAGTTCTTGGGCCATTGCTCTTCCTTTTGTACATAAATAATATTGATAAAGTCATCCAGGCAGAGGGATTTGAATCATTTGGTTATGCAGATGACCGTTTAATCTATAAATTGTGCGATTTTGACGAGAAAGACAAAACAAGGGCTGATACTGTGCGATGTATTGACCGAGTTTCAGAATGGATGGCCGAGAATAAACTTAAAATAAATCCCACAAAAACAGAACTCTTGTGGGTGGCCTCTCCTCGGCGATAACATCTTCTAGATTCTGACCCTTTGAAAATAGGAGGGATAGAAATATCTCCTTCAAAGAGTTTAAAGTTTCTAGGTGTTCATTTAGATGGCAATCTGTCTTACAATACGCACATATCAGGGCTTGTTAAGTCTGGTTTCTTCCAACTGAGACAGCTAAAGCACATACGGAGATGTTTACCTGTTGGTGAAGCTAGGACCCTCGTAAATTCTTTTGTAATATCACGGTTATATTATTGCAACGGAATGTACGCTGGATTGCCAAATAATCAATTAAGCAGATTACAAAGCGTATTTAATGCTGCTGCTCGATTGATTATGGGGCAACAAAAATACTGTCATATCACGCCGCTCTTGAAGGACCTTCATTGGCTTAAAATCCGAGAGCGAGTAAAATATAAATTGTGTTTGACAGTGTTTAAGGCTCGACACCAGAGAGCGCCAGCGTATATATCGGACCTCTGCGTGACACCCATGCCAACGAAAAGGTAACGTTCACTCCGATCAGTAGAAACAAGTGCAAACAACATAGCGATTCCAGTCAGAGCCAATAAAGCATGTTTCTATGATCGTGCTTTCAGCGTTGCGGGTCCGTTGGCGTGGAATAGCCTCCATGTTAGTATTAAGTATGAGGATAGTGACGTTAAATTTAAGAAACATCTGAAGACTGCACTGTTCGGTCAGTCATTTCCTAGTGCGCCCTTGGAGTAATTGATTTTACAAAACGGCGCACTTAAAATACAAATCATCATAATAATAAATAAATTATATTCAAAAAATAAAATTATATAAACATGTTTCGGACAAACAGTCCATCTTCAGTAACATATTTATAAAAATATTATAAAAAACTGGTCCAAATATATAAATTGTAGTATATATATAAATTGGAGTGACTTTTCCAGGCGTTATCTAGCAATACGATAATGGCGGTAGCCTTTCACATTGCGTTAAAAAGATATTCTGCTTAATGCTTAAAATCCAAAAATTTGTCAGACATGGTGGTCATAAGAAAATGTGGAATGGGGAATGTTGTATTACATATAGCGTGCGCTTAACCAAACGAATGACAGGTCATAAGTCCTGTATACACCTCGATCAACCATATTCTGTTTCCAATTTGCATCTTCGTCTCTATTGAGATACAATCAATCCTTGTATTATAAAATTGTTGTTGTTTACATGATCTGTAAACAACAACAATTTTATAATATTTTTTAAAAATATTATATGTTATTTTACTGAAGAAGGACTGTTTGACCGAAACACGTCAATATAATTTTATATTTTTAATATAAGTGTTGTATATACAAAGTATATAAAAATAGAAATAAACCATCATAACAACACAAAGTATGGCGTATATAGAAGAAATTATGTAAAACTTCATGATGAATATTTAGTATTAATGAAAATGTCTTAATATTCTTCCATATGGTCTCCATGAGACAACCTGATACCACATATAATAATAAGTACACCATTTGGATCATTAAGTATACGCGAGAACTAATAGTATTGTCAAAATATATAATACAAAACCTGCGTAAGGCTTATACTGACATATGGCATTGAGTCCATAGTGGATACCACAAGAACGAGGGCTAAATTGCAGGAGGCAGAGATGCGAACCCTGAGGACAATAGCAGGAAAGACTCTTCGATATACGTTGGAGGGCACGACTATTTGCGATACCTGCAAGGTGAAAGATATTGTCAGATGGAGCAGACAACGCAGAAGACACTGGAATGCGCCTGTGCAGAGGATGGATCCCTCTAGAATCCCACACGTTGTGGTGAATCAGATTCCTGTTGGCTACCGTCCCCACAGAAGACCGCCAAAGAAATGGAGGGATAGCTGGGAGTCTACTTTCCAAGAGAGGCCAGACTCACTACAGGAACAAACTAAATGTCTAAAACGTCAAGAATAACAAAGAGTATAGTTCATTCCCAAATTGAAGATCTCGTATCGATGTTTGAGTGCGGTGATAGTTTTTGCAATTTGATTGGTTGCCGAATCAAATGAACCCCGCGGCGTCAGTACTTTCCGAGACGTGGAGGGAACCGCACGTATTCGGCATTCTTTGGCATCTCGTATACTCGATGATTCGAAAAAGACTCGATTTGCAGGAGTATTTTTGAAATATTATTTTTATTATTGATTAATCCCATATTGACTGAGTCAGCTCTGTACAGTTTAAATACATAATCCAGAAATAAATTTTATAATATACTAGAGATAAACACCTGTAAAACTGTGACTCTAATCAATATAACCGACTTCTGATAGATGAGCAACATCTTTCATACACTAGAGCTTTCATCAATGGCAAAACTCGTGTATTTTTTCAGGAAAACGTATACTCTTACATTGTAGTATACATATATAACTAAGGTATCAATTTGGTTGTAGATCGTTTGGATTGAATCCGAAGGGTTAAAGAAGCAACGGCAAGATTTTTTATTCATAGCACAAGCAATTTTCTTTGAATAAACTGAGCTACTTTTATTCAGTATTTGACTGAAGAACGATTTCCATACAAATCAAATAGTTTTCGGAAAAACTAGGCCGAAGGTGTCGCATTAAAAAAAAGTCCACTTTTTCACGTTCGTTTAGTTTTATAAACTTGTATGTTTAATGTTTTTTTTAACTATGATACTTTTTTAAAATTTAAAGATAAATACAGTTTTTTATAAATACAAAAAGTGAATGGTGCTTTTAAAGCAAACAAAAACCTATCCAAAAAAGCTAAAATGGCAGTGCACAATGGTGTTCTTGTACTGACCCTTATGTATGGAAGCGAAGCATGGAACTGGCAAAAGAAGGATGAAAGTAGAATAAATGCAGTAGAAATGAGATCTCTTAGACGAATGGGTGATACTCTGTGTATGATAGAGTGTCGAATGAATATATAAGAAGTGAATGCGTTGCGATGATGGTGTTATGAACAAAATAATGAAAGGATCATTAAGATGATTTGGACACACGGAAAGAATGAATGAAGAAAGAATGGTAAAAAAAATATATGTTAACGGTGAAAATGGAACTAGAAATAGAGGAAGACCGAGGAAAACGTGGTACGATCAAATAAATCGGCCAAATATTAAATGTCGGCCACGTGAGGAGTCAAATATGAAATGTCGGCCACGTGAGGAGTCAGAGAAATCGACGCGCGTGCATGACACGATGTATGAATGTTGAAGCGAGTGAAATATGTCAGGAAAGAAAAGTGTGGCAGTCCATTCTTTCTGCCTATCCCTTCGGGGAGACGGCGTGTTGGTTAGTTAGTGAGTTTATAAATAAAAGTAGTTTAGTTTATAAATAGTTAGTTTATAAGTATAAGTAAAAGTATTTTTATCGTGGGTAAAATAAACCTAGGTACACAGTTAATTTCGTTTGTGAAAATATTTTAAAAGGACTTTTATAATCTGTTTTTACACCACTTTATTTGTTTTATCGAATTAAACCGGCTTTGCTCCCGCTGGAGCTTCGTCAGGGTTAAATAAAAATAGTTTGTTTTTGTAACCCTGACGAAGCTCCGTCGGGAACGAGACTCGTTGTTTCGTTACAACGTGGTGTAAAAACAAATTGTAAAACAATTTTAAGTTATTGTTAAAAATGTTAAACTACAAATTAAGTGCTTCACAAAAAGTTTTTCTTGTTTGTTTTTATGTTTTTATGAAAATGTGTTATAAAAACTCTTTTTAAATTCAAAATGGTCCTCTTCTTTAGAAAGGCATCGGAAACTTCATTGTTCAGGTAAATTTAGATTAAATAATTAATTATGTTTAGGCACTGCAAATATTTTTGCCCGAGTGCTTGCGTAATTTTGGGGTACTAATTTCATCAGCGCGCAGTTTTAAGGGAGTTGTCAAACACAACGTGCCGCGTTTTACGTGTACGTTAAATTCCGCTCGAGTTACTACATCAACTGGCAGGTTCGTCTGCATTGAAATAAAATTATTTTTCGTTGTAAGCTATCTTTTCACATCTTTAAATTGCTCGGTGGAATGAATTGTTCTTATATTCCTAATTATTCAAGTGTGTGAGAAGGCATTTTAGTGAAATAAGCCATTTTGAGTTACGAACCAACTTTATTTTGTGTGAGAATATTATTATATACGAGGTCTGTTCAAAAAGTATCGCGAATTTTATATTTTTTCAAAAAGTATTTATTTATTCATGAATATCTATTTTGTCCCCTTCAAAGTTATTCCCCTCGGATATAATACATTTATGCCAACGTTTTTTCCAATCCTCGAAGCACTTAAAAAAATCATTTTTTGTGATCTTGTTCAGCTCCTCCTTCGATGCCGTCTTTATCTCCTCAATCGTGGCGTAGCGTCGTCCTTTCATGGGCCTCTTCAGTTTTGGAAACAGGAAAAAGTCACAGGGGGCCAGGTCTGGGGAATACGGTGGCTGCGGCACCATTACTGTGTTGTTTTTGGCCAAATATTCGCGCACAAGCAACGATGTGTGAGCAGGGGCGTTATCATGGTGCAAAAGCCAGTTTTTGTTCTTCACAAATCCGGGCGTTTCTGGCGGATTGCTTCGCGCAAATTGCGCATAACTTGCAGGTAATATTCCTTATTGACCGTACTACCCTGTGGCAAGAACTCATGATGCACCACGCCCCTGCAATCGAAGAAAACTGTGAGCAAAACCTTCACGTTCGACCGAACTTGGCGCGCTTTTTTTGGTCTTGGCTCATGCGGCAGCTTCCATTGGGATGATTGAGCTTTGGTTTCCACGTCATAACCATAAACCCATGATTCGTCACCAGTTATGACCCTCTGGAGCACATTTGGGTCGTCACGGACCGAGTCCAACATCTCCTGAGCAATGTTAACGCGATGCTGTTTTTGGTCGAAATTGAGCAATTTTGGCACGAATTTCGCGGCGACCCGACTCATGCCCAAATCATTGGTTAAAATCGAATGGCACGAGCCAATCGATATGTTTAGGTCCTCAGCAACTTCTCTAACGGTGATTCGACGATTGGCTAATACTATTTTCTTCACTTTATCAATGTTTTCGTCTGTTGTTGACGTGCTCGGGCGTCCGGCACGCTCTTCGTCGTTCATATCTTCTCGGCCCTCTGAGAACATTTTGTACCACCGATAAACGTTGCTTTGGTCCAAGGTAGCTTCACCATATGCCACAGTCAACATTCGAAATGCGTCCGCGCACTTTATTTTGTTTTTCACACAAAATTTGATACAGATTCTTTGATCCATTTTTTGGAATAGGCAAAAATCGAAGACGAGCCAAAACACAAATCAAGCAAAACAGCTGTCAAAAATTAACTAAACATTCAAAATGGCCGAACTTGTCAGCATAAGTAAGGGACATGAGTACCAACATAACGCTACAAAAAAATCAAAAATCAAATATACGTAGCCAGCGGAAATTCAAAATTCGCGATACTTTTTGAACAGACCTCGTATGTACTTGCGTTTTGAGGTAACAAGAGCTAATGGTCATATGTGTGGAAGTGCACATACATGTAAACGTTCATAATGTAATATTTTTTTCTATTTAAATACTCGTATTGGGCAAATTAAAAAAATTATAAAATACATATTTTTTTATTTTAATTAAATCTCGCAGTGTGAGTCCAGCTTGATGGATTCTTTATTAAATAAAACACTGTTTTTCCACTTTTCAGTTTATTTTTCTGGGTATGTTTCGATTTTACAACTCCGTCATCGCTAATATGATATTAACTAAAGTATCTCAAATACATTATATATAATTTCTTGAATCTTCTTCTTCATCTTTGCTAGCGTTCTTTCCTCCACTGCCGGATATAGGCCTCTTCCAATTTCTTCCACTCGTTTCTATCCTGCCCCCTTTGTATCCAAGATTTTCCAACCCTTTTGATAATATCATCGGTCCATCTCATCGGTGGCCTTCCGACACTTCGCCTATTTTCCCATTGTCTCCAACTGAGTATCCTGGGTGCCCATCTGTTGCCACCCTGTCTTGCCAAGTGTCCAGCCCATTGCCATTTCAATTTTGCCACTCGGTCCATGACGTCAGCAACCCTGGTGCGGCGTCTGATTTCTTCATTTCTTATGCGGTCACGCAAGCTCACACCAAGTATCTGTCTTTCCATGGACCTCTGTGTACATTTGAGCCCGTGGACACTTTTTGCTGTAAGAGTTTTTTAATTTCTTGAATATTATAGATAATTTATATGAAATATGATTTTTAAAATTTCTTTTAGATTTATTCAAATTTTATGCTAGATGTTCATATAAAATATGAAAATAGATGACAGCGAGCTGCCGAAAGCTAAAGATCGCTAAGATCGCTAAAGATCGAAAGCTAAAGCTCGAAGCTAAAGATCAAATGGAATAAAACTTTGTTTTATGAATTTTCGAAGTATTCTACTTTTTACTTACTATATAAATATATTTTTTATATAAGTATTTACGTCGGTATCGAGAATTTAACGGTTTAAGAATTAAACGGTTTGTTTTGAAATATTAGATTGAGCATCTATTTATTTATATTTTTTGTGCCGTAGTTAAAAAAATAGATAAACTTTTTTTAAAAATTATCTGCAGGTAGATTTATGGACTTTTAAACATGCGTAATTTGATATAGAATAATAACATTAAAACAACGGTCTTAAACGAGAATCGATGCCTTTCCCACAGACAATGAGTTAAATAACCAAAACACGTGTTTTAAATGTGGTTTACGAATACACACAAAAGCCACGATTTAATGGATTCACACTCGAGGTTTGTAAAAATAAATTAAAGCAAGTACCTGTCGAAAACGATTGTTTTATTTATGTAGGCAATGTGCCTCTGTATCTTCCTAAAAGCTATTCGATTTAACTCCATTAAGAAGTTGCGGGAGACCGGATGCCGCGGCTTTTCGTTTAAAAATTCCGCCTTCAACGGGATAATGACAGAGCGGCGAACAAAAGAAAAAGAATTTCAAAAGAAATTGTTCTTTTTGTCGTTTTGTTCTTTATTTAAACATTCGGTAGGTCCTTTTATAGCAGTCTTGTTAAAATATTTAGTTGAAAAAGGTGTTATATCTTCTTCTTATAGTGCCGTGTCGGGTCCCTTCGATGTTAGCGATCATTGTGGCAAATGTTTTCTCGCCACAGTGATTTTTGGAGAGTGTGTCTGGAGTGTTTTCTAATTGCCTTCTCCAGGATTATACATATTGCTATATAAGCTGTGTAAATATTAAGGTACTTCAAAAATTTGAAGTTCTTGCTAGAGTTGAATTGTTTAAGTGCCTAATTACAAGTATGTAAAAGAATGGTGGATACGTGGAATATAAATTAAATAAACACAAGTCCGGACCAAGGTATATAGAATAATATGGTAAGATATTGCGCACGTAGCATGCTATCCCTTTCTAATAATTTGCTGTCAAGTGACGTCATGTGGTGAACTCGAAATCGAAACGAAACTATAAACAAACCTAAATAACTATAAACAAGCTAAATCAAATGGAGTTGATTTGCCATATCCAGTTAAAAATCTTTTTTATCGATGTAAAATGTTTTTCAAAATAAGAACAATGAACTTAAAGCTCATTGAAGATGCTAACTCTAAAAAAAGAAAAATAAAAAAAACAATAACTTAAATAAAGAAAACGATTTGTCATAATTTATTTAATACAATTACAAAAACTTCTTTTAATTAGACGTAATAAATAAACAAAGAAAAATTCCATACCCAATGTATAAATATATACTCAACTCATACTACACAACCTAATGCTTGGGTCTCCACGTGACGTAGCTGCGCAGTAGATGTCAAAAATAAAACGCGGAATATCTTACCATATTTATTCTATATACCTTGAGTCCGGACCGTCCAGCTGACAACATGTGCACCATCTAAAAGAACATTATGTGTTAGATTATTTTTATTTCATATCATTATATTTTATATTTATTTTGTGGACGTTGGACTATTGAAGTGTGCGCGGGAGATGCCTATGAGGTTCGCAACCCATCAAATCGCGTCTCCCGCGGGATCGTAAAGCGAAGGATAGAGTGCCGCATAGGTTAAAGTGTGTCAGTCCATTCTTTCTGCCTACCCCTCCGGCGACACCGCGTGAGGGTTAGTTAGTTAGTTTAAAATATGTAATGAAAATGCGTTTTTTGAAACTTTACAGTGATTTTATATTTATATATAAAATATTTATAAATACTAGTTTCAAATTTGTTTCACCTTGCGAGGGCAAATTGAAAACGAATTGTTCGAGAATACTCTCGTAAGGCAAAACAAATTTGTAATTAGTATTTATATTTTTATACATAAAAAAATCACTTTTAAACGATAAATCAAAAGCATTTATTATATTTTTTTTTTGTATAATGAAGTTTTACAAAATAAAAACCACAACCATTAATTTATTTTCTTAAAATGTTTTCGATGTTTATTTACGATTGCAATAGAGACAAATATTTCAAACTCTAATAATATTATTGATTAAATTAAGGTGAAAATACTGTGGAATTCTAAAATGACTTTTTATATAATTATTATTGTTGATCATTATTACATTATTATTATTGATCAGGACAACCTTGAAAAGCTCATAACCATGAGCAAAGTGGAGGGAAGGCGACCACAAGGACGATCACCGAGCCGCTGCGCGCTGGTCCGATCAAATCGGGAATCTGACTGGTCTCTCATAAGCTACAGCCTGGAGACTGACGGATGACAGGACCGCATGGCGTGCCATGGTCAATAGTTTACAAGATAAACACGAACCTCAATCATGAGAAATACGACCGAAAAGAAGAAGATTATTGTATTATAATTTTTATATATTTTAAATCAATCTTACGTATCGTTGTTATTCTAAACATAAGAATTCTTATACTAGAAAACAGGCATTTTCATTCGTTTATCTTATTAAATATGGAGTTTTACATCATTGTTCAAGAATGATAATTGTTTAAGTGTTCGTGTATACATTAAGTAAAAACATATGACGACCTTGTAGCAGAGTGGTAAGAGCTCTCACTTCCTTGCCGAAGGTCCTGGGTTCGATTCCCGGCGATGGCAGTATGATTGTTACACTGTCTTTGGTCTGGTGTAGAATTCACGTGACAATAAAATGGAGATAGATTGGCTACCTAACACATGTCACGAGAATCAATATAATAGCTAAAAAATAAAAATTGTGTACAGTAATTGGGTCCAAACGACCTGTTTTGTACAAAAAATAAATAATATTAATGTTCTAAAAAAACGTTTTTTCACAAATTATTTAGTGAGCATGAATTTTGAGCCTATTGAAGTTTCCGTCAAGTTTTCCCGGCGGGAAATAAATTAGCTTCTACTACTCGTGATATCTGTTTAGACTAAGAATTCTAATTTAACTGTCAATTACATACTCGTACGGAACGTATTTTTTAATCCAAGGTTTATTGGAAAACCGCTTGATTGGGGCTTGATTGCATTGGGTATAATTCCTTTGAATATATTCTATTGATCGCGAAGCGATTATTAACGATGCATGGGTACTATCAATTTGTACTGATTGAATATAGATGAAAGGCGATTTTTATAATTAATATCTAGGCCCTTATGCAAACAGGGTGAACTTGCACAAATATCTTTAAAGATGAGAGTGCTGTTAGTTCGTTTGTAATTTTCTTTAAAAACGGAAATGACAAAGGCTACAGAAAAATACTTTTAGATTATCATGAAATATATTTATTGTTACTTTTCATAATACTTAATTACTGTATGATAGTGTGATGAAGTATTCATATTTAATTATAAACATATTTCAGAAAGACATACTACATTACAACCAATTAACTACTAGATACCCCAGAAAATGGTAAAAATAAAACTTGATATTATTCTATCAATCATTTGAACTTAGTATTTTCAAGCGCGAAAAGTATTTGGTTTACGTTATTTCCTTCTTTTGGGATGTTGCAACTCATTAAATAAAATAGTACGCGATCGGATCGGTGCATTAAATATAAGTTTAGCTTAGTTCTTAGCCTTTCTTTTCGAGTTTCAGCATAAATTTCTTACTATTTTATATTATTTTCAATTGATACTTGAATATTGTGTACCCAAAATAAGTTGTTTGCGTATTTATTGTTTTTTGAAGAATGATATAAAATCTACTTTGGGAATTAATTAAACATTGTTTAGACCACTTTTTTAATAAAAAAATATCAAAATACACGACATGTTTCAGAGGATACCTCCTCCATCTTCAGGTGTAAAAAATATAACCAAAACAAAACAAAGGAAGACTTATAAAAACGCATTTAAAATTCGATACAATTTAAATGAAACATGTCGTGTATTTTGATATTTTTTTATTATCAAAAAAGTGGTCTAAACAATGTTTAATAAATTCCCAAAGCAGATTACTATGGGATTCCACAGTGTTAATGCCTTAACTTTCAATAAAATGATATAAAACTCCATATTAAAAAATAATTCATACGAAAGAAAACAAACGAAATTTCTAAAAGTTTTATTATAATTTATAGGAATGACGAGTTTTTCCTTTTCCAAAGCATTATCATGATACTTCTACACAACAGATATTTTTCTTTATTAAAATTAAATTGTATACGTACCATTATGTATTATTTTATGATTTCAAACACACTTTTTTCAGGTGGACGCGTAATGAATTTCACAGTGATAACGACTGTACAAATATAACGAATTAATTGAAACATTATCTCCCATAACACACATAAAATGTCAGAGATATATAAAAACAAAAACTTGTGTTTTATAACAATTGTTTAAAATTATGTTTATAGAATTAATTTAGCATTTTTAAACGTAATTCATGATGTTACTTCTTAGTTCATTGGCTCTCTTAACTACCCACAATTAATTTGACAAGGTAACGATAAATAACACTTCTGACATATATCCAATAATCTTAAGGGAGAAAATTGATTTGATAAGGGTTCAAAAACGTTTATGTGTTATAAAGTTCCCCCATAAGTTTCCCGGGTCCTATTATTGTGGAAGTTAGTTTAATAATAATTATCGCGAAACAAGCTGACTGAAAATTTGGGCTGTCAAATTTGTCAGGAGTATATTTATAGCTGAAACTTAAACATTGTAGAATGCGTGTCAGAAGAATGTGCTACCAAATATATACTTTAATGTCATTCGATCAATCTTAATGTTATCGAAATCTATTTGTCAATGTATTGTAAATTAAGTTATTATAAATAGTCCATTGTTTTGGCTGAGACACTATGATACTTCAACAAAATAAACTGTTAAATAAACAAAACTTTGTTTTATGTATCATAAGTGTATTTTATTTTACGCGACTGCTGTTTCGTCAACCGATGTTGAAAGCATCCGGTGTTATAATAGTAATAATTAAATTGAGAGTAAGACTTTTGTCTTTATTTCGATTGTTTGAAAAAATGGTAATCTTGTTTTTGTTATTATTGAATTGAAATATTATATGTTATAGTTCTTGGTCCGTAAGATTGGCGTCGCCTTATTCAGTTTTCCACATCCATAAAGCTGCTAAGGTCTGGAATCAAACAAAACAATTTTTCGGCGGTAATCGATTCCAGGAATATTTTTTATTTGTTTATATTGGGTAGAACAACGGGGAGTGAACAAATAGTAAACAAACTTACAATAGGTGTTACAATGTTACAATTGGCGTTACAATGTTACAATTGTAACAACTGATGATGTCAACATAGGTTGACGAAACAGTTGTAGCGTAAAATAAAATACAATTGTCATACAAAAATCCATTTTTTTTTTAAATTTATCAGTTTATTAAATTATTATACTATGTAGTGTTTCCAAAATGGATTATTAAAGGTCAAAGGTAGCTTAGGGATAAGAAAACCTTGTCAATGGATGGGTCAGGTCAAAACCGTACTGGCTATCCAATTATGGTCCTTCAAGTTAAGGACTCCGAGGGAAAGTTAAAAATAACATTTTTATTATGGTTATTAAGATTCGAGGAAGGAAAGAAATGATTTCAGCGAATAACACTTCAGCAAGACGTGTGTTATACACAACACCGTAATCGAAATGGTCGATTCATATATAGAATCATATATACCTACTTGGGCCGCAAAATACGAGTAGAATATAGAAAATGAAAACACGGAAATTGATCGAACAACTGGCTTGAGGTGCCTTCCGTTAATAAGATCATATATTGAAAAATCCATTAACCTTAAATGGAAGGTGTTTGACTGCTGCGTCCTACCGTTGAGAAGTTATGGGTATAACCATAACATTGTCAAATTAGGAGTTGTCCAAAGAGTTCAAAGCAATATAAATAATAATTAATCTAAATTTGAATAACCAGTATGTTAACCAGGTTTGACTCAGTATTTAACTTGGAACAGTAGTTGATGAAAATTTTGTGAAGTAAACATAAAAAAAAAATATATGACTTTACGCAACGACGACCTTCGTGGCCGAGTGGTAAGTGCATTGACTGCCACCCCGAAGTTTCCGGGTTCGAAGCCCGAGGGCAGTGTAATTGTCACACTGTCTTTGGTCTGGTGTAGGATTCACGTGACAATAAAAATGGCGATTAGCTACCTATTACATGTCACGAGAATCGATTTAGCTCATGCTGTCATGATGTAAAGAGCGACTGAACAAAAAAATAACAATAATAATAATAATAAATTTTGGAAACGTTTTTGAATACATTGTATTTTTAATTATTATATTTTTTGTTTCAATCTCAAATGTGTTTTTGTTTTTTGCATGGGATTTTCGATACTTTGATTCCTTTGGGGCAAACAATAATTATACAGTGTTTTGCTATATTAGTTATATAGAATAATATAGCAAAACACTGTATAATTATTGTTGTTGTAAACACTGTATACCCGCCGCGGCGGGTTGGTTAGTTATATAGACGGCGCGCCGTCTCCCAAAAGGGGTGGGCAAAAATATTGAATAGCCATACTGTTTTGTCTCTTCATTCATACATCATGTCATGCACGCACGTCGATTTCCCCTACTCTTTACGTGACCGACATTTAATATTTGATTGATATGATCCTGCAATGTTTTACTCGATCTTCCTATATTTCTATCTCCGCTCACGTTGTTTATATTCTTCACCATTATTTTCTATAGATAACCTACACATAAATAAAGTACTCGGCCGTTGAAGTAATGTATAAAGAGTGTCGATTTTTTCGAAATAGTTTACAAGCATTTTAAATTAAAATAAGAATCCTTTCAAACGGATTACGTTGTTGAAGATTCAAAAGCTGCGAAATACGATACAACTTTGGAATTGCCAAGATTTTCTGAAATACCGAGTCGTCGTCGGAAGGGATATACGAGTATGTGAATTTGAATGTCGGAATTTGGTTGTCTGTCGGTCTGTCCCGTCCCTTAAGCTTAGCTCGCCTCCAACAATGTGATGATTTGCTTTTCCGCCTTTTTTCACACACGATCGTATTACATACTATTATTATCCGCCCTCTGAAAGCTTTGTGTCAAATTTTCTATTCTATTCGAAGATTGATTGATTTTTTATCTTTGAAAATTCTAACATATCACCAGGCTACAATAGAACTATTTGCTATGCCAATATTCCGTAATATAAATGCGTAATGTTTACATGGGATACAAATAGTTTGAGCATTTTAACAACTAGCTGAAAACCTTTTCATGATTAACAAATGAGTAAAATTAGTTGCAACCCTTGACATATTCCCGGAATAAATATTTTTTACCCTTTAAAAATTTGGTTCACTGTACAATCGTAATCAGTAATAAGTTTTAACATTTAATGTAAACTTTTTTAAATAGTCCATTGTTTTGAAACATGTCTAAGAAATTATACAGTGATTTTTTATGAATGAAAATTTGGATTTAAAAATATTTTTTAAAATTGTAACCAAAAATAGTTCCCACGTTATAAAATAGAATTGCCGGTTTCATAAAACTAATTTCAGTTTTAAAATTTTACGACTCTGCAAATGGGTTTCGCTTGTGATAAAACGTTGTCAAACCATAAAAGCTTATTGTTTTATTACTCTGACAGATCTCTGGCACGAGAAAATCAGTTAGAATCTTTTACACACAAAACGAAAGTGGTATCTTAATGTAAAATGAGAGCTCGATTGCTTTTGGGTTTAACATTGATTTATTGATGTACAAAAATATATAGGCAAAGTGATACATTTGATTCGCTTTGCGAGTTTGAGAATGCTCTCACATGGCGAACAACCCAATAAATTTGTCACTATTGTTTATATATTTTTGAATATAAATAAATAAATGTAAAACCAACAAGCAATCGAAATTACAACTACTCGTCACGTTAAAATAGTAGTTCTTTAAAAAAAATACACAATTGTTTAATATTTGAGACACAGAGAGGCAAAAGTGAGGTGTGAAATGTTACGAAAGCTCGTAGTTGTAGTTGTAATACGAAATTTTAGGATAAACTAAACTAACTAACCATCACGCCGTCTCCCCGAAAGGGTAGGCAGAAAGAATGGACTGTCACACTTTGACTGATGCGGCACTCCATCCTTCTCTTTTCGCCCCGCGGGAGACGCGGTGCGATGGGTTGCGAACCTCATCGCCACCAATAGGCATCTCCCGCGCACACTTCGATCATCCAACACCCACAAAATAAATCTAAAACAAATAATATAAAATACAATGATATAAAATAAAATAACAAAATGATAATAATTTAACCCAAAATGTTTGCTCATTCAATCTATCATTCACTTTTCTTACGAAATTATCTCTTACGTCATTGTTTTGCAGTTTTTCAACTTTGACTCTAGTTGGTGCGGCTACTGTTTTGCTTCTTCTGGTTCGCCATCCCCGGAATAAGATCTATACGATAATGACAAACATAAATTACAATCTCAAAAAGTTTTGAGAATTTCGTGACTTCATATAAACTTTTAGGACTTGAAGCGCGCCCTTCGCACGTTAGGCACGTTTTCGTATATGTCTGAATACGTACATATCTGTAGGTATGTATAAATAAAACATTGTATATACCCATAAAAAAGCATTTTCTACATTTCTGTTAAATTTCAATGCTTCAATAGGAATACTAATATTATTACACCGTTGGCAAAAAAAAATATTACTAAGCGTCTTTTAGAAGAAATTAAATCATTCTGTTACACATCATAACCCAACGGAGAGTTAGTGCTTTGCAAAAAAAATTTGATCTTATGTAATCTTTTATTAATAATAATTGTTTTATCATTAAAATAGTAATACTCCATTTAAAACATTAAATATCGACGAAATCGTCTATTAAAAGAAATGTATTGTATTATATATTATGAGAGTGACATATTTCGCGAATGATTTTATTGGTTTAGGGCATTTGACATTATCCTATGTTACAATAAAATAATATTTGATACTTTTTAAGCTTATAGGTTACCAAGAAAAAAATTCAAACGCCTCCTCTCCTTTAATAGTTAGACCACAGTATTTTTTGTCTGTCTATCTAACTAACTAATTAACCATCACACCGTCTCCCTGAAGGGTAGGCAGAAATAATGGACTGCCACACTTTAACCGATGCGGCACCCCATCCTTCTCTTTTCGCCCCGCGGGAGACGCGGTGTGATGGGTTGCGAACCTCATCGCCACCAATAGGCATCTCTCGCGCACACTTCGATTGTCAACGTCTACAAAATAAATCTAAAACAAATTACATAAAACACAATGATATAAAATAAAATAACAAAATAAAAATAATTTAACACATAATGTTTTTGTTAGATGGTGCACTTTTCGTCAGCTGGACGATCCGGATATTTGTGTTTATTTAATTTATATTCCACGTATCCACCGTTTTTTTTTATCTATCTATCTATCTGTAATAAATTCTACACAAAATAGAAAAAAGATAAATAAATGTAGTAGAAAATACGTTTTATAAAAATACGTTTAATAAAAATTTACATAAAAATCAATGAAAATTGTACTATCAAAATATTTCATTTTTTAAAAATAGATATACTACATCCACCCCTTTGACTGTTTGTAAGACCCCATTGGCCTCTGGATTCGTTACCATACCCATAGAAGCATCCACCACTCCTTTTGGGAACCTATGCATTGAATATTAGAAAAATTGTATTTAACTAAATTCACCAATATCAATCATATAAAAAAACTATCACGCCGTCTCCCCGAAAGGGTAGGTAGAAATAATAGACTGTCACACTTTAACCGATGCGGCACTCCATCTCTTTTCGCCCCGTTACCATATAAACCGACCTATAAAGGACGAAATTCATCAATATTCATATTTTATTACTTAATCATAGAAATAGAGTCCTTTAATCATATTCTTTACATATTTTTTACTGTACATATTATTTATATTACATAATATTATAGTATAATACGTAAGTAACTATACGTTCGATTTCAGGTAAATTAGATTCAGCTTTGAATAATTTAAACCGACATTACGTGTGTAAACACGTCATTTTGGGCCATAAAATGATGAGATCTGTAAAGAAACACGATTTCATAAATTTATCTTCTAAAGAAATAACCGTTTGCTGGTTAAACCTTATGCCCCCCGGGGAGCGAAAACTCGACAACTCCGGAGCCTCTAGTGAATCAAGTACAATTTCCAAAGCTTTACGTTTTGTCTAAACGCGGCTGACGGTATTTAAATGAAGAATAATATGTAATATTTCAAGTTAAAGGTAAACGTGAAAACATCCCAAAGGAAAAATGGAGCATGTCAAATATTGAAGATTAATTGTAAAATCATTTTGAAAAGATTGTTTCATTAATTAGAACTAACTAACCAACCATCACGCCGTCTCCCCGAAGGGGTAGGCAGAAAGAATGGACTGCCACACTTTTCTTTCCTGACATATTTCTCTTGCTTCCTCAACATTCATACATCATGTCATGCACGTGCGTCGATTTTTCTGACTCCTCACATGGCCGACATTCAATATTTGATTTATTTGATCGTGCCACGTTTTTCTCGGTCTTCCTCTATTTCTGGTTCCATTTACATCATTCATTAATTAGAGTCACATAATATTTCAGATATTTTTTTTAATATTTGCAATATCGAATAATATTTTTTAACATTTGAATAAATATGTGGGAAGCATATGGAATATTCCAGATGCTTCCAACATATTTCCGTCTTCTGTCAGATTCTGTTTGAGAATTTGGGGAATGTTGCAATCGATAGACTTCTTTCGATGTTATGTTATGAAACTAACTCATTCTGATTAATAAACCTTTGAGGGAGAGTGGCAAGATCTATGACTGCCAAACCGAAGATCCCGGGTTCGATTCCTGGTGATAGCAGCGTAGTTCTCGCCTGTCATTGGTCTGGTGTAGAATTCACGTGAGAATAAATTGGCAAAAGATTAGCGACCTATCACTTGTCATGAGAATCAATATAATAGCTAAAAAAAACAAATCGTATACAGTAATAAGGTTTAAACGACTTGTTGTACCTATACAAAAAAAAATCATTGAAATTATGATAAGATTTAATATTTTCCTAATAGTTTTTACACCACTGCATTTTATTAAATTCAACCGGTTTCGGTCCCGCCTGACATGTCCCCACTGGTTACAGTTTATTTTGTAACCCTGACGAAGCTCTGGCGGGAGCGAAGTCGGTTCAAACAAAACACTTCATTTTTGTTTAAACCGGTTTCGCTCCCGCTGTAAAAACTATAATATCACTCCACAAATTAAGTGTTTCATATAAAAATACTTGTATTGTATATATTTTTTTCTTTATTTTTTATTTTATTTTATTTTTTATTATCGAGGGTAACAAACAGCAATTACAGTATATGAGTATAAACACATAGAGACAACAAAACAAGGCCAATTACATGCTACCACAAATATTATATAACAACTGACATAAGGTTAAATATATAAGAGTAATAAAGTAACACTTTGATAAGATAAAGAGAAAACTATTAGTAATAATGAATTGAAAATAAAATAAAATTTTAAAATGTAAAAAAAAAAGAAAAAGACAAGAAAAAAAAAATTAAGTAACTAATTTCACTCGCCCCGAAGGGTTGCTCCAGCCATTTTTTTAAAATCACTTTCATTAAGATGGAACACATCGATGTTACTAAAGCACTTATTGTACGTGTCGCACGTCCGGTACACCGCCGCACTCTGAGCGTAGTTAGTCCGATAAGCAGGAAGGTGGAATATTTGGTTCGCAGTGTGTCTTGTGCGAAGCATAGGGGTATTCAGTAATAATTTACTAAGAAGTTCGGAGTTGTCTATTTTGAAGTGAATGATTTTGTGAAGCAACATCATATCATTGATTGTTCGCCTATTTTCGAGAGAGTCCAAGGAATAAAAATTAAGGGCAGAATTATAATTCGCAAATGACCTGCACATTTTGAAATTAATGTATTTAATGAAATTTTTTTGGACTCTTTCGATGCGTTGAATATGCGCTGTATAGTAAGGAGACCAAACGGGAGATACGTATTCGATATAATAGAACTTTACATATTTCTAATCAAGTAACATTTATGCAGAGCTATGTAGAATATATTTTGTTCTACCCTGACCCTAAATAACCATTAAAATAATTAGTACTCTATAAACATTACTTTCTATTTACCGCTTCAATTATCTTAAGCCAAAGCCTTATCTAACAAACATACCAGTTGGATAGTCGTTCGTTATATGGATTTTAACTTTGCATACTAGAACGATTATTTCTAAAAAGAACTTTTATTGCTTTTTACCTTTTGCCGTTGAAACATTCTGTGATTTTTTTTTCAAAGCACTACATAAATAAACTGTCAAGTAAATGAAGCCTACAGTAAGCCCTAAACAAAATTCTCAGTCAAATCATCAGAGACCTGATTCATCAAACGCGTTCCTTCGTGGATCGCAATAATTTTCAAATAAACGTTATTCACGTAAATACGGAACACGCTTTTGCCACAAAATAAATTTACAAAAAATGAAATATGTAAATCTGGAGGCGCTGAATTTTATTTTATTTATTATGTCAACTGTATGTCATATAAGTAATAAAAAGTAGTATATAACATCGCATTACAAACACAATTACATGTTTTAATTGTATCTCAATAGAGACGAAGACGTAAACTGGAAACTGAACATGGATGATCAAGGTGTTTACAGGACTTATGACCTGTCATTGGTTGGGTTAAGCGCACGCTTTATGTAATTACAACATTCCCCATTCCACCTTTGTTATTTGTGATCATGCATGATAAATTTTTGGAAGATGTATATATACTTCAAAATCCATATTTATCTTCACGTGGCAGTTTCAGTCAGCCATCTATGTAGATTTGGTTGCACTAGTGAATTTTTTCAAGAATTAACCTATACAATCGACCCACTAACGCCATCTATGGAGAATGATTTTCGGCATTCAGCAAACTACCTTATTAACACAATGTGAAGGCTGTCGACCAACATATTGTTAGAAGCCGCTAGGAGTATTATTCCATTCTATATGCCAAAGGTTTAACAATTACATGTTATCACGCCAGAAGATTGATTTACTTTTTAAACCATTTACTGAAAACAGATATGAAGTAAAATAATAAAACAGTTTTAGTATTTGTATCTAAATCACTGTATTTGGTAACACCAACCAGTTTCGTTCCCGCCGGAGCTTCGTCAGGGTGAGAGATTAAACTAAATATAAAATCAAAGAACAACATATGAAGAAAGGAATGTAAAATGAAAGGGAGAAAGAGGGGTAGAAGAAAGTGTGCGTGAGGACGAATATAATGTTAGAACGGCGGGTCATGATTATTTTATTCATTTTATATTTCTTTATTCATATGTTATTCCCTGATTTTGTATTAAGTTGTTTCTCATCCTGACGAAGCTCCAGCGGGAACGAAACCGGTTGGTGTTACCAAAGAAAGTGGTTTAGATACAAATACTAAAAGTGTATTATTATTTAATTTTATAATGTTACACCACAAATGAAGTGCTTCATACGAAAGTTTAGGTATGAAGCAACGGAAGATTATAAAAATCTTGAAATATACGTTTCGGACGACCTTCGTGGCTATGACTATTATATCGAAGATCCCGGGTTCGGTTCCCGGCGATGGTAGTGTGATTGTCACATTCTCTTTGCGTTATAATAAAATGACGATAGTTTTGCTACCTATCACTTGTCATGTGAATCAGTAGCTTAAAAATATATACAGTAATTGATTTCAAATAACCTGCTGCATACAATTGTGGAAGCAACAGGAAGCTACCACGTTAAAAAATCCAGTGGCAATTTAAGAACTAGCAAAAATGTAACACTTTGGTGCAAACTCATCACTTAAATTGAAACTAGAAAAGGAGAAACGATGCATGTGCCTATTATATATTGTTTCTTGAACGATCATGTTAAGCCTCATTCTAAATAATTAATACGAACGAAAACGTTGGTTTCATTATATTTTATGGCAATAACATGTTTCACCATTCTAAGGCATTATCAATTGCAAATTTGATAATGCCTGAGAAAGGCCAAACATGTGATTTCCTTAAAATATAATAGAACTACTAGAAATCAGAAGTTTTCATTCGTATTAGTAATGTATATACGTATAAGAAAGAAAATGAAATAATCAGCTGATTCTCAATTTTGACGAATAAATACAGTATATTGTTTTCTTCTTATTTTATTATAAACACTGATAGCCTTAACGGAAAATGTTGTTTGATAGGACATCCAATTTTAACAGGGTTATTACTAAAGTGGTTGAAGTAAAATCGCCTTAACAATTCGATAATAAAAGAGATCACTGGGTTAAAAATATGCATTCAATAAAAATGCAGTTATAAAAAATATGCATTATGAAAATAGTTTGATGTAACACGCTTAACAGAAGAAGTAGTTGTCAAAATCGTTTTTGTAAATAATGTTGTCTGTATTATTAAAAACCGATGTCGTCCACTGCTGGATATAGGCCTCTCCCATATTTCTCCACGTTTTCATATTTTCAAATCAAATCAAATCAAATCAGTTTATTTCATCAACAGACATTACAAAATTTATTTTTAAGGCATCTATTGAGAACAGGTAAAATAATATATTATATATAGTATACTACCAGAAACGCATAAGAGATGGTTCAACATTAGGAAGACAGGATACTCTCCAGAATTAAGAGTATTTGCCTTCTGAACGTACTTTCACTAACATGAAAGACGTCGATCTCCGAGGAGACCGCGTTCAGCAGACTAATTGCTCTTCCCACCGGTGTCACCAGAGGCAGATTGGTTCTGGCGGCCGGTAGGTAAAACAATCTGTGCTGTCGCTGTCGGAGATATCTATCGGGGACAAAAAGCCGAACACCCTCCAGTACGGCCGAGTTCTCGAAGTATCCCCTAATTAATCTAAAGAAATGGATAATTAGATGTCCATCTCTTCGAAGCTGTAGAGAATTGGTTCCGACTATTCCCAAAAGAAATGCCGTGGGATAGAGCCAAGGATAGCTACCATCATCATGTTCCTCTTTGTCATCGCGAGGTTTCCTCTCACCGCTCTTTTGGTCCATCTTTAGTCTATCAATCTGGCAACATGTCCCGCAAATTACTATCGAAAACATCCGTTATTCCCAACCTTCTATGTATAAACAATGATATATCATATAATACAAATAATATGGGCAACAAAAATACTTTCATATCACTCCTGGAGGAACTTTACTGTCTAAGAATCTAAGAGAGAGTAAAATACAAATTGTGTTTGACAGTGTTAAAAGCTTGACACCAGAGAGCGCCAGCGTATATTTAGGACCTCTGCGTGACACCCATGCCAACGGAAAGGCAATGTTCAATCCGATCGCTGGAAACAAATGCGAACAACGTTGCGACACTAGTCAGAGCCAATGAAACAAGATCTTTACGGTCGTGCTTTCGGCGTTGGGGTTCCGTTGGCATGGAAAAGCCTACCTGTTAGTAATAAGTACGAGAATAGCGACATTAAATTAAAGAGACAGCAGAAGATTTTACTTTTCGGCCAGTCTTTTGTTCAACTTACAAAACGATGTGCTAAAAAATTAATCCTCATAAAGTAAAAAAAACTAATGGATAGTTATATAATACAATCCTTTTTAATATAATATGTAATTTCAATTCCAAAATATATTATAAATAAGGTGTTTTAAATGATAAATTAATACTGTATAATATAAGTGAATGGAGCTTTAAATACTGTTTTTGGAAATACAAATGAAGTTTGAGTATCCACTTTGATGTATGGAAGTGAAGCATGGAACTGGCAGAAGAAGGATAAGAACATAATAAATGCGCTAGAGATGAGATCCCTAGACATATGTGTGGTTAAACGATGTACAACAGAATTACAAATGCTGATATACGGATGGAATGAAGAGTGGAAGAAATTACTATGTACAAATCTACCAAATGGTCACTGCGTTGGTTTGGACATATGGATGAAAGAATATTGGTAAAGAAAATAAACGTTTACAATGTGAATGGAGTATGAAGTCGTGGGAGATCGAGAAAAACTTGGTATGATCAAATATGTAAAACACATTTTAAAGGTGGACCCTGATAGATATCTCCGACAGTGACAGCATAGATAGTTTGACCTACCGGCCGCCAGAACCAACCTGCCTCTGGTGACACCGGTGGGAAAAGCAATTAATCTGCTGAACGCGGTCTCTTCGGAGATCGACGTCTTTCATATTAGTGAAAGTACGTTCAGAAGGCTAATACTCTTAATTCTGGAGAGTATCCTGTCTTCCTAATGTTGAACCATCTCTCGTTTCTGGTAGTATAATAGTATATAGACACAGTGTACAGATATAGTGTATAGACACAATATATTATTTTACCTGTTCTCAATAGATGTCTTAAAAATTAATTTTGTTATGTCTGTTGATGAAATAAACTGATTTGAGTTGATTTGATTTGAAAAATGTTGGAAGAATCGACGTGCGTGTATGACTTGCTATTTGAATATTTGAATGTGGAGGAAGCTCTAAATAGGTGTATTGGGATCGAGTAGTGTGGCAGTCTACTCTCTGTCTACCCCTTCAGGGAAACGGCGTTTGTTTATTTGTGTTGAAAATTGCAAAATCAATTCGTTAAATGTTCACAATCTGATTCAGTTTAACAGTTTGAAAACAAATAAGTAAAAAAATAATCGAAAAGCTGTTTATCGGGTTTACAAATTGAAAACCCATGCATAAAATTTCGAACGGCCTAATGAATGACACGAATTCCAATCAAAATTAATGACGGTATTACAGGGCAATAGATAGGACGCCTGTGGATAAAATTACCTTGATTGGTTTTGGTTTTTAATGACATGTCAGTACCACTAAAGCCCAGTGGCGTGGATAAAGGGTGAGATTGATTTGCAATTAACAACGTTTATTTTAAAATTACATAAGCGATCCATTTTCCAAATTAAAAGGCTTGCGAAATTATTCATACATTGCAAAACAAGTAAGTGTGAATAGAGAAAACTAATTTAAAATGCTTCATTAAAAATGTGGTAAGCTAATATTCAAAAGAAGATAGTTAAATGGCGTAATAACTTATGGCGCCGAAGCAAGGGCAGACACAGTAAGGACCAAACAAGTTTTGAGGACTTCCGAAATGAAGACACTGAGGACGATAGCAGGCAAGACACTAAGGGATCGCGTGGGGAACACCAGAATAAGAGAGATATGTGAGGTTGAGGATATTATAAGATAGAGCAGACAGCGAAAAAAGGACTGGTACGGTCATGTTCAGAGAATGGACACCACCAGACTCCCCTATATTGCATTGCATAATCATCCTCATGCGACTCGTTCTAGTGGAAGACCTCCTAAAAGATGGAAGGGCAGCTGGGAATCTACCTCACAGGAGGAGCAACACTCTGGAGAACAGACCACATAGGTCTACAATAAGGAAGAAGAAGATGAAGAAGAAGTGAAATGTTATTTGGAAAATTTAACGAATTGATTTTGAAATCTTTCAACACAAACAAACAAATGCCGTTTCAAAAACCTATTCAAAAATCTAAAATGGCAGTGAACA
Source organism: Lepidostoma basale (assembly GCA_022606425.2). Classification (NCBI taxonomy): domain Eukaryota; kingdom Metazoa; phylum Arthropoda; class Insecta; order Trichoptera; family Lepidostomatidae; genus Lepidostoma; species Lepidostoma basale. The sequence continues at coordinate 750,558 of JAHDVF020000067.1, forward strand.
TTGGTGTTCTCGTACCGACCCTAACGTATGGAAGCGAAGCATGGAACTGGCAAACGAATGATGAATGTAGAATAAATGCAGTAGAAATGAGATCTCTTAGACGAATGTGTGGATAATCAGTGTATGATAAAGTGTCGAATGAAAATATAACAAGTGAATGCGGTGTGAATGATGGTGTTATGAACAAAATAATGAAACGATCATTAAGTTGGTTTGACACATTAAAAGAATGAATGAAGAAAGAATGGTAAAAAAAAATTATGTTAACGATGTACATGGAACTAGAAAAAGAGGAAGACCGCAGAAAACGTGGCACGATCAAATATTGAATGTCGGCCACGTGAGGACTCGGAGAAATCGACGTGCGTGCATGACACGATTTATGAATGTTGAGGAATCGAGAGAAATATTTAATGTGTGGCAGTCGATTCTTTCTCCCTACCCCTTCGGAGAGACGGCGTGATAGTTAGCTAGTTAGTCAAATGTTTCCTTACTTTTAATGAATAAATAAACAATTCTTTGAAAATAAAATTAGAGGAGAATGACATTTTTTTTCCTTTTTAAATTTCAATCCTAGTGATTGGTTTGCAGCAATGTTTATATCTTTGTTGGTTCTTGGGATGCTACTTGTGCCTTTATTGTGATAATTTCCCCATTGCTTTCCACATTTTTGTTTATAACAGTTTTGATTTATTTGATCGTGCCACATTTTTTCGGTCTCCCTGTATTTCTAGTTCCATTTACATCGTTAACAAATGCTTTTTTGACATTTTTTTCTTCATTCATTATTTCCATGTGTCCAATTCATCTTAATGATCCTTAAATTATTTTCTTTATAACAAACACTTCATTTGCACCGCTTTCACTTCTGATCTTTTCATTCGACACTATCATTCACAGTTTTTCCATACATTCATCTAAGAGATCTAATTTTTTCTGCATTTATTCTACTTTTATTTTACTTACTTACTTACTTAGACAGCCGTTGTCGTTCACTGCTGGACATTGGCCTCCCCCATACTTCTCCACGTATCCCTATGTTGTGCCTTTTGCATCCAATCGCCAGAAATTATTGTAATGTCATTGGACCATCGTGTGGGAGATCTCCCTCTGTTTCGTTTGTCTTCGCGGGGTCTCCACTCTACCACCCATCTGGTCCATCTATCGTGTACCAATCTGGCAACATGTCCCGCATATGACCATTTGAGATTCGCTACCCTTGCGACGACATCTGTTACTCCCGACCTTCTACGTATTTCAGTATTTCTTATTCGGTCTGAGAGTCTTACGTGTAGTCTTTACTCTTTCGAGTTTCCTCTGTGCTATACGGAGTCTCCTCATGGTCGACTTGGTTAGGGTTAGCGTTTTTGCTCCATATGTCAGTACCGAAAGTACGCATTGATCATACATTTTGCGTTTCAGACACTGGGGAATCTTACTATTAAAGAACTTCTTCAGATTGCCATATGCCGTCCACCCAAGACCGATTCTTCTCTAATTTATTATATACAATTGATAAAACACAAATTAAAACTTACTTGTGTACCCATAAAGTTAAAACAAAACTAAGGAAATATGATACATTTTTAATTAGACCATTGAGTGAATAACACATTTTTAATTAAACCATTGAGTGAATGACACATTTTTAATTAGACCATTGAGTGATGATTAATGTTTGTTTTCATTACAAGTAGTAAAGTTGACTTAATCCTATAGGATTTGCTATAGCAATCACACACCGTTTCACAAGTACATTACGCTTCACCGTAAACTGAAATTAGATAATGGCGGTACAATTATTTTGGGGTAACATAGGGGTCAAAGTTAAACTTTAAACGACATCAGGGACTTTCAGACCCCATAATAAACTTTCGGATAAGTTCATAAATGAACCGGGGCCAGTAATAAGGAAACCATGACCCATATTGGCAAAGTACTGAATATCTGGTAGCGACGTAACCGTTGAGAACTGATTTATTGTGTTTCACACTAATAATCATATGAGAAAATTATCACCTCACAAAAAGTATTATATAAATTAAAATTAAAAATTGTTATACAATACATTTTATTTACTACCACTTCCTATGGCTATTCAACTTTTGAAGAGTTTTAGTAACTAACTAACTAACTAACCATCACGCTATTTCCCCAGAGGGGTAGGCAGAAAGGATGGGTCGCCACAATGCTCTGTCTTGGCATACCTCTCGGGATTCATCCACATTCATACATCGTACCATGCACGCACGTCGATTATTTCGACCTCGAATGTGGCCGACTTTTAGTAATTGATTAATTTGGTCATGCCATGTTTTCCTCGGTCGTCCTAGGCTTCTTTTTCCACTCACGCTGCTTGTGTACTTTTTAATCATTCTACTATAATCCATTCGTTCCATATGTCCAAACCATCTAAAGGATACTTTTTTATTTTTTCCATGATGCAGTCATCTGCCTTACATTTCTTTCGTATTTTATCGTTCGGTATTCTATCGTACAATGTTTTCCCGCACATTTTTCTTAGTAATCTCATTTCTACGGGTTTTTTCCTGCTTTCATCCTTCTTTTGCCAGCTCCAAGCTTCACTTCCATACATGAGGGTCGGCACTAGAACTCCATTGTGTACTGCCATCTTTGCTTCTGTGGATATATTTTAGCACCAACCCTTCTTTCGATGTCTTTTTTTTCAGTTTTAGTATCCTTGATGATTTTCTTTCAAGATCCTTAATCCTGCGCCTTTTCTCCCTAGCAGTCCGATTCGTCCAACCTGGTCAGATCAGCCAGAATATTATCCATAAGAAAATACGCTTTCGTTCGAATTAGTTATCTTATATTTGATAATATACCCTTATTCTTTATATGTATAATTAATATTCATATTTACTATACAGGGTGTCTCAGAACTCGACGTCAACCCAGAAACAGATGATAGGGAAAGTCATGCTGGATATGAGAAAAATGTAAAAAAAAATCAAGTTTTGTATTTTTTAAATTATAGGCATTTAAAAAAAATCGAGAAAATCAACACCCTGTAATGGTCTTTTAACTCACATTTCTACAAATCTTTACTTATTATAAATTTTATTTTTATTATGTTATCCTGAATAATCCTTCTGTAAATTGTTGCCTAAAATTTAAAGCTAACTGCTCCAGCCTGGAAGAAAATGTTGATGTCCACACCTTTAAAGAGATGTCGTGATGGTTAGTTAGTTAGTTAGTTTACAATATAATGCTTTCATAGGTTACAAAAAAAAATGCTAGTGGCGCTAATTTACAAAACAAAGGAATTTTAGTTTGACTTTCTTCGAATACTTCTATATTGCAATTTTTTGTATATACTCCTATATAGCAAATTGGACTTGGATTCGGATCTTCTGGCATACAGGGGTTCAACTCTTGTAGCTATTCCTCTTACCTATGATGGGAACATTGTTAGAGTGACATGATAACTACTATATCAAACATTTAAGGGTTATTAATGTCATAGTGTTACTGCCTTAATATTTGATAATATTCATATTTGTACAAATTTGAAATTTTCACAGGAAATAACTGCAAATAGAAATATATATCCACAGAAGCAAAGTTGGCAGTACACAATGGAGTTATAGTGCCAACCCTCATGTATGGAAGTGAAGCTTGGAGCTGGCAAAAGAAGGATGAAAGCAGGATAAACGCCGTAGAAATGAGATCACTAAGAAGAATGTGCGGGAAAACGTTGTATGATAGAATACCGAACGATGAAATAAGAAAGAAATGTAAGGCATCATGAATAAAATGTAAAAAGGATCCCTGAGATGGTTCGGACATATGGAACGAATGGATGAGAGCAGAATGGTTAAAAAGTTGTACACAAGCAGCGTGAGTGGGAAAAGAAGCCAAGGACGACCGACTAAAACATGGCATGACCAAATTAATCAATTACTAAAAGGCGGCCACATTCGAAGTCGGAACAATCGACGTGCGTGCATGGTACGATGTATGAATGTAGAGGAAGCCCGAGAGGTATGCCAGGACAGGCCAGTGTGGCGATCTATCCTCTCTGCCTACCCCTCCGGGGAAATGGCGTGATGGTTAGTTAGTTAGTTAGTTAACTGTTTAAATCGTAATTGAAACTAAGCGCAATACTCGTAGCAGTACTAATTAGATCAATAATATTAAATGCAGTAAGCATTAATAATTTACATTAACCACGTGTCGAAACCAGTTGATTTCATTGGCAAATAAAATAACGTAATTTTATTGGTTTTAATTTATAATTATTATATTATATAAAGCACCTGTCAACCACAATGTAATGTTACGAGTAAATTTTTCTAAATATAAATTATTTTTACGATGCTTTTGGGGGAAGCGAAAGCTTTGCGGTTTGGTAAAATATACTTTCAATGAAAATGTTTTTGTAGTATTATTTAAATACTTTTGTCCATTTTACTTTTAACTTTAAAGAGTATGAATGCGTTTCTACTACAACTAATCAGGATAATTATAAAAAAAACGTGTTTGTTGAATTTTCTTATTCATACTATACAATAGAATAAAACTGGTTTAAAAGAGATTTTCATTTTATAAAGACTTTTTATTGTTAAGTACATTAATCACTATTAATTGCCAACCGGTTTTAATATACGCACAGTCAGTATTTTCGACAAGGCGATCACTAAAGTAATAGTATTTAAACGAAGGTTTTCTAGTTCACATATGTTGAGTATTTATTTTAAGATGTGTAGAATTATTTTAAGGGTTTGTTATTGGTTGTCTGTTTGAATATATTTTTTTTGTTTGAATATGAATATGACAATATTTTGAAAATACGAATTGTGTTCTTAATTTAATTTTAAACCTGATACCATTTAAAACCAATAAGGCGTTTTGTGCGAATACATGCTCATGGCATATATAACTGCTTTTGGACAATTTCATTCCTGAGCTGTCCCTTTAATTTCAAAGTAAGACGGGTTTAATTTCTTTTTCTTAACAAAGCTTTTAATTTATTCATGATATCGTAATAAATTATAAATATAAATATTTTCTCGTAGTTTGAGTCGTTGAAATAATTGAGTTAATACATTGCAAAAAGCGGCAAAATGAAACCGTGATATTTGAATATAAAGTAAAACGATTCAAAACAACGTAGACATATTCATTGTTATTATTTGTAAGCAATCTGAGGATACTAATGACAAAGCACACGACAGATGGTTAAGGCAGAATCCCTTTGCTATCTGATCCTAGTATCATCGGTTGAAATTTGATATGAACAAAGGTTTGTACCGAATTCTGTGTAAACAATGCAATAATACTCTTGATACATATTTATAGATACATAATTGAATATGAGAGTTGATACCAAATAATTTTAGTTGAAGTATAATAGTTACATGTTTTACGATTGTATCTCACTGGTGATCATTTAAATTAAAGATAAATGTGTGCATATTGTAATTAAAAAATAACGCTCATTAGTTCAGTGGAAAAAAAATAATAAAGAAAGGTCTTCTGCGACAATAATCTTAATTTAAAACTCCGCAAATAATGGTTCAGTGTTATGTTTGTTCAGTGTTTGTGTAGTTGAGTCACGGTCGCTCAAAATCAGCACTCTAAACAAGGTTAGAGGCATTCGAAATGGGGATTCATCATAGAATGTAACGCATTCAATGGACCGATATGGTTAGCAATGTAAGTTTGCTACAAAAAACATGAATTAATAGACAATTTCTGGCTTATATTAAGGTCTGGAAGGTAGCTTATCTTGGACATGTGCTTAGATGAGAGAAGTACGAGCTGCTGCACCTAATCATGAAGGGCAAATAGAGGATCGACGAGATGTGGAAGAAGGTATTTTTTCTCCCGAACATACGTGATTAGAACAGTAGAGGCGCTGTTTAGATCTTTTCAAGACATGGGCGTGTACTCTCAAGTGGTAGTCGACGTCGCCGTCGGAGGGATCCGGCTTGACACATCAAGAAGCGCAGACAACAAATTAAATAGAGCACTAAACTATGTAATTTTATTTCTATTTTTCTTTTTTATACTCGTACACTTTGTATATACAACACTTACATTTAAAAAAATAATCTAGACATGTTTCGGTCAAACAGTCCTTCTTCAGTGAAGATACATATTTATAAAAATATTATAAAATTGTTCTTGTTTACATGATCTAGCAGATTTTATATTATAGATATTTATTTTGGAACATTTATGCTTTTGTTATAACAAATATTATGATTCAGTTACAAATTTAAAGATCTTATTGGGGTTCAGATAATTACTTACAACAAAGGAAATAAATCAAAGATTGGACTTGACGTTAATTTTACTGAAGAAGGACTGTTTGTCCGAAACATGTCTATATAATTTAATTTTTTTTAATACAAGTGTTGAGCAAAGTATATAAAAAAGAAAAATATAAATAAACCATCATAACAACACAAAGAATGGCGCATATAGAAGAAAATATATAATTTTATATTGACGCTCCTCATAAAATAACACTTAATGAGATTCTTGTGTTGTTCCTTATTTAAATAAGTGACAAATGTAAAGGTATACTATTATGTGTATAAAACATTCGGGTATCCAATGACTGGAAGAACCACGGTAGGACATATCTGTTGGAAGATTTGTACCTATTGCATTACACCAGTAAGATGATCAGTAAGCCCGACTCACTGACTCAAGAGTGGTCTTCATGATGCCGAGAGTCCTGGGCAATGTGATCACTGACATTACCATCAGGGCTATAGCAGACATGGAGAGTGCATATGGCATGTCTTCGGCGCCGAGACCCACCAGGCACGCGAAGGTAACCCCTATGAAAAAATCTCTGGAGAGAGCAACAGGAAGCCACTCTAGTAACACTTACCAGGAAATCATTGCAGCAAGATCACAACCATAATATGACAAATCCATGATATATATAATACGATATTTTTAAAAACCCATTGAGATTCGTTATATCGAGGTGTGTCAGTTTGCGGATAGAGCCACAATAATATTTCTCCACTTGTTTCTGAATTTCATGGTTTTCAGTGTAGTCAGATCAACCATTTTTTATACAATTTATTTTTAGCTATTATAGTGATTCTAATGACGTGTGATAGGTAGCTAATCTATCGCCATTTTATTGTAACGTAAATTCTACACTATACCAAAGATAATGTGATAATCACTCTACCATCGCCAAAACCCGGGATCTTCGATATGGCAGTCAGAGCTCTGACCACTCTGCCACGAAGGTCATCAATTTAAATGTCACATCTCCGATGATTCAACGCTTAATCAAAATTGTTTTACAAAAGTGTTAAGATTTAAATTGCACAATGAAACATCTTTATAACTGCTATGAATCAAATGTGATGAAAACATCGCAAGGGATATTGAATAAAAACAAATACAAACTGTACAAACTTCTGAGCCTATTAACTGCACAACAAAACAAAAGACTTCCGACGTTTAAACAACGCGCTAAACGCACCAATTTAAGCTGTCCGAAAGATTTCCATTTTGAATATTTCACGGCCAAGAGAAAATACTTTGGTATTTTTTTGTTCCTTTGTTCCTTGTGAAAGGCACGTAACAAAAGAGGCCGCGTATTAAAAAAAACGCTAAAGAGATCATTCGTGCGAAAAGACGAAGCCATTTGGGGCATTCAAGAGTCCGGCAAATTTATGAAATCAAAAAATATCTGTATACAGCGTGTTTAATAAAACACGCTAAAAACGAGGTACAACAATAAGGATTTTACTATGTAAATTAAAAACAAAAAAATGTTTTCATAAACATATTAAATTGAAATAAACTGAAGGCGTTAAAACTGTGGAATTCCGTAATGCCGATTTATTTTTATGAATTAAAACACTTTTTTCCACTTTTGAGTTTATTTTTCTCGATATGTTTCGAAGCCTTATACATCTTTATCATCGAGAGGATGATATAAAGTTTATAAAAAAAACAGCGTTTTAATTTATAATCGAATTCGCATATGATTTGAAATAATTTATTCGCAATACCTATCAAATGTATTGTTTTTTTTAATGTATACAAATACTGGATTACCCATTGCGTGTTTATCATTTTTAAGGATTAATTTTATCTCAATGCTTACAAATTATCTTAATAGATGTCGCTAGTATAGATTGGCCTCCAAAATGTGAAGTTATTTAAAAATAGTAGCATATTTACAAGTTACAAAAATTTGTCAGACGTGGTGGTCGTAAGAAGGGCGCAATGGGAAATGTTGTTAACATATAGTGATCGCTTAACCCAACCAATGGCAGGTCATAAGTCCTGTAAACGCCTTGACTACCATATTCTGTTTCCAAAAAAAATTATATCTTCGTCTCTATTGAGACACTATTAAAAATGTATTGGGTATTTTTTTACAGAATTTATATATAATTCGCATGGTTATCACCATTAAATCAATTTAACAAGCGAAAACGTTTCAAAATTCTCACACCAAATTATGCAGACATTTCAACCACGAACTGTTTCGAAAAACATAATATAACAAATAAAGAAAATATATTATCATGTTTCAAAAGAATTCGAAGAATTGAAACAAATTTTAAATATATTCAAATATTGGTGGAATAGATTGTCACTATATGTAAAATCTCAAGAGATTTCAACGATGCTATTGCTTTGAAGTCGAAATTATGCTTAAAATATTCTTTCATCCCTTCAGCCCCAATCCACTCATTGTTTATAATATACGATTTGGGTAGGAATAAGAATAACTTCCTTTTGAGATGCGAGCACAGTGCCGTTAGATCGTTAATGTTCTTTTCGAGTTTGAAAAGAAAAATAAATAAGTGTCGGTACGGTGTTGGTGTACATTACGTTACAATCACATTATTTATGAGCTTTTATCTAACAGAAAAATAAATGGCTCTCCATTATACAATATTTTATAAGATACATTTGCTAGACTTATACTTTTTTTCAATTAAGGGGGTTCACCTATGTGACGGCCGGTTTTTGAAGCATTTTTAGGGAATTTTTTTTGACGACCAGTAAAAAGATAGAACTTTAAGTTTTTTTATCATTTATTTGTATGTATTTTAAGAGTACGAGTATGTATATACATATTTAGCCAAAAATATTCAATAGAATATGAGTTATAGCGCTCTGAACACAAAATATTGAATAACAATAGAAATTTACTTTTAAACCTGTACAAACTTGTCTATACTTGTATGAACGTATATTTGCATAGAAGGGTCTCAGCCGACTGTACACAACAGGCCCAGCCTTCAACTGCCAAGTCAGCGCTCCGAACAGTTGCTTCTTCTAACTGCTGTATCTTTATAACAACTTCGAATTTAAAAAAATCACTTTACCACCGTATTCTAGACATATTGAGGAAGAAATTTATGAAAGAAAAAAAAATGATTTTTTGAATCCTTCACATGGGTCAACCCCCTTAATAAGGCTGAAAACGTTTTCTAGAATTTTCATTTTAATTTATGTAAATGTATTCATTACGAAAAACACATACAATTTTAATAACATCGAGGTGTTCCACTTTAATGAAAGTGATTTAAAAAAATGGTTGGAGCATTCCTTCGGGGCGAATGAAACAATGTTTCTATATACACTCCTTCTTTTTACATTTTTATATTATATTTCATCTTTAATTATTCATTATTATTAGTATTACAATACTATATTTCTATTTGACTCACTAAAATATTATGTTCCATAATTCTTCTGATATATTTATATATAATACATATGTCAGTTGGTGTACAATATTTGTGGTTGCATGTAATTGGCCTTATTATGCTGTTTCTATGTCTTTTTATATGTATATTGAAGTCGCTGTTCATTACCCTCTATAAAAAAATATATGTATTATATATACAGTCCGTCAATACAGAATCTTCATGAAGTCTTCACTTCACTATCCTTCTGGTCCATCTCTGGTCTACTAGTCTCACAACATGTCCAGACTTATTGTCTAGACTTATAGACAAACACAAATTGATTATATGTTTAACTACACCTGCAATTTATGAAATAAATATTTATTGTTAACAGAACAATGATATAAAACTTCATATTAAATAATCCATACGAAAAAAACGTCTATTTTCTAGAAGTTTTCTTAAAATTTACGAGAATGACATGTTTCGCCTTTCTAAAACATTATCTAAAGTTTGAATATGGCGAAGAAAGGTCAAAATGATATTCCCATAAATTATTTCATTGTATTTCAATTGCATTAGTTATAAAATACATTGTATACCTTGTATCTATGTACATGGTGACAGATAGATGTCACCATAGCGCATCATATTCGATAAATTATACGGCAGGTGGTTACTTAGAATATCACTTCGTAAAAAGCTAGACGGAGTGGAGAGAGGGTTGTATATTTTTAATGAAGGGTATTATTCATTTTGATAAGGCATTCGTTATTGTACCAGTAAACAATAGAGATGAGTATAGAAGTAGTATGCTTAGCACAGTGATATCTCAGCAAACATAATTACTACTTATTTTTTATCCGTTACAATTCAACTCAACAATTAGAATAAGTCAAAACATTTTTATTAAATTTTTGTGTGTTGGAATCCAAGAATAGTGAATAAACTAAATTACGTTTCCTAGATATGCATTATAATATTAATACAGGAACAATGATGTAATACTCCTTCTTTATATTCGGGATGGTTATCTTCGAACAGACTTTTTTATCTCCCAACAAGCAGAACCAACCTGCCTCTGGTGATGCCGGTAGGGGAGAGCAACCAAACTGCTCAACATGATAATATATACATTCCCCTGATATACATACGTAAATGAATAGCTTTTGTTTGCTTGGCTACATGCATAATATATTCTGTCTTTTGACGTCGTTAAAGCAATAATAATTATAAAAATATTTCGAACATACTTCATAAATAGCAAATTAGTTTGTGTATACATATTTGCAATATATCTTATGTACCTTATCGTACGAGTACCTGTATAATGATATATTTTTAGCCTCACAAGAAATGATTTCTCAGTTTACTATTAATACAACTAAATAAGTTAGATTTGTGATAAATTCGTAATTTTATTTAAAACTTTTATTTTATTTGAATTTTATTTTACTACCTAGACACTAACTGCAATGTGCAACGATTAGTTAGTTAGTTAGTTTTTAAAACGATTAACTTGTTATTTTTTATAACTAACTATCTAACTAACCATCACGCCGTCTCCCCGAAAGGGTAGGCAGAAAGAATGGACTGTCACACTTTAACCGATGCGGCACTCCATCCTTCTCTTTTCGCCCCGCGGGAGACGCGGTGTGATGGGTTGCGAACCTCATCGCCACCAATAGGCATCTCCCGCGCACACTTCGATCTTCCAACATCCACAAAATAAATCTAAAACAAATAATATAAAATACAATAATATAAAATAAAATAACAAAATAAAAATAATTTTATACAAAATGTTATTTTTAGATGGTGCACATTTGTCTATTTAATTTATGTTCCACGAATCCACCGTTTTTTTTAATTTAGCACATAATGTAATAACACATAATGTTTTTCCGATGTTGCACATGTTGACATGGACGATCCGGACTTTTGTGTTTATTTAATTTATGTTATACGTATCCACCGTTTTTTAAATTAGCTGTTGTATGATTTAATTAATGTTCCACGTATCCACTTTTTTATTTGGCAGTAATTAGGCACTTAAAACCAACCAACACCAGCAAGAACTTTAAAAGAATATTGAAGAAATTATTCAAATTGTCATTGGAACAAATGAAAAATTTATTTTTACACCTGTCAAAATTCTTTATATAAACGAAAAAACTAAAAAAAATATATATATACTTTGTATATTCAACACTTATATTTAAAAAATTACATAGACATGTTTCGGACAACTAGTCCTTCTTCAGTGATACATATTAAAAATATAAGATTTTTTAAATGTATCATTATAATATGTATCACTGGTTGTCCGAAACATGTCCATGTATTTTTTTTTTAAATATCATCATCATCATCCTAAGCTCGACAGCCCTGGGTGGGCCTTGGCTGAATCCAGGAGCTTCCTCCATTCTTGTCTGTTTGATGCCCCCATTCTCCAATTTCTCACTTGCAACACCGATGCATCCGTGTTGACACTGTCCATCCATCGCATTTTGGGCCTTCCTGGTCTTCTACGTCCCTGTAGTACTGAGAGCGTGAGGCGTTTTGTAGGGTTGTCGTCGTCCATTCTGATTATGTGACCAGCCCATCTCAGGCGCCCTACTTTGACGGATCTGATCACATCGGGCTCTTTATAGATATCATATAGCTCTCGGTTAAATCGACGACGCCAGCCATTGTGGTCTCTCACTGGGCCATATATTGTCCTAAGAACCCTTCTTTCAAATGCTGCGATGGACCTTTCAGTGTGTTTTGTCATCACCCAGGTTTCAGAGGCATATGTGAGGACTGGTTTGATCAGGGTCTTGTACAATAGTGTTTTTGTGGTTCTTCGCAGTAATTTGGATCTTAACTGTTTTTGGAGAGCGTAGTAACATCGGTTTGCTGCCATTATCCTTCTGTTAATTTCTTCTCGGGTGTTATTATCACTGGTAACTGTTGAGCCTAAGTATGTAAATGAATTAATTATTTCAAAGTTGTAATTTGCAGCTGAGAAAACCTAGGGGTATGGATATGTGGTATTAGAAGCAATCTTCAATTTTGTTTTATCTTAATTTATGACAAGTCCCATTATTTTTGCTTTTTCCTCCAATGCTACAAACGCTTCACGGGTAGCTTCAAGTGACCGTCCCACAATATCTATGTCATCTGCATAGGCGAGTTGCTGAACTGACTTGTAGAATATAGTGCCTCTGGTATCTATTTTTGAGTCCCTTATATGTCTGGAATGGTTTTGAGAGGTCTTTGTCGATTCTTACTTTGGTTATGGTTGGGCTCATTGTTGCTCTTACAAGTCGTATCAGCTTATTTGGTATATTCAATTCGGATATTGCTTTATACAGTTCTTTTCTATTTATGCTGTCATAGGCCGCTTTGAAATCAATAAACAAGTGGAAGGTGTCAATATTGTATTCTTGGCACTTTTCTAGTATTTGCCGTAGGCCGTGGATCTGGTCAGTTGTGCCTTTGCCTGCTGTGAAACCACATTGGTAGGTACCAATGATTTTCTCAGTGTATGTCGAGAGCCTTGAAAAGAGGATATTAGAGAGTATTTTATAAGCAGTATTCAGTAATTTTTTTAAATATAAATGTTGCATATACAAAGTATATAAAAAATAAAAAATGAAATAAAGCATCATAACAATTCAAAGTATGGCGTGTATAGAATGGACTTTTACCTTTTTTGCAATTATACTACATTTAAGCCGCCCTTTTAGTCTCCGTAGTTACATGTTTTTTTGTAATAGTGCATTGTCGTTTTTTGTGGGTCGTTTATAGTTTTGTTTATTATGTTATATTGTTTATCGTTAATTCGTAATATTTTGGTATGGTCTAAAACTAGTATCTGTCTCCGCAGGAGTATATGCCGCGAGGAATGGCCTCAGCCAGAGCAGTCCTACTACTACTCCATGGCGCTCATGACGCTTCAGTTCGTCGTCCCACTTGCGGTGCTGGTATTCACGTACACACGCATCGCCATAGCTGTGTGGGGTGAGCGTCCCCCGGGAGAAGCAGAGAACTCGAGAGATAAAAGGATGGCCAAGTCTAAAAGAAAGGTAAAAAAATATTTTTATACTAAATTGATTGTGATAAAAAATACAAGATTAATAAAAAAGAATTTATGGTTTCTTTAACAATGATAAATATAATAAAATAATTATTATGAATGAAATGTCTGTCTTCTAGGAGTTTTATTTTATTTTAGATGGAATGACAATTTCGCCCTTCTAAGGCATTATCAAATGTTTTTAACATTTGATAATGTCTAAGGGCGTAACTTTCATTACAACAAAAGAATAATACAACTCAACGTTTTCATTCATATTAATTAATATAAAAAAAATTTAAGAATCTGTACATTTCTGTTATATTGTTTTGGCTGAAACACTATGACACTTCAACATTATTAACTGCTAAAATTTATAACATTGTTATGATACCACAATTTTTATGTTTAACTTTTTGAGTGTCGCGACAGCTGTTTCGCCAACCTTTGTTGGACTCATCAGGTGCTACAAACAATTTGTAACACCCGATGATGCCAACATCGGTAAAGTTGAAATAGCTGTTGCGATACTCAAGAAGTGAATTATAAAAAAAATGATTTCATAAAAATGTACTAAATTTTAACATTTAAGACGTGATATTATTTTCCTTGCATTTCCGTTTCATAGTATCCTGAACAGGGGAAATATTTCAATCCATTCAAATAACATATTGTTAATAAGTATTCTTACTCAAAATTCTCCATGCAATTCGATGATAAACGAAATAAAATAATTTCTTGTACAGTGATACGTTGGTTTTCGTCGATAATCCGTCTGGAAAAAATAATTGCGGAAATCCGATAACAAAAAAAACCGAGATAATTATTTCCATATGAATCAATGTAAACCCAATTATTTCATTCTAGATACTCATACACTTACCAAAGATACATTTTATAGATAAAAAATATAGTATTTAATTATATATAAAAATATTTTTTTTATGAATGAAAACACTGTTTTTTGGACTTTTGAGTTAATTTTTCTCGGCATGTTTCGATGAGTTAATATCGTTCTCCCGAAGATGAAGGTGTAAAGCCTTCGAAACACGTCGAGAAAAATAAAAACTTAAGTAGAAAAAATAGGGTTTTAATTTTAAAAAAATCATCGTTTGCTGATATAAAAAGATACTTATCAATGATTCCCCACAATTCTCACGTTAAATAGTTAAATGCGTTTCCAGTTTTTCACATCACTCAACGAATGGCAAAGGTTTCGCAGAATCTGTGATTCCTTGAATTCATATTTTATGTATAAGATGGATTCTACCTTGATCAATATATCATTTTATTACTTCCTCACAGTTTATCTTCTTTTCTCGACCCCAAAATAATTTATTTCATTTAAGTTCTTATTCATCTATCGTCTAGAAAAAAATATAATTATTTTTATATTTGATTTTGGATACAATTTAAGAGAATAACTTTTAGGAAACATTGTATTATCACAACACTTTTTTGCGCTTTTCACAAACATGTTTCGGGACACAAACTTCCCTTCTTCAGTGTATAAATTTTAACAGTTAAACGATATTGAGTTATTACTTATATACTAAATGACGTCGATCAAGCCTACGAAATGGCGTCGAGACTTACATAATCTTACGACTATTTATCGGTTAATTATTATAGTATTTCTAGATAAAGATTTCTTTTGATTCTATAAGTCCCATCCTCAAGCGCATCTTTCAATACCCGCACAGTTGACATTTGCAAGACCCGAGGGAAGACGTAGCATTGGAAGATCACGGCTTCATTGGGTTGAAAGTGTTCTGAAGGTCCTGCAATTGTTGGGAGTCAGACCTGACGACTTGAAATCGAGAGCTCAGGATAAGGTCGTGTGGAGAAACTTTTTGGAGGAGGCCAAGGTCCACCCACGACTGTAGACCCAAAAAGAGAGAGAGAGTCCCATCAAGCGTGGGTCCCTTGACACCTTCATAACAGGAACAAAATTAATTACTTGTCAGAACAGATTGCAAGAACTACAAATTAAGTATACATGGAACCTCATTAACAACATACCTCATGCTTCATGATACCTTGCTTGTTGTGAGATAAATTCGCTTCACATTCAGTGCGTAATAACTGCTATTTTGATCACTTTGTGTAGGAGGACGTATTAAAACAGGTTTTATCGGAAAAATAATTTATTGATGTTCACCTTAAATTGGCTTTATAAATAATATTTGCTGACCCCAAATCCCGCTTAAACCACTAACGATGTCAGCGTGACGCACTCGGCGCACTTCAATACATTTGACCGCTGTTGTATGAATCGCTGATCTGGCTAATTGGCGGTTTAAGGTTACTTACTGTCTGTTCATACACCTAAATTGTATAATAAAATATAAATTTTATTCACGTATCTATAATCAAGCTATTTTATTTTATTTGAAAACTGTAATATATACTACTATGACAACAACAACAAAGTACCCGGAAATTGTAACTAAAACGCCAAATATTTAATTATTCTTCAATATTTGTTTTGTTGCTATTAATATTTTTCCCATTGAATGAAATACACAATCCTATCGTTTTTTCCACTCTGCGAAACCTTTCTGGTAGCCACTTTCTGGTATGGCGTTCAATAATGTGACGTCAATCGCACGGTGATGACCTGTATGTGTAGCTGTTGAGAATGTTTGTGTTTTTTGTGAATTCACTAAGTTAAATTTAGTGAAAAGTTCTGCATCTAATAAAAAAAATGTGTTTTAATGATATTTCATAAAATTGCAGTGTTAAACTAAACCATTTTTTATGTTTTAATCATTTAAAAATTTGTTTAAGTGAACATTTTGACAACTGTCAAAAGTGTTTTTTAGAAATTTGTTTGAACTGTTTCGAACTAATTTCAAATCAAAATTGAACTATTTTGTTATAAAGTAGGTGCTTGACGGCATCGGGTCGGACAATTGTTATCAATTCCGTTTTATTTTCCATTCATTAATTATTTCATTAATTTGTAATCTTTTTAAAATGTGTGATCATGGTGATCTTTTGTGGGAAATTAGGTCCATCCATCTTAAAATGGACCAGCTAAATTCTACAGTGGCTGCATTGGTGGGAAGATTGGGAGGATGTGAGTGTGGAAAACAATCTGATGACTCGTCCTTAGCCAAGAGGGATGTATCGAGTCCAGTTTCGCGACCTGCATCGCCTGCTTCCTCCATCTCTGCATCGCCTACAGCCGTGACTACATCGCCGGCATGCGCAGTGCCTCCTGTGAAGTCTGCCATTGCCCCTGATCTTACTGTCGAAGCTGCTGCAGCGGAACCGGTTCCCGCCCCGATGCTGTACTCGACTGCTGCAGCGGTAGATCAACCGAAAGGGATGGTGACGAGATCTCTGACGGCGGGTGCAATGCGGGGTGCATGTACCGGTGCTAGACCCAAAGGCGGAGCGGACCGCTCATCTGCAGCGGCACCTTCATCTGTCCCAGCTGCGATGTCTTCATCTATCCCGGCGGCAGCACCTTCGCCTGTCCCAGCTTCGCCTGTCCCAGCCGCACCACCTTCATCTGTCCCGGCTACGCCATCCTCATCTAGCCCGGACGCAGTGGGCCAACCTGGCCCGGCTGCAGCATATGCATCCGACTCGGCTGCGCCACCTACATCTGGCCTGGCTGTGGCACCTTCGTCTGACGTTCCAGAACCGTGGAGAACTGTCTCCGGTAAAAGACGCGTCGCTATCCGGGGTGCTCGTAGGGACAGTGGTGAGGGAGGTGGTAATCTCAAGTACTACCACATCTATCCCTTGCATTCGGACACCTCGTGCGACGACGTGTCCAATTATTTATCGTCACTGTGTGCTACTGCTTCATTCACAGTACACAAAATTGGGTCTAAGGGTAACTATGCATCCTTCAAAATGGGTATTCCGGAGTCGGCTGTGAAGGAAGTAATCGTGGCGGGAAATTGGCCTCGTCACTCCTTCATCAGAGAGTGGGAGGTCAATCGTATTGTGCCACGGTTGCCAAGAACATCCAGCTGACTCCGCAAACCCAACACTGAATTGGCATTTTATTACCAAAATGTCAGAGGATTGAAATCCAAGTCCTCAACATTCTACAACAACGTCTCAATTATAAGTGCTGACGTCATTACACTGACTGAGACGTGGTTAAATATCAATGTGTTGTCCTCCGAGATTTTCGACATGGAATCATTCTTGGTATTTCGAAGGGACAGAGACAATGGAGCCGGCCTCAGGCAGGGAGGAGGTTGTCTCTTAGCCCTTCGGAAGGGGGATGTGTTGCAGGCCGAACGCATTCCTGAACTAGAGTCTGACCACGAGGATCTCTGGGTGAGGATAGTTCATTGTAATCACATAATATGTGTTTGCGTTGTGTACTTCCCGCCAGGCTCCACCTACGAAGTGTACAAACATTTTTTTGACCGGATGCATAGTGACTCTGATACGATCGGAAGAAGAAGCATAGTTGTGGTGGGTGACTTTAACATGTTTTCCGCGCGCTCAGCACACGCTGTAGAACAAGATCTCAAATTCGTGTGCGAGGTGTTTGGACTCACTCAGTACAACTCTGTTTCCAATTCTGAATCGAGAATACTAGACCTCATTTTGTGTAATATCAAACTGGATGTTGCGCGTGGTCTCTATCCCCTTGTGCGTGAGGACAGGTACCATCCCGCGTTGGAATTTACTTTACACCATACCAGCAACGCAACCAAATCTTCAGCAGTACCGGGTCACGAAGGAAATTCTTTCTTTGGGTGGAATTTTGCGCAGGGAGATGTTGATAGACTGTATCGTTCCATGAGCCAGATGAACTGGAGTGAACTCCAGGGCTTCACTGATGTGAATGAGGCAGTTGACTTTTTCTATAATTGTGTATATGATGTTTTTGATAATTGCTTTCCCAGAAGGATTCCAAATAATGGTGGACGTAGATATCCGAGATGGTTCACCCGGGAAATTATTGTGAATATAAGAATCAAACAGGCTCATCATAGGAAATGGAAGGTCACCGGCTCTCGAGATGAGTACGAACAGTTCAGGCAATACCGATCGATGGTCAGGCGTAGTGTTCGTGTGGCCTTTCGAACACATATGGACTCCATTGGAGGTAATATCGTGGGTGATCCCGAGATGTTTTGGAATTATATTAAAACACTGCGCAAAGACGGTGGCTTTGTTGAGAATATGACGCATGGGGAGAAACATATTCGAGGAGCTGATATAGCCAGTGCATTTGCTGAACACTTCAAATCAGTGTACAGTAAAACTCCCCCAAGGCTAAATCTTGGTATGGCGACCGGTCTCACTGACAGTGGAGCACAGAATATCGATGTATATTCCCTTAATCCTACAGATGTTGAAAAATCCATTCGTAATTTGAAGAACTCACATTCGGTAGGCCCCGATTTTATGCCAATTTTTTTCATAAAAGGTTGTGCAGAATTCCTAAAAGAACCGTTAAGTTTTATTTTTAACTTGGCCCTGAGTTCTAGCACATTTCCCCACTCTTGGAAAATCTCTAGGATATGTCCTATTTTTAAGAGTGGTTCTAGAGCCTCGGTCGAAAATTACAGGCCGATTGCTATTCTACCAGCACCGGCTAAACTATTCGAATCTATGATTCACAAATTTATACTACCCGGTGTTGAACCGTTTATTATAACGGAACAACATGGGTTCAGAAAAAAACGGTCAACTGACACAAATCTTCTCATATTTACGGATTATGTAGCCGGGGCATTGGATGCAGGTCACCAAGTAGACTGCTCGTACAATGATTTCTCCAAGGCATTCGACACCGTAAATCATGATATTCTTATCAGTAAATTAGAAGAAATCGGTTTTTCTTCTCGTCTTGTATCTTTCTTTGTAAGTTACCTGAAAGAGAGGACACAATTTGTATCTTATGGAAAATTTCACTCCCGACCATTTTACGTTTATTCAGGTGTACCCCAAGGCTCAAACCTAGGTCCACTTCTTTTCTCAATCTTCATAAACGATGTCGCGAAAGCAATACACTTCTCGCGATTTCTTTTATTTGCAGATGACTTAAAACTTTTCTTAAAAATAACAACATTGGAGGACTGTTTGCGTTTGCAATCCGATATTGACAGGATTGTTGACTGGAGCAAGCGCAACCAGATTTACTTCAACATATCCAAATGTGTTATAATGTCATTCTCTAGGGCGCACTACATTACATATCATCGATATTCCATGAGTAATGAGAGCCTCAAACGTGTATCTACTGTCAGAGATCTTGGGATAATTTACGAAAGTCGATTGACATTTCGTGCTCAGATCGAGAAGGTATGTGACGTTTCGTTAAAGATGCTGGGTTTTGTTCTTCGAACTGTTAGGGTTTTCAGAGATACCCGGGTCCTTAGAACTCTGTATAACTCCTTAGTCAGAAGCAGACTCGAGGGAGGTGCCGTGATATGGAGTCCTCATGAGGCTCAGTATTCTCTCATGTTGGAGAGGGTTCAAAAGAAATTCTTGAGAGCCCTCTACATGAGAGAGTACGGGGTATATCCTTGGCTCTATCCAACGGCATTTCTCTTGGGTATGCTGGGGTATAACTCCCTCGAACTAAGGAGGGAAGGATTATTAACATCACATTTTTACAAACTGATTCGGGGCTCTATTGAGAACCCCTATGTTCTGGAGCAAATAGGTCTTTTTGTTCCTGATAACTACCTGCGACAGCGCCGACATCAATTGTTCTTTACTCCGTCACGCAGAACCAACCTGCCTTTGGTGATGCCAGTAGGAAGAGCAATTCGGACGCTGAATCTAATCATCTCGGATTTGGACATTTTCAGTGTCAGTGAGGCAGTATTCAAAATAAAAATATTGCAAATTCTGGAAAGAGTACTGCCTCACTGACGTCGACATATTTGGATTCCTTCTGATATGTATGATTTTTTGGTCTCATGTTGTTTTGTTTTTTTTATCTTTATAATACCATTTTGTGTCCAAATGAGTCGCCTGAATATTTTATTGTTTGTTATGTCTCATTTGTAAATGTATAAATAAATAAATAAATAATAAATAATAAATAATAATTATAAAGATTTTTAAAAGATCTTGGCCGAGTATGGAGTGGGCACAAAACTGATACGCGCGGTCGCATCCCTCTATGAGGGAAGCACCGCTTGTGTCAGGGTTAATGGGGCTGTCACATCTTGGTTTGACATCACCAAAGGTGTCAAACAGGGTTGTGTGATGCCCCCGTGGTTGTTCAATCTATACTTGGACAAGTGTATGAAAGAACTTGGAGGCATAGACGCTGGTGCTAAGATGAATTGTTTGTCAGTCAGCTGTTTGTTATATGCAGACGATGCTGTGTTAATCGCTGACAGTAAAGACAATTTGCAAGTCTTAGTGGCAAGGATGTATGAGGCATGCAAAAAGAGTGACTTGGTGATGAATGTGTCTAAATCTAAAGTGATGGTTTTCGAGAAAGAATAATGTATGACGATTTGTGATATAAGTGCGATGGGCGAGAAATTGGAGCAAGTTACTGAATTTACGTATCTGGGAAGCATGTTTACAAGAGACGGAAAAATGGAGAAAGACATCGAAAGGAGGGTTGGTGCTGGGAATAAAATAAATGGCGCACTCAAAGTCATTACTGCAAATAGAAATATATCCACAGAAGCAAAGATGGCAGTACACAATGGAGTTCTAGTGCCAACTCTCACGTATGGAAGTGAAGCTTGGAGCTGGCAAAAGAAGGATGAAAGCAGGATAAACGCCGTAGAAATGAGATCACTAAGAAGAATGTGCGGGAAAACGTTGTATGATAGAATACCGAACGATGAAATAAGAAAGAAATGTAAGGCAGATGACTGCATCATGAATAAAATTAAAAAAGGATCCCTGAGATGGTTTGGACATATGGAACGAATGGATGAGAGTAGAATGGTTAAAAAGTTGTACACAAGCAGTGTGAGTGGAAAAAGAAGCCGAGGACGACCGAGGAAAACATTGCATGACCAAATTAACCAATTACTAAAAGGCGGCCACATTCGAAGTCGGAATAATCGACGTGCGTGCATGGTGCGATGTATGAATGTGGAGGAAGCCCGAGAGGTGTGCCTGGATCCATTCTCTCTGCCTACCCCTCTGGGGAAATGGCGTGATGGTTAGTTAGTTAGTTAGTTTTAAAAATATTATAAAATTGTTTACACATATGATCAATTTTGACATCTGTCAAAATCGGATTGTCCGAAACATGCCTGATATTCGGTTTAATTTGGTTTAAAGTTAGTGTTGCATATACAAAGTATATAAAAAAGAAAAAGACAAATAAAAACATCTACAACATAAAGTATGGCGAACATAAAATAAATTAATGTTAATTAATTATTTTATAATGGGGTTTCAATAAGTTCGTTGAAGAAATATAGTATAGAAATTTATGCGTAGACAATGCGATCTGTCAACAAAACAATTTGTTAATTAAAATTCTTAAATATGTGTGATATGTATTATATTATCTAGGATATCATACACATAACTAAAGAAAATTGTAATGAATCTTGAAGCTATTAAGCCAAATGAAAAAATATATGGAAATATGGAACAAATATACGAAAGAAGAAAGGTTATGTTGTATACAAGCAGTGTGAGCGGAAAAAGAAGCCGTAGAAAACCAAGAAAAGCATGGCATGGCCAAATTTATCAAATACTGAAAGGTGGCCACATTCGAAGTCGGAAAAGTCGACGAGCGTGCATGTTACGATGTACAAATGTGGAAGAAGCTAGAGAGGTATGTCAGGACAGAACGGTATGGCCGTACATACTCTCTGCCAACCCCTCTGGGGAAACGACGTGATGGTTAGTTAGTTAGTTAGTATGTTAGAAAAAAAAATCGGTTTCGGACTTGGAGTTATTGCCGCACTAAGCCACCGGGCTGCTCCCATATCACCGACATCCTTAAAGATAATTACAAGAATTCCAGGATATTTGTACCAGCCCAGGCTACGTGTTGGCAGATAAATTCCTGACTTTATTGGAAAGGGAACAAGTCTAACGACATTCTTAAGGATATTGACAATTCAATATGCCCTCCTTCCGCGACCCCGGACGGTCCTTTCGTAATTAATTCCCTGGCCACAGGACATTTCAATTTTCAAGTAGATCCTGTATTTACAGAGATAAGGATACTGAAAACCTTATCAACCCCCAAATATATAAATAATTAATTAAATTCATAAATATACACATACATTGAAATAAAATTAAAATAAACCTTTGAATATGCGATAGTTATTAATAAGTTATGAATATTTTTAACTTTACACGAATATTATATCAAATTTAACAATCTAACAATCACGTTTTATTTTCACTACACATTTTTATCACATATAATGAATTATAATTTGTATTTTTTTAAACAATTAATTGTTACGGATAGACTTGTTTCACGCTCTGCTAGAATAATAATTGAAGGACAAATTCGTTGAAAATCGAGACATTTCAAACTTATTTACTAACCATCACGCTGCCTCTCGAAAGGTTAGGCAGAAAAAAATGACTGCCTCACAGTTATTTTCTTCTTTCTTTATTAATCTTTCATTATTTTGTTCATAACACATTCATTCACACTGCATTAACTTCTTATATTTTCACTGGACTCTATATAATTCACAGATTTTCCACACATTTATATAAGAGATCTCATTTCTATTGCATTTATTCTACTTATATCACTTGCTTCACTTCTATACACAAAGATCGGTATTTCCATGCGTAAGAAAACAATTTTGCAGTGCCATTTTAGGTTTTTCAAATAGGCTTTTTTTGCAATGACAATTTTGGGTGCAATAAAATAACATAATCTCGAACGATTGAACCGAATAAAATTAATATTTTGGTAGCAAATAACGATAAAATTTGTATTTAAAAAATCTGCTTATACATGTTTTCAAAATGTTGTTTTTTTTAGGTCATTGCCAGAAAATTCTAAAATTCTCAAATGATTACCTATCAACCATGAATGGAACAGTTGAATGAACTTTTTTTCCGAGTAAATGATGGTTAAGAGTTTGCAAATAAAGTAAATCGTCAAATAATTGCGTAGATTTTCACGGTACGTAGCTATATATTTGGGATCTTGAGAAAATCAGTGTAACTTGTCTTTCTGGACCGACGTTTCGGAGATCGTAGCAGTCTTCATAAACGGTGGCTATAAATAAAATGTGTGGTTGCTAACTGCAATGATGTCCAAAACGTCTATCTAGAAAGACGAGTTATACGAATTTCCCAGGATCTCAAAGGACATAAAGTAAATCGTGTTCACTGTAAAGGTTTAAAGCATAAATGTGTTGGTCTTGACGGGTTAAAAGGACTCCATTTCATCCCCGAGGAACTAGTCGTCTTAGCTAAGTGGTATTTGCATAATATAATCGCTGATAACTAAATGTATGTACCATACATATTACATTATGCGAGAGTACCTAACCTAACTTAACATTACCGTTATACCCAATTCAATTATAATTGTATATAAACTAGACATTTTCTAATGAAATCATTCTCTCGGGATTGTACTCAGGTTTGATCGATAGATGAATTCACATATAATGAAAACGCCAACGATTTTTGTATTAAATAACAAATTTTATATAATTAATAATTAATACGAATGAAAACGTCAGTTTTCTAGATGTTTCATTATATTTTATGGGAATGACATGTTTCGCCCTTGTAAGGTATTATCAAAATACATTTGATAATACCTTACAAGGGCGAAACATGTCATTCCCATAAATATAATATATGAGAATGACATGTTTTGCCCTTCTAAGGTATTATTAAATGACATTTAATAATGCCTTAGAAGGGCAAAACATGTCATTCCCATAAAAAATAAAACTTATAGAAAATAAATTCAAAATATAAATAATGTTTTTTGAAATTGAGGATACCAACAGGGGTCGCGACAAATTCGTAAAAATAAATTGTTATCCGTAATAACAGTGTTTCAAATATAAATACTTATTCTTCTTCTTCTTCCTTATTGTAGACCTATGTACTCGTAGTCTGTTCTCCAGAGGGTTGCTCCTCCTATGAGGTGGATTCCTAACTGTCTTTCCATCTTTTAGGTCTTCAACAAGGACGAGTCTCGTGAGGCTGATTATGTAGTGCAATAAATAGGAGTCTGATGGTGTCCATTATTTGGACATGACCAGTCACTTGTTTGCTGTCAACTTCATCATACAATATCCTCAACCTCACATATCACTCTAATGCTGGTGTTCTTCACGCGATTTCAGTGACTTGCCTGCTATCGTTCTCAATGTCTTCATCTCGGAAGTCCTCGGAACATGTTTGGTCTTGAGTGTGTCTGCCCTTGCCTCAACTTTGAATTTTTTTAAATATATGTTTTAACATCTTTTTTGGAAATTGGTATCTTATATTTTATGAAAGAAGCCTTCCCCAATCCATATAGGCTGATTGAATAATAGAGCTAGGTGTTTTAGTAGGCAGCTAAAATATTTATATAGACAGAATATTTCCAATCAGCCCGTCGTACCAGAAACAGACGGGTGAAACAAATATAAATCATCAAAGTTAGAGGAACAGACGTAACCTTGGGGTAGTGGCACTCCGTACTAATTCTTCATCAATTATGATCTTTAGTGGCTCTCGTGGAGATTTGGGTTCAAATTAAGATGCGACACTGGTCCTACACTTAGTAATATATTATATAGGGGACTCATTCAAATTTAAATTAATTGTCTTAAATTTGTTTTGCCAGTTTGAAAAGTTTTGAACAAAATTTATTGCCAGCAAAAAAAAGTTTTGAACAAAATTTATATTTTTACTTTGTACACAACACCAACTTTATTAAAATAAATTTAATAATTTAAAAACAAATATCTGTCAAAACTGACCACAATCATGAAATTAAAAATATATATTATATAAGATGGTTTGGACATATGGAAAGAATGAATGAAGAAAGAATTGTAAAAAAATTATATGTTAATGATGTAAATGGTACCAGAAATAGAGGAAGACCAAGGAAAACGTGGCACGATCAAATAAATCAAATATTGAATGTCGGCCATGTGAGGAGTCAGAGAAATCGACGCGCGTGCATGACACGATGTATGAATATGTCAGGAAAGAAAGGTGTGGCAGTTCATTCTTTCTGCCTACCCCTTCGGAGAGACGGCGTGATGGTTAGTTAGTTTTTAGTTAGTTATATTATATTTATATCACTGATGAAGGGCTTCTGTATCAAAAACATAGTTGTTTCATAATGTTTTTAAATTTTATTTTGTAATAGAAGAAACAGTTTTTTTTTTATTATATTTGTACAGAGGCACTGGAACTAGTAATATAGTATATTATATATTAACTGTTTAATTTTAGATAAAATTAAGGCGTTAACACTGTGAAATTCCGTAATGATGATTAAAATAATAACTACATCAAATTGTTCTCCTTTTGTTTTCTATAATACTGTCATACAATAACAATCAGAACAAAATTCAAAATAATCCAGAAACGTTCTCGGGAATTTCGAATTACGTTTGGAGAGAATCAATATCAATCAATCTTTCTTGCTTTCTTGTATTAATAATATTCTTGTACTCTTTCTTGATGACTTACCTACGGATTTTTTCCTATTTATAATATGATTTTGTAAAAATAACTGCTTAATTCCTAGTACAAAAATGAATAGGCGCCACTGCCAGCGGGCACGTACACGTGAGCTTGTCAAACACGATTCTCGCAGCGGTGATAAGGGGCGGTAGTTATTCTTCGTGGAAACTTTGCTTACTTTAGACGGGGAAGAAGTCCGGATCAGGAGTCCTGTCCTCTCCTTCGCTAATCAGGTGACTATTACATGCGTGATATGTATTATATTTACCATTATTTTATATGCGCACTTTTTGTTTCTTCTATACCATAATCGTCAAGCAAATTGGAGATATGACTGAGATAACTAACCAACTGTTTTAAATAACAAACACACCGTCTCCCCGAAGGGGTAGGCAAAAATATTGGACCTTTAAACTGTTCTTTCCTGACACAGAAGTGGATTGAAAATAAACTGGATTTAATGTGGCCTACATACCCTTTTGCCTTTTGCTTTTTTTTCTGTAATGGTGCATTATCCTTCTAATATAAGTCCTGCATGAATGGGGGGCGGCCCATTGGGATTGTTTGAGCGAAGCTAACGAAGAGGCGCCGCTGCGTCCTATAAAATCTCTGGGTAAACGGCGGGTAACCTTTTATGTCTTTATTTAATGGTCAGTTTGTTCATTTGCATTTGTATTAACAATCACTGTATGTTACCCTACAATAAATAAAATTTCCTGGCATACTTCTTTTGCTTCATCAATATTCATACATCGATTTTTCCAACTCTTCACGTGGCCAACATTCAACATTTGATTTATTTGATCTTGCCTCGTATTCCTCGCTCTTCTTCTATTTTTAGTTCTGTTAACACCATTAACATAATCTTTTTTTTACCATTCTTTCATCATTTATCCTTTTCATGTGTCCAAACCATCTAAATGATCCTTTCATTATTTTTTCATATGTTATGCGTAACTTCACGACAAATTTCTACTCGACTACTTCCCTTCTCTCAATACGGAATATCTCACCTAAATGCAGTTTGAAAGGTTCTGCGCAAGAGTAACCAAGATGTTGTTTTATCGTATTACAAATATTTTTCTTCATTATATGATAGGTCCCTTTTATTATCTAATAATCCTTTCATTATTTTGTTCGATCTTAATAATCCTTCTCGACCCTCCTCAATATTAATGATCTTTTCATTATTTCGTTCATAACAGTTTCATTTGCACTGCATTCTTTTCCTATATTTTCATTCGAAACTTTATCGGAAACGCTTGTAACAATCTCTTTTTAGACCTTAGGTACACAAATGATACAAAAGATTTTAGCTGAAACCCGTATTTTTCTTATTTTATATTTCATGCCTAAATTGTGTATTTATTTTATATATTTTTCTAACCGATCGCATATAGCAGATGCAGCGTTTATATTGATAGTTTTAGATCAAATAACACGCCTAAATGCGCCTTTGAGGTGATTGTATTACAAAAAACGTCCCCTAAAAGTAAGCATATTATTTTTATTTATCGCAATGTTGGCCTGCTTGGGATTATTTATAAAAAAATATTATTATTTTGTCAAATAACTAAACTGTGCTGCTAGATACATATTCTCTGGTTTCAATCCTGGGATTGGTTTGCAGCAATTTTCTCTATTCTTCTCTTCCATTCTTCCCTGTCTTGTGCGGCTCTTTTGAAATCTGCATATGAAGAGCAGCGCCGTCTACCAATAGGTCCTCCAGGTACACTCGGTGTGGGCGTCCCCTAGAGTTTGTCCCCTCGGTCATACCCTCCATTATTGCATGCAAGAGACCTTCTTGACGTATTACATGGCCGATCCATCTTGCACGCCTTCCTCCTTCAATTCCTCGAAGAACTTCCTCATTTGTGATGTGGTCTCTCCAGGAAATTCCTAAAAGTCTTCTATATGACCACGTCTCGAAAGCCTCCAGTCTCCGCTTATCCCTTTCGAATAGGCACCATGTCTCGCAGCCGTACATCAAGATACTAGAACCAGTTAATTTTTATGATATGTCAAGAAAGAAATTGAATACAAGCAATCTGTTCACGGCGCATATTCTTTTCCTTGAAACTTTTGATGTTGGCCAAAATATGGCAGCAAGCAGCCGAAACCGGTCGAACATAAACACAAGTGGAAGCACACTAACATAATAATAAAAATATTTTGTATAATTTTATTTTTATTTTCATTGCCTTATTACATGTAAATTATTATTTTTACGTGTTTTCATTGTAACATGCGTTTATGTTTAATACGAGTACAAAAGTACTATTTTAAATAAAAAAGTAAAAATACAATCAAATGATTTAACTGAAATCTCTTGATGGAAGTTCATTTTAAATAATAATTAAAAACAACAATGTTTCTTCTATATTCGCCATACTTTGTGTTGTAGATGATTTTTTCCTCTTTTTCTTTTTTATATATACCTAATACTTTGTTTAAAGAACACTTACATTAAATTTTTATTAATTATATTGACATGTTTCGGACAACCAGTCCTTCTTCAGTGATACATATTATGAACTGGTTGTCCAAAATATGTCTATGTAATTAAATTTTTTTTGATGTAGGTGTTAAACAAAGTATTAAAAAAAAAGATAAATAAAACAATGTTTTTTTAACTACTTCCACATTTATCTTTATTTCGTCTAGTAGACAGACCAGTCTATCGATGCCAGCGAAACCGGTTGCTGTCGAAACAAGAAAAATGTGAAAGTAGTTATAAAAAACATCGTTTTATTTAATTATTAAGTAAAAATAAATAAAATCTTCCTTCCCGAGAAGAGGTCTCCGTATCTACTCAGCATCACGGGCAGCCATATAAATATAATACAATCCAGAAAAGTCGACATTAAACATGCTTGTATCTTGTTATACCTACCTTGCGGTTATAAGGGGTCCATCAACATAATATTGATATTCCGATTCCCAGAATCTGCGCTGGTAAAAATGTACTCAAAGACAATATATTCATTTCTCCCTGATCCTTGTATCGGGATTCGTAAAAAAATATTTATATACGATAAGTTTACTTTCTGTTTTGTAGCTACAAGATAACATAGTATCCCATCGCAATAATATAAAAAAATACAATACATATTATCGAATAAAATTCTGGTCACGTTCTAAGAATCCTATTTTTTCTTATGATGTAAAACTCCATATTAAATATTATAATTAATACAAAATGAAAACGGCTGTTTTATATAATCTTTTTCTTATATTTATTGCAAATGACATGTTTCATCTGTCTAAGGAATTATCAAATGTGATAATGCCATAGACAAGTGAAAAATCTAATTTATATAAACTACAATAAAACTTATATACCTATAATAAAACAAACGCTTTCATTCATATTTTTTTTTATGTATACAACAGGTTGTTCGAACCCAATTACTGTATACTATTTATTTTTTAGCTTATATATTGATTCTCGTGACATGTGATTGGTAGCCAATCTATCGCCATTTTATTGTAGGATTATTAACATCACTACCTGCGACAGCGCCGACATCAATTGTTCTTTACTCCGTCACGCAGAACCAACCTGCCTTTGGTGATGCCAGTAGGAAGAGCATTTCGGACGCTGAATCTAATCATCTCGGATTTGGACATTTTCAGTGTCAGTGAGGCAGTATTCAAAAAAAAAATATTGCAAATTCTGGAAAGAGTACTGCCTCACTGACGTCGACATATTTGGATTCCTTCTGATATGTATGATTTTTTGGTCTCATGTTGTTTTGTTTTTTATCTTTATAATACCGTTTTGTGTCTAAATGAGTCGCCTAAATGTTTTATCGTTTGTTATGTCTCATTTGTAAATGTATAAATAAATAAATAAATAAATAATTGTAATGTGAATTCTATACCAGACCATAAATATTAATTATTTAATCCTTCGCGTTTTGAGACATTTATGGATGTCCCAGAATAGCATTTAAATATTGTTTGTTTTTCTAAACATAATTCGATCCCTTTGTTTTGAATCAATGATGTCAATGGAGTACGGATTCGAGGCAGACAGACGAAAACATGACATGACCAAATCAATCAATTTCAAAGGTTGATCATGTTAGAAGTTGGAAGAACCGACGTTACATATAAATGGTTTTTAAACGTTTGAAGAATATATAAAATACTCAAAAAATATTTATATTAACAACAACGCCACCATCTCGCCGTTTCTCCGTAAATGTAGGCAGAGAGAATGGACCGCCACACTACTCTATCCTGACGCACCTCTCTAACTACAAAAAAAAATATATATATGCTAACATTTAAAGCGCCGTTTTTGTGATGCAATCACCTCAAGTGCACATTAAGACGTGTTTTAAATCTTAATGTAAACGCTGCATCTGATTTATGTTCGCGATCGATTAGAAAGTATAATAGAACAAAATATGCAAGTTTTAAGTTGGGTATGAAATATAAAAAATATGGGTTTTCAGCTTAGATCTGAATTTTGTCGAATAATTTATGCATCTGAGGTGTGATGGAAGATTGTTCCTCCATGCCATACCTCCACATTCATACAACGAGTCATACTCATACACGCACTTCGATTCTTCCGACATCTAACATGACCAAACTTTAAAAATTGATTAACTTGGTCATGCCACGTTTTTCTCGGTCTACCTCTACTCCGTACTCCATTAACATCATTAACGTATACTTATTTTGTATTTTAATTCCATGTTTTAAATATCGACCGTATGAGGAGTCAAAAAAATCGATATACGTATATGACACGATGGTCCACATTTTCCGCCTAACCGTTTGGGAAAATTCCTTTCAGCATCTTCAAAATTTTGCTTCTGTCATCTCAAGTATAGCTATTTATCAATCTGTTTAACCGACAAAGTAATCCTCTACTACACGATACGACCAAGTAATCCAGTACTACTCGATCCGACGAAGTAAACCACTATCACTCAATCGGACGAAGTAATCTTCTACCACTCAATCCGACGAATTAATCCACTACCTCTCGATCTGACGAAGTAGTTCACTACCACCCGATCCGACAAAGTAATCCACTACCACTCAATCCGACGAAGTAATCCACTACCTAAGTATTCCGCTGCAACTCCATTCAACAAAGCAATCTATCACAATTTGATTCTAAGAGGGAATTCGCTACCAGTCAATTAAAAAAAAAATTGGGTTATATGGATACATTTTTGGATCTTACTATTAATGTTGTATCGTTTCAGATATATTTTATATTGGGTTGCAGTAAGACTCCTTGTGTCTTTTGGTTGTTCATTGTAAAGTTTCAGTCCATTGTTCAATATCCTTGATTGTCCTGTCTTAGTTCGTGCATTCGGTAAGTGGTATATGTCACAGTTCCTGGTCCAGTGTCTGTGTATGTCTGAATTTTTAGTTAGTTCGTAGCTGCTGTCTGTTGTCTTTTCCATGGTCACTCTGTGTACAATTTTTAAGGTCTCATATTTCTCAGGTCAGGTCTGATATGTCCATTTGTTTTGTTTGTCTGTAAACTTATATGGTTGAGGTTAGGTAGTTAATGTTATATACTCATTTTATTATTTTATTTTGTTGTCTTTAGAGTTTGGAGATGTCCTTTTGGTTTCCTGTCCCCCATTAGATAATAATACGCTACCACTTATCCAATGCAATAATCCGCTACCACTCTACCCAACAAATTAATCTATCACAGTTTGATCCAACATAGCGATAGATTAATTCACTACCAATCTATTAAATTAGATAAAAATCCGCTACCATTTCATCCAACTAAGACATTTGCTACTACTCCATCCAAATTCTCTAATATGGAACTTCTTCTCTCACGTGTTTTTCTTATATGGTACAAATCACATACTATTAATTTATTTCGATTAGTTTTTGTCGATACGTTTTAATGTAATATAAACAAAAGATTCATGCCTCACCCTTACATCCTTCCTTCAAATTTATGTTCCTGTGATAAGAACAAAGTACCTCGTCTTTGAAAATCTATCCGCTTGATTATGCCACGTTTTCAGCGATAGTTCTTTACCTCTCATTCAAATTCAGTCTGAAAGCAACCGTCTACATTAAGATGTAGTACAAACAAATGAAGAATTCATGATTTGGTAAAAAGAACAAACCGGAAGTTCCGGAAACCATCCATTCACGGACACGTACGTGTTCTCATGCCCTATGCTCTCGCGTTAACGTTTCCGTTAGAAAAACTTAACCGTATTTCTTCCGCTACGGGGCTTTACTTGAAAATATTGAAAGGATTTTTGGTATTTCAAAACGGACCAATTCTTTTGTAAAATGTATATTTCATCAATTTTCCCAAAAAACACGTTTTCTTCTACAAACTGTGAAATTATTAAAAACTAACTTACAAACTAACTAACCACCACGCCGTCAATTACATTCGTAATATTCAAGTTTAAAATTCACAGCGAGTTTGCTTGGATTGAAACATTGTTTTATAGGTATGAACTGAATTATACACACCTTTTTGCATCCATACACATGTCATTTAAACCAATAAATAAACTAATTGATATTGAACTTCAATTGTATTTGCTGAATATATATTGGATTTATTTATATACTCGAATTTAGCAATAGCGAAGCGTTGCCGGGTCAGATAGTATATAATATAACAAACAAAACTATAAACGACCCACAAAAAAATAACAATGCACAATTACAAAAAACCGGCTTGAATGATATTTTTTTTAAATAAGTATTAAATTAGTTTTAAATTGTGTGAAAAAAGTGTTTTAATACATTCTGTTATATAAGACAATTAATTTTAAATTATTACGCTTACTCGTATATATATTTTTCCCCTTGTTCATCAATTATTCGCTAAATTTGTAATTTATATATAACTAACTAACAAACCATCACGCCTTCTCGCCGAAGGGGTAGGCAGAATGAATGGACTGCCACACTTTTATTTTCTGACATATTTCTCTCGCTTCCTCAACATTCATACATCGTGTCATGCACGCGCGTCGATTTCTCTGACTCCTCTCATGGCCGACGTTTTATATTTGATTAATTTGATCATGCCATGTTTTCCTCGGTCTTCCTCTATTTCTGGTTCCATTCACATCGTTAACACATATTTTTTTACCATTATTTCTTAATTATTCGTTCCGTCCAAACCATCTAAATGATCATTTCATTATTTTGTTCATAACACCATCATTCGCACCGAATTCACTTATTATATTTTCATTCGGCACTCACTATTATCATACATAGAGTTAATTCTTTACTCTTTTTTTTACTATTCTTTCTTCATTCATTCTTTCCATATGTCCAATTCATCTTAATTATTTGTATTGTATAATATGCTAACGAGTATATGCTTCCGATTCAAAAACCATGAACAGTAGAAGGTTGTACATCCGGACGTCATTTAACCGTAACGTCAATTATCCTGACAAGCCGAGGTGAAAATCTCCGATTATTTTTCCAGTACTGAAGAGTAATGTAAGCCTTTTTATGTACGAGGGTAATTCGTAAAGTATGGTTCCATATGCTGTCAATAAAGATAGCGGCGCGCTGGTAGAAATCTGGCAACACTGGCTGACTCATCAACTCCTCCATTCTCTATCCCTGCCGCTCCCGTCACGCTACACCCCTCAGTGTTGGCCTGGCAGCCATCGAAGATGGAGCTTCCTATCGCTGTTTCCGCCAGATGCAAAGTTGAGAGCATAATGTTTGAGGATCGGAGGATTACCATTAACGTACTTGCTATTCGTTTCCTGGGACTTCCAACACCACAATTCACAAAGTTTTAATTGAAAAATTAGGCTATCGAAAGGTGTGTGCGCGGTGGATACCACGAATGCTCACAGAAAACCACAAGTAGAAACGTGTTGAGCGCTCGACCTCATGTTTCAAATTAAACTCAAGAACTGCTGACAGATTTTGGCTGAACTGTTTTGCCCCACCCACCCTACAGTCCGGGCCTAGCCCCTAGTGATTATCACTTATTCCCAAAATTAAAGGAACGTTTGGGTGGAATGCGCTTCCTCACTGATGATGAAGTCAAAGACGAGGTTATTCGATTTCTCAGAGGAATGGCGGCAGAATTTCATGACTTGGGGATACAAAAGTTTTAGCATCGTCTGCAAAAGCATTTAGACAGAAACGGCAATAATGAAGAAAAATAGAGTAAGTTTTAAGCTTCAAAATGATGTATAATGCTAAGAAAAACAATAAAGCTGTATATTTAAAAAAAATATGGGAACCTTATTTTATAAATGACCCTAGTGCATATTATTATTATTATTTTGTTGAATCGCTCTTTACATCATGACAGCATGAGCCAAATCGATGTAAAGGGTATTAAAGCTATCATATTGATTCTCATGACATGTGATAGGTATCTAATCTCTCGCCATTTTATTGTTACATGAATTCTACAACAGACCAAAGACAGTGTGACAATCACACTGCCCTCGCCGGGAATCGAACCCGGAACCTTCGGGGTGGCAGTCAATGCACTTACCACTCGGCCACGAAGGTCGTCTACTACACTCGGCTGTCGAAGGTCGTGTACTACATACTAGTATATACTTGTTTTTGCAGTAAAATTTGTTATTTCATAATCAATAAATGAGCCGAGGAAAAAAATAATCAATTTAAACCTTATTTAGGTAAAAGAATAAATATGTATTTTATTAACCGGAAAATCGGTCTCCGGAACACATCCGGTCCCAATGAGTCCGGATAAATGACGTTCTGTATTCTGTTTCCTACACTTTCGCCTTTAAATTTAATAATATCTGTATAAATATGTGATTTTGATAATGATACTCCATGGAACGCCAAACGGACAACGCCGACCAGGAAGACCCCCGAAACGGTGGAGAGAAAGCTGGAGTTCAGCGTCTCAAGAGGACTCGCCTGAAATAACAGACTCCTGAGTCTACCAAAACTGAAGAAGAAGAAGAAGAAGAAAATAGTGTTTAATAAAAATGGGGTTTGTTCTACTTTTATTGAGTTCATTTCCTTGGTATGTTGTGAAGTTAGTGAATATGTTTAAAGATTATTCAAATCCATAACATATTCCCGGAAAATTGTAAGCACCAGTGCCAAAATATTAAAACGATGAAATATCCATTGATTTCATATCCTTGAACATTCCAAAAACTTTGGAGATATACAAAGAAGCCAATCGTTCATATTCCCGAAGAAAGTATAAGTTTGGGGTGTAAATTCACCTTCTTGTCTCGTGAACGCGTGTTCCCTCTCTTGACACTTCATTAGGTACCTTCGCACGTACTTCCTCCCTTAAGGTCCCACCTCCGCCCTAGGCGGTGCCTTTCGCCACCCCCGGCACCTTCCACTACCTTTGTAATTCAAAACGGCGCCCCCTAAACTTCATTTCATATTCCGACGACTGAAAAACGACGTCCTTTGTCAATGAAGATCTTAATATTCTTATATTTTTATTGCCCTAATGTTGGAGAAGATTTCACGTCTTTGTGGGAGGTAATTTTTGAAGTATTTATGCAGTGTGTCTCAAATTTATTTCAAAGGCATTTCACGGCTCACCGCAGATGTTTCTATAAACGTCGGTTATGCTATGTTTCTTTTTGATTTTATTGTAAAGTATCTATATCCTATATAATATTTAATAAAATACGAAATATTCATCCAATGTAACTTATATCAAATGTTTAAATAAAATATTTATATTAAAAATATAACTACTCTTTATTTATTGTACTCACTATATTATTTCGATTTAATTTTACAACTTTCGTGGCCAAGAGGTAAGAGTGCTATGTTTGCCACATTGACGGTCTCGGATTCGATTCCCGGCGATGCAAGTGTGTTTGTCACACTGTCTTTAGTCTGGTGTAGGATTCACGTGACAATCAAACAATCTTCTTTTTCTTAAAGTGCCCTGTCGGGTCCCCCCAGCGTTGGCGATCAACTCGGCGAACATATCCCTGTCCTGCGCCGCTCGGAACAACTCCTTCACACTTCGGATGCCAATCCACTCCCTTTTGTTTCGCAGCTAAGACATCTGTCTCCTACCGGGCTCCTGGCGTCCCTCAACTTTCCCCTTCAATATCAGTTGAAGAAGGTGTAATTTCTCTCCACGCAGTACATGCTGATGTGACAGGGAGGAGAATTGAATAATTTGAACTCTGGATGTATAGAAAAATACTTAAAAATAACTAATAGAGACAGAGTTGACAGTGAGATTGTTCTCCAACGGATCAAAAGCATATGGAATTACTCGACAGTGTAAAAACAAGCACACTGCAGTATTTTGATCACATGATGAGAGGAGAAAAGTACAAACTCCTGATACTGATAATTCAGGGGGAAATACCAGGAAGAAGAACAACAGGTCAGAGGAGAATCTTTTGGCTGCACAAATTTAGACAAAACAAGTAGTTCAGATGCTGCATTATATCGCCGTTCAGGGCCCCGTTCAACAAGGTGGAAATAGTCCAGATGATCGCCAATCTTCACAGAAGAGACAACACTTAGAGAAGAAAAGACATCGTTGTTCAATAAACAAAACATACAAATTGCTTATTGATTTCTTAAGAGTATGAATGTCAACAAAATTTTGAAGTTATTTGTTATTAAATTTCTCCGAATAGAAAATATGTACTTGGCCAATTTAAATTCGACTGGTGCTAAATAATTTAATTAAACGAAAATTTGAGACAGAAAGAAATTTAAAATACGGAAGATCTGTGATGTCGAAGATGTTGTACGATGGAGAAAAACGATAAAATGTCAGTATAGAGAGTGTTCTAAATGAGAAAAAAGTAAAGCGGTAAATAAAACACCGGGCTATTGAATATCAAGAAGACCACTCACAAGATGGCGAGACAGTTGGATATGAACTTCCCAGGAACAGGCTCTGAGAAATTAAAACAGAAGAAGAAGAAGGAGAAGAAAACAAATTTATGAGAATATTCCTATGCCATGCTACTACTAATACTCCCATGCCCACATTACACAGATTAGCTAATGAATACGGAGATATTGACATCTTCCATTACAATTTATTCACTTTTAAGTCAAACTTAAATAAAAAACTTTCTCGTGATAAGTGTTTAATTCTATGTATCATTAGGTGAACCCGTCATTATGTGCCTATGTTTTACAAGTTTAATAATTTGTATTATTATGTGTTATATTATTACATATCATCCTACCTGTTCCATCATAATCAAATTCTTGTGTTTTTTTAAATTGTCATGATTTCATTTATACATTATCGTTGTCATAATTCCTTATATATTGTATGTTCTTATGTGAATCATGTGAATTATATGTTATTGTACTTATTTTGTAAAAGCCATTGAGGCGTTTATGCTTTATATAAATAAAATAAATAAGTTCAATGGATTGTTAAAATGAACTTGAAAATATTACTTAATTTTTTAAACTGGTGAACAAAATTAATACATTTTACTCAATAAAGCAATTTAAATAGGAATTCTTTACATATTTAATATCAATTCACATTTTACCTTTGATTCTCCTTCCTCGTATAAGTAGTGTCTAATAATCGTTGTCCCGGAAGTCTGGCAGCTGAACCGCACTTCTGGATGCCTGAGTCAGGTCTTCTTCGGTGCAGGGGACTAGGCAGCTCGAGCACTGCATTATATGCAGCACAGATTACCATATACACTCCAACCCTTCGCTTTGAAGTATCCCCATCTTGCCAAGTCATCCCCGGAACTGCCAACATTTTAAACATATATAATTTAATTAAAGCAAAGCGTTTATATAAAAATGTACACGACAATGTAAAATAAAAAGCATATTAAAAAATACTAATGTTTTTATTTATTTCATTTGACCGGAGTCTATTTGAATAACTTGCCCTTAACACATAAGTTATGAAACTATGTTTTTTTTTTAACTTTGCACACAACACCAACTTGTCCATATAAATATTATATACAAATATAGGTAATACAAACTTTTAAATTAAATAACTTTGTTTTATGTATCACACTTGTATTTTATTTTACGCGACAGCTGTTTCGTCAACCTATGTTGACATCATCAGGTGTTACAATAATATATCAAATGTTATTATTGTAACACCTGATGATCATAACATAAGTTGATGAAACAGCTGTCGCGTAAAATGAAATACAATTGTGATACATAAGACAAAGATTTTTAATTTAACAGTTTAAAATGTTAAGGTATCCTAGTGTTTCGGCCAAAACAATGGACTATTTAAATATAATACAAAATAATATTAATTACAAACATTTATTTTCAAAAATTCGGTCAATTGACAGTTATTATTTTTAATTAATTCAAAATACTTGTTATAACAAAAACATAAACGTTTCGAAACAATTCATTTTAATAACTTTCACCACATTCATGACATTTTTTTTTTTATATTTGTAATATTTATATCACTAATGAAGGTTTTTTGTGTCCGAAACATGTTTGTTTTTTTAATTTTATATTTTTAATAAAGTTGGTGTTGTGTACAAAGAAAAAAAAGAAACATTGTTCAATGAATACGCAACACAAAGTTATGGCAAATGTATTATAGAAGAAAGATAATCAAAAATTTTATTGAAATCTCTTGATGGAAGTTCATTTTGATAAATATAATAAATAAATTAAGCGACTGCGACCGGTTTCGCCGGCATACCAGTCTGCCCATGCCAGCGAGCCTGGCGAAACCGGTCGCTGTCGAAATAAAGACAAAAGTGGACGTAGTTAATAAAACATCGTTTTATTTAATTATTATAGAAGAAAGACATCAGTTATGACTAAATTTTAGATAAACTTAAAGCGTTTACACTGTGGACTACCGTAATGGTGAATTCTTATAATAATTAAAACACACTTTTGAATTTATTTTTCTCGACATGTTTCGAAGGTTTTATAGCTTCATTATCGGGAGAACAATATCTCTTTATATCGTTCTCCTAGTGAGGAGGTGTAAAACCATTGCAACATGTAGAGAAAAATAAACTTGATTGTGGGGAATAGATAAATGATAAAATTAAAATAAATGTTTAAGGCCATTCAAATAATAGTTTTTACTTCAAATTCATGTTACGACTTTCAACTATAAAGATAACTTATAAAACCGTATTTGTGTAATTCAGTTTTATATGTAGAGCATGAAGGGGACAATCCTCGTAAAGAATGGCTTACACTACTCAACCTTTTGGGCCACGCCAGTTCCTGGAGCGCTCCATTCTCCTTCGAGCCTGTCACGGTATCTAGCCTAACTGAATCAAATGAAATATATTCAAGACCTAAGGCTTTATACTAAAGATTTCCCAAAGGCTAATGGCTTCGGTATTGTCATGCTGATGTGGACTAGGGGTGAGAAATAAAGCTCCGGAATGTGTACAGCCTCATTGCAGGGGACAGAAATATTGTAATCAAACAATAAACAACAAAGGATTGTCACAAATGCATGCTACAACGACGAAGAACAATAAAAGAATAACAGTTATTTATCTTATAATAATAATTTGTAATATAAAAAATATTATTCTTAAAGAGTTTCTTGAACAATAATATAAAACTCCATATTAATAACCACATTTTTCGGATCATAAGACGCTCTTTTTTACTCTGAAAAGTAATTAAAAATTTAGTCAAATTGTTT
This sequence comes from Lepidostoma basale, assembly GCA_022606425.2. Lineage (NCBI taxonomy): Eukaryota > Metazoa > Arthropoda > Insecta > Trichoptera > Lepidostomatidae > Lepidostoma > Lepidostoma basale. The sequence continues at coordinate 790,507 of JAHDVF020000067.1, forward strand.
TTTTAATCGATAGGTAAATTATGGGCTGCATGTTATGGTCCGATGTGTCTTATCGTTTAATACGGTAATTAATACGAATGAAAACGTCTGTTTTCTAGGGGTTTTAAAACTATATATTTCACGTGAATGGCATGTTTCGCCTATCTAAAGTATTATCAAATGGCATTTGATATTTGTGTGATAAATGATATTTGATAATGCCTTTGACAGGCGAAACATCAAAGGCATTATCAAATGTCATTAAGCACACAAATATCATATGCCATTTGATAATGCATTAGACAGTCGAAACATGTTATTTACGTAAAATATAATTGAACTTCTAGAAAAGAGTCGTTTTTATTCGTATTAATTAAATGATTTGTTCCCCGAATTTACTGAATTCGGCTCAAATTATATAAAAATATAGAAATATCTCAAAAGCGTATTATTCTGTGTAAAAGAAAAGGAGATGTTTGTTTGAGAAGTCCCCATGACGATCGGAATTTTTTACTATCCTCAGCTGCGCACAACAGTTGCTACTCAGTTTTTGTCCCTCATATAAAAAAGTTTTTAAGCTCATATAATTCTAATATGTTTAATCTTGATATTGCGACAAGTTCCTACATCATCTTTTTTTTATTAAAAATTTTGATGGTAACGCACATTATATATGAGTTTTAATATACAGGTTTTTAATAAAAGTTACATTTTTCGCCTGTCTTAGGTATTATCAAATGAAATTTGACAATCCCAAGTAAGTGAAACATGTATTATAAAAATAATAGTTAATGTATTATATTTTATTTTATTTTATTATTTTGTTTGACTGCTCTTTACATCATGACAGCATGAGCCAAATCGATGTAAAGGGTATTATAGCTATCATAGTGATTCCCGTGACATGTGTTAGGTAGCTAATCTATCGCGATTTTATTGTCACGTGAATTCTTCACCAGACCAACAACATTGTGACAATCACACTGCCCTCGCCGGGAATCGAACCCGGAAAATATGGAAAATATTACGAGTTTTACATCAAAAACATATTTTTGTAATAGCGGTCTGTAAGAAACAATGAAATACGTGATATTAACTTAAGAATTAAAGCGTCTCATTTTTAGTAGTTATATTATATTCCACATGGAATGAGACGTTTTGCGTTGTCAAAGCATTAACAAGTGCACTATCATTTCGAACTAACTCGAAACTTGTTAATCCTTTTTTTTATCCTTGCCACATCAGACTTTACGTGTGGTTGTCGCTACTGACATGTACTGACTGTCGCTACGCTACTGACAATTGAGTCTACATTTCTTGAGAGTGACCTGGACAGATGTCGCTAAAGGCCGTCTACTACTCTTCTGGATCATTAGGATTTAAATAGCAGACTTTATGATGTGGTCATTTCGACGCATGACGGCCAAACCATCTCAAGCTGACTTCCTCAACCTTTATTATGGGGGCGACTTTAAAACTGTCCCGGATATGCTCGTTACGGACTTGATCCAATCTGATTATGCCTCTAGCTTATCTGAGCATATTTATTTTGGTCCCGTGGAGTTTTCAAACCTGGAGATTTTCATAAAATATAATAAAGCTTCTAAAAAACAAACGTTTTTTTATTCGTACATTTATCATTTAACTATTAATCAGGATCTCGAGTATGTATTTATTGATTCCTTGATATTTGATGATATGGATATAATAAATTATTTCTCCAATAATTTGGTTTGTATAAAAATTCGTTTTGAAATTACTTTTACTCAAAATGCGACAAAGAAAATGTCTAGAAGCGATAACAGATTAAGTTACTTTGATTTGAATTTTATTTTATTATTTTTTAACGGATCTCCATTATGAGATGCAGCATTTATATTTTTAGATTTACAACGCATCATAATGCACCCTTGAGGTGATTTCATTACAAAAGCGGCATTTTAAAAAATAAGCCTGATATTATTACTAGTATTTACACATTGTTCCATAAAGTTTTTTTTTTAGGTATACAAATTCAAAATAAAAAGAAACACATTAAAATATTGTTATTCCCTATCATATTGGCTTAATTTAATAGATAATTTTATGCCATTATTGTTTAAATATGATTTCGGGCATATGAACGCCACAGCTAGCTCGAATGAAGCGCAATCGTGAAGTCTAATTTTCGACACCTTTATTGAGAAACTGGGTAAAATGGCAAAACGTACTGACTACAAATCAACTATTAACTGTCAAATTGACAGTTTGTAAAAACAATGTTGTAAGTTAAAAAACCAAACCTCTCAAAAAAACATCCTATATTATTATTAACGTTTTCTTAGTTGTCTAAAGATAAATATTTAGTTTTATATCAATGTTTAAGAAACAATAAATAAGTTACCCTTTCATTTGAAAACTAGAACTAACCAATTCAATTTAGAATTTTTTTAATGAAAATGTAATGAAGCTTTGTTTTAAAAGTAACGTATATTTATTTTGCATTTAACCACTAAACCATTGATATGGACCGTACGAATGTTATTCTTGTATTCAAATATCATCAAATTGCTAAGATAATATTGAGTTAACACGGTCGACATATTCAGATATTACCATACAAAGGCATTATCAATGCTACATATTTTCTCGCACTTGTTTCATATCGAGTTTAATATTAAACTGTGCAATAAAACTATTCACTCTTCAAAAACATGCTTCTTCATTTTCCTCTTCTTTTAATTTAGGTCGTTTGACCTGTTTATGATGGTAAGCTGTCCTCGGTGTCCATGATGACCAGCCATCCATCATATCTTCAGCGACTATCCTAGAAATCTCTTCCTGTCGGTGTTTTCATCTTTAACTTTTTATAATTTTAAACACATTTAATTGTCACAAATTTATTGAAATTATTTTTAATAGCATTTTATTATTATTATTTAACTAGCGGACTCAACAGACGTTGTCCTGGCCAAAACAAAAATTTATTTTTCTAGAACCAGATTATAGCGCCATCTACTGGGTCCAATTGTAAAAATAACTAACCTACTAACTAATCATCACGCCATCTCTCCGAAGGGGTAGGCAGAAAGAATGGACTGCTACACTATAACCGATGCGGCACTCCATCCTTCGCTTTTCGCCTCCACGGGAGACGCGGTGTGATGGGTTGCGAACCTCATCGCCACCAATAGGCATCTCTTGCGTACATTTCGATCGTCCAACGTCCACAAAATAAATCTAAAACAAATAATATTGTAATGGGTATCTCCCTACCTCGGCTAGCGCAGAGAGCGGGCCCTTAGATCTCCGGTTTTCTCGTGAGATACTTTCCGGCTGTTTGTCATTCGAATAGGGAAAGGTGTAAATAAATACATATGACGGAATACATGAGGGTTTATTACAACACAAAAAATAGTTACAATTATTATCTAGGGGCTAGAGAGTCGTACGTATACAAAAAAAAGAGGCACATGGTGAAATAATGAAGGGGCTGTTGGAGGCGATTCCTCGACGGCGTGCTCGTAGGGACATCGACCGGCGACGTCGTCCGTAGACGTTATCAGCGACGCTGACCAGAAGATGGTGGGTCAGCAAATCAATATGTAGAGCGTCACCTGGCAGACACGAGGTTCCCTAACCTGTGGGTGCTGTCTGAAGCGGCGTGAAGTGGTCCTCGCAGTTCCGCATGGTGGTGAGGTCAACCACGTTGTCGGGGCATGATGTGCGACAACACGTGGGCGGCAATTTCGGGAGCAGAGGATGGCTCGGACCGTGGCGGAGGGAATCAACCGCAGCAAGGTCGGGCTTGACAAACGGCCTGGGAGCGGATATGCACTTTTGGCATCGCCATAGCGCAGGACAAGTTGGCAGAAAACCTGAAATAATGCCACAGATTTTATGGGCACGATGGCAAGTACCGCAAATACCTTGCTCGAAGTTATTCCAAGGCGGATGAGGCTAGATGAAAACGGATTATCCCATCGGGAAAATCGCGGGTCGAAATGGCGATCCTCCAATCGATGCCGCGAAGTTGACAGCTCAAAGCGAAGTGAAGTCGGGCCGAATGGGCTGCGCAGAATGGGTTGCGCAGAAGGGGCTGAGAGTCAACTGCAGAGGGCGCACACATCGGGGTGAATTTAGCGCCAAATCGCGAAGCGCGCGGGAACAAGAGTTTAAAGTAGGACTCTGGTGGTAAAAACGGGAACTAGGGGTTTGAATGGGGTCTAGAGCTAAACACTGAATATTAAGATAACCGAAAATAAATAAGAAATAGTAACTTACGTTACACTCGCTCTTATGTGGAATTAAAAAAATAATAAAAAAAAAGCTCCTTCAGTGAATGGCATACAAAAGTTACACGTGGATTAAATCCTAGAAGGTGACAGTTTGGACAATTGAGAAATACAAAGACAATTTATTTCAAAGTACAAATTAGATTCACAAGTTAAAAAAATGTATCATTATACACATGGGAGACAGGTTTATATCCTAAAAGGTAGCAGTTAGTTTGACATATTACAAATTGTTAAGTTTAGTTTAAAAATACAAACTATAGTCACAAGTTCAGAAAATTAAGGATCATTAAACACAACAACATATTACAAATTGTTAAGTTTAAAAAAAAATACAAATTATAGTTCAGGTAAAAACAAAAACACAGTTAAGTTATAAATACAAAAATTATCATTGTTTTAAAGTTTCCACAGCACAAAAGAGACAATTGTTTTTTTTTTCCTTTGCAGGTAAATAGCACTCACTGATTCTAAAAGGAGAAGGGGTTAGGGTCTTGAGGTAAATTATTGTTGGACATCTCTAGCCTAGATGATAGATTATAAAGAAAAACAGTTACAACAATATTATGTGTTCAGTCACCAGTAAAAACAAAAATTTAAATTACATACAGCAGAGGCATGTCCGTTTACATATTATGAGGCTGTATACCTATAGTGTTGCTTTGTATTAGGGTCTAGCTCCCTTTCGCCTCGGATAATAAGGCACATCTACATATTCTAAGGCTGTATACCTATAGCGTTGCTTTTTATTAGGGTCTGGCTCCCTTTCGCCTCGGAAAATAAGGCACATCTACATATTCTAAGGCTGTATACCTATAGCGTTCTGACTCCTTCTATTCTCAACAAAAACAAACTCTACAGGTGACTGAAACAACATATATATCTACAACATTTTAAAACATATAATGGACGTTATTGTTCAGGTGAATCGGAGAAGTGAACTCAATCGTAAAAGTGATTACCAATCCAATATGCAACACCTTTAACTGACTCACGACCCAAAACACACATGAACATATATAATAATAAATAAGAAGTAAAAAACAAACAAGTTTATAAAGAAATTGGTGTTACAATAGTTATAAATTTAGACAATTTGCACATACAAAAATTATATGTCAATAAAATTTCTGTTCAGGTGAGATGGAAAAGTTCATAATATTATAAGTGATGGACAATCTTGTATTCCACACAAATAAAAGAAGTTTTTAAACCATCCAGAACACACAAGAACATGGAACACTCAAGTAGGAAGGGAAAATATAACCAAACCATAATACAAATGCATCTGTAGGTCTACCAAGTGTCTCTAGCGTTCGGGAAATTTACAATTATTCATGCATTCGATGGATACAGGCATCTTCTCTTAGGGCGCTCCTAACACAACTAGATCAAGTGGTGAATGGGGGCAGTTTATTCTTCATCAGGCGCTTATTCATACATACCATAACACAATAGACACTACAAATGCAAGTAAGATAGAAATTGGCACAAGGAAGGGGGCAATCATAGTGGGGATAGGATGCATAATGAGGAAGGAAACAAGGTTAGATTGAAGGACACTACTGCTATGGGGGAAAGTATACTAGGAATAGCAGTAATGGCTAGGGTCCCGGGGTCGCTTACCCGTCCTCGCGAAATGATGGAAATTATGCGAGTCCCTTGAGAACAAAAATACATATTAAGACAAAGGTTTGAGTCATAGGTTAATATATTTGGGCGCCACTAAGTTTTAAGTTTAACTTAGAAACTATTCCTGTTTGACTAAGTCCTTGATGTGAAATGTACCGATACTTTTTCCAGCCATATCAGACAGTTCATATATGGTATCTGAAATTCTTTTGAGTATCCTGCACTTGATAAATCTGGGACACAGTTTGGCAGATATGTACCTTGAAGCGTCAGATTGAAGGAAGGCACGGCGCCAGACCAGTTGTCCGACATGCAAGGTACAAGATTTACGCCTTAGATTATACCGAGTAGCGTTCCGTTGGAAGGCTTGGAGTAGTGCGGAAGAAACTTCTTCATAGACATTTTCCATTCTAAGTAGGCCAGATGCGTAGTCCGAGGTGATGTCAGATGGATTATGGGAGTTTGATTCACGAACAAATTTATTGTGAAATGAACCGTGGGGAGCAGTTTCAAAGCCGTGCAAAAGAAAGAACGGGGTATATCCTGTAGCAATACTGACAGTATTATTTAAGCAAGATGAGATCTGTGGAAGCTTTGAACACCAAGTCCGTTGATTATTCCCTACCAGAATTGCCAGTGCGGTAATGATGTTTGCATTATGACGTTCGCTTACATTGTTCTGAGGATGATAGCGGGCGTTGTAGTACAAGTCTTGTATTCCATAGGTTTCAGTGAACTTACGGAACTCCTTGGAGACAAATTGACTTCCGTTGTCGATAATAAGCGTACGGGGAACAGAGTAAGGCAGAAATATTTTCTCCTCGAGTAATTTAATTACAGTTTTGGAGTTGGCTGTCCTAAGGGGAAACGCCCAAACAAATTTTGAAAAGTTGTCTACTACTGTCAGAATGTGACAGAAGCGATGATTGGACATCGGGAGTGGCCCTACGAGGTCTGCAGACAAGGAGACGAGGGGTTTAGAAAGGCGTTTAGGCACCGTCATTAAACCTAAAGGGGACTGCGTGCTATGCTTATAGGCCTTGCAGGTGTCGCAAGTTTTTATGAATTGTTTGATAGTGCGACGCATATTGCTCCAATAAAATGTTTGCGAGAGGGTTCTAAATGTTTTTTCAATCCCGGGATGACAGAAGTTGTTATGAAAGTCAGATATAACATGGGGGATTTCATTAGCGGGTACAACAACCTTCCAGAGGTAGCTGCTGGAGTCAGGGCGCGAGGAGTTTCCTGATTTCGAATAACGGTACAGGTGTTTGTTATTGATAAGATAGTTGGCTGTCGACTGCGGGTTATCCTTACATGCCGAATATAGATTTAGATAGGTTTGATCAGTCACGTTAGTGAAGGGCGGAGGGAAGGTCAGGGAGGACACTTCGATGCGACTTAGGGCATCAGCTAAATTGTTTTCGCAACCTTTTTTATATACAAAATCGAAACTATATTGTGATAGACGGCAAGCCCATCTGGCGAGTCTGCCTCCTGGCGATGACAGATTGTTCAAATATTTGAGACAGCCATGATCACTTTGGACCGTAAAGTGTGTGCCATCCAGGTAACTCCTGAAATGATGTACCGAATCCACAATAGACAATAGTTCGCGTTCAGTGGTAGAATAGGAACGTTCAGGAGCAGTCAGTTTTCGGGAAAAATACGCTATAGCATGCTCGGAACCGTCAGGCATTTTTTGGGCAAGGAAGCTACCAATACTAATACCACTGGCATCACAAGTAAGAATGTAGGGTACAGAATAATCAGGGGGTTTCAACACAGGGGCGGTAGTCATAATATTGTTTAGGGCAACAAATGATTGTTCAGCCTCTTCGTTCCATTGGAAGGAAGTGCCTTTAAGCTTTATACTTGTTAAACGGCATAAAGGGGCAGCAATTTCGGCAAAATGTGCAATGAATTTACGATAGTAACTGGCACAGCCTAAGAAGGATTTAACTTCTTTGGTAGATGTGGGACGGGGGAAATCAATCATTACCTTAATCTTATCTGGGTCAGTTCTTATTCCTTCACGATCAATCACATGGCCTAAGTACTTCAGTGAAGATTTGCAGAATTCTGATTTGCCTAGACGAATAGTGAGGTTGGCCTCGCGCAGACGTTCATAAACCAGGGCGAGTGTGCTGACGTGAGATTCAAAATCTGGACTGCAAATAAGAATGTCATCGAGATAACAAAAAACATGGTCACCGAGATCACAAAATAGAGCATCCATTAACCTTTGCAACTGGCTCGGTATATTGGCGATCCCGAATGGAGTAACTTTGAAACAAAACTGACCCCTACCCTCAATAAAGAATGCGGTTTTAATCATTGATTCTCTAGTCAGGGGCATCTGCCAGAACCCCATGCTTAAATCAAGGGCAGTAAGGTATTTAGTGTCACGCAGGTTGCTTAGAATTCGGTCAATGTTCGGTAAGCGATAACAGTCGGCTTTGGTAATCGAATTTAGTTTTCGCGGATCCAGAACGAATCGTGCAGAACCATCCTTTTTGGGGACAATAAATACATTATTTAGCCACGGGCTCTTGCAGGGTTCAACTACGTCCAGCGAGATCATTCTCTCTAGTTCCTCTATTAATTGTTGGCGGCGAACATGGGATTGGGGGAATGTTTTCTGTTTAACCGGCGGATGGTTACCCGTGTCGATCTCGTGATTTACAAGGTGGGTCCTGCCCAGACCTATCTTTTCGAAAGAAATTTGTTCGAACAAGTTTTTAATTCGGTCCAAGTCCTTGGACTGAGCAGGATTCAATTCTTCGGCAGGGACGAGACAAGATGGCAAGGGATTCACTGAGTACACGGGTTGAGTATTTGACTGTTTGGCTGGTTTGTTATCCAGATGTCCAGGAAATAGCCTGGGAGTGAGTCCAGATGATTCAAGAAAAGGGACTCCAAGGATGAAACAGTCGTTTAGGGAAGGGACTAGGACGAATGATACCCAGGTGGTGGTATTGTCATAACGAATGGGCAAGGTAACGGTTCCGATACTACGGTGGGAGGTATTATCGACCGTGTGAATTGAACAATTACCAGGGGTGATTTTATAATTGAGATTAATAAAGGATTGGTACAGATTTCCGCCTAAGATGTTGATGGCTGCACCGGAATCAAGCAGACCGCGAAAGGGGACACTGTGGATTTTAAAATTCAAGTATGGGCGATTGTCACGGGCATTTGTAATTTTTACCGCATGGAGATACCAGGTTTCGTGGAATAATTTTACAGAAGCCAGCCAGTCTAACCACTCCGCTGAGCGCGGGATTACGGGAGACTGGCTAGCTGCTAGTTTTTTGTTGCGAAAAAACTGGGGGGTGGTCTAGAGGTGTCAGGAAGGTTTTTTTTTCTGCAATTCTTGGCGATATGGCCCAGGTTTTTGCAGGAGAAACATCTTAGGGGGCTCTTGGGAGGCACACGAACGGCAGCTAGGGATTTCTGGACGTAGGGGCCGGATTTAGGTTCAGAGCGGCTGGGGTGGTCCGACGCACCAATCAATCTTTCGTAGGTCTGGCATGCTCTCTCCAGTTCCACGACGGAGGAGAAGTTGGCTGAAATTATTACGGGGGCTAATTTGGGCGAAAGTCCCTTCCTTAATACCTTGAGGATCTCCTGGTCAGAGAGACCGTCCTCCCCAATGGTATTATTGGTGCTCACTACCCGGGCGAAGTAGTCTGCCGCTAATTCATTTTGAGACTGGCGCGAGGACCATATCTCCAGCTTCTTTGAGATGACATAATCGTCATCCTCGAAACGCTGCAGGAACTGTGACTTAAGGAGCAACCAGTCACTGGAGGTCGTACAATACGCTCTATAGTGTGTCAGAGCGCGGCCTTTGAGGAATTCGGGAAGTACAGATGGCAACAATTGGGAGTCGAAGCGTCTAGATTTGGCGATTTCTTCTAGACGGGTGAAAAATTCGCGCACATCTTCCGCGCCGGTGAAATGTTGCACAGGCCACGATGCGAAATTAACATTCAAGGGCTGAAGCTCTACAGGGGGTCGTGTTAGAGAAACCGATGAAGAGGACACGATTGAAAGGGGGGCGGAGGTCGGCAGGTCAGCGACGGTGGGGGGTATGGTGAGTGGAACGACATCACTCGTCCGTGAGTTGAATTCCTCAGCCTGAACACGGACTTCCACGAGGGTATTCTTTGGCAATATTCCGCGATCCTTCAACGCCTTGCAAAGGGTTTTGAAATGGGCCCCGGGAACATTTACTATTTGTTCCATTATAAACAATTAATTACAAACTACCAATTCGACAATAAACAGTTAACAATCAATATACGACATATGTTTAGCCCACACAAGTCCTTCATCGAATGACAACGCCAGAACGCCACACGTTTGGGCGCCAGTGTAATGGGTATCTCCCTACCTCGGCTAGCGCAGAGAGCGGGCCCTTAGATCTCCGGTTTTCTCGTGAGATACTTTCCGGCTGTTTGTCATTCGAATAGGGAAAGGTGTAAATAAATACATATGACGGAATACATGAGGGTTTATTACAACACAAAAAATAGTTACAATTATTATCTAGGGGCTAGAGAGTCGTACGTATACAAAAAAAAGAGGCACATGGTGAAATAATGAAGGGGCTGTTGGAGGCGATTCCTCGACGGCGTGCTCGTAGGGACATCGACCGGCGACGTCGTCCGTAGACGTTATCAGCGACGCTGACCAGAAGATGGTGGGTCAGCAAATCAATATGTAGAGCGTCACCTGGCAGACACGAGGTTCCCTAACCTGTGGGTGCTGTCTGAAGCGGCGTGAAGTGGTCCTCGCAGTTCCGCATGGTGGTGAGGTCAACCACGTTGTCGGGGCATGATGTGCGACAACACGTGGGCGGCAATTTCGGGAGCAGAGGATGGCTCGGACCGTGGCGGAGGGAATCAACCGCAGCAAGGTCGGGCTTGACAAACGGCCTGGGAGCGGATATGCACTTTTGGCATCGCCATAGCGCAGGACAAGTTGGCAGAAAACCTGAAATAATGCCACAGATTTTATGGGCACGATGGCAAGTACCGCAAATACCTTGCTCGAAGTTATTCCAAGGCGGATGAGGCTAGATGAAAACGGATTATCCCATCGGGAAAATCGCGGGTCGAAACGGCGATCCTCCAATCGATGCCGCGAAGTTGACAGCTCAAAGCGAAGTGAAGTCGGGCCGAATGGGCTGCGCAGAATGGGTTGCGCAGAAGGGGCTGAGAGTCAACTGCAGAGGGCGCACACATCGGGGTGAATTTAGCGCCAAATCGCGAAGCGCGCGGGAACAAGAGTTTAAAGTAGGACTCTGGTGGTAAAAACGGGAACTAGGGGTTTGAATGGGGTCTAGAGCTAAACACTGAATATTAAGATAACCGAAAATAAATAAGAAATAGTAACTTACGTTACAATATAAAGTAGAATGGTGTATGTTATTAAAAATTACTTTAAAACTAATTTTTTTTGTATTATAATTTGTCATGAAATTTTAATAACTTATGAAAAACATATTTTCACAACACTTTCCAGCACTTTTCAAAAACATATTTAATGCCGCAATTGTAAATCTAAACTATCAAAGGAGTGACTCAAACACACACAAAAAATTTCATCAAAATCGGTCCTGCCGTTTGGAAGGAGTTAAGGATGAAATCGCGTATATTTTTTAAATATATATCCATTAAATAAACTGCTATTTTTTTAATGGATGTTGCCTTCTTGAGCTGTTACTTTAATCTTCTATTTTTTTTTTCTAAATAATGAGTTATTCAAAATTCCACACCCCTGATGTCATTTCATCGTTAGTAGGGGGGAGGGGTAATGGATAAATCTCTGGCTCCAGGACCTAGGACGAACGAGAGAATGAAAAGGATTTGCATCCCTTATTTACTGAAAAAACCGGGTTCGTTTGCGGAGCAGCCATTCTGTGGAGAGTTTATTGTCTGAAGGTCGCGCTGGGGGCTTTGTTAACCTTAAAAAGTGCCCGACAAACACATCCACTTGTACAAATATGGAGAAAAACAACCCCAAATGGGTCAACTTGAAATTATTTCCAAAGGAGGATTCACCTTTTGATAACCTCCTCTGTAACCCAGGCCGCTATGAAATCTCGTATAAAAAACACTGCTTAATTCTCTTCTTCTACATATTTTTTCAGCGATTTAGAGGAACATTAAAAAAGAATTAATGAAAGGAAAGGTTACAAAAACATTTTTAACAACAATTATTTCACATTACTAAATAACTGATTTATAAATTAGTTCATTGAACTAACTAATAATCATTCCGTCTTCCTGGAGGGGTAGGTTGTAATAATGGACAGCCATACTGTACTGTCCTAAAATACATCTCTTGCAATCTCTACATTCATATATTGTGTCATGCACACACGTCGATTTCTCCGACTCCTTGTGTGACCGACATTCAATATTTGATTCATTTTATCGTGCCAAGTTCACGTCGATTTACATATATCTTATTCAATATTCTGTCTTCACTTATTCTTTTTATGTGTCCAAACCATCTTAACCCTTTCATTATTTTGTTCATAACACTTTCATTTGCACCGCATTCATTTCTAATATTTGCATTTAACACTCTATCATATACAAATTTACTACATATTCGTCTTAGATATCTCATTTCTACTGCATTTATTCTACTTTCATCCTTCTTTTGTCAGTTTTATGCTTCACTTCCATACATTTATGACTAATTAAATAATTTATGATTATTATTATTATTATTTTGTTGAATCGCTCTTTACATCATGACCGCATGAGCTAAATCGATGTAAAGGGTATTATAGCTATCATAGTGATTCTCCGTGACATGTGATAGGTAGCTAATCTATCGCCATTTTGTTGTCACGTGAATTCAACACCTGACCAAAGACAGTGTGACAATCACACTGGCCTCGCTGGGAATCGAACCTGGAACGACTTGTCCACGATGGTCGTCAATGTCGTCGTTGGTCGTCATGATGCATCTTCTACCGATAACCTTAATGTTCTACCGATTTCATGAATTAAAATTACCTGAGCGAACTGAATATAAAAAATGTCTACTTGTTCACATAGTCCTACATAGATAAGAACCCCACTTCTAAAACTGACTTTTTTATTCGCATTAATTATTATAATTTACAACTGTAAATTAAACTTTCCACAAAAATACGTACATGTGTACTCAAAGAAAGTTTCTGGAAGTGCTCGGAGCTAATTTCTTCCGCTAAGGCGAGATGAATATACATATCTTGACCCAATTCTTTAAGTTGATTAGTGGCTTCTTTGGGAACTCTTGAACAAACGATTCCGGCTCCAGGCGACGGAGAACATGCTCACCTCAAAATTAAAGTGGTTTATGTTCATGGTGGTAATTAAACTTCAGAATTATTTCAAGCGAAGCTTCATGTACCATTTTTGTAATTTGTTCAGACATTGTATTGAAAGAGGTCGCTAAATCCAGGCATTGGATAAACTGACGGCGACGGGTCAGTAGTTAAGTATTAGTTTCCATTTTTACTACCGATCCGTTTTGATACTTTCAGTTTCTTCGTCAGGCGATAATCTTTTTTTAATGTAATTAGTTTTCTACATAGTCTATCTTAACCTCATGGAAGACCTCATAAAAGATGGAAGGAAAGCTGGGAAACCACCACACAGAAGTACTGCCGCACTTGATAAACGCAATAACTAGGGTTTGACGCTTTTCGAGAAAAACGCGTTAAAACTTTTTATTTTTATTTTGCTTTTATCTCAGGAACTAGATAAGATACCAACATGAAAATTGACCAAAACAAAGTTAAAAGGGTTAAAAATACTAAAAAACATTTATAAAAATATAATATAGTGTACATATAATTTTAAAAAAATACTCATCGCTAGCAGCCTCTAATACTTTTAGGCCATAATAACTAGTCATAAACGCATCAACTACCCTACTTGATGCATTTATGTTTAGTAAATCAATTTAATGCATTTTATATAGTAATCTTATACCTCAATTATTCAACAATACATTTGATAAGTGTAACTACATCACATAATGCATTTATGTTAAGGAAAATAGCTATTTGAATACAAATATTGTAAAATTAGTGCGATTCCTCAAACATAGTGCATTTATGACTAAGAAGCCATTGAATGTTAGAAAACAAGCCTGTTATAACTACAGCTAGTGCGTTATTGAAAAGTAAAACTGCACTCGAAATCTTAGTTAATGCGTTTATGAAAACTGAAAAACCGAGAAAATGAAGAAATCACGAAATGTCACTATGAGAAAGTTGTAAATCTCGTTCCTCGTCTCGTATCCTGATACCAGATAATGAAATGGAGACTGCGACGATCTCCAAGAAGTCATAGGAAGACTAAATCAGGAGACATGGATATAACCAAGATACAAGAAATTTGATGTTTAACCTTTGGTGGAATACCTGTACCAACGCCCTTACGTCCTTATATAGATTCAATTGCCTAATAGAATATTATGTATATACCGACTTTTAATTTATTCGCAGTAGAGCTGAAATCACACAACCAACGTTTGAAGGGCAGTAAAATCAAATATAATGTAATTTAAGAAAGATTACGTTATTTTAATATCACTTAAGGAATAATCACAGAAGATGTGTCGGATGGGTGATCTGCGATATGGGAGTGAGAGACCTTTAAAAATATTCCTGCGACAAAACAGCCCGAGTGATGAAATAACCTACAGAGTAAACTTGCGATCATCAATCTTTTAGCACAACTCCCCGAGTCCTCAGGAGGCAGTGGCGTATTAAGCTGCTTATTTTTACGGAGTTTCTTGAGTTTCAAATTATCATGTACCTTTTTTTCCATATTTGATTGTTCTTCTTCTCGGCGCTACATCTCGACGTAGGATTTGGCCTCCTCCACAACAGTCCTCTACTGACTGCTATCTCTAGGCATCCATCTCCAGTCTCCAGGTATTTCCAGACGACTTCCGGTCAATTCGTACAGTGTAGACGTCATTAAAGAGCTCCTGTTGCAGTTGGTGTATTTTATTGTGTTTTTATTATTTAAACTTGGTGATTTGATGATAATCTTCAACTTTATGTGTTTTTGTATCGATATTTTTGTGATTTGGTGTTAAAAATTAATAAAATGTGTGTTTTTTTTAAAGATTTCTAAAATTTTCGTCGAGCGGCTGCGAGCCGCGAGGCACGCGAGTGTTCGTTTAAACTGATGTTATAATAAATGTTTTTTTTGTTGTGTTGTTAATGTATTTAGCCGTCTGCCACGTGGGAGATGATGTTTTTTTGGTGCAAGTGTTTAAATTTCGATGATTTTGGTCCAATATTTATTAAATTAAATCGTATGTGAAGAAATTTTTTACAAATTTACAAGTGTCAAACTAAAACAAAGAAATTTGGAACTGTTTAAAAATTTCTCGCGAACGTTCTTACCAAAAGTTCTTACCGAAAGTTCTTACCGAAATTATTAGTTAGTTAGTTAGTTAGTGATACATCGGTGTCAACCCGCCTGTCGTCCTCTTCTTCTTTTTTTTTTTTTTTTTTCCCAAGATGAGAAGGGGAGGGGTTGCGGGGAGGAGTGACGTGGTTGCAGTCTCGACCACTGCGACTACAACCGCGGCTGTGGACGCCGCCCCAAGTGATGATGCTGATGATGCTGGTGGTGCTAGTGCGGGTGGTCCTTCACCCTCGAGTGGAGTGTCTTTTGCACCAGCGCCCCACAAGTCGTTGTCTTCCTCCTCTGTCAAGAAGAGGACGAAGAGAGCCGGAAAGGGATCGAGTGGCGGTGGAAGCGCAGCCCCTCCCTCACCGGCTGCTTCACAGTCTGCTTCACAGGTTGCTTCTCCGGCTGCTGCTGGAGCCACTCCATGTACGACTGGTACGAGTGCGGTGGCGGCCGCCGCCCCCGGTGCGGGAGACGCTGCCAGAGCATCCATCCTGGAGGCTCTAAGTGGCATCACGGTGATCACGACCACAGGATCAAACAGGCTGAACCTAGAACAAAAGGGTCGTGTCGCCGCGCACCAGGAGGACGTGCGCGAGGGCACGAGAACGCTGATGAGTATCATCAGGGAGCGTGATGCCGCCCTCGCCGCTCAGAGTGCTGAGCTCTTGGAGCTCAGAGGAAGAGTGGGAATCAGTGGCAGCAGCAACAACAACAACGACAACAACAGCACGCTTAGCAGTGTTGGGGACGTCGTCCGTGCTGCGATCAGGGAGGAATTCCTTGTCACTTTCGGGCGACAGGGCAGCGAACCGGCCCTACCGCCGGGGAACCCTCCCTTGTCGCACACCGACAGGACGTATGCCGGAGTGACGTCAGCCTCGCTCCCTGTACCAGCGCTTCGCCTGACTACAGTGGCACCAGCGTCGACTGCCCCCCCTCTCCCCTCTAGGGGGAGAACTGTCGACGAAATAAAGAAGAGTGTGGGGAAGGTCAGGCCGGCGGTGTTGGTGTACCCCACGGTACCGGAGGGGGCGACCTCGGAGGGCACCAAAGCGGCTCTCATGAAGGCCGTCAACCCGAGAGAGGACGGCTTCCAGCCAGTCCGCACCAGGAACGTTCGGGGTGCCGGCCTCCTGGTTGAGACTACCTCCAATGAGGGCGTTCAAAAACTGAACGCCCTCAGCGATAGGCTTAGAGACAACGGTCTTAGTGTGGTTATTCCGAAAGGAAAACTGCCGAAGATCGTTGTCTATGATGTCCCGGTTGCGATCAAGGACGAGGCCCTGGCCAAAGAAATTTTTGAGACAAACCTGGCCGGCCAGTGCTCCCCTTCTTCCCTTAGTGAAGAAGATTTCATAAGATCATTCAAGAGGGTCTCCACGTTTGGTAAGAAGGGTGGAGATAAAACGAACGGTGTTTTTACAGTTAATCCAGTGGCCAGGGTCGCCTTTATTGCGACCGGGTACATATATATGGGCTGGAGTGCGTGCAGATGCCGCGATTTTGTGGGCGCCGTGCGCTGCTATAAGTGCCACCTATACGGCCATATGGTTGGACGGTGCCCACAGAAAGAGGACACCTGCCGCGGGTGCGCCGTCAAGGGCCACCAAAAGAAGGACTGTCCGAACAAGGACAGTCCCAGAAAGTGTGCCACCTGCACGCACTTCCGCAAGCCGGCGAGTCATTCCACGGGTGATCAGAACTGCCCAGCGTATCTGGCGGCCATACAGTCGGTGGTAAGAAAAACCGACTATGGCTGCTAGACCGCACACCAAACTGGGGCAGGTAAATTTAGGACGATCGCGCGCTGCAACTCTCCCGTTGTCGCGTGTGACTCATGAAAAGAAGCTTGATTTGGTTTTGATCCAGGAGCAGTATACTTGGGGAGGCAGAACACACGGATTTGATGACCCCAGTTTTGTCCTTGAGAGAGGCTCCTCCCCCAGAGCGGGGATTGTTATTGTCAACCCGGCAATACGTCCTCTCCTGTTGGAGGGCCTCTCTTGTGAGGATGTCGTCTGTGCTACTGTTGTGATCGGAGGTAAGGAAATCATCATTGTCTCCGTTTACTTCAAGTATGGTGACTCTGCTGGGCCGTATATCAGCGCTCTACAGAGAATTCTGGAGAGGGCTGGTGATCGACCAGTTTTAATTGGTGGTGACTTCAATGCGCATTCTCCGCTTTGGTTTGAGACCACGAGGAACCATGGAAGTAGGGAGCGAACTGAACAGGTTGAGGAATTTGTGGTCTCTTCAGGCCTACACGTTCTCAACCAACCAGGGAAGCTCCCTACTTTCGCTGGACCTTGTGGGGAGAGTCGTATTGACGTCACGCTCTGCTCGAGTCTGCTGTCCCCCTGTGTCTTCGACTGGACAGTGCATGAGTGCGATGTTCCTAGCGATCATCGTCTCATCACCTTTTCGGTCGGGGGCGCGGTGAGACAGACAGAACGGGGTCAGTGGCGATTCCAGACAGCTAACGCTGACTGGGACCGATTCCGCGATACCCTGAGAGACGAGCTGAGTGAGGTTAGGGTGGTCGCCGTTGAAAATCCTGATGAGTTAGGGAACCATTTCAGCCGAGCGGTAGTCAGATCGGCTGATACAGCCCTGGGTCGCACTAAGCCTGGTCGGCGCGTCCGATCAATCTGGTGGAACTCAGACTGTACAGAAGCCAAAAGAGCTTATAGAAGTGCATACAGACGGGCCGGAGAGGCCAGGAAGGGCGGACTTTCTCCCACGAGAGAGGGAGCTCTCCTGGACGGACTCCGTTCTGCCAGAAATGCATACTCTAAGACCCTCAGGCTGGCCAAGACTACCTCTTGGCGGAAATGGGTCACTGAGGTGGGAAACTCGGATCCCTGGACAATCTGCAGTGTAATCGGGAAGGCGAGGTCTCTGGAGGGTGATTACTTCTCCACCATAATCACTGGCGACGGCCAGGAGACTTCTAATCTCTCGGAGACGCTGTCGGTGCTTCTGGACAAGTTATCTCCCTTAGAGACAAATAGTTTTGAAAATTCTTCGCACGAACTGGTTCGAGCCACGTGTCGTGTTCCTCCTCCACAGGAGAATGATAAAATTGTTGCGGCAGTCACCTTAGCTGAACTGGGGGTCATCGTTCGCAACCTTGGTTCAAATAAGGCACCCGGGGTGGACAAGATTACTGGTATGATTGTGAAAGCTGTCTGGGTATATGCTAAGGAGGAGATGCTTCTCGTCATGCAGTCTTGCTTGAGAAGAGGCGTCTTCCCCACAGACTGGAAGAGAGGTACCATCAGGGTCATTCCCAAGTCTGGAGACAAATCACGTACTGATCCTGGTGCGTATCGGCCTATCACGCTCCTGCCTGTCATGGGTAAGGTGTTGGAGAGGCTGATACGCAACAGGCTCGATGTCCTATTGACTCCTCCGTGCCCCCGCCAATTTGGCTTCACGAGAGGCTGTTCTACGGAGGATGCAATTAGGTACTCTCTGGACTGGGTGAATGATTCTGTAAATAAAGAGTACAAATATGCCCTTGGAGTATTCCTGGACATCAAGGGTGCTTTTGACAATGCGTGGTGGCCGATGATTCTCAAGAAACTGAAGGATCGCGGTTGCCCAAAAGAATTGTTCCTTATTATTTCAGATTACTTCTGCGGTAGGAGAGTTGAGATATCTCATGGGGAGACTCGAGTTGAGAGGGTTTCGACGATGGGATGTCCTCAGGGTTCGGTCCTTGGCCCAACCTTGTGGAACATCCTTTTTGATGATCTCTTACTCTTGCCTCTCCCGGGAATTTCAACCATTGTTGCCTATGCAGATGATGCTCTGCTTCTGGTGGCCGGCAGAAGCAGACGTGAGATTGAGAATATCTCAAATTCTTGTCTGCATATGATAACTAATTGGGGAATTGACAATAAACTTTCCTTTTCCCCTGCCAAGACGTCCGGCATGCTTCTCCGTGGGAACCTAAATCGTAACAGGAACCCGGTCATACGGATGAATGAATCTAGCATCAAGTTTGAGAATTCACTTCGATATCTTGGTGTTCAGGTCGATGTGTCGCTCTCTTTCCTTGGGCACGTCAAGGCTGTGTCGGAGAGTTCTGCGAATTTGTTTATGCAGGTCCGGCGTTTGAGTACTGCGTCCTGGGGCCTTCGAACGCCAGCGACTCGTCTACTATACCAAGCCGTGTATGTGTCAAGAATCACATACGCGGCAAGAGTGTGGTCGGGACGTCTGGCTACTCGGACGGTATCCTCGGCGCTGCTTAGAGGCCAACGCATACCTCTTCTTGCACTGACCGGTGCTTACAGGACTGCGGCCTCAGTGGCGCTTCCAGTTATAGGGGGAGTTCTTCCTGCCGACCTGGAAGTGCTTGAGGCCGTTGCTAAGAGGCGCCTTAAGCGGGGTGAGAGTGTGACCCATCTGGGTATTACATTCAACTCCGATGAGGATGGTTTCACCGCCCTGTGCAGGGGCTTAAGAGAGGTTTCTCTGTCGGCATGGCAGGAAAGATGGAACATCTCTCCTAGAGGAAGGTGGACTTACTCCTTCTTCCCCTCTGTGACTGGGAGGATGGGTAGTGAGTGGCTGCGATTGGACCATCACGTTGTGCAGATGCTTTCGGGGCACGGCAATTTCCGTGCCAGGCTCCATGATCTTAGTCTGGCGCCGGACCCGGAGTGTGTGTGCGGCGGGGGGCCCCAGACGGCCCACCATATCCTCTGGGAGTGCTGTCTCTTGCAGAGTGATAGAGATATCATGATTGAGAATGTGACAGTGGATCATCGACCAATTTGGAATAGTGACTTAACAAGTAGCGATAAAAAATTCAGTTGCCTTCGTACTTTTATTCGTGCGTGGACAAAACTTTTTAGTGAAATGGATGTGTAATTTATTTACTCCCCTATGTCTTCTCGTGCCGTGTTGTTGTTTCTATAAATTATTTGGCATTATTTGTTAAAAATTGTCTTTGTTTTTGGTTGTGTTATTATTGCTATTATGATTACTTTGATAGTTATAAATAAATTATTATTATTATCTTTGTCTTTGGTTATGTTATTATTATGGTATTATTGCTATTATAATTATTGTGATAATTATGAATAGTATGTTCGCTATGATTGTTACAATAGTTTTGTGCATTTTAGTTTTGTTTTCTGTTTCTGCGCCCCTGAGTTGCTGCTCATGGATGTTGCCACTGGCTCTTGTTCATTGGTTTTGTTTTGACCGGAAGTCTACACTGCCCCTTGGTGGGTGTGTTCTGATCTACTTTTCTGTTTATAATGTGTCTTTTATGAATACTGTTTTTTTAAATTAATTTCTGCTCTTCCTAAAACCTGTCCTCTATCCATCCCATCCCAATTTATTCATTCTTACTTAACATCTTCCCGCCTCTCTCATACACCATCTTCTTCTTGTTTTAAAATTTAGTTTTGTTATATGTTTGTCCTATTGTGTATTGTGAATTAATGTGTGTTTTATATCATTTTAATGTGTTGGTTTTTTTTTTTTTACTAATTTAAGGTGTGCTTTATATAATATTTACTTCTGATTTTATTTCATAATAAAGAGATGTGAGGCCGCGCGGGAGATATATAAGGTTAAAAGAATAGATTAAATGTGGTCTGTCACCCTTTTGATTGATGACAAGAAAAGGCTAAATTAAATTAACGTAAGTCCCGGATGGACAAGGAACAGGCCTAGATAGTGCAGCGAGACTGACGAAAGGGCGTCGCTGCGTCCTATAACAGTCTCGGGTGGTGGTGGGAACCTTATATATATATATATTTCCAGTATCTCCCAGTCCTCTTTCACAGAGTCCGCTAATCTTTCTTAGTCTGCCTCTTAGTCTCTTTTCTGTTAATATATAAATTAAAATCTCTGTAAAACAAACTAAATAATTAACATCTATAATAGAGTTTTACAAAACAAAAACCACTACTATCAACAACCCTTCTGGACACGTGTATCTCTACATTCTTTCTACATGGCCAGCCAACCGTTGACGTTGAGACTTACAGAATCAGTTCCATATTTCATTAGCCAATAATATTATTTTGTAGATTACATATCAGCACCGAGGTGGCTCTGAGTATGGGCGGGCTGAAGTAGCGATGGGCTGGCCATATCTGTCGGAGAACTGACGGCCGATGGGGGAGATGGGTTCTTGAGTGGAGACCGCGTACAGAATTCCGCAGAGTTGGACGTTCCCCTGCGATCTGAAGAGGATTGTTGGACATGGATGGATGGAAGCGGCAATGGATAGGGGGCGGTGGCGTGCTTTGGGAGATGCCTGCATTCAGCAGTGGATGACAGACGGCTGATGATGATATCAACACCATTATTCCACAAGTAAAATCGATGCAAATATTATAAATAAAAGATTTCTAAAGAAAATATGTTTTGAACCGTGAATCCAAACGTGAAAATTACTGATTTGATGTTCTCATCATAAGAATGTTAACAATATCTCTTGAGCTGCAACTAAAAATATCTACTTGAATCGGTGTTAATACTTCAGAGTTCCTCGGTGCGGCAATTCAGGATGTAAAACAAGACATGGCCTCATGTTTAGCTTCATCTGTAGGGGACGCATAGATTAGTTCTCCCAGTATTCCTGGATTGCAAATTCCCTTAGATAACAGTTCCATAACATAATTATTTTAAACGAAGTTGCAATCGAGATAGACCTCTTTAAATACCGCTATACCAAATTTGTGAATACCCCAATGATAAGAACAACAAAGAGATAACTGTCATATTTCTATTCACATTATTGTATGCATATTTCCTTTGATGTTATATTTTCTACACAGTAGTGAGACATGGACAATGACAGCGAAATCCGCAGAGGGACTGGATACTGGAGAAGGATGCTGCGTAGAATTCTGGAACCTGTGAATGACGGTGAAGGCTGGAGAGTGCGGCATAATGACGAGTTGTACCATATTTACAAAGCTCCCAGTCTCTTCACACAGGTCAGACTGAATACACTGAGATGGGCCGGTCACGTGCAGAGGATGCCGTCATCGCGAACCCCAAAAAGATTGCTGGAGTGGCACCCAGGTGGTAGAAGACCAATTGGACGACCAAGGCTGCGATGGGAGGATGAAGTTGGAGAGATGGGGTGAAGTTGTTACGAGTGTCAGATTGGAGGGTCGAAGCGGAGGACAGGAGGAGTTGGAGGCGAAGAATACTGAAGGCTAAGGCTCGATATGGGTTGTAGGGCCATCGAAGAAGAAGAAGAAGAAGTTATATTTTCCACTCTTTTGACTTGCACTGTAATAATGTAAAAAGTTATTTTACAAAATAATAATACTAACACCAATAACAACAACAACAACCATAACAACAATAACAACAACATGTACAACAATAACAACAATAAAAACAATAATAACAAAAACAACAAAAATAACGACGACGATTACGAAACGGACAACAAAAATAACAATAGCAATAATAATAATAATTATAATCCAAGTTTTAGAATATCTAAATAAGTTTTTTTTAGTTCTGTTTTGGTAATTTGAAACTCAATTGTGAAGATTTGCGATATGAATTTATTTTCCACGAAGGTGAACAAAACTAGCTTATTGTAAATTAATCCTAGCGAGTCCTGGAATGTAGCTATTTTGATGTCATTTCGTTAGGAATCTCAAAGTCTATACAATAAAGCTTACAAAACACATTGTCATGTCCAGTCTCCGGGGTCCATGGCAGTGGGATAATCCTCCTGTAATAGTGTTGACCGAGACAAAGGCAAAGTTCAAATGTAGGATGTAATAGAGTTGATCAAAAATATGATATTCAGTGATAGCACAATAAATTAAATTGCTTTTTGTGCAAAATAGTATTGCATAATAGATTTGGTATTTAACAGATTTTTCGATATTGGCGTATTTTTTTGAAACAGTAAGTAAATCTCAACACAATTTTGATAGTGAATATAATATTTTAACTCTTTTAAGATTTTATTTCTTTTTAATTTTGAACAATATTGTATGTAGTCATCTTCTTTTTTTTCGGTGCCGTGTCAGGTCCCCCCCAATGTTGGCGATCACTGCAGCAAAGGTATCTCTATCCTGCGCCACTTGGAACAGGTTCTGAACTATTGTTATTCCTGTCCACTCTTTGATGTTCCACAGACAGGACAGCTGCCTTCTACCAACTCCCCGACGTCCCTCCACTTTACCCATTAATATCAGTCGAAGGAAGTGGTATTTTTTTCCCCTTAGCACATGACCCAAATATGAGACCTTTCTAATTTTCACACTCGACAACAGCCCTGTATTGGCTCTGGCTCTCTGTAGTACGTCTGCATTACTGACTCTATCGGTCCACGGTATACGGAGCATTCTGTAGTATATTCACATCTCGAACACTTCCAACCGGTTCAATACATTCACTTTCAGAGTCCAGGTTTCGCAGCCATATAGTAGACGAGACCGTATATAACATTTAATCATTCTTTGTCAGAGTTTCAAGGTAAATAAAAATTCGCTTTTCACAAATGTGTTTGATGGAAATTTTTTGATATCTGGGTGTGGAATTGTGTATGCATACGGATTTACTTGTGAAATGATGGGTCAAGTATATAAGGCTGCGCTCATCTTAGGATGTTTAAAAAATTCTAAATGCAAAAACCATGACATGAAGATAGTAAGAATTTATAAGACTTGTGTGCGACTTATCAAGACATATGGGATCGAATGTAGGGTGAACACCAAAATCACTTAAGACGCACTCAGAGTGTCAGAAATGAAGGCGCTCAGAAACGTCACTGGCAAGACACTGTGTAATATAATTGGAAATTTAAGGAAAAGAGAAATATGCGAGGTCAAGGATTTCGTTTGGTTAGGTTGGGTTAGGTTTAAATTGTGTTTCACGGCCAAACCCCAAAGTAGACGACCCCAGACAGACTACCAAAGTGATGGATCGACAGCCGAGAGTCGACCTTTCATTAGGCCAAATCCTCTTATGAAACAAGCCACAAGGCCAAAACTACGAAGAAGAAGGAAGAGGCAAACCTGGTTTGGAAAGAAGATATTCTTCTTCAGTGTATTGTTTTATGTACCAAAATTGTATTTTTATTTTTTGCGACAGCTGTTTCGTCAACCTATGTTGACATCATCAGAAGTTAATCAAAAACTTCGTTTTATTTAATTTTTTTTATTTATTATTTCATTTTTTTTCCTTGTATACAACAGATCGCTTTAAACCCAATTACTGTATACAATATATTTTAGTCATTATATTGAATCTCATGACATGTGATAGGTAGCCAATCTATCGCCATTTTATTGTCGCGTGAATTCTACACCAGACCAAAGACAGTGTGACAATCACGCTGCCATCGCCGGGAATCGAACCCGGGACCTTCGGTATGGAAGTCAGAGCTCTTACCACTCTGCCACAAAGGTCGTCGTTGACATTGCTATTCAATTATAAAGAAACATTTTTTTCTTTTATATATATATAATAATAATAATACCGTTCAAAACTCTTGATACTATTGAATTATATAGAATCGTTTAACTTTAGCCCCGCACCATTTTCATGACATAAATAAACCAAGCAAAATTTGATAAAGGCACCAGAAGATGGCAGCGTGTAGCCGGAACCATTCGAAGACACAAATATTAGTGAATTTTAACAGTACATACCATTTTTTCCCTTACTTATTATTGATATGAGTATTCTACTTGAAAGCATTAGTCTTACAGATTGTACAAATATTTTCTGTGTCCAAATCGTATAAAACATAAAAAAGGTTTACTGTTAAAAATTATAACACTGTTTAAATATCACAATTTATTTTTAATCACTCAGAATGTCGCGACAGATGTTTCACCAACCGACATCATCAGGTGTTAAAAAAAACGGATGATGCCAACATCGGTTGGCGAAACAGCCTTCGCGACATTCTTAATGAAAAAAAAAAATTGTGATATTTTAGCATTGGTACAAATTTAAACATTAATATCGTTGATCTATCATAGTGTTTAGGCCAAAACAATGGATTATAATAAAAGGTTTACGAAAGAAGTCCAGTGCGCCTCTGGCCGGGAGGTGTGTACATTGTTTAGCGCGGCAGGGCTGGCGCGGGTCTGATCTGAGGAAATAGCGCCATCACTCACGCCTCCGAGATGGCGGATTTGCATCTAATTTAGACAATTTTACCAATTTACAGCCGGGAATAATGTGATTAGGTAAGAGATTACCTTTGTAGTGGTCCCGTTTTTATTTTAAGTAGGTACTGACTACAATAGTTTTAAGTACTTCATACATTTTGATTAAATAGACGACTCTATTGAATAATATGACATTAACTACTTACTTGCTTACTTATACAGGGGTTGTCTTCCACTGTCTTGAGCCTTTTGCATCCAATCGCCTGCAATTATTCTAATGTCATCGGACCATCGTGTGGAGGGTCTCTCTCTGTTTCGTTTGTCTTTGCAGGATCTCCACTCTACCACCGTTCTGGTCCATCTATCGTCTGACAATCTGGCAACATGTCCCGCAAATGACCGTTTAAGCTTCTCTACCCTTGCGACGACATCTGTCACTCCCGACTTTCTACGTATTTCAGTATTTCTTATCCGGTCTGAGAGTCTTACGTGTAGCGTGGCTCTTTTGTGTTTCTTCTGTGCTACACGGAGTCTCCTTATGGTCGACTTGGTGAGGTTTAGCGTTTCTGGTCCATATGTAAGTACTGGAAATACACAATTATCGTAGATTCTGCGTTTCAGACACTGGGGAATCTTACTATTAAAGAACTTCTTCAGATTGCCATATGCCGCCCACCCTTGACCGATTCTTCTCTGAAGCTCAGCAGTCTGACTATCTCTGGAAAGTAAGATTAAACATTTACTACGCTTCGATAGGAATTTTTAAATTTTATAATAGATATTTGAAAAAAATAAGAATTTTTGCAGTAGAAATGAGATCTCTTAGAAGAATGCCTAGTAAATCTGTATATGATAAAGCTTAAAATGTAGAAGTCGTGCCAAGTTAGAAGTTCAAAGAATCGTTTTCTTCGAAAACTTTCAAAATACATGAAAAGGTAAAAGCGTTTTATAAGGATTAATTGTATCTCAATAGAGACGAAGATGTAAATTGTTTTCTGGGAACAGAATATGGTGGCCGAGGCGCTGACAGGACTTACTACGCCGAGCCAATTTACATCTTCATCTCTATTGAGATACAATGATTCCTTATAAAATAATAATTTATCCGCAATAGGTTAAATCCAGTATTTGCCTACAAAAATGTTTATACATTCAAAATGATAGGTAAAATTAATTTTTTCTTTTAACAAGTATTTGAAAATTGGTATGACATGTTTTCCCAAAAGACGAGAAGAAGAATCTATAGATATTTTAATATTCATGTGTAATAATATAATCATAAATACATTGGTTTGAAGTATTTTAGGATTCTTTAAAAACTCTTTTATTTTGTAAAGTAACAATGATGTTCCAAAATCCTAGGTTATTCTGATACTAATCTGATTTGCCATCACTTTATGTTGTACATTTGAATAATTATTTTTTCACATCTGAACATTTTTCTAATAAAAATTCAGCCTCATCCTAGTTTTAATTCCTCCCCTACCTCTCATTTTTAAATTTTTTTTTTTAAGTGTATAACCAAACACTTTATTTAATTTGGTTTTGTTTCTTAATTTTTTTATCCCAGGGATAGGTTTGCAGCAAAATCTAATAACTTTGCGGGTTCTTTGTATACCACTCGGGTCTTTAATGTGGTAGTTTCCAGTACCTTTTTACATTTTTGTATACAACAGGTTATTTGAACTGAATTTCTGTATACATATTTTTATGGGTAGTAGGTAGTAAGTCTATCGCCATTTTTATTGTCATATGAATTCTGGAAAACCAAAGACAGCGTGAGAGTTTTTTGAGATTGTCGGGAATCGAACCCAGGACCTTTGGCAAAGTGGCAACAGCTTTAAAACTGTTTATTATTAAAATTTATACATTAGGGGATGTCTAATCTTATTATACTCTGGAAATTGAAAAAACTTTGTTTAAACCACTTTTAAATAAAAAATATTAAAATACACGACATGTTTCGGAGAATACCTTCATCATCAGGTGTAAAAATATAACAAAAACTAAACAAAGAAAGACTAATAAAAAACGCATTTAAAATTCGATACAATAATTCTAATTAAAGAAAAAACCTGGGCTATTTGTTATAAGTAGGTACTAACAATTATTTT
Source organism: Lepidostoma basale (assembly GCA_022606425.2). NCBI lineage: Eukaryota > Metazoa > Arthropoda > Insecta > Trichoptera > Lepidostomatidae > Lepidostoma > Lepidostoma basale. The sequence goes on from JAHDVF020000067.1 coordinate 818,079, forward strand.
TTAACAGTAAGAAATAATAAATAATATTAAATAATAATAATACATGATGATAATATAATTTAGAAAAAATTGTAATTTAGAAAAAAACATATAATATTATTGTCAAAATGTCTGCACTGGGGAAGGCTGTGGCCCAAAACATGTTTGTGAAAGGTGAACATACAATGTTTTCAAATAATTATTCAAATTTGTTTATTAATTTTTCTAGTTCATCAACCTTTTCTTGGTTATGCGAGCACACGTAACTTCGCCTTGAGCTGTTATACGTATTCAAATTAAACTAAACACTTTGTTTTTATACAACATTCAATATGTTTATTTTATAAAAATAAACAAACGTACCTCGATAGAACATCCTGTGTTATCAATTTGAACTATAAATTATAGTTTACAAGATTATTAATTAACAATCACAGGGTAATTAGTTTATTCTAGGGTTGTCAGAAATAATGGACCGCTACACTGTTCTTGGTGCCACGTTTTCCTCAGTCTCCTTCTATTTCTACATTTACATCGATAAAATATACAATTCATTCGTTCTCTATATCCAAAACCATCTTAATAACTGATAAATATGAATGAAAACGTCAATTTTCTAAAAGTTTTATTATATTTTATGAGACTGATATGTTTCGCCCTTCTAAGGCATTATTAAATGAAAACAAAACATGTCATTCCCATAAAATGTAATTAAACTTCTAGAAAACTGACGTTTTTTATCGTATTAATTATTTAATATCGAGTTTTATATCAACGTTCAGGAAACAATAAATACATTTTAATAACATTTTTCAATATTTCGTTATTAACACTGCATTCATTTCTTATATGTGCATACTAACACTGCACTAGTCACTCTGTTGCATTATATCATATAATAAGATTGAGCAGACAGCGAAAAAGGAACTGGTACGTTCATGTTTCAAGAATGGATACCAGACTTCCCTATATTGCATTGCATAATCAACCTCATGGGACTTGTCCTCGTGGAAAACCTCCTAAAAGATGGAAGGAGAGCTGGGAATCTAACTCACAGGAGGAGCAACACTCTGGAGAACAGACCACATAGGTCTACAATAAGAAAGAAGAAGAAGAAGAAAATATACACATTTCAACACATGGTTTTTAGATTATTTCCCATAAAATAAATAAAGGGGGTGGTACTCAATTTGATTGATAGGGTGGTTGTGATAATTAATATCAAATTAAGGTTTCCAAGATAATTGGAATATATAATATGTACGAGTAATTATGTTTATTTCGTTCTTTGTTACATTTTTATTTTATTTTTAGATGCTAATAAAAAAACATTTTACTTACACAATCGATAAGGAGAAATGGGTAGAGAAGGTATCGGATAGTAAAGTATCGAATAGTAAAGTATAGAGAAGGTATCGAATAGTATTATAGTAATGTATCGAATTAAGGTAATGGGTACATTTTTCATGACAACTTGAAAATAAATGTGGTTTGAAGTTTGAAATTTAAAGTGGATTGTCGTCAATACTTGTTATATCGAACATGGCCACCCTTCAGTAATTGATTAATTTGGTAATGCCATGTCTTCCTCGGAATTCTTAGATTTTTTTTTCATTCTCACTATTTGTATCTTCTTCTTCCTCTTCAGCCTATTTCCGTCCACTCTTGGACAAAGGCCTCCTCCATTCGCTTCCATGTCACTCTGTCCTGTGCAGACTGCATCCAGGTTACTCCGACTCACCGTATCGTTTCTGACTCCGTCTCTTAGGCTTATTCCTAACATGGCTGTTTCCATGGCTTTTTGGGTCACTCTTAGTTTCTCAGCACTTTGTTTGGACAATATAACAGTTTCAAGACCATAAGTACCAACTGGCAGAACGCATACTTCATAGACATTTCAGGTTAATCGGTATTTTTCGGTTTTTAAGGTTATTTGTTTTTATCATATTAACTATTTTTCTAATTTCATTGTATCTTAATAGAGACGAAAACGCAAACTGACTTATGACCTGTCATTGGTTGGGTTAAGCGTCTTCGTCTCTATTGAGATACAATTAAATTTGAATTGACCACCCTTTGGTGAAAATCCAGAATTTCGTATACAAGTATAAGTATACATTTACAAAAATAACTATTTTTCTATTATCCAATAGTTTCGATGACCTTTGTGGCCGAGTCGTAAGTGCTTTGACTGCCACCCCGAAGGTCCCGGGTTATATTATGAAGGCAGTATGATTATCACACTGTCTTTGGTCTGGTGAAGAATTCACGTGACAATTAAATGGCGATAGATTAGCTTCCTATCACTTGTCACGAGAATCAATATGATAGATAATAGTAATTATAAAGAGCGATTCAACAAAATAATAAAATATATAATAATAAAAATAATATATCTCTAAACTATCTTAATTTTATTTTATATATGACGTATTCATCCGCCTTATATTCCTTTCTGACTTCTGCGTCAGGTATTCTATCATAAATTGTTTTTTCAGACATTCTTCTTAGTAATTTAATTTTTATGTCATTTATCCTACTTTCAACCTTCTTCTGCCAACTCCAAACTACACTGCCAAACACAAAGGTCGATGCTTGATCCTTCTAGATATGTTTTTTTACCATTTGTTACCCTTTATGTTATCAACAACCACATTAACAACAAAAACATCACGCCGTTTCCTCGTACGGGTAGGCAGAGAGAATGGACCGCCACACTACTCTATCCTGGCACACCTCTATAGCTTCCTCCACATTCATACAGCAAGTCAACATGAACGTCATAACATGACCAACCTTTAAAATTTGATTAATTTGGTCATGCCATATTTTCCTCGGTCTGCCTCGACTCCATACTCCGTATGATATCATGTTTATTAAATAAGAGAAAACATATATCTTGTTAATTACCGCAAGTCAATTAAGGAGCATGATATGAGTATAATGTTGTCTATTCAAAATACATAATTGATTGATTCGGCCACTAGACCAAAAGTCAAACAAGACGTCATTAGCGCCAGAAACTCATTACCCGGCGAAAGATGTTCGGATATAAAGGACGAAGTCCACAATGCGGCCATGTTCCAGGGCACCCACTACCCAATACTTACATACACAGTGGTATACCATTCTCTGCATTGTGGGCGAAACATAATAGCGTGGGCACTAACAAGTACAACACATCACCAATACGACAACACAAAATCAACGTCTACCGAAAATGCTGGAATTCTAAAACTATCCACAAGAATGAGTCTTTCATGTAATGTGATGTCTATTTCTACCTAACTTCTTGTACAGTGTTCAAGGAAGATAAGTAAAATAGTGCCTAATAGCAAATATAGCCTTTCACATTGCATTAATAAAAAGATTTTCTGCTGAATGCTTACACCTATTCTTAATTAATGGCGCTAGTGTAGATTCAACTTAAAAAAAATGTGAAGTGTGGTGTAACATAGTAGCATATATACAACTTCCAAAAATTTGTCAGACGTGGTGGTCGTAAGAAGGGCGGAATGGGGAATATTGTTAACATAAAGCGATCGCTTAACCCAACCAATGACAGGTCATTCATCATCAAAAAACAATTTACATCTTCGTCTCTATTGAGATACAATCAATCATTAAAAAATAAAATAGTTCCTATTTACTTTCCAAACTAGGTCAAACGGAAAAATGACACCATACTTTGTGAGGTGAATATGGCGGCTGTCGAGGCTGCCATCATTCAGAGACAACCGCGCTAGACTGGCCATATTATAAGAATGAATGAGACTGGACTTCCACGGAAAGTTCTATATTCTCAGCAGACCGAAGGGAAACGTTTTCATATGGGTCAGAGGAAACGCTTCAATACTCCTTAAAAGTGAACCTCAGAAATACTAAAATCGATTGTGAATGCTGGGAAAAGACTGCAGAAGACATACCTAAGTGTAAAATAATAGTACATAGTCACGGTCTAGACGACGCTGCAGAAAGGTAGAGGATAAAAAAGGAGAGACCATCAGAAAACGGTGGCGGCCATTCTGCGTTGACGTTGGTCTACCCCTGTTCTAAATGCTCGGGAACTTGCGGGTCCGTGATTAGATTCTTAGTCATATGAGGACATACAATTGAGAAGGACAGTTTTCCTCCAACACATGAGATAGCCGATGATTTACTTCCAATTGCAATTCAAAACTTGGAAAGCCTAAGCTTTTTCACGATGTCATTTTATCTTCTATAATCAGTCTCCTTCTGATTTAAGTCCTCCTTTATTCTACCTTTTAAATCAACAGTTTATTTTCTAGTTTTTTCTACCTCAAAGTATTCTTTTTGACATTGACAATGGCGAACTAGTTTTATAGGTCCTTATTGAATAAGCCTTATTTCTTCCTTTATATGCTATTATTGTGGAAGATTTGGCCAACTTATGCCATTTCCGAAGGCCCCGGGTATTGTAGTTATAGTAACACCACAGGTGGACACACCTTCCTTGCCCCCATGCTTCTCAATATTACTGACAGTTTTAGGTAGTTCTTTTTAACATTCTTTTTTATTATTTCTCTAACATATGTTATTTGTGTATCAATTGTGTATTTTTTTGGTGTTGTATTGCTGTGTGTGTACGGCGGGACATCGAGGGAGAGTAGCGTAGCTTAAATGTGGTCTGGATCCCCCATGATTGCAAATATACTAATATTATTTTTATTATTTTTTAACGTAAGTCCCGCATGGACGGGAAACGAGCCTAGGGAGTGCACGAGTGAAGCTGACGAAAGGCGCCGCTGCGCCTATAACAGCTTCGGGTAAGCGGAGGGAGGCTTTTTCAATGGATCCAAGAATGAATTTAATTCTCTCTTTAACTCTTTTGGAATAATAATCGGCTACAATTGTACGGTAGTATTTTTCAAGGACTACGTGGAAAGTGGGGCCTTATTCAAATTTAGCATTCTTTGAAAAATAAGTTTTTAGCATTCTTTAAAATTAAAAGTATGGATTTTGGAGAAGTTTTTGCCTCAAAGGAAACGGGCTAACTCCCAGGGAGGACGCTTGCGTGATTCGTGTCCTGTTTTGTGATTCGCTTCCGATTCTCTATGATTCAAAATGTTTGCGAATTTACCGATGCCTTGTGAACCGTGTAATTGGCGTGTCTCTATAGTTACAGCACACCCTGTGTGTGATACTTTCAGTCGCTACATGGTGCTCCCTCCTCACCCATTCCCGTAATCCATATCCAGGATTAACTGTGTACTTTCATTAAGATGTCGCCTACCTGGGTAGGTTCTAATATTTGTTTGGTAATGAAGATTGACTATTTGACTAGCTAATTACAAAATACGCTGTTCATAAAAATCCTAGCCATAAAAATTAAACTTATTCTTTTTCATATTCCTTGCGATGTTCTTCAGAGGGTTGCTCCTGGTATGCGGTGGATTCCCAGCTATCGTTGCAACTTTAAGGGGGTCTTATACGAGGACGAGTCTCAGAGGATGATTATACGAGTATAGTGCATTAAAGGGGAGTCTGGTGTTGTCTATTCTTTGGACATAATCATTACAGTCTCAGTCATAACAACTTCAGGCTCACATTATTCTTATTCTGAAATTCCTCACGTGATATCTCAGGGTCTTGCCGATTAGCATACTCAGTATCTTAAAAATTGAATGAGGAAAAATATTACCGACATAAAACTAAACGAATACAGCGAATGAAGAATGAAATATAAATTAGCATGACCATAATACGAAAACAACTGAAATACTTCGGGCGCGCTATGAAAAACGATAAATACAAAATGCTGCAACTAATTATCAAAGGTAGACTAGAAAACCTTGAAGATTGGTTCAGTTGCAGCACAGCATCCCTGTTTAGAGCTGCTGTACCAACAGAAAAAATAGTAATGATGTTGTCCAACCACCGATAAATAAAAATGAGAAATATAAAAAGTAACTCCATCACTCCATGTTGGGTTCAAAAGCATATTTAATAACGCTATGTATACCGTTTCATATAAATAATTTTGGAATAGACCACCGATACTCACAGCTTTTCAAAAACATTTATTTAGAAGTAATCTCCAGAATACACTTGCACGAACCAACTCGAAAGATAAATATTAAAAGGGGAGTCCACCAGGGAGACACCATCTTCCCCAAATTATTCACTGTCGCACTTAAGGAAATCTTCACTTGACTGGAAAAACCGGGGCATAAAAATTGATGGCGAATTCTTAACTAACCTAAGATTTGCAAAGATATATAATATAATAATAAATTGGATAATTTATAGAGCGCCAGTTTTATGAATTACTCAAGGGCGCTGTAGAAAATGCTCCGTTTTATCAAGTAAGTAAAAATAATAATAATGATAACAATAATAATAAACATATTCAGTATGAGGGCTGCACCTGACGTAGTCGATCAGCCCTTCCTGTCAGGAAATGATAATTCGAAAAGGTTCGTTTCGAGTCTCGATCTAAACTCTGATTGATTCTCAATGCACTTTAGGTCTGCTGGAAGATTGTTTCAGGCTGAAGGGCCGGCTACCGCGAAGGCTCGATCGCCAAAGTTTGTGCTTAGACAGCGTTTTCGCACAGTCAATCTACTGATCGCAGAAGACTTAGGTGATTGAAATGTAGACTGTCTAGCATTCAGGTTCTCGTTGATGCAGAGTTCAGATATGTAAGTTGGTGCCATTCCATGCAACGCCTTATAGACCGTCCAGCAGAGCTTGTATTGTATCCTTTCTGGACATTTCAGCCAGTGGAGCTTCTTAAAATGCTGTGTTATGTGACAACTCTTTGGCACACCTCTTATCAGTCTTGCCGCTGCATTGAATGCAGACTGGAGTTTATAATATCGTCCTATTTGACGAAATGACAAAAAATAATTACAATTGATGCTCAACGAGGTCAATGATCTTTCGAGATTTATGTGTATGAAAATGAACTACTGACCCAGCGGGCAATGAAGAGAAGGGTGTTAAACATCAGTCTGGGAGACAGGAAGCGAAATTGATGGATCAGAAAAAGGAATAAAATTGCGGACGTAGCGTGCAAAATAACCTCGTTGAAGTGAAACTAGGCCAGCCATATAACGAGGACAACGGATGATCGGTGGTCAAGACGCACCCTGGAGTGGCGTTGGAGAACCGGTCATAGAAATCATGGCAGACCACAAGCCAGATGGTATGATGACATCAAGAGAGTGACAGAAGATTAATGGCATAGAGCGGCAAGAGATTGAGAGTTGTGGAAGTCAGGAAGGGAGGCCTATGTTTAGCACTGGACGACGAAAGGCTGATGATGATTATTATTTTGTTGAATCGCTCTTTTAGATCATGACAGCATGAGCCAAATCGATGTAAAGGCTATTTTTTATAGCTATCATAGTGATTTTCGTGACATGTGATAGGTAGCTAATCTATCGCCATTTTACTGTCTCGTTAATTCTAAACCAGACCAAAGACAGTGTGACAATCACACTGCCCTCGCCGGGAATCGAACCCGGAAACTTCGGGGCATCAGTCAATGCATTTACCACTCGGCCACGAAGGTCGTCAATAATAATGACGTTAATAAAACTAACTTAACATCACGCCATTTCCCCGGAGGGGTAAGCAGAGAGGATGGATCGCCACAATGCCCTGTCCTGGCATACCTCTTGGGTTTCCTCTACATTCATACATCGTACCATGCACGCACGTCGATTATTCCGACTTCGAATGTGGCCGCCTTTTAGTAATTGATTAATTTGGTCATGCCGTATTTTCCTCGGTCGTCCTTGGCTTCTTTTCCCACTAACGTTGCTTGTGTACAACTTTTTAACCATTCTACTCTCATCCATTCGTTTCATATGTCCAAACCATCTCAGGGATCCTTTTTCAGTTTTATTCATGATTCATTCATCTGCCTTACATTTCTTTCTTATTTCATCGTTCGGTATTCTAAATTAATTTAATAAATTTAATTTAAAAATTAGTATTCTAAGTTCAAATTTGTTTTCAAAAGCAAGGGCCAAGTTTTGATTATTCTCGTATACGTTTGAAACTCGATTAAATAGCAGGTTTGTAACTTTTAAGAAGTGAGAAACGATTTCTTAAGTCCGCTCCAGAGAAAGCTGCCTTTATTCCAACATCCGTATCAGTAGTTCCGGATTTAATTCTACCTTAAATGCATTTAAATTATATATTCTTGTCTCGCAATCTCGGCCATTCAAGGAGAGTTGGGAATGTAGAAACTTTCTCCTATCTTGACTCCCACCTCCTTGCAACGATTCTGGGAGCACAACTGCAATAGAATATCCATACAATAAAGCTATCGGAATTCTATTAAACAAAATTGTTTTGTTTTCTTCAGCTTGTTTCTTGTAGCAGATTTTCATCGGAAACTTTAAATAAATAATTGGAAATACTGTTTACATATTCATTAATTTTGTTTTTCACATAATTATGCATTTCAAGTATTTATTATATATAAATATATATAAAACAAACAAGATGTGAATGCTTTGCGAATGAAAGTGTTATGAACAAATTTATGAAAGACAAATGGACACATGGAAATAATGAATGAAGAAAGAATGGTAAGGAGCGTTTCTGTAAACGACTTAAACGGAAATAGAAAAAGAGAAAGATGGAGGAAAACGTGGCATGATCAAATCAAATGAATATTAAATATCGGCCGCTTGAGGAGTCGGAGAAATCGCCGTGCGTGCATGACACGATGTATGAATGTCAAGTAATCGAGATAAGTATGTATTCAATTTTTCTAATTGCCCCTTCGGAAGTTTTAATTAATTTCACTTGGATATATACGAGTAAAGGCTTTAATTCAAGTTATGATATGTTATGTTTAATATAGCTAGAATGGCAGTGCACAATGGTGTTCTTCTACCGACCCTTACGTATGGAAGCGAAGCATGGAACTGGCAAAAGAAGGATGAAAGTAGAATAAATGCAGTAGAAATGAGATCTCTTAGACGAATGTATGGATACTCTGTGTATGATAGAATGTCGAATGAAAATATAAGAAGTGAATGCGGTGCGAATGATGGTGTCATGAACAAAATAGTGAAAGGATCATAAGGATGGTTTGGACATATGGAAAAAATGAATGAAAAAAGAATGGTAAAAAAGCATTTGTTAATGATGTAAATGGAACCAGAAATAGAGGAAGACCGAGGAAAACGGCATTGAATGTCGGCCATGTGAGGAGTCAGAGAAATCGACGCGCGTGCATGACACGATGTATGAATGTTGAGGAATCGAGAGAAATATGTCAGGAAAGAAAAGTGTGGCAGTCCATTTTTTCTGCCTACCCCTTCGGGGAGACGGCGTGATGGTTAGTTAGCTAGTTAGTTATAAGTTAAAACTCTAAGTTGTACGTACAAATTTAGTTATTAAAAAACAATCATCTTATTATTATTTTGTTCATAACATTTAAATTCGAATTCAATTCACTTCTTATATTCACATTTGGCATTCTATCATGAACAGATTTATCACACATAATTAATGATTTCCTTTTCACCCTTCATTTGTCAGTTCCACGCTTCACTACCATATATAAGGATAGGTACAATAACACTATTGTGCACTAGTTAGCATGTCATTATCGTCGAGCCCATCTAGAGACCATCTGACAGACTGAGCGAGTGCTATAACATTTGGACGTGTCAATTGAGAATTGCTCATCAGAACGAATCACCCCCTTTCACGTCCTCCTAGGTCTACCGAGCTCGTCCAGCCGTGTGATTGACTATGCCTCGTCCACGGACAAGCGAAGCGAAAAAAGTTCAATTTGGAAATTTGCAAATTACACACCGACTTCTCGCAAGGCCGGCTACAGTAACAACCCTTCAAAGAACTTCGATTTAAGTAAATAATCGAGAGTCATTTTTTAACAATCTCACCGAAATATGAAAAATTCAAGCAGGGGGATGTTAGTATTATCTTTTAGAATATTTAATATTCGATGGAATTCAATTGATGCTTTGATACCGCAATATCAACATAAAAGATTTTTCTTTTAACCTATAGTTATAAAACTAACTAACTAACTAACCATCACGCCGTCTCCCCGAAGGGGTAGGTAGAAAGAATGGACTGCCACACTTTTCTTTCCTGACATATTTTTCTCGCTTCCTCAACGTTCATACATCGTGTCATGCACGCTCGTCGATTTCTCGACACCTCACATGGCCGACATTCAATATTTTATTTTTTGATGGTGCCACGTTTTCCTCGGTCTTCCTCTATTTCTGGTTCCATTAACATCATTAATATATAATTTTTTACCATTTTATTTTTCATTCATTCTTTCCATATGTCCAAACCATCTTAATGATCCTTTCATTATTTTGTTCATGACACCTATAGTTTATCTTAATATTATTTTTGAATTCAGATATCTCTACAATAAAAATATGTTTCTTCTAGTTTTTTAAATAATAAAACATCATAACTTTTATATCCAAGTGAAATAAAAAAAATATGTACTCGTACTTAATAAATAACATTTACTTACTATCACGCCGTTTCCTTTAAGGGACAGGCAGAATGTCTGGACTGCCACACTGTTATTTTCTGACATATTTATATTGTTTGCTCAACATTCATACATCATGTCATGCACGCACGTCGATTTCTCCGACTCTTCGGGTGGCCGACATTTAATATTTGAATAATTTGATTATTCCACGTTTTTCCCTCTGTCATGTTCTATTTTTTCTTTCTTTCTTCATTCACACTTTCCATGTGTCCAAACCATCTTAAAAAACTTTTCATTTCACATTATATTATATACAGATTTCAAACACATTATTCTACGAGATCTTATTTTTACTGCATTTATTCTACTTTCATATTTATTTTGTCAGTGCAATGGTTCACTTCCATACTTTAGGGTCGGTACTAGAACACTACTGCCATCTTAGCTTTTATTTGATAAGCTTTTGTTTAAATGTATATATGTTTATATACTATGTTGTAATCGAATGTCAATCGCCAATATTAGCAGATAATGCGGGGCGGGCGAAAGCTTTATGAATGGATCATTTAGTTGGTTTGCACCCACGGAAATAATTAATGATGAAATAATGATAACAAATATACATTAAGCGTAATTTATACTGATATTTTCTTCGTTATCATAAAATAATATTTTGAAATTTTAACACAACATTGCATTCGAATACGCGCTTGTTTTTAGTTTGGATATCGTCTTCTCGGGAGTTGCAGTACGGAATTTATTCCTCCCCCACTTATTGGAAATTTATTTTATGAATGTTGAGGTTAGATATGGGTAGATGGTGATAGGAGGGTTTCTTGGAGGATGTTGCGGGTTGGGTCCGACATCTGACTTTCTAAGTAGGGTGGAGTGTGAAGTGGTGGGGGGTGGCCTTGAACAGAGGCCGAAGGTTAAGACCGATGGACGGTATCAAGGAGTGGCCATGGGTGGGGGTCGGTTGGACCTGGGTACAGAACCGAGTGGAACGTGAGTGGCTTTGGGTGTGGACCGGTGGTCTTTGATGGGAAACATTGAACCACCGTTTGGAACCATTTTCGATTTTACCTGACTGAGCCACCGCAATGCTAGGCTGGGTACAGCGCTAGTTTTTTTAATAAAACCAAGGCTTCCTGTTGATACATTTAATTAGATTGTTTTTCTATAGTTTTATTCTAAATTACCGATTTAAGCAGCTGCTCATCGTCAAGTGTGTACATATTAAATGATTCTACTGATATCTCTTGCTGGAAGTTCATTTTAAATAATAATTAAATAAAACGATGTTTTTTAACTACTTCTACTTTTGTATTTATTTCGACAGCGACCGGTTTCGCCAGGCTCGCTGGCATCGACAGACTGGTCAGCCGCACCAGTGTACAGCACCAGGCCGTCGATGCCAGCGAGCCTGGCGAAACCGGTCGCTGTCGAAATAGACAGGTAGTCGTAGTAAAACGGTAGTAGAACAGTCGATAAAGACAAAAGCGGAAGAAGTTAAAAAACATCGTTTTATTTCATTATTGTCTACATATTAGTTTTACCTTATTATTGATTTCTTTTTACCAAAAAACATGTTGGCCTAATGGAAAAATTTCCGAAAGGATTTTTATTCTAACTAACTAACTAACTAACCATCACGCCGTCTCCCCGAAAGGGTAGGCAGAAAGAATGGATTGTCACACTTTTACTGATGCGGCACTCCATCCTTCTCTTTTCACCCCGCGGGAGACGCGGTGTGATGGGTTGCGAACCTCATCGCCACCAATAGGCATCTCCCGCGCACACTTCGATCGTCCAACACCCACAAAATAGATCTAAAACAAACATATTATTTGTTTTAGATTTTTATTCTAACTATTAAAAAGTTTAGTTGTTTACAGGCTAATAATCACTCGCAAATGATTATAGTTTTTGCATTGGCACAGTAGATTTAGAATATCAATTATATTCTTGGCTAATGTGTAACGAGAGTGTTCTGAAAAGTAAATGAAACTTGATTTTCCTGATAGAAAAACGTATCCATTTCTTTTCAAAAAAGTTAACGAGTTATAAGATGCGTGCTTACAAATCGTTTTCTATACGATTCGAATAAAAATTAGGTTTTTCTGGTGTCGGTCTTGCGAGGAGTCGGGTAGATTGACGCGCTTAGGAAACACGCTATGTACATGTAGAGCATAGGTTCTCAAGATTTTCTGGCACACCGCCCCCTTTACTTGACTAATTAGTTCAAGTGACCACTCTACTGCAAAATTTATACAAAATAATAAATAAATATCATTATATAATACATTAACTTTGTATTTATAATCACATAGTAAAAATTAAAAATATTAACAAATGTATCTGATATGTTTATGTTTTGAGTTTTTTTTAATTCTTAACTAACTAACTAAGTAACCATCACGCCATCTCCCCGAAGGGGTAGGCAGAAAGAATGGACTGCCACACTTTTCTTTCCTGACATATTTCTCTCGCTTCCTCAACATTCATACATCGTGTCATGCACGCGCGTCGATTACTCTGACTCCTCACATGGTCGACATTCAACATTGATTTATTTGATCGTGTCGCGTTTTCCTCGGTCTTCCTCTATTTCTAGTTCCATTTATATCGTTAAAAAAAAAACAATCTTTCTTCATTCATTCTTTCCATATGTCCAAACCATCTTAATGATCCTTTCATTATTTTGTTCATAACACCATCATTCGCACCGCATTCATTTCTTATATTTTCATTCAACACTCTATTATACACAGAGTTAATTATTTACTCATGTAAACTTCTCTTATCTTTTTTCAGCTATTTATTATCCGCTGCTAAACGTAGACTTCCAAAACGCCACAGCATCTAAATGCCACTTTCATCCATCCACGTACATCAATCCTTGTAATATCGTCGGTCCAGCGGGCAGTGTCACGTCCAACTCTACGAAATCCTGTACGTTGTCTCCACTTCGGAACCCGTATTCACCATTGACTGTCGGTTCTCTTCAACCCACCTTTGCATCAGTCCACCTACCTTCAATAACCTTGGTTAATACAATAAATTTAATTCTGATTCTATCCGTTGAGACTATTCCATACATGGATTATTATATGCTCAACATACGAAAATAGTTAGTTCAAAATAGTTCATTAATATTTATTAAAATACATACACCACGTCACCCCCCATGACTGCCTCCATACTTTCAGATCGGTTATCACCTCCTGAAAAGCTTCATCGCCCCCTGGAAGACGGTATCGCCCCCTTTGAGAACCTGTAAAGTAGAGACAACAAAATAAATATATCACGGAAGTAAAAATCTATTCCTTCAAACCGGAACGGAGTGATTGTTTGAAAGATATTAAGTTATATATTATATAAATTTGATGTTTTGATAGTCTATTGAAATATCGAATCGATATAATCGTAATATTTCATTTGAATATTATTGTTTCATTTCAACATCAACATTAAAAATAGAGCAAGACACTGTCAGAGCCAAACATCTCCTAAGACCAGCAGAAATGATCGCGGAGATCGACGTCTTTCATATTAGTAAAAGTATGTTTAGAAGATAAATATTTAGTCTTGACTTTAGAGAGTATCTTGTATTCTTAGAGACGAACCATCTCTCATGCGTCCCGAGTATTTTACCTGTTCGCAAAAACATGCTTTAAGCTTTCAACATGTTTGTAATGTCTTTTGAGAGAAATAAACTAATTTAAATTTGAATTAAATTTGAAATTTGAATTTAAAACATTCTTACACGCACATCGATTTCTCCGACTCCTCACATGACCGACATTTAATATTTGATTGATTTGATCGCTACACGTTTTCCTCGGTCTACCCTTAATTCTTGTTTCGTTTACGTCGTTTAAATATACTTCCTGTATCAATATTTTTTAATTCATTCTTTCAATATGTCCAAACCATCTCACTAACCATTTCATTGTATTTTTCATTACTATTTCATTCTCAATACATTCAATTATTATATTTGGATATGACACTATCATATACAGATTTACCATATATTCATCTAAGAAATCTGTCATATTTCTATGGCTTATATCAACATATAAAATAAGTTATCAATAAAATAAAATCACACAGCAACCCCTCTGGCTTCTTCCACATTCATAGCTGTATGAATGTGGACTCGAAAAGTCATTATCAATAACTTTAAAATTTGATAAATTTAGCCATGCCATGTTTACCTAGGCCTTCCTCGACTACTCAATCCATTCACATCGTTAACATAGTAAGAGCGAACCTGGAGAAAATGTACACTGTCGAAATTAAGACAAACGTGAAAGAAGTCCTTAACAAAAAACATCGTTTATTTAATTATAATTTAAACTCATTCTGTATTTAAAGCATTAAAAATAAAAATTACGTTAACGGTACGATTGATCGCCGCCTGGCACGATGTTAACACATTATCTGCGGCCTGATTTACGCTCTTCGCTTTTATTACTAAAAACGCAAAATTTAGGCCCTTTATCGGTTATCTGTACGGCGGAGGATCCGGCTAGCGGAAGTGTTTGTATCATCCGGAATTTTACATAAATCGGTTAAAAAGAGGCGTTAATCCCTGTTTATAATCCGCTTTTAAGCTATAACTTTTTAGTTCACGTGAAATATATGAAGTAGCCATAAATTGGTTTTTGCAATCGTTTACAATTGGGTTCAAGGTTTAATGTTCGCTTTAATTGATTTTGGATATACCTTTTAATTGAATTAACCCTTAATTAGGCATGAGAAAATGTATGATGTTAATTATTATTTTCAGTAGAGAGGTACAAAAATACACACCAGAAAACAATATGTTAATATACTTTTTCTGAATAAATATTATTTTAATTCCATTGACAAATGTGTTAAATTTTTTATATGACATTTTGTGGTCTATACTAAGAGAGAGAAGTATGGGAGAGACCTCAGTGGACGACACTAGTTACTTTAAAAAAATACTTATGTCTATAAGAACATGTATAATATCAAGTGGGAAATATTTTTCTTCTGTTCAATTAAGAGTTAATAAATAGTATAATAACTTACACTCAACAAAATCGCAGTTATTTGGGTGAATACAACTCTGTTTATTATATTTTAGATAAACTTAAGGCGTAAACATTGTGAAATTTGACGAATTTTTATGAATTATAACACTGTTTTTTTCTCTTTTGAGTTTATTTTTCTCGACATGTTTCGAAGGTTTGCACCTTCATCATCGAGAGAACGATATTAACTAACCAAAATAATAACAAACTGAGTGCAAGAACCTAGAATTATATATATCATGTGTTAGTTAACTTGGCTAGTTCTAGGGAGATAACAATAGACATATCAATGGGTTAAATTTTTAAAAGTATTTTTGGATGGAAGTATTGAGTTGAGGGTGTTTTATTGCTCTAATGCTATTGATTAAGTAAGGGGATAGTTTATATTTTAAGACAAAACAACATTGACACAAGTTGAAAAAATAATACTTTAGCACAATAGAATTTTTAACAAAATATTTAACCCAAATTTCGACTTACTGTCCATATAATCCTATTTCAATAAGAATATCCCTAACCACAATATTAATTTACACCATCTTCATTTAGTGTGTGAGAAATACTTTTGTAATATTACTTATTTTTTTACTTTAGCAGACGTTGTCGTCCACTGCTGGACATAGGCTTCCTCCATGCTTCTCCACGCATTCGCATCCAATCACCAGCATTTCTTCGAATTTCACCGGAGCATCGTGTGGGTGGTTTCCTTCTGTGTCTTCTATAATCGCGAGGTCTAGACTCCACCGCTCTTTATTTTCCATTCATCTTTTGTTTATCAATCTGGCAACAAGTCTCGCAAATAACGATTTGAGCTTAACCACATTTCAACGACATCTATTACTCCCGACCGTCTACATATCCGGTCTGTGAGTATTCTATATAGCAGCGCTCTTTCGTGTTTCCTTTGTGCTGCACGGAGTCTCTTTATGGTCTACTTAGTGATGATTAGCGTTTATGCTCCATATGTTAGTGCTAGAATATGAGTTAACACTTTAGACAACTTCCTTTCTCCTCACCTCTTTCCGTTAATCGAAGTCACCTTTTTTATCAATTGGCGCCAGGTATTTCGTTGATATGCATCTTTCTCCTTAAATAATAGGGCCTTCATATCCTTTTCCACGTTCATCAGTCAGGTGGTTTGAGGTTTTCCTCTTTATCTCTTGTTACTAGTAATAGAAGGATATTTTCATTAAAAAAACATTCATTCTAAATTTTATTTTATGTAAAACGTTGTATTGTAATTATTTTTCAGACAGGGACAAGATGGACATCCAGAATACTTCAATGGAGGGCTTGTACAAAAAAAGGAGTGACGAGAGGTCACCTAAAAATTAACTGGCGACATTGCCCGAATAGCTGAAAAGACCTGATTGAGGAAGGGACAAGACAAGGATGACTGAAGAAAAGTGGAACAGGCCTAAATACAACGGTGGAGGATAGAAGGCTAAAGAAGCTGAAAAACAATAATATAAATTTCGAAATTAATTGGGATTGCAAAGCGCCTCACACGTTTATAAAAAAATCCTGAACTTATTAACTATCTAACCATGGATAGCCACAATGTTCTTTCTTGGCATACTTCTCGGGCTTCCTCTACATTCGACGCACGTCGATTATTCCGACTTCGAATATACCGCCTTTTAGTAATTGATTCATTTTCCTCGATCGTCTTCAAAATCCTGAAACGATTTCTAAATTTATTGTGGCATTTAGTGAACAAAGATAAATCAACAAGTAAGTAGATATTTTTTGATAAGAGACGACATGACAAAGATTATTGAATTCCCAAACGTCATATTAAAGTCGGAATATTATAATATACGTGCATGGCATTCATTCCACTCGGTTGTGGAAGAATCTTTAAACATATACCAAGACGAGAGAGTGTAACTGAAAATGTCATTCTACATAGTTTTCTGCCGTAATATTTGTCATTCGAAGAAACAACGTACTGAAAAGTGAATTATTAAGTTTCACTGAAACTGAAATTAACCCAGTTGTCATTTGCGTTCCCAAAAGTATGTTGATTAGTTCTCCGTCAGTTGGGTTAGGTTAGTTATGCTAGATTAGATTACATTAGATGAGCAGATAACTTTTCATATAATTTGGTAAACTTATATTATCTTTCATAAACTTAGGTTATCACATTTTTGAACCAGCGGATAGTTTAATGGTTGAAAAAAATAGGCACTGAATACAAAAAAAAATCAAATTAAGAATCCAGTTTCGTTCTATATGACATATAATTATAATAGAAAGAAAGTGCGTATATTGTTTGATTTTTACTTCCTTTTCAATTTCAATTCAATTTTATTTGCCACAATGAAGATACTATTGGAATTGAAACAGTTTCGCGATTTGTTATAAATATTTCGATGGTTGAAACAAGTATACGTCAGTTTTATATTGATGAAAAATTCTGTTCTTTAGATATTTAATTATACTTAGGAGTATTTTATGATAATGACATGTTTCGCCTTGCTAGTGCATTACCAAATGTTTACTACTGTAATTCAAATAATGTAATACGGTAGTATTTATTGCTTAAGATTAATAAATAAAAGTACTTAATAACTAAAAACAAATGGTAATCTATTGTTTCGCGGAAACACTTTAAATATTTCAATATAATTAACTGTTTAATTGAAAACTGTTTTATATTTTCACAATCGGTTAATTTCTAAGAAATTATAACAATAGCAGACCATTATATAGAAATTAAATCAATTGTGATGTTATAAAACAGTGTTTTAAAAAATTAAAAAAGTATATATTAAAAACACTGTTTTTCCGCATATCAGATTTGTTTTACATGTTTCGAAAGTTTTAAACGTTTATTATCGGGAAAACAATATAATATAAATTTCGGTCTTTTGGTGATGAAGGTTTAAAACCTTCGAAACATGTCGAGAAAAATAAACTCAAAAGAGGAAAAACAGTATTTTAATTCATAAATTCCTATTTAAGTAATTCCAGTGTTATCACCTTAAATTTATCATTTTTAAAATATATTAGTTTTTCAAAATATATTAGTTTAAAACACTTGAATAATATTTTTTATATGCAGACATATTTCGGACCTTCTTCTATGCACAAATTATAACAATGTAGATTATTGTGATAATATATTGTAATAAGAAACACATTTTTATTTAATCAAATGTGAATTTACAACATAAAGTGAAGGCAAATATGGAAAAAAATTTAAAACATGGTCACGCGTTATTTTTTTGAAATTCGGTTTTCCTTACCAGAGCTTTATTAAACGTTGTCTCTCGCCCTTTGGAAGCTCCAGCGTAAAATAATATTCTCTTAGAAACAATTTTCCCGGGGGAATCGTATTTCAATTTATTTTTTAGTACTTACTTTTATGGCCATGAATATTCAGGCTGTCTGCTGCGCGCCGCAACAATCGGTACATTCTGATTAGTTCTGCTAGAGAGAACAAAAACCCTCGACTGATGGATTTGTTCCGCCGTTTAAATGTGTTACATAAATACATCGTGGACAACCTTTCACTTCGATCTTTAATTTTCCACATTTTTCTCCTGAACTTTCTCTTGAATTAATAATGTAAGCTGAATATCCATAATACATTACATGAAAACAACTGTAAATTTTGAAATTTATTATTTTTTCTTCTATCTTGCCATGCCGACCCTTATGTATGAAAGTGAAGCATGAAAATGGCAAAAGAAAGATGAAAGTAGAATAAATTCAGCAGAAATGAGATTTTTAAGACAAATGTGTGATAAATCTATATATGATAGAGTGTAAAATGCAATTATAATAAGTGAATGCTATGTGAATAAAAGTGTTAAGAACAAAATAATGAAAGGGTCGTTAAGATGGTTTGGACACATGGAAAGAATAAGTGAAGACAGAATGGTGAGCAAGGTATATGTAAAGGACGTGAATGGAACTAGAAATAGAGGAAAACCGAGGAAAACGTTGCACGATCAAATCAATCAAATATTATATATCCGTCACGTGAGGAGCTGGAGAAATCGACATACGTGCATGACAAGATGTAGAATGTAAAGAAAACGAGAGAAGTACGTCAGGACAGAACAGTGTGGCGGTCCATTCGTTTTGCCTACACCTCTGGGGAGACGGCGAGATGGTTAGTTAGTTAGATAGTTATAATTTCTTCTATATTCGCATTCATTTTGTATCGTGGATTCACATTTGAATAAATAAAATAATATTTTGAATTTAAAACAATCAAAAAAAATTTGCAGACATAATTCATAAACATCAAATGTCCATGTGATAATGCCTTAGACAGATGAAACATGTTATTCACATAAAGTATATTAAAACTCTTGAAAACAGACGTTTCATTATATTTTCTATCGTATTTTTTAGGTACGAGTTGAATTATTTTCAATATTTGAATACGTCTTTAGAGTTATATAATTATTTTTGTTATAAATTGGTAACATTGAGCATAATTAAATCGGTACTCGAATGAACAGAGTAGTTTTAATATCGTAATATGAGTATGTTTGGAAATAAGGGTAGCAAAGAGTTAAAAAAAAAACTTGTTGTGTTATGACAAGTAGCTATTCGGGATTAAAATCTGAGTATGAGTATAACCCAGTTTCCGATATGAAATTTCATATTGTCTTCCGTCCCCGAACCGGCATGGGCTGTTCTCTTTTATGGAGCTGAAATAAGCTGGCTGATGCCGAAACAGGGTTGGGCGAAACTCTCCGAGGTGCAATCAAAAGTCCACCCGCCATTTACAGTTCTGCAGGATAATTTAAACAGAACGATGTTGTGCTGTTTGCGGCTGGGAAGGAATTTGAGTTCATGTATTATTTTATGCGGGGTGGTTATTTTATTTTAATTTTGTGTATTTAAGCAAACGAACGTCAAATGTGCTGACATTTTATTTTAAGACGTTAATTTGGATTTTTATAATCTTACGTGCGTTTCAGTTGATGTTTTAATAGTTTTGTAATATTAATTTCTTCACAGAAAAATAATTATGGAAAATCGTAACATTACTACATTTTTTTGAAAACAAAAGCTATATATCTGCAATAGCAGAGCAATTGTAATTCAACATAGAATAAAAATTGCTATTTTCATTGAAATGAACTTCGTCTTAAGAAAAGTTTATTTGAAAAATTTGTACTAACTACATAAATGAGAAAAAAACTGATGTTTTCATAATTTCCCTAGCTATGTTTTTATAAGTTAATTAAAGATATTATGAAGATTTTGTACTGAAAATACTTCGAATAATGTACTAATGGAAATATGAAATATCATTATAAAGGAAAATTGGTTTATTTGAAAAAAAAATTTGTAATGAATGTCATATTTTTAAATAATCAAGATGTCTCGTTTTTTTTACTCCGAAAGTCGTTTATTGTAACACGACTAAAATAGTCATTCTACATTATGCGGGTGAAGATATATTTTTTAAATTTATTGTACCGAAAAAACCTAATTGGGTTATAAAATACGATGATATTTTCATCTTACATACTAATATATGATTTTTGAGGTTTATTTTAAACAACATTTTGAATGTTTACAAATTCTTGTAGACAGATAGATACTGGATTTGACCGATTGCGGATAAATGATTTTTTATAAGGATTAATTGTATCTCAATAGAGACGAATAGAGACGAATTGTTTTCTGGGAACAGAATATGGTGGCCGAGGCGCTTACAGGACTTATGACCTGACATTGGTTGGGTTGAGCGATCGCTTTATGTTTAACAACATTCTCCATTCCGCCCTTCTTACGACCATCACGTCTGACTAATTTTTGGAAGTTGTATATATGCTTATTTTAAACTTATTTTTATGTAAGTCTTTTAGTTTGAGTAGTAGGTCGTTGTAGAGTATTATTACACTGTACATTTTTTAAGATTGTCTTTGTCCGTGATTTTGTTAAGTTATATCTGTTACAGTTTCAATCCAGTGGCTATGTACGTCTGATTTTTTTATTATTTGTTTGTAGGTACTGTCTGTTGTCTCCTCCGTGATCACTCTATGTACTATTTTCAAGGTCTCAAATTTGGTTAGATCAAATATGTCCAGTAGTTTTGTTTGATTCTCTACATAAAATAATTACACATACTCGTATATACAATAAATCGATTTTGTAAATTTGATTTTGTCATTTGAATTCTTATGTTATTTAATACAGCTTCTACCACGTTACTTTTTTTTTTTTTAAATTTCAAAACGCCTTGAATCATCCATTTTTTTATGGCTTTTGTTTGATTTGTCGATGGGATGCTGTTTTTGGGCGGCAAAATTTACGGTTGATTAACAAAATTTTATTGAAATTGTTTCAAACTCGTGCACGCGTTTACGCAACAATTTTTCCGTGTTTTGGCACGTAGCCCGTGAAACTTGAGTACCTACGTCACGTTACGTAAAGGGCAAAGTGTGTAGGTATCATTTTTTTTAAGCCGAATTGAAGCAATCAAATTGTGTAGCCATCAAAAGAAACCCTTTTTTAATTAACTGTTGTTGAAAACTTTTGAAGAAAATTAGCTAACAGACTTATTAAATGGTTTGTCATTTTTCTCGTTCTATAGGGGTAGAAAAATAGGTTATAAAATCACGTTTCATCTATCTACGTTTCGTCTTTGACGACCATATTGCTTCTGTTTATTTTAAACAAAGGAAATTGAATCAAATCTCTCGTGTGGTAAGCAGTTCAAATTGATTGCGCCTCTCGAAGCAAAGAATATAAAAGCCGTGCATCCATTTCGTCTTGTAATAAATACGATTCGAATGAAAAAACTTGAATGCAAGGAGCACTGTCATTTCGGGATATCCTCGGTGCTAGTAAAGATGAAATATTCTACAACTGTACGAGGAAAATAAAATTTTATGATTTAAATAATAATAATGAATAATCTAAGCGATATGTTTTGTGTGATTTTGGATAACACCATGTGATTTTTGATAACCAATGATGGATAACCAAGCTATCTCAAATTGGATTCTCTTCTCAGTTGATTATGTTTTTCATTAGTTACCTCGAGGGGAGAAAACAATACGTCTCATACGGAATTTTTCAATCGGAACCTTTTCTTGTAAATTCAGGGGTGCCACAAGGTTCAAACTTAGGGCCACTCCTCTTCACCATCTTCATAAATGATATTGCGAAGGTGATAAACTTCTCGCGATTTCTTTTATTTGCCGATGATCTGAAATTATTCCTGGAAATTAAAAATCCTGGAGACTGTCTTCGCCTCCAGTCGGACATCAATAATATTGTCAACTGGAGTCACAGTAATCAAATGCAATTCAATGTCTCTAAATGCGTTATGCTATCTTTTACTAGAGCATTGAGAACTGTGTATTATAGATACACAATGAACAACCAGCAACTAGCACATGTATCTACGATGAGAGATCTCGGGATCATCTATGAGAGTAGGCTGACTTTTCGTGCACATGTTGTGAGAATTTGTGGCACTGCACTGAAGATGTTGGGCTTCATCGTCCGGACCGGCAGAGTTTTCAGGGATCCCAATGTGCTCAGAGTCCTATACAACGCATTGGTTCGGAGCAGACTCGAAAGTGGTTCTGTGATATGGAGTCCTCACGAGGCGAGATATTCCATTATGCTGGAGAGGGTTCAGAAAAAATTTCTGAGGTATCTCTACATGAGGGAGTATGGTAGCTATCCTTGGCTCTATCCCACGGCATTTCTTTTGGGAATGCTCGGAACCAATTCTCTACAGCTTCGAAGAGATGGACATCTAATTACCCATTTCTTTAGATTAATTAGGGGATACTTCGAGAACTCGGCCGTACTGGAGGGTGTTCGGCTTTTTGTCCCCGATAGATATCTCCGACAGCGACAGCACAGATTGTTTTACCTACCGGCTGCCAGAATCAATCTGCCTCTGGTGACACCGGTGGGAAGAGCAATTAGTCTGCTGAACGCGGTCTCCTCGGAGATCGACGTCTTTCATGTTAGTGAAAGTACGTTCAGAAGGCAAATACTCTTAATTCTGGAGAGTATCCTGTCTTCCTAATGTTGAACCATCTCTTATGCGTTTCTGGTAGTATACTATATATAATATATTATTTTACCTGTTCTCAATAGATGCCTTAAAAATAAATTTTGTAATTGTCTGTTGATGAAATAAACTGATTTGATTTGATTTGATTTGATTTGATTTTTCCTTCTCGACCGACGTTTCGGATATTGTTGCAGTCTCCATCTTCAGGGTTATGTGGTGGTGGTGGTGGTACCACATAACCCTGAAGATGGAGATTGCAACGATCTCCGAAACGTCGGTCGAGAAGGAGAAATCACGCGGTGTTACCCAAAATTACACAAAACATATCGCTAACATATTGCTGCCAACCGTGAAAATCGACGTAATTATTTGATCAAAGCGATGTTTTTTTTTTTAACTTCTTTCACTTTTCTCTTTATTTCAACAGCGACCGGTTTCGTCAGGCTCGCGAAATCGGTCGCTCTCGAAATAAAGGCCAAAATGGAAGTAGTTGACATGATTTAATTTAATTCATATTTAAAATGAACTTTCATCAAGAGATTTCAGTTAAATAATTAGATTTATTTATGATTTAACTCTTATGTATTAAAATTGAATGATTTAACTTAAATCTCGTGATGGAAGTTCATTTTTAAAAATAATAAAATAATACATTTTTTTTTAACAACCACTTCCAATTTTTGGCAGACAAAAAATGGTACTATTGCCTATAATATTTTATGGTAATAAATCCAAAATATTCAGATATGTTGTTTTTTGTTGCTTTTCAATTTGAAATTTGATTGAAACTTTAATTGTAAAAAAACAACATTATTTTTTCCTTTACATTTGATATTCAAAAGAACCTTATTTATTTTTCTGAGTGAGTCAGTATTTATCGTTAATAAATTTTTAATTCACCCCCAGGCCTATCGTCCTGAGAAAGCAGCATGATGGTTAATTTTTCGTTATATTGTTAAAAGCTCTTTAAGTATTATATATTGGGATTGTGTCATTATCCCTGTACTCAGCCTGCCGCGCCTTTTGTTTTGAATTACACGACATAGTTTTTTTAAGGTCTCACAATATGTTTCGGAATTCATTTTGTCGCGAACGATCGTGTCGCTGCATGACAACGCAAGTACACATGTTGCCAATCGAACTCAAGATCTCATCGCATCATTTGGCTGGGAACAATTTGATCATCCACCATATAGCCCAAATCTAGCGCCCAATGACTACCACTTATTTCTGCATCTGAAGAAGCATCTCGGAGGTCAAAGCCTTGATGATGACGATAGCCTTAAAACAGCCGTGTAGCAGTGGCTGTCAAATTCAAACGGTACTTAAAAAAAACATGCCTCAAATATTTTTATTTTTATTTTCATTATTATTAAAACGTGCGAGTTTCACCAAAGTCTTGCCTGAAATAGAACTAATGTTTTTTTTTATTATAATCTAATGATTTTACTTAAAAGCACTTTAATTAAAAAAATAATTAACCCCAGTCTGTCGATACCGGCGAGCCTGTTGAAACCGGTCGCTGTAGAAATAAAGAGAGTAATGTAAGAATTTCTGGAAAAAACATCGCATCGTTCAATTGAATCATTATTCAATATTTATTTGATTAAAGTTAAACTTTGTTCAAGTTGACTGCTGCTCTGATATTTCTTGTGGCATTTAAATTTATTTAAGTTATACATCTACTAAAGAAAAACATCTTGTTACATGCAAAAAATCTGGTTTGTTTTCAACTGGGGCGTAACTTGAAAAGTCCCCGAGTTAAAAAAGTAAGGCGCGATACGGGTTCCTTCCAACTTCGCTTGTTATCTTCGACCTTGCCTTATGAAAAATTTAATATTCGATTCATAAAAAACTTTTACTCGTCACCCTAACGATTGCCCGTCGGGGAATTCAAATTTCTTCAGGGGAGGCGCGTGGTGAATATCAATATTAAATTTGATCGCGTCATTAACTTTTATCGTCATCAAAATAGGCATTTACCACCGCGTAAATATTATGCCCTAAGCAACCATCACTCACTTATTGAAATGCTCCATGGTTCTCATCAATTATGGAGCTACGCTTTTCATCCTCAAAGTTCGCAATCATTTTTTTTAGTTTTTCATTTTCAAAATAAAATCCTAAATAATGTATTTTAATATACAAACTTTACTGTTCAGTAGTAAGCAAAGGGAAATTGTCTCACAAAAAGTTCAAGTGACAGAAGAACCAGAAAAAATGTCAGACTTGCTGAAAAAAAACTTCTGGAATTGAAACGCATAATCGTAACCGTTTTTTAAATACATATTAATTATATACATACACGTGGACACATATTTTTATAAAAAAACATGTTGAAATTTTTTTTTGTAACCAGGTTATCATTTACGATGACATCGTACTCGTGAGCAAGACTGCGGAGGAACTAGCTGAAATGCTGAAATAACTAAACAATGTATCCAAATCTGTACGTTTGAATTTGAACCTGGCAAAGACCAAGGTGATGGGCACGGAAAGGCTTCAAATCAACGTGAACGGCAACAGAATTGAGAATGTCCAAGAATATACATACCTGGGACACAATATTCGATTGGGCCGAGATAACCAAACCTCAGAGATAAAAATAAGAATCGGACTAAGCTGGACAGCTTTTGGAAACATGAGTTACATCCTTGAAAACCGGAAAAAAACGATCAACCTGAAACAAAAGTCTATGAAACCTGCGTTCTGCCAGTTGGTACTTTTGGTCTTGAAACTGTTACATTGTCCAAATAAAGTGCCGAGAAACTACGAGTGACCCAAAGAGCCATGGAAAGAGCCACGTTAAGAATAAGTCTAAGAGACAGAGTCAGAAACGTTACGGTGAGAGAAAAAACAAAAGTCACTGACATCATCCACCGGGTGGCGACTCTAAAATGGCAATGGGCAGGTCACGTAGCCAGAAACTCAGATGAAAAAGACTGCTGACTTGGAGACCGTGGACGGCGAAGAGAAGTGCAGGGCAACCGCAACTACGGTGGAAGGATGATCTGAACAGATACGTCAGAATAACCTAGATGCAGTCTGCACAGGACAGAGCGACCTGGAAGAGAATGGAAGAGTTATTTGTCCAGGAGTGGACGGGAATAGGCTGAGGAAGAAGAAGAAGAAGAATCATTTACGCGAGTGTAGATCACGGTGTGTGAATATAGAAGATATGCAAAAGTTAACTCAGGATAGAACAATGCGTCGGTCTATCATCTCGGCATACCTCTCCAGAGAAACGACTTGATGATTATTCAGTTAGTTAGTTATTATTTATTTATCAATGAAGTGAAACTTAATATTAAATAATTAATAGGAATGCAAACGCATATTTTTCTAGAAGTTCAATATTTTAATGGAATACTATGTTTTCGATAAAGACAAAACATGTCTCTCCCTTATAATATATTGTAATAAACCGTCGAAAACAGACTTTTTTTATTAAAACTTATTAGAAAATCATGTTATATGAAATAGTGTTGTCTATTTAGCAAGTTTTATATGGAAGCTGAATAAATTTTGCTGTTAAACTCAAAACAAACAGGTTTTTTTTAATAGTCCATTGTTTTGGCCGAATCACTGTGATACTGTAATTAATGTATCAAAATTTATATATATTTTTTATTTTTCGCGACAGCTATTTCGTCAACCTATGTTGACATCATCAGGTGTTACAATAATCTTACAACTGTTAAAATTAAATGTTCACGATTTTTCGAACCTTTATGTGTATTTGTTCCTATGTCCATAATTTCTTTGATATAATTTTGATGTTCTCTCTGGAGTCTAGTTAGGTACCTTATTACAGTTAATTAAAAGAACGGTTAGTTAGTATATATAGGGCAAAAAACACATGAGTGTGATTAGTTATATTTTAAATTGTCACAATTAAAAATAATTAGGTGAAGAAACTACAAAGAATAATATATAAGAACATATTAAAGTAGGGAAATAAAATAAAAAACTAAAACAAAACAGTAATAAGAAGTAACAATTACAAATAATATAAATTCAAATACGATAAGTCAAAATACATTAAGAACGATAAACATTATAAGGAAGCAGATTCCATTAATAAAAAGGGAACAAAAGTGGAAGGCAGTATTATTATTTTTTTGTCAGATTGTATAAAGGAAAAGTTTTTAATGTTTTATATACTAAGGGGGAATAAGCTGGAATTTGATTGTGCATAAAATTCTTTTCACATTTCTTTGCTTTTAAATATGTAAATTTTCTAATTTCTCTAAATTTTTTTAATTATTTGCTATATGCAAAAAAATGAATTTTTGATTTCGAAATGATGGTCGAAATTTACACAGTGATTCGCAATTTCCAAAAAGATGTTTTTGTTTTCTTTTTAATTTATATTTGAAGTCTTTTATTTATCAATTTGTCAAGTTGTAAGTGAGAACCAATATTGTGAAATATTCCGATCTTTTCGTTTACCATTTTCATACAATAAGAAGATACTATTATAATAATTAATATAATATAAAGTCATACACTTTATCTGGAAAATAATAAAAACTAAAAACACATATTGTCAAATTTATAAAAACCAGTTGCTACTCTCTAAACCTAGATGGCGTTAGTAGTAGTGTGGTAATACGGGGGTAGGAAATGTGCGAAATCTAGCGCCAAACGCTGAAACCTTTTAACATTCCTGTAAACCAATGTTTGGATGATTCAACAATGTTTACTGACATCTTCCGTAGCTTATTAAAATCACCAGAAACAAATATAATATTTAGAGTCAAGTTTATATATGTTTAGTAATCTTCATCTAGATGACTATATCATTCGAGTTTTCATTATAGTGAACTCTTAAATAAAAATACATATATTATTATATCATACAAAATTGGTAATATAAAACTGAATTTAAATCATAGTTATAAAGGCGTTATCAAATGTGACATTTCACATTTTGACATTTCAAATGCACAAACAATGTCAAACAAATAACAAACACGTGCCTCTTGTCATGAAAACTACCAGAAAATGTGTGTTTTGGTTAATATATTATATATATTATTTACTAAAGATATTTATGTTATTAACTATATCCAGGAATTATTTTAAATGCAAAATAATGTTCTTGTTCCTTGTTTCTTCACAAGGTTTTCACTAAGAAGAATTTAAAATTGTAATAACACATTTTTTTAATTTATTAATTTCTTCTTATTCTTCTTCGGCAGCTTTCTTCCGTTCACTGCTGGATATAGGCTTATCTATTTCCCTCCACTCGTCCCTGCCTTGTTCCTTTCGCATCCAAGCCGTTCCAGGTATTCGAACATTCGTCAGTCCATATTTTAGGTGGCCTCCTGACAGTGCTTTTCTTTGTCCAACGCCTTCGTTAAAGTATTCTGGATGTACTGCCCTGTCTTGCTCTATGTTCAGCCCACTGCCACTTTAATTTAGCTTATTTTGTCTCGAAGACTCACGCCAATCATTTGCCTCTCCAAGGATCATTGTACGCTTTTTAGTTTGTGGGAAACAAATTGGAAACTGCATGTTTTCAAAAATTTCTTCCAATTTTCCAAAGGTAGCCCAGTAAAATCTTACTGTTCTAGGTATTTCGTATTATATTGCATCAAATTTTTAGTAGTTGCTCTCTGGATTTTTAATTATAATTTAAATTTCTTGCCCAACTTTAAAATCTGTGGAATTCTAAGACCGTTATTTTTTGCACCGAGTCTCGTATTACGCATTCCAGGAGACTATCCCAACCACTAAGCTATGTCTGATTATTTCATAACAGGGATAATTCAAAGGGTTTTCGGGAGGCATTCTCTCTTATCCTTATTTTATTATTTTATACGGAAAAGCGAATTTCTTATCTGTCTGTTTTAATTTTATTTTAAATCTAAGCTACTTTATTTGTAAATAAAATAAAAATGTTTTATTAAACTTTGATAAGGATATTTTTAATAAAACTTTTACGCTAACATTCAAACGTTATTTATAATATGCCAAGAAAATTACTTAATTCATATCCTTTACATTATGTTATCACGACCTTCCTTATTCATGACAGTACTGTACATTCAGGAGACATTGAAGGTCACGCGAATCGTCATATTGATACACAATTCAATAAAGTATATTAACATTGCCTGTGTCCTGCCAGTGTTCACTTATGATGTTGAGACAGTCACAATGTCACAAAAAGTGCCAACAAGCTAAGAGTCACTCAGAGAGCAATGGAGAGAGCCATGTTGGGTATCAGTTTACGGGACAGACTCAGAAATGAGGACATAAGAGTCAGGACAAAGGTTTCCGATGTTATCAAGATGGCCGCAACCCTCAAGTGGCGATGGGCGGGACATGTCGCTCGCGATCCAGATGAAAAGTGGACAAGGCGACTGCTGTGCTGGTGGCCAAGGACGGCAAAGCGTGGAGTTGGGCGCCCACAGTTGCGTTGGCGCGACGATATCCGGAGAAGTGCGGGAAGTGCCTGGATGCGGATCGCTCAGAATAGAAGAGAAGGGAAAATGCGAGAGGAGGCCTACTTCCAGGAGTGGACTGTCAATACAGGCTGAAGAAGTAGAAGAAGAAGAAGAAGAAGATATAAACATTTACATATACTTTATAGAACAACAGTCCCTCGTGTATGGGGGCAAGCCAAGAAAATGCACGAACAAAATAAAATACATGAGGAAAAAAATTGTATCATACTTACAAAAATGCGAACGATTACAGGTATATAATATGAATATATTTGTTTTATTCATGTCACACGAAATCCGTATATTAACACAAATAATGTATTTCATTAATTAAAAAAGATTTTCAAACATGAAAAATCGCTTGGAAATTTGTAGATCTACCCCATAACACCAAACTGAATAATGGAGTATATAAACCCCACTATGAAAAACGTATAATGAGGTATGAAATTCATAAAATTATTAGTGTAGAGCAGTGGTTCTCAAACTTTGATGTCCCGTGGACCTCTTGCTGATTGTTATTTTTTGCAGACCCCTGAATTTCATAAAATTGTTATTTTTTTACAAATTCACCTAAAAAAATTGTGACACATTTTTATTTGTATGGAGTAATAAATTATAATGGATATTTTTCGCTGGCGACCTTTTTTGACCGTGATGAGCTAAAAAAAAAGTGGCTAACGAAAAATATCCATTATAATTTATTACACAACTTCCATTAAAATAATAATGTGTCACAATGTTTTTAGGTGAATTAGTAAAAAAACAATTTTACGATAGTAGGGGGTCCGAAAATCGCTGTTGAGCTAAAAAAAATATCGGCGCCGATTTCGACCCACCGATTTTTGCGAATGAGCTAAAAACAAAAAAAAGGTCGACAACGAAAAATATCCGTGGACCCCCTGGCATTGTTCAGGGAGCAATTTTAATTTTCCGCGGCCCCCTGAAAGATTCTAGGGACCCCTGGAGGTCTGTACGGACTACTTTGGGAACCACTGGAGTAGAGAATGTATTTCATTAATTAGAATAGATTTTCAACCCAAAACAATGGTTGGATAAAATTGGGTCTACCCCGTATACTAAAACTGTAATTCGTACCGGTAAATTACGTATTCCAGTTGTTAACGCCCTGACAGAATTCAAGTATCCGTGTACCGCTGGGTATTGTTCCTCTGCCCCGGTGACGTCACAAAGCCCCGAAGACACGACATGACGTCACCCCGCACAGAGTGAACTCGGACATAACAATATCGGATGACGGAACAGTGTTACGACATTGTTCGAAAGTGGGGCATTGTATATTACTGTATTGTTACTTGTGACCTCCCAATAGACGTCTGCAATTATAACACATACTCTCATTAACACTCTCTTTGCGGGCTAAATTTATCCTTTGTCCACAGTGCGGGATCTAAGTACCAAAACAAAAATTCATAATTATCAGCCAATAGCCGCCCGACCAATCATCATCATCATGAGCCGTCTGTCATCCACTGGTAAATATAGGCCTCTCCACCCCCTATCCATTGCCGCTCCCATTCATCCATGTCCAGCAATCCTCTTCAGATCTTCGGTCCAGCGGGCAGGGGGACGTCCAACTCTGCAGAATCCTAATAGCCACCTCAATCACCTTGGTTTGTTGTCGAATAAATTCGTTTCTAAATCTATCTCTCAAGGTTATTCCAAGCATGGCTCTTTCCATGGCGCGTTGGGCGAACTTGAATCTGTTGACTAGACCTTTTGTCAGTGTCCACGTCTCGGCTCCGTACGTCATGACCCGACCCCCAGACGACATAATTATAGTCGGGAAAAGAAGATGGATAAGAGTCGTGCAGGATAGAAGAAAATGGAGACTTTTTGAAGATCATCTTTATCCAGCATTGGAGAAATGTCTAGAGAGAAAGAGAGAGTATCATCTGCTTCCATGTCTCTCGATCCTGGGAAACAACAATCCCTGTCGTCTCAAATATCGTTCCAATATTGAATTTGGGGACGTCCTGGATTTCCGGTTGCAGTCCTAGGACGCATACAAATGAGACGTTTTGTCCATATTTCGTCAGAGCTGCGAGCGTAATTATTAAATAAGGAGATTGAGAATACGTAATCAGATATAGAGGATGCCGAAGTTATCCGATTATGGCCAACAGTCTCTTTCTAAACCCCGATGTGTCTTACTTATCCCCGGATACAGTATAAACATTCTTCTCTTATTTTCTTTCGATATTATACAGGTATGATAACCTTTCCGTCGATGCTTCTTAGAAATCAAATTGAAATAAAATTACAACTTTGGGTTTTTCATATATTCACTTTGTGTTTTTAATTTATTCAAGTATTTGATTTATATGTAACGTGCTTTCTAACAACACAACACTTTTTACACTGAAAAAATATGGTTGAACAATAGCATGTTTGCTTTAAAATAATTTAAGTTTTGTATTGTTAAGAAATGTTCTACAATATTATTTTAATAAAACGGTTGTTATCAGACATAGTTTGTCCGCTTAAAAGTGAAAATAAACATCTGGCAACAAGGCTTCGTGTTTCGTTTACCAGATTAAGTTATAAGAGACTGGGATTTGTGTTTGTGGATATCCTAAACAAACGAAACTTATGAATATTATTAATAATATTTGTATATTGTGTAATAACACAATCAGTTTGTGTTGTCAGGTTTGTTCACTGGAGGCCATTTTAATCCCAGTTTATTATAACGCTGCGGCCCCTTCAACAACTAAAACGTCGCCTTACTTTGCGTATGAAATTGTATTATCCAATCCAATCCAATCTGCCCCAAGAGACATGTATCTCAAAAAACGGGTTTTTATTCTTTTTCAATCAGATCGTTTTTATCTTTTTCAATGGGGTTCGAATTGTCAGTAGGGTCGCGGCGAGTCACATATTGCTGGAGGGTGTGATTCTATAAAATGCTGCGAAACGCCCAGTTGCATTCCACCGGCAACACTACTGACTAGTCCAACTCGTGCGTCCCTGTCGCGAACCCCGGGCAATGGGATCACACTCATAACCGTGTGATCACAGCACATAACGAGGGGATGAAAGGCGAGTTTCTGGCGCCTCCAAACCAGATCCAACCAGCTAAGGGAAGGTAACCCCGACAGAAAAATCCACCAGAGAAGGCAACGGGAAACCACTCTGGTCACCTTTTCCTAGGAATCACTATGGCGAATACCTTTGCTGTAGTGATCGCCAACGTTGGGGAGACCTGGCACGGCACCAAAAGAAGAAATCAGATCGGGCGATCTTTTGTCTCGAAATATGCCTCCTCTTACGATGCAGAAGACAAGTATAAATCCATATTTTGAGTGCCCTGCCAGATAGACGTTGGTTTACGGGTATCCCACTTACGGTAGTGTATGCGATTCTGGTAGTGTCTATACGGTTAACTTGGGCTCACCAAAATCGTCTCCTTGTTCTGCTTCATCTCACGATGTTCTCAGTATTACAGATTGTCATTGTTTCTATATTTTTCCTTCTGTCTCTGTAAGTATTTTTCCTGCAATCTCTGGGGTGCTGAGAAGATTTTTAGTTCATGTTGTATCTGCTTTTGTCTCTACACAGTAGGTATAACACAAGTCTTACTTTGTACTTTGTTATATGTTTGTATATTCCTACATATGATATCTTCAAGCATCCAGCTTCTTCTTCTTCTTCTTCCTGTTAGTTTAGGTCGTTGACCTGTTTTAGACGGTGAGCTGTCCTGGGATGATGATGTCCAACCATCTCTCCATCTCTTCGGTGGCCTTCCTGGTAATCTCTTGCAGCTTGGGTTTTCATCTTTAACAATTTTTGGAATTCTTGTATTCTCCATGCGGTCCACGTGGTCTCTGCAAACCGGACAGACCTTATCGTTTCATTTCTGATGCGACCTCTGAGGGTTTTGCCGGCGATGGAGCGTAGGGTTCGCATTTCTGCTACTCTAAGAAGGTACTTAGTTCTATTGGTATCGGCTCTGACCTCTATTCCATACGCCATGATGGGGTCCAGCCATTGCTCAATTATTTTTTTAAAAACATTTTTATAAAATATCATAATATTCAACATGTTGGTTCATCAACCGCTTGCTGGGAGCGAATTCGCGGATTTATAATCACTTACCCTGGAGTGGGGTGGCATTGAAAAGATAAAGGGAAAGGAAGGAACTCTTCGACCGGGCTTTCTGCTTATGTCAAGGGCCTTGGGTGTACCAATTTTTTTTTTCTTTCGCAATTTTAATCCACGGCACTGATTTTTTGCTACCTTTTCCCGCCATTTTTTCGCTTGAGGCTAAATGGAGCTAGACGGCGGCTGACGGTTGCTTTGATATTTTATTAATTATCGACTTGACTTGTTTTCGCTTGTAAATCGGTGGGGAGCAATAATTTGTATGACAAATTTTTTCGGGAAGAGTGTAAGTAATTGGGGAGGCAAAAGGATTTGGTAACACAGCAAAACTCATATGTTGCCATTGAATACCAATAGTTTATGATAATCAACATCAACATAATCTACATCGTATCCACCAGGCTGAACTTGCCTACAACCAAAAATCTGAAATATTTGAGTCCAATAACATAGACCTTAACCTCCGAAAACAACTTACAAAAACATTGGTGTGGAGTGTCTTACTATACGGCTGCGAGACTTGGTGCCTGGGCGAAAGAGAGCGCAAAAGGCTGGAGGCATTTGGAATGTGGACCTACCGACGAATTACCCATGTTTCATGGAGGGACCACGTTACAAATGAGGAGGTTCTCAGCAGAGTTGAAGTAAAATAGGCACATGTTAAACACCATAGCTGAGAGGCGCGCGAGATGGAATAGTCATGCGTAGCGACACGAATGTTTCCTGCATGATGTATTGGAGGGAAAGATCAAGGGATCGATTGGCAGAGGACGACCTCACCAGGAGTATCTAGACCAGATTTGCCGAGATATGGACTGCACCTCTTATGCGGAGTTGAAGAGAGTTGCCGAGGACCGAGCGGAGTGGAAGAGGAGATGCGTCACCTAACTGCAATCCAATATTTAGATTGAGACCGGAGAAGAAGAATCAACATATTAGTTTTTATTAAATAGAACAAACTCAAACGATGAACAATTCTCATCTAATATGGTAAGATTTATGTTGATTTTAACTAAACCTAAATCAATTTATGATATATTATATCATACTATAATGAGATTTTATACCTACGTGATGACCTTGCCAATATAATTTATTTATTTAAATTATACAAAATCTAATTTGAATATTGTTTAATAATCACGTTGATACGAGTTATATTGAATCTGATGTAGAAGTAGTAGTTGTCACAATGTCACAAAAAGTGCCAACAAGCTGATAGTCACACAGAGAGCAATGGCGAAAGCCATGTTGGGTATTAGCTTACTGGACAGAGTCAGAAATGAGGACATACGAGCCAAGACAAAATATCTCCGACGTCATCAAGTTGACCGCAACACTTAAGTGGATCCAGATGGAAAGTAAACAAGGCGACTGCTGTTCTGGTGCCCGAGAACGGCAAAGCGTGGAGTAGGGCGAACATAGTTATGATGGCGCGACGATATCCGGAAGAGTGTGGGACTGGATGTGTATCATCAAAGAAAGGAGTTGAAAATATGAGAGGAGAGAAAGTCCACAACAGGCTGAAGAAAAATAAAAAGAAGAAAGATATGTACGCGTGGAGTTTAGATGTAATTATGTGTTTTTTTAGAGTGAAAGTTTTTTGACTCTGGGCAATGGAGTAGTTTATTAGGAAGAAAATCTTGTTAAGCTAACTAAGAACAATCAGAATTTAATTGTTGAATTTTTATAATTTTACAGATAAATTGATTAATAAATCGGTTAACATTTATCGAGTTCCCAAAATCATCTATTCAAAGCAATGAATTCTTCAATAAATTTATCACATTTTGAATGTATACAAACACTTGAAGACGAATACTGGATTTTACCCATCGCGGGTTATCATTTTAAGGATTAATTGTATCTCAATAGAGACGAAGGTGCAAATTGGAAACAGAATATGGTGGTCGTGGCGTTTACAGGACCTTATGACCTGTCATTGGTTGGGTTAAGCGCACGCTTTATGTAATACAACAACCCCATTCCGCCCTTCTTACGACCACTACGTCTGACAATTTTTTTGGAAGATGTATATGCTACAATGTTGGGGAAGACTTCACATTTTTAGTTTAATCTATACTAGCGCCATCTGTTTTTTTAGTTCAATCTATCATAACGCTGGAGATGTCTCTAATTTTTATGCATTTTTAACTTAGACCAGTTAAATTTATCATTTTGGAAACCGGTTTATTCCTTTTAAACCAGTTTCTTAGAAATTCACATTATTTTTCCTATTAATATTGTATTGTAAAACAAAATGAGTGGCTTGGGTACTGATTTAAACAATGAAAAGGGTTAATTGTATCTCAATAGAGACGAAGATGCATATTGTTTTCTGGGAACAGAAGGTGGTGGCCGAGGCGCTTACAGGACTTATGACCTGTCATTGGTTGGGTTGAGCGATCGCTTCACGTTTAACAAAATTCCCCATTCCGCCGTTATGACCACCACGTCTGACAAAGAAAACAATATGCATCTTCGTCTCTATTGAGATACAATTAATCCTTGTAAAATAAAAATAATTTATCCGCAATGGGTGAAATCCAGTATTTGTCTACAAGGATTTGTATACATTCAAAATGTTGTTGAATGAAAAGGGTGTTTTATTTCAGTACTACTCGCCGATATTTTAGAATTGTCGTACCAATAGTTGTTTTTCATTTTATAAATTGCCCTAGAAACCATTTATTTTGAAGAGAAATATCGCAATATCACAGTAGATATTATTTATTTCCTAAAAAAAATAAGTAGGTTAACCCTTTATCACTAAACATTAGTTTCACAGACCCTTGAATTATTTTTCAGTGCCTTTGAAATGATTGACTAGGTTTTAATCCACACGAATGTCGAAATTGATTTGAAAAGGGAGAAGTTTAAAGAATCTTATACTTATTCATCTACCTCAGCTAATGAAATGAAAGCTGGGCTCGGCCTGCGATCAGCTGCTATAAAAGTAACCACTTGCCTACGCGAATGTCATTTGACATCAAGCGAAGCGCCAATAATGAACGAAACGGCGTGTATGAGTTGTATGTCGTTTACATATCCAACATGGTATAGAAATGACAAAAATCGCTGAAACGCAGAGCATTCATGAAAAAATTGAGCCGTGGTTGCCGGTACGATACAATTTTGTAACTTTGAGGAAGAATATTAGGGCCAGTATCAAAGATATCCCAAAATGTTTAAATGTTGTGACTAGTACTTCTCTTTGACTTGGACTTGGATCTTCTGGCTAACTGAGGTTTAGCTCTAATGGCTATTCCTCTTACGTCTGTAAGAAACATTGTGTGGCCCGGAGTGCACCTCCGAAGAGGGTTTAGGGTTTATTATAAAGTCCTACATTATTCTTGGTATTCGGCGCTGCTTAGAGGCCAACGCATACCTCTTCTTGCATTGACCGGTGCTTACAGGACTGCGGCCTCAGTGGCGCTTCCAGTTATAGGGGGAGTTCTTCCTGCCGACCTGGAAGTGCTTGAGGCCGTTGCTAAGAGGCGCCTTAAGCGGGGTGAGAGTGTGACCCATCTGGGTATTACATTTAACTCCGATGAGGATGGTTTCACCGCCCTGTGCAGGGGCTTAAGAGAGGTTTCTCTGTCGGCATGGCAGGAAAGATGGAACATCTCTCCTAGAGGAAGGTGGACTTACTCCTTCTTCCCCTCTGTGACTGGGAGGATGGGTAGTGAGTGGCTGCGATTGGACCATCACGTTGTGCAGATGCTTTCGGGGCACGGCAATTTCCGTGCCAGGCTCCATGATCTTAGTCTGGCGCCGGACCCGGAGTGTGTGTGCGGCGGGGGGCCCCAGACGGCCCACCATATCCTCTGGGAGTGCTGTCTCTTGCAGAGTGATAGAGATATCATGATTGAGAATGTGACAGTGGATCATCGACCAATTTGGAATAGTGACTTAACAAGTAGCGATAAAAATTTCAGTTGCCTTCGTACTTTTATTCGTGCGTGGACAAAACTTTTTAGTGAAATGGATGTGTAATTTATTTACTCCCCTATGTCTTCTCGTGCCGTGTTGTTGTTTCTATAAATTATTTGGCATTATTTGTTTAAAATTGTCTTTGTTTTTGGTTGTGTTATTATTGCTATTATGATTACTTTGATAGTTATAAATAAATGATTATTATTATCTTTGTCTTTGGTTATGTTATTATTATGGTATTATTGCTATTATAATTATTGTGATAATTATGAATAGTATGTTCGCTATGATTGTTACAATAGTTTTGTGCATTTTAGTTTTGTTTTCTGTTTCTGCGCCCCTGAGTTGCTGCTCATGGATGTTGCCACTGGCTCCTGTTCATTGCCTTGTATTTGACCGGAAGTCTACACTGCCCCTTGGTGGGTGTGTTCTGATATACTTTTCTGTTTATAATGTGTCTTTTATAAATACTGTTTTTTTTTAATTAATTTCTGCTCTTTCTAAAACCTGTCCTCTATCCATCCCATCCCAATTTATTCATTCTTACTTAACATCTTCCCGCCTCTCTCATACACCATCTTCTTCTTGTTTTAAAATTTAGTTTGTTATATATTTGTCCTATTGTGTATTGTGAATTAATGTGTGATTTATATCATTTTAATGTGTTGTTTTTTTTTTTTTTTTACTAATTTAAGGTGTGCTTTATATAATATTTACTTCTGATTTTATTTCATAATAAAGAGATGTGAGGCCGCGCGGGAGATATATAAGGTAAAAAGAATAGATTAAATGTGGTCTGTCACCCTTTTGATTGATGACAAGAAAAGGCTAAATTAAATTAACGTAAGTCCCGGATGGACAAGGAACAGGCCTAGATAGTGCAGCGAGACTGACGAAAGGGCGTCGCTGCGTCCTATAACAGTCTCGGGTGGTGGTGGGAACCTTATATATATTCTTGGTATGGCTTGTTGTATTGCTATGTGTGTACGGCGGGACATCGAGGGAGGGTAGCGTAGCTTAAATGTGGTCTGGGTCCCCCTTGGTTTCAAATATATATATTTTTTTTTTTAACGTAAGTCCCGCATGGACGGGGGACGGGCCTAGGGAGTGCACGAGTGAAGCTGACGAAAGGCGCCGCTGCGCCTATAACAGCTTCGGGTAAGCGGAGGGAGCCCTCTATTCTTGGTCAAGGAATTAAGGACTAGTTAGGGTTGGCATTGTATTATAGATTATGATAGGATCAGTCTTATTATTTTAAAAAACATCTGTTCCCAATGAGAATAGAAGAAGAGCAGTGCCTGGATGGAGTTGTGGTCGGATATAGCATCCTGCGTGAGACCATTTTGTTTGGCGGAGTACGTAGTGGGTTTTCAGGGAGGACGTTGAACGCGGGAAGGGTATGGGACTGAATGGTGTTAGATAACTTGGCGGTAAAGGGTTTTATTGATAAGGCAGACGGTAGTAATTTAGGTCGTGGTCTGTAATTATTATATGTCATTTTAAAATATATATTGTCGAATCATTTTGTTACTCAAATGACTAATGTTTAGTGACTGTAACTCTAAAACAAGTATAGTGATCTAGGGTTAATAGTGTAACCGAAACAAAAAAAATGAATATAGCATTCACTTGTTATTTCGCGCCTTTTTTCCGATTTATTATTAGTAGAATCATTAAAAAAGATATTGTCAGACGAGAAATATAATGAGCAGATATCAAATATTCTCTTCTGCGGAAGATTCTTCAAAGGCGAGAAGTAATGGCTTCTCTAATATCGAATATTCCTTTAGTATTTTGAACTGAATAGGTTCCTGTTTTTTTTTACCTAACTGTACCAGTGGCAGTTGGAAAAATATAATATTTAATAATAAAAAACTACAGAAATTTTAGTATTTTTTGTTAGTAAATTTTAAAACTTATTAAAAACTGAAATAATGCACTCCCACACTTTTGTATCCTGGCGTACTTCTCTCGCTTCCTCAACATTCACACACTGTGTCATGCACGCACGTAGATATTTGCATGTCTAAGGCATAATCAAATGTAATACCAAACATTAGATAATTCCTTTGACAGGTGAAACGTGTCAATTACATAATTTATAATAAATCTTCCGGAAAACAGACTTTTCATTAGTATTACTTATTTAATATGGAGTTCTACATCATTGTTAAAGAAACAATAAATACCCATTTCGATGTTTCTCGAACGGGTTCAT
Source organism: Lepidostoma basale (assembly GCA_022606425.2). Classification (NCBI taxonomy): domain Eukaryota; kingdom Metazoa; phylum Arthropoda; class Insecta; order Trichoptera; family Lepidostomatidae; genus Lepidostoma; species Lepidostoma basale. The sequence continues at coordinate 858,340 of JAHDVF020000067.1, forward strand.
TGTGAGGATGAATCGCTACACTTGTGTTATGCAAGCTAACTGATTTTAAGTACACTATTTTATAGCTGTCATTAAATATATCATTCCATGGATGTGTCGTATGTTTATATGACATTATGCAAGGCAAGTTACTTAGATAGTTGGTACATGTTGTAAAAATGAAGAACAAAATATACGTTTATGAATTAATGAAGACCATGTAAGGAGGCTCATTAATCTATGTGCTTGGATGTTATTTCTGCTTGATATTTTTCTTAACAGATCTGGTAATCTGTGACATAGAAATAATGTCTTCTTAGGTGATGAGGCCCAACTGTTCCTACATCTCTTAAGTTCTCTTCCAGGTGGACGGTGTCCGAAGGGGATTTCTTTGCGGCTGTATATGTAAGTCTATCACTATCCATTCTGGCTACATAGACCCTCCAGTATCTTCTTCTAGTTCTTCCCCACCGAACGATATCCTATATTTTGCTAAATTTCTTATTTCTGTGTTATGGACACGATTTCTGAGAATTTATTGTATAGCGAATCTAAGCACTTTCATCTGAAGCGTTCCTAGTAATCTTAAAGTTCGTACATTACTCGTATCGGCCTGTGGAATTAGCATACGTCATAGTAGGTCACACGCATATCTTATAAATCCGGCCTTTCTGTCAATACGCATGTGTATGTTTATCCAGACCAGATTTTATAAGACACACTGATACGCAGGCGCTTTGTTGATTAGTTCTCGTACTTCGGTAATAAAGTCATTATGTCTGTAGATTTTAATTGTATCTCAATAGAGACGAAGACGTAAACTGGAAACTGAACATGGATGATCAAGGTGTTTACAGGACTTATGACCTGTCATTGGTTGGGTTAAGCGCACGCTTTATGTAATTACAACATTCCCCATTCCACCTTTGTTATTGTGATCATGCATGACAAATTTTTGGAAGATGTATATATACTTCGAAATCCATATTTATCTTCACGTGTCAGTTTCAGTCAGCCATCTATGTAGATTTCGTTGCACTTGTGAATTTATTCAAGAATTAACCTATGCAACCGACCCACTAACGCCTATATCTGTAGATATCTACTTCTAAATACCTGAAGCTCTTTACTTGCTCCACAGGTATATGATCAACAGTCAGCTATGGATTCAGGTTGTCCTAGATATTGTAAGATTTTTTTTATTTTGCTAACTGATGTAGCCATGCTTATCCTTTGTGATCTTCACTAGTTTCAATCCAAGGGATTGTAAGTGTAACATTTTTGGTGATTCTTGGAATGCCACTTGGGCCTTTTAATAGGGTTTCCCGTTGCTTTCCACATTTGTATACAGCAGGTTATTTGAATCCAATTACTCAACATAACTTTTTACCTATTGATTGTCATGACTTATGAGAGGTAGCTAATTTAACGCCATTTTATTGTCACGTGAATCCAACACCAAACCAAAAACAGTGTGATAATATGATCACAATGTCGTCGCCGGGAATCGAACCCAGGACCTTTGATGTGGCAGTCATGGCTCTACCCGCTCTGCCACGAAGGTCGTCCTTTTTGATACTATATATAATTTGTACAAGATTTGCAAATCATCTTCAGATTCAGTTTTAATTACCGTATCGTATGCATCAAATAAAACATTCCTTATAAGATAAATTTTAATTCCCATGATATTCCTTTTCTTCTATTCCACATTAAGTAAACGTTACACCACTGAATATTTTTACATTAAATTAGGCGCTGAATTTTGGATAATAGCGGGTTATAACAAATATTTTGAATTTCTTTATACCGAGAGTTCTTTGAATTTAGTATTTATTTTTTTAAATATTCCTCTTTGAAATTATTAAATAATTGGGTTGTAAATATTATGCATATTTCCGTACCCTAAGCAAAATTAAAACATCATTTTGTAATTGGTATTACACTAAAATTACAAAAACTTTTTTGTATTAAAAAAATATCTACAAGTAATTATTAAAATTTTGACTAACAATTACTTCGGTTTTTGCGTATTATAATAATATAATGTGAATAATTTCATGATTGAGTACCTAAATAACAGCTAATTGTTTCCTCAATTATAATAAAGGAGAAAAAGTGGATGAATTTGTAAACAGTTTAACCCCTCTAACGGCCTGGTAGGGACCGGGAACTATCCGATTACTCGTTTTGCCGATTGATCCGAGATTTACAAGAAAAAGAACCAATCAAAAATATTGTACGTAATTCATCAGGTGTCACGAATAAAAAAACAATATGACATATTATTAATACGAATGAAAACGTCAGTTTTCTAGAAGTTTTACTATATCGCCTCTTTGCAAGAATAACGTGACCTTTCGAAAATCAAATCCGCCGTGTTCAACATTATTTTCTTCAAAACATGGTATTTTGTAAAGTGAAAAACAGAGAATTTATGAGGTAAAGAGATAACACAACAGTGGTATTTTGTGAGGTCACGTTGTCTCTTTCAGTCGGGTATCTTGTTTAATTTTTCGATTTTTCGAGATAACACGTTATTCTCGCAAAGATGCGATATGTTCTGAGAATAACATATTTCGTCCTTCTAAAGCATTATCAAATATAAGGGCGAAACATATCATTCCCATAAAATATAATAAAACTTCTAGAAAACTGACGGTTTTTTTTCGTTTTAATTATTTAATATGGAGTTTTACATCATCGTTAAAGAAACAATAAATATTATGACATTTGATAAATGTACTGTTTTTACACAAACAAAAATGAAAAAGTTTTAACATTTTGAATGTACCTATACAAATACTTGTAGACGAATACTGGATTTTACCCATTGCGGGTTATCATTTTAAGGATTAATTGTATCTCAATAGAGACGAATATGCAAATTGGAAACATAATATGGCGGTCGAGGCGTTTCATCACTTGTCATTGGTTGTGTTAAGCGCGCGCTTTATGTAATACAACATTCCCCATTCCACCCTTCTTACGACCACCATGTCTGACAAATTTTGTCTGACATGTCTGACAAATATATGCTACTATGTAACACCACACTTCACATTTTTTTAGTTCAATCTACACTAGCGCCATCTATTAATATTGGATTAAGCATTATGCAGAAGATCTTTACTAACGCAATGTGAAAGGCTACCGCCATTAATGTATTGCGAAAAAAATTTATATTACGAAGTTACATAACTTTATAAGTTCTCGTACATGCTGTATTATTGTTTAAAAAGTCTGTTATATTTTTGTCGTTTTTTTACTTGTAATAGTTTTTGAAAGTCAGGTCACTTCCATCACGTCCAATGTCGTTGAATCTTGTTAGTGTTCAACATATTTCAATAAAATATCTGCTGTTTATTGTGCTTCGTCGTGACCTATATCTTATATAAGTCACTTGCTGTCTATTATCAGCTATTTTTTTGCTATTTTTTTACCCGTACCTATTTTTGAAAGTCAAGTCTCTCTATTTTTGTACAATCATTACGTCCAATGACGTTAAATTTTGTTGGGGCTTAACATATCTTAATAAAATGTCTGCAGCTTATTTTGCTTCGTCGTGACCTATATCTTGTATAAGTCACCAGCTGTCTAATATATGAAAGGCTGGTAAATCCGAGGATCGGTTGATCCGATGCCGGTTAAGAGGGGTTATACTTAACGCGACCATTTATTTTTCCCCCAAACCCGGACACCGAAAAAAACGTAGGTACATACTTAATAATAATAAATTTGGAGAACTTATATAGCGCTGTTTTCGCGAAAATTGCCAAAATTGGCATTTTTTAACCTAAGGGTTCACAAACAAGAAATTTTATTTACTTCAACTCTGTAAAAGTCAGATCAAAGAGCGAACGGTATTTTGTCTCTTCAGATATCTTTTATCTATGGCATTATAAGATTTAATTCGCAATACCAATGAAAATACTGTATGATTTTACTGCGCATGCCCACGAATTCATCTACTAGTAATAGATTCTACCCCCAGGATTATTGTATATTCTACTCCGAGTTTCTTTCTTTTCGAAAACGGAACATTTTAATACCCCGAAGCTGTTTTTTGGGGACACCGGAATACGGTGCCTGAAACCGGGACCTTTGGTCACATTAGTTATTCTGTATTTAAGAAGTATGTTTACAAAAGATGGGTGAGTGGAAAAGGATATTGAATGAAGGGTTAGGACAAGCAGCAAAGCAAAAAATGCACTTAAAATGGTCGTCTTCTATCCAAAAAAGCTAAGATAATTATGTACGATGGTGTTCTTGTGCCGACCCTTGTGTACGTAACTAAAGCATAGAACTGGAGAAAGAACGATTAAAATATAATAAATACAATAGCAATTAGATCTCTTAGACGAATGTATAGTAAATCGGTTAATGATAGAGTGTCAAAATCAATGAATGCAGTGTGAATGAAAGTTTTATGAATACAATATTAAAATGATCATTTAGATGGTTTTGACACATGAAAATAATGAATAATGAAAGAATGGTAAATAAAGTATATGTAAATGACGTGAAAGGAACTGGAAACAGAAGAAGACCGAGGAAAACGTGTCACGATCAAATCTAACATATATTAAATGTCCTCAGAGTCTCAAATATGTTAAATGTCGGAGAAATCGACGTGTGTGCATTATACGATGGCGTTTTCAGGCACCGTGTCCCAGTGTCCCCGAAAACAGAGGGCAAACAACCAGCAAGCAGAAAGAATAAACTGCCATTTTTTTCTTTCCTGACATACTACTCTGGATTCCTCAACATTCATACATCGTGTCATGACAAATGTCGAGTCGAATTTCTCCGACTCCTCACGTGGCCGACATTCAATTTTGGATTCATTTACAGACTGTAAAAACCGGTCTGAAAACCCCAACATTTCATATTTATATTGAATTAAATTTGTAAAGATGTGAACATATGTTATTTTGGAAAGTTATGCCCATACTGTAAATTCAGTATTTCTTTAGCTTCACTCATTTTCGTGATTCACAAAATATTCGGATGTCCTATTAACCTGCGCAATGGACCGAATCAATCTGTGTTCAACTTTTCCATTACATTGTCGCCTAAGCGGCTCGTAATATTTTAATTTGCATTTGAATTGTATTTTCGATTAAAAGTAATACAAAATATCTCTTTAAAACAGTGATAGACATGGACGTAAAAAAAGTGGGACAAGCAATCATTGATACGGATTCAAAGGTAAAAGCTTATATTACCTACAAGAGTTTTAGCTTTCTTGATAATTTTCCTCCAAGCTCCTCGATCCTGCACATTTTGCTCCCAGCAATCTGATTTGCCCAACCAAGCTAGATCAGCCAGAACATTATCCATTAGACGGGATGTCTGAGCCATTTTCAAATTACCTACGGAAAGGAAAAACATTTAAACTAAATTAGTAACAATTGAAAGATATTTATAAAGATTTAAACTTACTAATCATTAAGTCGTTTGCCCATATAGGTGGGGACTAAGGACACCATACTGCTTTACCCTAACTTATCTCGTGAGATTCCTCTATATTCATACATTGTTAAATAAATGCTCGTCAATTTTTCCGAGTTTAAATGAGGCGGCTTTTTAGATTTTGATTAATTTGGTCAGGCCAAGTTTAAGTCGGTTGTCCTCGGCTAGTATTTTTTTAACCTCATAGGAACCCAATAAATAATCCATTGTTTTGGCCGAAACACTTAGATACTTCAACATTATTAAATGTTTAAATTTGAAGCACTGTCGCGACAAACTCATATAAGATAATTGTGATATGTTATTGCTGAGTTTCAAATTTAAACAATTAAAAAAATTTAATGTTTTGACTGAAATGTCTTCGTGGAAGTTCATTTTAAATCATAATTAAATAAAACAATGGTGTTGAAAATAGTTATTAAAAAACGTAGTGTTAACTTAATACGCATATCCAGAAACACCAAGCTGCGTATTTATAAAACCATCATCATGCTAATGGTGACATATGGTTCTGAGTCATGGACAATGTCTCTAAAAGAACATCAAAGAATAGACTGGTTTGAGAATAGAATACTTAGAATTATCCTGGAACCCAGTCCGGGTGTTGTAGCGGGAACTTGGAGGCATAGGACTAACCAAGAAATCCGTACGATGACCCAGCAGCCCCTTATAATGAGCACCGTGAGAGCCTGTGGCCTAGGATGGATTGGGCACGTATGCCGAGCCGAAGAGACCAGAGCAATCAAGACTCTGTATGCGTCTAGACCGACTGGAGAAAGACCTCTAGGAAGATCTAGACAACGCCTAATGGACAAAGTTCTGCTGATCTGGCTAAGTTGGGCGACTCGGACTGCAGGGAGCAAAAGGCGCAGGATCGAGGAGCATGGCGAAAAATCATCAAGGAGGCTAAAACTCTTCAATAGTTGTATGGCCATAGGAAGTAAGTAAGTAGCTAATTAAAAATGATTGAACATTTAAAAAGAATTAAATATTATAACAAATTTCGAAGTATGTTAAATTTAGATATAATTTATTCATATTTTTTATTTTCTTATAAATTTATTTTCAGCTAAATTCTGTGAAAAGTAATTTATGGCCTGCCAATGATTCGGTTATCTACCAAATTTTGTGTTCTTTTAAATGAGGGTAACAGACTGGAAAATTACTTTTCAAAAGTAATTAAAGGGCGCTATTTTTCATTTAGTTACATTAAGATAAACGTTATAACCTACTTTTCTGAATCTTGTTTGAAAAGATATAAGCCTACAAATTAAATGTATTACTTTTAAACATTCTTATGAAATAGTTATACCTTTTGAATATATTGCATTGGAATAAGTTTATCTCAATGTAAGAATATTTAAAAATAAAGCTTTTAATAATATATTCATTAGACTAATTTGTATAGCGCCGTTTTCGTGAATAGCTCACCTCAAGAGCGCTTGATGAAACAATATTATATTAAGTGTCAGACAGTTGTTAAAAACAAATTTGAAACAAATGAATGTATAAATTATTTTTGAAATTAAATATGTTTTGTATTTTTGAAATTCGTTTAAAATAATATCTTATTTAGAATTTTAATTTTGTGATTAATTAATAAAACACTATTTTCGTTCAAACATATTTAATAAAGGGATGGTTTTTAAGAACTTATTTAACTTGCCTTTATTTTGACAGCGATTGATTTTGGCAGCTTTGCTGGCATCGATAAATTGGCAAAACAAGTCGCTGTCGAAATATAGACAAATAAAGAAATAAATAGTCCATTATCAAATGCAAAAACACTACGATAATTCATTATTATAAGCTATTTTTATATATCACAATTTTATTTTTATATTTTGCGAGAGCTATTTCGTCAACCTATGTTGACATCTTCAGGTGTTTCAATAATAGATAAATCAACTCACCTCAAATGTCTATCAAAGAAAGGAATGTAGAGCGAAGTAAGGTATTATGAACAAAATTATGAAAGAATCGCTGCGTTGGTTCGGACATACGGAGCGCATGGGTAGAGAAAAAATGGTTAAGAAAGTATACGTTAATTAAGTAAATGGAGTATGGAGTCGAAGCAGACCGAGGAAAACATGGCATAACCAAATTAATCAAATTTTAAAGGTTAGACATGTCAGAAGCCGGAAGAATCGACGTGCGTGTATGACTTGCTGTATGAATGTGGAGGAAGCTAGAGAGGTATGTCAAGATAGAGTAGTGTGCCGGTCCATTCTCTCTGCCTACCCTTGGGGGGAAACGGCGTGATGGTTTGTTGTTGTTGTTGTTTTTCATGTCTATTTGTTCCTATGTCAATTTGACAAATTTATTTGATCAGTTGATATATTATTGTAACACCTGATGATATCAACATAGGTTGACGAAACAGCTGTCGTGAAAAATAAAAGTAAAAGTTCTGATACATAAAAATAGAGTTTTTTAATTTAACAGTTTATAATGTAGAAATAAATCTTAAAAACCTCGTTTTTCAATTATGATTTGAAATGAAATTCCATCAAAAGATTTCTGCAAAATCATTAGATTATCTAACACATTTAATTTTTGTGAAGCATTTTCAGGCCAGATGGTTTAAGATATGTATGGCCTGAAAATGCTTCATATAAATTCCCCAAGTCTAAAATTTGATCATTTGGAAGTATTAGAAATTAAGGAAGCTCTTACAATAATCTACGTTCAATTAATAATCAAACTAATCTTTCCCATAGTCCCATTTTAGTCTTATTGCCCTTTGAAAATAGTTTAATAATTTTTAATAAACTTAAGTAGTTCTTAAATTGACGAGTTTTTTCCAATTAAAAAAAAAATCCAATTTTGAGTTTATTTTTCGCGATCCGTTTCGACGGATTTACACCTCCATCATGGAGAGAACGTTACAAATTATGTGTATAGTTCTTCTAATGATAGAGGTGAATTAAAGTATATTTATTGTATCTTAAAACTATAATATATTTATAGAAATAAACAGTTTATTGCATAGAATAGAAGCATTATGGTTTATATACAATACATATCAAAATTCAATCAATTGGGGTGTGCTTTATTGCCAATTAATATGGCCAAGGCTATCTTTTTTTAAATCCACAAAGTGACGTGTTGATAAATATTTTGGAAAAGAAATCTCAGATACGGAATCTGGGTCACATTTTCCGAATTCCTGGGAGTGGGTTAGCACATCAACTATTCAAGGCACAACCATAGGAAGCGACCAAGGAAGGCCAAAGAGGCGACAAGGCAAATAGCCGAAGGATTGAGACAACTTTACTGGTTCAGAGATTATAATGGAAGTAATTTAATATAATCAAATATTCAAAAACTTTTTTGTAATTTTTATGATATACAATACATATTTATTGTTTCTTACGTAAAATATTTATTGTTTCTTGAACAATGATGTAAAACTCCATATTAAATAATTTTTTATGAATGAAAACGTCTGTCTTCTAAGAGTTTTATTTAATTTTATATGAATTGACATGTTTCGTCCTTCTCATTTTCATATTGCCTTAGAAGGGTTAAATATGCCGTTCCATATAAAATTTAATAAAACTCCTAGAAGACCGACGTTTTCATTAATATTAATTAAAGATGTAAAACTCTGTACTAAAAATTTATATTACTGAAAAACGTCTGTTTTATAGAAGTTTTATTACTATTTGTGCGTATGACATGGTTCACCATGATAATGTATTGTCAAATGATTTCATTCCCACAAAATTATATACAGTATAATAATTTTTTTTGAAAACAGACGTTTTCATTCGTATTAATTTTATAGAATACGAATAACGATATAAAAAATTAGTAAACGTTTAAATTTAAATATGCTGTTGTTGCAGTTGTTGATTGTATTATCTGATGATGCCACCATAGGTTGGTGAAACAGCTGTCGCATCTATCTCATAATGATAAGTTGTAATACCTTTAATATCAGTGTTTAAAATTAAAACATTTAATAATATTAAAGTATCATAGCGTTTCAGCCAAAACGATAGATTATCTTATATTTATTGTTTCTTGAACAATGATGTATAACTTCATTTTAAATATTATAATTTATATAAGTACGTCTGTCGTCTAGAAGCTTATTACATTTTATATGGAATGACATATTTTACCTTCTAAGGCATTATCGAATGTTTATGATTGATAATGCCTTAGAAGGCAAAACATTTTATTCCATATTTAATGAATTAAAACTCCTAGAAGACAGTCGTTTTCATTTTTATTGATTATCTAATAGATAATTTGAAATGTAAGACGAAGCATTGTTTATTGGTATGAAATATATTTCAAATTCTCGAAAACCGACGTTGATCTGCTGAAACCGTTCTGAACACGTTACTATAAAACAAATGTTTTATTTTATAAAAATTTCGCATATTTTATCATCAGATAATTCTAAAAAATATGTCTTTATAAACATCAGGATAATGATATAAACTTGGTTTTCATGTTGTTTTCCATCAAATTCCACCTTTTTCCGAGTAGCTCGCAACAAATTTTTGTATATTTTTTATCATATCTCAGACAAAAAATCGTATATTTTTTCCAAAAAAACCACCCATCAAAATTCGAGAATACATTATGTCATTTTGGAAAAAAATATTCTGAATTGTAGAGGTGGCGATATTTAAGGGCTGCGGGGGCAGTTAGCGACATAATAAATCATATTTCTTCAACCCCTTACATCTAAACCACCCCTGAGGTGATATTTTACCCTCCAAGATATATACGTTCTACAACTGGAATGCCTACCAAAGGGCGTATTGATAAAAGAAAAAGTGAATTCTTTATCAGGGAAAATATGCTCCTTCAAATTTGAATATTTTAATCAAATTTTAACATTTTAGTATTTCTGAGTTTTGGGATATTTATTTAGTATAAATTTGCTTAGTTCCAAAAAACTACCAGTGTGTTTTTTGGTACTTGGGAAAATCCGTGAAACATTTTACTACCAAACCGTGATAATCTACGCTATTATTTAACCAAATTATTTAGCATCGTTGTGTGTTCAGGTATAATACAAGTATTTTTATAAATTTAAAATCCGAGGACAACTTCACATTGCATTTCATTATAATAACACTTAGTCGGTAGATCGAGTTGAATCGAATTATTTTTATTTTTACAACAACATAAAAATGTAGTATATAGTTATGAAATACATGACTATTTGACGAGAGGTCGTGATAGATTCCGACTCCGGAGACCCAGACTTGAAAGTACAGAGAAAGGTGTTTTTTATAGAGGATTCAAATTATTTAACGAATTGCCAAATGAGGTAAGAGATGCCGGTTCTCTTGCGATCTTTCGTCGAAAATGCTTTAAATATGTTGTCAGTACCGATGTTTAAGGTTGTTGATGTTTTTTTTTCATTTGTGTTTTTTGTATTATTAATTGTTTATAAAATGTTGTATTATGAGTTGTCAATTGTTTTTGTATTTTTTTATAACTTTATTAAATAAATAAAAAAATAATTAATTAAAGCGCGACCCAAATTAATGTAAAGGGTATAAATATCATATTGATTTACATGTGAAAGGTAGCAAATATATTATATCATAACTTTTATTGTCACGGGAATTCTACACCAAACCAATGACAGTGTGACAATCATACTGCCATCGCCAAGCCCGGGACCTTCGGCGTGGCATTCATAGCTCTTGCCACTCGGTCACGAAGGTCATCTTTATAAATAACTATAAATCAACATACCATAACAAGTCTGATCTTCTCCTTCTTCTTCTCCTATTAGACCTTTGGTCTGTTCCAGAAATCAGGCTGGCCTCTCTTGGGAGGTTGACTCCCAACTTTGTCTCCATCTCTTAGGCGGTCTTCCGGGGGGACGGCAGCCGGCAGGAATCTGATGCGCCACAGCGTGTGGGATTCTGGTGGGATCCATCCTCTGCACTTGCGCATTCCAGTATCTTCTGCGTTGTCTTTCTCAGGTCATTCTGTGAATTATAAATTATTACGTATATCTTAATTGTAAAATAGCTGTAGGTGTTTTGAAAACATTTGTTTTTATTAACTTATTAAAAAAAGTAGGAATGCGATTCAGTCGATTGTAAGACCTGACGATGCTAACATCGGTTAGCGAAACAGCTATCGCGACTAGTAATATTCAATTTTTATATTCATAACAAAGTTTTTATTTATTTAAACATTTAATAATGTATTTTTTCGTTTGAATTATTCATTAATGTTTCTTGTAGATTGACACTTAATACTTCAAGTTCTTCGGCAAAATACTTCCAAGTTTTTTACCTCCCTGCTTATCGCAATAACTACGCAAAAAGTGCTTCAAACAGTTTACATCGCTTCGGTTCTGAGAAGATTTTTTGTTCTTTTTGTATTTGCTCTTGTCTCCACGCCGTAAGTCATTGATACAAGTTTTATAAATTATTTTGTTATAATATCGATAAAACATTTTCAATTTAGATTTGAACCTATAAGAAGTGTTCTACTTCTTCTTATTCTTGTTCGATACCTTCACAGCTTATATCAAGCCTTGCAGCTTTGCTTTTGCTTCCAAGCACTTCTATCACTTGCTGCAGCCTTCCAGTCTCTCATCCACAGCAGTCGTACAGCATCCTTCCTTATCTTATAGTCCCTTATTCTTATACCTAGACGTCCTTCAAGGTTTATCTCTGGCGAGACAACGGCATTTTTTCTACATATTTATCCCGTATTAGCCTACTCAACCTAGCATTTGTTTATTATTTTTTTTATTGTGTACAACAGGTCTTTTGAATCCAATTACTGTATCAAAAGTAACACAGAAATGCATCTTAAAATAATACACATATATCAGCAATTGTGGTATGTACCTATTTGATCCTTAAAGGACGCATAGATCATTTGGAAAATGTCCACATCGACTGACACCTCATTCAAGAGCACCATACCTCGGGTCATTGTATGCTGCGCCATGACATTTTTGTCCTGCTATGCGGTATGCACAACATATCGTGTCTTCTAGCGCGAGCATACCTGTCCGGTGCATTGAAGCCATTACACTCTAAGAGGTATGGGCTATGAATGAAGTTACGGAGGAATTTATATTCTAAGATCATCAATGTACCTTTTCTTCTTGATTCGAGACTGCGGTACTCTGTGTTAATCGATAGATCATTGTGGTGCATAAACCTCGGATATACCCCATTCATCCGCATGTAAAGGTATGTCAGATTTTTTTCTGGATTTGTTCTAAAACCTCCACATACTTCTGCTAGTATGGAGTTAAAAGTATGCGAGTCAATTTTAATCACAAAATACCGTCACCGCTTTTACTAACTTTCTTATCTTAATAGCCGTTCTCATTCACTGCTGGATATAGGCCTCTCCCTTATTTCTCCACGTATTCCAATCTTGTACTTTTCGCATCCAATCATTAACGAATTTTCTATCTTTCGTCTACTAATCCGGCAACAAATGACCATTTGAAATTAGCCACCCTCGATGAGATCCGTTAGTTTCGACCTTTTACGTATTTAAGTATTTCCTATCCAGCATCATAGCTTCACCATTTTACATACTAGCAAATTTAGTCATGAACAAAACGATAAGAATACCAAGAACTTTGTTGCCAATATCGAAACAAGAAAAAGTGAGGTAACTCCCAACAACTTTTTATAGCGGCACTCAAACGCGAAATTTAACCTACCATGAAAAACTTCATGCATTATTTATTTTTTATTTTGTATTATACGGAATCAAATCGTCTTCATTTCAAGAGAAAAATTTCAAGCCACCTATGATAAATGATCGCATTATTCGTCCTGCCAACAAAGCGCCTTTCCCAGTCGATTTAAAGTCAACTTGACGATAAAAACCACCTCCCGTACTGAATGTAGCTCAAAAATCTACCTAAATATTGCAACATTTCCAGTTTTTGTTAGGATTGCAATCCAATGGTGGAAAATTGTACTTTTTTAACGATTTTTTTTATTCGCTGGATTTCTGAATGGTAAAATTTTTGCATGTCATTTGTTTAGGGACTGCCTTTTCATCATTTCTTATCGTTCTTCTTGTAAAAAATTCAAGAATTTAAATGCAAAAACCAATACCTTCATATATAATATCTTATTATCATTTTGTTGGGATTGTGTTCCGTATAAAAAAGTACTGATATAAATAAATTAATACATTTTAAAAGTAAATAATATTAAGTTATTGTTTCTTGAACAATGGTGTAAAACTCCATATTAAATCATTTATACGAATGAAAACGTCCCTTTTCTAGAATTATTGAAATATATTTTACGGGAAAGACATTTTTCGACTTGGTAAAGCAATTTCAAATGATAATAACTGAAATCATGTCATAATGTCTTAGAAAAGCAACATGTCATTTCCATAAAATATAATAAAACTTCTAGAAAAGGAACAATTTTATTCGTATCAGTTAATAAATAATAATACGGTATAAATTAAATTAATAATATATTACGTTGACCACAAGATATATGAATGTAAAGGAAATGAGAGAAGTATGTCTGAAAAGAAAAGTGTAGCAGTTTATTCTTTCTGCCTACTCACAGAATTGATATGGAGGAATCTAGAGAGATCTGTCAGGATAGAGTAGTGTAGCATAGTGGTCCATTATATCGGCTAATCTTTAAGGGGATGTTGTTATTCTGCAAAGCAGAACAGAGTATTGAATAATCTACAACATTTTGAATGTATACAAATTATTGTAGACAAATACTGGATTTTACCCATTGCGGATAATTTTTTTTCTAGAAGGATTAATTGTATTTCAATAGAGACGAAGATGTAAATTGTTTTCTGGGGACAAAATATGGTGACCGAGGCGCTTACAGGACTTATGACCTATCATTGGTTGGATTGAACTATCGCTTTATGTTCAACAACATTCCCCATTCCTCTCTTCTTACGACTACCACGTCTGACAAATTTTTGGATGTTGTATATATGCTAGTATGCTGCGCCTATGACATTTTTTAGTTCACTCTACACTAGCCATTTAAATCTTCGTCTCTATTCAGATACAATTAATCCTTATAATAGAATAATCTACCCTATCGAAAGTGCATGAAGAGGTGAGAGGATTGATAAATAATAAATCTCCAGGAAAATATATGATTTTGCCTACACTTTCGGGGTAACAACGTGATGGTTAGTGAGTTAATTAGTAAATATTACAAAAACCATTTAAAAATGAGATTTTTTTATATTAAATTTCGTTTTATTAAATTACGCACCTTTTATTCTAAAATATAAAAATGACTAATAAAATGTCACTTAAAGTCCATTTCAAATTCATCCTCTTTGATGATGGAGCACTTTCGGGTCACCTTGGACTCTCAGTCGGGATCACATTTAAAATTCAGGACTTTGTGTCAAACAAGACTGTTTTATTAATATTTGAGTCCCGCATAAATCTGGGATTTAAAACGAAGACTTATAAAATGGGGCCAAAATTCCGATTACAAAAATGAATTTATTGTAAAAGTCGACACGACCCCAAATTTTTAATAAAAATAAATTTTCCCAATAACCGCACACACTTTATTAACTGATCTAAACTTGTAACAGTTTGCGGGGAAACATATTTCTTAGATATGAATAATTTAGCGTTTTTATTATGGCCACGTTTGTAAAATTTTACACATTTCTTTTCCAGATATTTCAAAATGTGTGAAAGAATGTAACAAACTAACTAACTAACTAACAAAAAAGGTTAACATATACGGACGACCTTCGTGGAAGAGTGACAAGAGCTTTGACCAGCCAGAGCTACACCAAAAGTCCCTGGTTCAAATCCTGGCGAAGGCGGTATAATTGTCATACTGTCTTTTGGTCTGATGTAAAAATCACGCAACATTAAAATGGCGACAGATTATCTACCATATTTCATAAGAATTAATAACGAATTTTTATGAACTAAAACACTGTTTTTTCCACCTTTGAGTTTATTTTTCTCGACATGTTTTGAAGGCTTACACCTTCATCGTTGGGAGATTTTGAAGGTGTTATAAATATTAACACATCTTAGTGACCCTAATATAATTCTGTTCATAACACTATAATTTATTATGCATCGCATTCACTTCTTATATTTGGATTTGACACTTTATCACATACAGATGTATAAGAGATCTCAATTTACTGTATTTATTCTACTTTTACCCTTCCTTTCCCATCGAATTATATCAGTTTATTTTCTTAAAAGATATAACAAATAAAATTAAAGCTTAGGTATTTATTGAGAAAAGGTAAGATACATTATTAAAAATAAATACCTAGAACGCGTAAGATATGGTTCGACTTTATAAAAACAAGAAAGTCAAGAGTATTATTTCTAAGATAATCAAATGATTTAACTGAAATCTCTTGATGTAAGCTCATTTTTAATAATAATTAAATAAAAATATGTTTTATATGACAACTTCCAGGTTTGTCTTTATTTCGACAGCGAACAGTTTCGCCAGGCTCGCTAGCATCGACAGACTGTCTGACAGACTGACTAGCCAGTCTGTTAATGCCAGCGAGCCTGGTGAAACCGGTCGCTGTCGAAATAAAGACAAATGTGGAAGTAGTTATAAAAATTATCGTTTTATTTAAATATTATTCAAAAGTATTAGTTTTATCAGGATCAGGATCCCATGGACAGACAGAGTGACAAACACAGAAGTCCTGAATCGTGCAGGAGTAAATAGAGAGCTGCTGACATTAATCAAAGTCCGCAAGATTGCATATCAGGGTCACGTTCTGCGAGGAGAGAAGTATCGCCTGCTGCATCTAATATTGAAGGGAAACATAGATGGCTGCAGGGGGCGGGGAGAAGGCAGATCTCTTGGCTGCGCAATGTGAGGGAACGAATGGGAATCAGAACTGTGGATGAGCTATTCCGGACAGCGCAGGATAGGGAAGAGTTTACCAGAGTGATCGCCAACGTCGGGGGGACCTGACAGGGCACTTCAAGAAAAATATTAGTTTTATGAACCTACTTTCACTAATATGTAAGATGTCAATCTCCGAAGGGATCCTGTTCAGTTAATTGATTGCTCTCCCCACTGGCATCACCTGAGGGTCGGTACAAGGATACTATTATAATTATACTCAAACCACTCCATATACAGGTATAATCAAATACTATTACTGAACCACAATTGACAAAACGTGCCCTTTCGACAGCAAACCAGAGGAATGCCATAAAGTAGGGGAAGCACGGAATATGAATGAGCCGCCCCGCCTCCGAATTCACTTCTTCCGGATTCTCCTTTCTACCCGGAGCCAAGATGTTCCCCTTGCATAAATTAAATTCTTTCATACACACTTGCAGACCTGACACTGCTGCTCTACGGTTTTACGGTATCAGCGTTTGGCAACAGATTTTATTTTGGGAGTTTAGATTCGAAATTTCAATCAATCGTGAAACTTATTTACTACGTAGATGAATATATTACATAAAATATAATAAGACTTATAGAAAACGGAGATTTTCATAAATATAAAAGATTTAATATGGAGTTTAACATAATTTTTAAAACACCGTATAAATGAGAATATTTTTATTTGTCTATATTCACCATAACTTTGCATTGCGGATTCAATAAACAATAATTACTTTTATGTAAACAACACTTTATTATTTTCAATTATAATAAATTTACAAAAGAACATGTTTCGGACACAGAAGCCTTTCATCAGTAAAGTAAATTATGGTGTTAAATAAATAAATATTTAAACAAAATTTTTCAAACAACTGTTTTAATATCTTTCAAAACTGACCATCATTATGAATTTTTTTTTAATATTTATTTTGTATAAACAATAAATAACTACACTGATGAAGGGCTTCTTTGTCCGAAACATGTTTATGTTCATTAATTTTAATTGTTGTTTACAACGAAATTGATATTGTTCACATTTTAAATCAATTATTGCAGTATGACTTTTTTTATTCTAAAACATATCGTATAACGTCAAACATTCCACCACAATTACAAGAGAAAGAGAGAAAAACGAGATCTCTTTATAGTGCAACCTCTGTGATATGTCGAGCTTTATAGCCATTGATACAAAGAAAAATGTGAGAATAATAATGGTAACAACTTATACATGTGACCGATAATGCAAAAGACCGATTATCACATATGGAATCAAAACGAGAGCTGATACAATTAGTACATAATCACTTCTCAGAATCACAGATATGAAAACGCTTTGAAAAATAATAAGCATGACTCTACGCGACCGAATAAGAAACACCATGATCAGAAAATTGTGTGATTTCCAGGATGTTGTCAGATGGGACAGAGAGTTCTAGTTTTTGTATTGATATAGAATGACTGTTATATTCAATAATTATTATATTCGAAAATTAATGTTTGATTATGACCGACAGTTATTTTTTCATTTATTTTTAAAACACCTGACCCCGATAACTAAAAATAAAAATAAAATTCAATTTATCGCAAAAATTGTAGTATTTTGCATAATGCCTTACATGACATAATTCATCCGAATTAACCTTCCCTAGAAGAAATGTTTTCAAAAACCAATACTCACTTACTTCCTATGGCCATACAACTCTTGAAGAGTAATAGTCTCCTTGATGATATTTCGCCAAGCTCCTCGATCCTGCGCCTTTTGCTCCCAGCAGTCCGATTCCGAACATTGTCCATTAGGCGCTGTCTAGGCCTTCCTAGAAGTTTTACTCCAGTTGGTCTAGACGCGTACAGGGTATTGATTGCTCTGGTCTCTTCGGCTCGGCTCGATAACCAATAACCCTGAATAATACATAAACAATGAATTTTGCATTCATCTAAAACGAAAATGTTTTAATGTTGATTATAGAAATCTTTAAAAAGTTCTGTATATGTTTAATTAATTAAATTAAAATCATATCACATAAATTGCAAAGGAGTGTAAGTGGTATTCTAAAGAGATTTTAAAAGATAACCAAACCAAATAAAGTTTTCTACTCAAAACAAAGACAAGATCAGGAGCGCAACAATAAAAAAAACATTTTTTGAAGCTGCAAGCTGCGCTCGAGACATAAAAAAGATTTAGGATGACTCTATCCAGGAGTCAATATCCTTAGGACTGAGGGTAATGACCATAAGTAGAGGGATGCAACGATACAAGTACTTCCTGTTTTGATACAAAACAGACGGAAAATATCGACTGAACTTGCCAACAAGCTATGAATAATTATGCAAACTACATACAATATGCATAGTTTTAAAAGTAGAGCAGCGTGTGATGTATAAAATGGGTATCATACTGAATTAATTCATAATAGGGTGGTATTTAGTACAAAACACTTATTCTTCTTGTTTCTATCCTATAAGAGGTTGGACAACTTCGTGGTTATATTTGCTTTGGATGCAGTACTTAAAATAAATATGTTGTGCTGTAACTGAACCTATCTTTTATATCTTAACCAGATTTTCTGCTCCTGGCATTTCATTATTCTTGACATTTCGTTCATTCATAATTGAAAACAACATAAAGTATGATATATCAAACATAACGGATACCAAAAGAACGAATATTAAAGTGATGGTGGCAGAGATGCGGACGCTGAGAACAATAGCAGGAAAGAGTTCTAAAGAAAATCTACAAGTTGAAAGATATGGTCAGATGGGGCAGACAACGCAGAAGTCACTGGATTGCCCACGTGCAGAGAATGGATCCCTCCAGATATCTACACGCTGCATATATAAGGTTCCCACCACCACCCGAGACTGTTATAGGACGCAGCGACGCCCTTTCGTCAGTCTCGCTGCACTATCTAGGCCCGTTCCTTGTCCATCCGGGACTTACGTTAATTTAATTTAGCCTTTTCTTGTCATCAATCAAAAGGGTGACAGACCACATTTAATCTATTCTTTTAACCTTATATATCTCCCGCGCGGCCTCACATCTCTTTATTATGAAATAAAATCAGAAGTAAATATTATATAAAGCACACCTTAAATTAGTAAAAAAAAAAAAAAACACATTAAAATGATATAAAACACACATTAATTCACAATACACAATAGGACAAATATATAACAAACTAAACTTTAAAACAAGAAAAAGATGGTGTATGAGAGAGGCGGGAAGATGTTAAGTAAGAATGAATAAATTGGGATGGGATGGATGGAGGACAGGTTTTAGAAAGAGCAGAAATTAATTTAAAAAAACAGTATTTATAAAAGACACATTATAAACAGAAAAGTATATCAGAACACACCCACCAAGGGGCAGTGTAGACTTCCGGTCAAAACAAAACCAATGAACAGGAGCCAGTGGCAACATCCATGAGCAGCAACTCAGGGGTGCAGAAACAGAAAACAAAACTAAAATGCACAAAACTATTGTAACAATCATAGCGAACATACTATTCATAATTATCACAATAATTATAATAGCAATAATACCATAATAATAACATAACCAAAGACAAAGATAATAATAATCATTTATTTATAACTATCAAAGTAATCATAAAAGCAATAATAACACAACCAAAAACAAAGACAATTTTTAACAAATAATGCCAAATAATTTATAGAAACAACAACACGGCACGAGAAGACATAGGGGAGTAAATAAATTACACATCCATTTCACTAAAAAGTTTTGTCCACGCACGAATAAAAGTACGAAGGCAACTGAAATTTTTCTCGCTACTTGTTAAGTCACTATTCCAAATTGGTCGATGATCCACTGTCACATTCTCAATCATGATATCTCTATCACTCTGCAAGAGACAGCACTCCCAGAGGATATGGTGGGCCGTCTGGGGCCCCCCGCCGCACACACACTCCGGGTCCGGCGCCAGACTAAGATCATGGAGCCTGGCACGGAAATTGCCGTGCCCCGAAAGCATCTGCACAACGTGATGGTCCAATCGCAGCCACTCACTACCCATCCTCCCAGTCACAGAGGGGAAGAAGGAGTAAGTCCACCTTCCTCTAGGAGAGATGTTCCATCTTTCCTGCCATGCCGACAGAGAAACCTCTCTTAAGCCCCTGCACAGGGCGGTGAAACCATCCTCATCGGAGTTGAATGTAATACCCAGATGGGTCACACTCTCACCCCGCTTAAGGCGCCTCTTAGCAACGGCCTCAAGCACTTCCAGGTCGGCAGGAAGAACTCCCCCTATAACTGGAAGCGCCACTGAGGCCGCAGTCCTGTAAGCACCGGTCAGTGCAAGAAGAGGTATGCGTTGGCCTCTAAGCAGCGCCGAGGATACCGTCCGAGTAGCCAGACGTCCCGACCACACTCTTGCCGCGTATGTGATTCTTGACACATACACGGCTTGGTATAGTAGACGAGTCGCTGGCGTTCGAAGGCCCCAGGACGCAGTACTCAAACGCCGGACCTGCATAAACAAATTCGCAGACCTCTCCGACACAGCCTTGACGTGCCCAAGGAAAGAGAGCGACACATCAACCTGAACACCAAGATATCGAAGTGAATTCTCAAACTTGATGCTAGATTCATTCATCCGTATGACCGGGTTCCTGTTACGATTTAGGTTCCCACGGAGAAGCATGCCGGACGTCTTGGCAGGGGAAAAGGAAAGTCTACACGCTGCAGTCCATCAGATTCTTAAAGGCTACCGTTCCCTCGAAAAACCGCCAATGATACAGAGGGATAGCTGGGAATCGACTCCCCAAGGGAAGCCAACCTAAACCACAGGAATAGAACAAAGGCCGAAAAGGATATGAATAAGATATTTATATTTAAAAGAAAAATCAGTTTATTAACATACGGAAAAAAAACGTTCGTTTTCTGGAAATGTTATTATAATTAATGGGAATGACATGTTTCACCTGTTTAAGGCGTTTTTAATAATTATTTAATTTAAAATGGAGTTTTATATCATTGTTCGAGGAACAATAAATAAATATGTTCTCATAGTTTCTAATCTATTGACAAAGTTAGTTTTAAGTAGATACAACGTAATTAAATATAAATAAATTCAAATACCGGACATGTGCCATAATATATGCAAGCCTCGACATAGTTTATCCCGTGACGGATCGGCGCAATCTCAAGTTGTCTCCAAAGGATTTATATAATCGAATTAACACACAAGTTACATATGATATTCTTATGTACGGGAAACTAACTTGATCTAGGTATTTCTTATACAATATCTCAATAATTTCTTTCATATTACGTAGTAATAAACACATACGTTGACTATACTATTAAAGAATATTTTTTTTTTTTTTAAATCACGCAAATTAAGAAACTTTCGTTTCTTCGTAAGAATTTAACACACTTTAGAATACTAGAAGATATCAAAATAATATTTTTATAATTCCTCAGTTAGATAAAATGTTCCAAAACTGGTATAACAGATTTAAATTTCGTTTAATTTTATATCGAATAAAACGTACGTTTTCTAGTAGTTTTATTATTTTTTATTCAACTGACATGTTTCGCTTTGCAAGGGCTAGTTCCATTTAAATCGTTTTTTTTTTTTTTTACCGTTCTTTCTTCATTCATTATAGCCATGTGTTCTAAGCAAATCAATGATCCTTTCATTATTTTGTTCATAACACTATCATTCGCATCGCATTCACTTCTTATATTTTTATTCGATACTCCATCATTCACAGATTTTAGACACATTCGTCCAAGAGATCTCATTTCTACTGCATTTTTTCTACTTTGATTAACCTTCTCTTGCCGGTTCCATGCTTAGCTTCCATATATAAATTACCAAACATTAATATTCTTTTTTATTTGTAAAAATAATAATAATTAATTCAAATAAAAACGTCAGATTTCTAGAAGTTTTATTATATTTTTTGGGAATGACATGTTTTCACCCTTCTAACATTGTCATAAAATTTCTTAACGAATTCCAAGAAACATATAATTCTTTGTTAAATACCTATTCGTTAATTACGATATTTTGCTCCATTTACTAGTGTACATAAACTGCAACAAGTTGATGTTTCGTCACATTTGATAACGCCTTAGAAGGGCGAAACATGACATTTCCATAAAATATAATAAAACTTCTAGAAAACTGACATTTTAATTTGTATTAATTATTTAATATGGAGTTTTACATCATTGTTCAAGAAACAGTAAATTAAAATAATAATAAATTATGAAATATTTTTTTGATAAGTTGACATGATCCAACAAAAAATAATGTGTTTTTTTATTTCTATTTTTAAGTGCTTACGTACATAACATTTAAAAACCAACACCGGTTTCCATGGTAAAATATAAACACACAATATGTCAAAATTTATCTCGGAGTTAGCGAAATTTTGGATTCATCTATTATTTTTTCTATTAAGATAGCACTATTAATGACTACAGAAAGTTTATGGACATGTACAGCCTATTTTTAGTCTTTCTAATAATCGTAATGATTGTAAGATTTAGAACCCTGCTCATGCAAATATGAATCGACGATAACCACGTAAATATACATTTATAATATTACTTAATACCATTATTAACTAACCATCACGCCATCTGCATAAAATAATACGGATATAAATAAATCTCTACACTGTTAATTCCTGAAATACTTAATATATAAATTTGACATTTGTCATCGCAAACAAAAGCCTATCCAAAAATGCTAAGATGGCAGTGCATAATGGTGTTCTTGTGCCGACCCTTATGTATGGAAGTGAAGCATGGAACTGGCAAAAGAAAGATGAAAGTAGAATAAATGCAGTAGAAATGAGATCTCTAAGACGAATGTCTGACAAATCTGTATATGATAGAGTGACAAATGCAAGTATAAGAAGTGAATGTGGTGCGAATGAAAGTGTTATGAACAAAATAAGGAAAGGGTCCTTAAGATGGTTTGGACACGTGGAAAGAATGAGTGAAGGCAGAATGGTAAAGAAGGTATATGGTATGTGAACAGCGTGAACGGAGCTAGAAATAGAGGAAGGCCGAGGAAAACGTCGCACGGTTAAATCAATCAAATATTTAATGTCGGTTACGTGAGGAATCGGAGAAATTGACGTGCGTGCATGAAAGATGTATGAATGTAAAGGAAATCGAGAGAAGTATGTCAAGACAGAACAGTGTGGCGTTCCATTCTTTCCTACCTACCTACCCCTACCTAGCCCTCCAGGAAGACGGCGTGATGGTTAGTTAGTTAGACATTTGATATATTATTATAACACCTTATGATGTCAACATAGGTTGACAAAACAGCTGTCACAAAAAATTAAAATACAATTTTGGTACATAAAACGAAGTTTTATAATTGAACAGTTAATAATATAAAAGTATCATAGTGTTTCGGCCAAAACAATGGACTATGTAAATTTCAATATTTTAAACTTTAGTTTTTCCGTTTTTTTTTCAGATTAATAAATTAGTTCCAAAAAGTGCAGTTGATAAAAATATACAAATTTATTATTTATGTAAAAACCTAACATGAAAAATATTACTCATGTATTTCGACGTTTTATTTATTTCGTGCCCATGCACTCGAGTGAAAATAATGAGTATGAAAGAAAAAAATATGGTTTGGAAAAAATTTATATAGGGTGATATATAATCATACAGCGGTTGAAAAAATACCAGAAACCCGAATTTCCTAGATAAAAAAATGCTTTTATTATTTTATTAATAGATTTATTGCTTGTATTCGTATTAAAACATCATTGAGTTTGGTAAATAAAATTCGTATAAAATATTTTAATAGTTTCCTATTTTCAATTGCTTAGACTTCAATTTCTGTATACCATTTTATTACCAGGCTGAAAAAAAAATACGTTTTCATTTTGAAGATTTTCTTATGCCTTAATTATCTGCAAATGCGAATTATTACGAGTATACACCAATACTAACTGACGGCCATTATCAAACGGGTTAAAACTACAAGCATATCATTTATATAAAATATAATAAAATTTGATTTATTGAGAAACATGTCAGGAAAGAAAAGTGTGGCAGTCCATTCTTTCTGCCTACCCCTTCGGGGAGATGGCGTGATGGTTAGTTAGTTAGTTTTAATTAATAAAATTTCGAGAAAACAGAGGTTTTCATATATATTAACATTTGAAAATGAACAAAGATTATTTATTTTCAAACGTAGAAAAAAAATATTACTAAATTAAAACATATCATAATGCATTAGACGAGCGAAAAATGTCATTCATATTTCATATAATAAAACTTTTAGAAAACTGACGTTTTTATTCAAATATAAAGTTCAAGAATGGCCATGTTCAAAGAATGGACTCCACCAGACTCCCCTATATTGCATTGCATAATCAACCTCATGGGACTCGTCCTCGTGGAAGACCTCCTAAAAAATGGAAGGACAGCTGGGAATCTACCTCACAGGAGAAGCAATTATCTGGAGAACAGACCACATAGGTCTATAATAAGGAAGAAGAAGAAGAAGAATAATAAATCAGCTATATATTCCCTGTTCCCTCTCTTTCAGAAAGGATTTTATGAGAATAAATTGCGTTATTTATTGTTTCGGCATTCATTTTGTGGTAGGACATGATTAAATTGTAAATAAAACACTTGTTTTTCACCACTTGAGTTTTATATTTTACACGACTAGTTTACAGAAGTTACAGATGCTTCCATCTATAGGTTTAAATATAAACGTAAAAGTTGAATGTCGTATTGAATGTCGTATTGAATAAATATTGAATGTCGGTCACGTGAGGAGTCGGAAAAATCGACGTGCGTGCATGACAAGATGTATGAATGTAGAGGAAGCGAGAGGCGTATGTCAAGACAGAACAGTGTGGCGTTCCATTCTTTCTGCCTACCCCTCCGGGGAGACGGCGTGATGGTAAGTTAGTTAGTTAGTTAGTTATATTTAAACCTGTAGATGGAAGCATCTGTAGCTTCCGAAACTAGTCGTGTAAAATATAAAACTCAAGTGGTGAAAAACAAGTGTTTCATTTACAATTTAAGAATAAATTGCTTTGAGATTATTGATACTAAACAAAGTACATACTTCTTTCTAAATGATTGATTTCGTTTTTATGATATTTATATGTTTTAGTGTATTTATTGTTTCTTGAACAATGATATAAAACTACGTATTAAATATTTAATACGAATGAAAGCAAATGTTTTAGAGAAGTTTTATAAAATTTTATGGAATGACATGTTTCGCCTGTCTAAGGCGCTATGAAATGTCAACATATCACAATACTTTAACTCTATTATACATTTGATATAATTTATTCTTGATGATTTTCATGATTCGATTGGCAATGTGTTCAATTCGATTTTGCTGATGCTTGATGCAATCAAATCAGAGGTCTGCACCCTTGTAACGTGTGGCCATGCAAATACATACAGTACAATCTCTGTAATGGTCCAGTATACCGGTTGGGAGGTATCTGACGGAGATTAGCTCCTCCAATTACCCATTTAGGTGCACATGGCAATATTGGGCAGCAGCACAGGCAAGGATATATGGGTCAGATTCAGTCTAACGTGTAACTACAGGTACAAATAACATATGGGAATAACGTATGTGGGAATACTGAGAAGATGCATAAATAAGCTGGTAGTGTTACCTAACGATGAATCGAAAAAGGCTTCGCTCCAGGAAACTTCTTTTGAATCTGAATACCACTCACAACCATTTAAAAAAAAATGAGTTATTTGGTTGAGTTTCTGAAGAATTATAAATCTCCAACAACAACAAAAAACATCACGCCGTTTCAGTGGAAGGGTAAACAGAGACAATAGACTGCTACAATAATCTATCCTGACATTGATTCCCTGGATTCAATTTTTCATTCATAGCGAGTGATACACGCACGTAGATTCTTCCGATTTCTAAAATGGCTAACCGTTAAAAATTAATTAATTTAATGATGCTATGTTTTTTTCAATTTTGTACGCTGAGATGAAGAAATAATGATTAAAAAGGATAAATTAACATCGTTAATTTATCCTTTTTCATCATTATTTCTTCATCTAAGCGTTACACGTGGCCAACAACTGCAGTGATCCTTTCGTAATTTTGTTCATATTACATTCGTCCTTTGCCGAGAGATTTGACTTTCTGCTAAGATTCTGGCGCCTTAATGCATATTTTATAACATGCTGATCTTATTCACAATGAATGCGTATGTCATTTACTAATCTTAAATGGTACAACAACTACAAGAACAGCTGAAATGCAGAGCATTCGTGCAAAAATTGACCAACGATTTCATTGAGCCATGGTGGCGAGAACGATACAATTCTGTAACTTTGAGAAAGAATATCAAGGCCAGTATCAAATATATCCTAAATATTTAAATATTGTGGCTAGTACTTCTCAAGAACAAACAAATAAATAACGACGTTTGGCCATACCAGAAGCACCAGTCAAACCACTTAGAAATATTATAGTTTAGTTTAGTATTAATTATTTCACTATCTTTTTGCCTTCCTGGGTTATATCCATAAATGCATAATACTTATTTTCTACTGCTCTACCTTTTCGCATTCTTCCTTAAGTTATTTATATTGTCCTCCACAGCCACCCTTCGAGTCTCACTACCCCACGTAAGTTCTGTACACGATTTATCACCCGGCCCCAAATATGGTAATGTAATATATTGCCGAAGTTGGAAGGGTTAGTGTCCAAAGGGCCGTAATATGTTAAATATGGACATCATAATAATATCACATATTATCTCGTGCTGAAGGGAGGGTATCAAAGTTTTGGTTTGTCCTGAAATTGCTGAGATAGATCAACCAAATTGGGATTATACGAGTATCACATTCTTAATTGACAAAGCATCAAAAAATATATTTTCTTATAGTTATATGCAAGTTAGTATTTCATTAAATTCTACATATTAATTTAATTTTTAACACTCTTAAAATTTACTTAATTTATTTAATATTTTTACTAACCCTTCTACGGCAAATATTTGATAATGCCTTAGAAGGGCGATACATGTCATTCCCATAAAATATAATAAAAATACTAGAAAACTGACATTTTCATTCATATTAATTAAAAAGTCATTGTTTAAACTAGCTTTAAGCTTATTAACATATAAAACTACACGTTAACTGCTACATATTAAGGTTAATCGAACTTTCAAGTGTTTAAATTATAATATATATTTTTGTCTACCTCCGTTTGCAATAGGAACCCTTTTTAGTATTGTTGAATTCGTGATTGGATTACTGCTATTACAAATGATATCCAATCCATGCGCAGTCCCGAGTTCAACAGTTCCCATCTGTCAACATTCTTATTTCAAATCTCCATCACTTTTCTCTGCCGCGTTGTGTCTGTTTGCCCATTCTTCCGATAGATGGCACTTCATTACCTGCTCATATCTGCTCTTGTACGAGATTGCTTCTCCAGCATCCAGATACAGCGCTCACATTTTTTTATGAACCGTGCGAAATCTCCAGCATAAATCACTCTTTTGATATCTCATCAATCATATGTGTGCTCAATTTGCTCAAAGTGCGAAGGGATGTTGGGGCGGGGGGGAGGGGGGTGAGAACCCTTGTATTATAGTTGTGGTTTTAGGGTTGAGAAATTGATAACGGTTACCAAACAATCGCAAGAGATTCAATTATTTTAAACATGAAATTTTCTGCTTTCTTTAAATAATAGAAATCTTATTTTTATGACAGATCGGTTTTATTTCAACCATTTGAAGCGGTAGTAGATGATTATTCTAGTATTATTTGTTTGTATTTATTTTTAAAGTTTATTATAAAATGGCTCCATAAATCCATGTAACTTTTCTTTTTCAACTGACGATCCGGATATCGTTGCAGTCATATTTTCAGGGTAGTTATGTATGTAGTGAATAAAACAGATTTTCGTAAGATCCTAAAAACATACTGCTACCAACTTTGAAAATCTATGCAATTTTTTGACTCCACAAACTTTGTATAAATATTATTGAAGTTCGTTTGTGTAAGAATCAGCTTATCGAGACAGAGCAAAACGGAAACATAAATATTTATAGACAAATAAGTCTATTTATAAACGTTTGTAAAATAAAATAAAGGAAAATAAATGAGTTGAAAGCATTTTCGATGTGAATTTTTGGAGTCTGCACGGACAGATAAAATTTAAATTTGAACTGATTGAAAGAGGATACGCGAAGAGGTAAAATCTTAATGGTTTAAGGGTAATTGGATGATTTGATAAAATTCACTCAATCGTTACTCAAAGTTTTATTTATAAATTATATATATGAAAATACTCAACTGTCGCAGAATTAAGGTTAAGCATATAAAACATATTTAAAATTAACAAAAAAATCAATTGATCACTTCCACTATAACATATATTTAGTTTAATTACACGTAGTTTAATGGCTTCGAACAGCTTCTGGTCAGCGATTTGCCAAAACTAGTAAAATTCATAAAACCAAGTGTCATTACACTTGCACTTTAATGTCTCAAAGTGGGCTTTGCTATCTTTTACTACAGCAATGAGACATGTGTATCATAGATACACAATGAACAACCAGCAATGAACACACGTATCTACAATGAAAGATCTCGGAATCATCTATAAGAGTAGGCTGACATTTCGTGCACATATCGAGAGGATTTGTGACATTGCACTGAGGATGTTGGGCTTCATCATTCGGACCGTAAGAGTTTTCAGAGATCTCATTGTGCTCAGAGTCCTATAAAACGCATTAGTTCGGAGCATACTCGAAAGTGGTTCTGTGATGTTAAGTCCTCACGAGGCAAGATATTCCGTTATGCTGGAGAGGGTTTAGAAAAAAATTCTGAGGTATCTCTACATGAGAGAGTATGGAAGTTATCCGTGGCTCTATCCCACGGCATTCATTTTAGGAATGCTCGGAACCAATTCTTTACAGATTCA
The DNA here is from genome assembly GCA_022606425.2 of Lepidostoma basale. Classification (NCBI taxonomy): domain Eukaryota; kingdom Metazoa; phylum Arthropoda; class Insecta; order Trichoptera; family Lepidostomatidae; genus Lepidostoma; species Lepidostoma basale. The sequence goes on from JAHDVF020000067.1 coordinate 887,621, forward strand.
AAGAGATGGGCATCTCTTTAAACCCATTTCTTTAAATTAATCAGGGGATATTTCAAGATCTCGGCCGTGCTAGAGAGTGTTGGTATTTTTGTCCCTGAATGATTTCTCCGACAGCGACAGCATAGATTGTTTTACCTACCAGCCACTAGAACCAATCTGCCTCTGGCGAAACCGATGGGAAGAGCAATTAGTCTGCTGAACGAGGTCTCCTTGGAGATCGACGTCTTTCATATTAGTGAAGGTACGTTCAGGAGACAAATACTCTTGACTTCAGAAAGTATTATGTCTTCCTAACGTCTAACCATCTCTAATGCGTTCCTGGTACTTTGTTGTATGATTATAATATTTTACCTGTACTCAATAGATGCCTTAAATATTTTCTTGTTTGTAATGTCTTTTGAGTTAATAAACTGATTTGATTTGAATATTATAAGGGATTTTTAAACACAATTTTTTAAAATTCAAAATCAACTTCTACCCAGAATTACCAATTGAAAACATTACTATTTTTAAATGGTAAAAATAATTTAAGCCCAAAAATAATATTTTTAACTTTAAGCTTTTCAATGCCGCAATATATATTTTTAGGTTCAAAGTCTGTTCAAAGGTTTTGTATAATAGGATCTAGTAGATTGAAAATGACAAACTTTAAATGGCTTATCGTAGAGCCCCTTTCAAAAGTCAAAAGGCTTAGAAATTAACACCATTTTAATGATTTAATATAAGAGCCTTTTATGGCATAGAATAGATTTTTATTATATAGAAATATAGAAATATGTATTTACAAGATAAATATTATATGAATGTGACTCACCACCCTTTTCTGGAGACATCTGCTCCTGCAATCAGATAGAAAGAAGCTTAATATAATAAATGAATAAATGTACCTTTATTAAATTACGTGGTTTCTTTATGTGTTCCTTTATAGTGTGGTTAATGGTTATATGGATTCTTCAATACTAACACCACATTATGATTTCCTTCTGGTTATATTACTGTAATTATTTCCAATGAAACAGACACTCTAATGGTTAATAACATAACCAGATTTGGGCTTTTTCCGCTCCACGATTAGATTAACCTACATGTAGTGCCACCAATTTTCAATACTAAAATGTCAGTACAATTAAAGGCTGGTTATCACAAAGGTGCAAAGTGGTTTAAAAAAGATAGAAAAAAACTGTTAATTGTAACATGTGCCAAGTACATCACAAAGTACGTGTGCCATCTTAAGTGTGAAGTTTGACCTATTCTGTATTATTCAATTACTTTGTACAAATGCACAGTTATTGACCTTTATGTTTAACATCAATTTGGATCAAAAACACTTTAAAAAAATTTATACTAAATTAATGATGCCAGTGTCTTTAAATTTTATTACTATTGAATTACTATTGAAGCGTAATACTGCGTTGTACGGGTGTAAGACTTGGAAATCTACCGCAGACGTTATTACAAAACTTCAGGTGTTTATTAATAGGTGCCTTCGCTCAATATTCAAGATCTATTGGCCCCAAACAGTGTCAAATGCCATTCACTGGACCACGGCAGGCAAAAAGCCAATTAGCGAACAAGTCGCTAGACGCAAATGGCTGTGAATCGGTCACATTCTGAGATGGAACTCAGCCTGCATCGCTCAGTCTGGTTTCCTTTGGGGGGAAAGAGGAAGCAAGGCAGACCTAGAGCTACCTGGAGAAGAGCCCTACAGGACAAGTTCAAAGCAGCAGGCCTCACTGGGATGATGTTAGGCATCAGGCATGCAATAGGATCGGGTGGCTTGTTTACAAATCCGCTGTCCTGCCAACACTCCTGTTGTAACGTTACAGTTACTATTTCTTGTTTATTTTCGGTTATCTCAATATTCAGCGTTTAGCTCTCGACTCCATTCAAACCCCTAGTTCCCGTTTTTACCACCAGAGTGCTACAGACTCTTGTTCCCGCGCGCTTCGCGGATTTGGCGCTAAATTCACCCCGATGTGTGCGCCCTCTGCAGTTGACTCTCAGCCCCTTCTGCGCAACCCCTTCTGCGCAGCCCATACGGGCCCACTTCTCTTCGCTTTGAGCTGTCGACTTCGCGGCATCGATTGGAGGATCGCCGTTTCGACCGCCGGATAATCCGCTTTCATCTAGCCTCATCCGCCATAGAATAACTTCGAGCAAGGTATTTGAGGTACTTGCCATCGTGCCCATAAAAGCTGTGGCATTATTTCAGGTTTTCCACCAACTTGTCCTGCACTATGGCGATGCCAAAAGTGCATATCTGCTCCCAGGCCGTTTGTCAAGCCCGACCTTGCTGCGGTTGATTCCCTCCGCCACGGTCCGAGCCATCCTCTGCTCCCAAAATTGCCACCCACGTGTTGTCGCACATCATGTCCCGACAACGTGGTAGACCTCACCACCATGCGGAACCGCGAGGACCACTTCGTCACGCCGCTTCAGACAGCACCAACAGGTTAGGGAACCTCGTGCCTGCCAGGTGACACTCTAAATATTGAATTGCTGACCCACCATCTTTTGGTCAGCGTCGCTGATAACGTCTACGGACGACGTCGCCGGTCGATGTCCTGACGAGCACGCCATCGAGGAATCGCCTCAAACAGCCTCTTCATTCTTTCATAATGTGCCTTTTTTTTATGTATTCGTACGACATCTCTAGCTCTTAGATAATAATTTTAACTATTTTTTGTGTTACAATAAACCCTCATGTATTCCGTGATATGTCTTTATTTACACCTTTCCCTATTCGAATGACAAGCAGCCGGAAAGTATCTCACGAGAAAACCGGAGATCTAAGGGCCCGCTCTCTGCGCTAGCCGAGGTAGGGAGATAGCCATTACACTGTATGCATCGGAAACATGGACCCCATACAGAAGACACATAAAAGTCCTAGAACGATATCACCAACGCTGTCAACGTAGGATCCTAAATGTGAAATAGCAGGACAAACAGACAAATGATAGCACACTTGCAGAGGTCAATGTGACAAGTATTGAGGCTGCCATTATTCAGAGACAACTGCGCTGGGCCGGTCACGTAGTCAGAACACCTGGGACAAGACTTCCAAGGAAGATTATGAACTCTCAGCTTACCCAAGGGAAACACTCACACGGTGGTCAGAGGTAACGCTTTGAGGACTCCCTCAAAGGAAACCTACAAAAGATTGTGATTGCTGGGAAAAGACTGCAGAAGACAGACCTTAGTGGAGAACAACAGTACATAAAGGCACTCAAGACTTTGAAGCACAACGCAGAGACGATGTCGCAGAGAGAAGGAGGAAGAGAAAGGAGAGACCACTCAGAGACGGTGACGGTGACTCCATTACAAGCGCCTTTCCTTGCCCCAGATGCCCCAGAATTTGTGGGTCCAGGATCGGGCTCTTTAGTCACATGCAGACCCACAGCCGTGAAGAACAATCTTCCTCAAACACGAGGGATAGCTGATGGTGAGAGTCGGGTGAAGAAGGCACCTTGAGTTCCTATGCACCACGGAGGTGCGACAGGAAAAGAAGAAGAAAAAAGGAGTATTGAATTAGTCGTTTTTTTTTTATATTTTAAATACTTTATTGGCCAATTTTTATTGGCCAATTTACTATTCGCTGGATAGATTTTCTCTTTGATTAACATTTACAAGAGTTTTGACAGCTCAGCTTTCAGGATAATTAATAAGTATCAATTCAAAACTTCGAAAAATGAGACTACAAAGATCGTGAATAGGAACCACGAAACAAGAGATGTATACCCTTAATTACGTAAAAAAACAATGAGTACTTGAATTAATATACAAGTATTAACAAAGTCAATACTCATTTAATCGAAAAACGATTACTTGTTGTGAATATTTGATAAAAATATGAAGGTTTATAAACTAATTGGTTAAGATCACGGTTAGTTTGTAAGGTGACGAGTGATTTGCATTAATGAATACAACAGCTTTCTAGATAATTAATTCGAATGAAAACCTCCGTTTTCTTGTGTTGGTTGAATGTTTTATGGGAATGACATATTTCGCCTTTCTAAGGCATTACCTAATGTGCCTTAACTAGGTGAAATACGTCATTCCCGTTCCCATTTCGTTCGTATTTATTATTTTATATGGAGTTTTATATCGTAATTTAAGTAATTTGATTATATATCACTTTTATAAAAATTAAAAATACTATTGTTTATTGAAACCTGTCATTCCATAAAATATAATATAACTTATGGGAAGCAGAGGTTTTCATTAGTATTATATAATATATTAAATAACATTTGTATAATTAATTCTAACACCACTGATATAAATAAAATCCTTTGTGTTAATTTCTAAAGAATGCTTTACTACAAAAATAAATACGTAATACGAAATTTTATTGCAATTTACAAAAAACAGAAATAATCTACTCAAATTATTTTGTAAATGGCTTTTTCAGTTATATTCGTCACTTCTCAAATATTGTTTGACCGCAAACAATTTGTATAAAATGTCCTTTTTGACCTTCGTCCATCCGATTCCCGAAATAACGAATTTACGTGCTCTGCTGCCTGCACCAAACGTTACATCGACGTCACTCTCTTCTCCAGCATGTCTTATATCGTAAATATATTGAACCCTGCAGGCAATAACGTGACTACGGACGAGAGACAGAGAACAAATTACGTCTTCGTATACGTGATTCTCCCTACTAGTATTTTTAGAACTAACACCATTTTTGTCATTCGATAGTGTTATAGTTAAACACAATCTTTAATAGTATTTTCGGAAATCTCTTTTTATTTATTAATATTTTTAAATGCTTTATCTTTAATAAGTTTTCCCTAGATATATCCTGGATGGTGGAAACATTGCTGTCAAAACCTTTGACTTAAATTAAAATTATATTACATTTTTGTTTTTTGAATGTATACAAATACTGGATTTTGCCCATCACGGGTGTATTAATCATTAAGAATTAATTGTACCTCAATAGAGGCAAATATGTAAATTATTTGAAAACATAACATGGTGGTCGAGGCGTTTACAGGACTTATGACCTATCATTGGTTGGGTAATTAATAAATATTTTCTGCTTAATGCTTACCAATAGTCTCAATAGATGGCGTTAGTGTAGATTTAACTAAAATACGTCAAATGTTTCTCAACATGGTAGCATATATACAACTTTCAAAAAAATAATTATCAGACAATTAGTCTGCTGAATGCGATCTCCTCGGAGATCGACGTCTTTCATATTAGTGAAAGTACGTTCAGGAGACAAATACTCTTGACTTTAGAAAGTATCTTGTCTTTCTATTGTTGAAACATCTCTAATGCGTTCCTGATGTTGTATTTTTATAATATTTTACCTGTACTCAATAGATGCTTGACATATTTTTCTGTTTGTAATGTCTTTTGACTTAACCCTTAACGTACCGTGTTCAAAACAAAACGCTCGCTCCCATGTGGTAAATTCAGTTTACCGCTAACTTTATCTAAATATCAAGCATATGACTCGATGAATCAAAATTTAATTTATGTCATCTTGTAGGGAATTTTATTAGAAATAGATCGATATCTATAACATACATGGATTATTTGAAAAACATATCATTATTAATTTTTTTCTGGAACCATGCGATTTCTGATATAGAATGCGAGACAGCATATGAGCAACTGACACCAAGTATGAACTTGTCTCGCCCCGCCGCGCCGTGGCGCTATAATTTTACGTATGATAAAGGCACCTAGGCAAAATGTATAGTACGTTCAAGACAACGAGTACGTATTAATATTTGTCCCTTTTGGTAAAGTGTTAATATTTTCACAGTTCTGATATTATTAAGTTGCGTGCTGCGTTTCCATCCACAGTCGGTATTATTACGTACCTATTGAAAAGGCCAAAGATATAATTTATAATACGTTCAAAACAGCGAGTAAGTATTTGTCACTTTTGATAAAGTTGTAAATATTAGCAAAACAAATTCTACCTTAACACGAATGAAGGTGAGGGCAGTCTTAGAAAATATTTTTTTTTGGGATGAAGGAAGTAATTTTTTGCTTTTTTTTTTTATTACGAAATATTGAGAATACTTTAATGGAGGATTACAATTTTTTTTATAATATTAGGGTCCATAGGTTTTAAGAAAATCAACTTTAAATTGGCAGTGGAAACTCAATTGACCACATGGCAACGCGACGGTTAATAAACCGATTTGATTTGATTTGATTGATAATAAGGACAAGTGGAGAAAAGTAGAAAAAGCTTTAATCCAGCAATATAAGAATGTAGGCTGAAAAAAAAAGAAGATTGTTATTTTAATGAAAAAAGCCATACGGATTCATAATACGCGAGCGGCGCTCGGGTGCTCACGTGCGTTTTGAATGACAGCTGACAAAAAAGATAAGTTTCAAAAAACTTTACACAGAATTCATACATGAACATTCAAGTTGAGTACAGTTAAAACTCTGATTACTTTGTGTGAATAGGGCGGAATTAAATTTCTCCTTTTTAGACTATATATAATAGAATACACATACGAGCAAAAAGAGAAACATCAATTTTATTTTTCTTCTATATTCGCCATAACTTTGGGTTGCGGATTCATTAAACAATTATATATAAACAACACACAAATATAACAACATTTTGAATGTATACAAATTCTTGTAGAACTCTTCTGAATCGTGTCAAACTCTTCTGTTCCCAGAAAACAATTTGCATCTTCGTCTCTATTGAGATACAATTAATCCTTGTAACACAAATATAAAATAAAAGTACAAACATGTTTCGGACACAGAAGCCCTACATCATTGTTTTATTAGTTTTCGTATATTATACGAGTTTCTAAATAACTACTTGAGCACACTTTTTCATCAATGTGGTCAGTTTTGACAGATATTAAAATGACAGACATTTATTTAAATATCAGTATAAGCCAACCTCATTCATGAAAAAAAATTGTGTGAATCTAACTAACTAACCATCACGCCGTCTCCCCGAAGAGGTAGGCAGCAAGAATGGACTGCCACACATTTCTTTCCTGACATATTTCTCTCACTTCCTTAACATTCATACATTGTGTCATGCACGCGCGTCGATTTCTCTGACTCCTCACATGGCCGACATTAAATATTTGATTTATTTGATCGTGCCACGTTTTCCTCGATCTTCCTCTATTTCTGGTTCCATTTACGTCGTTCACATATAATTTTTTTACCATTCTTTTTTCATTCATTCTTTCCATATGTCCAAACCATCTTAATGATCCTTTCATTATTTTGTTCATAACACCATCATTCGCACCGCATTCACTTCTTATATTTTCAATTGTATGATATATACAAAAACAAACAAAACAATGATGAACGGTTTCTGTGTCCGAAAAATGTCTGTTTTTAAATTAAGTATTGTTGAAAAAGCAATAAACACTGGTCGATCTATTATATTTCTCAACTTTAAATGCAGAATACCTCATTATCTTTCTTTGCATGATATACTTAAAATAATATCTATCAAAAATAGAATTCATCACAAATTCGTACTAAAGTACAAAAATATATCTTTCAAACAATACTTAACCCAATTCTAAGAAGCATTTTGATTCCTTTGAAGTAAGATACTCCTTCATCGGCTTCAATTTCCCGTTTGAAGCACTGTATTTCTTGTTTCTGATTTCTTAAACTCCCAACCCTTAACCGTCAAATAACATGCCTGGAAACTTTGACCCTTTGTACCCTTCGGCGGTCCTTTTTTGCCTCTCATTCCGGAAGACTCATTTCCCAAATAAGATCTCATATTCTTACATTATCGAGGATCGTTTCACTTGAAATAAAATACAAAACTCATTTTTGAAGTGAAGACTAAAACGGGATATCCGTTTTAGTCTTCAACATTAGAAATAATTCTTACAGTCAACCTTATATTTAACATATTTTGTTATGTATCAACCAATGTAACCAATAAGGTTATGATATCAAGCTTTTAATGGTAAATAATGATTTAATCCTAATACACACAAAAAGAAGGATGAATTAAGAATAAATGCAGTAGAAATATAATAATATCCGATATGCAGATGACACGGTTATTTTAGCAGACAGTAGTGAACATCTTCAGACACTTGTCGATAGAATCAATGAAGCTGGAATGAGACTGGGACTTAATATAAATGTATCCAAAACAAAACTAATGATCTTTAGTCGACAAACTTATCCAGACGCGCGTCTTACTTTGAATGGAGTTGATGTGGAGAGAGTTGCAAAATTCAAGTATCTCGGCAGTATCCTAACAGAAAACCTCGACCCAGATGTTGAAATTAAATGCAGAATAGAAGTAGCTCGTGCTGCATTTAATAAGATGAGAACTATTTTCTGCGATGATAATATTAATTATAAATTACGACAAAGAATGGTCAGATGCTATGTCTGGTCAGTGCTGTTATACGGGGTGGAGTCATGGATCCGTAAAGTCAATGTTATGAACCGATTAGAGGCCTTTGAGATGTGGATACACCGAAGGATGTTACGCATCTCCTGGATTGACATGGTCAGCAACACAAACGTTCTCCATAGAGCCAGAGTTGACAGAGAGTTGCTGAGCATCATCAAAGTCCGTAAGGTGTCCTACTTGGGCCATGTTCTGAGAGGCAAAAAGTACGCACTGTTACATCTGATATTGGAGGGTAAGATTGAGGGTCGATGAGGTGTTGGGAGATGGGGGGTTTCCTGGCTGAGGAACATCCGAGAGTGGACGGGACTGACAGGGAGGCCTACTCAAGGGTGAATGTCAACGTTGGGGAGACCTGACAGGACACGGAAAGAAGAAGAAATTATATCTCTTAGACAAATGGGTGATAAATCTGTATATGATAGAGTGTCAAATTTAAATACAAGAAGTGAATGCAGTGCAAACGTTAGTGTTGTGAAAAAATAATGAATGTTTGATTAAGATTATTTGGACACATATAAATATTGAGTGGAAAAACTTTATTAAAGAAAGTATTCGTTAACCATATAAACGGAACAAGAAATTGGTAGTGCCACGTTTTACAAATAAATAATGTAAATGGAATTATAAATAGGGGAAGAAGAGGAAAACGTGCCACTACCCAATGTATCAAATATTTAATGTCAGCAACGTGAGCAGTCAGAAAAATTGGTTTGCGTGTATGACACGTTGTATGAATGTTAAGGAATCGAGTGATATTTGTCAGAAAAGAAAAGTGTGTCTATTATTTATTTATGTGTATCTGTCTATTCTTTCGTGGAGATGGCGTGATGGTTAGCTTATTATATAATACTATATTTAATTAAGCAATATTCGTAATGTTTTATGTTGTTATACTTTATTTCATATACTGATCGCAAGTTAGAAAACCCAAGCAGCAAGAAATTACCAGGAAGGCCGCCAAAACGATGGAAAAATGGCTGGACATCTTCGAGCCACGACAGCTTACCGTCATAAATAGGTCATACGACCTGAACTAATAGGAAAAATAAGAAGAAATTATATAATGTAATTTTTTCCAAAATATGTATCGTTTATTTTGACATGTAATTGAATTTATTAAGTAAAAAAACTTTCCTCCGTTTTTCTCAGACTGATGCATTTACAAACATTTCTTAGTCACGAAATTTATTTCTCACCCTTTTTTCTACATTTATAAAACCTTACTGTTATTGTGGTTACATTTATTTACCACTCAGAATTGCCGTTTGAAACTTTTCTGAATTAAATACTTGAAAGCTAGAAGCAGTGTGACAATGTCACAAAAAAGTGAAAACAAGCTGAGAGCCACACACAGAGCAACGGAAAAAGCCAGAAATGAACACATACGAGCCAGAACAAAAGTCTCCGACATCATCAAGTTTTTCCTAAACCTTTAAGTAGCGTAGCCCAGATGAAAACTGAACATGTCGACTGCTGTGTTGGTACATGAGGCAAAGCGTGGAGTTGGGTGCCCACAGTTGAATTGCCATGACGATATCAGGAAGAGCGTGGAATAGAAGGGAGTGAAAAATACATTATAAATAATTATAGTGGACGCCCACAACCGTCTGAAGAAGAACAAGAATATGGCACGTCTGCCCAAGGTGCTATGAAAATATTTCAATGTTTGTACCTCTTATGATCATTTAGTCATTTTATTCATAGGAGAAACCAAATACCATAATTCCACTATCTATAATATAAAGCACTGAACACGTATGAAGATGTTCCCGAAAAAGTAAGAAGTGAGAAGTATGTAAGTAGATTAAGAGAAGAAATGAGAAAATATAAATAATGATTAAATAAAACGATGTTTTTTAACTACTTCCACTTTTGTCTTTATTTAGACAGCGACCGGTTTCGCCAGGCTCGCTGGCATCACAGACTGGTAACACTATTGTAAACTTAGTCCTTTATATACATACAGTTCAGGGGTGGTAAACATGATTCTATACAAAAATAATCTTCAAATATTTATGTAAAATTTTCTGAATTTAACTATTGGTATTACAGGTATTCTTGGAGGTTCGTATTTAATACAATGGGTTTTAATTTTAAATATCTCTTACATATTCATATACAATATTTGAAAAAATGGTAATTTTGTTTTAATTATTATTATATGTTATAGTTCTTGGTCCGTAAGGTTGGCATCGCCTTATTCGGTTTTCCCCATCCATATAGCTGCTAGGGTATAAAGTGGGTTATATATACACCACGCCATACTTTGTGTTGTTTTGATGGTTTATTTCTGTTTTTATTTTTCATATACTTTGTATATACAACACTTACATTAAAAAAAAATTACATAGACATGTTTCGGACAAACAGTCCTTCTTCAGTAAAGATACATTTTTATAAATATTAAAAATTGTTAACTTGATCTGACAGATGCTATAAAGATTTATTTTGAACGTTTTTAACGTTTCAAAATAAAATTCCAAAAAACAATTTTATATTATTTTAAAAAATGTATCTTTACTGAAGAAGGACTATTTGTCCGAAACATGTCTAAGTAATTTTGTTTTTTTAATATAATTGATGTATATACAAAGTACATAAAAAAGAAAAAGAGAAATAAGATATTATAAAATTCAAATTTAAGGCATCTATTGAGAACAGGTAAAAAAATATAATGTTAATCGTATAATACCAGAAACGCACGAGAGTGTGTATTTTTTTAAAGTTCAGTTTAAAATTTAAAACTCTTACTTATACCTAATGAAGATCATTAAAGTCCTTCAAAGATCCAACAACATTGTAATATTAAATAACTTTAAAGTTGACTCTTTCTAAGAAACAAACTGAATTTAAAAATTATTGCTTCAAATTCAAGAATAGTGTATGTTTATAATAAATCAAGGAACTCGAATGACTAGAAGTGCTATGGTGGGACCTACCCTGCTGGAAAGACAACTGGAAACCAATCTAGCAACCCTTACTAGGAAATCCCTGTGGCGAAATAGTATTTGCTATAGTGATTGCCAGCGTCGAAAGGACTACAAGAATAATAATAAACCAAAATTTGTGTTGTGATATTTGAATAAAATGAAAAATCATTTTTTGACAACATACCACCCAAGAGGATCGTTAATATGGTTCGGATACACAGAAAAAATTAATGAAGAAAGAATGGTAAAAAAGTATATGTATACAATGTTAATGGAATTAGAAAAAGAGGAAACCGAGAAAACCGTGGCACGATCAAATAAATCAAATATTGAAGGTCAACCACTCGAGAAGTCAGAGAAATCGACGCGCATTCATGACATGAAGTGTGCATGTTGAGGAAGTGAGAGAAATATGTCAGGAAAGAAAAATGTAGCAGGTCATTCTTTCTGTCTACCCCTATGGGAAGAAGACGTGAGGGTTAGTTAGTTATTTTACCACTATATAATGGTATATAATCAAAAACTTGGTGACAATCTAACGTTACTTAAACCAACTTTCTTTAGAATCTTTGAAAAACATCGTATTTTCACACAATTTCGGACCAAAAACGTCCTTCCTCAGTTAAAAAAAATAAAATCTTATCATTTTAAATTAATTCAAACGTGAATCTACAACACAAATTTATGCGATTGTACAAAAAATATTCTTTCTCTCTTGATAAATCCACGGTCACACTGTTTACTTATTTTTGAAATTCTTATAATGTTCCATAGTGTTGTTGAGGTGATTCGACTTTTTGACATAATATTAAAACCGGAGCAATCAGTCGAAGCAACCTTTCGCAACAGATGAAACCATAATATTAATTAACTTTTTTTTTCGTTATTATTTAATAGTATTTTCAGGTATTTTAATAATATTTTATATATATTAATTCTCAATTATAATATTCATAAATATTTGTGAAAGCCCGTAATTAGCTATGTTTCTTTTTTCTTAATCTTTGTGTACTTTGTTTTTACACTATTTTATTTTGTTTTATCGAATCAACTAGTTTCGCTCTCGTCGAAACTACGGTAGGATTAAAATGCTAATTGAAAAAACTAACAGGCTTAGTTTGCTTGATAAAATAAAAAACTGATTTAAAAACAAATTATATTTGTATTTAAATTTATTTTTTATGATAATACACCACAAATTTAGTGCTATATACGAAAGTGTAAAAAATGGTGTTTAATAATTTTATTTTTTTATTTGTATCGATAATTCTTATTTAGCTTTGGCTGAAGATGTAAAATAATATCAGTACAGTGGCATTTCACTTGCCTTACATTACATAATACTAGCAGCTATCGCCGGATCTCTAATTAAACTAAGACGAAGATGCATACTAAGTCCCATCGTAAATCCCCGAACTGACTCATTGAGCCATAACTCATCGGTTTGATTGTCCGAGTTAAATTGCTGACAGAAGGGATATCGAACCCAGAGGCGGCACACCAAAAATATGTATTTAATCGAAATAACACACGTTAACAAAATTTCAAAATCATACAGATTTAAACTAATTCAATACATTGCATATTATTATTATTATTTGTTAAATAGCTCTTTACATCATAATAGCGCGAGCCAAATCAATTAATTCTCATTAATGCCACCCCGAAGGTTTCGGGTTCGATTCCCGGCGAGGACAGTGTGATTATTACACTAGACACTGTCTTTGGTCTAGTATAAAATTCACGTGACAATAAAATATAAATAATTAGCTACCTATCACATGTCACAAGAATCACTATGATAGCTATAGCTATAATACCCTTTACATCGATTTGGCTCATGCTGTCATGATGTAAAAAGCGATTCAACAAAATAATAATAATAGTAATAATAATCTATCGCCATTTTATTGTCACGTGAATTCTACACCAGACCTAAGATAGTGTGACAATCACATGTCACTGTCATCGCCGAGAATCGGATCCGGGACCTTAGGGGTTGCAGTCAAAGCACTTCCCACTCGATCGCGAAGGTTGTCAATAACATAAATAATAACTGTTTACTTTTGTTAGAACGCCCTTCGTGGCTTAGTGATTATTGCTACGACTGCCACACCGAAGGTCCCGGGTTTGATTCCCGGCGATGGCAGTGTGATTATCACACATTTTGTACTGGTGTGGAATTCAAGTTAAAATAACATGGCGATAGATGAGCTACCTATCACATCTCATGAGAATACATATAATAGTTATACCCTTTACATCGATTTGAATTATGCTGTAATGATATAAAGAGCGATTAAAAAAAATAGTAATAATGAGTTCAAGTGAAATCCGTTGGTTAATATGCAGAATGTTTATTAATTTTAAATGTCTTACCGCAAATTGAGTGTTTCATGTGAATAACTCTGTCTACAAAATGAAGACAAATATTAAGATGAAATGACATCAAAAGCAAATATTTAAAAGAATTAAACGATTTCAAATACTTCTTGTTATTCTTGGTTTTGTTAATTTACATTTGGCATGTTACTCACTGCGTTAAGTTGCTTCTTGGGAGGTGAACTGCCATCTGTCCTTTCATCTTTTGTACAGGGTCCTTGAGGTCTGATCCCTTGGTAAACAAAAAATATAATAAAAAAAAACTATTTTGTAATTTCTGAATTGAAGATATTATTGTGTTTCAGAATTAATTAAGCACATTTTAACCAATTCCAAAACTATTCTTTATATAAATTAAATTAAATTTTAAGTCAAAAGTCTCAGATTTACAGTGAATTAAAATTGTATTAATATTATATTATGGTTTGGACACATAGAAAGAATAAATGAAGAAATAATGTTAAATGAAGTTGAGGAATGAAAACAACGTAAACGAAACTAAAAATAGAGTAAGACTAGGGAAAATAGAAGTAGGTATATCTATCAAAAATTTAATAACAGTCACGTTAGCAGTCTTAAAAAAATCATGTGTGCAAAAATAGTATATTTACTTTCATCTTGAATGTAAAACAATTAGTAAATGAGGTTATGTTTCGAAAATAATTTAGAAATACTCAATAAAGTGGTTTAAATTAAAGTGTATTGATAAAATATTACAAAATAATGAAAGGATCATTAAGATGGTTTTAAGAGATGGAAATAATTAATTAAAAAAGAATGGTAAAGAAATTATAAGTAAACGATGTAACATAAACTAAACATATAGGAAGACCGGGGTAAACATGGCATGATCAAATTAATGCAATATCGGCCACACTAACAGTCGGATAAATTGACGTGCGTGCATGATACAATGTCTCGAGGAATTGAAAGACGTATGTCAGGAAAGAACTGTTTGGAGGTTCATTCTTTCCGTAATCCTATCAGGGAGACGATGTGATAGATAATAAACAAACTAACCATCACGCCATCTCCTCGAAAGTGTAGGTAGAAAAAATGGACTTCCACACTTTAACCCATGCGGCACTCCATCTTTCTGTTTTCGCCCCGCGGGAGAAGCGGTGTGATGGATTGCAAACCTCATCGCCACCAATAGGCATCTCCCGCGCACACTTTGAACGTCCAACGTCTACAAAATAAATCTAAACCAAATTATATAAAATACAAATGATATAAAATAAAATAAGAAAATAAACATAATTTAACACATAATATTATTTTAGGATGGTGCACATATTGTCTATATAATTTATATTCCACGTATCCACCGTTTTTTTTTAATTAGCAGTAATTAGGCACT
Organism: Lepidostoma basale; assembly: GCA_022606425.2. Taxonomy (NCBI): domain Eukaryota; kingdom Metazoa; phylum Arthropoda; class Insecta; order Trichoptera; family Lepidostomatidae; genus Lepidostoma; species Lepidostoma basale. The sequence continues at coordinate 902,700 of JAHDVF020000067.1, forward strand.
TAACAAACCAACACAAGTAAGAACTTTAAAATAATATTTAAGAAATTATCCAAATTGTGATAGATACTTAGTGATATTATAAATCATGAAATAAAAAACGTTAAACATAATGGCTTCTTTCAGATATCATTTAGTTTCATCATCACACGACTCATTCCAGTTAAATTAAGAACGAATAAATAATGATTTATATATATAGGTTAAAATATTAATTGACTTTTCGTCTCCCCGCCGGTGATTGTAACCTCTCGGAAACTTACGGCGGGTGGGAATAACCCCCAATCAAATTTCTAAGGGCGGAGTTCGTCATTGCACTAATTTGGGTGCTCCACATCGATGAGACAGGAATTAGGGGGTATAGAAATCGATCTGAATCGAAATTGAATAGTCAGCTTTTTGGTCATGAAATTAATAGGAGTATCAGAATAATGTTTGGCTTACATTGGCTTTCTACTATAAGACATCAGGTTTCTTTTTAAAGTATTTAATTGAAAACTATTTGCTCTAAACTGTGGTGTTTATAAATAGGTGCCTTCGCTCAATATTAAAAATTTATTGGCCCCAAACAGTGTCAAATGCCGTTCTCTGGACCTTAGCAAGCGAAAAGCCAATTAGAGAACAAGTCGCTAGATGCACATGGCAGTGGATCGGTTACACTCTGAGATGGAACCCACGCTGCATCACTCAGGGTGCACTAGACTGGTCCTCTATAGGGGGAAAGACAAAGCAATGCAGACGAAGCATCAGGTATGCGATAGAGTCGGGTGGAGGTTCCTTGAGGCCCTATGCACCACGGAGATGTGACAGGACAAAATGAAGAAGAAGAAGAAGAAGAATGAATAAACTTTGTTTGTTGTAGAAAAATTGTATTTTATTTTACGCGACAGCTGTTTCATCAACGTTGACATCATCAGGTGTTACAATAATATATAAATGTCAAATTTTCGTGATTTTATTTAAAAATCATGAAAATTTGCCATTTGATATACCTATTATTGTAACATCTGATGATGTCAACATTGGTTGATGAAACAGCTTTCGCGTAAAATAAAATACAATAGAGTTACAAAAAACAAAGTTTATTCATAAACAGTTTAAAATGTTAAGGTATCAGAATGCTTCGGCCAAAACAATGGACTTTGTATTTAATTTATATTATTCAAACCTAGTTGCTTGATAAACCTGATGATGCCAACATATATTGGCAAAACATCTGTTATGACAAACTCATAAAAATAAATTGTGCTACGCACAATAACAATGTTTCAAGTTAAACATTAAAAAATGTTAAAGTATCCTATTGTTTCGGCGAAAACAATGGATTATATAATATTTAATTCAAAATAACAATTTGCACATTAACATCAAGAACTTTAATAAAATACGAGTATATTTAAATAATTCAAGTTTGTTTTGAATCAAATTCTAAATCTTAGAAATTTCTATAAAATACACTTTTGATAGCTGTTAAAATATCCACCTCAACATCACAGTCTACAAACGAGTTTTAAGTAAATCTGCAATTTTTATTCAGTTTTTTACATTCTTCTAACGAAACTTGGGTAAGATTAAAACCAGTTGTTGTAATGACGATTCTGTGGTTAACATGAAAGTGTTTTTCAAATTTTTTTTATGTGTGATCATTTAACATGTCTAACCACAAAGTGAGTGCCTCGTATGAACATTTTGTTTAGTAATAAAATTTAAAATATTAATGTAAACTTATGTACAAAATTGTCAATTCCGGTTTTGAAATATTTTAAGTCTAATTCAAATACAACACTTTCGCGTCAGTACACGTACCAAGAAACAATTAAAGCAAGTTAATAGGGTTTTGAAATGAGATTTTTATGTGGGCACGCGTTTATGGTAGTAATACGTGTCTTGCAAACGTGACCGAGGGTGAATGGGGTAGTTTCGTATTTTTTTATGTTAAAATAAAGTAGGTACTTTCGTGTTATGGTTCAAGGCTCATCATAACTAGTTCAAATTTTGACGTTCTATAATAATTTACGTCTTTTGTCACAATATTTTAATATTTTAAATTTCATCTTTTTGATCTTGTTTCAATTCTTAGTGATTGCTTGCTAACTTCCGATTATTATTCTTTGTATGTATATTATTTTTCTTCGATTAAGAAAATGTTTTATTTTAAATGAACTTCCATTAAGAGATTGCAGTAAAAATATTAGACAATCTCAAAAACACAATGATTTAATCTAAGATCAACAGCGATAATGCCGATGATTTAAACTTTTACCGTTTTAATTTTAAAAACCGTAGAAAATGAAATCACTAAGAGGAGTGTGCAGAAAAACAACATATCATAGAATACCGAACGGTAAAATACGAAAGAAATGTAAAATTTAAAAAAAATCCAGAGATAGTTTGTACATATGGAGCAAATGGACGAGAGAAAAATGGATAAAATGTTGCATACAAGAAGTGTGAGTGGAAAAATTTGCCTTGGTAAGACTAAGGAAAGCATGGCGTGACCAAACAAATTAAATACTAAAAGGCGGCCACATTCGATGTCGAAAAAATTGACGAGAGATTGTAGAGGAAGCTAAGTAGGTATGTTAAAATGGAGCAGTATGGTAGTTCATCTTCTCTGTCTACCCTATCTGGGAAACGGCGTGACGGATAGTCAGTTAGTTCGTTTATATCGTGATCATGGTTTAATTTATGACTCATTAATTAATTCATTTTATATTCCCACATCATTCAAACCAATAATAATTTTTTTTAAATTAAAAACTGCATTATCAAGAAAATTTGACTGATTAAACACTAAATACACCGGCTGCAGTTAATTTAAAGAAAGAATATTACTTGTGAAAAATTTGAATCAAAATCTCTATTTAAATATTATATTTCGACAAAAAAATTATAGTTCATAACATATTCTGTTTAATATTTACGACCAGACATAATAGTTAACCAGTGTATGTATATATTGTCATAAAGAACCCCTAACACTGACAGTGTCAATTTATAGTGAGGGTACGTACCGTGCAATCTTAAAGGCATAAATCTAAATCTGGCGCTCATCTACAAGCAGGCCCTCGCCCTCAGCCCTCTGATATAATACGTAATTAGGGACCCCATTAATAGTCCCTCAAGTACTTTCCAGGACCCGAATAACCATTAATTTTACCGTTTTTTCAATGCAACCCAATTTTGAAGGCCCGCTCCAGCTAAAGCTCCATTATATCAAGGTCTTCGGTTCCAATGATACATTTTCGGTATTTTTAGATACAGTTACTCAGTACAAATTTACATAGAATAGATAGTTTAATAATGTTTTAAGGATTAATTGTATCTCAATAGAGACAAAGACGTAAATTATTTGGAAAAGAGTATGGTAGTCGAGGCGTGTACAGGACTTATGACCTGTCATTGTTTGGGTTAAGCGATCACTTTATGTTAACAACATTCCCCATTCCGCCCTACTTACGTCACCACATTTGCCAATTTTTTGGATGTTTTATACATGCTTTTTTTTTAATAACTTCACATTGTTGTACACTAGCGCCACTATTAAGATAATTTGTAAGTATTAAGCAGAAAATCTTTATTAATACAATGTGAAAGGCTTTTTACGCAATTATCACATTGCTAGATAACGCCTGGAGTGAAACTCCAATTTTTATGCTAATATCTTGTACCAGATTTTTATAGCATTTATTGTTTTTGTATACAAATACTTGTAGACAAATACTGGATTTTTACCCATTATTTTTACCCATCTATTGAGATACAGTTAATCCTTAAAACATGATTAACCCATAATGGGTAAAAATCCAGTATTTGTCTACAAGGATTTGTATACAAAAATAACAAATAGTTTTATAAGTTACAATTTATATAAGAATAAAAATCATGTTAAATAGAAGTATTGAGGAAAAATGGCTATGTATATGTGGAAAAATGGAGCAAAAAATATACTATTTTTAAATTAAGTCAACAATTTAAGGTTTGCGAGGAAAACAAAACGATTTAAAAGGCTTATTGTATCTATAAAATTATGTATAACCCTATTGAAATAATTAATATGAATGAAGAGATCTGTTTTCTAGAACATTCATTAATACGAGTATTGAAACGTAACAGTTACTATTTCTTGTTTATTTTCGGTTATCTTAATATTCAGTGTTTAGCTCTAGACTCCATTCAAACCCCTAGTTCCCGTTTTTACCACCAGAGTGCTACTTTACACTCTTGTTCCCGCGCGCTTCGCGATTTGGCGCTAAATTCACCCCGATGTGTGCGCCCTCTGCAGGTCACTCTCAGCCCCTTCTGCGCAACCCCTTCTGCGCAGCCCATTCGGCCCGACTTCACTTCGTTTTGAGCTGTCAACTTCGCGGCATCGATTGGAGGATCGCCGTTTCGACCCGCGATTTTCCCGATGGGATAATCCGCTTTCATCTAGCCTCATCCGCCATGGAATAACTTCGAGCAAGGTATTTGAGGTACTTGCCATCGTGCCCATAAAATCTGTGGCATTATTTCAGGTTTTACGCCAACTTGTCCGGCACTATGGCGATGCCAAAAGTGCATATCCGCTCCCAGGCCGTTTGTCAAGCCCGACCTTGCTGCGGTTGATTCCCTCCGCCACGGTCCGAGCCATCCTCTGCTCCCGAAATTGCCGCCCACGTGTTGTCGCACATCATGCCCCGACAACGTGGTTGACCTCACCACCATGCGGAACTGCGAGGACCACTTCACGCCGCTTCAGACAGCACCAACAGGTTAGGGGACCTCGTGTCTGCCAGGTGACGCTCTACATATTGATTCGCTGACCCACCATCTTCTGGTCAGCGTCGCTGATAACGTCTACGGACGACGTCGCCGGTCGATGTCCTGACGAGCACGCCGTCGAGGAATCGCCTCAAACAGCCTCTTCATTATTTCATCATGTGCCTTTTTTTTGTATTCGTACGACATCTCTAGCCCCTAGATAATAATTTTAACTATTTTATGTGTTATAATAAACCCTCATGTATTCCGTCATATGTCTTTATTTACACCTTTTCCTATTCGAATGACTAACAGCCAGAAAGTATCTCACGAGAAAACCGGAGATCTAAGGGCCCGCTCTCTGCGCTAGCCGAGGTAGGGAGATACCCATTACAGTATGTATGGGAATAACATGTTTCACCTAAGGCATTATCAAATTTCCTGACATTTGGTATTACTTTGGAAAGTCGAAACATGTCATTCCCAAAAATTATTTTAAAAAATCTAGGTAACAGACGTTTTCATTCGTAATAACTATTTTTAATATTTCTATTGTTTAATACACATTTTTCTTCACAACACTCTATTGCATTTTTCACAAACATGTTTCCAGTTGTAGGAGTCTTTCTTCGGAACTGAATTTTTAATCAAATTTACTCAGTTTTATTTCAGCTTATAATATCTTCAATGAAAAAGGGTTTTTATGGCCCAAAATATTTATTAATTTTTGTTGTTGTTTAATAGCTCTTTACATCATTACAGCGCGAGCCAATTCGACATAAAGGGTAAAGCTATGATATTAATTCTTATGACATGTAATAGGTAGCTAATCCAACGCCATTTTATTGTCACATTGATTTTACACCAGATCAAAGACAGTGTGACAATCACACTCCAATTGCCTTAAATCGAACCCGGACCTTTGGTGTGGCAGTTGTAGCACTTTTTAATCAGCCACAAAGGTTTGAAATATATTTTGAAGATAAAATAAAATATCATCCATTGGTATTTGACAATAACCTTTTGAGAATTTTAGTTTATACAGGATGGCTCATAGCAACGTGTTTAAAAAAATCGATTTATAATATTATTTATTTAAATTTATAAGAACTACTGTCGAGTGTGATGTTTAAATAGGTCTAGTGTTTGGATAACGTTCTAAAGGGATAAAAATACCACGTCCTTTGGTAGATAATCGTGGGCATGAGGAGATACAAGGACCCTGTAGAAATGGCAAGACAGTTGATCTGGCTGCGGAGTAATGGATCGACAGCAAGGAGTCACCACACAAGAGGCCAATTCCTCTTAAGAAACAGGTCGCAAGGCTTAAAAATATCGTGGGCATAAGGAGATAGAGGGACCCTGTAGAGTTGGCAAAACAGTTGATCTGGATGCGGAATAATGAATTGACAGCAAGGAGTCACCACACAGGAGGCCAATTCCTCTTTAGAAACAGGTCGCAAGGCTTAAAAATATCATGGGCATGAGGAGATAGAGGAACCTTGTAGAGTTGGCAAGACAGTTGATCTGACTTCGGAATAATAGATCGACAGCAGGGAGTCACCACGCAATATAATTCAAGGCCAATTTCTCCTATCGTGGGCATGGGGAGATAGAGGGACCCTGTAGAGTTGGAAAGACAGTTGATCTGGATGCGGAATAATGAATTGACAGCAAGGAGTCACCACGCAGGAGGCCAATTCCTCTTAAGAAACAGGTCGCAAGGCTTAAAAATTTCGTGGGCATGAGGAGATAGAAGGACCTTGTAGAGTTGGCAAGACAGTTGATCTGACTTCAGAATAATAAATCGACAGCAGGGAGTTACCACGTAGAAGGTCAATTTCTCTTAAGAAATAGGTCACTCGTATTACAGTTGTCGCATAAAAAAATACAACCGTGATACAAAAACAAAGTTATTTAAATTAACAGTTTTAAAATGTAAAGGTATCATAGTGTTTCGGCCAAAATAATAGACTATTAAAAATATCGTGTTACAGAGCAGTAAATGTTGTGAATATATAGTTTTACAATACTTTTTTTTGCGTTTTTCTAACTTGTTTCGGGCCGCAGACATCGTTCCTATTTTTTTAAATTTTAACTTGAATTAAACTGAGCATACCCGGTAAAATGAAACAAATTTATTTAAAATATTTAAACGATGACTTCGGTAAATTTTGCTACGAATATAAACTCTCTTTCCTTTTTTTTTGATAATGTAAATAGATTGGAAAAACATTGTTTAATATTTGTTTAATAAAAGCCAACGATAAAATATTGTTTATATAGAGAAACTGAAACTTGCTGAATATAGAATTTAATGTTATAGGAATATTAATTAATTTTCGTGGTTTCCTGGAGCCAGAACATATATACTCGGATTGTATCCGTATGCCGATATAGCCTGAGCTTCGTTGGTGGGAGTGTGTACATATTATTTTATTCATCGCCAATAGTAAGTAAATGGAAGGCTGATTAATAATGTATGTCCCGAATCCCCTGCGTCCTCGAATTTCACCAAACACGATCCAATTAATTACCACCTCAAAAAACACTGTTCCAGTGAGTTATGTCCGATCGATTTCGTAGAAAAGGACCAATAAATCGAAACCAAAAGAACGCTTTACATGTTAAATGGACGGAATAAATGTATTGAAAATCTTGCAAAAACACTTTTTAGTACTCTCAAGCGGTTAAGAAAAAACTTTTTTGTGCTTAGTGCTATGCTGTTTGCCGGTAACTACGCCTTATTTATATTTTGCACTTCATGTTATGCGAGTTGCCGGTAACTATGCCTTATTTTTTTCTTTGCACTTCATGTTATGCGGGTTGCCCGGTAACTATACCTTATTTATTTTTTGCATTTCATGTTATGCGAGTTGCCGGTAACTACGCCTTATTTATTTTTTTGGACTTCATGTTATGCGGGTTGCCGGTAACTACGCCTTATTTATTTCTTTGCACTTCATGTTATGCGAGTTGCCCGGTAACTACACCTTATTTATTTTTTGCATTTCATGTTATGCGGGTTGCCCGGTAACTACACCTTATTTTTTTTGCATTTTATGTTATGCGGGTTGCCGGTAACTACGCCTTAAAGTAATAGAGTCATATAATAAAGTTTTGTGTATTTAGAAAGCATGTTTACAAATAATGGGTGAGTGTAGAGCAGTGATTCCCAAAGTGGTATATATAGCCCCCTAGGGGTCCACGATAACTTGTAAGGGGTCTGCGAGAGTAAATTAGGGGTCCATGAGATGTAAATGGAGGTCCACGAGATGCTTCAACTAAATTGAAGCTGAATATTGAAACGCAATTCGAATATTAAAATCATTGGCGGCTTCTTTTTATTTTTAACTCAATTTGGGGGAAATCGGATGCTGGGAATCGTATGCGACCTTTATTTAGCTCGAAGCGACTTCCGGTTAGTAGGTAAAGAACTCTTTTTTTTAGCTCGACAGCGACTTCCGGCCAGTAGAATTCGGCAGCAACCAATTATCAATCAAAGCAGGGGGTCTATACAAAATAGAAAAAATCGGCACGGGGTCTTCGACACAAAAAAGTTTGGGAACCTCTGGTGTAGAGGGACATTGAAAGAAGGGTTGAGGCATCCTAAAAGCTTAAATAGCAGTGCACAAGGATGTTTTTGTACCGACTCTTATGTGTGGAAGTGAAGCATGAAAATGGGAAAATAAGGGTGAAAGGAGAGTAAATGCAGTAGAAATGAGATATAGACGAATGTGAAGAGAGTCAAATGAAAATATAATAATCTTGTACGGTGCAGATGCTAGTTAGTAAGTTAGAAATAATTAACATAAATATGGGATTTACTGTTTCTTGTTATAAGGTAAAGCTCTTTATTTAATAATAAAACTAAATAACTAACCTTCATGCCATCTCTTTAAAGGGGTAAGCAGAAATAACAGATTACCACACTATTATTTCCAAACATACTTCTTTCACTTCCTCAACATTCATACAACGTGTCATGCACGCATGTCGATTTCTCTGACTCCTCAAGTGACCGACATTTGATATTTGATTTATTTGATAATACCAAGTTTTCTTTGGTCTTCCTTTTCTCTAATTCCGTTTACGTCGTTTTTGTATAGTTTCTTTACCACATTTTCCACATTCATTCTTTCCATGCATCCAAACCATGTTTCTTTCATTATTTTGTTCATGACCCTTACATAACCTTAATTTCTTAATTTACTTCTTCTTCGATGGCCCTACAGCCCATATCGAGCCTTAGCCTCCAGTATTCTTCGCCTCCAACTCCTCCTGTCCTCCGCTTCGACCCTCCAATCTGACACTCTTAACAATCTTGTTCCATCTCTCCCAACTTCATCCTCCCATCGCAGCCTTGGTCGTCCAATTGGTCTTCTACCACCTGGGTGCCACTCCAGCAATCTTTTTGGGGTTCGCGATGACGGCATCCTCTGCACGTGACCGGCCCATCTCAGTCTATTCAGTCTGACCTGTGTGGAGAGACTGGGAGCTTTGTAAATATTGTACAGCTCGTCATTATGCCGCACTCTCCAGCCTTCACCGTCATTCACAGGCCCCAGAATTCTGCGCAGCACCCTTCTCTCAAAAGTATCCAGTCGCTCTGCAGATTTCGCTGTCATTGTCCACGCCTCACACCCATAGGTCACTACTGTTCGGATGATTGTTTTATACAGGGTGATTTTGGTTTTCCAGTGTACGTTTCTTGATTTGAGCGCTGGTAGTAGAGAGAAGAATGTTTTGTTACCAATTGTGATTCTTCTTTCGATTTCCTTGTGATACTTTACTATAAAAACACATTTAATTATGTTTTTTCTTACTTTTTTAATGAAGAAAGTTTATTTTGCTTAGGACTAGAGTATTTCTCCAAAATTTTACATTTTTTTGGTCGCTAAAGTGTAATTTTTTGCTCAGCTTTCATATTTTATATTGAAAGTTGATATTATTTGTATTAAATTATTTTAAGCTCTTCTGGAAGGGCATTACACATTTTTTGACCACTCAATTCAAAATGATACTAGGCTGTAGCTAAATTTTATCTTTTTAACATAATGCATCCCCGATTTCCATTCCCATATACCCATATTATTTCATTCCCTCATTTCTATTGCATTTATTATACTTTCATCAATCTAATTCCAGTTGCATGCTTTGCTTTTATATATAAGTATTGAAACCATATACATTCAACGGTTCTCAAGCGAGTCCAATCCTTTATGTTGTAAAGCTTAGAGATTCGTCTCCTTCCAATACTTAACCGACCTTCTATTTGCCCTTAATCAGGTGCAGCAATTCATATTGATGTATTTTAAGCACAATACCTACACACGATACTACACGGACATTAATGATAATAAACATTTTCCTACCAGTTCGGTCTCTTAGGAGAAATTTTATAATTAGTGATCAAAAAAAGTATCTCTCCTTTCAAAAAACCCAAGTTTCTATCTCCCGTACATAAAATATATATTGTATGAATAAAATAATAATTTACGTTGATATATATTTCATCAGTTTTAATGGGATCATGTCAAGCTGAAGCCAGAAGTTAAGTGGATTAAGTGTACCTCTGTAGATGATTATAAAATCGGGTATTTCCCGAGATAAGGTTGAGATTGACGTTAACGTGATTATTGTGATGTAACTCAGTATTACTCAAGGTGGAGCCGCGTTACTCGGGTTTTTTCTTGAGCAATTAATGTCAAAGACGGCGTTTCCTAATTCGTGACGTAATGCTTGATGAAAGCTATCGAGATGCTAGCGTCTTATTTTTTTTTCAGTTTTAAGAATTTATTTTTATTGTTCTTCTTCTACTTCAACTTGTTGTAGACTCTTGTTACGCATTTTCCATTCTCTTTTTGTAGTGCTGAAATTCAGCTATCTTTTCATTGTTTTGTAGGTTTCCATGGTGGCCACCGTCCATCTGGTATTCCATGGAGAACGATATATGGGATTCTATATATTCAAGTCCTATTCTTCTTTTTTTCCTGGCGCAATTCCAACTCATTGCCTTTATTGACTGTTGGGGTCGGCTCCAATCGATCTCAGGTTGTACTTCTTATAGTTCTGTGTATCGCCTTCACTCTAGTCAATTCAGGTATTTTCTATATATTCAATTGTTTTTGTTCCCAAGAACCTAATTACTCTACGCACTTTTTTGGCTATTGATTCATTGATTTTTATGGTATGTGATAGGAGGCTAGTCTATTGCCATTTTTTCTTTTGACGTTAATTCTGACAGACCAAAAGAAGCATGATTTTTTCATACTATCACCACCAGGAATCAAACCAGGGATCTTCGGTGTAACAGTCGTAGCTATTTATTTTATGCGAATTTGCCATGAAAAATCCTTTATAATGTTGAATGTAATCATCCTGTTGATTTTGAAAAAATGTATTATTTAACATACTCGTAGATGTTGGGTACAAGAACACAAAGAGCTTTCACGAAAATTTGTGAAATGTTTTTAAGTCATATTTTAATAAATCAGACGAGCAAGATCGTAAAGCAAATTTGATCAAGTTTAAGTACTTAAAGTTTGAAAATCAAAATTTAATATTGTAACGTAACAATTACTATTTCTTGTTATTTTCGGTTATCCCAATATTCAGCGTTTAGCTCTAGACTCCATTCAAACCCCTAGTTCCCGTTTTTACCACCAGAGTGCTACTTTAAACTCTTGTTCCCGCGCGCTTCGCGGATTTGGCGCTAAATTCACCCCGATGTGTGCGCCCTCTGCAGTTGACTCTCAGCCCCTTCTGCGCAACCCCTTCTGCGCAGCCCATTCGGCCCGACTTCACTTCGTTTTTGAGCTGTCAACTTCGCGGCATCGATTGCAGGATCGCCGTTTCGACCCGCAATTTTCCCGATGGGATAATCCGCTTTCATCTAGCCTCATCCGCCATGGAATAACTTCGAGCAAGGTATTTGCGGTACTTGCCATCGTGCCCATAAAATCTGTGGCATTATTTCAGGTTTTCCGCCAACTTGTCCGGCACCATGGCGATGCCAAAAGTGCATATCCGCTCCCAGGCCGTTTGTCAAGCCCGACCTTGCTGCGGTTGATTCCCTCCGCCACGGTCCGAGCCATCCTGCTCCCGAAATTGCCGCCCACGTGTTGTCGCACATCATGTCCCGACAACGTGGTAGACCTCACCACCATGCGGAACTGCGAGGACCACTTCGTCACGCCGCTTCAGACAGCACCAACAGGTTAGGGAACCTCGTGCCTGCCAGGTGACACTCTACATATTGATTCGCTGACCCACCATCTTCTGGTCAGCGTCGCTGATAACGTCTACGGACGACGTCGCCGGTCGATGTCCTGACGAGCACGCCGTCGAGGAATCGCCTCAAGCAGCCTCTTCATTCTTTCATCATGTACCTTTTTTTATGTATTAGTACGACATCTCTAGCCCCTAGATAATAATTTTAACTATTTTATGTGTTTCAATAAACCCTCATGTATTCCGTGATATGTTTTTATTTACACCTTTCCCTATTCGAATGACAAGCAGCCGGAAAGTATCTCACGAGAAAACCGGAGATCCAAGGGCCCGCTCTCTGCGCTAGCCGAGGTAGGGAGATACCCATTACAATATCAAGACGAATAACTGAAAATAAACTTACTAATTACATATAAAATACAATACGCTAGGCCATATATCTGCATCTTATGAATTTAGTATTTTTCAGAAAGTGTTCTGAGAAATACTGGTAAAAACAAAGCTTTTATAAGCACACTCCGATATATAAAGAGTGTTCCAAGTTGGAAAAGCTTTCAAAACTTAAAATTAGTTTCCCGATAAAGTAAAAAAGGGTAAATTGATAAATCTAAAAGTTTCACAAATACTACAATCTCAATTTTTTTTATATCTCAAAACTAACGAAACGAGATTTGATTTGCCACATACCAAAGGCGATATGTAATATGAAAAATAAATTTAAAGTTTTATTGGGAATTGAAATATAAAATTTTAGCAACCATGTAATAAATTAACTAATAATACAAGTTTTAATCAACATTTTAATTACAATAAAAACATTTGTTAGTATTTTCTAAATTTATTGTATGTAATTCTATATGACCAAAAAATACACCCAATTTATATTTGGTAGTTGATTCGAATCCATACCTACTTATTAAAAAACTTTATCCTTTCATTCTTCTCTTTAATCATAGGATTTATCTTTTCACAATAAAAAATATTATATTAAGTCTTTTAAATGGAAAGATGCTGTGATATCAAATAACGAATGTAAGATAAATGAATAGGTCAAAAATGTTAAATTATCTGTTCAAGCATAGTGAATAAATTGACAGCTTACATCTAGCATACTGCGTGGGCAAAAGTACCACCTTCTCCAACTGACATTGGAGGGGAAAATTGAGGGACGCTGAGGGCCCGGGAGGAGACAAATATCCTTGGTGCGAAACGTGAGAGAGTGGACCGGCATCCAAAATGTGGAGGAGCTGTTACGAGCGGCGCAGGACAAGGACAGGTTCGCCGAGATGATCGCCAACGTTAAAAAGGCCCGACAAACCACTTGAAGAATAAGAAAAACGTTTAGCCTCCATGTATTTTTAAATTGCATTGATTATGTAACTGCACAAATTATTAAATGCCTTTTAATTTGATCTTTATATACATTTAATAAAATAACACATTTATATTTCTTCCAAAAATGTAAGATTATTTTTTAATTATTGTTTCTTGAACAATGATGTAAAACTCCATATTAAATAATTAATACGAATGAAAACGTCAGTTTTCTAGAAATTTTATTATAGTTTATGGGAATGTTATGTTTCGCTCTTCTAAGGCATTATAAAATGTGACATTTGATAATGCTTTAGAAGGGCGAAACATGTCATTTGCATAAAATATTATAAAACTTTTAGAAAACTGACGTTTTCATTTGTATCAATTATTATTTTTCAACATTTCTATGCATATCAAAAAAAACTATGTTAGTAGTGAGAGATGGTGTTGTCATATCAATCCTTACATATAGAAACATGGAATTGGCAAAAAAGATTAAGTAGAATAATTCCGATAGAAAGAAGATTATTTACACAAATTTGAGCTTTAGCTCAAATTACACAAATTATTATTTACACAAATTTGAGCTTTAGCTCAAATTTGTGTAAATAATTTCTATATATTAGAATTGCTTACTTCCTATGCCATACAACTTAATAAAAGTTATAGCCTTCTTGGTGATTTTCTTTCTAGTTCCTCGATCTTGTATATTTTGCTCCCAAAAGCTTGTTTCGGTCAACCTAGCCAGCTCAGCCATTAAGCAATATTTAGGCCTTCGAAATGGTCTTAACGAGAACAGGGTCATGGCTCGGCATACGTGTCCAATCCATGCTAGGCAACCGACTCTTATGGCGTTCGTGATAAGGGGCTGCAGGATCATCGTTTGAATCTCTTGGTTGCTATTCTACCTCCGAAATCTCCTTACGAAACCTGGTCCATATATAATAGACTGATAAATGTTTATTAAAAAAGTGAATTCAGTGTATATGAACAAAATGATGAAGGGTTAATTGAGATAGTTTTGGATACAAGAATGAAGGAAACAGAAATAATGGTAAATAGAGTATATGAATGAAGCAAATAAATAGGGGGATAAAGGGAAATATCGCACAATTAAATAAATCTAATTATAAAATAAATAATTTTGTGAAGTACATATGAATATAGCAAGATAACTAGAAAAACAGAGGGAAAAAAATATGGCAATCAAATTAAAAACATTATGAATTTCAATGTTGACCACGTGTGAAATCGGTAAAATTAATACGCGTTCATGACATGATATGTATGAATTTTGATAAGGTGACAGAATTAGTGAAGAACGGGTTTGCGATCGATCCTGCCTACCCCCTCAGAGAAACGTTTTGATGATAAGTTAGTAAGTATTTTCACTGTTAAAAATAAATATTATTCATTCATTATTCAGAAAACGGTAAAGGGATTAATTGTATCTCAATAGAGAGGAAGATATAAATTGTTTTTTTTTTAAAACAGAATATGGTGGCCGAGGCGTTAACAGGACTTATGACCTATCATTGGTTGGGTTAAGCGATCGCTTTCTGTTAAAAACATTCCCCATTTCGCCCTTCTCACGACCACCACGTCTGACAAATTTTTGAAAAATGTATATATGGTACTATGTTAAAACACACTTCACATGTTTAGGTCAATCTACACTAGCGCCATCTATTAAGAATATATGTAAGCATTAAGTAGAAAAACTTTATTAATGCAATGTGATCGCTTAACCCAACCAATGACAGGTCATAAGTCCTGTAAACGCCTCGGTCACCATATTCTGTTTCCAGAAAAAACAACTTACATCTTCGTCTCTATTGAGATACAATTAATCCTTAATACCCTTTAACAGTTTTATTTTGGATCTACTGATTTAGACACAACAGAATCGTAATATAGAAATTTACTGTAGTAAGTACGAGTATATCGAAATCGGTTAAAAATAAATAAATTCAATCTTGGATTTTTAACCAATTCACTATTCTGTATCCAATGAATGATTTTATTAAAATGAAATCTTTGAGTAAAAAATAAATAATAAAATTCGGTTTATTTTAAAAATGTTTAAACTACGAACCACCATTGATATCCTATTCATTGAACCATATTCAAAGAAATACAAAAGTTTTTGATAAAAGAAACGTTTTCTGAAAAGGAATTTCGAAATTGTCGAGCTTATGGAGTGCGTATTGTGAATTATTTTCATTCTGCGGAGAGAAAAGCCGTTTCTTATATTATTTTTGTACCCAACTAACAGCATTGAGGCTCTAATCTTCTTATCTCTTACTTAAATATGTACCAACAAAAATATACAGTTTACAATGAATTTAAAGTTTCAAATAAAAATAAAAGTGATTATGTGAAAGTGTGTTGAAAAATATAATCAACTATATTTATAAATAATTAAAATCAATGACAAAAATTTGCAATTTAAATTTATTAAGAAGTATTTATGAAAACCATTAAAAAACTAACTAACTAATCATCACGCCGTCTCCCCGAAAAGGTAGGCAGAAAGAATGGTCTGCCACACTTAAACCGATGCGGCACTCCATCCTTCTCTTTTCGCCGATGAGTTGCGAACCTTATCGCCACCAATAGGCATCTCCCGTGCACACTTAGATCGTCCAACGTCTACAAAATAAATCTTGAAAAAACTTTAAAAGATAATTGAAGAATTTTTTCAAATTGTAAATATAACAAAAGAAAGAAATATTTTTACACCTGTCAAAATTCTTTTCATAAACAAAAAAACTGATATAATTTTAACATCAAAACAGTATAAACGTATTTCGTGTCACAATTAACTATTATTAAGTGCGGTAACAATCATATGACCAAAACAATTCAATTGTACACGAAATATCTCCAAATTTACGGGAGAACCACATGAACTAAACCAAATTAATTTTATTTTATACATAAATTAGAGTAATTATCTATGCCGATAGGTAGTAATAATATAATTTTTTTAATTAAAAACCATTACATTCTAAAAATAACTCTTAGAATACGGGTTATCCATAAATGTCAAAATACTGCAACTAGTTACCAAATTTAGACATCTGCTCAGTCGAAATGATCTTGTCAACGAAATAATGACATCAGATAACAAAGCTTCGGCGGTATCAGGTTGTCTCAAAGAGATCATTTGGAACAAGGGCTTGTTCACCTTTAACAATTAAACAAAGTAAAACATATTAAACCAACAGTCAATAACCTTGTACGGTTTTGATGTTAAAATTAAATAAGTTTTTTCGTTTATAAAAAGAATTTTGACAGGTGTAAAAATAAATTTTTCATTTGTTAGAATGACAATTTGAATAATATATTCAATATTTTTTTTTAAGTTCTTGCGGGTGTTAGATTACTTTAAGTGCCTAATTACAGCTTATTAAAAAAATCGGTGAGAGTGTGTAACATTAATTAAATAAACAAAAAGTCTGGATCGTCCATGTCAACAAGTGCACCATCTAAAATGAACATTATGTGTGAACATATTTTTATTAACCTAACTAACTAACCATCACGCCGTCTCCCCGAAGGGGTAGGCAGAAAGAATGAACTCCCACACTTTTCTTTCCTGACATAATTTTCTCGCTTCCTCATATTCATACATCGTGTCATGCACGCGCGTCGATTTCTCTGACTCCTCACATGGCCGACATTCAATATTTGATTTATTTGATCGTGCCACATTTTCTTCGGTCTTCCTCTATTTCTGGTTTCATTAACATCATGAACATATATTTTTTTACCATTCTATCTTCATTCATTCTTTCCATTTGTCCAAACCATCTTAATGATCCTTTCATTATTTTGTTCATGACACCATCATTCGCACCGCATTCACTTCTTATATTTTCATTCGACACTCTCATACACAGAATATCCACACATTCGTCTAAGAGATCTCATTTCTACTGCATTTATTCTACTTTCATCCTTCCTTTGCCAGTTCCATGCTTCGCTTCCATACATAAGGGTCGGTAGAAGAACACTATTGTGCACTGCCATTCTAGCTTTTTTGGATAGGTTTTTGTTTGCGATGACAACTTTAAGTGCACCATTCACTTTGTTGCCTGCCCCAACCCTTCTTTCAATATCCCTCTCCACTCGCCCATCTCTTGTAAACATACTACCTAAATACACGAACTCAACTACTTGCTCCAAATTTTCACCATTCACGCTAATGTTGCAGACTGTCACGGTTTCTTCCTTTTCAAAAATCATTACCTTGGACTTATTAACATTCATCATCAGATCATTTCGCATGCAAACCTCATACATACAATTCACTAGGACTTATTGTTCATGCTCGTTGTCTGCAAATAGGACATTATCATCCGCATACAAGAGACAGTTTACTGACACTCCGCTCATTTTGGCACCTACATCCAACCCTTTCAGCTCTTTCATACAATTGTCCATATACAGATTAAATAACCACGGGGACATTACCCAAGACTGTTTGACACCTTTATTGATATCAAACTAGGCTGTAAGATCTCCATTTACTCTGACACTAGCAGTGCTTTCCGTGTATAGCGACTTAATTGCCGTGATCAGTTTTGTTCTTATTCCATATTCAGATAATATTTTCCACAACTTTTCTCTATTAACGTATTATATTTTTATTTTGTTCTTTATTTTATATTTGTATCATTGTATTTATTTTGGGGATGTTGGACGATCGAAGTGTGCGTGGGAGATGCCTATTGGTGGCGATGAGGTTCGCAACCCATCACACCGCGTCTCCCGCGGGGCGATAAGAGAAGGATGGAAGGATGGTGGGCATCGGTTAAAGTGTGACAGTCCATTATTTCTGCCTACCCTTTCGGGAAGACGGCGTGATGGTTAGTTATCAATAACCTTGATCCGCCACATTTGGTTTCTTATTGTCGTTAAAAGTGAGCGGTCGAGCTATTGACAGTACCATCACAACGCTTTTACACAATGACAGTGTTTTGCTTGGTCTACTCGTACAAAGGTTCGGCGAAAATGGAACAGGTTAGAGATGAAAGCAGGTTAAGGATTCATTACCTTTAGTAAAGTACCATTGAACGTAAGTTAAATAATTTATTGAAGTTAAGATTTTTCCTATATAATAAATCACTCACACAATATTTTAATACTCATTCCTAAAAGCTCGTAGACTAATCAATTAACCTTTTCTAATTACGGTGCTAAAATAAAAACGCGCGTCCTGGTGTTGGGTAGTCAGTACGCGATCAAAAATTAGCGATTTTAAATCGGAAAAATACAAACATTCATAGCTAATCCCCTAAATTAATAATAATTGAAGTCCAAAATTATAATAATTGAGATTTATTTGCTGAAAACATTTAACAAACCATCTGGCACGCTTACGGAACGGGCCTAGGTGCACTCTGGTTGCTAGCCCGAGAACGTATGCCGGCAGCAGTGAGAACATTGAGCTCCTCGCGCTTCCACAGTGAAGTACGCAAGAGTGAGATGCAAATATAGTGTCGCGCACTCGCAGCTCTGTTTATACCCGAATTTTTTTTCCGATGTTCACAAAATACCTTCGATGTACCCGATAAATTCTGATTATTATTAATATTATTTTTTAAATCAATGCGTAAATATATTATGGAGGAATACCTAAAATCTTTACCTTGTATTTATTATTTTTATAGAGAAATTGATGATTATTAGAAGCAACGTGTAGAAGATACCCATCATAGGGAAGGCAGGGTAAAACCTTTAAATACTTAACTTTATATTTCGTGTTTTTTTTTAATTTACAAAGCAATGCTCGTAATATTAACAATAAACAGGATATCAATACATTAATTTAAAAAAACGGTGGAGACCTGACCTGTTTCAGTAACTCGATGCCACTGTAATAAAACTAATTATTTAATAAGCATTTTTTACTAGCTGTTCCCAGCCACGAGTTGCTATGGCTCAGTTTGATTAAATTGAAACTTAATAATTAGTAACTTAATATTTACTTATAACTTAATAATTACTTATATTATATAGTATATGAAAGTGAAGTGTGGATCTGGATAGAGAAAGATGGAAGCATAATAAATACAGTAGAAATGAGAAGTCTTCTGTATACGATATGTACACGAATTAGTAATAATTCTGTAACCGAGAGAGTGTAAAATACAAATGTTAGAAGTAAATGCAGTATAAATAAAATTATTATGAGCAAAATAATGAAAGGATCATTAAAGTGGTTTAAAATCATGGAATGAATGAATGAAAAAATATATGTAAACAATGTATAGGTCAACGACATAAGTGGAACTAGAAAAAGAGGTAAAACCAAGGAAAACGTGGCTTAATCGAATCAATCAAATACCTTTTAAATGTCGAAGACAAAAAAGTTGACGTAGATCCATGAAGCGATGCTTGAATGTTGAAAAAGAGAGTGAGAATGGTGTGATGGTGAGTAAGCAAGTCAATTATTAAAGTGAGTTGGATAGTTTGTTTTTTATTATTTTCTAGAATTCATTTTTATTCCTTCTTAGAGTTAATTTTCAAACTCTCTGAATAAAAGCGTTTGACTCTTGATATTTTTTTTTTCAAAAAAGTGTTAAGCGCAATCACACTGCTATCTTTTTATTTTGATACGGGCAGGGCGTAAGTAACGCGCTCATAAATAAATATTTTACGGTCGGGTTCTGGTTAATGGACTCGTTTATCTTGTATTCGGCTTACGCGCTCCCGAACATTGTTGGATAAGGGCGCGGGCGGCGCGAGCCGACAGGAATGTCGGACGGAAGGCGTGTCAGTGTGAAATAGCTCTTAACGTATTCTACACCATGTGTGTCTTTAATTATGTCTATGGATTTCTTTCTCGCAATGTAGTGGCTGTTTTAAGAACTTTTATTTTGAAGTATAATCATTAAATTAAAAAAATTAAATGTTTTGTTTACAAAAATATGTTTATTACATAAATATTTCAAGTGAATAACAGAAACAATTTTTACTTTTTAATGATTCATTTCGTAGAACTAAACCACCTAAATTGAAATATCGTATTGAAACTTCTCAAAATGGTTGCTTTGGAAACAGATATATAGCATACATAAATCAACTTGGTGCTACGATTGTTTGTATGATGGTACCACATCGGTTGGCAAAACAGCTGTCGCAGCACTTAAAAAAGTGAATAATCAAAATTGTTATATCATAACCTCTTCTACTTTTTTCAGCCCATATCGAGCCATACCTTACAGTATTCCTCGCCTCCACTTTCGTCTTCTTACTTTCGTCTAGCCTTTTTCCGCTATTTGGAAATGGATCTTCTCATAGACTCTGCCAAATTTCACGATTCTAGGTCATCTGGCTGTCCAGTCCCAGCGCCCTCAGGTCTTCCTAACTGTGTAATCTTTCAGTTGTAGGGCCTTGTGGACAATGTAGTCAGCGTAGTCCAACCAACGCAGACGACGATCCCTAGCCTTTTTCACTATGGAAGCGGCTTTTAGGCTTCCTCTGATATGCTTAATCTTAAATCTCTTCAGAATTGTTACCTCGGCGGCCCACACTAGCATCTTCATTTCTGTCAAGTGTAGCCTGAAGGGAAATTTTATTTTATTTTGTTTATTTAATTATTTAAAATGCACTTACACCAGTAACTTCTTTTAACAAAATAAAACAAATAAAACTTCTTAGTAAAAATATAATTTATCTTAAAAGTTTGTCGTTAAATATTTGATGTCGGAAAGTTTTCTTTAAAATTTTGATGATTTCATTTCATAACTAAGAAATGTTTCACACGTTCCCCGTCATAGGTAACAAATATAATTTACTTGTACAGTGCAATATATAATAGTTGTAAATTCACGTTGATAGTTAAGTATCAATCCCTGACCGGATATAGAGTAAACAGGATCAGACAGGGAGATTTGATCAAGTTATCATCGCGAATAATATGTCACGTGATGCTGTTTCAATAATACGTAGAATAACCCATCTGATGAGAAGTCAGTTAGTTTTCATACATTTTAACAGTTGAAAATAACATTCTAATAACCAGCGGTTCGAAGGAGTTGTACAGCAAATCTTTCAGGTTCTGTTAGTCTGGAACACACAACTTGTGCTACGTCATACATTCTCTTTAAACGTATATTAAAATAATATAATCTCCTCAGCGCAACAACGAGGATTGTGAAGCCATCCTTAGCCGCGCAGGTGTTTACAAAAAGAAATCCCCGAAATCGCATTTCCTACTTAGCATTTCCAATACCACCGCGGAATTTCAAAGCATTTTATTTACATATAGAGAAAGTAGGACACCTGGATGTTCGCATTGTCGGGATATGTTTATGGCGGGGTAGCTACCCCTAATTCAATAGCTCATCCTTTTTTATGTCACTGGGGCATAACATTTTGGCGGCAATTTTCAATAAAATCTGCATATTTAGATGATTTCAGTCAGAAGTGGTATGATTTGTTTTGCTTTATTGTTATCGTTTTTATAAGGGATGGTTCAAAAGTGGATATCTTATTTAGATGTCTTCATCTACATCAAAACATCGAATTATTGTAGTAAGGCGTGGTGCCATGTGTTTGTTAATGTAAGCTGAAGATAACAGGGCCCGAACTTGATCGTAAGCAACATTTGGTTTTGAAATATTTTTCACAATCAATAAAGTGCGAATAATTAGCTACAAAATATAACGCAAACCCAATCGACTGTTTATGAGAATGACTGTGGATGTTTGCGATAGGAAAGGGTCGTTCTCTTCCGATGGGTTATTCTACGTATTATTGAAACAGCACCACGTGATATATTATTCGCGATGATAACTTGATCAAATCTCCCTGTCTGATCCTGTTTACTCTATACCCGGTCGGGGATTGATACCTTATATCAACGTATATTTACGACTATAATGCAACTGTACAAGTATATTATATTTGTCACCTATGACTGGGAACGGTTGAAACATTTCTAAGTTATGAAATAAAGTTATCAAAATTTTAATAAAAACTATCTACAACTAGGTGGTCTAGGGGATAGAATGCTTGGCTCCTGATCCAGGCGACATGGGTTCAAGCCTGGACACGACCAGATTCCTTCTTCATAATAATGAACTATTTTCTGCTCACATTAAAAATTGTAAAATGAATTGTAATAAATCCTTCATGTTAGTCTTTTATTTTTTTTTTAAATCCGACATTGAATATTTACTGACAAACTTTTTAGATAACTTATATTTTTACAAAAAAGTTTTATTTGTTTCATGTTTTGTATAAAATTAAATATTCCTTCAGGCTACACTTGGCAGAAATGAAGATACAAAGGTGGGCCTCCGAGATAACAATGCTGGAAAGAGTAAAGATTGAGCATATCAGAGGAAGCCTTAAAGCCGCCTCCATAGCGGAAAAGGATAGGGAGCGTCATCTACGTTGGTTCGGCCACGTTGACTACATCGTCCACAAAGCTCTTCAACTGAAAGACGGAAGGAGGGGACCGGGCTGGCCTCCTGCAACGTGGATGTCCACAGTAAGGAACGACCTGAGGACGCTGGGACTGGACAACCAGATGACCTAGGATCGTGAAACTTGGCAGAGGCTATGAGAAGATCCATTCCCAAATAGCGGAAAAATGCTAGGTGAAAGAAAGAAAAAATAGAAAGAAGAAGAAAGTATTATCATTTAGGTTTGTAAACTACTGACTGGTTTTGTTTCAATTGGAGTTTTATCAAGGTAAGAAAACAATCTAAAAACATTTTTTGTGTTATCCTTATGAATTATATCTAAGAGCGAAACTGTTCAAGAGTAAAAAAAATTACACAATAATGTGGTTTTTAAACAATATATAAAAAAGATAAAATAATTTCAAATATGTTGCTAGAGTCCTAGCTAGGCGAAACATGTCACATCCAAATCTATATAAAAAAAGGCAATCTTCCGGGTGTGTGTGGACTATTTCTGAGGTTATTCCTGAGCTGATCCTTTTGAAACTTGGAGAATGGACTAAGTGGAATTCAGCGGTCGTCATAGGCATATTTTTGTTATTAATCGAGCTCTTATTAACTTTATAAATTAATCAATTAATTGAAAATTTTCGTAGTGCAAACGAATATAGACCTTAATGTTCGTATCACCTGAGTATCAATCTTTTGAGTCTATATTCGTTTGACATGGTCTGGAGAGAATTCAGTCTCCATGTAATTTTGTGTAGTGGCAACAATGTGTTTTTCTTTCTGACAGTCCAATATATTGCGCTTTACTTTGGGATGTATAATACTTAATACGTTTTACTTATTACGTACTAAAATAATTGGTTGTTTAATTGGTACAGTCTTTTTTATTGGTGTTATTTTAATGTACATTAATGCAGACAGGTATTTATGCTTTCAAATTTTGGCGAATATAATTTTTACGAGTCATTTTGAGGTTATGCACGAAATCTTATTTTTTCGTGTGGCTGAAACTTATTCGTTTCTCTTACGTTCGACGGTGATTACTTAATGATATTCGTTTTCTAGAATTCTAGCCGTTCGATTGGTCACGTGGTCTCCTGTCAAAACGTAATTTACGTCGTAATATTTTGTAGGTATACTTATATTTCTAATTCATATATATCTTCAAGTTATTCTATTTTGCCGTTGAAATGAATACATATTATATTTCCGCATTACATATTTCAAAGTTATATTTCTAAATAATATCGAATAGAGAAGAAATTAAATATCGTTTTACTTACGTATCATATCTATGTAATTTTAGGTTATGAAATTTCTGGGATTAAACATATTCAATGATAATTAAATTGCTTTCAGGTTATTTCAAAGGATGATAGCGAAAATATAAAATATTGGACGTCGAAGCTCTACAAGAATATGAAGAAACTTGCTTCCGTAAGTATAATATAATATTTATATTTCTAATTCATAAATATATTTTCAGTTTATTCTATTTTGCCGTTTTCTTTATACGCATACTTTCGTCAGGGAAATTGTTACATTACCACAGCAACGGTAAGAAAGTTCTAATGATATACAATATGAATTACAATATGAATGAATGACACAATTCTTATGACTTTTTCCGTTTATTTCTAGGAAAATAAAGTAACAGATCAGAGATGGGACGAAAATTACCAATGCAGCGTGCAAAATAACTTCGTTAAAATGGAATTAGATCAGTCAAACAACGGATGATCAGTGAATTAGATGTACCCTGGAGTGGCGAATGAGAACCGGCTCATTTTCACATTACACATAAGCTATTTTTAGTAGTTTTCATTCATATATGAAAATTCCATTATTAATTTTAGGTAAGGTTTTTAAATTTACAGTTTATAGACAATAATTAAGCACACTCCCAAACGTGCCACCAATATATCTGAAATTTGTGTTGCTCGGGCTTTCACAGTAGCAGATCGTCCGCCTGAAATATACTTCCTGCACGCCTCAGATGCATTGACAATCCGACAGACTTTAAATCTCACCTGAAAACCCACCTTTTCAAAATATCGCATAAAATGTTAACAACGGTTGTCTGTATATCAATAAACAATATTATATCACATTTGCACAAAACATTCATATGTTTAGAGAAACAAAACTCTTGATTTTGTTGTCCATGAAATTCACATCAGAGCCAATAAAGTAAGTTTCTACGATCGTGATTTCGCTGTTGTTACATGCACCTTTCATGACTAAAAACATTGTCAAAGCGCCCTTGAGGTGAGCTATTCACGAAAACGGCGATTATCAGTTCCGTAAGTTCAATGTTTATATTTTGGTATGTACAGGTTTAAATTTTGAATTAATTGGTTTATTTTGTTACATAAGAATATAGACAATTTATATGAAGGAGTCTGGTTGTAATGAATGCTTTTGTAAAATTTTTGTTATTTCTTTAGCACAATCATAACTGCATTGATTAACATAGTTTTTGGTAGTTATTTTTGCCGTTCAGGTAAAGTTTCTAAAATCTCCTACATATAATATTAACACATTTCCACGCAACTCTTGCAATGCTCGATCAAGAGCCTCGAGTATTTTTTTTAAATATACTGCTTAGTGAACACTTGGAATTCCTTAATTGTATGGAAGTTGAAAATTTGCCATATGCGCCTCTTCGATGTCCGCCTTATGCCAATTCCAATATTTTTTTATTTTATTTCTAGGAAACAATATTAATTAATCAGAGATCGGAATGGAATCGGTCATATAGCAGGGACAACGGATGATAAGATGCACCCTGGAGTAGCGGGCGAGAAACAACTGGCAGAATTTTGAATGGTATTGCGCTATTTTATTAATGTTATTTAATTATTATGATTTTAATTAGTTATTTAAAATACAATTAATATGACATTTGATGAATTCAAACAGAAAGGTGTTCTTTATACGCGTACTTTGGTCAGGGAAATATTAAAATTACCACAGCAACGATAAGAAAGTTCTAATGATATACAATATCAATTTATTCGTTTTACTTACGTGTCATTTTAGGTTATGACGTTTCGTTGTGTAATAATTAGTTAATTGGTATAATCTATTTTAATAATGTTATTTTAATGTAAAATTGTTCTGGCAGGGCGAAAATCTATATCTTTGGGATTAGATATTAAGTTTTGATAAAATAATTGCCTGGTTGTGAGAGACCACTGGTCTAATGGGGATATTTTTGTATTGGGATTGAAATTATTTTGATAATGAGCCATATTGGTGCATCTGCATGTTGCAATTCTTCTTTATTTTCCATTCCACTGAGTAATTCCAGCAGCACACATACCCAAATACACTATGAGTTACTTCAGCTGTTTTAGTTTTTCTCTGAAAACAAATGCTGTGATAGGTAAACATATCCTTATATGCAGCATTAGCTGCCTCAGTTAGAAGAGTCCAGTAATATTCCATTTTTGACCATTAAATTCTACATTATGCTGAGATTTAAAATATTCAAAGATAATTAAATTGCTTTCAGGTTATTTCATTTGCTTGAGGATGGGGAAGACAACGCAGAAGATAATAGATTGCGCATGTGCAGAGAATGGGGAAAACAACGCAGAAGATA
The DNA here is from genome assembly GCA_022606425.2 of Lepidostoma basale. Lineage (NCBI taxonomy): Eukaryota > Metazoa > Arthropoda > Insecta > Trichoptera > Lepidostomatidae > Lepidostoma > Lepidostoma basale. The sequence goes on from JAHDVF020000067.1 coordinate 929,028, forward strand.
CTGGAATTCGCATGTCCAGAGGATGGATCCCACACTTCGATATATGCGTATCACAAGACAATGTTGTTATCTTTATGAACTAATTTGAAATGGTATGTACAGGTTTAAATTGGATTAATTGGTTTAATTCGTTACATAAGAATATAGACAATTTATGTTTACTACTCCATGATACATTCTCATCTGTCTTACCTTTCCTGTATTTGGATCTTTATTACAAAGAAGAAAGCTAATGAGATTCAGGTGATCCAAAATCTGGCTGTTAGAAATATTTTCCGTCTACCGTGGTACACTCATGTAAGGGCCCTATATTCTCAGACGAAAATAATTCCATTTCAAATCCATCCAAAATTAGAGATCACTAAAACTATAATACAAATAATAAAGTCATCAACGCGCTCTAATACTCGACCAATATTCAATACGGACGTACACCAACATGATACGCGCTCACAGAATAAGAAGCATTGCGTTCAACTAGATTCGGTGTAAAATCCTTACAATTTATAGCCTCTACAGAATTTAATAAACTCCCTAATGATTTAATAATGATGTCGAACCAAAAACTTCAATCTGATCAACTTAAAAGTAATTTTTACATTACATTTTTACATTTTTACATTACACATAAGCTACTTTTAGTAGTTTTCATTCATATATGAAAATTTCATTATTAATTTCAGGTAAGGTTTTTAAATTTACAGTTTATAGACAATAATTAAGCACATTCCCAAACGTGCCACCTATATATCTGAATTTTGTGTTGCTCGGGCTTTCACAGTAGTAGGTTCGTCCGCCTGAAATATGCTTCCTGCACGCCTCAGATGGATTGACAATCCGACAGACTTTAAATATCACCTAAAAACCCACCTTTTCAAATTATCGCATAAAATGTTAACAACGGTTGTCTGTATATCAATAAACAATATTATATCACATTTGCACAAAACATTCATATGTTTAGAGAAACAAAATTCTTGATTTTGTTGTCCATGAAATTCACATCAGAGCCAATAAAGTAAGTTTCTACGATCGTGATTTCGCTGTTGTCACATGCACCTTTAATGACTAAAAACAATGTCAAAGCGCCCTTGAGGTGAGCTATTCACGAAAACGGCGATTATACAAATTAAACAAACAAACAAACCATCACGCCGTTTCCCCACAGGGGTAGGCAGAGAGAATGGACCATAACACTACTCTATCCTGGCAAACCTCTCTAGCTTCCTCCACATTCATACAACGAGTCATACACGCATGTCGATTCCTCCGACTTCTAACATGACCAACCTTTAAAATCTGATTAGTTTAATTAATTTGACAAATTGATCAAATTTATCAGATTAAAAGGTTTTATTAGTTTTATCGTTTTTGTAAAGAATTTTGACAGGTGTAGAAATAAATTTTTCATTTGTTCCAATGACAATTTGAATCATTTCTTCAATATTATTTTTAAGTTCTTGCTGGTTAAGTACCTTACTACAGATAATTTAAAAAATGGTGGATACGTGTAACATAAATTAAATAAACACAAATGTCCGGATCGTCCAAGTCAACATGTGCAACATCGAAAAAAACATTATGTGTTATTACATTATGTGCTAAATTAAAAAACAGTGGATACGTGGAACATATTATAAATTAAATAGACAATATGTGCACCGTCTAAAAAGAACATTTTGTGTAAAATTATTTTTATTTTGTTATTTTATTTTATATCATTGTAATTTATATTATTTGTTTTAGATTTATTTTGTGGGTGTTGGACGATCGAAGTGTGCTCGGGAGATGCCTATTGGTGGCGATGAGGTTCGCAACCCATCACACCGCGCCTCCCGCGGGGCGAAAAGAGAAGGATGGAGTGCCGCATCAGTAAAAGTGTGACAGTCCATTCTCTCTGCTTACACTTTCGGGGAGACGGCGTGATGGTTAGTTAGTTAGTTAGTTAATTTGACAAATTAGCCTAATTATTATTATTATTATTATTATTATTATGCATATAGCATGAACTGCCTTTTATATGAAGAATATCTTCAGGAAACAAGTGAAAAACAGTTGTAATTCATTCATTGTATGGAAATTTAAATTTTGCCTTATGCGCCTCTTCGGTGTCCGCCTTATGGCAATTCAAATTTTTTTTTTTTAATTCCAGGGCCCAAAATTGATGAATCAAGGATCGGACCAAAGTTGCCGATGCAGCGTGTAAAATAACTAATGTTTAAATGGAATGGGATCGGTCATAAAGCAAGGACAACGGGTGATAAGATCTTCTGGCCTGGAGTGGCGAAAGAGAAACAGCTACACAAATTCTGGCAGATCACAAGCAAGATGGTCTGATGACATTAAACGAGTGGCAGGAGGTCAATGGCGCAGAGCGGCGAGGGATACAGTTGTGGAAGTCGGGAAGGGAGGCTTTTGTAGTATTATCATCTATATTACTATTCCACGCCAGCGGACTCGCAGTGCCGAAATCACGATCGTAGAAACTTACTTTATTGGCTCTGATGTGAATTTCATGGACAACAAAATCAAGAGTTTTGTTTCTTTAATATAATGAATGTTTTCTGCAAATGTGATATAATATTGTTTATTTGATTATTAAATTTCATATAAAATATTCAAAAAATAGTTTTTCAATTACATTAGTAATATGTATTCAAGTTTATAATTCACAGCGAGTTTGCTTGGATTGAAACTTTGTTTTAAAGATATAGACACACATTTTTGCATCCATACACATGGCATTTAATCCAATAAATTAACGAATTGTTATTGAACTTTAATTGTATTTGTTGAATATATATTGGGTTTATTTATGTACTCGAATTTAGCAATAGCGAAGCGTTGCCGGGTCAGCTAGTAATATAATAAAACATCTACGTAAATAAATTTCCATATGAAGCACTTACTTTGTGGTTAGACATTTCAAAATTAATGAAGGTGCCGGCAGAAAAAATGAACTGCCACACATTTTTTTTCTGACCTTATCTCGCTTCCTCAGTATTTTTACATCGAGTCATGCACGCATATCGATTTCTCCGACTTATTACGTGGTCAATATTCAATATTTAATTTTTCCTCTCGGTTTTTCTCTCTCCCATTTTAAACTTGTAGATATAAAATAATTTGTATATAACCACATCCCGTTGTTAATTGCTAAGTGCTATATTATTTTGTGATAGAAGTTCACAAGGCATATATAATTTACTCACAGAGTTCCAGACATACATCTATCTTTCAGCTGTTTATATTTAAAGTGATAAGATATAGGGCTTAATTTTAAATCTTGTAATGACCCCAAATATATTTTGTAAGAAGGCCTTTCCATCTTCAGCTATAAAACAATCCAACCGCAGTTTTTTAAATTGAAAAAGAGTTTAAAGTAATTTTTTTATATTGATATTTTATATTATAGTCCATTATTTTGTCTTCAACATTTTTCATGCATTCATTCATTCATTTCTCGGCGTTACATCCCGGTGTGGTACTTGGAAATAGCCTCTTCCACAACGGTCTTCCACTAACTTCTGTATTTGGCCATCTCTCTCCATTCCCCAGCTCCTTTAATTTTCCCCCAATCTTCAAATTTTCCTCAGTCTGCCTTTCACGAATTTTTTGTGCTTTAATATTAGGAAAATTTAGCTGCCACTGGCACGAGAACTTGTTGAGTCAATTCTTAGCTTTCGGACCGTGTTAGTACGTTTTGTCAAAATCTTGACCCGAGTTGACCGTATAATGTTGCTCGTTATACCTAAACTAAATTAATTCACATGTTTTCTTTACTTCTCCCTAAAACATCGTGGCTCTCAAGACACCCTTAGAATTGATTAGAGTATATACATAAAATAAAAGAGATCAGGAGATCATATTGGAACTAAATAACCACAATATTGATATATGTGCCTTGTCAGAAACAAACATCAAAGTTCTCCAATTACACATTTATATACATTTGGAAAAAGAAAACCGAAAGAGCTCACTCAGGAATTGGCCTCCTATTACACGAGAAATACGAGGACCTTGAAAATATCGAATATATTAATGACCAGATCTTAGAAGGGTCGATTGATCTCAACTTCAAAAAGGTACATCTGATTAGTGTATACGCACCAGATATTTCAAAACCAAAGGAATATACGGAAGAATTCTATCATTATCAAAAGACGAAATCATAGAAGAGGTAGCTCTTGGGACTAGGTTATAAAATGGGCAATAAAACTGTGAACGTCATTTGCTATGCAGACGATGCCGCATTAATAGCTGAGTCTGAAGATGACCTGCAAAGAATACGAGGTCTGTTCAAAAAGTATCGCGAATTTTGAATTTCCGCTGGCTACGTATATTTGATTTTTGATTTTTTTGTAGCGTTATGTTGGTACTCATGTCCCTTACTTATGCTGACAAGGTCGGCCATTTTGAATGTTTAGTTAATTTTTGACAGCTGTTTTGCTTGGATGTGTTTTGGCTCGTCTTCGATTTTTGCCTATTCCAAAAAATGGATCAAAGAATCTGTATCAAATTTTGTGTGAAAAACAAAATAAAGTGCGCGGACGCATTTCGAATGTTGACTGTGGCATATGGTGAAGCTACCTTGGACCAAAGCAACGTTTATCGGTGGTACAAAATGTTCTCAGAGGGCCGAGAAGATATGAACGACGAAGAGCGTGCCGGACGCCCGAGCACGTCAACAACAGACGAAAACATTGATAAAGTGAAGAAAATAGTATTAGCCAATCGTCGAATCACCGTTAGAGAAGTTGCTGAGGACCTAAACATATCGATTGGCTCGTGCCATTCGATTTTAACCAATGATTTGGGCATGAGTCGGGTCGCCGCGAAATTCGTGCCAAAATTGCTCAATTTCGACCAAAAACAGCATCGCGTTAACATTGCTCAGGAGATGTTGGACTCGGTCCGTGACGACCCAAATGTGCTCCAGAGGGTCATAACTGGTGACGAATCATGGGTTTATGGTTATGACGTGGAAACCAAAGCTCAATCATCCCAATGGAAGCTGCCGCATGAGCCAAGACCAAAAAAAGCGCGCCAAGTTCGGTCGAACGTGAAGGTTTTGCTCACAGTTTTCTTCGATTGCAGGGGCGTGGTGCATCATGAGTTCTTGCCACAGGGTAGTACGGTCAATAAGGAATATTACCTGCAAGTTATGCGCAATTTGCGCGAAGCAATCCGCCAGAAACGCCCGGATTTGTGGAAGAACAAAAACTGGCTTTTGCACCATGATAACGCCCCTGCTCACACATCGTTGCTTGTGCGCGAATATTTGGCCAAAAACAACACAGTAATGGTGCCGCAGCCACCGTATTCCCCAGACCTGGCCCCCTGTGACTTTTTCCTGTTTCCAAAACTGAAGAGGCCCATGAAAGGACGACGCTACGCCACGATTGAGGAGATAAAGACGGCATCGAAGGAGGAGCTGAACAAGATCACAAAAAATGATTTTTTTAAGTGCTTCGAGGATTGGAAAAAACGTTGGCATAAATGTATTATATCCGAGGGGAATTACTTTGAAGGGGACAAAATAGATATTCATGAATAAATAAATACTTTTTGAAAAAATATAAAATTCGCGATACTTTTTGAACAGACCTCGTATTGTACAAATTCCACACAGTATCACAAAGGCTATATCAGTCAACAAAACAAAAAGTCTCACTATATCTAGGCAACCTACAAGATGTAAGCTGACTGTTAATGATTCACCTGTGGAGCAAGTAATGAGTTTCAGATATTTAGGAGTAGATATCTACAGCCAAAATGACCTTCGAGAACAAGTCAGTAAAGCCTCTACCGTGTCAAAATGTCTGAAGAATCTGGTCTGGAAGAACAAACACATGCGTATCGACAGCAAGATAAGAATTTATAAAACATGCGTGCGACCTACAATGACGGATGCTGTAGAGTCGCGGGCCGACACTGTGCAAACCAAGGGACTACTAAAACATCGGAGATGAAAGTCCTAAGATCAATTACTGGAAAAACTCTCCGAGGTCGTGTCCGCAACGCGAATATGAAATCGACGCAACGCGAATAAGAAAAACCTGCGAAATAGAGGACATCGTTCAGTGGAGTAGATCCAGAAGAAAATACTGGAGGGATAATGTAGCCCAAATGGAAGGGACAGACTTGCATATACAGCCGTTTATGAAATCCCCTCTGGACACCGCCCACCTGGAAGACCACCTAAGAGATGGAAGGACAGCTGGACCTCATCATCTAACGAGACATGATTTCTGTGTCACAGATCGACAGATCTATAAAAAGAAGAAGAAATAGAAGATATACATATATAAAAATACCACCTCCTTCGACCGATTATAGAATGGAGGGACGTCGGGGAGTTGGTAGAAGGCAGCTGTCCTAGCTGCAAAACATCAAAGAGTGGACAGGAATAACACGAGTTCAGAACCGATAGGAATGTGATTGTTCGAGTTTGAATGGAAAGTTTTTCAACAATTACGATTATTTAACCTTTCCATTGCATTTACTTTAACCCACGATCCAACTTAATAAGCAACGTGTTAATAAGCTTTCCCTTACTCCGGAGCTAAGCTCGTGTAGCGAACATTTTTTATGCCGAATTCGTAACATTCGCAAATACGTAAGTGTAATTCATCTTACGGAGATGTAGGCGCTACCCTGTGAATACGGAGCTCCTATTTCTGTTGCGGCAGGGCTGGAACGGAAATATACCGGTATCGGAAGAAACTTTCGTTTTTTATCTTCGGCGCCACAAAACCGAGACCCGCCAGCTAAGGGAAGGTAACCCCTACTGAAAATCCCTGGAGAAAGCAACGGGAAATCACCCCTGAAACATCTCCCAGGAAATCACTGACAATCGTAACAGAAAGCATTTGCAACTATTTTTTTTTTCATCTTATTTTGCCGTATGAAAAATGTATGAATGAATGCATAAATGGTCGTTCACAAAATAGTGTTATTTCCAACCCTTATGTCCATACTGGCAGAAAAAGAGACTATAAAAAATGCAGTTAATATGAGATACCTTATACGTATGTGTTGATCATGACGATATACGAGGAAATTCAAAACCTTTTCTGTATTCTTCAAAAATAAAGCGGAAGAAGGTATTATGAACAAAATTATGAATATATCACTATGTCAGTTTGGACACATAGAACCCATGAATGAAGAACATATGGTTAATAAAGTATACGTTAACGATGTGAATGGATTTATACGAATGAAAACGTCAGTTTTCTAGAAGTTTTATTATATTTTATGGGAATGACATGTTTTGCCCTTCTGAGGCATTGTGTTAAATGTGACACAACTCGTTGTAGTTTATATACACTAGTAAATGGAGCAGTAAATTGCAAACAATTTGTAAGAATATGTTTTTCTTACAAACACTTTCTTTCGTCCTACCTCAAATAACTTATTTTTGATTTATATAATATCATTTAGTATCCCGTAACTATGTAATCATTGTAATAAAATTTCTTAACTAGTTCTAAGAAACACTTTCCTATATATCTGGACCTACTCAAATAATTATTTGTTAAAATTGTATAAAGTCACATCTTTTTTCGTTAATAACCACATTCTGTTCCATTTACTAGTGTATATAAACTGCAACGAGTTGAAGTTTCGTCACACTTGAAGTCCTTAGAAGGGCAAAACATGTCATTCCCATAAAATATAAAAAAAAACTATTAGACGTCTTAATTATTTCATATGAAGTTTTACATCATTGTTCAAAAAACAATAAATATTATGTGAATGGAGTATGGCATGGCCAACGTCAGGGGGACCTGACACGACACTATTTGAATAAAGTAATTAACATAAAAATATAAGTGAAGAAATGAAGCCCAGTCTAGGCCTGGTCAGAGTGGTGGGAAACAGATGGACGGTCAGAGCGGAGCAAGCAGCTCTGACGGGGCGCCATTTCGGATTTCGGGGGTTGTAAACATGTCCACTGGGGCCGACTTGCGGCGGGGAGGGCCGAACTTGGCGAGAAATATTATAACCGCCCTAAAGGAAAATACGCGCCCGGTGATTGCCTTCGCAAAGGTACGAGAGGTGTCAATTGGGTGTTGAGGTGTGCTGTATCCTAGTGAATCCGAAAGAACTTCGCCATAATCATAGCGTAACGCTATGAAAAGTAATGTATAGAATCATAAATATTATTATTTGAAATATTATGATAAAAAATTCATCGTTTTATTTCATTTTTCATTTTTATATGATATATTAAATAATGAAAAGGGGTAGGCAGAAATAATGAACTACCACACTTTTCTTTCCTGACATATTTCTCTCGCATAGACTGCTCTACTGACTGTCGATGTTTGCAAGCCTGGCAATACTTGTCGCTGTTGAAATAAATACAAAAGTTCAAATAGTTATCAATAAACATAATTTTATTTAATCTCAACCTAATATATTATAAGTTTTTAATAATGAAAAAACTGTCTGGTAATTCCTGTATTTTTCACCTTCTTTATTTAGTCATTTTAAAAGAGAATGTGAATAAATAGAATAAGTGAACGTTTGGTTCTGTATTATAACTTATGTTTTATATTTCTATTTGACATTAAACAAACAAAAGTTTCCACGTTATTCATTGAACCCAATGATTTGTACACACATATATATTTCAGATGGTATTTACTTTGGGCGGAAACGAAACTAATGAGGAAATGAAATACATTCAAATATTCATCCTAAAGCATATGAATAATATAACCTTATCCTTTTATATAAGGCTTTCAGAAAATAGTGATACACTTTAACCCAAATGTGTTCTAATATCCATCAACTTCAATTCAATGTTTTCAATATTTGTATTAAAAAAATATACGTTTCATAAACTTAAAATTTAAAATAGAGTGGTCAAAATATTTTTTCATAAATGGTGAAATAAAAATTTCTAAACGCCCTGTGTTTTATCAAATCTCAACCCTTATTACAGTAGTGACAATAACTCTTATCAGTGCTTACCGGCTACTGAAATAAGACTGATTTTGTATAGGGGATGGTATTAAAGATTTTTCAAGTCAAACTCATGGTGATTGATAATAAATAAAATAACAATTTCGAAAAGAATGATTTTTCCTGGGAGAGATGAGAGATGAATGATATTTCAACAATGTTTGTCAAAGTATTTATACCTTCTTCTTATTATTATTTTTTCTTGTTGTAGACCCATGTAGCCAGTTTTCCAGAGTGTTGCTCCTCTTATGAGGTAGACTCTCAGCTGTCGTTCCATCTTATAGACGGTATATGAAGGTTTTCCACAAGGACGAATCCTATGAGGCTGATTATGTAGAGCAATATATGGGAGTCTGGTGTTGTCTATTCTTTGAACATGACCATACCAGTCCCTTATTCACTGTCTGCTCATTATTATAATATCTTCAACCTCACACATTTATCTTATTCTGGTGTTCCTCGCGCGATCTCTCAGTGTCTTACCTGTTATCGTCCTCAGTGTCTTCATCTCGGAAGTCCTCAAAACTTGTTTGGTTTGTGTCTGCCCTTGATTCGACGCCATTTCTTAATATTAGTCTTACGCGTGCTTTATAGATACTCATCTTACTCTTAATGGCCATGTCTTTGTTTTACAATATTGTGGAGTTCAGAACACTAGAAATTGCAGCTGCCTTGTTTACTTGGGCTTGTATTTCTTCCCGCAAATCAGCTCCTCCCACAAGGTATACTCGTATGCCTAAATACTTGAAGGTCCTGACCCTTTCTATGTATTGATTATTTATTATCAGGTTACATGTAATATGGCTGTTGATGAAATAAACTGATTTGATTTGATTTTTTTTGGTGTTTCGGAAAAGGTTATGCGTGTTGTCTTTTCGAAAGAGATCCTCATGATTTATTTCTTACAGGCTTGATGTAGTCTGTCTAGCATTCTTTGTAAGTCTTTACTGTTCTCAGCTATGATTATAGAATCTGGGTCGTCCTCCTGCAATGTAGAAGTCCACAGTTTGGAACGACCTGAGGGTGCTAGGACTAGGCTGCCAGATGACCAAAGATCGCGAACCCAAATAACGAGAAATGGCCAGGCGAAAGAAGATGGGTAATTAATCAAATATGTGTTTTTAATGATAATTATTATATATATAATATAATAATGAAATTGTGGAGTCGACAGAAAAAAATATTTAAACATTTATTTTATTTAAGTGTATGGGCGTGTTTTAGAACCGAGGAATGCAATTAAATAAAAAGTTTTTTATAAACTTTTGACGCTAACACTGGTATTTCATAACAACAAATTTATAATGAATTAATGTGCTGTTTTTTTATATACATATAACTATGAAAAGTTATTTTTTCAATGCCGAGAATAAGCTTAATTTAACGTTGATTTTTGAAACTTATAGATAAATCTCAGTGAGAAAATAATGAAAATATTAATACATGTTTTACGAAATAATATTCTTTGAAATTATTGCAATTTTATTATTATTTAAGTAAAGTAAATATTCGTATATATAGTAAACGTTCTCCATAAAGCCAGAGTTGACAGAGAGTTGCTGAGCAACATCAAAGTCCGTAAGGTGTCCTACTTGGGCCATGTTCTGAAAGGCGAAAAGTACGCACTATTACATCTGATATTGGAGGGTAAGATTGAGGGTCGACGAGGTGTTGGGGGAAGGCAGGTTTTCTTGCTTAGGAACATCCGAGAGTGGACGGGGCTGAGGACCGTGGGGGAGCTGTTCCGAGTTGCCCAGGACGGGGAGGCATATTCAAGGGTACATACTCAACGTTGGGGAGACCTGACAGGACACGGAAAGAAGAAAAAGATAGTAAATATCTCTAAAATACCACAATGACTCAAGACAAAGTCTTCAACCAGTGCGTCATGGCGTACGGAGATGAGACGTGGATACTGACAAAAGGTCTAGTCAAGGTCGCCCAACGCTCCATGGAAAGTGCCATGCTTGGAATAACCTTGAGGGATAAATTTAGAAACGAATTTATTCGACAACAAACCAAGGTGACTGAGGTTGCTCTGAGGATGGGCGGGCTGAAGTGGCGATGGGCTGCCCATGTCTTTCGTAGAACCGACGGCCGATGGAGGAGACGGGTTCTGGAGTGGAGACCGCGTACAGATTCCGCAGAGTTGGACGTCCTCCTGCTTGCTGGACCGACAATCTAAAGAGGATTGCTGGACATGGATGGATGGAAGTGGCAATGGATAGGAAGCGTTGGCGTGCTTTGGGAGAGGCCTACGTTCAGCAGTGGATGACAGTCGTCTGATGATGATGATTAATTATGAAATTTCGTGCATTAGAAAATTAGTTTTTTTTTTTAAATATGATACATAGTTTATAACAGAAATGTTCTCGTGCCAAGAAATTCGTTTAGTAGCGAAAAGCACTGTCAAAAGATGATAAAAGCTAAATAAATGGGGTAGGATGGTAGGGTGGTAGGGGGGCGGATATCTCTCACATGATTGTGTGCCGTTCTATCATAGAATGAAAATGTGTAATGTAGCTTTATCATGGCAGTACGCGGAATGGCGATACGTTGGCTGGTAAATACAACATAATGAAGTGATTTTTTCCAAGCCACCCATTTTAAGTCTCAACAGATGTTGTTGGGAGGTCTCATTATCGTGCTCAATGGTCTGTAGAAATCTCTTTGAATATTTTTCTTATTCCTTTAAAATACAGAAAGTTTTCTTATTTTTGTATATTTCTTTAAAAGTATGAACGTTTACATAAATAAAATCAATTATTGTGAAATGTTCATACACAAATATGAAACAGTCCTTTGAACCTAAAATTCCTGAAACGATATTTTTAAATAATCACTTCCACTTTTGCTTTATATCAACAGCGACCGGTTTTTCCAGGCTCGTGGTATCGACAAACTGGTGAAGTGGTTCTCAATAAACCACGTTTCATTTAAATATTAATATGGATAATAACTAACTTTTACAGCGCCATTATTGTGACGTAATCACATCAAGGGCGCATTAAGACGTATTTCTAAAAATCTGAATATGAACGCTGCTTCTGATATTGAGAAACCGGTTTGTTATTAATGTAAATTTAATTATTATACAATATTATATAAAATAAACATCAATTGGGAGCTTTCAGAAAAATATTTTGAATATCCTAAAATGTTTGGTGTCTGGTATTATCGTCTACTGACGTGACATTATGCCTAGAGCGGATACCACAAGATCGAAGGCTTAAGTGCGGGTGGCAGAGATGCGGACGCTGTGATAGGATGAGGAACACGACTATCTGCGAAATCTGCGAGGTGAAAGACATTGTCGGGTGTGGCAGAAAACGCAGCAGGCACTGGAATGCGTACGTGCAGAGGATGGATCCACCCAGAATCCCACACATTGTGATGCATCAGATTCTTGTTGGCTACTATCACCCCGGAAGACCACCAAAGAGATGCAGGGATAGCTGGGAGTCACCTTCCCAAAAGAGGCTACCTGACTATAGGAACAGACCAATAGTCTAAAAAGAGAAGAATGATAATTATATACATCTACTATCCGACTTATCTCTACCCTTTAAATCAGTATGAAAACGAATTCAACACAAATTGTTAAGTTTGTGTTGAATTCGTTTTCATACTGAGAGGAAGAATAGAGGAAGATCGAGGAAAACGTGGCACGATCAAATAAATCAAATATTGAATGTCAGCCACGTGAGAAGTCAGAGAAATCGACGCGCGTGCATGACACGATGTATGAATGTTGAGGACCGAGAGAAATATGTCAGGAAAGAAAAGTAAGGCAGTCCATTCTTTCTGCTTACCCCTTCGGAGAGACGGCGTGATGGTTAGTTAGTTAGTTTTAAAAAATAATTTATTTTGGGTTTTGTATTTCTTTAAAAAAACTACCTAAGAAAACATAGGTGCATAGAGTCTGTTTTCTAATAATGCATATAATAATATGGCGTGTTTTATCAATGCAAATAGGTATATTTTATAATTTAAAATATATTTAATAATATTAATATTATACTTGAGAATAGAAAAAAAACTTATAAATTCAGGTAGAGGTAACCTCCAACTGTAATGCAATTCCATTGCTTAAGGTTGGTTCATTTGATTGCATTTAAACTTATAACAATGCTGAAACACTTTCCATAACAACTTGTACTAGAGCATTACACCGCGTGTTTCTCTAACTTGCAACATTGCTCATTGCTCTTTGACTTGAATAAATGAATTTATATTCACCTGCAAGCAAATACAATTTCATCCACTTTCAGTCGTGGTGGCGAATATAGTTCTGATTATGTCGTCATGGAGCAAACATATTCTGGTCGTCAGTGGATCTAAACCTTTTGGCGGAAGCTTCTTATATAATAAATATGAATAAAAACTTCTATATTTTAGGAGTTTTATTTTATTTCATAAGAATGATATGTTTCACCGTTCTAAGGAATTATCCAATGAAAATAAAATACTTGATTATGCCTTGAAAAGCAAAACATATCATTCTCATAAAATATCAGGTATCATAAAATATCCAAAGAAGCTAGAATGGCAGTGCACAATGGTGTTCTTCTACCGACACTTGTGTATGGAAGCGAAGCATGGAACTGGCAAAAGAAGGATGAAAGTAGAATAAATGCTGTAGAAATGAGATCTCTTAGACGAATGCGTGGATACTCTGTGTATGACAGAGTTTTGAATGAAAATATAAGAAGTGAATGCGGTGCGAATGATGGTTCAATGAACAAAATAATAAAAGGATCATTAAGGTGGTTTAGACATATGAAAAGAATGAATGAAGAAAGAATGGTAAAAAAATTATATGTTAAAAGAGGAAGACCGAGGAAAACGTGGCACGATCAAATAAATCAGATATTGAATGTCGGCCATCTGAGGAGTCAGAGAAATCGACGCGAGTGCATGACACGATGTATGAATGTTGAGGAATCGAGAGAAATATGTCAGGAAAGAAAAGTGTGGAAGTCCATTCTTTCTGCCTACCCCTTCGGGGAGACGGCGTGATGGTTAGTTAGTTAGTTATTTATAATGGAGTTTCCTTTAACAAAAACCTCAACCATCAATATACGAGTAGTATGTATTGTATCAGTTTATTCCGCTTTGTTTTCCAATAGTTGCGCTTCCCTTAGCTTCAGAATACAAACAAGCCAACTTAAATTAATTTTGGAGTTAAATTGAATAACTCGAGATGCTTGCAAAGAGCACTATAGCGTCTGTTTAATATTTGCCTGGGAATATTTTTGGCAAGGAGTCTGGATAAATATAGACAAGACGACAGGCAAGGGGTGACTTCATTAGCATACGCAAGTAATTCGGGTTTTAAATGGCCTGGTACTTAAATAAAACTAGGTGAAAAGCTCCAACATAACTTAAGTAATACGATCATACTTTATTTAATATTTATTATATGTTTTGATCCCTGTGAAATAGTAAAGCACTCAATTACGATAAAAAATAGCCAGTTTGAATAAACATAATTATTCTTCACATTATTTTTTTTCGTAGGCATGTTTCGGTTGTGACTTAACCTTCTCTGATACACTTTAACAAAATTGAAGGTTAAAAGTTTTTTTGGAAAAATAAAAATATGCTAAAGGAGAGCAAAATTCGAATTTACAAGACATCCGTACGTCCTGTTATGACATATAGAATAGAAAAGAGAGCTGACACCATCAGAACAAAAAGTCTTCTAAGAACCACAGAAATGAAGACTCTCCGATCCGTTGCGGGAACGACACACCGAGAGAGAATACGAAATTCTGAAATAAGAAAATTCTGCAATGTAGAAGATGTCGTGCGATGGAGAAGACTGATAAGACGATACTGGAGAGATCATGTGGAAAGAGCATGTTCTTAAAGAGTGATCAATATAGCCGCAAATAAAGTACTAATAGGAAATCGACCGGTAGGAATACCAACTAAAAGATGGCGATACAGTTGGACATCTGTATCCCACGAACAGGCTCCGAGAAATAACAGGATACAGTCCTAAATAAAGCAGAAGAGGAATAATAAGAAGAAGAAGGTTAAAATTGTGCATAGAAAAAAAATCTTCTTTTTTCTTCATTTCCTCATTGCTAAGGGTCGTGATACATGGAGCTGCCCGTGTCTAAAACTAAACGTCTCTAATCCACTATGTCCTCCGTAGCCCGCACCTCTGAGTTGAGGTCTAATCCAGTCATCTCCTAAATCTGGTCACATCAGATTTTCCTCTACTTCTTTGACCTGGAACACTTTTTGTGACAATACTCCTAGCAATGTAACCAAAGAAACTCAATACTCGCGGACTGTATATTATAGATCTTTCTGTGACTTAAGTCCATTAAGGACCAAATCGTGAAAATATATAATGCAATTGTATTTTCTTACATATTCGCTTTCACTTTGTGTTTTGGATTCAAATTTGAATAAATATAGTTACACTTTGTATTACAACACTTTTTATTTTTACCGAACTCAGATTTGTTTCGGTTACAAGTAATCTTCATCAATGTATACAAATTTAACAGTCAAATAAAACAGAACAGTCACTTATACACTAAATAGAGATCGAGTAATTTATAAAAGTGGAAGGGGTATAATTAGGGTTGAAGAGAGGGGATATGTAACGGGAATATATCGAGTAGAAGTGGTATAATTAGGATTGAAGAGAGGGGAGTGTAACAGGAACATATCAGTATTCAAATGGGAATCCATGCACAGCAGTGAAATCGAATATACAAGAAAAGTTTTCTGTATTTGCTACAAAAAAATTATCTTTTGCAGAAGCAATTGATGTTTATACCGAAATATTTCCAAAAGCTTTAAAATATCCTATTGATACTTTAAATATTCTCAATATGGTCGACAATACGCAGTTCCGCAGCCAGCAGAGCTGCCTTCTACCAACTCCTTGACGTCCCTTCACTTTACCCATTAATATCAGTTGAAGGAGGTGGTATTTTTCTCCCCTTAGCACATGACCCAAATATGAGACCTTTCTAATTTTCACACTCGACAACAGCTCTCTACTGGTTCTGGCTCTCTGTAATACGTCTGCATTACTAACCCTATCGGTCTACGGTATACGGAGCATTCTGCGGTATCCACTTCTCGAACGGTTCCAATCGGTTTATTAAATTCACTTTCAGAGTCCAGGTTTTGCAGCCATATAGTAGAACAGACATTTAATCATTCTTTGTCGGAGTTTCAAGTTAAGATTATCGTTGCAGAAGAATGTTCTCATTTTATTGAATGCAGCTCGAACAATTCCGCAAGTATTTTCAATGTCCGGGTCAAGTGCTTTAGTGATAGTGCTGCCAAGGTATTTCATTGGTCGACCATTTCAACATTTGCACCATTCAGTTGCAGAGTGGATGACGAATAGTTAAGTCACCCAATTGTTATCCATTTGGTCTTCTTAACGTTGATTTTTATACCCAGATCCTCTCCTGATATATCAATTTTATTTAGGAGTTCTTGAAGATTGGGTTTACTGTCAGGTAAAATAACTATGTCATCAGCATACCTGATGTAATTAACAATAACTCCATTAACCTTCACTCTCAGGCTTGAGTTTTCAGTAATATACTACCAGGTGGCAACCGTGTCAAAAGTTTTTCAAAATTCTGTTCAATTTTACCATTTTTATATTACGTATGTAAAAATTAACTATGATTTCAATATATGACTGATGGAAGTGATACATTTTGCCTCACTGTTTGTAGCTGTTTGTATACGAGTACCCGAGCTAATGGGGCAGAATTGGCAATTAAGGTTATTGATGTGACGCAATACATTGTATGTAACTAATTAAGAGGCAAGAATATTTGCAACTCACGATAGGTTACTAACTAACTAACCATCATGCCGTCTCCCCGAAGGGTGGTGTTGTTCTGTCCTAACATGCATCTCTAGATTCCTGCTATTCTGGGTTTTTTGAATAGGTGTTTGTTTGCAATGACAACTTTAAGTGCACCAATCACTTTGATGCCTGCCTCAACCCTTTTTTTAATATCCGTCTCCACTAAAATCAACAAAATTCTTCAATAATTACTTCCAATGGCCATACAACTCTTGAAGAGTTTTAGCCTCCTTGATGATTTTTCACCAAGCTCCTCGATCCTGCGCTTTTTGCTCCCAGCAGTCCAATTCGCCCAACCTAGCCAGGTCAGCCAGAACATTTTCCATTAGGTGCTGTCTAGGCTTTTCTAGAGGTCTTACTCCAGTCGGTCTAGACGCGTACAGGGTCTTGATTGCTCTGGTATCTTCGGCTCGGCATACGTGCGCAATCTCCTCTAAACATACTACATAAATACACGAACTCATCTATTAGTAGCTTAATTAACATAAATCTCCATAGATGGCGTTAGTATGTACATTATGTATAGAGTAATCTTAAAAAGATTAACATATGTAATCAAAATCTTCATAGATGGTACATTGAAACTGACATGTGAAATCTGGCATAGGAACTTTAACATATATACAACTTCCAAAAGTTTGTCATACATGGTCATAAAGAAATGTGGAATGGAGAATGTTGTAATTACATAAAGCGTGCGCTTAACCCAACCAATGACAGGTCATAAGTACTGTTAACACCTTGATCAACCATATTCAGTTTCCTAATTTGCATCTTCGTCTCTATTGAGATACAATTAAATCATCTATTAGCTCCAAATTTTCACCATGATGATATGAGATGTATAAAACATTTCCCATGACAGCGCAGAGTATCTTAAGAAGTTGTTCCGGCAGCGAGTAGCAGGAAGGATATAGGAGCTGGGCTCAGTTTTCATTGTGAGACTATAAGTGCGGCAGCGCTCCATCATTGTGATGTTTATTATTTATTCCTAAGTTCAAGCGCCGAATTCTATGAAATAATTACACCTTCCCTACTAAACTTTCCGACTTAGTTCGCGATAATGGTGGCATTCGGGGAGTAAATGAGTTTAATTTTGTCATTTGCATATACGTAGTTAAGCGGGTTTTGCAAACTCATTAAACTGCGAATTGGAGTTGGAACTCAATTTCGCCACTATATTCGTTAACTCGTTCATGCCACGTCTTTCTAAAAAAAATATAATAGTTTAACTATACTTTTTCTTTTAGAAGCGTTCATAGCGTACTGCTGTACTGATATGAGTCTTGAAAATCTACCACGGACATTATTGTAAAACTCCAGGTGTTTATAAATATGGGTCTCTGCTCAAATTTCAAAATTTTATGGCCACAAACAGAGACGAGGATGCCTTGCTATGGATTTTGAGCTTCATCATTCGCATCGGACGGGTTTTTAGAGAACCAAATATGCTCAGGATAATATAAAATTCATTGTTTCTGATCAGTTTCATTTCATTTATTTGAATAAAAATCAATAACATTACAGACATGTAATTCCAGATCGTTTGCAATTATATTATAAGTATTTATAAGAGAAGCTCAAAAAAACATTAAGGTTAAGAATTAGAAAGAATCATAACATTGATATTGCATCCCTGGGGCAACTCACACTATCACGAAATATGTCGGCCTCCGAGGCGATCTGATTAAGCAATAAGATTACTCAACCCACAGGCATAAACATTGGCAGGTTGGTTCTAAAGCGCAGCAAATAAAATTATCTGTGCTGTCTTTGACGAAGGTTATTATCAAGGACAAAAAGACCTACATCACTCAGGACATCCTAGTTATTTATATGGCCGCCAATCAGCTGAAAGAAGTGAACTCCCAAGTGGATATAACTCCTTCTCTCCAATGAATGGAAGCTTTGCATACCTAGCAAGAATTCAGTCGTAAAGACACACGGGTAATAATCCCGCTTTCTTAAGGTAAAGAAAATGTATTTATGCACCCGCTCCACCATCAGAGAATATTGGATTCCAGTGATTCGAAAGTATTTCTGTGATATGGAGTCCACACGAGTCGCATATTCTCTTAAGGTAAATAAGGTTCAGACAAAGTATCTGAGGTATCTTTACATGAGGGAGTATGGTAGCTATACATGGCTCTGTCCCAAAGCGTTTCTTTTGGGAATGTTGAGGTACAATTTTCTGCAGCTTCAAAAATACGGGTTTCTCAAAACCCATTTCTTCAGAATAATCAGAGGATATTTTGAGAACTAAGCCGTGTTGGAGGGTAAGGGTCATCTGGTTCCCGAGAGAAATCTCCAACAGCGCTAGATTAGACTGTTCTTTCTTCTGGTAAATAAATTTTTCAAAAATAAATTTTTAATTTGTTCCAATGACAATTTGAATAATTTCTTCAATATTATTTTTAAGTTCTTGCTGGTTAAGTGCGTAATTACAGCTAATTTAAAAAAAACACAAAAGTCCGGATCGTCCATGTCAACATTTGCAACATCGAAAAAAACGTTATGTGTTATTATATTATGTGCTAAATTAAAAAACGGTGGATTCGTGGAACATAAATTAAATAGACAATATGTGCACCATCGAAAAAGAACATTTTGTGTTAAATTATTATTATTTTGTTATTTTGTTTTATATCACTGTATTTTATATTATTTGTTTTAGATTTATTTTGTGGGTGTTGGACGATCGAAGTGTGCGCGGGAGATGCCTATTGGTGGCGATGAGGTTCGCAACCCATCACACCGCGTCTCCCGCGGAGCGAAAAGAGAAGGATGGAGTGCCGCATCAGTTAAAGTGTGACAGTCCATTCTTTCTGCCTACCCTTTCGGGGAGACGGCGTGATGGTTAGTTAGTTAGTTTAGTTTTTTTCTTCTGGCCACAAAAATCACCCTGCCTCTAGTGATGCCAGTGTGGAAGATCAATCAACCTGTTTAACATGATTACCTCGGGGATAGATGTCCTTCATATTAGTGAAAATACGTTCAGAAAGTTCCCAGAAAACAATTTACATCTTCGTCTCTATTGAGATACAATTAATCCTTATAAAAAAAATCCTCTTGAATTTATAGGGTATCTTGTGTTTCTAAAGTCGAACCAACTCTCGCGCATTCCTGGTATCATCATATATATTATTATTATTAAATATTATAAATTAGGTATTTTATTATAAATTATTTGAGCTGTTTTCAAAAGATGCCTTAAATTTAAATATTGTTTTGTAATATATTTTGAGAATATAAACTGAATTGATTTGAATAATTTAACATTTTTTATTTTCTTCCACTCCACATTCATTTATTATATCAGCTTTTGAAATTCTGTCTGACATCGTTTAAACACACTTTTTTAAAGATATCTCATCTGTATAGTATTTATTCTGCTCCAATCCTTCTTCTGACGATTTCGTACTTCGCTTTTATTCAGAGTAAATAAATAATTCCTAATACAAAATAAATAAGGATTGTAACCAGAACTTGTAAGCGACCTTGGTGCTAGCTTGAATCGCTCAGGGTGCACTAGAATAATCTGCTGTGGGTGGAAAATGAAAGCGAGGCAAACCTTTAGCCACCTGTAGAAAAATCCTGGAGAACGAGGTTAAGGTGGCGTTAGGCATCAGGCGTGCGATAGAGAAGATAATAAATACGAATAAAAACGCATGTTTTCTTAAATATCTTTTTTTTATAATGGTTGACATGACATGGAAATGACATCTTGCAAATTAGTTATCAATTTGATAATGCCTTTGCAAGGCAAAAAAAGGCATTACCATAAAACACAACCAAATAAAATTTATAAAAAAAACAGACGTTTTCGTTCGTATACATTATCAAATAAGGAGCTTTTACATTATTGTTCAAGAAACTACAATATAAATGGCGAAGATGCGTTTTTTTTCTTATTCATTTTCCTTTACTAAGCGAATGATGGTGTTATAAACAAAATAATGAAATGATCATTAAGAAGGTTTGGATACATGGAAAGAATGAATGAAGTAAGAATGGTAAAACAATTATTTGTTAACGATGTAAACGGAACTAGAAAAAGAGGAAGACCGAGGTAAACGTGGCACCATCAAATAAATCAAATATTAAATGTCGGCCACGTGAGAAGTCAGAGAAATTGATGCGCGTGCATGACACGATGTATGAATGTTGAGGATGCGAGGTAAATTATCTTTATGCCTACCCCTTCGGGGAGCAGGCATGATGGATAGGAAGTTATTAGTTGGTTTTATTAATTCGAAAAACTATATTAAGTTTAGTGGTGGTCTTGGAGAAGCTTTAAGTATGTGATGTGCGCTTTTCTCCTCTATACCGATATGAGTAAATATTGTAAATATAATATACGTTTAATTTTTAACACGCTATTTCTCATCTTTTCAATGTGGTCATACTAAAAATAATTATTTCTTCATGCACCAACGCTTAAGCGCATACGCGTTATCTTCTACGGAGCTTCAATGATCATTCCAGAATAATTGACAGCAACGTTATAATCTATTTTAGTACAGTGCGTTCGTTCAAAAATGTCCTGGGAGAGAACCGCAGCCCCAGCTCGAGAGGGTTGGGCGACAGAGCGGCCCATAATTACATTAATATTGCATGGGTAATGTATGAGTTGGTGGTTTTATTTAATAAGCTTATTGCTTAAATTTAGTGCAAACTCCACCGCATACAAGCGTACATTAATTCCCTCTCTGCCCTACATCCTATGTGTTACACTATTTACTATCGTAGCATGGTGGAATATTGTAACGTGCAATAGTATATAATAAAATCATGACGCAGAGTAACTCTGGCGAATCTAGATATATTCAAATAATAAAGCTTAGAGCTGGCAAAAGAAGGATGAAATCAGGATAAATGCCATAAAAATGAGATGACTGAACGACGAAATGAGAAAAAAATGTAAGACAGATGATTGCATCATAAGTAAAATAAAAAAAAAGGATCCCTGAGATGTTTTAGACGTATGGAATGATTGGATGATTAAAATGATGTGTTTAAACAGTTTGAGTAGAAAAATAAGCCGTGAAAGACCAAAGAAAGCATGGGACGACCAAATTAATCAAACACTTAAAGGGTGTGTAGAGAAAGTTCGAGAAGTAGGTATATCTGAACACAGCTGTATGGCGGTCCATCTTCTTTGCCTATCCCTTCGTTGAAATCGGGTGTTTATTTTGATAGATAGTTGAGGTATTAGTTTGATAAAACTCCATTATTAATTTATAATAGTAAACACGATTGTTTAGTGGTTTTATTTGGATGGATGAATCAAAGTAAAAACACTAAACAATTGTGTTTACTATTATAAATTAAGTGTGTATTTTTCTTATAAATTTAGTCTTTTTGTCAGTTGTTATAAAATATTTGTGTGTATGACACGATGTATGAATGTTGAGGAAGCGATTTGAGAAGTATGTCAGGAAAAAAAAGTGTGGCAGTCCAATCTTTCTCCCTACCCCTTCGGGGAGATGTGATGGTTAGATAGTTTGTTAGTTAGTTTATCATATAAATATAACTTCATTTTGTTCAATTATTGTAATTCGCTTGTTTGAATCTAGTTTAACTCCAATTTCGATTAACTAGTATGTACTGTTAACTCTTTTTATCATTTATACTTGTAGTACCATGTAATTAATTGGCTTCATTTTATTGTTTCTATGTGTTTTATTTATGTACTGTAATCACTCTTTGTTGAAATGTGAGAAATGATCGATCTCGGCTGATTTTTATGACGTCAAATATCTAGGTATAGGCGGAGGATAACATTTTCTCAAACCATGTACATAAAAGAGACGGGTTATATTGTTGATAATTAATGTCAGTTTAACAGTTCGCAAGATTGACAGAACGGTTAGCCGCGCTAATAAATATTGTTCATAAACCTGTCTAAAAAAAACAGCTCGAAAATACGTGTTAAATATTCAGCATATCAGTGTACAAATTACGTAGGATAATAAGTTTTGGTAAACTTAAGGCGTTAACACCGTGGAATTCCATAATTTCGATTTTTTTATGGATTAATACACCGTTTTTCGAATTTTGAGTTTATGTTTCTCGACATGTTTCAAAGGCTTTACACCTTCATCATCAGGGGGAGAACAATGTGAACTGTGAAAGGGTGTAATATATGTAAGGATTTTCAAAATTACGTGTGTTTTAATTTCTAATCAGAAAATTTTATCGAATTGGAACTGAAATTTTAAAGGCCACATGTTCAAATATTTTTTTTTCTTTTTTAAAATATGAATGGTTTCTTAACTTAACCAATAGCTAGGGAGTCATAATTCACTTTCAACTATATTTCTCATATTTGTGTTTTTAGCTGGTACGATACATTTAGGTATTATATTATTAAAATTTCTCTTGTTGTAAGGATCTTTGCCGTCACAAATTAAATTTTATGTTTTTAACTGCTTTGGACTATTATTACGTACCGGGGCACAAAACTTATGTAATACTTTTTAAATTGTTTTGCCATTTATTTCGTTCAATCATAAAAACCGTGTGACAGATCTTTTGTTTGAAAATTCTATTGTGTAAAAGTATTTTTTCAACTTGTGTCAATGTCCATTTGCTTTGTCTTAAAATATAACTGTCCTTTACTAAATCAATGGTTTTAGAACAATAAAAAACTCAACAGAAAACTTCAATCTAAAAAATCCATTCAAAATTTAACCCATTGATACTTCTATTGCTATGTCCGTGAGACTCTGCCTAAGTTAACACATGTTATATATTTCTTCTCTATTCGCCATAACTTTATGTTAAATGTATTTTTTATATACTTTGTATACAATACACATTTTATTTCAACACACACAAACAAAGTGTGTGTCGCATACGTGTTTTATACAGGTATATTTCTAGGTTCTTGCACTCATTTTGTAATAATTTTGGTAAGTTTATATCGTTCTCCCGATGATGAAGGTGTAAGCCTTCGAAACATGTCGAGAAAAATAAACGCAAAAGTGAAAAATAGAGTGTTTTCATTCATAAAAAATTCGTCATTATGGAATTCCACAGTGTTAACGCCTTAAGTTTATCTTAAATCAATTTATGTATTGTTTAAATTCGTGCATCGAAGAAAGAAAAAAAGATATATGCAATTAAAAAAGTTTTTCAAAAATACAAAATGTTTTTATTTATTTATAAAATGTGAATCCACAACACAAATTGAAGGCGAATATAGAAGAAAAGGCTAAGTAATTGTAGATAAAGTTCGAGAAAGCCTTATCTACAGCATTCATCCCTAGGCTACTTCAAACCTATTGGATTAGTATTTCCGCATTTCGATTGTTTTCACTATTTGGTCCTGTAAAAACGTTAAATAGAGTACTTATCGAATTTCACTGTAATCAGCCTCCTGCAAATCTGCCTCTGCAAGTTTTGTACCTGGTGCAACTTGTTACTTGCGAAATGTTAACAAAGTGAAGGGCATTTATGTGAAAGTTTCCTTGTAAGTTGACGCTTTTCTTAACAATATTAAATATATTATACTACACAGGTGTTCAAGTTAAATGTTTTAACAGGTTGATAGAGGACGTATAACTGAACTAGTAAAGAGATTGTAATCTAAATGTTTAAACGTAAACAAGCCATATAAACCAATTAAACGCCACACGCAAGAGATTTTTAAAATGTTAATAATACCGGTGAAAAACCTCTTAGATTCAGAAGAATAAGAAAATCCAATAGTATTTTGACGGCAAGTTAAATATATATTTTCTAAAGCTTCATGAATTTCAAAAGTTTTTTGTTCATCATAACTCACTCAATCAAAATTCCAGTACGATCATTTGCGACCCCCAAATGTCAACTATTACATACATAAAAAAAAGGTACTTACTTATCAGCCGTTTGTCGTCCACTGCTGAATGAAAGCCTCTTCCAATGCACTTCATATCCTTCATTCCCTAGCCATCGTCCCTCTCATCCATCCAGGTCCAATAATCCTTATAACATCGTCGGTCCAGTGGGCAGCCTGATTAGGTGATTAGTCCAAAAACTAAAAAATGATAAAATGTATATTATGTAACAAACTATTATATTAAACCACATTCAAACAATTTTTGTTTTTTATCTTTTGTATCCTGAAAATAATTTAAAAAAACTACATGTTAAATGGTTTATACGAATGAAAACATCTGTTTTCGAGAAGCTTTATTATATTTTATGAGAAATATTTTTGCCCCTTGCTAAAGCATCATCAAATAATACACTCAAACAATTGAAATTGCCTAAAAGTAAGGCAAAACATGTATTTTTCATAAAATATATTACATGTGGGGTTCTTGTGCTGACCTTTATGTATGGAAGTGAAGCATGGAACTGGCAAAAGAAGGATGAAAGTAGAATAAATGCAGTAGAAATGAAATCTCTAAGACAAATGTGTGGCAAATCTGTATATAATAGAGTGTCAAAAGCAAGTATAAGAAGTGAATGTGGTGCGAATGAAAGTGTTATGAACAAAATAATGAAAGAGTCACTGAGATGGTTTGGACACATGGAAAGAATGAGTAAAGACAGAATGGTAAAGAAGGTACATATATGTAAACGGCGTGAACGGAGCTAGAAATAGAGGAAGGCCGAGGGAAACGTGGCACGATCAAATCAATCAAATATTAAATGTCGGTCACGTGAGGAGTCGGAGAAATCGACGCGTCGACACGTCGCGACGTGCGTGCATGACAAGATGTATGAATGTTGAGGAACGAGAGACGTATGTCAGGACAGAATATTGTGGCGTTCCATTATTTCTGCCTATCGGGAGACGGCGTGATGGTAAGTTAGTTAGTTCACTCGTATTAATTTAAAATAAGCAACTTTTCATTTCTTTTACTTCTTGTTGTTCCTCTCCTATCAGAGGTTGGACGGCATCATGGCTATTTCTAGAATGTTGATACATTGATACAGCAACTCTAAAAAGGGATATTGTGGTGCTTCTGAACCAATTTTGACGGTTTTCAAGCCAGGATTTTTAATTTTATATTGAACAATCAGTTGCAGCACTTCGAATATTTCGTTTCTCATAATGTGCTAGAAGTATTCCGGTTTCCTGCCCTTTTTTGTGTTTATAACTAACTAACTAACTTACTAACCATCACGCCGTCTCCCCGAAGAACTGCCACACTTTTCTTTCCTGACATATTTCTCTCGCTTCCTCAACATTCATACATCGTGTCATGCACGCGCGTCGATTTCTCTGACTCCTCACATGACCGACATTCAATATTTGATTTATTTGATCGTGCCACGTTTTCCTCGGTCTTTCTCTATTTCTAGTTCTATTTACATCGTTAACATATAATTTTTTCACCATTCTTTTTACATTCATTCTTTCCATATGTCCAAACCATCTTAATGATCCTTTCATTATTTTGTTCATGACACCATCATTCGCACCGCATTCACTTCTTATATTTTCATTTGACACTATCATACACAGAGTATCCACACATTCGTCTAAGAGATCTCATTTCTACTGCATTTATTCTACTTTCATCCTTCTTTTGCCAGTTCCATGCTTCGCTTCCATACATAAGGGTCGGTAGAAGAACACCATTGTGTACTGCAATTCTAGCTTTTTTGGATAGGTTTTTGTTTGCGATGACAAATTTAAGTTGATGACTTCTTTAAATTTAAAATCATTTTTTTAATGAAAATCCTTTTACTTTGTGCCATAAAAACCTAAAATATAATGTTGAGTGCGTTAGAAAACTTTCATTCATACAGTATGCAAAGTTTAAATTATCCTCGTAGATAAGTTTGAATAGTTACTGGAGAAAGTTAAAAAGCTCCCCGGAGTCAATGTTATTAAGTGTTGCATGGGAATAACCGAAACGTTCCATTTTTCTGTGTGGACCATTTAACAATTCACGGCGCAATATGTATTCTAGCCGAAAGTTGGACCCGTTTGTTGAACTCACAAGAGCTGATTGACCGAATACATAGAATATTCTTTCGTGAAATAGCTTTGACACATTTTTACGGATAGTTCAGTGTTATACTGGAGCAAGTCAAAAACAAGCGCTTTTCAATTATTGTCTAAAAATGCTAGTTAGTTTATCTTGACAACTTAAATTGTTGAATGGGATGTAAGGGACATATGAGGGTATTAGTTACAAACCTGTCAAACTCCATCATTAGATGTTTTGAGTAAATCGCAAAAACTGATACTCTAATAAAATGCGCTTTTTACGACATTTATTTTTTTCATCTCAACCAGTTAGTATTTTAAAAGTAATCAGCCATGAAATAGTCATCATTATGTTGATAATGAAAGAAAAATAATGAATTTCATTTTGGAGTTTGCCAGCTTTGCAACACTCAAGTGGAGGTTGCCATGTTTGCAACAAACCCTATATTTTAATTGCAAAATTCTTCAGAATGAAGCCGAATATGAAACTGAAAATCAATAAAAATTGAGTTGAAATGTATTATGAATAAGACCCAATTCATATCTCACTTTTGATTGTTGGTAGAGTTTGCCGGGTTTGCAAATAATACCCTCATATTCACAAAATACCATAAAGCTTTATGTATGATTGTAAAAATAATGTACATAAATTTGTATCTAAAACTACTTTTGAAACAATTTTACTTATTTTTACACCACTTTATTTTTTATCGATTCAACCGGTTTAATACAAATTGCTTTTAGCTTGTTTTGTAACTCTGAGGAAGCGGTGGCTGGAACGAAACCGGTTGGTTTGAATTGAAATAAAATTGTGTAAAAACAGGTATAAATGTTTTTTTTTTATATACAACACTCGTATTTATTAAAAAAGAAAAATTAAATATCAAACATGTTTAGGAATAATCAGCCCTTCATCAGTAATATTATATAAATATTTAAAATAATATAATATAAATTTTTTTACAAATATGGTCAGTTTTGACAGATGTCTTTTGATTTTTTTGGATAAATTATTATTATGAATTTTAAACTATTGATAATATATATTAGAACAAAAGCATAAACGTTCCAAAATATTTAATTTTAACATCTGTCAAAACTGATCATATTTGTAAACAATTTTATAATATTTTAAATATTTATATAATATCACTGATGAAGTCCGAAACATGTTTGATATTTTAAAAAAAATTAATAAATGTGAGTATTGTATACAAAGTTTATAAAAAAAGTAAAATTAAACATCTACAATACAAAAATATGGCGGACATAGAAGTAACAGGTAAAAATGTTTTTATTTATTTAAATAATGCCATACCAAAAAATTTGTGCTTCATACGAAAGTAATAAATATTTTGATAATGATACTAAATAAAAATTTATTTAAATTTAAAATTGATTTACACGACCTCGACGATTTTTTCTGGTGGATTTTACTATTCATATAACACAATTCTGAAAATCCGCTAAATAATCTTAACTATACAATAGGCCGGGCCGAAATGATTTTTTATGCATTATACGATTCTAATAGTGAAAATATGGTGCCAAATGATATCAAAATTACGTATGTAAAATATTTTTTGAATTGAGTATAAACTTCTGTCTCCGAATTGGCCTCAAAGTTTAAGAAAATGGCTATTTTTGACCTGTTTTATAGCTGGCATTAATATTACACAGAATTGATATTATATTTTTATTTTAATATTTTCCTGCTTAATATGAAGCACTTTGCATAATAAAATCAAAAAAATAATTATTTTGAAAACCAGTGACCAGTAGTCGGGGTGGGGGGTGCACCTAATTTCACGCGTGCACAGACTTGTGACCTCGAGCTAGTAGTCAGTATTGCTCCAAGGGAGGTTGTGTTTGGGGATGTTGTCATAATGAATCGAACTCGAAAATTGTTTAAATGTGCTGTGCTTGGTGAATATTGTGAAATTGAAGACAATATATTACCAACAAATGAGGATGTAAAGAAATTTTTCGAGTGGGTAAGAAATAATTTAACAACTACGAAAAAACACCAACCATTTACGTCATAGCTGATATTGTAATAAACAAAATCGAAGAAATATGGAGAAGAGCTTCAATTCCTACAGTGATGCATACAAGAGTTGTACAAATGATAAAATCTAATCATTCTAAGTATAAAAATCTTATCAAATCTCACCCGAAGATATCGAAAAAAACTAGAAGAATTTCATCGTAGTGGTAAATTTCTTTTTGATATTTCGCTCAGTAAATGTAAAGAAATTAATCAATGTTCCTGTCCCAGAGATCGCTAGGTACCCTTGCAAGATCAGAGCTTTCTAACGGACCAGCGAACATCCAGAAAAATGAGTATTGGAAATACAGATATAATTGTAACGAAACAATTACAAAACAATGATTTGTTTGCTTGCTACATATGAATGAACTACCATTTAGGCATTTGTTTGAATATATTGATGGCGCTACATCAGGTCCACGTACTTTTACAGGCCAAATAGGGAAGGAACTTGAAAGATGCGTAGAAAAACCTGTAGTTAGTTTTATAAAAATCAGTACAGAAATGCCTGAATTATCAGTCTATATATTTATCGAAGTCTATATATATACCTAGTCAAGATATTTATCGGATGACCTTAATATTGTAGTTGATCCTATGACACGGAGAAAAAGCTACTTTGCTCATCCAGAAAACTTACTGATAGCTATGTTAACAGATCCTCAAAAGCATATAAAAGAACTAGCTCCACGCAGAATTCTAAAAGCTCGTACTATGCGAGGTAATAAAGTCAGACTATTTCAAGTTCCAATTATGAACGTTAATGCCACAGACTACTACGATCTTATAAATTGGCAGCAAAATATTACTGAACCACCAATACTTCAACAAATTTCTGACGAAGATCTTCAGATGTTCATAGCACAAGGTAGTGAGGGTGAACTACTTCTTCTACGTTTGCCCTGTCATACACAAGCAGTCGAAAGAGCCGTGAAGAATGTAACAGAAGCCTCAGCAACTTTGTGTTGCAACAGCAATTGAAAACAGCAAGAGAAGGATTCACTAAAGCGAAAATAGCGTCTCGCAGTAATATGCCAACATTTGAAATTAAAAAGGATTTTGTAGTAACTAATTAGTTGTAAAATTTTCTTTGAATTTAAATTTCTAAAAACTTTTTTTCTCTTAAATACATTATGATCTGCCTTGAACTTTTGTTTTATTTTGATAATAGATGAAAATAATCCAGTAACATTCCAGTTTGACAAAATATATTAAAATGCTTTTTTTTCTTAAATTTCTATGGTTTCCATGTCAATTCGGAGACAGAAGATGATATCTAACTGTAATGAAACTTTATATATGATTAAAACACGTCATTTAGCAACCTTTTTTCACTATTAGAATTCGATACATTGTAATTATTTTTCCCCCATACAAAAATGACCCACCCTACTATACAATAGGCCGGGCCGAAATGATTTTTTATGCATTATACGATTCTAATAGTGAAAATATGGTGCCAAATGATATCAAAATTACGTATGTAAAATATTTTTTGAATTGAGTATAAACTTCTGTCTCCGAATTGGCCTCAAAGTTTAAGAAAATGGCTATTTTTGACCTGTATTATAGCTGGCATTAATATTACACAGAATTAATATTATATTTTTATTTTAATATTTTCCTGCTTAATATGAAGCACTTTGCATAATAATACCAAAATAATAATTATTTTGAAAACCAGTGACCAGTAGTCGGGGTGGGGGGTGCACCTAATTTCACGCGTGCACAGACTTGTGACCTCGAGCTAGTAGTCAGTATTGCTCCAAGGGAGGTTGTGTTTGGGGATGTTGTCATAATGGATCGAACTCGAAAATTGTTTAAATGTGCTGTGCTTGGTGAATATTGTGAAATTAAAGACAATATATTACCAACAAATGAGGATGTAATGAAATTTTTTGGGTAAGAAATAATTTAACAACTACGAAAAAACACCAACCATTTACAGTAATATCTGATATTGTAGTAAATAAAATCGAAGAAATATGGAAAAGAGCTTCAATTCTTACAGTGATGCATACAAGAGTTGTACAAATGATAAAATCTTATCATTCTAAGTATAAAAATCTTCTCAAATCTCATCCGAAGACATCGAAAAAAACTAGAAGAATTTAATCGTAGTGGTAAATTTCTTTTTGTTATTTCGTCCTGTAAATGTAAAGAAATTAATCAATGTTCCTGTCCCAGAGATCGCTAGGTACCCTTGCAAGATCAGAGCTTTCTAACGGACCAGCGAACATCCAGAAAAATGAGTATTGGAAATACAGATATAATTGAAACGAAACAATTACAAAACAATGATTTATTTGCTTGCTACATATGAATGAACTACCATTTAGGCATTTGTTTGAATATATTGATGGCGCTACATCAGGTCCACGTACTTTTACAGGCCAAATAGGGAAGGAACTTGAAAAATGCGTAGAAAAACCTGTAGTTAGTTTTATAAAAATCAGTACAGAAATGCCTGAATTATCAGTCTATTAATTTATCGTAGTCTATATATATACCTAGTCAAGATATTTATCGGATGACCTTAATATTGTAGTTGATCCTGTGACACGGAGAAATAGCTACTTTGCTCATCCAGAAAACTTACTGATAGCTATGTTAACTGATCCTTAAAAGCATATAAGAGAACTAGCTCCACGCAGAATTCTAAAAGCTTGTACTATGCGAGGTAATAAAGTCAGACTATTTCAAGTTCCAATTATAAATGCTAAAGTCACAGACTACTACGATCTTATAAATTGGCAGCAAAATATTACTGAACCACCAATACTTCAACAAATTTCTGACGAAGATCTTCAGATGTTCATAGCACAAGGTAGTGAGGGTGAACTACTTCTTCTACGTTTGCCCTGTCATACACAAGCAGTCGAAAGAGCCGTGAAGAATGTAACAGAAGCCTCAGCAACTTTGTGTTCGAAAACAGCAAGAGAAGGATTCACTAAAGCGAAAATAGCGTCTCGCAGTATTATGCCAACATTTGAAATTAAAAAGGATTTTGTAGTAACTAATTAGTTGTAAAATTTTCTTTGAATTTAAATTTGAAAAAACTTTTTTCTCTTAAATACATTATGATTTGCCTTGAACTTTTGTTTTATTTTGATAATAGATGAAAATAATCCAGTAACATTCCAGTATGACGAAATATATTAAAAGGCTTTTTTCTTAAATTTCTATGGTTTCCATGTCAATTCGGAGACAGAAGATGTTATCCAACTGTAATGAAACTTTATATATTATTAAAACACGTCATTTAGCAACCTTTTTTCACTATTAGAATTCGATACATTGCAATTTTTTTTCCCCCATACAAAAATGACCCACCCTACTATACAATTCCTGAAACAAAATATTCTTTGATTTCACTCTTATTTGCCGGGATCGTCAGTACACATGAGGAGAATTTTGGTCTCCTTGTGACCTAATTGTAACAAATACTCTTTAATTTTTTTATTCAAAAAGTCTTTCTATAATACATTAAATATGTATTCAGATTGTCATATGATGTTCTGATTGTCATAATAATTTTGGGTTTTGTAGTTTTTAATGTATTTAAAGTATTTTGGATCAAAATTATGGTTCTCTCGATGATAACTGTAAAGGTCTTTGAAAGACGTTGAGAAAAATAAACACATATGTGTGAAATTCGATGTTTTATTAATTTTATCACAGAATTTCGCATTTAATCGGTGCTAACCAATCTGAAGAGAAAATTATGTGATGCGTGTTTGTTGCCGGTTACCACTTAAGGCCTCAAATTTGTAACATTGTCCAAATAAAATGCTAAAAATCTGCGAGTGACCCAAAGAGCCATACAAAGAATTATGTTAGCCTTAGAGACAGTATCAGAAACGCTACGCTGAGTGAAAAAATAAAGCACTGACATCATCCACCGCACAGCGACTCTAAATTGGCAATGGGCTGATCATGTACCTAGAAGTACGTACGAAAAATGGGTAAAAAGACTGCTGACTTAGCGACCATCGACCATAAATAGAAATCCAGGGTGACTGCAACTACGGTGACCTGAACCGAAACGTTAGCATTACCTGGATGCAGTCTGCAAGAGACAGAATGGTGGGAAGCAAATGGAGGAGTCCTTTATTCAGGACGAAAATGGGCTGAAAGAAATTATTAATCAAAGAGTGATTTTATAAAAACTAACCATTATGCCGTCTCTCCGAAGGGGTAGTCAAAAATAATGGACTGCCACACTTTTCTTTCCTGATATACTTCTTCCGCTTCCTCATGCACGCATGTCGATTTCTCGCCCTCACGTGGCCGACATGCAATATTTGATTTATTTGATCGAACCACGTTTTCACACGAAGCTCTGCTCTAGTGAACTAGTGACCTGTGTGAATAAATCTGGGCCCCGATTCATAACTTTTGATAAGTCGGTCCTAAGTCAGGCGTTTTCGGTTATTCGTGTAATATATTTCATCATGAAATATGCTGGTTCAGCAGTCGAAGTCCACTTATATGGGTTATGCATTTAACCTCGACAATTTCATTGTTTAATCAATTAACTTGGTTTAATATAAACCTAATTGGTATCTGTGCTTACTACGCGAATTATGATTGATATTAAAGCTATAAGGATTACGGTGACATTAATGTTCCTACTGAATCTATTTTCAATCATATTTCAAATCGGTTTTGTTATACTTGTGACAACTCGTATGAATATTAAAGATATAATATAATTGTAAATCCATATCGCTTCGTATAAATTGTATTGAGAATTTGTAATAAAGCAGCTTACGTCAGTCCCTTAAGGAACATTATAATATTTCAGCAATAGCATAAAGGTTTTCCTATAATAAAACCAAACCTCCCGCTTCCAATATAAATAATAATTTTATGTGAAACTGACATGTAAATTGTGGTGTTGGATATTAACACATATAAAACTTCCAAAAATTTGTCAGACATGGTGGTCATAAGAAAGGTGGAATGGGGAATGTTGTATTACATGAAGCGTGCGCTTAACCCAACCAATGGACAGGTCATAAGTTCTGTAAACACCTCGATCACCATATTCAGTTTCCAGTTTGCATCTTCGTCTCTATTTAGATACAATTAATCCTTGAATAAATAATAATGAATATTTCACAACTATTTTACCCGATAATGTAATATTTTTTTGGAAATCTCTTGCGAATTCATTTTGAATAATAATTACATAGAATAAAAACTAACTAACTAACTAACCATCACACCGTCTCCTCGAAAGTGTAGGCAGAAAATAATGGAATGCCACACTTTAACCGATGCAGCACTCCATTATTCTCTTTACGCCCCCGCAAGAGACGCAGTGTGATGGGTTGCTACCCTCATCGCCACCAATAGGCATCTACCATGCACACTTCGATTGCCAACGTCCACAAAATAAATCTAATACATAAAACAATGTTTTACCAACAATGGTCCCAACCCTAATGTATGGAAGCGAAGCATGGAACTGGCAGATGAAATATGAGAGCCGAATAAAAGCGGTAAAGATGACGTTCCTAAGACGTATGTGTGGTATAACGATGTACGACAGAATCTCAAATACTGATATTAGATAGGAATGTAGAGCGAAAGAAGGTATTATGAACAAAATTATGAAAGGATCGCTGCGTTAGTTCGGACATATGGAGCGCATGAATGAAGAAAAAATGGTTAAAAAAGTATGCGTTAACGATGAAAATGGAGTACGGAGTCGAGGTAGATCGAGGAAAACATGGCATGACCAAATTTATCAAATTTTAAAGGTTGATCATGTCAGAAGCCGGAAAATTGACGTGCGTGTATGACTCGCTGTATGAATGTGGAGGAATCTAGAGAGGTATGTCAGGATGGAGAATCGTGGCGGTCCATTCTCTCTGCCTACCCCTGCGGGGAAACGGCGTAATGGTTTGATGTTGTTAGAACAATGTTGTTTTAATAACTACCGCCATTCTGTTTGGATTTAGTTAGCGACCAAATTCGGCAGGCTAGCTAACATCGACAGACTGGGCCAAAATCTGTCTGTCTGATTGCATGAACAAAGCTGACGGAAGGGCGCCGCTGCATCATATAGCAGGTTCGGGTAAGCGGTGGATAACTTTCTCTGATTTATATACAATTAAAGGTAGAGATCATAAATTTAATACGACGTTTGAATTCAATTACATTCATAGTATCCAGAGTTTCTTATATATTAGGTCCTTACATATGAAATTGGCGTTTTGCCGTACTGGCAAATTGATCTCAAATATCTTCTTTTTGGTTAAGAATTCCAAATTCAAATTTATACAGCTATTTACTCAAGTATTTGTGTTTCGAAAATTATAATTCATTTGTTTTTTCCTCAATTGTTTTTTTTCTTTGCGTCACTCGGTTTACAAAATGGAAAACTTGAAATATCGCGTTATTTACGAGTACGAGTTCCACCGTGGCACCATTGCTGCAGAAACGGCTCGAAGGATTAATGATGTGTATGGCGACGGTGCCGCAAAAGAAAACACAGTGCGTTTTTTGGTTCCAACGTTTTCGTTCTGGAAATTTCGACCTGCAGAACAAGCCCCGTGGACGGCCGGAGACCAAAGTTGATAATGAAGAATTGAAGGCTATTGTGGAAGCGGATCCATCGCAAACCACGTCCGAGTTAGCTGCAGGCTGCGGTGTTAGTGATAAAACTGTTTTAATCCACTTGAAGCAAATTGGGAAGGTGAAAAAGCTTGAAAGGTGGGTACCTCACGAATTGAGTGAAGCAAATCAACAAACGCGCGTTGACTGCTGCGTTGCATTACTCAACCGGCACAATAATGAAGGGATTTTGAATCGAATCATTACCTGTGATGAAAAATGGATCCTGTATGATAATCGGAAGCGCTCATCACAATAGCTGAACCCTGCCGAACCAGCCAAACCATGCCCCAAGCGAAAATTGACTCCAAAAAAGTTACTTGTGAGCGTTTGGTGGACTAGTGCTGGTGTCGTTCACTACAGCTTTCTTAAATCTGACCAGATGATTACGGCAGATATCTATTGTCAGCAACTGCAAACCATGATGGAAAAGCTAGCTGCTAAACAACCGAAGCTGGTTAATCGCTCTAGGCCACTGCTGCTTCATGATAACGCTAGACCACACACTGCACAACAGACGGCTACCAAATTAGAAGAGCTTCAATTGGAATGTCTAAGACATCCACTGTACTCTCCGGACCTTGCCCCAACAGATGACTTTTTTTTTCTAAATTTGGATAACTTCTTGCAAGGGAAAAAATTCAACTCCGATGGGGCAGTCCAAACCGAGTTCAAAGATTTTATTGATTCCCGTCCGAATGGTTTTTTTAGTAAAGGGATCGATGAACTACCTATGAGATGGCAAAAGTGAATATATAGCAATGGTACATACTTTGATTAAATAAATATATTAGATTTAAAAAAAATCAACTTTATGTTCCTCCCATACGAAACGCCAATTTCATATGTAAGGACCTAATATTATAATATAAAAAAATCGTTCTGGTTTTTATAATTCATTTTTTAGATTCACTAAAACCGTAGAGAGTTTAACAAACAAACAAAACAAACCATCAGGGGTAGGCAGAGAGAATGGACCGCTACACCAATTTATCCTTGGAAACCTCTCTAGCTTCCTCCACATTCATACAACGAGTCATACACTCACGTCGATTCCTCCGACTTCTAACATGACCAACCTTTAAAAATTGATTAATTTGGTCATGTCATGTTTTCCTCGGTCTGCCTCGACTCCGTATCCCATATACATCATTAATGTATACTTTCTTAACCATTCTTTCTCCATCCATACGTTCCATATGTCCGAACCAACGCAGCGATCCTTTCATAATTTTGTTCATAATACCCTTTTCCGCTCTACATTCCTTTTTTATATGAGCATTTGAGATTTTGTCGTATATCGTTCTACCACACATGTGTCTTAGGGATTTCATCTCTACCGCATTTATTCCGCTTTCATCCTTCTTCTGCCAGTTCCATGCTTCGCTTCCATACATTAGTGATGGGACCAGAACTCCATTGTGAACAGCCGTTTTCGCTTTCATTGATAAATTCTTGTTTCCAATAACTATTCTTAATTTTAATAAATATTATAAAAATACATTATGTTTTAAAAAAAAAACCAACGATTTAAATCAATGATATTATAATTTATTTTACAATCTTCAATATGAGCAGGAAATAGCTCATTATTATGAAGAAGGAATCTGGTAGTGTCCAGGCTCGAACCCATGTCTCCTGGATCAGAAGCCAAGCGTTCTATCCCCTAGACCTCCACCCGATTATGTAAATCACGTTTCTGTAAATTGAATAAATGTTTTGTTTATCCGTTATATTTTTGAGTCCTTATTTGTATGCAACTCCAATGTGGCCATGTCGCTTGTCTATCTCAAACAGTGCAGCGGCAACACGCGATGTGGCAACCCCGCGAGGCGACACCCTGCAAGTAGGTCGCTGGGAGCCAGGGAGACCAATAGGAGCCCGTGGCGGGAAACATTTTCCATTTTCAAATCTATGTGCAGATTTATCGCGCTCCCTGGGATTATGCTCCTGGGACATTACATTTACATGAAACATTCTGATTTTTCCGGGATAGCTCTCTTCCTTTGCATTCGGCATTTTTTATTTGCTAATACACCATTCAATTGAGTTCCTTTGTAATAAATAAGTCGATAACGCAACATGTTTTTTCACTAAATAGGTTGGTATTATGTCTTCTAATATGGATCTCTATAAATTTGAGTCATCGGATGGAATGGACACCGAAGGTTACTAAACTATATGTTCCGGATGTTCCATCTTTCTGTTCCGGATTGTTGTAACCACTAAATTAAATTTAAAAAAAAAGTTGAAAAAAGGGTTGTATCAGGAACATTATATTACGTGTGTTTTGAGACAAAACAACTTATCATCACTAATGTTAAAATAATACATATATTTAACTAACTAACTAACTAACCATCACGCCGTCTCCCCGAAAGGGTAGGCAGAAAAAATGGACTGTCACACTTTTACTGCAATATATATACAATAGGCATCTCCCGCGCACACTTCGATCGTCCAACACCCACAAAACAAATCCAAAACAAATAATATAAAATACAATGATATAAAATAAAATAACAAAATAAAAATAATTTAACACAAAATGTTATTTTTAGATGGTGCACATATTGTATATTAAATTTATGTTCCACGCATCCATCGTTTTTTTAATTTAGCACATAATGTAATAAAACATCATGTTTTTTTCGATATTGCACATGTTGACATGGACGATCCGGACTTTTATGTGTTTTTTTTTTAATATTTATTTATTTGACACATTCACCATGGAGTGTTGTGTGTCATACAAGTAATAACACATTATTAATTTATGTTACACGGATGCATCGTTTTTTTTAAATTAGCTGTAATTAGGCACTTAACCAGCAAGAACCTATTGATAATAATAAAATAATATTGAAGAAATTATTCAAATTGTCATTGGAACAAATAAAATATTTATTTTTACACCTGTCAAAATTCTTTATAAAAACGAAAAAACGAATATAATTTTAACAGCAAAACAGTACAAACGTATTACGTGTCACAATTAACTATTATAATATGCGGCAATTAAAAAAAAATAAAATTAAAACATTGTCTATTTATATATATTTATTTTAGTCTATCTTTTTCCTACTTTGGTATGAAAAAAAAGTTCGTCTTTTGCCTTAACCTTTTTGCCTAAATAACAACAACGAAATAATCTATCACGCCGTTTCTTCGAAAGAGTAAGCAGATATCATGAACCACCGCACTACTCTATCCTGACATACCTCTCTAGCTTCCACCACATTCGTACAGCAAGTCATACACACTCGTCGATTATTCTTCTAACATGGCCGACCTTTAAAATTTAATTAACTTCATTAATAAAACATATATTATATTATTTCTACGAAAGGGGCTTAATTTTTAATATAATATATTTCTTCAAATCCTTTTTTTGTCTTACTTCTTGCAAAAGCTATTTCAAAGCAACTAGTTATTATTATTATTATAATTAATTAGCGAAGCATGATAATGGGCAAAAGAAGGATGAAAGTAGAATAAATGCAGTAGAAATGAGATCTCTTAGACGAATGTGTGGATACTCTGTGTATGATAGAGTGTCGAATGAAGAAGTGAATGCGGTGCGAATGATGGTGTCATGAACAAAATAATGAAAGGATCATTAAGATGGTTTGGACATATGGAAAGAATGAATGTAAAAATAATGGTAAAAAATATATATGTTAATGATGTAAATGGAACCAGAAATAGAGGAAGGCCGAGGAAAACGTGGCATGATCAAATAAATCAAATATTGAATGTCGGCCATGTGAGGAGTTAGAGAAATCGACACGCTGTATTAATGTTGAAGAAGCGAGAGAAATATGTCAGGATAGAAAAGTGTGGCAGTCCATTCTTTCTGCCTACCCCTTCGGAGAGACGGCGTGATGGTTAGTTAGTTTAGTTGGTTAGTTATAATTAGATAAATGATATAAGACGCTTAGTTCAATTATTAAATTGTTATGTTAAAAAGACATGTTTTTCAAAATGGAAAAAATATTATTCCAGTAACAGTATTCGAAGAAATGTTAGTATATAATATGTATCAAAATGAAAGAAAAATGTATCAATATACTTATACGTCCCACGCTAGGAAATATTGGAAACGTTTTTTCTATTTTTTTTAAATCTCGGGATAAAAAATGGAGCAACCCTAATGCGAATAAAATTCGCACCGCAAACTTACATCCAATCTGCCGCCTCTTGACACGGCCGCTTCTCTCCCTGCAAATGTCATTTCGGTGAATCCCACTTTCGAGCGCGCCACTTTAACGGAAAGTTTACACGACGTCTAGAATACACATTCAATAACGTGTATTTAAATTTGGAACATTTTTCCCAAGATCTTACTACAACTATAAATAGCAGTAAAAAGGGAAATATTGAAATTGAAAACATTTTGTATCGTATATCCATATAGAAAATTTAACGAACTAACCATCACGCCGTCTCCTCAACATTCACACATCGTGTCATGCACGCGCATCGACTTCTCTGACTCCTCACGTGGCCGACATTCAATATTTTATTTATTTGATCGTCCCACGTTTTACTCGGTCTTCCTCTATTTCTGGTTCCATTTACATAGTTAATTTATATTTTTTTACCATTCTTTCTTCATTCATTCTTTCCATATGTCCAAACCATCTTAATGATCCTTTCATTATTTTGTTCATAACACCATCATTCGCATCGCATTTATTTATTATATTTTCATTTGACACAATCATACATAGAGTATCCACACATTCGTCTAAAAAACTAATTTCTACTGCATTTTTTCTACTTTTATCTTTCTTATGCCGGTTCCATGCTTAGCTTCCATACATAAGGGTCGGTAGAAGAACACCATTTGCACTGCCATTCTAGCTTCTTTGGATAGTTTTTTTTAGATAGATAGAAAATTGATAGTGTGGTAAAACATTGTACGACAGGAAGGAATGTAGAGCGGAAGAAAGTTATATGAATAATATTATGCAAAGATCTCCACGTTGGTTTGCACATATGGAACGCATGGAAAAAGAAAGAATGGTTAAGAAAGTATTCGATAATTATTATATTTGAACGAAGTACGGACTTGAAGAAGACCATGTTAGAAATAAGACTTAGAGAGAATCTCAGAAATAATACGGTGAAAGAAAAAACAAAGGTCATAGACGTCATCATCATTGATTTATTAATACGATTAAAAATAATCATTTTCTAGAAGTTTTATTACGTATAGGAATTGTACTAAGCTGGGCAGCTTTCGGAAACATGGGTTACATCCTTAAAAACCGGAAAATACCGATCAACTTGAAACGAAAAGTCTATGAAGCCTGCGTTCTGCCAATTGGTACTTATGGTCTTGAAACTGTTTCAAGTGTCGAGAAACAACAAACGGCCCAAAGGGCCATGGAAAGAGCTATGTTAGGAATAAGCCTAAGAGACAGAGTCAGAAACGATACGGTGAGGGAAAAAACAAAGGTCACTGATATCATCCACCAGGTGGCGAGTCTGAAATGGGCAGTCCACGTAGCCAAAAGCTAAGATGAAAAATGGACAAGAAAACTGCTGACTTGGAGACCGTGGGTGTCAAAGAGAAGTGCAGGGCGCTTGCAACTACAGTCGAAGGATGACCTGAACATACTTGTCGGAATAACCTGGATGCAGTCTGCACAAGACAGAGTGACATGAAAGCGAATGGAGGATGCCTTTGTCCAGGAGTGGATGAGAATAGACTGAGAAAGAAGGAGGAATAAAAAATATAGGAATAACATGTTTCGCCTGTCTAAAGTATTTTTAAATGTTTATTTAAATTATAATAAAATTTCTAGAAAAGAAATGTTGTCGTTCGTATGGAATATTTAACAAGTTTTAAATAATTTATCAAGAAACAATAAATATGTTAAAACTTCATTTTGAAGATAATCAGACTGGTCAGACTGACCAGTCTGTCGATGCCAGCGAGCCTGGCGAAACCGGTCGCTGTCTAAATAAAGACAAAAGTGGAAGTAGTTAAAAAACATCGTTTTATTTCATTATTATTTAAAATGAACTTCCATCAAGAGATTTCAGTAAAATCATTTGTGGTTTATCAATCATTGTTGGTTTTAAATGGTCAGACTGACCAGTCTGTCGATGCCAGCGAGCCTGGCGAAACCGGTCGCTGTCT
Organism: Lepidostoma basale; assembly: GCA_022606425.2. NCBI lineage: Eukaryota > Metazoa > Arthropoda > Insecta > Trichoptera > Lepidostomatidae > Lepidostoma > Lepidostoma basale. Next base: position 970,621 of record JAHDVF020000067.1, read on the forward strand.
AAATAAAGACAAAAGTGGAAGTAGTTAATTAGTATTAGTATTGGAGATAAACATACTTGCAATCAATGTTGAACCACCCTTTTGTCTATAATTTATGTATAATATATCATATCACTAGAATTTATTTTACTTCTAAAGTTATTTTTTTGTTACGTTTATAACCGAATTGATTTGGATTATGTATCAGATAATCAGGGTTTATTGATTTTATAATATCATTATCTGATAAGGAGCAGATAAGCTGAGATTATAGTCAATGCTAGGATACCACTTGATCTTTTTAAGACATAGGTCATAGAAAAAAGGAAAAGTCATGCTACAATTAGAGTGGATTTCTTTTTTTTTTTGGTTATTTATTTTGTATATTCATTTCTTTATTGAATTAGTGAGATTTTAATTGAATGGGGGGACATACCTTTCTGGAAAGTATGTCCTTCATCTTCTTTATAATCCCGCAAACCCTGGGTGTGCCATATTGAATGTGATCGTATGTTGATATGCCGCAAATGAACAGAGAAGGGACGAATGGCGATTTTCGGCGCCAGAAAACCGGTCACCCTCAGCTAAGAGAAGCAACACGACTGCAGAAAAACCCTGGTCCTCTTAGTAAGAAGGTTGGGAGTTAGGCCAACAACCTAACTTCGTAAAACAACCAACGTTACGAACACTTCAAGAAATTCGTTTTTTGGAGGAGCCTGAGACCCACGAAGGGTTGTAGCGCCGGTAGGAGAAGAAAAATAATTCTCTTTTATTGAATACGTCTAGACATTTATCATAATTATTCGATGTATTCTTATTTTTTTTTTTGTTATTCTACTTCAATTTGAAAGCTTTCTTTAGCCCTCGGTATAAAATACGATACGTATAAAAACGTAAAAGTTCTCCTTGTACCAAATTCTATAGATTTGGTTGGTAGAATTGTTTTAGTGAAGTGTTAGTAGAGCTTTCGTGGGACCAAAATGAAGCAGTAGTAGGAAAGAAGCAATCCGAGAAACGAAGCTAAATAAAATGAGAACTAAAAGGAACCGATTTGATAGAAAGGGCGCCTTTGTTAAGGGACGTTATTGTTCGAGAGAGCCCTCGCCGCGTGATAGTGAGTGAGGGATGGCGTCCTAAGCACGTTTCCCTTTTAATAGCGCCATCCGTTTCCGGAAATAGGTACCGGAAGCAGTTCCGGATCGGGGTTTTAGCATAGGCTTAACGAATATATTACGTGTGGGCTTAAGTCGCGTGTTTATATGGGAACTAAGTGGTCTGACGATATAAAAGCTAGCATTACTATTACTATGTTGAACATATGCGGTGGTTATAATGTTGGAATAATATCTTATTCAGGAGCACGTGGTTCAATCCACAGTTAGTAACTCTGTTAAACGTTAACATGTAAATTTCCGAGTACGTATTTTTTTTTTATATAAAATAGTGTGTTTATTGCTAATGACATGATGAAATAAGAAATCATCGAAAGGCAGATGATTGCATCCTGAGTATAATTTAAAAATCGTTTTCGTTTTATAAAGTAAAAAGATTTTTTGCAAGGGATTTTTTTATTAAATGAATACTAGTCTTTATTCAAGGGAAATTTTTATTTTATTATAATTTAGGCTTAAGAATATATAACATATAAAATTAGTTAAGTAAAAAAATTTTTTTTTTAAATATATCTATGGATTTTTGTTTTATTTTTATCTTTTGATGTTCACAAATTCATACTATTTAAGGTTTATATTAAAAGAAATTAATTAAAAATTTGTAACATTATTTAAGAAATTAGAGTGTTAATTTTTCCAATGTAATGATTTAGACATATGTACGGAAAAAATAAAGAAAAATGGTTTAAAAGCAGTGTGAATGGACAAAGAAGTTGAGAAAGACTGAAAAAAAATGGCACGATCAAATTAATTAATTACTACAGGCAGTCAATTTCGATGTCAAAAAATTGACGAACATGCGTTTACGGTGAATATAGAGAAAGCTCAAAGGGTATGTTAGGATAGAACAGTGGAGGGGCCAATCATCCCTGCCTGCCTACCCCGCCAGGGAAATGGCGTGATGGTTAGTTAGTTTGTTCATATTATATGTATTTTTCAATAAGTATTGGCGAGTGTGTGTGAAAGTAAATTTAACATACGCGCATGCTCTTCTTTTAAATACTTGAATATATTGTATGAACTTTATACCTAAGTATGAGAACATATATTGTATGAAATTTATACGTAAGTATGAGAACATATATTGTATGAAATTTATACCTAAGTATGAGAACAAGTCAATAAAGCGTCTGCCGAATTGAGGTGTCCAAAAAAATATGGTCTGGACATGCGTGCGACCTATCATGACATATGCTGTAGAGACGTGGGTCGACACTGTACGAACGAAGGAACTGCTAACAACATTACGCCAGAACCAACCTGCCCCTCGTGACACCGGTGGGAGGAGCAGTAAGTCTGCTGAACGCAGTCTCATTATTTGGTGGAGTAAATCCAGAAGAAGATACTGGAAGGACCATGTTTTCAGAATGAATAATGACAGACTCGCATATACGGCTGCCTACGAAATCCCCTTTGCACGCCGCACACCTGGAAAACCACCTAAAAGATGGAAAATGGGTAAGTCCTCCTCTAAACTCTGAACTTACTCTGCATCAACGAGAACCTGAATGCCAGACAGTTTACATTGCGATCAGCTAAGTCGTCTGCGATCGGTAGATTGACTGTGCAAAACGACCAAGCCTTTGCGGTAGCCGACCCTTTGGCCTGGAACAATCTTTCAACAGATCTCAAATGCGTACAAAATTAGTCAGAGTTTAGATCGAGACTCAAAACGCACCTTTTTAAATTATCCTTCCATGATAAGAAGAGTTGATCGACTACGTTAGGTGCAGCCCCAATAATAAATATATTAATTTTTAGCTACGAGTAGTTCATAAAACGGAGCATTTTCTACAGCGCCCTTGAGATGAGTATTTCATAAAAATGGCGCCTTATAAATTATCCAATTTATTATTATTATATCCTCATCACATGAGACATGATTGCTGTGTAAAAAGAAGAAAATATAGGTCAAGATGGGCAATACATCCCTTATCCGATCCCGCTCAACCCATAAAGTCTCTCAGATATTTCACCCGAAAACGAGGCGTGAAGATCAAAGAAAACTTACTAATTTGATATATTTTCTTTTGCAAGACAAATGAAGTCGGGAAAATGTGTTCCGCGGTCCAATCACATTGGCCCCGCTTCCCTCCCTTAACCACTTCCCTTCTGCCGCTGTTATTGTTTACGTTCCTCCTTATATTCGATAAAACGGTCTTTATACAGATTTTATTGAATTCCTTTTATGTTGTTTCTCTAAACGCGGCCCAAAAACATACGACAAAGGAAATATTTTTTTATGGATTTCTTCATTGTATTAAAAATAAACTATTCCTCAAATAACATACTACACCTTTGATATGCGGGATCAATGTAATATTCCAAGACAATACTGATTTACTTCAATTGAAATACGCTTTCATATTATTTTTACCCAATAGATCAACTTTAAAATATATTAATAGGAAACACAAAAGTAAAAGTACCGTTAACTTAATTATTTACATTATTATTTTAAGTGCCGACCAGTATATGAAGCATGGAACTGACAAAAGAAGGATGAAAGTAAAATAAATGCAATAGAAATGAGATCTCTAAGACGAATGTGTGGCAAATCTGTATATGATGGAGTGTCAAATGCAAGTACGAGAAGAAAGAGTATAATACGTGAATGTGGTGCGAATGAAAGTGTTATGAACAAAATAATGAAAGGTTCTTTAAGATGGTTTGGACACATGGAAAGAATGAGTGAAGACAGAATGGTAAAGAAGGTATAAAGAAGGCAATCAGTTTCCGGTTTGATGCGAGTGACACGCTGCTTCACTCCTCTCTCGTTAACATTATAAAATCGTTGTTAATTTTGATTGCCGCCGCAATGTCTGACGTCGCAATGTTGTCCGAAGAGGTGAAGTCTCTTCACGTTAAATTGGACTCCCTGACAATCTTGATCAAGTCCATACTTGAGCGAAATAAAACCCTGGAAGTGTTATTGCTACATGGTTGTAGTTGTCAAAAAAGTGTACAGAGTGAGCCGGTTGGCATTACGGTCGACTCCGTCCAATCAGAGACGGCCGCGCTAGTTCCGTCCCGCCGCCCCCCTCTTGCTGGCACTACGGAACTCAAAGATGTGCTTAATACAACTGTCAAAGTGACAGCTGTCAATACTGACAGTTCTAACCTAAGAAAAGGACCAGTTACGCGATCACGATCCGTCAAAAAGGCCACAAAAGACTTGTTGATTGTCGATGAAAATACAGATATAACTAAAAAGACGTATAGCGCAGTTCTTAAGTCTTCTGCCCCACCTAAACGTTCCCGGCCAATCTGCAAAGGGTCGGGATCTTTGGACGATACCATCGTGGGCGTAGTGAAGAACCTACATATGCACGCATTTATGTTTCACCCGGACACTACCGAATCACAAATACTTTGTTTACTAAACAAGAAGAAACAATCTGCCGGTTATACAGTGGAAAAGCTGATACCAAAAAGTCACGCTTACGCCTCGTTTAAAATAGGAATCCCTGAACCCTCATTCCAACTCTTTATGGATCCGTCAATTTGGCCTGCAAACATTGCCTTTAAAGAGTGGCAATTTCGGAGACCCACTCGCCTCAGCAAACCGCCCCCTACGATTCCGACCTCGGAGCTCCAGAGTGAAGCAACTGTTCGGTCTCTACCAGAATGTTAGAAGCATTAAAAATAAAACTTCACATTTCTTAAACAACATTTGCTTACAAGACCCACAGTTCGTTGCTCTTACAGAGACCTGGCTCTCGGACAGCGTACATTCCTCCGAGCTGTTCGGGAATATGTACACAGTGTTCCGGAGGGATAGAGGCAGCCGCGGGGGAGGAACACTCCTTGCTCTGCGACTCGGCAGCTTCTCACATGCAGAGCGACTACTGACATTGGAAACAGATAACGAAGACCTATGGGTGAAGGTTCACCTCAAGAATATCCAAGTGTTTTTCTGTGTTGTGTATTTTCCCCCAAGTACAAAGGAAGAACAATACCAAAAGTTTTACGAAAATCTGTTGAGCCAACGTTATCTATACTCTAGGAACATTATTATTCTCGGAGACTTTAATTTTAATTCCTGGAATAACCCAACAAATTTGTATAATTATTTTTGTGATCTTTTTAACCTCTGTCAACTGAATTGTGTATCCAATTCAAACAATGTGATACTCGATTTAATTCTATGTAATTTAAGATCAAAACACGTTGTCGTTGACAGACATGACTCTCCATTGGTGGAGGAGGATCACCATCACCCTACTCTCTCGTTGTCATTCGAATACACGTCTCCTCCAGTTGTGGACGCACCAGAGACAACGTCTACGGGCGACTCTATGGGGTGGACATTTAGGGAATGTAAATTTGACATGCTCTCTGACATTCTAGGTCACATAAATTGGGACTTCCATACTAATGGAGATGTAAACCAAGCTGTCGACTTGTTCTATCAAAAATTATACGGAGCATTCGATATCTGCTTTAAAAAACGAACACTTGACAATACTCCAAAGCGAGTATTTCCGAAGTGGTACAACGGTACAATTATATTTAACTTGCAGAGAAAACATAAATACCATCGTCTTTGGAAACGAACAAATTCACCCTTGGCTCTCGAACGTTTCAGAGCACTACGCAGCGAGACTAAGCGGCTAATTTCCGATGCATACGAGAAGCATACTCGGGAAGCTGAGTCTAGCATCGTTAAAGATCCGAAACAATTTTGGCGTTTTATTAATGAAAAGCGTTGTGAACATGACAACCCCGACCAGATGAAACTCGGTGAATCAATTTATAGGGGCTCGTTCGATATTGCGTCAGGATTTGCCGCTTACTTTCGAAGCGTATATAGTTCTGATGTTCCCGATCTAAATATTGACTCCCTTCCTTCTACTTCGGTTCCCGCCCTATCTGTTACTATTCCCGAAATCAGTCTCGCCGATATCGTCAACGCATTTCGGAAACTCGCTCCTAAATATTCTGCCGGTCCAGACTTCATACCCCCTTACATATTAAAAGCGTTTTCTACTCAACTCATATCTCCTTTGCATCATATATTTAGTTTGATAGTGTGCAAGAATGCTTTCCCCGACAGATGGAAACTTACCAAAGTCACGCCAATCTTCAAAAAGGGAAGCAAGATATTAATCGATAACTACAGACCAGTGGCTGTACTCTCAGCTCCCGCTAAGCTTCATAAGTCCATTCTCCATTCCTACATATACAGACAATGCGAGAATCAGCTCAGTGAAAACCAGCACGGATTCAGACCGACTAGATTGCCCGTAACCAACCTACTTAATCTTTCGTCGTTTGTTAACAATTCACTAGAAAAATTTATACCCGTCGATGTCATTTACACGGATTTTGAAAAGGCATTCGATAAGGTCGATCACGCCATTCTATTAAAAAAACTTAACAATTATGGATTTGCCTACAATCTTCTGGGATTAATGGCATCCTACCTATCTAATCGAAAACAATATGTAGTGTATAATCATCATAATTCAGATAGTTTCATAGCAAATTCAGGAATCCCCCAGGGTTCAAATTTGGGGCCGCTTTTGTTTCTTCTGTATATCAATGACATTGATAATTACATTGAATCATCTAATTATCTTCTTTTTGCCGACGATCTGAAGCTATTTAGAGCTATAGAAAATTCTAATGATCCATTTCTCCTACAAAATGATATTAATAGGTTGTTAAAGTGGTCGGATGACAACAACTTGCCATTTAGTATACCAAAGTGCTCTGTAATTACATATACTCGATCTGGAAATACTCAATTATTCCCATACCAGATGAACAATACCTATTTACAGCGTGTTGATCATATTAAGGATCTGGGTATCACGTTTGAGTCCAACTTCACATTTAAAATACATCTATCTAACATTATCACGCGAGCCAACAAAATGCTTGGTTTTGTTTTACGGAACGCAAGATCTTTTTCAAACACAACGGCGATCCGTCGACTGTATGAAGCGCTGGTTCGCAGTAATTTGGAGTACTGCTCTATCATTTGGGACCCCAGAGAAAGAACAGTCATCTTGGAGCTGGAAAGGATCCAGAAACGATTTTTAAGGTATTTATACCTAAGGGAGTATAACTGTTATCCTTTTATGTACCCCTCACTGTTTCTCTCAGGAGTGTTGGGTTTCAACACTCTTGAAGCTCGTAGAATGATCTTTCTGGGAAAGCATTTTTTTAAACTGTTATCCGGAGGTGTTTTCAATCCAGGAGTGCTGAGAGAGCTAAATCTGTACGTTCCCCATAGTTATAGCAGAGCAAGGGGGCATATATTATTTTATGCCCCAAATTGCCGCACAGAGGCCCTTCGAAGTTCTCCTGTATTGAAGGCGATTCGTCTCTTAAATGAGGTTGCAAAAGAGATAGACCTCTTTGGATGCAATTATGGCGAATTCGTAAATGCCCTTATGATAAAGGCAGCAAGCAGATAACTGGCTTTTCCTATTCATATGGTTCTATGTATATTTCCTTTGATATTCTTTTATTTCACCCTTTACATCGATTTGGCTTGCGCTGTAATGATGTAAGGAGTTTTTTCAACAAAATAATAATAATAATAATAATAATAATATGTAAACGGCGTGAACGGAGCTAGAAAGAGAGAAAGGGCGAGGAAAGCGTGGCACGATCAAATCAATCAAATATATAATGTAGGTCATGTGAGGAGTCAGAGAAATCGACGTGCGTGCATGACAAGATGTATGAATGTAGAGGAATCGAGAGAAGTATGTCAGAACAGAACAGTGTGGCAGTCCATTCATTCTGCCTACCCTTCCGGGGAGACGGCGTGATGGTAGTTAGTTAGTTAGTTATTATTTTAAATAATTTAAAAATCGAGAAATAAGAAAAAACATATGTTTAGTATTATTTTACATTATTATTAGTTTTGACCAGTTCCGGATCATCTTCAAACCATAGGAAACTAAAAATTAGGTGCAATGAAACTAAATGCAAATTTTAAATGTTCTATCAAGAAATTTCCATTTAAAACATCACATTTTAATCCACTATTTAAACACAGTGTTTAAATTCTAAAATTATGAAATTCCATGGTTTTTAAAAGACATACCTTAAGTTTATGAAAAATGCGTAGTCTTAAATATTAAGACAACATCTATCGGCGTAATAAATACTAAATCTTAAGGCATTAACATTGTAGAAATCCGTAATGACGAATTTTTTATGTATTACAAGGTGTGGCAATTAAATTCCAAGAATTTGTAAATAAAACACAGGAAAATAAAGTAGGCAACCAAATTCTTTTAACGGCCTTCACAGTAGTCCCTTCCTAACTTAGAACAACGTTTTCAACGTTCCTCCCATGTTTGGAAGTAGCCTTTATAATCCTCTAAAGTTAGGCCTTTCAAGACGACGGTCGCAGCCTCCTGGACGGCCTCCACACTGCCATGATGGGTTATTTTGAGATGACTCTTCATTTTAGAGAACAAAAAGAAGTCACAGGGGGTCAAGTTGGGGCTGTAGGGTGGATGCGGTAACGTTGGAATACTTTTTTTCGCCAAATATTCCCTCAAAATCAAGTAAGAATGAGCCAGCGCGTTATCATGGTGCAATTTCGGGTCGTTTACGGAAAACACGCTGTCGCAGCCGCTCCAAGAGTTCAACATAGAACTTTCCAGTCACTGTCTGACCCTCAAAAATGTATTTATGGTGAATAATGCCATGAATATCGAAGAAAATAATCAGCATTGCCTTCAGCCGTGATTTTGACATCCTAACTTGCGTTGGGCGCTCCCCACCCTCTTGTAGGCTTTGTCTACAGGTCTACAGACACTCATCTCCATACACCTGCCTTAATTTTTCTAGGATTTCTGCAGGTTTTACACCAATTACGACCAAAAATCTGATCACAGCATGTTGCTTAAAAACTGAGTCAGTCATTTCTGCGACCGAGTTAAAAAACTTGTATCCAAAACACACGTAAAAAACGAACCAGATGCCCGATTATCATGAAATCTTCACTACAACTGAGTGGAAGGACCTATCTAACTAGGTGCTTACGTAACAGTCATGTAGTGTTGCCGTTTCGCACGCCACAACTAAATTCTCGGAATTTAATTGCCACATCTCGTATAATAAAAAAAGCCTATCAAAAAAGCTTAGTTAAAACACCAAAAAGCTTATTTTTTCGACATGTTTCGAAGGTTTCACACCTTCTTCAAAATTACACGAAAATGGAGGTGTAAAATCTGTGAAACATGCCGAAAAAATATCATTTAATTCACGAAGATCATAATATTCTTCATAACATTATTCCAGTGACTCTGTAGAATGTAAACTGTCTATAAATATATGTAGTTTGATATACTTTCAAGAATACAATGTTTTGAAAACATGAATTTTAACATATTTGAAATCAAGGCAAATAAATTGACCAAATCAAAACTTTGAAAATCAAATACAAGTCTTTACATATTCATTACATAATTTCGTATTTAACAGTGCGGTGGATTTGGTGAAATACATATAGCGTAAATGTATAATTATCGGGCAATTAGCAAACGTTAATATTTTATCAAATATTTTGATAGCTTTGAGCCTAACCAAATAATGCAAATCAGTTATCAGAAAACGTTAAATATTGACTAATCAACCATCACGATGTTTTTCCAAAAGGATGAAAAGACTATCAAAACAAATCATCTATATAACACACATTGCTAGCTATTCTTCATTTTACCAGTTTTAACATATGCCTCGGAAACTTGGAGACTTACTAAATGTGATGGAACGAAACATAACTGTTTCGAATGGAAAATCCTCCGCAAATTACGTTGGCTAAGTCATTTGCACCGCATGGTGGATTTAGAACCCAAATAAAAGAGAAAACAGAAATAGAAAATAATGAAAACAGTACGAAAGATGAAAAGTGACAGAGTTTGGAATGTGCAAGGCGCCATTTTGAAGAGGATGTATGAATTAAATTTTTGCATTTTGTACGACAACAGAGAAGATTTGGTCAAGAAACGTAAAGTCTTCTGTGCGTTTGTCGATTTGCAAAAAAGATATGATCGTGTAGATTGTTGGAAATATTGTCTGAATATGGAATAAGCACAAAACTGATCACGGCTATTACATCGTTGGACACGGAAAGCTCTGCTAGTGTCAGAGTAAATGGAGATCTTACAGCCTGGTTTGACATTAATAAAGGTGTCAAACAGGGGTATGTAATGTCTTTATGATTCTTAATCTATATTTAAAGTATATGAAAGAAATTAAAGCGTTGGATGCAGGTGCAAAAATGAACGGTGTGTCAGTAAGCTGTCTAAATAAAGACAAAAGCGGAAGTAGTTAAAAAATCATCGTTTTATTTAATTATTATTTAAAATGAACTTCCATCAAGAGATTTCAGTAAAATCATTTGATTATCTCAATATTAAAATTTGAATTATTGTATTGAATTTTAAATGCGTTTTTATATTAGTCTTTCTTTGTTTAGTTTTTATTAAATTTTTACACCTGAAGATGGAGGTATCCTCCGAAACATGTCGTGTTTTTTAAATATTTTTTTGATAATAAGTGGATTAAACGAAGTTATTTTCAATTTTCTACGTATTTTGTGGATTAACTTTTGTTCTGGATGAAGCGATTTTAGCATTCCATTCACTCTGGAATCTGCACTAACCTTTAAGTTTCCCAAATTTGCAAAAAAAAATCCTGGGATGAATGGGAGCAAAACTTTTATAACTTGTGAGACCATCAATATTGTAAGTAAAATAATTTACGATCCATTAATAGACCTATCTTATCTCCGAAAAATATATGTTAAATTAAGATATTGAATGAGGTAAAAATGTTAAAGGTTAAAATGGGAGGTTAAAATGTATGTAAGCAAAGCATGGAACCGGCATAAGAAGGATGAAAGTAGAACAAATGCAGTGGAAATGAGATCTCCTAGACGAATTTGTGGATATTCTGTGTATGATAAAGTGTCAAATGAAAATATAAAAAGTGAATGCGGTGCGAATGATGGTGTTATGAACAAAATAATGAAAGGATCGTTTAGATGGTTTAGACACATGGAAAGATTAATTAAAGAAAAATATATAAAAAAATTATATGTTAACGATGTAAATGGAAGCAGAAATAGAGGAAGAACGAGAAAAACGTGGGACGATCAAATAAATCAAATATTGAATGTCGGCCACGTCAGTGAAATCGACGCGCGTGCATGACACGATGTATGAATGTTGTCAGGAAAGAAAAGTGTGACAGTCCATTCTGTCTGCCTACCTCTTCGGGGAGACGGCCTTATGTTTAGTTAGTTAAAATGTTGGTTTTTAAAGTTGCAGGAATGTATGATTGTTTGTTAAAAAAAAATACATAAAAACGCATGGGCTTTAACGTCTTAAACTGAGAACTACGAGGGAAGGAAAAAAATCTCAAGAAACGGCTTGCAGAGTTCACCCAATTAAATGTGTCCTTTGAAAATATGTGCAAGAATGTACAAATCGTACCTTGCGATTCTCGATAAATTTCAAAGCGTCGTAAGGCTGAAGGGTTCCCGAAGCTGTTATAGAACGCAGCGGCGCCCTTTCGTCAGCCTCCCTTGTTTACTTCCTAGGCCCGTACCCCGACCTTCCCGGACTTAAGTTAACAGTTATTTAAATAAAGGCACCAGGCCACATTTAATTTTTTATATTTTCATTCCTTCTTGTGTTCACTTTTATATTAATATTTTCTACCTTGTGATGTATACTCATATATTTTTCTTCTTCTTCTTCTTCTTCTTATTCCTCAGCCTATTCCCATCCACTCCTGGACAAAGGCCTCTTTCTATTCGCTTCCATGTCACTCTGTCTTGTGCAGACTGCATCCAGGTTACTCCGACGTGTCTGTTCAGATCATCCTTCCACCGTAGTTGCGGTCGCCCTACACTTCTCTTCGCCATCCACGGTCTCCAAGTCAGCAGTCTTCTTGTGTACTTTTCATCTGAGCTTCTGGCTACGTGACCTGCCTATGGCAATTTTAGAGTTGCCACCCGTTGGATGATGTCAGTGACCTTTATTTTTTCTTGTCTTAGGCTTATTCCTAACATGGTTCTTTCCATGGCTCTTTGGGTCACTTGTAGTTTCTCGGCACTTTGTTTGGACAATGTAACAGTTTCAATACCATTAGTACCAGGCTTCATAGACTTTTCGTTTCAGGTTGATCGATATTTTCCGGTTTTTAAGGATGTAACTCTCACGTTTCCGAAAGCTGCCCAGCTTAGTCCAATTCTTCTTTTTAGCTCTGCGGTATGGTAATCTCGGCCCAATCGAATAATGTGTCCCAGGTATGTATATTCTTGGACATTCTCAATTCTGTTGCCGTCCACGTTGATTTCAAGCCTTTCCGTGCCCATCACCTTGGTCTTTGCGAGGTTTATATTCAAACCTACAGATTTGGATACATCGTTTAGTTCTTTCAGCATTTCAGCAAGTTCCTCCTGGTATACTCATATACTTCTTGTAATTCTTCTTCTGTCTACTTTATATACAATATTTCACCGACTAAATTAGTTGTCGACTGATCGATTTATTCTATGTAAAGCAGACTTGAGAACAGCTGTTTTGAATAGATGATGATGTTAATATTTTTGTTAGCAAAGCTAAATTCTAGGGCTTCATTCACTCTATTGCGCGCACAAAACTAACGCGATAGTATATTGTAGTAATTTGAGAACTTAGAATAATTTAGTAGATGTAGATGTAGAGCGAACGGTAGATAATTTATGGGCAAAGTATTTTGTGGATTTAAATCGCTTATGAAACAATTCGCACAGCCTCGTGAATTATTTGGGACCAGTCTGAAGAATTAATAAAACAAGTCCAGCTGTAATCAAAATCACTAAAACAAATAAAAAATATGTAACAAAATAACTTTAAAATATCTATAATTTTATAACACGTTTTTAGCCTTGACCGGTTTCGATAGCTCCCTGCTATCATCTGATCTGAACGCTGGAAATTAAATTCAAGTGAAATTAAACTAAAAACATATTCTTAGAAACATTTCATTAAAATAAAACATATTTTCATCATTTATAACGAACTTCTACCAAGAAATTAAATTAACAACATTAATATCTATCCAAAAAAGCTAGAATGGCAGTGCACAATGGTGTTCTTCTACCGACCCTTATGTATGGATGCGAAGCATGGAACTGCCAAAAGAAGGATATAAGTAGAATAAATGCAGTAGAAATGAGATCTTTTAGACGAATGTGCGATACTCTGTGTATGATAGTGTCGAATGAAAATACAAGAAGTGAATGCGGTGCGAATGATGATGTTATGAACAAAATAATGAAAGGATCATTAAGATGGTTTGGACATATGGAAAGAATGAATGTAGAAAGAATGGTAAAAAAATTATATATCAATGATGTCAATGAAACCATAAATAGAGGAAAGACCGAGGAAAACGTGGCACGATCAAATACATCAAATATTGAATGTCGGCCATGTGAGGAGTCAGAGATATCGACGCGCGTGCATGACACAATGTATGAATTTTGATGAATCGAGAGAAATATGTCAGGAAAGAAAAGTTTGGCATTCCATTATTTCTGCCTACCCCTTCGGGGAGTCGGCGTGATGGTTAGTTAGTTAGTTGTATTATTTTATCGAAATCCGTATTAACTCTCAAAATATAAAACGCTGTTTATGATATAATTTTTTTTTTGCAACAGCTGTTTCGTCGACCTATATTGACATCACCAGGTGTAACTGATACCTGGTCCATCCTTTCTTTCTTACTATCCCTTCGGAGAGATGGCGTTAAGTAAGTTTGTCTTCGTAAATCCTGTAGGGCTACCCTAAAGTTGCAATATACTTTATTTGATTGGGAGTTTTTTAAGTAATAAGACTCCTAGAAAATAACGAAAGTAGAATAAATGCTATAAAAATTAGAAATACTCGTACAACGTATGATGTAACCAATGAAGAAGTTATAAAGGAATATAAGACGGATAAATAAAATTAAATAACGGTCACTAAGTTCGGACATATGAAACGAATGGATAAGGGTTAAAAAACATTGAGGAAGGCCAAAGAAAACATGGCATGTCCAAATTAACCAAATACTGAATGTTTCAAGTGGGAACAATCGACAAGCGTGCGTGGCACGGTGTGTGAATGTAGAAGAGGCGCGAAAGCTTTGTCAGGATAGAACAGGTTGGCGGTCCATCATCTCTGCCTACCCCTCCAGGGTATTCGCGTGATGGCTAGTGTCAGGTCCCCCCTACGTTGGCGATCACTGCAGTAAAGGCATCTCTATCCTACGCCACTTGAAACAGGTTCTGAACTGTTGTTATTCCTGTCCACTCTTTGAAAAACTTTCCGCTAGTAAAAAACTTTTTAATATTAAGAATATTTCGTGAGATTAAATTAAATTAATCTGATAGAGGTAAATATGGTTTAATTATTTCGTAACTACTTCCCTAATGTAATCATTAGACATTTTCCCTTTGTTGTTTATGTATTTGTCGACCAGAACTAAATAACACAGGAACAATCGCTGTATTGTAAACACATTACCCGGCCGAATAGTTGCAAACTCCCCGGAGATTAAATGACTGTTGTTAGAAATCGGTGATTTGTGGACGTGCGGTGTTGTCGAATTGTACTATTCAATACTAAGTACTACACACAATGCTGAAACTGTATTATTAAAACAATTCACTGTTAATTACTCATTTCAAAATCTAACTAATTGAAAATTAACAATAAACTATAACCTAGCTAAGCTCTGTCAGAATGGTCTCCTAGTTTTTAATCCACTACTTTAATCTGAGAACGTGCGTGCATGACATGATGTATGACGACGCAGTTTTTCATGCTTCAAAGAATACGTTAACGATGTTAATGGAGTACGGAATCGAGGTACCGAAGGAAACGTGGCATGACCAAATTATACAAATTTTAAAGGTTTGATCATGTTAGAAGTTGGAAATCGAAGTGCGTGTATGACTCTTTGTATAAATGTGGAGGAAGTTAGAAAGGTGCGTTAGGCTAGAGTAGTGTGGCAGTCCATTCTCTCTGCCTACCCCTTCGTGGAAACGGCGTGTTTGTTTGTTGTGGTGAATATGTATAAGACCTGTGTCCATTCAATAATGATCTTCAACGCAAAATTCAAAGCTGACACTGTCAGAAACAAAAGCTTCTATCGAACTTACGAAATAAATAAAGCTGAAAAAGCAATTCGTGACAAAGTCAAAGTCAAGTATATTGTAAGATAGGGTGGACATGTAGACAAGATATTGAACAGCGACAGCCGTGACTGGCTTCTTGCGCGACACCATATGGAGGAAAAAATACATGCTTACCGAAAGTAAAGTCAAGATATACAAGGCATGCGTTCGCACAACGTGACGCATGGAATAGAGGTCAGAGCCAATACTAATAGAACTAAGAACCTTCTTAGAGGTCGATAAATGTCTTAAAAACGATAAGGTCTGTCTGTGATTTTGAAGACATAGTGAGATGGAAAAGAAGCAGAAGGCGCTTTTGGGGAGAGCACGTGGACCGCATGGAAAATACAAGAATTGCAAAAAGTGTTTAAGATGAAAACCTAAGCAGCAAGAGATTACCAGGAAGGCCGCCGAAGAGATGGAAAGATGGCGGACATCATCATTCCAGGACAGTCCAACGTCACAAATAGGTCATACGACCTAAACTAAGGGGAAAAAGAAGAAGAAAAAGGGATGAACATGTGACAAAAATGATAGAATGACAGTAAGTACAGCAAAGGATAGCTTACCTTAAGGAAGCAAATCTCACGGACCACCCGAAGAACAGCTGGCAGTCACTTCTCAAGAAGGAACTTAGCTCATAGGGATCTTCTCCGGCGTTAAATCCCTTGGTGGGTCATAGCATACTCCAAGAAACGTCTCCATCCCGTCCTGTCTCTGGCCGCCACCTCCCAGTCTTGCTGCTACAGGACCCGACAGTCTGCCACGGCACCATACAACCATCGCAGTCTCGGGCTGCCGACGCTTTTTCGCCCTATTGGATAGTTTAAAAAAAATCAGAATGAAGATAAATTAAGTTATGCTCACTGATTATTTTTAGTATATAATATTCATTTAATTAAAAAGTTTATACAATTAAATAATAAAAAGAGAAACGAAAGTTGATACCATCAAAACAAAAAGCCCCAAGAACCACAGAAATGAAGACTCTCCGATCCGTTGCGGAAACGACACTCCGAGACAGAATAAGAAAGATTTTTAATTTAGAAGATGTCGTGCGATGAGGAAGACTTAGAAGACGCTACTGGAGATATCATGTGGAAAGAGCATGTTCTGAAAGAGTGATAAATATAGCCGTAAATAATGTACCAACAGGAAATCGACCTGCAGAAAGACCACCTCAAAGATGGCGAGACAGTTGGACATCTGTATCCCAAGATCAGACCCCGAGAAGTAACAGTACACAGTCCTAAATAAAGCAGTAGAAGAAGAATAAATAATAACGATTAATTTCGTTATTCATATAGATGATTAGGTTACTTATTTTTTAATATACAATACTACTTAGCATTTGACTAGCAGAAAACGTGTTTTTCGTTTATAAGAGAAGTCGCAGTTAAACGATGTTAATTGTTTGAATAAATAGAATAACATTTTGTATTTTCACATTTTCAGAAGTTTATAATTGTTTTATTGAAAACAATCATTCATTTAATAAAAACAACGATAAATAAATTTTGTATGTTCTTAATAAAAATCTAACATTAAGTCATCTTGAAATTTTAGATATAAAAAATAGGTATGTTAAAATAACGTTAATTTCATAAACAACCAATTAAATTCAATTTTCGAAATGTTCCTGTTATTCACCTCCCCCCCCCCGCCACCCACTTTTTACCAATTAGTAAAATTTTACCTTTACCCCAAGGCATTACCTTATTAATCAAATATTAAACTCCACCTCCGCTTTTTTTAGTATTATAAACATGTGACGATTAGACATAGTACATAGACGAACTGACTCAAATGATTGAAGAGTTGCAGAAAGCATCAAATAAAATAGGCTTAGAAATGAATATAGGAAAAACAAAGATTTAAGTCCTGAAAATAAAAACTTCTCTGTCCGCAACAGCACCATAGAAAGAGTCAGCGAATACATCTACCTGAGACACAAGATTAAATTAGGGAAAGAAAACCAGACAGCGAAAATATCGAGGCGAATAGAGTTAAGCTGGGCAGCTTTTGGCAAACTAAAACACGTCTTTGAAAACAAAGAAACTCCAATATGTCTAAAGAGAAGTCTATGATTCATGCATACTGCCGGTGATGACTTATGGGATAGAGACTATGACCCTCACCAAGATAAATGAAGAGAGATTAAGAGTCACGCAGCGTTCCATGGAAAAACATATGCTCGGCGTCAGTCTCCGAGATAAAATCAGAAATGAGGAGATTAGACGCCGAACAAAAATAACGGACATCATGAAACGACAAGCGAGATTGAAGTGGCAATGAGCGGGTCATGTGGCGAGACAGAGTGAGGATGGATGGACCCAGAAAATAATAAGGTGGAGACCATGGGAAAATAGGAGAAGCGTCGGCAGGCCGCAAAAAAGGTGGGCCGGCGACATTGCTGCCGGGGGGGGGGGGAAATGTGGCTGCAGCTGGTAGAAAATAGAAACGAGTGGAAAGGAAGGGAAGAGAGGCCTATCTCCAGCAGTGGACCGATGAAGGCTGACGAAGAAGCAGAAGAAGAAGTGACGATTTATATACTGTAAATGATTTTTTTGTTAAAATCACATTAAATCCAATAAAACTTCTAGAAAATAGATGTTCTCATTTGCATTCATAAAATTAAGGAGTAATGAAATCGTCGATTAAATTGCGCATTGTAAAGAGTCACAATTTTACCCTTTTTTAAATAGATTTATTGCGATATGCACTTTGTTTTCGAGGTTTGTGATAGGTGGCACCGTTCCAGATTTTCTGTGGCCAGGAAAGATATTGTCGTATGTTGTATCTTTGGCAACAGAAGGTAATTATTTTTAACTTATTTCTTGCAATTAAAATAGATATATTTGCAACAGTGCACAATGGTGTTCTTGTACTAACCCTTGTGTATGTAGGTAAATGAAGCAAAAATGGAGTAGAAATGTAGTATGGTAAATCTATTAATTGTTTCTTGAATAACTTTTTGAAACTCCATATTAAATAATTAATTCGAATGAAAACGTCAGTTTTCTAGAAGTTTCATTATATTTTATAGGAATGACATGTTTCGCCATTCTAAGGCATTATTTTCTCAAAAGATATAACAAACATTTTTATCGTTTAAGACATATAATGCTTTAGGCATGATAATGCCTAAACGTGGTAAATAATGCATTAATTTGGTAAATCTGTATATGCTAGAGCGACAAACTCTGATAAAGCATGGAAATACACTGCCAATAAAAGTGTTATGAACAAAATAGATGATAAAAAAAGCGTGAATGTTACGATCTATAGATGTAGAGGAATGAGAGGTATATCAGGACAGAGCAGTATGTCGGTCCATCCTCTCTGCCTTCCTTTCCACGGAAACAGCATAATATTTAGTGAATTATAAGTATTTCATTAATATTAATCTTAAAGAATTATACCACGAAACCCTCTATGGTACACTGCCATAACGCCCTCATTTACTTCGGGACTAGCTACCGCCTCCTAGAACCGCTCCAGCCCCAAGTGGAAGCGGTCTCGACTTTGAGAACCCAAGTATTAAACTAACATAACTAACTGGCTCATATTCCGGAAGCTAGTCAAATACAAATTGTATTTGACAGTGATTATGACTCCACACCAGATAGCATATCGTATGTTGCGGACCGCTGCGTGACACCCGTGCCAACGGAAAGGCAACTTTCCCTCGGATGAGTGGAAATAAGTGCGAATATCATTGCGATTCCAATCAGATCAAGGCTGCATTTTGTCACCTCTATTGTTTAACTTGTATTCCAATCAAGTCTTCCAATGTATTGAAAACTCCAGCCTGGGAGTAAAGGTTAATGGTGCTATTGTTAATAACATCAGGTATGCAGATGACACAGTTATTTTAGCTGACAGTATACCCGATCTTCAAGAACTCCTAAATAATATTGACATAGCAGGAGAGGATCTGGGCTTGAAAATCAACGTTAAGAAGACTAAATGGATGAAATTTGGGCGACTTAACGATTTTTCATCCACTCTGCAACTGAATGGTGCGAATGTTGAAATGGTCGACCAATTTAAATACCTTGGCAGCATTATAACTAAAGCGCTTGACCCAGCAATTGAAATAAAATACAGAATTGAAGTTGCCCGAACTGCATTTAATAAAATGAAAAAACATTATTTTGCAACGATAATCTCAACTTAAAACTCCGTAAAATCATTCTTTGTAGAATGATTAAATGTTATACGAGTATATGGTCTGTTCTACTATATGGCTGCGAAACCGGGACTCTGAAAGTGAATGTAATGTACCGGTTGGAAGCGTTCGAGATGTAGATATACCGCAAAATGCTCCGTATACCGTGGACCGATAGGGTCAGTAATGCAGACGTACTGCAGAGAGCCAGAGCCAATAGAGAGCTGTTGTCGAGTGTGAAAATTAGAATGGTCTCATATTTGGGTCATGTGCTAAGGATAGAAAAATACCACCTCCTTCGACTGATAATAATGGGTTAAGTGAAGGGATGTCGGGGAGTTGGTAGAAGGCAGCTGTCCTGGCTACGGAACATTAAAGAGTGCACAGGGATTACAAGAGTTCAGAACCTGTTCCAAGTGGCGCAGGACAGAGATCGCCAACGTTGGGGGGAACTGACACGGCACCGAAAGAAGAAGAATAGAAACTATTAAAGGCTGGACTGTTCAGTTAATTTTTTTTCCTAGTGCGGCATTGGGAAATCAATTTTACAAAACGCCGCATTTAAAAAATAAGTCAACACAAATAATAATAATTAGTGAATATTTTTAGCATTTTACATTTGAATAAAATACAATTCTTTATTTTTAAAACATAATCTCATATCTTGGCGTATGTTTCAAAGTGTACAAATAAGGTAACAGAATGTGAGTCGTTTCAAAACTATTCTTTGAGCGAATTCTTAGAAAATTTCTTACCTGCACAGAAGAATATTTCTTTGAGATTAAATTGTTTAGGATTTATCTATTTTCTATTTGAGAAGTCCGACTACAGAAATAGCACGAAAGAAGACGTATGGTCCGTCACCGAAGACTCAAATGCATTTATCATTTTCGTCTTTCATTGTAAGTCGGGAGCAGATTGGAGAAATGTGGTTTTTCAATTTGGACAACACGGAATACGCGAATTTAAATCGAAATTCGTACTCGGCGCTATGTACAATGAAAATAATTGCGTGGCCGGAGTCGAGTTGAAAAGTTTCTAGAATACTAATAATGTAAATCAGTTGAACAATGGTTTTAACATAATACGAATACATTACGTATTTACATCATTGTACATATATAAAACATTTAAGGGTAGCAGAACTGTAGTTCTATAGTAAAAATAAAATAAATTTTCAATTTCATTTTAATGACTTAAATAATAAAGAATATATTATATACGAGTAGTTAATTATTTTGGCCGAAACACTATGATAGTTCAACATTATTAAGTGTTAAAATATAAAACGCCATTTATGTGATCCCATTTTTTTTTCGCAACAGCTGTTTTGTCAACTGATGTTGATATCGTCAGTTAAAATTATATTTAACAGTTGAAAAAAATGGGAATGGATACAATTTCCAATTGCCCTAAATGTTTGCAAAATTATGATTATATCCGAGGAAGCCGAAATATGTCGTTTATTTTAAATATAATATAACAAAACTTCTAGAAAACGGGCGTTTTCGCTTATTCAAAATATAGGTTTGATCATATACAGTTTACCATTATTGTATGGAAAAAAATATTAAACATATACAAAATTCCTATATTTTTTGACAAATCTACTCGTATATCATTGAATGTTAGAGCATTTTTAGCTATGGAGATTCATCTTATTAGCTAAAAACGCTCTTACTCGAATGAACAAAGTCAGGAAAAATTGAGGTTTTTCCAAAACCACCAAAACTAAAATTATGCGAACCCTCATATTCCCGATATTTCTTTATGCTGCTGAAAAACGTAGACAGTAAAATTCCGTGAACGCGCCAGGATTGATGCCTTTAAAATGTGTTGGCGTCGCATGCTGAGAATACCGTGGACTGCAAAAAGGACGAAAAATTCAGTCCTTAATAAACTCAAAGTAACAGGAAGACTGACTGTAATGTGCAGTTGCCGAGTATTGAGTTTCTTTGGTCACATTGCCAGTACAGAGCTTGATAACCTGGAAAAAAGTATTGTCACAGGAAGTGTTCTAAGCAAAGGAAGTAGAGGCAAATCTCAGATTAAGGAGATGACCAGGATAAATCTCTACTTGGCGGTGCGGACTGCGGAGAACAGTTAGGATTAGAGAAGTTTCATTTTAGCCACGTGCAGTTCCATAGATAATGACCCTCAGTATTGAGGAAACGAAGAAAGAAGATGAAGAATCATTGAATGTTGCCACTTTGCGGTACTACCTCAGTAACCACCAAATTAAATCATTAAATTGTGTAAACACTCTAAAAGTGACAACTAATAATTATTATGGTACCAGGAGCGTAGAACCGCGGCGGGGTACTAATTGGGACGCGTGTTCGCAGGCGGCGTGCTATGGAAGATTCTCGCCGCTTTAGGACTATTAGACCGCCACCTCCTTAACCCTTCTGTGCTCCGCTTACAAATTAAAGCGGGTTTAGATTCCCAAAAGGCATTAAAGGTATTTTGTAATTGGGATTTTTATTACGCTGGATTATACAAGGGAGGGCGATCGATTCCATTGTAGGATTTGGCTTTGTTTCGCTAACTTGCATTTAGCTTTCACTAAATGCTGTACTTTGTTCAAGTAGTATTATTCCAATAAGTACTTCTACAACGCAAATACGTTTTCCAGATTTCCCTAATTATCACTTGGCGTCAATAATCACGTTTTAAATTCCGTTTATGTTCAGATAAAATCAAAACTTCAACATTATGGACTAAATAAAAATCATAACTTAAAAATCACACAACGATCCATTAAGAGAGTCAAATGCTCGGCGTGAGTCTCCGAGACAAAATAACAAATGAAGAAATAAGACGCCGAATCAAAGTTGCTGACATCATAGATCGTACAGCTAAATTAATTAAATTGAGTGACAATAGGCTGGACATATAGCATGACAGGCAATACCCGATGGACATCCAGAATACTTTAGTGGAGACCTTGGACAAAGAAATGGAGTGTCGGGAGGCCAACTAAAAGATGGACTGACGTTATTGCCCGACAGGAACGAGTGGAAGAAAATGGTAGAGGCCTATGTCCAACGGTGGAGGGAAGAAGGCTGAAGAAGAAGATCACGACGGACTTTTTCAATAGGCAACTTCGGACTAGTATTTTTGGGTCCGTTGACCGGTAAAGACATGTGATATAATTTTTTTTTTCTTTGTGATCATTTGCCTTTCTTTTAAACAAAACCTACTTTCTACCCCCATCTACAAATAATACCAGGAACATGTCATTTGGACACACAATTAAGAAGCCGTATGCTGCTTTTTTCATTATAAAAAAAACTGCGACAGAAGCAACGGAATCCATTTGTGACATTTACGGTGTCTGGGCTCCTTACGTGCTAACTGATTACAAAAAAACCCAACGCCTCAGCATATGCAAAATACCGCAAGAAAAGCAACAATCTACCTCGTTTCTCCATTACTTTAATTACGGAGACGACAGTGGGTCCTTTATCATGATATTAAAAAAAGAAACAATGGTCAAACCCTAAGTCCATCACCAAAATCAGGACTGCATCCTCGGAAAGCATTATTGTGTGTGTGTGTGTGTGTGTGTGTGTGTGTGTGTGTGTGTGTGTGTGTGTGTGTGTGTGTGTGTGTGTGTGTGTGTGTGTGTGTGTGTGTGTGTGTGGTCGGATTCGTAAGGTATTATTTATTATGAGTTTTAAAACAAGGCCAAATTGTTACCATAGTCCTCTATTATGAACAGGTGGATAGGTTAAATCCAAAGTTACAAGAAATTAGATTTGCTCTTGTGAAAAGCAAGAATGTCATTA
Source organism: Lepidostoma basale (assembly GCA_022606425.2). Lineage (NCBI taxonomy): Eukaryota > Metazoa > Arthropoda > Insecta > Trichoptera > Lepidostomatidae > Lepidostoma > Lepidostoma basale. The sequence goes on from JAHDVF020000067.1 coordinate 993,919, forward strand.
TTTAATCTGACAACACCTGGCCGCATGTTGCCAATATAACCCGGAAAAAAATCCAGGACCTTGGCTGGAATATTTTATTGGATCCACCTTATTCTTCGGACTTGGCACCAATCGACTATTACTTGTTTCGTTCTAAAGAAATGCAACAAAGGAACAAAAAAATCGACAATATCGAATAACTGAAATCAGGTCTGACGGAGTTCTTCGAATGTAAATCAAAAGCAGTTTATGAGAGAGGAATTTTAGGTTTGGTAAATAAACGGCAAATAGTCGTAGAAAATACTGTAAATTGCTTTGTATCAAAAAAAATTGTAAATAAAAAAATGAATAAAGTAAATATTTCTATAAAAACGATATTAATTCCGGGAACACCCAATATGTATGAGTACATGTAAATTTCGTGTTTTAGTTTAGTTGTTATACGTCCCCGATAAAGCTTAGGTCCAAGCAAAACTACTTGGCAACAATTATAATAACCATACTGTGGTTAAATAATTTATTTTTTTCATTAATTTTATAACTCGTTTTTCTGGAATGCCACCAATGATCTCTTATAATATATAATACATTATTTCAAAAATAATAAATAAATTGAGAGTCTCTAAAATACTCTTCCTTTGAAAGTTCATCGTAAACATGTTACTCAAAAAAATATAAAGATAAATATATTTAAAAGCACACATAAGTTTAAGAAATCTTTTTTCCCCCAATAAAACGTTATTGTCGTATTTCTTCCGAATTGAAGAAAATCGGATTCAGATATAATATGAGAGAAATTTTTATCGTCATGAAATATACGAAGTTTATGGTTTTATGCGAATATTCGACGTCTATTTTAAGGGCAGAATGCTCTCAATGGGCAATATGGACGGAACGGGTATAGTGAGGGTTAATAAAAGGGTATTTTCTCCATCCTGAAAGGAGCCATGTTTAACGCTCCTATATTAATATAGTACTATAATTTAACACTAAAAAGCCAAATGGGGACCTGATAACCCCATATATGGTATAGGTTTGCATTAAAACGGGCATACATTAATTATGACAGGCTATTATCCCATGAAAATTTAACTCATGGTTTTCCACGGTAAAATATATCAATTTTAGTTAAAGTTTATGGAGACATAAACAACAAATATAGCCTAAAGTTGATATCTGAATAGATCAATAAAACTATTGTGAGATTACGTCAATACAAATATTCTATGTTAAAATCTGTACACCGAAGAAGGATAAGAACCATCTGAAACATGTATGTGAATACCGAAATAAAGTTTTGTGTTTAAAAATTACTTATAAATTATTGTATCGTTGTAAAATGAGCTATATATTAAACAGTAGTAGAGTCAACCATTATAGTTAAGTTGCCAAGTTTCTTCTGAGGACATGATTTTATTGTCTTTACGAATCCACAATAGGGAATGATTTTTCGATAAACAAATAAGTTATTAATACAATTCATTTATATCGGTGATTTTTTGTTAGATTGTATGGGAGTGAAGTGTTTCACCTTTCAAGGACATAATTAAATACAAGTATTTAAAAATTTACATTTTATTATGTCCTAATGCGACAAATGTCCCTCCCATAAAATATAATATAACTTCAAAAAATCTTTATTTCACTATACCAACCAATAAACTAATCATCGGTACGTCTCCCAGAAGGGGTAGGTAAATATAATGAAGTGCCGCACTTTTATTTTCTGACATACTTCTCTTGATTCCTCAACATTCAAACATCGTAGCATGCATGCACGTCGATTTCTCCGACTTTCAATATTTGATTTATTTGATCGTGCCACGTTTTCCTTGGTCTTGCTCTATTTCGAATTCCGTTAACATCGTTAATGTATATTTTTTTTACCTTTCTTTCTTCATTCATTATTTTCGTGTGTCAAACCCATCTTAATGATTCTTTCATCAATTATAAAATTTTGATTACAACACTTTTTTGCATTTTTATATTTTCATTCGACAATCTATCTAACACAATTTTTTTACACGTTCTTTGAAGAGATCTCATTCCTACTGCATTTATTCTATTTTCATAATTTTTTCGGCTGTTATGTTTGTCTATGCCTCGCTTCCGTACATAAGGGTAGGTACAAGAACACTATTTTACACTGCCATTTTGGCTTTTTAGCGTTTTATTTCATGGTTACTAAACATATTATATAAATTTTTTTTACAATTTTTCGAGAAAATAAGAAGAAAAAAAAATTCTATTTACCATCACTGAAATATTTTTTATTATTCGAAATGTTTTAATTATACTTATTAAATCATTTCGCTGAAGGCTAGTATAACAAATTATGAAGCAGGAAAATGATTTCATTTATTGTAAATGTTCTCACAATCCTAAATTTGGAATATTAAAAAATGATCGAATTTTTAATTTATGAAAAAATATTATTTGAGAGAAAGGAAGTTGAAGAAAAAACAGATTATTTGAGAGCAGGGGTTGCTGGGGGCAAACTAAGTCCCTCTACTTGTGGTGTAACTGAAATTTAATACCCGGCTTCCGTTTTAACACAAGTCGGACGAACCTTTCACCACAGTGAAAAGGTATAAAGGAGGGAAAAGGTCGTATAGAAAAATCCCAACGATTTATAAAATTACCATACCACAATTAGAAGAAAAAGATTTGTAAGTAGGTTAAAAAGGAATCAAAAACCTACAATAAGAATTTATAATTCGGAAAGAAAATTTCGAACAATATTATTTTTTTTTTACATTTTTTTTCAATATCTGTGCATTTAAACATATTTAAATCTACAAAAAAATACCAGAAGAAGGTAGCGAGTTACAGACACCCGTCGAAACTAAATACCATGTGGGAACGAAAACTATATAATATTATAAATTTATTTTTTTATCAAAATTTTCATTTTTTATTTTTATCCACGGAGGCAGGTCACCCCTGAAACATGCAGTGTTAAATGTTTTAAATAATGATTAAATAAAACAAAACTTTTTTTATGAAATAGAATTTTTGTCTTATTTCGGCAGCAAGTGGTTTCGCCAGCGTGGCTGGCGTCAACAGATTGGGCACAAAAAGTTAAGTTATTTAATGAAAAGTTGTTAAAATAGCGTTAAAAATTCTTATTCTTAATTGACAACGAAATTCCACATTGTCAACGTCTTAACCTTCATTATTTATTTAATTCATAAATTTCAGTGAATTTATAAGAATCAAATTATGCAGCTTCTCGCCATAGCCTGTTATGCGACTACATGTGCAGTCCAAAATAAATGATCTTGAACAGGTTGTTTCAGTTCAATCCAAAATAAATTATCTGGTTCGGTCCAAAATAAATGATCTAGAAGAGGTTGTTTCCGTTCAGCCCAAAATAAATGATCTTGTTCAGTACAAAATAAATTATCTTGAGTAGGTTGTTTCAGTTCAGTCCAAAATAAATTATCTTGAATAATTGCTGGCTAAATGTTTCGCTCATGCAGGTTGGTTCAGTTCATCATAATAATACTTTTAAAATAATATTAAAGAACCACAATGAAAAAGTTTCTTCTACTTCTTCTTCTTTTAATAGATCTGACGATCTGTGACACAGAAATCATATCTCGTCAGATGATGAGATCCAGCTGTCCCTCCATCCATCCAAAAAGTTTATTATAAATATTCATATATTAGGTCCTACATATGAAATTGGCGTTTTGTATGGGAGAAACATATGGTTGATTTTTTTAAAATATAATATATTTATTTAATCAAAGTATGTACCATTGCTATCTATACACTTTTGCCATTTCATAGGTAGTTCATCGATCCCTTTACTAAAAAAAACATTCGGACGGGAATCAATAAAATCTTTGAAGTCGGTTAGGACTGCCCCATCGGAGTTGAATTTTTTCCCTTGCAAGAAGTTATCCAAATTTCGAAAAAAATAGTTATCTGTTGGGGCAAGGTCCGGAGAGTACGGTGAATGTCTTATACATTCCAATTAAAGCTATTCTAATTTGGTAGCCGTCTGTTGTGCAGTATGTGGTCTAGCGTTATCATGAAGCAGCAGTGGCCTAGAGCGATTAACCAGCCTCGGTTGTTTAGCAGCTAGCTTTTCCATCATGGTTTGCAGTTGCTGACAATAGACATCTGCCGTAATCGTCTGGCCAGATTTAAGAAAGCTGTAGTGAACGACACCAGCACTAGTCCACCAAACGCTCACAAGTAACTTTTTTGGAGTCAATTTTCGCTTGGGGCATGGTTTGGCTGGTTCAGCAGGGTTCAGCCATTGCGATGAGCGCTTCCGATTATCATACAGGATCCATTTTTCATCACAGGTAATGATTCGATTCAAAATCCCTTCATTATTGTGCCGGTTGAGTAATGCAACGCAGCAGTCAACGCGCGTTTGTTGATTTGCTTCACTCAATTCGTGAGGTACCCACCTTTCAAGCTTTTTCACCTTCCCAATTTGCTTCAAGTGGATTAAAACAGTTTTATCACTAACACCGCAGCCTGCAGCTAACTCGGACGTGGTTTGCGATGGATCCGCTTCCACAATAGCCTTCAATTCTTCATTATCAACTTTGGTCTCCGGCCGTCCACGGGGCTTGTTCTGCAGGTCGAAATTTCCAGAACGAAAACGTTGGAACTAAAAACGCACTGTGTTTTCTTTTGCGGCACCGTCGCCATACACATCATTAATCCTTCGAGCCGTTTCTGCAGCACTGGTGCCACGATGGAACTCGTACTCGTAAATAACGCGATATTTCAAGTTTTCCATTTTGTAAACTGAGTGACGCAAAGAAAAAAAACAATTGAGGAAAAAACAAATGAATTATAATTTTCGAAACACAAATACTTGAGTAAATAGCTGTATAAATTTGAATTTGGAATTCGTAACCAAAGAGAAGATATTTGAGAATAAAGTTGCCAGTACGGCAAAACGTCAATTTCATATGTAAGGACCTAATATAAGCATGTAAAAAGCTTTTCGAGTCTAAGTTACTCAGCAGGAATACCAAGCTTTTAATATATAAGACTGTTATAAGACCGGTAGTCACCTACGGCTGAGATACGTGGTCTCTAGCGCAGAGAGAGGAAGATAGGCTCGCAGTTTTTGTGCGAAAAATTTTTGGACCCAGGCTGGAGGATGGGACTTATAGTATCAAAAGAAATCTTGAACTTGAAGTACTGATTAACCAGGAAACAGTAGTGAGATTATGTAAGTCTCAGCGCCCGCGGTGAGCTGGTATTGTAGAAATAATATCAAAGGGTAGAACACAGAGAGGTGGCAATAACAAAGATGGTGGCATGATAAACACCATGATGCATGGGGATAGAGAGGTTCGAGGTGCCGATATAGCGAATGCATTCGCTAAGCACTTCCTATCTGTCTATAGCAATATTCCCCCGCGGCTAAATCATAACGATGTGACCAATTCGAGTGCCGATACTACTCATAGCTTCAATGGTGTCAGTCAAATTGATATCTCAGACATAAAAATTTCAATTCAAGCCATGAAAAATTCGCATTCAATTGGCCCTGATTTTCTTCCTATCTTCTTTTTAAAAGGATGCTCTGAATTTTTGGTACCTCCTCTCCACTTCATTTTCAACCTCTCAGTAAATACTGATACCTTTCCTGATTTGTGGAAAATCTCCAAGATCAGTCCCATCTTCAAGAGCGGCCCGAGAGAATCAGTTGAAAACTACAGACCTGTAGCAATACTGTCTGCTCCGGCCAAACTCTTCGAATCTATTATTTATAAAATGATTCTCCCTAGAGTTGAACCCTTCATAATTCCAGAACAACACGGATTCAGGAAGGGGTGCTCTACTGAAACCAATCTTATGATTTTCACAGAATATGTGACAAGGGCTTTGGACAATGGTCACCAGGTTGACTGCTCTTATAATGACTTTTCTAAAGCCTTTGATACCGTCAACCATGATGTACTTCTGCGAAAGCTGTCGGAAATTGGTTTCTCTTCTAAGTTGGTTTTATTTTTATTAGCTACCTGAGGGAAAGGAAACAGTTTGCCTCATACGGTATATTTCAATCTGCACTTTTTCCCGTATATTCCGGAGTGCCACAGGGCTCAAACCTTGGTCCACTCCTCTTCACCATCTTCATTAATGATGTCGCGAGGGTTATACAATTTTCGCGATTTCTTTTATTTGCAGATGATCTTAAATTATTCCTTGAGATAAAAAGCCCCGAAGATTGCCTCCATCTCCAGTCAGATATAAATAATATCGTCCGCTGGAGTAAAACCAATCAAATTTATTTCAATATCTCTAAATGCGTAATTTTATCTTTTACGAGAGCATTGCGTACTGTTTATTACAGATACACAATGGATAACAGGAACTTAAGCGTGTTTCAACGATAAAGGATCTTGGTATCGTTTATGAAAGTAGGCTGACTTTCCATGCTCACATCGAGAGAATATGTGGAGTTGCACTGAAAATGTTGGGATTTATTCTCCGAACTGGTAGAGTTTTCAAGAATCCCTATGTTTTGCGAATTTTGTACAACTCATTGGTCCGGAGCCGGCTCGAGTGTGGCTCGGTGATATGGAGTGCCCACGAGGCGAGATACTCGCTCATGTTGGAGAGGGTTCAGAAAAGATTTCTGAGATATCTCTACATGAGGGAGTTTGGTAGCTATCCGTGGCTTTATCCCACTGCATTCCTCTTGGGCATGCTGGAGACTAATAGTTTACAGATAAGAAGGGATGGGTGCACACTTACCCATTTCTTCAGACTTATCAGGGGATTCTTTGAGAACTCCGTCATCTTGGAGGCTATCCATCTTTATGTTCCGGATGGCTATCTTCGACAGCGTCAGCACAGACTGTTTTATCTTCCAGCATGCAGAACCAACCTGCCTCTGGTGATGCCGGTGGGGAGAGCAATCAAACTGCTGAACATGATCGCTTCGGAGATCGATGTCTTTCATATTCGTGAAAGTACATTCAGAAGACAAATACTCTTGACTTTGGAGAGTATTTTGTATTCCTAATGTCGAACCATCTCTCATGCGTTCCTGGTATTATGTATTCCTTATGTTTTACCTGTTCTCAATAGATGCCTTAAACTATAAAAAATGTTTGTAATGTCTTTTGAGAAAATAAACTGATTTGATTTGATTTGATTTGAACACCAACAATTATTTCCAGGTGGGTGCCGCGTGAAAAGAGATCAAAAGAGGCAGACCGAGTCAAAGATGAGCGGATTGCGTAGAATAAGATTGAGAGAAAATGGACGTAGCTGGGAAATGAAGACAGATGGCCAGGGACAAAAATCAGCGGAGGACCGTTGTGGAGGAAGTCAAGTCCCACACCGGCATGTGGCCTCGAGAAGTAGTAGTAGTCGTATTCATATATGAGCTGCACATGCAGTCAGTCATAGTTTAATGCCAATTATTTGGATTGCAAATATAGGCAACCGCACAATGGTGGTTACTAAATAAATATTTTTGGTATTTTCAAACGGGTTGCGTAATATCCCCGTGGTTATTTCATCTGTATACGGACAAATGTATGAAAGAGCTGAAAGGGTTGGATGTAGGTGCGAAAATGAGCGGAGTGTCAGTAAGCTGTCTCTTGTATGCGGATGACGCTGTCCTACTTGCAGACAACGAGCATGAACTACAAGTTCTGGTGAATTGTATGCATGAGGTATGCATGCGAAGTGATCTGGTGATGAATGTTAATAAGTCCAAGGTAATGATTTTTGAAAAGGAAGAAACCATGACAGCCTGCAACATTAGCGTGAATGGTGAAAATTTGGAGCAAGTAGTTGAGTTCGTGCATTTAGGTAGTATGTTTACAAGAGATGGGCGAGTAAAGAGGGATATTGAAAGAAGGGTTGGAGCAGGCAATAAAGTGAATGGTGCACTTAAGTTGTCATCGCAACCAAAAACCTATCCCAAAAAAGCTAGAATGGCAGTGCACAATGGTGATCTTCTACCGACCCTTATGTATGGAAGGGAAGCATGGAACTGGCAAAAGAAGGATGAAAGTAGAATAAATGCAGTAGAAATGAGATCTCTTAGACGAATGTGTGCACACTCTGTGTATGATAGAGTGTCGAAATGAAAATATAGTAAGTGAATGCGGTGCGAATAATTTGTTTCATAGACAAAATAATGAAAGGATCATTGAGATGGTTTGGACATATGGAAAGAATGAATGAAGAAAGAATGGTAAAAAAATTATATATTAATGATGTTAATGGAACCAGAAATAGAGGAAGACCGAGGAAAACGTGGCACGATCAAATAAATCAAATATTGAATGTCGGCCATGTGAGGAGTCAGAGAAATCGACACGCGTGCATGACACGATGTATGAATATTGAGGAAGCGAGAGAAATATGTCAGGAAAGAAAAGTGTGGCAGTCCATTCTTTCTTCCTACCCCTTCGGGGAGACGGCGTGATGGCTAGTTAGTTAGTTAGTTATGTCCATGTCTCACATCCATATAACAGAACAGACCACACATAACACTTTAACATTCTCTGTCTTAGTTTTAAGTTGACATTGTCATTGCAAATCGTTCAATATAATATATAAAATTCTTCCAACTGCTTTTTCAAGTTATGCCCTGCATGTAGTAGGGTTAAATGCCCCCACATTTAATATAGGATGATAATTCAACGCCATCTGTGGGGGTGTAAGCTAAAAATCGTAAATCGCCCCGCCATTCGGATGTACGACACACCTTTTGTGAGTACACTTGTATTGAAAAACCATTATGTCCTACTTCTAGATTCTATACTCTTCTGTCGGTGCATTTGCTCTCCAAGCAGTGCACTGATTTATGGAAAAATAAATTCAGCCAGAATCCTAAATAGCAGTTCACATTTAAAAGTGCTAGTCTAGATGACAGAAAGCCTTTATCCTGATACAAACGTAAGAGCTTTTCTCTCTTCTTATACCAATTCTAATACAACTTCTACATACGCCAAAATGTGCGAGTATACATGATATTGTATTATGTTTTGTGCCAAAATATAAATTATTGTTAATTTTAGAAACAAAATATATGTTATTAATACGAATGAAAACGTATGTTTTCTGGAAGTTTTATTATAATTAAGGATTAATTTTATCTCAACAGAGACTAAGACGTATTTTTTTGGAAACAGAATATGGTGGTCGATGTGTTAACAGGTCTTATAACCAGTCATTGGTTGGGTTAAGCGATCGCTTTATGTAATACAACATTCCCCATTCCTCTCTTCTTACGACCACCACGTCTGAGAAATTTTTGAAAGATGTACAGGGGTAGGCGCTCGAAGTGTTACCAACTTCATGCTGTTGTAGTAACCAAACGGCTTACGACAGTGCGCCCATGTTTTGACACGTGTTAGTCTGTTATATTGTTACAATTTTACGGAAGCATATCGTTTTATGTCACAGTTAAAAAAGGTTATCGAAATGGAATTCAAACTCAACAGTGTTATTGCTCTGTATTTGGCTGGAAAATTGCAACCAGCCATTGTTAATGAGCTACGACATTTACATGTGAACAAAATGTTTGTGTATCGGTCCATTTCACGTTACAATACTGGTAGCATAAAAAAACGCCATGGAGGTGGACATTTAAAAACTGCAACATCTACAGAAATGGTTCGAAAGGTGAAGGCCAGAATTCAACGTAATCCAAGACAAAGAGCAGTTCAATTGGCAAAAAATCTCAATGTGTCTGCTCGTAGCATAGAGCGCATATTAAAAAATGAACTAAAATTAAAGCTTTACAACATACAAAAAGTGCAATATTTAACGTCTGCACAAACGGCAGTTCGCCTAGCAAGAACAAAGGTGTTAAACACTTGCACGTTGGTGGCGAGCTAGAAAATTTGGTCTTTTCTGATGAAATTTTTTTTACGGTTCAAATCAAATCAAATCAAATCAGTTTATTTTCTCAAAAGACATTACAAACATTTTTTAAAGTTTAAGGCATCTATTGAGAACAGGTAAAACATAAGGAATATATAATACCAGGAACGCATGAGAGATGGTTCGACATTAGGAATACAAAATACTCTCCAAAGTCAAGAGTATTTGTCTTCTGAATGTACTTTCACGAATATGAAAGACATCGATCTCCGAAGCGATCATGTTCAGCAGTTTGATTGCTCTCCCCACCGGCATCACCAGAGGCAGGTTGGTTCTGCATGCTGGGAGATAAAACAGTCTGTGCTGATGCTGTCGAAGATAGCCATCCGGAACATAAAGATGGATAGCCTCCAAGATGATGGAGTTCTCAAAGAATCCCCTGATAAGTCTGAAGAAATGGGTAAGTGTGCACCCATCCCTTCTTATCTGTAAACTATTGGTCCCCAGCATGCCCAAGAGGAATGCAGTGGGATAAAGCCACGGATAGCTACCAAACTCCCTCATGTAGAGATATCTCAGAAATCTTTTCTGAACCCTCTCTAACATGAGCGAGTATCTCGCCTCATGGGGACTCCATATCACCGAGCCACACTCGAGCCGGCTCCGGACCAATGAGTTATACAAAATTCGCAAAACATATGGATTCTTGAAAACTCTACCAGTTCGGAGAATAAATCCCAACATTTTCAGTGCAACTCCACATATTTTCTCGATGTGAGCATTCAACAATATGTGAACAAACAAAACGATCATGTATGGTTACAATGCAAATCAAGAGACAATTTGGACCCTCGAATTGCTCTGCAAAAGCAAGCGCCTGCATCAGTGATGGTTTGGGCCGCGGTAACTGCCACAGGACGCTCACCACTCGTTTTCATTGAAAGGGTGTAAAGATAAATCAACAAATCTACCCTAAAAAGATTTTAAATTATGCGTTGTTACCCTGAGCACGTAAAAAAATCAATAGAAACCATTGAACGTTTCAATAAGATTCAGCAACATCCCATAAAGCCCGTGAAACCCAACGTTTTTTACAAGAAAAAGTTCCCAGCTCCATTTCATCACAACAGTGGCCTCCATATTCCTCGGGACCAATGGACTTTTCCATATGGTCCATTCTAGAACCCTTCGCCGAGAATGGGACAAAATACCATCAGCCCACATGCGTGCAGCTTGTAAAGCCTTCTTGGACAGAACCAATACTATTATCCGCGCTAAAGGTGGCTAAATCGAACAATAACATATTATTTAAAAAAATTTAAATGTTTTGATGATATACTGAAGTTTTTAAATTAAAAAAATCAAAATTGACAAAATTACAGAATTTTTAATTGGTAACCCATCGAGTGCCAACCCCTATATATATGCTACTATGTTAAGGAACACTTCACATATGTTTTGTTCAATCTGCACTAGCGCCATCTATTAAGATTAATAAATTTCTCTGATATTGGGTTCTTTCTTACAGGCATTATGGAGTTTTTTGCGTACTATTACTCTTCCAATATTGATTTTACTAGAAACACAATTGGAGTCTCTACTCATTTATTATTTCTATAGATCTGTTTATTCTCGGTAGGAAGTAAACATCTACATGTTTTCACAATATTCTGTTTACATTTTAATTTATTAGTAAGAGGCATGCTTTCGTATTAAGCACATTACTAAATCTCCCGACTAACAGATATTTGATGATTTTGAATAGATAAAATTGAAATTTAGGAAAACTAAGTTTTCAAAAATTTTATATGAAGCACTCACTTTGTGGTTAGACTTTTAAAATAACAATACGAGTATATGTGTAAAATGGAATTTGAAACACAGCACTGTATATTTTCCACTTTAGTTATTAGTTATATAAGAATATAACTTACACCTGTAAGTTATATTCTAATGGAGGTCACCTCCGAAATATTGTCGTGTTTTAATATATTTATTATTATTTTATAAAGATATTGAATACGCATCTGCGGTGGAAGGATGATCTGAACAGACAGGTCGGAATAACCTGGATGCAGTCTGCACAATACAGAGTGACATGGAAGCAAATTGAAGAGGCCTTTGTCCAGGAGGGGACAGGAATAGGCTGAAGAAGACGTTTCGATTGTATTAAAACTTCATCAGGGCAATATAATAACAACTATTGTATTGGTGGTTAAATCCAAAGGGTTTTATTATTTTACATCTATACGTTTCTTATATTTTTATTGAAATTTAATTGATGAAAAGGTCCTTGTTTTGTTGTTATTTTATATGAAATTCGGATAAATGTGATTTATTAAGCAGCATAAGTTGAAGGAAACTCAGGAGAAAATGGCACGGTAATATACATCAAATGGATACCACCAGACATGCCTATATTGCACTACATAACCACCCTCACGGGACTCATCCTCATGGAAGACATTCAAAAAGATGGAATAACATCTGTGAATCCACCCTCACAGAAGAAGTTACCCTCTGGAGAATAGACCACATAGATTTATAATATAGAAAAATATTTCTATTTTAACCCTGAATATAATAAAACAGTGAGATGAGGTACTACTCACACAATATAATATATTTTATTATACCTAAAATAATGGAATATTTATTGTATAACTTTGTTAGTATTCCAGATATATGCTTACATACTCGTATATACATTTAGATACGTAAGTATTGTAGATATAAGTACATTTAGACATATATTGTAGAAATACCTTTTTCAACCCCCGTGTCTCAACTTGATTGACCTCTGTGACATTTCATTTCCAAATAATATATAATGCGGGACACCGAAGGGTGAAAACAAAAGGAATTGAGACAAAAAGAATAAAAAGGTTTTTGCCACAATGGACTCGCTTTGTTTTTGTACCAGGACATGAAATTTACAAGGAAAAAGGGTTGAAATAAGTTATATACACATCATCAATGTAGTATGTTTATGAAAATGTATATCCGAAAAATGAATAATCATTTTTTAATAAGTAAAATTACACTTTTTTTTATAATATATGTACACAACAGGTCGTTTGGACCCAATTACAGTAAACAATTTTTATTTTTTAGCTATTATATTGATTCTCGTGACATGTGATAGGTAGCCAATCTATCGCCATTTTATTGTCACGTGAATTCTACACCAGACCAATGACAGTGTGACAATCACATTGCCATCGCCGGGAATCGAACCCAGGACCTTCGGCATGGAAGTCAGAGCTCGTAACCACTCTGCCACGAAGGTCGTCAATGTATAAAAGAATATCTAATGATGAAGTAAGAAAATAATGTAAGGCGGATGAATGCGTGATAAATAAAATTAAGAAAGTGTCACTAAGATGGTTTGTACACATGGAACGAATGATTAATGACAGAATAATGGTTAAAAAGATATATACAAGTAAAGTGAATGGCAAAATAAGTCGAGAAAGGCCAAAGGAGACATGGCATGACCAAATTAATCAATTACTGAAAGGCGGCCTTGTTCGAAGTAGGAATAATCGACGAGCGTGCATGTCACGATGTGTGAATGTAGAAGATGCGCAAGAATTATGCCAGGATAGAACAATGTGACGATCGATCCTCTCTGCCAAACCCTCCGGGGACACGGCGTGATGGTTAGTTAGTTTAGTTAGTCAGTAAATTACACTTAATATTGTCATAACATGTTAGATTAATTTTCGTAGACATTCTGTTGTGACACAACCTTTCTCAATGCCCAATTTTAAGATATGGTTCTCAAAACATCTCTAAGAAAAGCAATATAAAGCACATGGGATTAAATGCAAAGCGGACATCACAATTACAAAAGAACGCGCTCAGAGTATCAGAAATGAAGACGCTCAGAAACATATCTTGCAAGACACTAGGTAAAATAAGGAACTCAAGGACAAGGGAAATATCTAAGGTCAAAGATGATGTAAGGTGGGGGAAGGGGAGACATTGACATGAACATGTGAGAAGAATGGACCAATCTAGAGCCTCTCTCTCAATACGTACAGCCAACCCCAAGGTAGACGTCACCCTGGTAGACCACCAAAGAGATGGATAGACAGCTGAAAGTCGACCTCGAAAGAGGCCAGTCTCTTTTAAGAAACAGGCCGCAAGGCCTACACTAAGAATTAGAAGAATAATCCAAAATACAAAGTGAAGATGAATATAGAAGAAATAAAATCATATTATTACAGCCGAACCACTAAAATACTCGAACTTCTAAATGTTTTAATTTGACGCCACTTATTATACGTATTACAGTTTATTAGTTAATTTTTATGAGAATGTTTCGCCAACCCATTTTACCAACCTTTCGTTGACAGTAATTTATAACACCTGAAGATGCAAACATAGATTGGAGAAATAGCTGTCGCAACAACCTCATAAAAATTAATAGTAACATTTGTGATACGGTAATTAAGAAAGTCTAGACAGCGTCTAATGGATAATGTTCTGACAAATCTGGCAGGCTGGGAGCAAAAGGCGCAAAAGTGAGGGGTTCGGAACAACACCAACGATGATACTAATACTCTTTAAGAGTTGTATGGCCATAGGAAGTAAGTATTTTATTTATTTGTTTTAGTGCAGCGCAAAGATTGTGCCTTTTGTTTCGTGTTATTAAAATATTTTTAATTTTATTCAAATTATTTTTGTTAATGTTGTATCAAATCTAATATAATATTATATTATGAACTACATTATATTATGTAGTTTAAACTACATTATATAATTTACTATACTTCATAATTAACCAACAAAAAAGAAAACACCAAAGGTTGAAATAAACTGTGTTATTGGTTATTATACAATCTCCAATGTAAACAAAAAACAGTAACATATAGTGAAAAAATTTTGCGATGTCCGGACTTGAATCGTAGTCCCCTGGATTAAAACCCAAGTATATTGTCCCCTTGACCACCACACGATTATGATTATTCGTTCATGCCACTTTACTGCAAGGACGAATACTCATTTGATAATTATGTTCACGATTTTCAACTATTCAATGATCCTTTCAACTTTTTGCTAAAAAACATATTCCCAACGTTTGAAAAAGACTTACTTATCATCATGCAGTCTCTCTGGAGGGGTAGACATAAATAATGGACAACTGCATGATTCCTCACAACCTACGTCGAATTCTACGACTCCTCACGTTCTCAACATTTAATATATTATGATTAATTTGTCTTATACCAGGTTCCCTCGCTCGTTTTATTTTTTATTATTTTTTTTTTTTTAAAAAGATACCAAGGATTTAAATCAATGATATTAGAATTTATTTTACAATCTTCAATGTGAGCAGAAAATAGCTCATTATTATGAAGAAGGAATCTGGTCGTGTCCAGGCTTGAACCCATGTCCCCTGGATCAGGAGCCAAGCGTTCTATCCCATTCATTCCATTCGTATCATTCCATCATTATCCTTCCATTCCATTATTTATTCCATTCGTTATATGATATTATAGTATCATTCCATTCGTTATTTATTCCATGCATAATTGTACTTTATAATTACTGGTTTTTCTACTGTTATTGTGTTTGCTTATAATAATATTACTTGTAGCTTCTTCACCAAATGAATATTAACTGTGAAAATACTCTTTCATTCCTTGTATGTATAATTGTCCCTTATAACCACTGTTTTTTCCCACCTTTGTTATATTTGTTGGTAAAATTTTAACAGATCTCACATACCTACTTAATTTTAACTATGACTCACCACACTAATGAGTTTTTTGCCCTAAAAAAGCAGATCTTTTCATTTTTTACATTAGGTTATTGTAACAACTGACGATGCCAACATCGGTTGGCGAAACAGCTGTCACTCTCAGTAAATAAAAATAAATTGTGATATTATAACATTGTTTTAAATTTTCATAATAATGTTGGAGTATCATAGTGTTTCGGCAAAAACAATGGACTAATTTATTAATATATCTTTAATGACTATTTTAAAATATAACTATTTTTTTTATTATTAGCAGAAATGCGAACCCTACGCTCCATCGCAGGCAAAACCCTCAGATATTGGATGAGAATTGAAAAGAAAAGGTCTGTCTGTGGTGTTGAGAACATAGTGAGATGGGGAAGAGGCAGAAGGCGCTTTTAGAAAGACTACGTGGACCACATGGAGAATATAAGAAGTGCGAAAATTATTAAATATGAAAACCCAAGCAGCAAGAAAAACCAGGAAGGCCGCCAAAAAGACACAGAGATGGATGGACATCATCATCTCAGGACAACTCTCCGTCACAAACAGGTCATACGACCTAAACTTCTACTTCTTCTTCAGGTGCCCTATCGGGTCCCCCCAACGTTGGCGATCACCCCGGCGAACTTGTCCCTGCCCTGCGCCGCTTGAAACAGCTCCTCCACACTTCGGATGCCGGTTCACTCCCTCACGTTTCGCAGCCAGGACGTTTGTCTCCTTCCGGGCCCTCGGCGTCCCTCGATTTCCCCCTCCAATATCAGTTGGAGAAGGTGGTACTTTTCCCCACGCAGTATATGACCCAGATGTGAGATTTTTCAAACCTTGATAGTTGATAACAATTCCCTGTCAACTCTAGCTCGTCTCAGGACTTCGGTATTGGTAACCATGTCTGTCCAGGGAACTCTGAGCATTCGGCGATGGAGCCAGTTCCAGTCTGTTCATTGAGTTAACTTTCAGGGTCCAAGTTTCACACCCGTCTAAGACAGACCACACATAGCATTTGATCATTCTCTGGCGGAGTTTCAAGTTTACGTTATCATTGCAGAAGAGTGACCTAAACTAAGAGGAAGAATTATTATGTCGTTTCATTCCGTAACCACTTCAATATTCTCAAGAGAGAATCGTTTGGATCATATAATACATAATTTATTTTCTTGCATTTTCCTACGTATTATTTATTCACGAATGTGGGTTGCTTCTTCATTTGGGACCGTTCAAGGGTCGTCCGTAATTTATACATGATCGAATTTTGAATAATCTCTCCTGGAATTTGGATTTCTGTTTTCTTTGTCATGGAGATCCGATGACAGGAGGATAGGAGAGGGTTAGCAAGAACTACAATTTACATATATTACTTTCTGGAATATTACGAAACAAATAAGTAATGTTTCTTTGGTCTCATCTAAATAAAACCTCATTGGTATGGTAAGGAATCTTAGAACTAGGAAAATGACATTAAATAGATGCCTTGAGAATGAGATCATTTATTAAATATTTAAAAAAGACGATATTGTATATTAAAACCAAATAAATACGACAAAAAACAAAAAACGCTTTATGTTAATCCCCTCAATGAACAGACTGGAAGCATTTGAAATGTGGCTCCATCGCCGAATGCTCAGAATTTCCTAGACAGACATGGTTACCAATACCGAAATCCCGAGGCGAGCTAGAAATGACAGGGAACTGTTATCAACTATCAAGGTTTAAAAGATCTCACATCTGGGTTATATACTGCGTGGAGAAAAGTACCACCTTCTCCAACTGATATTGGAGGAAAAAATTGAGGGACGCCGAGGGCCCGGAAGGTGACAAATGTCCTGGCTGCGAAACGTGAGGGAGTAGACCGGCATCCGAAATGTGGAGGAGCTGTTTCGAGCGGCGCAGGACAGGGACAGGTTCGCCGAGGTGATCGCCAACGTTGGGGGGACCCGACAGGGCACTTGAAGAAGAAGAAGAACCCCACTTTATGTTTTTACAATCAACTGGTTTCGCCCCCACCGGAGCTTCGTCAAGGTTACAAAAGACACTAAATATAAAATCAGAGAACAACACAACACATAAAAATATAAAATAGGGGGAGAGATAAAAGAAAAGGTTCACGGGTCAATTAGTATGGTATAACTGTTCTACATAATATACGAGTATAATAGTAAAAGTAGGGGGGTCCCATGAAGCGCCTAAAGAAGCTCCGGCGGGACCGAAACCGGTTGGTTTTTCAAAAATAAAGTTGTGTAAAAACAAGTCAATAGTGCATTAATATTATATTTAATAATTCCACATCACAAATTAACTGCTTCATACGAAAGTTTAAAAAATATAAATATGTAAAGCAGATACATTATTATACTAACTAATTTACCATCACGCCATCTCCCCGAAGGGGTAGGCAGAAAGTTTGGACTCCCACACTTTTCTATTATTTATATCGCTTCCTCAACATTCATACATGCACGCGCGTCGATTTCTCTGACTCCTCACGTGGCCGACATTCAATATTTGATATATTTGATCGTGCTCCTTTTTTCTCGGTCTTCCTTTATTTCTAGTTCCATTTACATCGCTAACATTATTAACGTTGTCTGCAAGTAGGACAGCGTCAATCGCATACAGGAGACAGCTTACTGACACTCCGCTCATTTTGGCACCTACATCCAACCCTTTCAGCTCTTATATGCATTATTATATATACGCTCTATAAATTATCCAACTTATTATTATTATTATTATTATTATTATTATTATTGTTTTGTTGAATCGTTCTAAACAATATTAAACCGCTAGCCAAATCGATGTAAATGGTATAACTATTATATTGATTCTCGCGACATGTGATAGGTAGCTAAATTATCGAAATTTTATTAATAATAATAATAGTAATAAAACGATAAGTTTTAAAGCGCCGTTTTTGTGATGTCATCACCTCAAGGGCGCATAAAGACGTGTTCTAAATCTAAAAATCTAAATGTGACCGCTGAAAAAGCGATCGGTTTAAAAGTATAGTAGAACAAAGTATAAATGTTTAAATTGGGTATGAAATATGAAAAAGATGGGTTTTCAATTTAGATCTGAAATCTGTCGGATCATTTATGCATCTAAGGTGTGAAGGGAGATTGTTCCAAGCTGATGGACCGACTATCGCGAACGCTCGATCCCCGAAATTTGTACTGGGGCAACGCTTCGGCTCAACTAATCTTCCTATTGCTGAGGAGTTCGCCGAGCGAAGTGTGGATTTCCTTGAATTTAGGCTGTCCGTTATACAGAGTTCAGATACATGACTTGGTGCCATTCCATGTAGCGCTTTGAAGACTGTGCAGCAGAGTTTATACTGGATTCTTTCTGGACTTTTAAGCCAGTGAAGTTCTTTGAGATGTTGTGTTATATGGGACTTTTTTTTTATTGTCACGTGAATTCTACACCAGACCAAAAACAGTGTAACAAACTCACTGCCATCGCTCGGAATTGAACCTACGACATTCGTTGTAGCAGTTATAGCACTCCACCACGAAGATTGAAGTCATATTTGACTTATAGTTATTATAATTATCAAAAGGTTATTTCAGATAATATTTCGCATATAGAAAACAGGGATGAGGGTTGAACGCTTAAAATGTCCTGCAATCAATGTCAAAAGTCAAAATTTCACAATGCCTTAGGATAGTTAAACATGTCATTCTTTCAAAATAAAATAAAACGTCTAGAAAACAGACATTCGTATTAATTAATTATGGAAAATATTGTTGTTAATACAAATGAAAACGTTTGTTTTATAGAAGTTTCATTATATTTTATGTGAAGCCTGTTTAAGGCCCTATCAAATGTGATAATATCTTCACATTTGATAATGCCTTAACCAGGCAAAATTTGTCATTCACATTAAATAAAATTAAACAGCCGCCGCCGAAACCGGTTGAAGCCATAAAATTAAGTGAAATTAAACTATACACTAAGTGCTGTAATATAATACTAAGTCTAGTTATATTTATTCAAATTGGTATCCACAATACAATGTGTAGACGAAGTTAGAATACATATATATATTATAAATGATATTTTAATTCAATTATTTAAAATCTGGGATTTTTAAAATGTTAAAGTATGAAACAAGATATTAAACTTGATACTTAATTTATCAGTAAATTCAATTTACCTAAAAGAATCCAACGTAGAATCGTTCTTATGAAACTTTTATTCTAATCCACCTTTAACAATCTTTAAGCTCGTTCAAAAATCATTAAAATTCTTGAAGAATCTTCGGACGATTTTTGTTTTTGAAATCCTCGAGTAATTAATCAAGAGTTTTAATTATCTCTGCAATTTTTTAAGACAATTTTAAGACATTTGCGAACTTCAGTCAGAATCTTACGGAAGCGGTCAATTTGATTAATTATCGGACTGGTGCCCAGCGACACTCTCAATAATTCAATTTTCTTTGAAGTTTATTTAAGTACATTTTATAAAGCAAATTTAATTTTCCTTCAACTCAGAGGTGATTTTTTCAAAGGTATTATTAACAAACTAACTAACCATCACGTCGTTTCCTATGAGGGATGGGCAAAGAGGATGGACCGCCATTTTGCTTTCTCCTGACGTATCTTAGTAACTTCCTCTTCATCGTAACAAGCATCGTAACAAGCACGCTCGTCGATTTTCCCGATTTCGAATGTGGCCGCCTTTCAGTATTTAATTAATTTGGTCGTGTCATGCTTTCCTTGGTCTTCCACGGCATCTCCTTCCACTCACACTGCTTGTATACAACATTTTAACCATTCTTCTCTCATCCATTCGTCCAATATGTCCAAATCATCCCATAAATCCTTTTTTATTTTACTTTTGATTCAATCATCTGCCTTACATTTCTTCCTTATTTCGTCTTTCTGTATTCTATCATACCTATATATATTCCTATTAATTGATTCTAAAACAAACTTTCCTTGGGACGTTAATGTGGTAAAACGATATACGACAGGTTTTCAAATGCTGATTAAAGTAAGAAATGTAGAGTGGAATATAGTATTAGGAACAAAATTATGAAAGGATTACTATGTTCGTTTGGACATATGGAACGCATGAATGAAGGAAGAATGGTAAAAAATGTATACGTTAAGGGTGTGAATAGAGCACGGAGTCGTGGAAGACCGACGAAATCGACGTGCGTGTATGACTCGCTGTATGAATGTTTAGAAAGCTACATACGTGTGTCAGGATCGAAAAGTGTGGCGGACCATTATTTCTGCCTACCCCTTCGGGAAAGCGGCGTGATGCTTGATGTAAAACTCCATATTCAATAATTAAAATGAATGAAAACGTATTTTCTAAAAGTTTTATAATAATTTATATGAATGACTTTTGATAATGCCTTATTCACACGAAATATGTCATTCACATCAAATATTATGAAACTTCTAGAAAAAATATGTTTTTATTCCAATTTATTAAAAATTTTCCGACATACAGGGATGGATCATTCACGGCCTTCGTGGGAAAGTGACTACAACTAAGACTTAATGCCCCATGTCTTAAATAATTCACGTGACACTAAAAATGGCGATAGATTAGCTATCTATCACATGATAATCAATAACTTGTGATAGATGTTTCAGACATAAAATACATCACTTATGATATTATGATATATAAACACACACTTATGATATATAAACACGCCACTTCAACGTATAAACTTCAATTAACCACAATTGAAACTACAAAGTTAAAAAAAGATATTTCAGATACCAAATATCAATGTAGATTTAAGATAATATTGTTAAAAATTCAATAAACCGTTTTCGATTTCGCGAATTGAAGTTAGC
Organism: Lepidostoma basale; assembly: GCA_022606425.2. Lineage (NCBI taxonomy): Eukaryota > Metazoa > Arthropoda > Insecta > Trichoptera > Lepidostomatidae > Lepidostoma > Lepidostoma basale. The sequence continues at coordinate 1,015,294 of JAHDVF020000067.1, forward strand.
TTTATGGAGTAACATCAAATGTGACAAGTTGTATTCTATTATCATATTTTATATTTCATTCCATCTGACTCGCTCTCCGAATGTGATTGATTTGTTATCTAAAATAATGTCGTACGTTTCTGCGTAGGATCCTATTTGCTTTTTTTATTTATTATATTATGTACCAAATCTAATCAAATATCGCACGCAAAAAAGTAACCATGTATATTTTCTATACGTTAATTAATATATTCAAGGGTGAATTTATTCACCATTCATATTTACACAGAGCTATAATGTTAGTATTGAGATCAAATGGAGTATAAATGTGTCAAATAAATGTTATATTGAAATCCACAGACACCTAAAATCTCATTTGCTGACAAAAACACCAAATTATTGCTATATAAAACATTGCTAAGACCAGTACTTGTATATAGTGCAGAGTGATGGGTACTTTGCAAAAGGGACGAAAATGCGCTGCTGATCTTTGAAAGAAAGGTATTGAGAATCATCTTTGGACCTCTTTGTAAATGTGAAGTATAGAGAGCCAGGTATGACCAGAAGTTGGAAGGTCTTTATAACAAGCCCAACATAGTAAAATTTATAAAAATACATCATCTTAGATGGTTGGGACAACTCTAGCAAATGGAGGAAGACCAAATTCCATGGAAGATTCTCAATACATGACTAATGGAAAGCAATGTGTGGAAATACCAAAACTGAGTTAGATAGATAGCGTGGAGAGGGATCTCAGGACAATTTGTGTTACAAACCGTAGAATGCGGACGATGGACCGGGGAGAATGGCTAAGAATTATAGAAGATACCGGGGGCCGTAATGAGCTGTAGCGCTACTGTTAATTGGTTGATTAAATATGTACACACATACAACACAGAAACGTGAATTTCTCAATAATAATATTTCAAATATATATATATTTCTCTTCTGAAAGTATTCAAGATGTTTTACCTCCAAACAGTGTCAAATGACGTTCTCTGGGTCATGGCGGGCGAAAGGTATATCAGAAAACAATTCGCTAAGCACAAATTGCTATGAATCGATCACACCCTGAATCCAGCCTGCATACCGGTCCCCTGTGGATGGAAAAAGGAAGCGAGTTAAAGACACTTGGAGGAAAACCCTGCAGTATAAGTTTAAGGCGCCAGAATTCACATTGAATTGTGTAAGGCATCAGGCGTGTGGTAGACCACGAAGGTGTGACAGGACAAGAAGGAAAAATCCTTCCTCTTCTAAATATAAAATTTCTTTTCCATACATAGCAAATAATCTTTTACTTTACAAAACAACACTAAAGGCACGATGCGCGGTACACTAAATGGTAAAAACTACCGTACAAAACAATACCACGTGAACAAAAAATTAATTTAAAATAAAAAAAGTTTTATGTAATGATAATTAAATGAAAGTATTTTTTTATTTCTACAACGACCGGTTTCGCTAGGATGTATGTCATCGACAGACTACTCAGACTAGTCGTGTTTTCAATAAAATTATTAGATTATAGTACATTATTTATTATATTTTCAAAGGATAATACGAAAAATCTCGTAAAAAAAATGGCATTTATATGAACTCTTTTTTTTTATATGGAAACTTCGTTGAAATGGGTTAAAATTGTGAAACTTTGGAAATAATAAAAAATGTATAATGTCAACTATGCAAATAGAAAATTTTCATAGTCTTGGTCATGTTGAAAGTTTTTCCTTCGTTTTTTTACAGAATATTCATATTCATATTTTAATGAAGTTTTTTAGCAGTTTTTGTTCACTTCCTAAAAAAATTCTTTTGAACGTGGAAATTTCAATAAAACCTAAAGCCTTATTTAGATCCATTTACATTTGACAGTGATCAGCACGAACACATAATTGCACCATAATTGCTTTAATATTCACCGACCCGTTATCTCAAATAGTATAATAAAATCATCATTGGGGAAGTTGATAAGAGGCGAAGATATCTCCTGGAGGCGATTTTGTTATAGTACTAGCTGGCCCTTTATTCGAGTATATAAATAAACCCAATATACGAGTATATTAAACAAATACTCGTACAATTGAAGTTCAATATCAATTGCATAATTGGATTAAATAAAATGTGTATGGATGCAAGAATGTGTGTATACTAATTCAGTTCATATCCATAAATCAATATTTCAATCCAAGCAAACTCGTTGTGAATTTTAAACTTGAATACATATAACTAATGTGAATTGAAAAACTGTTTTTTTTATATTTTATATGATTTATATTGAATATATTTTTCAAGCTGTTTTTTTTCTAATTATTGATGTATCGTGTGTATGTTTTTGCGGCTGTCTGTATATAGATAAGGTGCTACGATATATCATATCCACCCTCGCCAGGAACTGTTAACAAGTGCAATTAATTAGTTGTGCCTAAGTTGGTGGTAGCGGCCAGGACTCGGGATGCTCCGCTCTCAGGTGTAGCGTGTTTATGGGAAGAACGGATGAGGCGTCACGCAGACTCTAGCTTGCGGTTTAGGGACCCTAATTTCAAAGAAGCAGCTATGTTTTCATGAACCGTTTCTTATTAAAATACAGGTTTAAGAATGTTAGCAAAAAACATAATCCATTTTTTTAGCAGAAACAATATGATACTTCAACATTTTTAACAAACTAACTTACTTACCAACACGACTTCTCCTCGGAGGGGTAGATAGAAAAAATTGACCGCCACGTTGTTTTGTCTTGACATAACTCTCTTGTTCCTTTACATGAATACATCGTATCATGCACGCTAGTCTTCATTTCTTCGACTCCTTGCGTGACCGATATTTAATTTTTGATTAATTTGATCGTGCCACTGTTACCACGACCTTCCTCTTTTCGTCGTTAACGTATACTTTCTTCACCACTCTGTCTTCATTAATTATTCCGAAACCATCTTAATGACCTTTCATTGTTTTGTTCATAACAATTCTATTACACTCCATTCACTTCTTATATTTGTTTCTGAAGCTATATTTCAAATGTGTTGATAATTTAAATATAGCTTCAGAACCGGAGGCGAAGACAGTCGTCAGGATTGTTAAATTCTAGGAATAATTTCAGATCATCGGCAAATAAAAGAAATCGCGAGAAGTTTATCACCTTCGCAATATCATTCGCACTTAGAGCCATTCGGACCGGAAGAGTTTTCAGAGATCCCAATGTGCTCAGAGTTCTATACAACGCTTTGGCTCGGAGCAGACTCGAGATTGGTTCTGTGATATGGAGTCCTCACGAGGCGAGATATTCCGTTATGTTGGAGAGGGTTCAGAAAAAATGTACATAAATGACTCGATTTGCAATAGTGTCACCCGTCTGTCGATGCCAGCGAGCCTGGCGAAACCAGACGAATTAAAGACGAATGTGTTGAAATAAAGACGAATGTGGAAGTAGTTATAAAAAAATCGTTTTATTTAACTATAATTTTAAATGAACTTCCATCAAGAGATTTCAGTTAAATCATTTGATTATATTATTAAATGCGGTGAGAAACATGTCATTCCTATTAATTATAATAAATCTTCTAGAAAACAGACGTTCTCATTTGTGTTTATTGTGATTTATCAACTTTTCATTTCATCAAAACATTAACACAATTACATTTTTATGAATTTAAATCCCTTTTATCTTTTGGCTATGTTTTTCCTTCAAAGTTTCTCGTTTATTTCTACCATTTATAAGAGAGTTTACTTTCAATAATAAGAAACAAGGATAGAGAAGTTTATATCCAAGTACTTGTCACCGTTCGGGATACCCGATACGGCACGATAAAAAGAAAAGATTGTGAAAACAATTTACATACACTACTTGACTTTAGAATAAACCTTAGTATACCAAAAATCGATAGCGAATAAAGTTAACCTCATTCTCTCCATCACAAAAACGAAATGAAATAATACTGTTTTATAACGAAATGTACGAATTGTGTAAATATTCAAAATATTTAATATTTCCTTGACTTTCGATTCACATAAAAATATAACCATAATTTTCTATTTTCATCACACTTTATTTTACTATTCACAGATATATTTTGAATAATTCATATATCTTAAATGTTTTATTAACAGTTTTTTTTATTCGAATATTATATTTTGATTTAAAAATTATATTTACAGAATAAGTTAAACCGATAAGGCTAGCAATACAGATGGACAGAAAGCCGGAGTTAATAGAAACTGTTGAAATGAATCACCATAGCTATAAATGCTCTAACACGATAGAATAGAGTCTGGAAAGATCGGGGTATTTCCAATTCCACCAAAATTTAAATAATTCGCATCCCCATATTCCCAATATTTTTTTATGATGCTGTAACTTGGACAGTGAAATCCAGGGACCGCGCCAGGATTGACACCTTTGAAATGTGGCGTTGGCGTCGCATACTGAAGATACTATGGACTGCAAATGGGTGAACTAATCAGTCCTTAATGAGCTCAAAATAACAGGAAGACTATCTGTAATATGCAGTCGGCAAGTATTGAGTTTATTTGGTCACATTTCCAGGATAGAGCTGGATAACCTGGAAAAAAGTCTTGTCACAGGAAGTGTTCCAGGCAAAAGAAGTAAAGGCAGATCTCCTATACGGTGGTGAAACCAGATTAAGTAGATTGTCGGGGGAAAACTCTACTCCACGGTATGAAGGAACAGAGAGGATTGGAGGCGATTTGTTTTAGCCACGGGCAGTTCCATAGATCACGACCCTCAGTAATGAAGAAACGAAGAAAGAAGAATGTTTGTTGTATGCGGGCGTCGCTGTGCTACTTGCAGAAAATGAGCATGAGCAAGCCTAGTATGTATGAGGTATGCAAGCGATACGATTTGATGATGAATGTGAATAAGTCCAAGGTAATGATTTTTGAAAAAGAAGGAAGCATGTCAATCTGCAACATTAGTGTAAATGGTGTAAATCTGAAACAACTGGATGAATTTGTTTATGTAGGAAGTATGTTTAAAAAGGATGGGGTGGGTGGAGAAAGATATTGAAAGAAGGGTTGGGGCAGGCAACAGAGTAAAGGTTGTCCTTAAAGTTGTCATCGCAAACAATAGCCTATCCAAAAATGCGAAGATGGCAGTGCATAATGGTGTTCTTGTGCCGACCCTTATGTATGGAAGTAAAGCATGGAACTGGCAAAAAAGGATGAAAGTAGAATAAATGCAGTAGAAATGAGATCTGTAACACGAATGTGTTGCAAATCTGTATATGATAGAGTGACAAATACAAGTATAAGAAGTGAATGTGGTGCGAATGAAAGTGTTATGAAAACAATAATGAAAGGGTCGATAAGATTGTTTGGACTCATGGAAAGAATGAATAAAGACAGAATGGTGAAGAAGGTGGCACGATCCGAGGAAAACGTGGCATGATCAAACCAATCAAATATTAAATGTCGGTCACGTGAGGAGTCGGAGAAAACGACGTGCGTGCATGACAAAATGTATGAATGTAGAGGAAGCGAGAGAAGTATATCAGGACAGAACAATGTGGCGTTCCATTCTTTCTGCCTACCCCTCCAGGGAGACGGCGTGATGGTTAGTTAGTTAGTTAGTTAAGAAAGAAGAAGAAATAGTATTTGTTATTTTGTATACAAATACTTGTAGACAAATACAGGATTTTTACCCATTGCAGGTTAATAATTTTTTAAGGATTAATTGTATCTCAATAGAGACGAAGATGTAAATTATTTGGAAACAGAATATGGTAGTCGAGGCGTTTACAGGACTTATCATTGGTTGGGTTAAACGATCACTTTATGTTTACAACATTCCCCATTCCGCCTTTCTTACGACACCACATTTGACATTTTTTTTTTGGAACTTGTGTATATGCTACTATTTTTTTAATAACTTCACATTGTTGTACACTAGCGCCATCTATTAAGATAAGTTTATAAGTTTAAACATTAATTTTACCGCTCATGCTTACAACCCGGTTGAATATTGTAATAACTTTATTTTAACCAGAACGGAATAATTTTAAAGTTTGCAATTGGGCCGGCGCCAAATAGATGTAATAAAATATGAAGATCCATCGGAAACAAAGGAGTTGCGGGTAGGTACTCGTGACATTTGCCTGCGATAATGTCGGGAGATGTCGGGAGGCTGACACAATCGGGACGAGTGCCTCTCCGAGTGTCAGTGCGTCGCCAATTTCAAATTTAACCCGTTTTATTTTAAATAAATGATCTACAAAAGATCCGGGTTCTAATTTTGAACGTTTCCATAAATTACGAACCGTTTATTTTAACGGCCGTTCACAATGGAGTTCTGGTCCCAACCCTAATGTATGGAAGTGAAGCATGGAAATGGCAGAAGAAGGATGAGAGCAGGGTTGTTGCCGCTGCACTGTTTGAGATAGACAAGCGACATGGCCACATTGGAGTTGCATACAAATAAGGACTCATAACGGATAAACAAAACATTTATTCAATTTTATATTGCCCTGATGAAACTTGGGTACAAGCGGAACTATCGTTAAATATATTTCATTGATTAAAAAATTGTTTGTAAAATATTATATTGATTGCATTAAATATTGTTTTTATGTATTAATAGTGCTTAATTATAAAAAATAAAAATTAAAAATATTATTTTCTAATCTCATTAAGACTTCTACATTTCCTCTGCCGCTCTAGAACCAATCGAATATGACTCCATGACGTTTATTGATATACTATTTTTAAAACATATTTTATTCCGTTTCTTATCCTGCTAAGAACTGACAGAATTATTTCCTAACTATACAAATAGATTGTTAAAATACGACTTAAGGGGAGAAAGATACCATTTCCTTTGGCTGATAATCATGGACAAAATTTAGGGATTTCGGAGAGTTGGTAAAAGGGAGTTGTTCTGGCTGCGAAATGTAAGAGAGTGGACAGGAATGAACGGAGTTGAGAACGTGTTCCATGTGGCGTAGGACAGAGATGTTTTTGATGCAGTGATCGCCAACGTTGGAGGAACTGACATGGCACCAAAAGAAGAAGTTATACTAAGTATTTATTAGAGATAATTGCACCACTTTTACTGCGATCCTAAAAATGATACACTAAATAGAGGTCATTTTGTGCCACCCTGTGTTTGTTTATTTGGGTATTTAAAAAAAAAACACGTCATAGATAAAGCTCTCTTCGGTCGTGTCGAAACTAGTTCCCAAGATAAGCCCACATTAGCATTAAATTGGACACTTATCGACGGTGGCGCGGCGTTACTTACCCGAGGTAGACTTTCGGCAGTTAAATGAACTACGCGTCAAAGCAGGGAGAGATATTGTAGTCATGTTTGCGGAGATAACGAATTATTAATGTTTCTCCTTATACCCCATGTGGGCCGCTCAGGGACGTCCGTGAAAATACTGTAATAATTAATTTAAAAAAAAAAACTTTTTCTAGTGCCGTGACAGGTTCCCCCAATTTGGCGATCACTGCAATGAAAGCATCTCTTTCCTGTCTCAGATGGAACAAGTTCTCAAAAACTGTCCACTATCATACATTTTGCAGCCAGAACAACTGCTTTCTGCCAATCTCCCGACGTCACTCATGTCCCTCAATTTTTAAATAAATCAGGGGATATTTTGAGATCTCAACCGTCTTGGAGGGTGTGGGTCTATTTGTTACCGACCGTCTCTACGACAGCGTCATTATAAATTGTTCTTTCTGCCGGCCGCAAGAATAAACCTGCCTCTAATGATGCTGGTGGGAAGAGCAATCGTATGCTGAACTAGATTACCTCGGCGATCGACGTCTTTCATATTAGTGAAAGTGAATTAGTGAATTTAGAGAGTATCTTGTCTTCCTAAAGTAGAACCATTTACTTTACCCTTTCTCAAATATATGCCTTTAACTATAAATATATTTGTTATATCTTTTGAGTTAATATATAAACGGATAAAAAAACTGATAAATTGATGATTATCAGCTGTAGGAGGTGGTATCTTTTTCCCGTAAATTCAGTATTTAAACAATATTTTAGCATGAATGTCTTTCTTTCCTGAGATCAATATTTAACTCTCTTTTTTCATAGATATCTTTGTCCCTTAGTACTGTCCTGCACTACTTGGAGCAGGTCCTTAATTCTCCTTATTCCTGTTCTATCCCTTATATTTCGTATCCAGGACAACTGTATTCTGCCAACTCCCCGCTGTCACTCTATCTTACCTAAGATTATCTGCTCAAGAAGGTGATATTTTCCCATATTATTTTCAAAAATATATCTACAAAAAATGCTTTCAATCGTTGGAGTGGCGATCGAGAACTAACCACAGAAACCCGGGAATAGCACAAACTAGATGGTCTGAAGAAATCTTACGAGTAGCAGAAGGCCAATTGCACAAAGTATCGAGGGATAGAGAGTTGTGGAAGTCTAAAGGGAGGCCAACGTCCAACACTGGAATAATAATGGTTGATGATGATGATGATGATAATGATACATAAACATGCTACAAATCAATCAATTGATTATCGTTTATAGAATAATAGATAACCGAAGCGTTTCATATCTAGTAGAAAGTTCATAAAATTTACAAAGAAATAAAAAAAAACATATATTGTAATTATACATTTTCTTCACATGAACTACATAACGGCATTGAATATAAGATATAATAAATCACAAAAAACTTAGCTTTTCAATGTACATGTATGATCGAATTATTCTCCTGACTGGCTTCCTGCCATTAATCATTCAATATTTTAATATCTTCCAAAATTTTAGTTTTTTGCTAAGATTTACTTAGAGGTAATTTTTTGTTATTATTTATTACTTTAAAGAAGTGTTACGGCGATGTTAATGATGCCTTAAATTTCTGTTTATATATTCAGATAGTTTATTTAATAAAAATACATTCTCTAGATATAATTAAGAATAAAAAGTTTGCGTATGAACAAACCCCTTATATCTGGAATTGAATCATGGAACTGGCATAAAATGGAATGGATGCAGAATAAATTAGATCTCATTGAATAATGTGTGTAAATCAATAAATGATAGAGTGTCAAATGCTAATATAAAAAATTATTCCAGTACAAACGAACGTTTTATCAACAAATAATAATAAATAGATTTAGACAGAAAGAAAGAATGATAAATAAAGTAAATTTTAACAATGTAAACGAAACAAGATAAAGTGGAAAACCGGGTAAAACGAGAAAGAAATCAATCAAATATTAGGTCCTTACATATGAAATTGGCGTTTTGCCGTGCTGGCAACTTTGATCTCAAATATCTTCTCTTTGGTTAGGAATTCCAAATTCAAATTTATACAGCTATTTACTCAAGTATTTGTGTTTCGAAAATTAAATTCATTTGTTTTTTCCTCAAATGTTTTTTTTCTTTACGTCACTCAGTTTACAAAATGGAAAACTTGAAATATCGCGTTATTTACGAGTACGAGTTCCACCGTGGCACCAGTGCTGCAGAAACGGCTCGAAGGATTAATGATGTGTATGGCGACGGTGCCGCAAAAGAAAACACAGTGCGTTTTTGGTTCCAACGTTTTCGTTCTGGAAATTTCGACCTGCAGAACTAGCCCCGTGGACGGCCGGAGACCAAAGTTGATAATGAAGAATTGAAGGCTATTGTGGAAGCGGATCCATCGCAAACCACGTCTGAGTTAGCTGCAGGCTGCAATGTTAGTGATAAAACTGTTTTAATCCACTTGAAGCAAATTGGGAAGGTGAAAAAGCTTGAAAGGTGGGTACCTCACGAATTGAGTGAAGCAAATCAACAAACGCGCGTTGACTGCTGCGTTGCATTACTCAACCGGCACAATAATGAAGGGATTTTGAATCGAATCATTACCTGTGATGAAAAGTGGATCCTGTATGATAATCGGAAGCGCTCATCGCAATGGCTGAACCCTGCCGAACCAGCCAAACCATGCCCCAAGCGAAAATTGACTCCAAAAAAGTTACTTGTGAGCGTTTGGTGGACTAGTGCTGGTGTCGTTCACTATAGCTTTCTTAAATCTGGCCAGACGATTACGGCAGATGTCTATTATCAGCAACTGCAAACCATGATGGAAAAGCTAGCTGCTAAACAACCGAGGCTGGTTAATCGCTCTAGGCCACTGCTGCTTCATGATAACGCTAGACCACACACTGCACAACAGACGGCTACCAAATTAGAAGAGCTTCAATGGGAATGTCTAAGACATTCACCGTACTCTCCGGACCTTGCCCCAACAGATTACTATTTTTTTCGAAATTTGGATAACTTCTTGCAAGGGAAAAAATTCAACTCCTATCCTGCGCCTCTTGGAACAGGTTTTGAACTCTTATTATTCCTGTCCACTCTTTGATGTTCTGCAGCCAGGACAACTGCCTTCTACCAACTTCCCGACGTCCCTACACTTTGCCCATTAATATCAGTCGAAGCAGAAGGTATTTTTCTCCCCTTAGCACACGATCCAAATATTAGACCTTTCTAATTTTCACACTCGACAACAGCTCTCTATTGGCTCTGGCTCTATAGGCAACAGCTCTCTATATAAAATATATCTCTCTCTCTCTGGCTATAAAATCCATAACATACATAAAACAAAAAATGACGTAATTGAGCTCAAGATGTCGGATTTTGTTTTTATTGGTTGCTTTTACCAACCTTTATTTTCGCAGATGTCTATAGTTCATTTAAAAATGCACTTATCTAGAAAAGAACAACACATTTTTTGTTTTCTGAAATCTCTAGATAATTAGTTTGCATCGACGCCTTATATAGGTTGTAGCAAAATCGTTTTCTTTTGACTTTAGAAAGCTCAATTGAGAGAAGCTTGACACAGGAAAGGTCACACCGCAGCGCCCGAGTTCTGGGTGTTTTTGCTGAAACTAGGCAGTATTTATACTTAAAGGAGTAAACAAAATGTGGCCTGATCCCCCTAACCACGTTTCAGGGAACATTGCTTTTTGTACATATGTAAAGTATAAATAGGGAAGGGAGTGAATTAATGGAAATGCGGTTAGCTTTTGTGTTCCTAATGGTAATGCGAAACTAACAGAATCATTGTGAAGCCAAGGAAAGTTCTAATACTCACACTTATATTCAACATAATCGTTAATGTATTTCAATGTGTCGTAGTTTCAAAGTGTTTTTTAATATTATATATTGGGTGCTTCGGAACGTTGGGTCCGTTTTGTAGTACAAAAATTGCATTTATTTGAAAGATACAATAAAAAAACACATCAATCAAAATATTTTCCATCGTAGGCGTCTACTCTTTCATCTCTCTGGCAATAGATAAATCCATCGTCGAAAAAACACCTTGTCTTTTGAGTTAATCCAGCCATAGACCCAATTTTTGACATCTGAATATGAATGGAAGTGCTAGTCTTCTAAGGCATGCGTCATGGATCTGAACAAGTGGTGGTCCGATGGTGTTACGTCTGGTGAATAAGGCGGGTGCGGTATAACCTCCCAACCCACATTTGTATGCAGTTTTTGACCGCGATTGCGATGTGAGGTCGAGCGTTGGCGTGTTGAAGAATCAGCTTGCTGTGCCTGTTGCCCCATTCCGGACGTTTTTTAGCCAGTGCCTGCTTCAATCAATTGTCGGTAGACTTCCCCGAGACCGTTTTATCCGGTTTGAGGAGTTCATTTTTCGGTCAAACTTTTTCGTTCTTCCAAGGCGATCTTATCCGTCAACGCTTCTATCAGCTTTAAAGCGTCTATACCATTCTCTGCATAATTTTTCCGATAGGGCATGATTGCTATAATCTTCCACAAGCATTTTATACACATCAGATGTACTCTTCTTCCAATAAAAATAGAACAGCAGAACTTCCCGCAAGCACTTCATTTTTACCACGAAATTCTACATTTTAAGGAGCGATAATACAAATGTTTTTGTGAAAATGACAAACATTTGCGAACTGAAATTTATTGATAGATGCTCAGGCTGACTAATTTGAAGGCTTGAAGCAGCCTGAACCCTTTGTTATAAAACGGACCGTACGTACCGAAACACCTTATACAAAACTATTAAAATTTATTTTCTACCGTAAAGAGGTAATCTATAAAACCTAATCAATAACTGTTAAAATGATAATTATCTAACTTACCAACTATTAGATATTTAGGTATTAATCGACGACCTTCGTGGCAGAGTGGTTAGAAGCTCTGACTTCCAAACCGAAGGTTCCGGGTTCGATTCCCGGCGATGGCAGTGTGATTTTTACATTGTCTTTGGTCTGGTGTAGAATTCACGTGACAATAAAATGGCGATAGATAGGCTTCCTATCACATGTCATGTGGATCATCAATATAATTGCTAAAAATAATGTGTATACAGTAATTGGGTTTAAGCGACCTGTTGTATACAAGGAAAATAAAAATCAAAAATCCTAGGGATTGATTTTCATCAAAGTCTATAAAATCTTGGCTCGTTATTGGCATGCCATTTGAGCCCTTAATGTGATAATTTTCCGTTGCTTTCCAGATTTTTTGTATTCAAAAGACTTCTTGAACCCAATTACTTTATATGTTTTTTTGCAATTGATTCTCAATACATGTGAAAGATAACTAGTTTATCGCCATTTTTATTGTCACGTTTTTCGAACCCTACCAGACCAAAGACCACGAAGGGCGTCAGAATTTTTTTTTTAATGAAATTGAATTAATACGAATAAACTCTTCACAAATTCATCGAAGGCAGAACCCTCAGAAATCGGATCAGGAATGAAACGATAAGGTCTGTCATGTAACTGCATGGAGGATACATAAACAAAGACGAAAACGCCATCAGCAAGAGATAACCAGGAAGGCCGTCGAAGAAATGGAGCAGTATGTCATTATCCTAGGAAAGCTCATCATCAAAAACAGGGCATACGAACTTAACTATGAAGAAGAAGAAAACGTCTCTTTTGTACCTCGCAGGAACTAACCGGAATGACTAATTATTAATGGAACATTTTTTTTTCTTTGTGACACATCACAATATTTTCATAAATAAATAAAATTAAACATTAACACAAACATTCACAAAGAATAATTTGAACGTCTGGCCTAACTTTGTTCTCTTTTTATTTTTTATATACTTTGTATATACAACACTTATATTATAAAAATAAAATTACATAGACATGTTTCGGACAAACAGCCCTTCTTCAGTGATGCATATTATAAAGATACGTTTTTTTTTATATTATAAAATTGTTTACAAGATCTGACAGATGTTATATAACATCTGTCAGATCATGTAAATAATTTTATAATATTTTTAAAAATGTATCTTTTTAATAAGTATCACTGAAGAAGGACTGTTTTTCCGAAACATGTCTATGTAATTTTATTTTTATAATATAAGTGTTGTACATACAAAGCATATAAAAAAGAAAAATAGAAACAAACCATCATAACAACACAAAATATGGCGTATATAGAAGAAATTCTGTCTTAACTGATCATTCGCATTAATGAAAAAAAAAGTTGAAATATGTAGTTTGCACAGATAATATTGTAATCACGCTGATAAAAGACTTCTGGGTCCTAAGCATGTTTGTGTTAATGTCTAATTTTTAATTATATTTTAATTTAAAAATAAAGTGTTGTGTTACAAATGAAAAAAATGTGTTTAATAAGAATCTGCAACACAAAATATTGGTGAATATTCACGTAGAAGTAATTATGAATGGATTGTCAAATATACTTAAATATTTTGAAAAATCATTATAAATGTTCTTTTTTTAAATACGAAAAATAATGAAAGCAGCTCCCGGCACCGGCACTGCCACGTGTGTATCTGGAATTACTGAATTTCCAGCAGAAATTGAATTTACATCAGCATTCAATTTACTTTGGAAATTTCCTTGCTGTATCGCAATTTCGACGCGGGAAAATGTATGGAATAATAAATCGCTGCGGGACTTAAGAATATTAAAACGGAGGCTTCAACTTTGGTGTTTTCTAGCCGAGGAACAAAACTCGAGAGGTGCAATCAAAAATGCAGCGCGCTTGATGTATTGCTGCCAGACACGCGAAGACGGGTTCTACCCTCATATTCACGTCATCTGTTATCGTATACAACATAGGCATCCAACGGAGGTGGTACCATCCCCTAGTGGACGCTGGAGCTTTTCACGGAGGGAATAACGGGTCCAGAGGTAAATAGGGGGCGTTTAGATAGTCAAGAAGGGGGTTGCGTTATTATATTTTAATAGGCACGATATATGATTGTTGAGAAAGCGAGAGAAATATGTCAGAAAAGAAAAGTGTAGCTGAACATAAAAAAGTGGACAAGAATTGCAAGAGTTCAGAACCTGTTCCGAGTGGCGTAGGACAGAGAGGCTTTTGCTGCAGGGATCGCCAACGTTGGGGGACCTGACACGGCACCGAAAGAAAAATAAGATATTGTATCGTATTTTGTTACAACGATAAAGGACCCTGTGTGTAAAAATTAGTATAAATATTGAGACTGCTTTTTTTACGAAAGTAATCATAATCGGATACGAAATAGAGTTTCACCGGAATTGTGCGGTGTTTCATTTTAAATGTTATTATTCTGGGTCCCATAATTCCGGTAAATAATTTAAAGAGTTAACACGGAAACCATAAAGGGAAATTGTTTTGACTAACTAAACAAACAATGTTTTGGGCTTTTGAAAAACGAAATCAATTAAGACTTTTCTAATTAAATTACTTTGTTACAATAAATACAAGCCCGTTGATTAACAAATAACATTTCTGACTGTTAATTTAAATTATTTTAAATAAATACAATTTTACGACTTTTATGATAGTATGCTTAAAAGGTTGTTATTATACAAATAAAATATTTGGAAAAATTTGCAAATGTTATAATCTTTACAACCTTCACGTTGGTAATCCCGAAATTATTTAAAATTTTACTTTTTTTAAAGATAATTAAAGATAATATATCTTATAAATAGAATGGTTTCATACAATGCCAACAATAATTATTGACAACCTTCGTGGCAGAGTAAAAGGGGCTCTGACTACCATACCGAAGGTCCTAAGTTCGATTCCAGGCAATGTCAGTGTGAGTGTAATACTCTCTTTGGTCTGGTGTAGAATTTCCGTGACAATAAAATGGGAAAAATTATCAACCTATCAAGTTTCATGACTATCAATATAATGGCTTAAAAATTAATTTTATACAGTAATTGGGTTCAAACGACCATTTGAATACAAACAAAATTAAAACTCAATTTCGAATTAAATTTAGGAATTAAAAAGATCGACGTGCGTGCATGGTACGATGTATGATTGTTGAGGAATCGATAAATGTATGTCACTAAACATTATTTCTACATACCGATAAATTCGTAGTTGGTTAGTAAGTCAAAACTAAGATATCCATTTTTTGTAAAAAAAATATTTTGACATTAAATAATAATTAGTGTATAATACAAACATACTTTCATTATAAAATACCTTTTTAACACGAAATACGCTAGTCGGAATAACCAAATATTAAATTATTGATGTCCTTGAATGTTGAATGATATATAATCATATAATAAACAGAAGTCCAAAAGAAACAAAAGTTTAATTAATAAAAACATAATGTAAAGAATTTCAAGGGCGTATAAAAAAAACTCATGCAATTGGAATACGTACATCAAAAACATATGGATCGTTGCCTGCCAGGAAGACCGCCAAAAAGATGGAAAGAGAGCTGGTGTTCCACATTCCAGGAAGACGACTTTCGTTCAAGAACAGATCAACGACCTGGAATGAGAAAAAACACAACTAAAAATTTTTCATAATGATAACGCGATCTGGAAATTTGAAAATTTTTTAAAATTACTAATTGATCAAAAATTAACTAAATAACCATCACGCCGTCTTCCGAAGGTTAAGACAAGAACAATGGACCGCCACACTTTTCTTTTCTCACATGCTTCTCTCGTTTCCTCTTAATGCATATATCGTGCATATCATGCACGCACGTCGATTTCTCCTACTCCACACGTGACCAACGTTCAATATTTGATTTATTTTTTATCACTTTTCATTGTTATTAATTTTTTATGGAATATTAATTTATTTTTCAAGACACAATAAATAAATAAAATTAAATAATGATACACTTTTAGTAGTTTGTATTTGTATTACCACTTTATTTGGTAACACCAACCGGTTTCGCTCCCGAGAGAGTAAACTGATTAACTCTATCCCCCGTACGAAGCTTCTGCGGGAGCGAAACCGGTGAGTGTTACCAAATTAAGTGGTGTTAATACAAATTACTAAAAGTTTATTATTATTTTATTTAATAACGTTATACCACAAATTAGTGCTCCATACAAAAGTTTAAATAAATAAAAACTTATTTTAAATGTATTTTAAAATAAAAGGGATTCCTGAGATGGTTTGAACGGATGAATGAACTAATAAAGAATGTTTAAATAGTTGTATACATGCAATGTGAGTGGAAGACCGAGGAAAGCATGGTATGACCAAATTGATCAAATACTAAAAGGGGGACACTTTTGATATCGGAAAAATCGACGAGCGTACATGTTGCAATGTATGAACGAGCGTACATGTAGAGGAAGCTCGAGAATATTTCAGGATAAAGCATTATGATAGTCCATCCCATCTGTCTACCTCTCCGGAGAAACGGCGTGATGGTTAGTTAGTTAGTGAGATTTTACAATAATTGCTATAACTATTCGGTCGCGCCTCTTCTAAATATTTTATTTATGCTAATTTCTGTGTGTGATTTTATCAATTTTCACATGTCTTCGCTAAATTTGTGTGTTTACATAACGCCCACAAAATCTTATGTACCGAGACCACCCTTTCCCGCTACCTTCGCACCCCTAACACGGTATGTGTTACGGTATATTGCGTTCTATTATAATTTACAGCAGAGATGAGAATGGCACGCACCAAGTGACGTGTTTCGTGAGTTGATTCCGTTTAGTAATATGAAGACGTGTTAAGAGCGAATATAATAATCAGTTATTAATTGTAATTTAAACGTTATTTGATATATTAATTAAATTATGAATCTAGATATGACTTGCAAATTTAATCTCATTGGTAAACAACCTGTCTACCGAATACCTAAGGCTGCGACCATACTAGAGTGATTCGATGCGTGACTCGGAGGGTGTCTAGAGCTACGCTACACCTAAACCAGTGATTCCCAAAGTGGTCTATAGCGACCCGCAGGAGACGATTTCGACTTGAAGTGGTCTACATCAATAAACGAAAAAAAATCGAGTACGTGAAATGTAAACAACAACAACAAACCATCCCGCCATTTCCCGGCAGGGGTAGGCAGAGAGAATGGACCGCCACACTACTCTATCCTGGCACACCTCGCTAGTTTTTTCCACATTCATACAGCGAGTCATGCACGCACGTCGATTCTTCCAGCTTCTAACATGAACAACCATTAAAATTTGATTAATATGATCATGCCACGTTTTTCTTGATGTACCTCTACTCCGTACTCCATTTACATCGTTAACGTATACTTTTTTAACCATTCTTTCTTCACCCATGCGCTCCATATGTCCGAACCAACGCAGTGATTCTTTCATAATTTGTTCATGATGCCTTCATAAAAATAATTATTGGAAAAAAGAATGTATCAATAAAAGCGAAAACGGCCGTTCACAATGGAGTTCTGGTCCCAACCCTAATGTATGGAAGCGAAGCATGGAACTGGCAGAAGAAGGATGAGAGTAGAATAAATGCGGTAGAGATGAGGTCCCTAAGACGTATGTGTGGTAGAACGATACACGACAGAATCTCAAATGCTGATATAATAAAGGAATGTAGAGCGGAAGAAGGTATTATGAATAAAATTATGAAAGGATCGCTGCCTTGGTTCGGACATATGGAAAGCATGGATGGAGAAAGAATGGTTAAAAAAGTATACGTTAATGATGTAAATGGGGTATGGAGTCGAGGCAGACCGAGGAAAACATGGCATGACCAAATTAATCAAATTTTAAAGGTTGGTCATGTGAGAAGTCGGAGGAATCGACGTGCGTGTATGACTCGTTGTATGAATGTGGAGGAAGCTAGAGAGGTTTGCCAGGATAGAGTAGTGTGGTGGTATATTCTTTCTGCCTACCCCTGCGGGAAACGGCGTGATGGTTTGTATTGTATTGTATCGTTCTATATTTCTTTATCAAGAACGTTGAAAATATTTTAATTTATAGATGATTATAAGTCGATAATAAAAGTTTATTAAATTTTTAATCCACTTTTTAGTGTCATAAAAACTAACCTAACAAGGGCCAATAACAAAGTGTAACTCTTATTGAATGTGAAGATTCAAAAGAGTTCCGACTTGGAGCATCTTGTGCGTGGAAAGATATACTTCCTTCTTCAATCAATTCGAACGGCCAAAATCGATGGTTACCAAGAAGTCGTCAGGAGATCATCATCATCTAGGCCATATTTTTGGAGGTTGGACCGAAATGGTACGTATGGAGAAACTAGAACTGGAGAGCCCAAGACAAGGAAATATTCGCCGCCCTGATCGCCAACATAGGGGGAGACCTGACACGGTACACAAAAAAGAAGAAGAAGCAACCTTGTATAAAAAAAAATTTAAGTTCTTAAATGTATACAAGTGTTCTTAATATTGTTACCACGTTGCAAACCATTACAAAATATGTATTAATTATCATTCCTTACAACAGTATACAAAATATTTTTAATTCTCTAGAAGTCTGTTTTCTAGAAGCTTAATTATATTTTATAGGAGTAACATGTTTCACCATGAAAAATAATTTGATAATGCTCTAGTGAAATATGTCCCTATATACCTATATACATCTTATTTTTTAAGAGTTAAATTATAAAACTCTGTTTATGTATCACATATTTTACTTTTTAATTTTAACTTTCGATACAGCTGTTTTGTCAACCTATGTTGACATCATCGAGTGTTATAATAATTTAAAAATAACAAAAATATAATTTTTATGGTTGATAAATTATTGTAACACCTGGTGATGTTAACATAACTAACTAACTAACTAACCATCACGCCGTCTCCCCGAAGCGGTAGGCAGAAAGAATGGACTGCCACACCTTTCTTTCCTGACATATTTCTCTCGCTTCCTCAACATTCATACATCGTGTCATGTCGTGTCGTCGATTTCTCTGACTCCTCACATGGCCGACATTCAATATTTGATTTATTTGATCGTGCCACGTTTTCCTCGGTCTTCCTCTATTTCTGGTACCATTTACATCATTAACATATAATTTTTTTACCATTCTTTCTTCATTCATTCTTTCCATATGTCCAAACCATTTAAATGATCCTTTCATTATTTTGTTTCATTATTGATGTCAACATAGGTTGACGAAAAAGGTAAAAATAAAAATAAAAAATGTAAATTGTGATACACAAATAGGGTTTTATGATTAAACACTTAATAATGCTGAAGTATCATAGTGTTTCGGCCAAAACAATAGACTATTTAAAGATTTTTTAAATAAAGATGTTTGTAACAAATAATGATAGAAACGTAGGTTAGAAAAACAACTGTCGTGACAATCTTTTAAACATAATTGTGATACGTATAATAACAGTGTTTCAAATTTAAACAATCAATAGTGTTAAAATATCAAAGTATTTGGCCAAAGCAATGGATTATATATATAATATTATATATTTTTTGAGTATATCATCAATGTATAGTATACCATCAATGTATCAAAATTAACAAAATGTATCACTGATACTTTGAATTCTTCAAAACGTTCAATATTAATTTTAAGAATAAAGAAAAACCTGATTTCTAAGTAATTTTATAAAAAAACTAAAAATTTACTCTGGCGTAGAGGAATTATTTAGAGAATTTACCGCAGCCGCATTTTCCGTAGAGCTTGCGGTGAAATTTTCTTCTTTTCTACATTTTCTTACAAGTCAGCCGCATAAAAAATTCTCCTGTGCCCAAAACGAAGTGGTTCTGTGTTTTATGATCATGTAACAAAAGCATTAACACGTTAGCTTTTACCTTTTTATTCCATGCCTTTTAAACTTTTTTCATTAACTTAATTAGCATGTTATAGTTACATTTATGGTAATTTCTTAGAGAAAAGACTTGTACTCGTAATGTATCTGGTCAATGAAATGCGAAGATGAAGAAACTATTTGAATTATCCTTTTGACTTAATTATAAGTTCACTATTCAATTTTTTTTTTCGTTTTCATCACGTTCTTGATAAAGTTCGTGCATAAAATTATGTTAAATAATATACACTCAATTTAATTAAGAGTTAATTTAAATAATCACCGCTTTATTTTGTTTTTTCAGTTTATTGATTGGTTTTACAACAAGCGTAGCTTTGACAGGGTAACAAAACGAATCTAAAATACTCATATAATACGATAAAAATAAATATATTTAAAAAATTGTCCACTGTTTTGGCCGAAATACTATGGTACTCTCATATTATAAACTGAACTAACTAACTAACTAACCATCACGTCGTTTCCCCGAAAGGGTAGACAGAAAGAATGGGCTGCAACACTTTAATCGATGCTGCACTCCATCCTTCTCTTTTCGCCAACGCGAGAGACGCGGTGTGATGGGTTGCGAACCTCATAAACTGTTTAATTAAAAAACTTTGTTTTATAAATATATCACAATTTTATTTTTATATTTCGCAAAAGCTGTTTCGTCAACATATGTTCATTGTGTTACAATAATAATAATGTCAAATTTTCGTGATTTTTCGAACCTTTATGTGTATTTGTTCCTATGTCAATTTGAATCATATTTTTGATACAATTTTGAAGTTCTTACTAGGTTTGAAAGTTAGGCACCTAATTATTTTAATTAAAAGAACGGTTAGTTACTATTTATAGAAGAAAATATTAAAGGTGGAAAATAAAAATATATATTTAAAAATATACATATAATACTAATCATAATAATAATAATCAAAACAGTAATTAGAAGGAATAATTATACATTATTAGAGTTAAAAACGATGAAACATAAAAAATTGAAGACGATTAACAGTTAATTTAATTTAACAGTTAATAGTACAATTGTGTTACATTTATTTCTAAAAACGTCATAACGTAAATTAAATGCTTTATTCGATAAAAAAAACGTTATTGATGGTTAGAACAATGAGTATAGAACTGGCATAAGAAGAATGAGAGCATAATAAATACGGTAGAATCAATTGTATCTCAATAGACACCAAGATGCAAATTGGAAACCGAATATGGTTGATCGAGGTGTTTACAGGACTTATGACCTGTCATTGGTTGGGTTAAGCACACGCTCTATGTAATACAACATTCCCCATTCCACCTTTTATTTATGACCACTATGTCTGACAAATTTTTGGATGTTGTATATATGTTAATCTGTAAGACCACCCTTTACATGGTAGTTTTTGCAATCTACACACTAACGCCATCTATGAAGATTGTATTTTTTTTAAGCATTAAGCAGAAGATCTTTTTAACGCAATGTGAAAGGCTACCGCCATTTAGCGCATTGCTAGAAACCGCCTATCCAGTTTTTCGTCCACAAGTATTTGTGTATATTCAAAATGTTGTAAATACGGTAGAGATAATATCCCGTAGACAAATGAGTAAAAGATGTCAAATAAAATTTGAAATGCTTAAAGGATACAATAACGGATCATATTCGAAGGAGTACTGAAAGAACCTGAATTTCTGAACATGTATACGTAATATGAAACTTGAAAATTAATATTGTATCATCAAGAAATAAATATCACATAACAACATTATACTAATTAAATATACTCAGTTTCAAAACATATCAAATATCTACAAAAATAACTCAGCATGTACTTGTATCTGAATGCTTAATCGTAAACAAAACTTAAATCTCTGAAAATTAGAGTGGGTCTAATTTTGAACGAGCTATTTTCGTTTTAAGCTTATATTAAAATTTTGATCTTATATTACAAAAATAATTTATGAAATTTTAAAATTAAAAACCAAACAGGTCAAGGGAATATTCTTACATACAGTGAATGATCAAGCCAACGTAGCTAAAAAAAATCTACTTCTTAACTAACTAACTAACCATCACGCTGTCTCCCCGAAAGGGTAGGTAGAAAGAATGGACTGTCACACTTTTACTGATGCGGCACTCCGTCCTTCTCTTTTCGCTCCGCGGGAGACGCGGTGTGATGGGTTGCGAACCTAATCGCCACCAATAGGCATCTCCCGCGCACACTTCGATCTTCCAACACCCACAGAATAAATCTAAAACAAATAATATAAAATACAATGATATAAAATAAAATAACAAAATACAAATAATTTAACACAAAATGTTCTTTTTAGATGGTGCACATATTGTCTATTTAATTTATGTTCTACGAATCCACCGTTTTTTAAATTTAGCACATAATGTCATAACACATAAGGTTTTTTTCGATGTTGCACATGTTGACATGGACGATCCGGACTTTTGTGTTTATTTAATTTATGTTACACGTATCCACCGTTTTTTTTTTAAATAAGCTGTAATAAGGCACTTAACCAGTATAAACTTAAAAATAATATTGAAGAAATTATTCAAATTGTCGTTGGAACAAATGAAAAATTTATTTTTACACCTGTCAAAATTCCTTATAAAAACGATAAAAGTAATATAATTTTAACAGCAAAACAGTACAAACGTATTACGTGTCACAATTAACTATTATAAAGTGTGGCAACAGTTAAATTGACCAAAACAATTCACTTTTACACGAAATATCTCCAAATTCACAGGAGCACCACATGAACCAAACCAAATTTTCAAAATCAGAATAATTTTTTCTACTTCTTTAAAATTCTCAATTTAAATTTCGCAAAATTCTCATATAC
Organism: Lepidostoma basale; assembly: GCA_022606425.2. Classification (NCBI taxonomy): domain Eukaryota; kingdom Metazoa; phylum Arthropoda; class Insecta; order Trichoptera; family Lepidostomatidae; genus Lepidostoma; species Lepidostoma basale. The sequence goes on from JAHDVF020000067.1 coordinate 1,038,102, forward strand.
AAAAACAAGTCATTTCTAAAATTATTTTCTGTTCAATACTATTTATCCGATTTCAATTTGATTTTATTAAATTTATTTAATAAATAATATGATTTTGTATAAAATAAACAATACTAAACATATTAACATTTTTAATTGCCTAAAATTCAAAACATAAAAAATAGTTTTAGTAACTGATTAACCAACCATCACGCCGTCTCCCCAAAGGGGTAGGCAAAAAGAATGGACCACCACACTTTTCTTTCCTGACATATTTCTCTCGAATCCTCAACATTCATACATCGTGTCACGCACGCGCATCGATTTCTCTGACTCCTCACATGGCCGACATTGAATATTTGATTTATTTGATCGTGCCACGTTTTCCTCGGTCTTCTTCTATATCTGGGACCATTTACATCGTTAACATATAATTTTTTTACCATTCTTTCTTCATTCATTCATTCCATATGTCCAAACCATCTTAATAATCCTTTCATTATTTTGTTCATAACATCATCATTCGTACCGCATTCACTTCTCATATTTTCATTCGACACTCTATCATATACAGAGTATTCACACATTCGTCTAAGAGATCTCATTTCTACTGCATTTATTCTACTGTCAAAAATAGTTTTTAAATGGAAAATAAGAATGGGTGAGTACCTTCAGAAATCTTGGTATAAACCAAGGCTTGAAAGAAACAGAATCCCAAGTCTTCAAGGAAGCTGCAATCTCTGGTGCTCTAAAATCCACAATATGAACTTATATAGACATAGCCATTAGAGTACGATGAGAATTAATAAATCATGCATAAGACCAATAATAATATGGCGTTGAAGCAAGGGCAGACAAAGCTATGACCAAAGAGGTTCTGAAGACCTCCAAGATGAAGATATTAAGAATAATACCAGACAAAAGACACTAGAGAATTGCGTGAGGAACACCAAAATAAGAAAGATGTATGAGGTTAAGGATATTATAAGATGGAGCATACAGCAAAGAAAAGACTAGTATAGTCCATGTACAGTCTTGTAAAATGTAATTCCCAAATCGATAAGGAACAGACCAAGGAAGTGCATGAGTAAAGCTGACGAAAGGGCGCCGCTGCGCTCTATAACAGGCTCGGGTACGTGTAGGGAACCCCTTTTTTATATATTGTCTACCAATCTGACAACATGTCCCGTGAATGAAAATTTGAGAATAACGACCCTTTCGACGGCGTCAAAATATTAAACATTATATAATATAACTAACTAACTGTTTCACCGGTGGCGTATGAAGAGAGGATAGACCGCCACACTTTTCTATTCTGACAAACCTCTAGAGATTCTTCTATACCCTAGGTTCACAAAGTGGGCGATAACGCCCCCTCGTGGGCGTTTGTGACTTTCAGGGGGGCAGTAGAAGGCTCTATTGAGATACAGTTAATCCTTAAAAACATAAAAGACTTAATTATATTTTATTATTCAACTATGTGTTTCTAAATTTTTGGAATAACTTTTATGGGAACGTTTATTTTTTATGCGTTGAACGTTTATTTTTCTTGTAAAGGGGCGGTGGCCCAGAAAATATTGTAAACCTATGTTCTACGTTCGTGGCCGCAATTTAGTAATGGATAAATTCGGTCATGCCATGTATTCCTCGGTCGTCCTCTGCTACTTTTTCCATTCACACTTCTCGTATACAAATTTTTAACCACACTTTTCTTAAACCTTTGTTCCATAAGTTTCACTTGAAAGTGAAGGTTACGAGTATCCGGCAAAAGGTTCTCGCGCCATGTTGATTTTATGAAAATTTTAAGAATAACATCGGCCGCGGACTAATCTATGAGTGTTGAAGCTTACCCCCCCCCCCCTCGCCCCTCTTTCAAGATTGGCATTAAAAACAGGTTTTAATGAAAGTCAGTATGGTCTAGTAACGGCGCGTTGAATAATTATTATATTATATTCAATATTATTTTTTTAAATTTATTTTACCTTAAAATTATGATATAATAACTACAATATCTTTAAAATTAATATTAGAATCATAGATACATAAATAGATAAATATTGCGGAAAATATTGTCTGAATATGGAATAAGTACAAAACTGATCATGGCTATTAAGTCGCTATACACGGAAAGCACTGCTAGTGTCAGAGTTAATGGAGATCTTACAGCCTGGTTTTATATTAATAAAGGTGTCAAACAGGGTTGCGTAATGTCCCCGTGGTTATTTAATCTGTATATGGACAAATGTATGAAAGAGCTGAAAGGGTTGGATGTAGGTGCCAAAATGAGCGAAATGTCAGTTAGCTGGAACCAGAAATAGAGAAAGACCGAGGAAAACGTGGCATGATCAAATAAATCAAATATTGAATGTCGGCCATGTGAGGAGTCAGAGAAATCGACGCGCGTGCATGACAGGATGTATGAATGTTGAGGAATCAAGAGAAAAATGTTAGGAAAGAAAAGTGTGGCGGTCCATTCTTTCTGCCTACCCCTTCGGGGAGACGACGTGATGGTTAGTTAGTTAGATTTCCAATCTTTTCTGGGCCACCGCCTCCTTTACAAGAAAAATAAACATTATATAAACTCCCGAAAAAGTTATTTCTAATATTTGGAAACACAAAGTTGAATTTTAAAATATTAATAAATCTTTTATGTACAAGTGTCTGAAAACGGCATATGATAGAATACCGAACGAAGAAAAGGAAGAAATTACTATCGTGTTTTTTTTGTCTTTTTAGACTATATTTTTTATCTGCCCACGCTCTCAATTTTTTCTGGGTCTTCTCTTGCCCCCCTGAAAGTCTCAAACGCTCACAAGGGGGCGTTATCGCCCACTTTGAGAACCTAGGCTTTAAAGCATACTTGATTTTTTCTAATAACGTACATATTTTATTTAAAAATAAACAAAAATTTCAACTGTTTTCATGGAAACTAATTTACATTTAAAAGAATTACGCTTCTACGATTTATATTGAAAATTAAAGCGTTAATACTGCGAAATTCCAAAAATTATAAAATTGGAACGAAAATGTATAACACTGTAAGTATACATTTTTTCAATGTTTTAAATCCCAGGGATTGGTTTGCATCAGGTTACATTTTGCTATTTCTTGGGATACCGAATTTTAATGTGGTAGTTTTCCGTTGCTTTCCACATATTTGTAAACAACAGATTATTTGAAACCAATAAGTGTACGCATATTTTTAATGATTGATTCTAATGACAGTAGCTAGTATATAAATAATTTTACTATCACGTGAATTCTACGAGACCAAAGAATTGTGATTATTTCATTTTTAAATCACAGAGAATATAAGTCGGGACCTTCGGTGTGACAGTGAGAGCTTAAGCCACTCTGCTACGGAGGCCATTGATTTTATTTATTTACTATTATAGTTATGAAAACAAAAATATTTCACGTGTTTCGGAGGTGATCTCCATCTTCGCGTGTAAATACGAGTATAACTAAACTTAAATTACGGAAATTTTTATTAACATATAATACAAAATGTCAATAGAAACATATGTTTTCTAAAAATAATATTTTATATGGTTGTTATACATTTTGCCTTAGTTTGCTATTTTAAATGTAAAACAACATTATCATTGTAAATAACACATTCCAAGAATTATAATTAATCATATATAAAATAAACGGAAATTTTCACCAATATTAAATGGGAAATTATACAATACCTCATTGATCAAGACGTTATTAAAATTATTATTCTTCTTCCTTGTCGTTGAATGTGGTCTTATCTCTAGGGAGTTGCGCGTCATCGTGAAAGACCTCCTAAAAAAAGGACATCAACAAAATATAATTCATTTCATATTCCCCACACTTTGTGTTGTAATTGCTTTATTTAATTTAACTAACTAACTAACTAACCATCACGCCGTCTCCCCGAAGGGATAGGCAGAAAGAATGGACTGCCACACCTTTCTTTCCTGACATTTTCCTCGGTCTTCCTCTATTTTTAGTTCCATTTACATCATAAACATATAATTTTTTTACCATTCTTTTCTTCATTCATTCTTTCCGTATGTCCAAACCATCTTAATGATCCTTTCATTATTTTGTTCATGACACCATCATTCGCACCGCATTCACTTCTTATATTTTCATTCGACACACTATCATAGTATTCATTCGACACTGCAAGTAGGACAGCGTCATCCGCATACAAGAGACAGCTTACTGACACTCCGCTCATTTTGGCACCTACATCCAACCCTTTCAGCTCTTTCATACAATTGTCCATATACAGATTATTTAATTTTATTTTATTATACACTTTGTTTATATAACACTTACATTTAAAAAATTAAAATTACATAGACAAGTTTCGGACAACCAGTTCTTCTTCAGTGATACATATAATAAAGATACATACATAAAATATTAAAAAATTGTTTACATGATCTTACAGATGTTATAATATTTATATATGTATCTTTATAATACGTATCACTGAAGAAGGACTGGTTGTCCAAAACGTGTCTATGTATAATAATATTTATGTTTTTAATGTAAGTGTTGCATAAACAAAGTGCATAAAAAAATAAAAAAGATAAATAAAATATAATTCAGTTGAAACCCAACCTTTTTCAATGTACAAAATTTAAACAATTTAATTAAACAGAGTGATCACATATATACTACAAAGGGTGGAGTTATGTTGAAAGGTGGAGGGGGTATAAGTATGTTTAAGGAGAGGGGAAGGATAAGAATAGAAGAAATAATTATATTATATGTGTAGAAGATACCATCACCACCACCAACCCTTTGGGTGGTAGAGTGGAGACCCCACGAAGACAAAAAAACAGAGGGAGACCCCCCACACGATGGTCTGATGATATTAGAAGAAAATCTGGAGATTGGATGCGAAAGGCACAAGACAGGGATACATGGAGAAGTATGGGGGAGGCCTATGTCCAGCAGTGGACGACAACGGCTGTCTAAGTAAGTAAGTAATATAGAAGATATAGAAGAAATAATTAAAATATTTTCACAAAGTTAACGCACATGGTATGCCGTATCTTATTCTCATAAACAAATATTATTATAATTGTATTTCATTTAACTTTTAAGAAATCAAAAGATTTCATGGATTCGACAGAAAACCAAAGTCTTGAATTCAAAATAAGTGATAATGCACCGGCCTTTCAGATGGGTTGCAACTGTTTAATGGGGCTTCGAATAGTGAAGCTACATCAATATAGTCAAGACAACTTAAGAATACGAGTATGGAGAAGGCATACTAGTTTTTTGTGAAAGAATATTTAATTATATAACTAACAAACTAACAAACCATCACGCCGTCTCTCCGGAGGAGTAGGCAAAAATAATTGACCGCCACATCATTCTGTCCTACTTCTCTTGATTCCCAAACATTCATCCATCGTGTCATGCACGCAAATCGATTTCTCCGACTCCTTACATGACCGACATTTAATATTTGATCGATTTGATCGTGCCACGTTTTCCTCGATCTACCTCTATTTTAAACTTAATTCACATGGTTTACATATACTATCTTCACCATTTTGTATTCTCTCATAATTTCCATTTTTTATGTATACAACAGGTCGTTTGAACCCAATTACTGTACACAATTTATTTTATTAGCTTTATATTGATTCTCATGACATGTGATAGGTAGCCAATCTATCGCCATTTAATTATCACGTGAGTTCTACACCAGACCAAAACAGTGTGACAATCACACTGCCATCGCCAGGAATGAACCCGGAACCTTCGGTATGGAAGTCAGAGCTCTTACCACTCTGCCACAAAAGTCGTCGTTAGTGTACAAACCATCTTATTGACGCTTTCATTATTTTGTTCATAAAACTTACATTCGCAAAGCATTCACTTGTAATATTTGCATTTGATAATCAAAGCGGAAAAGGATACGGAGCGTCGTGCGATGGTACTGCCATGTGAGCAGGAGGGATGATGACCACATCGCCCACAATGCCCTGCAACTGGAAGATGGAAGGAGAGGACCGCAATGTGAATGTCCACAGTTAGAAACGACCTAAGGGCACTAGGTCTAAACAGTCGGATGACCCAGGATCACGAGACTTGGTTTTAAATAACGAGAAATATCCAGGCAAAAGAAAAAAATACAATCATATACAGTATAATAACACATTCGGCCAAGAGATCTCATTTCTACTGCATTGATTCTACTTTTATACTTCTTTTGCCAGTTTTATGCTACAATCACTACTACTACAAATCTCTTGACCCAGATCTAGAGATAAAATGCAGAATTGAGGCAGCAAGAACTACGTTTAATAAAATGAAATCACTCTTCGTAAACAAACGTAAACTTGAAACTCCGCCAGAGAATGATCAAATGCTATGTGTGGTCTGTATAATTGTACGGGTGTGAAACTTGGACCCTGAAAGTTAACTCAATGAACAGACTGGAAGCATTTGAAATGTGGCTCCATCGCCGAATGCTCAGAGTTCCCTGGACAGACATGGTTACCAATACCGAAGTCCTGAGGCGACTTAGAGTTGACAAGGAATTGTTATCAACTATCAAGGTTCGAAAGATCTCACATCTGGGTCATATACTGCGTGGGGAAAAGTACCACCTTCTCTAACTGATATTGGAGGGGAAAATTGAGGGACGCCGAGGGCCTGGAAGGAGACAAATGTCCTGGCTGCGAAACGTGAGGGAGTGGACCGGCATCCGAAGTGTGGAGGAGATGTTCCGAGCGGCGCAGGACAGGGACAGGTTCACCGAGGTGATCGCCGACGTTGGGGGGACCCGACAGGGCACTTGAAGAAGAAGAAGATGCTACACTTCCATACAAGATTAGCATAAAACTGTCAAAGAACACCATAATTTACATTAATAATATAATTTTAAATTTCCACGAACCCTAAATGGAGAATTTTTTGCTGAAATTTTCACAGGGTCTAACATGAGTCAGCTTTCAGAGGTAGGTACGGAGAGTGTTGCGTGAATAATTTAATTAAAATATATCCCCCGGCAAAACAATTACCCGAGAAAAAGCAATTGTAGTTAAAGTTAACCCACGTAATGGACTGCTTGTTCCTTATGCTAATTGTCCAAACTATGAAAAACAACGTGAAATTTTCCAAACCTATAACGTAAGGTTACATCTGAATTATCCACTAGCTTGTTTAATCTACATTATCAGATAAAGTTTATATTTAATAGTGCGGTTTCTTATTTTCATAAAACACGGGGTAAATAATATCACAGGCCACAATGAACCCCTCTTTAATATTGTATTAATACGAATAAAAATGATTTTTTTCTAGAAATTGTATAATATTATATTATAATTTAGAAAAATGACATGTTTCGCCTGTCCAAAGCAGAATCAAATTTGATTATCCATTAGACAGGCAAAACATGCGATTGCCATCAAATATAATAAAACTTCTAGAAAACAGACCCTTATGTATGGAAGAGAAGCATGGAACTGATAAAAGAAGGATGAAAGTATAATAAATGCAGTAAAAACGAGATCTCTTAGACGAAAGTGTGATATTCTGTGTATGATAGAGTGTCGAATGAAAATATAATAAGTGAATGCGGTGCGAATGATGGTGTTATGAACAAAATAATGAAAGGATCATTTGGACATGTGGAAAGAATGAATGAAGAAAGAATGATAAAAAATTATAGGTTTACGATGTAAATGGAACCAGAAATAGAGGAAGACCTATATAATAAATCAAATATTGAATGTCGGCCATGTGAGAAGTGAGAGAAATCGACGCGCGTGCATGACACGATGTATGAATGTCGAGGAAGCGAGAGAAATATGTCAGGAAAGAAAAGTGTGGCAGTCCATTATTTCTGCCTACCCCTTCGGAGAGACGGCGTGATAGTTAGTTAGTTAGTTAGAAATCAGACGTTTTCAATCGTATCAATGATTTAATATAATTGTTCAAGAAACAATGAATTTCTCCTTAATATATTTGGTTTGAAAAATTATGAATACAATGTTAATAGGAAGAAAGTATTATGAACTAAAATATGCAAGGATTGTTGTGATGGGTTATAAATATGGAACGAATAGATGAAGAAACAATAGTAAAGGAAATATATGTTTAAACATTAATAAGTAGAGAGAACAAAAGTAGAAGTTGTTTGTAATACCTGATAATACAATTGTCGAAACTTTTTCAGAAAGTATATTATAAAATAAATAATGATATTATAACAGTGTTGTAAATTTAACATTGACGATCTGAGTAAGTTTAATTTAGAAATTATTTATTAAGCCTCCGTGTATTTACTTGTCATGTTTTGTCTTTAATATTTACTCTTCTCATTTAATTAATATAATTTGAAATTTGTTTCCTTAGAATATCATTGTGAGTATAATGACTTACACATAGCTAATCTAATAATCAAAAGACTCTTCCTTTTACGATGACACTTCAATCATAAAGATACAAATTATTATTTACGTTCTTTACATATTGTTTTGGAGACGGGTGTAGTGTGAGAAGATGATTGTAGAGATATTGTCATGATAATATTTACACATTCGAAGAAAGAAAGACACTCGAAGCCTTCTGTTTGAAAATAAGATGGAAACATAATCAACGTATAACGTAGTATGCCTTATACTCGTATAAGCGAAAAATTAATTATAATATTTTCACCGAAAACATCTTCAGAAGTATAAGATATTAAAAGGAAATATTGGGCGAACTAAACTATCATATTATGAAAAGAAGAAGAAGATGAATTTAATGTTAGAAGGGATTATGAAAAAATTAATAAAATGTATTTTTTGTTGTTTGAGCGCTTATTTAAAACTCCTTGAATATATTTTTTTATTAATAAAACATGTGATTCGAAGTATTTTTTTATATTCTATATATTTTATTATATAGGTAAGTGATGTTCGTTTCGCGAGAGTAATAACTAATGAAACGAGTTTTTTTTTTTCAATATTAAATATCAATTATGCTGAACTTCATATGATGAAAACTTCCGTTTTCTCGAATATTTTTTTTAATACATTTTATTTTATGGGAATAACATGTTTCCATGTAGAAGGAGACGTGTAGAAGGACCAAGGCTGAGATGAGAGGATGAAGTCAGAAAGGATGCGTCGCATCTCCGCAGGTGGCGAGAGAGAGTGAGAGAGAGAGAGAGAGAGTGACAGTCGACCATGTAGAAATTATAACAGTCGACCACATGACGAGTCGGAGAAATCGATCGACACGATATATGAATGACGACCTTCGTGGAAGAGTGGTAAAAGCTCTGATTTCCATGCCGAAGGTCCCGGGTTCGATTCCCGGCGATGGCAGTGTTATCGTCACATTGTCTTTGGTCTGGTGTAGAATTCACGTGACAATAAAATGGCGATAAATTGGCTACCTATCGCATGTCACAAGAATCAATATAATAGCTAAAAAATAAATTGTATACAGTAATAGAGTTCAAATGACCTGTTGTATACATTAAAAAAAATAATAATAATAAAATAAAATAAAAATGTTAAGGAATCGATCAAAGTATGTCAAGAAAGAACAGTGTGGTAACCCAATGAATCGACTTACCCTTTCTGAGAGATATCGTGGTGGTTAGTGAGTTAATAAATGATACATTGCACTGGTGTAAATGAATTTTAAAATGGGTCAAAATGACAAAGTGTCGTGGTATTTTTTGCCTCTTTTAGCAAAAAACCCAAAAGCCAGTTAAGTTAAGTAAGAAGAACACATTGGATTCTAGGGGGCCTCGGACAATTGAACTCAAGATCACCGATGTAGTAAAACAATGAGACTAAAAATTAAAATGGAGACTTCGAATGGCAGTTTAGCGGAATACGGTGGTGTGGTCCCAGCTCGTAACGACCTTGCCGCCTCTGGCTCCTGGGCCCGGGGCCAGTAAATCAGACCTTTCGGGCCGGGCCGCCGAGAGTGGCGGCGGGCAGTTAAAGCCAATGGGCTGGAATAAAAAGGGACCACTTTGTTCTTTCGCATTTGCATTTTTGTTGGTCATACAAGGTTAGACTGCCCGAGGTGACGGGTGCAAAACCGCCTCTTCCGCTGCATTTTGCGAATGAACAATAAATTTCATGTATGGAAATGAATCTTGGAGCTAACAAAAGAAGGATGAAAGCAGAATAAACGCCGTAGAAATGAGATTACTAAGAAGAATGTGCGGGAAAACGTTGTATGATAGAATACCAAACGATGAAATAAGAAAGAAATTTAAGGCAGATGACTGCATCATGAATAAAATTAAAAAAGGATCATATGGATGGTTTGGACATATGGAACAAATGGATGAGAGTAGAATGGTTAAAATGTTGTACACAAGCAGCGTGAGTGGTAAAAGAAGCCGAGACGACCGAGGAAAACATGGCATGACCAAATTAATCAATTACTAAAAGGCGGCCACATTCGAAGTCGGAATAATCGACGTGCGTGCATGGTACGATGTATGAATGTAGAGGAAGCCCGAGAGGTATGCCAGAACAGGCCATTGTGGCGATCGGCTAATGACATTTTACACTTATTTGTATACCCTTTAGAATTGAAAAACAACACTGTATATTTTCGTCTTCAATTTATCAAATATCTTTATGTAATAAAAATATTAAATTACGAAATTTATTTTTCATGTATTTTTCCAGTGAATTGTTTTGATTTGTGAATGGGTATTTTCCTCTCTGTTATCTGTCCCCGTAATTTAAAGTGATTTGTCGTAATATAGTATCTTTATAATAAGTGAAATAAGGGAAATCGCAAAAGTTAAGAAAGTGAACAAAATATGAATTTTGGCAGGGGATATGAATGGTTGGGTGGGAACCCAAAGGAGTGGTTTTGATGAATGTCTGGGCAAATCCGGTGATTCTAAGACGAATGATAATGGGATAAGATTGCTTGATGTATGTCTGGAATGGAACCTCTTCGTGGCATATACTATTTTCGACCATAAGATGATCCATATGTACCTGTATACTCGTACATGGCAAAAAGGGAATGAGAGAACGATGATTGATTACGTTGCAATTGACTCTTGACTGAGAGGCGACATTGTGGATACCAGAGTGTGTAGGGGAGCCGAACTTGAGACGGATCACTTCTTGGTGGTTGCTAGAGTGATCTTGTTTCGAGTTTGGCGAATCAAATCCCACAAAACAGTGTTTGCCCTGTCTTGAGTCAAAACCGAAAAACTCCAAAATGACGAAGTGAAAGAGAAATATGTAAATACAGTTAATACAAGAATGAGCAAATATGAGATGGATGATTTAAGTATAGATGAAAAGTGGAACCATCTAAAAGGATGTTTATATGAAGGAGCGAAAGAAGTATGCGGGACCTGTAAGAAAAGAAGAAAGAACAGTGACGCTTGGTGTAACGAGGACGTAAAAAACAGCGTTAAAAAAACAGCGTGGAAGAATTTGCTTGCAGTGGATAGGGGCGATAGTGAAAATATAGGAGAGCGAAAGAAATATATAAGGTTTGTAAGAATAATGCAAAAATGAGAGTAAAAGAGTGCAAGGAAAAGCTAAAAATAGAAGAAGGAGAAAAAATTACCCACCACTTCCAGGAGAATATAAAAATGTTCTGGAAGGAGGTTGAAAAAATTTCGGAACTCCTTGGAAAGCGGATGTGTGAAAGCAATTCTGGGAGAAGACGGAAGAATGCTGACAGATGATAAGAGTGTGAAATATGGATGAATTATTTTAAAGAAATGTATGGGGGTAACATAGCAGCTGATATGGATGCCAGAGAAAATTTAATTGCTGTGAACACAAACGAGGTAAGTAGTACAGTTGCTCGTCGCTTTTGAGTGTTCTCAAAAATAAATTTGTTGAAAGAGAAATTATTTTTTGAACCACTTATAACATTTACTTGCGAATCGGTTTTGATACAATTCGTATGAAAGTCAATGGTAATACTTAAGTATTTATAATTTAAAACTGTTATTGAATAAACATTGTTTTTGTATAACAATTGTATTTTATGTAAAACCTGTTGATGAAACAACTGTCGCGTAAAATAAAATACAATTGTGATACAAAAAACAAAGTTTATTCATTAACAGTTTAAAATGTAAAGGTATCATTGTGTTTCGGCCAAAACAATGGACTATTAATAATTTCGTTTGAAACACTTAATATGTAGTATAGCACTCAGTTTGCTTTTGTAACCCAGAGAAAGCTCCGGCGTAAGCGAAACCGGTTGGATCTGAGCGGTAAAAGCTCTGACTGCCATACCGAAGGTCCAGGTTGAGTTCCCGGCGATGGCAGTGCATTGTCATACTATCTTTGATGTAGAATCCACATGAGAATAAAGTGACGATAGATTAGTTACCTATCACATGTCATGAGATAGATTACTAATATTTTTTTGCATACAAAATAATAAAAGTAAATAAAAACAAAGCGGTGTGAAAACAAGTTACAGAAGTGTTGTAAATTATTTTTACTAAGCATAGAGCTGGCAAAAGAAGGATGAGAATAGAACAAATGCAGTAGAAATGAGATCTCTTAGACGAATGTGTGGATACTCTGTGTATGATAGAGTGTTGAATGAAAATATAAGAAGTGAATGCGGTGCGAATGATGGTGTTATCAAAAAAATAATGAAAAAATGAATGAAGAAAGAATGGTAAAAAACGTATATGTTAACAATGTTAACAATGTAAATGTAACTAGAAATTGAGGAAGACCAAGGAAAACGTGGCACGATCAAATAAATCAAATAAATAATAGAATATAGGCCACGTGAGGAGTCAGAAATCGACGCGCGTGCATGACACGATGTATGAATATTGAGGAAGCGAGAGAAATATGTCAAGAAAGAAAAGTGTGGCAGTCCATTCTTTCTGCTTACCCCTTCGGAGAGACGGCGTGATGGTTAGTTAGTTAGTTAGTTTTTACAACAACGTATATTTTTATGTAGAACAACCTTTTAATAAGGTGTAAAAGAACCTTCTTTTTTGTGACGTGGGGGCGGTTTTACGCTTACACCCCATATTGTTGCTCCCCCAAACGGTTGCCTTGATTTATTTTTCAATCAATTTCACTGGAAGACTTTTACTGCAAACGCTATAAAACGTATTTGCAATGCTATAAAAAACGCCGCCACCTATTTTACTGAAAGCCGCACACATACGAGGGCCATCCTTGTCAGAGTGCCACCATTTGAAACGAGAGGAAGACGAAACAAGTTTTATTTTATTTTCGCATACATAAAAATATTCAATATCTATGGAAAAGAAGCATGGAACTGGCAAAAGAAGGATAAAAGTAGAATAAATTCAGTAGAAATGATATCTCTTAGACGAATGTGTGGATACTCTGTGTATGATAGAGTGTCGAATGAAAATATAAGAAGTGAATGCGGTGCGAATGGTGGTGTTATGGACAAAATAATGAAAAGATCATTAAGATGGTTTGGACATATGGAAACAATTCAAGAAGAAAGAATGGTAAAAAAATTATATGTTAACGATGTAAATGGAACCAAAAATAGAGGAAGACCGAGAAAAACGTGGCACGATCAAATAAATCAAATATTGAATATCGGCCATGTGAGGAGTCAGAGATATCGAGGCGCGTACATGACACGATGTATGAATGTTGAAGAAGCGAGAGAAATATGTCAGGAAAGAAAAGTGTGGCTGTCCATTCATTCTGCCTACCCCTTAGGGGAGACGGCGTAATGGTGAGTTAGTTAGTTAAACATATTTAATTACGTCGGCCACGTCAGAAAAAACGACGTGCGTCCATGACACGATGTTAGGGTGTTGAGGCACGAGAGAAATATGTAAGAAAAGAAAAGTGTGGCAGTTCATTATTTTTGCCTACCCCATCGGAAAGACTGCATGATTGTTAGTTAGTTAGTTACAAGACCGATTATTATTAATGACCACTTAAATTCACTCTTAAATACCAAGGAAATTGAAAAACTTTGTTTAATCCGCTGTTTAATAAAAAAATATTTTAAAAATCGACATGTTTCGGAGGATAACACCATCTTCAGGTGTAAAAATATGATAAAAACTAAACAAATAAAGACTATTATTAAAATTAGTCCAAATTAGTCTCTCTTTGTTTTGTTTTTATTATATTATTTTTACACCTGAAGATGGAGGTATCCTCCGAAACATGTCGTGTTTTTTTATATTTTTTATTAAATAGTGAATTAAACAAAGTTTTTCAAGTTCAAAGTCATTACTATGGAATTCCACAGTGTTAATGCTTTAGTTATTGTAATTATTGACGAATTTTTATGAATTAAAATCTGTTTTTTTCACTTTTGAGTTTATTTTTCTCGACATTTTTTGAAGGCTTACACATTCATCATCTGGAGGACAATATAAACATATCAGTTTTATATCGTTTTTTCGGTGATGAAGATGTGAAAAAACCTATCAAATATGTCGAGAAAAATTAACTCATAAGTGGAAAAACAGTGTTTCAATTCATAAAAATTCATCATTGTGGAATTCCACAGTGTTAACGCTTTAAGTTTATCTAAAACTGTAATTATTATAATTAACTAACCATTTTGCTGTTTCCGTAGGCGCAATAAGAGAGGATTAACCGCCACACTTTCTATCCCTTCACACAACTCTATCGTTCTCGAATTGTGACATACTCGTACGTTTTTTTTTTCAGATACCACACAGAGTCGTTTTTTTATGCAAATTAATTTTATCGTTTTACATTTTAAGCTATCAGGATTACATTTTCCATGTATTTTTTTACATTAACTTTCTTCGCTTTTCCATGTATCGAAAGAGTCTAAAAAATTCCATTAATTTTAATAAATATAATACTTTTGTTCCGTATTGCAATTTGTTAAGATATTTACGTTTAAAAGAGATTTATCTAAAACTCAAATTAAAAAAATAGTAACAATAATATTTTTTTCAACATTTTTATGCGAGTTCTATACGTCACTTTCATTTATAAGGGACGGCTCAAGAACATCATTGTACAGTGCCGTCTAAGATTTATTGAAAGTTATTTTAACAAAATAATAATACTTTGATAACAATTTTTTTAACGATACATACCTTAACTATTGTTTTCTCCTCAATCACTGCTTGGGTATGAGAGCGTGTGATATTTCTTCCATTTTCGAGCACCATAAAAGCAAGCTAACACCAACGGCAATGCACTTCCATGTTAATGTAACTTTTCTAAACAATTTCACATTCCGGAGAATACTAAAACAATGAACAAAATGCAGAAAACTTACTTTAAAATTGTGAGAAACTACAAATTACAGCTTGCCTCGCCATATTGTTGCGCAATGACATTGTGGCCACTTGCAGGAAAAAAAATGAGAAAATCAAATAACATAATGCTTAATGGATACGAATCATATTCTACAGTGTGACAAATAACAAATCTAAATAATTATTTATGATCTTCGAAAGCTTCGAAAATTAAGATAATTGCAAAACACACAAGTTGGTAAAAACATATATTCTTTAAGTAATTTATCTCTATGGAAAAGTAACTAACTAACCATGACTCCTTCTCGCCGAAAGGGTAAGCAGAAAGAATGGACTGTCACACTTTTACTGATGCGGCACTCCATCCTTCACTTTTCGCTCCGCGGGAGACGCGGTGTGATGGGTTGCGAACCTCATCGCCACCAATAGGCATCTCCCGCGCACACTTCGATCGTGCAACACCCACAAAATAAATCTTAAACAAATAATATAAAATACAATAATATAAAATAAAATAACAAAATCAAAAAAATTTAACACAAAATGTTCTTTTTAGATGGTGCACATATTATCTATTTAATTTATGTTCCACGTATCCACCGTTTTTTTTAATTTAGCACATAATGTAATAACACAATGTTTTTTTCGATGTTGCACATGTCGACTTGGACTTGCTTTTGCTTTTACCAATTCACCAATTTACTATAACTGCATAATTTAAAAAACGGTGGATACGTGTAACATAAATTAAATAAACACAAAAGTCCGAATCGTCCAAGTCAACATTGAAAAGTATATTTGTAATAATATAAAAATAACTAAACTTTTGGTATGATGAAATTAACTCATTAAATTTCAGAGTCTTAATTGTTTCAACAAGAGATTTATCTTAAATTTGTATAAAAAATAGTAACAATCAATATTTTTTCAGCATTTTAATGCGAGTTGTATACGTCACTTTCATTATAATGGTCGGTTCAAGAACACCATTTTACAGTGACTTTAAAAGTTAGCATATTATTATTATTATTATTATTATTATAAATAACTAACTAACTTACTATCACGCCGTCTTCTCGGAAGCGTAAGTAGACAGAATGAACCGCCCCACTGTTCTGTCCTGACATACTTCTCTCGTTTCCTCTACATTCAAACGTCTTGTCATACACGCACGTCAAATTCTCCGACTCTTTCATTTACATATACCTTATTCACCATTCTGTCTGCAATCATTCTTTCCATGTGCCCAAACCATCTTAACGACCCTTTCATTATTTTGTTTATAACACTTTCAATCGCACCGCATTCACTTTTTATCCTTGCATTTGACGCTCTATCAGATACAGATTTATATACATTCGTCTTAGAGATCTCATTTATACTGCATTTGTTCTGCTGTCATCCTTCCTTTGCTAGTTTCATGCTTCGCTTCCATACATAAGGGTCGGCACAAGAACACTATAATATATTATTATTATCATTATTATTATCATGTAGCACTATTGTAAAAAATAACCTTTTATAAATTTTCCATAACATACATTCACAAAAACTTCCTAAAAATTATTGACTTGTCGATTGGGCGATGGTACTAAAATTATTGATATTAAAATCTGATTTTATTGATCTTTCGTAAGATGTAATAAATAGAAAAAAGTGCAATTTAACAGTTTATTTATATTTTTGTCTTTTTTTGTTGCTGAAATGCCATTATTAAATACTCGTATTATAAAAATGTCAAATCTTTCTCTCTGGTTTCAATCCTGGGATTGATTTGCAGCAATTTCCTCTATTCTTCTCTTCCATTCTTCCCTGTCTTGTGCGGATATTTTGAAATCTGCATATGATGAGCAGCGCACGTCTACCAACAGTCAAATATAATATCAAAAACTGTAACATTATTGATACGTCAGTGA
Source organism: Lepidostoma basale (assembly GCA_022606425.2). NCBI lineage: Eukaryota > Metazoa > Arthropoda > Insecta > Trichoptera > Lepidostomatidae > Lepidostoma > Lepidostoma basale. The sequence continues at coordinate 1,055,214 of JAHDVF020000067.1, forward strand.
TTGGTCCCACCTATCAGTTCGCTCGAAATAATTATTACACCACAGATTGCAATAAGTATTTTTTTGTTGTTTTCATCCAGTACACACTTGAATAATGTGTTGATCTTATTGTGAAGTGATTTAACTTCCCCAGACAGCAGCCTGGTACCAGATATTACGGTAAAACATAAAAAATATAATATTTCAGACTTACGAGACATCAGCAAAGCAGCACATCACTCTCATCCATCCGGAAACAGTACTGTCAACGTAGGTTAAATTATATGGAATAAAGGTGCTGGTAATACATCATCAATGATCCTAATTGGGTATGACAATTTAACTTAATAAAATTAATATAATTTGTCAATTTGCGTACTGTTCAAAAACAAGTATTTTTATTCCTACACAAATTTACATGACGCAGAAGATGTCGCAATCATTTGTAATTTTTTTCGTTTTAAATATTCAGATTTCAATAAAGTACTTAATTAATGGTGTGGCAATTAAAATTTAATTTAGAACACTTTTATATTTTGTTTTGAAACGACTTTCTTTTTTATGTTTGAGATTATACACAGTGCGAAAAATGCTTCCTTTGTTCAATTACGGTAATTGATCAATTAAGTGTTGTAAACCAAATTAACAAAGTGTATTTATAAATTTAAAAATATGAGTTTCTTTGTAATACAACACTTTATGCATTTATTTTAATTATTTTCACAAGTACAATTATTAATTAAGATTTCCCGTGGTTATTTGAAACTTCAATGCCGGTTTCACTCTTGGTAAATAAAGTCACTGGTAATATACTTAGGGAATTGAAAATAACTTTGTTTAATCCACAAAATGTTTAAAAAATATTTAATTACTATGAAATTCCACAGTGATAATGCCTTAGCGTTCAATAAGTAGAGAGTCACTGGTCCACGAAGAATTAAAATGTTTTTATTAAAATTCATTCTTAGCTCCATGATTACAAATTAATGTGTCTTATTAATTACTTGTCGAGTCCTGAAGTGAATATTATTATTAAATTGACAATAAAGTAGTTTTCTAAAAGCACATTTGATATTGTCTTCGCAAAGCGAAACGTGTCACTCCCATAATAAAATAAAACTTCCATAAAACAAATGTGTACAGTTTTAATAGTATTGTGTAATAATTCGTCTGTCATTGTATTATACTTTAATTTAATAAAATATTCCTACCCGCCACTGGGACTTGTCCACCATTGTTTATGCTGGATGATTTCGTGATTTAATTTTCCCCGAAATCGGAGGCAATTATCAACATTTCGCTGTTCAGTAATCAGGGTGTATGAGTTGTAACCTATGTATACAGGTATCCCTCAGTTTGTGCGATGTTTAAGTCAGGCGTATTTCGACTAATTCTTTCTTCTTCTTCTTAGTGGAGACCTTGTTGCCTGTTTCTGAAGAGGAATTGGCCTCCTGCGAGTTCAACTTCCGGCTGTCGATCCATCTCTTTGGTGGTCTACCCGGGGGTCGTCTACCTTGGGGATGGCCGTGCAACACAATGAAAAGGAGTCTGGATGTATCCATTCTTCTCACGTTTGCATACCAATATCTTCTCTTTTGCCGCCCTCATCTAACGACACCCCCGAGCTTGCAAGTTTCTCTTATCCATGAGTTCCTTATGCTATCGCCTAATGTCTTGCCAGATATGTTTCTGAACGTCTTCATTTCTGACACTCAGAGCGCATTTTTGTGATTGTGGTATCTGCCCTGCATTCGATCCCATATGTCAAGAACAATTTGATTATAATAAGTGTATTTAGTGACCAATGATTTGTTACACAAATAATCTAATGATTTTACTGGGATCTCTTGATGAAAGTTCATTTCTAATAATAATTTATTTAAACGGCAAACTGTTTCCCTAAGCTGGCTGGGACCAGTTTGTCGATGCCAGCCAGCCTAGTGAAACCGGTCACTGTCGTAATAAATCAAATCAGTTTATTTTCTCAACAGACATTACAAACAAAATTTAGATTAAATGCATCTTTTGAGAACACGTAAAATAATATATACAAACCCGGAATGCATGAAAATTGGTTCCACTTTTGGAAGACAAGATACCCTTTAAAGTCAAGAGATTTTGTCTTCTGAACGTACTTTCAATAAAATGAAATACGTCGATTTCTGAGGCGACCGCGTTAAACAGACTTATTGCTCTTCTCACTGGTGTCACCAAATGGTAATGTAATAAACATCGTTTTATTTAATTGTAATTAATTTTACGTGTGTTTCTGCCATAAGAATATATGCATATATTGGATGCTTCATCTATGAATACTGAATGCTCTTGATGACCTATTGCCCGAAAATTTGATACTTGCAATTTTTGTTATTCTTAAATTTATAAAGATGCATGTATAGTAAATAGATTTTTTAAATATTTTTTATCACCATCTTCAGCATTTGAACCCTTGGTGGGACTTAACTCTCTCCAAGAAACGTCTCCATCCTGTCCTGTTTCTGGCCGCCACTTCCCAGTGTTGCTGCTCCAGGGCCCGGCAGTCTACCTCGACATCATCCAACCATCGTAGTCTCGACCTGCTGACTCTGTTTCGCCTTAAAGCATCATTTTACAATTTTCAATGAAATAATTTTGGTAATTATTCCCTTTTTTTATTTAATATATTTTCTTTCATAATTTTACCACACTTTTTTTTAAAAAGATCTCATTTCTATTACATTTAATCTAAAATAAATTAATGATTATTATATTAAAAGTAGAATAAATGCAGAAAAATGTGATCTCTTAGACGAACGTTTGGTACTCTGTGTATGATACAGAGTGTCGAATGAAAATATAAAAAAGTGAATGCGGTGCAAATGATGGTGTTATATATCCTTGGCTCTATCCAATGACATTTCTCTTGGGTATGCTGGGGTATAATGCCCTCGAACTAAGGAAGGGCAGCGTACATTCCGTTGCAATAATCTAAACGTGACACTACAAAACAATTAACGAGGGTCCTAGCTTCATCAATAGGTAAATATCTCCTTATATGCTTTAGCTGTCTCAGTTGAAAGAAACTAGACTAAACAAGGGTAGTGAGTTAGTTAGTCAAAGGTACTTATGTTAACAACTTATATATTTACAACTTATATATTCAACAATAATACAATAAATCAAAATTATTTTTACAACCTTAATTTCTATATTAACTTTGATTTATAAACTAATGCACGTTTGATTCCTATTTTGTCATATTAAAAAAATGTATTGGCAATGTGAATCATGGCATTCCTATTTCATGTATTTTTCTTTATCTAGATTATTTGAGCTGTTACTATCTGCGTTAAATTCCTTCCTGAGCAATTGGACTACCAGCTGTTCTTCAATCTTTTAGAGGTCGTCCTTGAAGCCTTCTTCTCTCTTGAGGTAAGCCATCCTTTACTGCTTTTACGACTCTTGATTCTGTGATTCTATTTTGAGTATCCTCATTTCACCGGTTTTAAGGAGACGTTTAGTTCTAACAGTTTTGGCTCCGGATTAAATACTGTAGGTATAAGAGACACAGGTTTCGTATATCCTCAACCAACATTGGATTTTCATATATCATATTGATTTAAAATGTAAAATATCTGTAAAACGGACAGTTTCAGAAATATTTAAATTCTTCTTCGTTTTTTCCTTCCTTCTTCATCTTGTTCCTCTACTTTTTTATCCTTTCCTTTTGCTTTTAATATATAAGTGCAATAATAAAAGTTGTAATTCTTCTTCTTCTTTTTGGCCTTTCAAACCTCCGTGGTGTGCCCGTGGTGGGCCTCAAAGAACTTTCTCCACCCAACTTTATCACATACCTGATGCCTAACATCATCCCGAGTGAGGCCTACTGCCTTAATCTTCTCCGGTAGGGCTCTTCTCTAGGTGGCTCTTCGTTTGCCTAGCTTCCTCTTTCCCTCCATAGGGGACCAGTCTAGTGCGCCTTGAACAATTCAGCCTGGGCTCCGTCTCAGAGTGTGACTGATCCACTGCTCTTTGCGTCTAGCGACTTGTTCTCTAATTGTCCCTTCGCCTGCCTTGGTCCAGAGAACGGCATTTGACACTGTTTGGGGCCAATTGATCATTAATATTGAGCGAAGGCACCTATTTATAAACACCTGGAGTTTTCCAATAACGTCCGCGGTAGATTTCCAAGTCTCACATCCGTACAGCAGTACGCTTTTAACCCACTACTGAATATTTTATCTTTTTATTCTGAATATCTTTTTTCGAAATGATACTGGAACGCTATACTGAGCGAAGCATATCGAAAGCTTCCTTTGCCCCTTGAGTCTGCTGGCTACGTTTTCCTCCGTACCTCCTGAGCCTGCTATAATACTACCATAGTAGCAAAAGCTGGTCGTGGTCACAAATGGGACACCGTGGAGCATGATTGGGGTGGAGTCATTTGTGGACACTCGTAGGTCTACGTAGACCTACGATCAGTTGTAATTAGTCATAAATAAATATATGTAAATAATAACATAGTGAAGTGAACTATAATTTAGGATATTCAATGATATGTTTATATATTCTATGGTACTTTTATTACAAGTATAAAAAAAGATCACTTTATTTTAACTAAAAGGCCCGGAATTCAATACATGAAAGCTTCGATATTGAAACTTCGAATAGCGTGATATTGTGTTAGATGAACTCTTGTGTATCTTATTAATCGCGTTGATCGAGGGATAGGTCTATTTTACAAAATAGATTATCCTTTGTTTTTCATATATACCCCCTAAAGCCATCGGGGAAGGCTGCCACGTGCTCTCAATCCAGATAGCTACTCATACCAGAATCATTGTGTATTCGTTAATTTATTTAACCCTTTCATACATGAATTACAAATTCGATGAGTTTTACTACATATTTTATAACCAAATTTGGAATTTAGTAGATTTTCTAGATAAACCCAATGAAAGAGTAAGCGTTTGTCAACTAATAGCCTAAATCGTTTTTTAACCTCTCTGTACGTACCGCCCCAGCCGTGCCAGATAGGGTATGGTCCCATGCGTGGGACGCGTTAATTATTTCTAGAATATTTCTAGATGACGTCAGGAAGACTACCAACGACATAATATATATTCAAAGAAAAGAATTAAATTAAAGATTTTCTACTAAATGTTTACATCTAGTCTCAATAGATGGCGCTTGTGTAGATTGAACTAAAATATGTGAAATGTTTCTCAAAATGGTAGCATATATACAACTTTCAAAAAAAATATTGTCAGACGTGGTGTTCGTAAGAAAGGCGGAATGGGGAAAGTTGTATTACATAGAGCGATCGCTTAACCCCACCAATGACAGGTCATAAGTCCTGTAAACGCCTCGACCACCATATTCTGTTTTCAAAAAAATTACATCTTTGTCTCTATTGAGATACAATTAATTCATAATAATATATATTGATTAGACCACACAATAAAATAATTTATATGAAATTTACCTGTTTACTAACAAACTAACTAACCATCACGCCGTTTCTCTGGAGGGGTATGCAGACAGGATAGACCGCCATACTGCTCTATTCTCACATACCTCTCTAGCTTTCCTCTATATTTTTTCGAATTCAAATGTGGTCGCCTTTCAATGTTTGCTTAATTTGGTGAAGCCATGCTTATCTTGGTCTTCCATGGCTTCTCTTTCCATTCGGACTACTTGTATACAACATTTTAACCATTATTCTCTCGTCTATTGCGAAATTTTTCGCTCTGTCTTGGAGTGTCGAGAATCTCTACGTATCAAATCAAATCAAATTTAATCACATCAGTTTATTTACTCAAAAGACACTACAAATAGCATAAATGTTTAAGGCATCTATTGAGTAGAGGTAAAATATTATACACATTCAACATAATACCATTTGTCCCCTGAACATACTTTCACTAATATGAAAGACTTCGATCTCCGAGACCGCATTCAGCGGACTAATTGCTCTTCCCACCGGTTTCATCAGAAGCAGATTGGTTCTGGTGGCCGGTAGGTAAAACAATCTGTCGGGAGATCTATCGGGGACAAAAAGACCAATCTTCCAGCATGGCCGAGTTCTCGAAATATCTCTACATTAATAAAGAAAATGGGTTATTAGATGTCCATCTCTTCGAAGCTGTTGAGAGTTGGTTCCGAGGATTCCCAAATGAATTGCTATGGGATAGAGCTACGGATACCATACTTCTTCATGTAGAGATACCTCAAATTTTTTCAAAACCCTCTTCAGCATAACGGAATATCTCGACTCGTGAGACTCCATATCACAGAACAACTTTCGAGTCTGTTCCAAACCAACGCGTTGTATAGGACTGCGAGCACATTGGGATCTTTGAAAACTCTCCCGGTCCGGACGATGAAGCCCAACATCCTCAGTGAAATGTCACAAATCCTCTTGTATGTGGTTTTAGGAGACTTATTTTTCTACAAGTGTAAGCCCTCGTCTATATAAATACTCATTCGCTTAAATAACTGGAAAATAAAACAAAATACAAAAGTGTTTTAGGAATATAAATATTTAGAAAATTTGGAAAAACGAACTTTAAAATTATATGAAAATTATATGCTCAAAATATCAATAATGGGGTTCAATTAGGTCTGAATAAGTTAATTCTGTAAAAAATAATCAATTTTATATATTTTAAGGATATTTATAATTCTATGTTATTAAACAAACGTTCTCAATTATTTGAAGGCTAAAAAAATATTGGTCATTATTCAACTTTGTTTATTTGTTTTTCTTCTCAAAAGCGATTACACTGTTTTATTTTTAAACGAGAAAATAACAACATGAAACAAAACAATTTCATTTCATTTATTTATTTAAACATATCACAAGCATCACAGAACTACATTATTAACAAAAAGTTTGAGATACAATATTTGTCGTGAATGTATACTTATACTTGTATACGAATACTGGATTTCACCCACCGTGGGCTATAAATTTACGATGTCATGAATTAACCCACGGTGGGTGAATTCCAGTATTCGTATACAAGTATAAGTTTACATTCACAAAAAATATTGGAATCATATCTGGTCAAATTCTTTGGCATATAGATAGGAGTGACATCTCCAGGCGGCTTCTAACAATGCGCCAATGGCGGTAGCCTTTCACATTGTGTTAAAAAGATGTTCTGCTAAATGCTTAATAAAAATAAATCTCCATAGATGGCGTTAATATGTAGATTATATAGAGTAATCTTAAAAAGATGAACATATGTAATCAAAATCTTCATAAATGGCACATTGAAACTGACATGTGAAAACAGACTTTAACATATATACAGCTTCCAAAAATTTGTCATACATGATCATTATGGTGGAATGGGGAATGTTGTAATTACATAAAGCGTGCGCTTAACCCAACCAATGACAGGTCATAAGTCTTGTAAATGCCTTGATCAACCATATTCAGTTTCCAATTTGCATCTTCGTCTCTATTGAGATACAATTAAATCATGAAGTTTGAGATACTACAGTTAATAATACATAATGAAATAATAGATCACAGAGACTCAGGTCAATTACACTATCATTAAATACCAACCTTCAAGGTTACACGATTTAGCAGAGATATTGCTCTACCTACCGGCATAACCATTGGCAGGTTGGTTCTGCATCGTGGGAGATAGAACAATCTAAAGCCTCTTTGTCGAAGATAATAATTAGGGACGAAATAACCCACATCACTCAGGATTTCTGAGTTGTGTATACAACTACCTATCAGTCGAAAGAAGTGAATGTCTCGTCTCCTCTCGGGTGACTGGTAGCCTAGCATCCCTAGCAAGAAATAAAAATTCACAATTTCAATAAGAAAAACAGCGAGAACCAATTGGTACCTCCAATAATTAGATGGAAAGCATTTTAATATTCAAATGATTTTACTGAAATCTCTTGATGGAAGTTCATTTTAAATAATAATTAAATAAAACGATGTTTTTTAACTACTTCCACTTTTGTCTTTATTTAGACAGCAACCGGTTTCGCCAGGCTCGCTGGCATCGACAGACTGGTAACACTATTGTAAACTTAGTCCTTTATATACATACAGATCAGGGGTGGTAAACATGATTCTATACAAAAATAATCTTCAAATATTTATGTAAAATTTTTCTGAATTTAACTATTGGTATTACAGGTATTCTTGGAGGTTCGTGTTTAATACAATGGGTTTTAATTTTTATTATCTCTTACATATTCATATATAATTTTTGAAAAAATGGATATTTGTTTAAATTTTTACTGAATTTAAATATTATATGTTATAGTTCTTGGTCCGTAAGGTTGGCCGCGCCTTATTCGGTTTTCCCAATCCATATAGCTGCTAGGGTCTAGAATCAATCAAAAACACATTTTGGGCAGTAATCGATTCCAGGAATATTTTTTATTTCTTTATATGGGGTATAGCAACGGGGAGTGCACAAACAGTATTTGGTCATTAAGAACTACTTGGTCAGGGGTATTGTGTTTTAGCCTATTTATTTCTAGAATTTCTAATTTGTTTAGTTTTTGACTTTTTGGGCATTTATGCAAGGCATGGGCAAGGGCATTTATGCATATTTGGGCATTTTTTATGGACCACATCGAAGATTCCATAAGTAAATTAAATAGTTTCAGAAACGTCGCATTCTATAAAAGATATGTCGATGATATCCTTGCCATATGGATAGGTACCCCAAGGCAACTAGATAAATTCCTAATAGAACTTAATAATATAAATCAAAACATAAAATTTACTATGGAGATTGGCGGATCGAAAATTAATTTTCTAGATATAGGAATTAACATAGTAAAAGATAAATTAGAATTCAATATTTATAGAAAAGAAACTTATAGCGATAATATAATACATAATAGGTCGAGGCACCCCACTTCACATAAATTATCGGTATTTCATAGCTTGATTCACAGATTATTACATGTTCCCCTAAATACAATCAATTACCAAAAAGAATTATTAACTATTAAATCCATTGCAATAAACAACGGTTATGATGAGAAACTTGTCGATAACCTTAAAATAAAAATAAAAAACTAAAAAATAAAAAACTAGTCATAAATGAAATCAGTAATAGCCTCACTATTAAAGAAATAGATGCAGGCAAAAAAACAAAATGGGCTAAATTATCATACATAGGTGATATAAATAATAAATTGAAACGCGTTTTAAAAGAAGAAAACTGCATTACAGCGTGTTATAATAATAAAACTTTAGGAAATCTAATCGTAAACAATAAAGATAAAAAAGATAATATGCAAAATTCAGGCACATACATACTTAACTGCAGTACGTGTCCTGCTAGTTACGTAGGCCAAACAGGAAGGGCCTTCAAAACTAGAATCGGGGAACATATACAAAGTTGGAGAAATAATAAAACGAACTCTAATTTTGCTAACCACCTTATTGAAAATAATCATACATTTAACCCAACCGAAAACGCTAAAATCTTGCATAAATGCCCAAAAAGTCAAAAACTAAACAAATTAGAAATTCTAGAAATAAATAGGCTAAAACACAATACCCCTGACCAAGTAGTTCTTAATGACCAAATACTGTTTGTGCACTCCCCGTTGCTATACCCCATATAAAGAAATAAAAAATATTCCTGGAATCGATTACTGCCCAAAATGTGTTTTTGATTGATTCTAGACCCTAGCAGCTATATGGATTGGGAAAACCGAATAAGGCGCGGCCAACCTTACGGACCAAGAACTATAACATATAATATTTAAATTCAGTAAAAATTTAAACAAATATCCATTTTTTCAAAAATTATATATGAATATGTAAGAGATAATAAAAATTAAAACCCATTGTATTAAACACGAACCTCCAAGAATACCTGTAATACCAATAGTTAAATTCAGAAAAATTTTACATAAATATTTGAAGATTATTTTTGTATAGAATCATGTTTACCACCCCTGATCTGTATGTATATAAAGGACTAAGTTTACAATAGTGTTACCAGTCTGTCGATGCCAGCGAGCCTGGCGAAACCGGTCGCTGTCTAAATAAAGACAAAAGTGGAAGTAGTTAAAAAACATCGTTTTATTTAATTATTATTTTAATATTCTGTTATCCCATACAACCGTCCTTCTAGGAAGTGATACATTCGAAATTTCAAATATTTGTTTTAGTATTATATATTATAATCCTTAGTACGGATTATATATAATTCCAAGCTGATCCTATATTGAGGTAGTAATTTTCTCAATAAGGCAAATTGAGGCAACGTAAACCGTCTTATCGTATATTGAATTATTGGTATACGATTTTGCGGCCACATATTTAAACACTAATTTTAAGTAAAAAATCATTTGAGAGTTCGTATAGGCTACCATCGTTATTCGAAATTTTAGATACAAAATAAATAAAAATTGTTGATTCTTTAACGGAGTAAAACCAATCAAAAAAAGATATCAATATTTCTTATTATGATGAAGGCGTTCAGCGTACTCCATTCTGGAGTCTCGTGCATCGCGATCTTTACGCTGGAACCATCCTCTCGATGTGGTACATCTAGAATCATATTTTCTGCCTACTTATGTCATCAATTTAACAGGATCTGCGAATATCTTCTTTGGGTATCCTACCTATGATGGTTCTACCCATGATAGGTCTCAATGATTTCATTTTTGCTGCTCTGAGGAGATGTTTGGTTCCGACAGTGTTTACTCTTGCTTCGATTCTGTAAGTTGTTATGGGCCTGATGCATGCTTTATACATCCTTACTATGCTTTTTCCACTTTTAAGTTTATTTTTATCTACATGTTTCAAAGTTTTACACCTTCATCATAGGGAGAGTAATGTTAAGACCTTCGTCATCAAAAACGACATTTTACATCAATAGCTGAAATAATAATTAGTTTCACGTCTTAAAAATGTAACCTCTTGACATAACTCTTGATCTTTATATTCATAGATCGTAATATGTGCGCTCGTCAATTTTTCCGACTTTGAATGTAGCCGCCTTGTGGTAATTGATTTATTTGGTCATACATTTCTTCGGCTACTTTTTCCCTACTTGTTAACAACTTTTTAACCTTTATTCTCTCAACCATTTGTTCCACGTGTCCAAACTATCTACGTAATGTTTTTTTTTCCCTATATATTTGTGGTGCAATTATCTGCATCACAAATAAATATATAATCATTATTGAAACCAAATATGAAGAAAAATTCATACTCGAATTTTAATTATAGAATTCTTAAAAATGATATAGTGGCATACTTCCAATTAAGATCATTTTTAAAATGTAATTTTTATGAATTTATTAACTGAACACTTATTATTCCAATGTCGAGTGTGCCTCGACATAGTCTTTCTTACACCAACTCCTAGTCGTTAAAGATTTGACATTATACAATGCAATTTTTTAAATTTAATACTGCTTATAATTATAACACACTTCTTCCTTACGTCTTTTTTTTGTAAATTAATTAAACGGTTTTTGTGGATGTTGGACGATCGAAGTGTGCACTGGAGAAGCCTATTGGTGGCGATGAGGTTCACAACCCATCACACCGCGACTCCGGGGCGAAAAGAGAAGGACGGAGTGCCGCATCGGTTAAAGTGTGACGGTCCATTCTTTCTGCCTACCCTTTCGGAGAGACGGCGTGATGGTTAGTTAATTAGCAATTATCTGCCTTACATGCATTACTTATTTCGTCATTCGGTATTATATCATTATTTTAAGATAATTGTATGATATTACTGACATCTCTCGAAGGAAGTTCTGGAGACATATCAGTCTATCGATGCCAGCGAGCCTGGTGAAATAGGTCGCTGTCGCAATAAAGACAAAAGTGGAAGTAGTAAAAAAGCATCTTTATTTCGTTATTATTATTCTGAGTGATCTCATATCAAGAATCAATTGTATCTCGATAGAGACGAAGATGCAAATTGGAAACAGAATATGGTTGATCGAGGTGTTTACAAGACTTATGATCTGTCATTGGTTGGGTTAAGCGCACGCTTTACGTAATACAACATTCCCCATTCCACCTTTTTTCTTATGACCACCATGCCTGACAAATTCTTGGAAGTTGTATATATGTCAATCTGCAACACCACCCTTTGCATGGTAGTTTATTCAATCTACCCACTAACGCCATCTATGAAGATTGTATTTAAAGCAATAAGCAGAATATCTTTTTAACGCAATGTGAAAGGCTACCGCCATTTAGCGCATTGCTAGAAACCGCCTAGAGATGTCACTCCAATCTATATGCTATAATTTTGACCAGTTTTTGTTTTTTACGACATTTTGAATGTATACAAATACTTGTAGACGAACAACTGGATTTCACCGATTGCGAGCTATCAATTAAAGAATCAATTGTATCTCAATAGAGACGAAGATGCAAATTGGAAACAGAATAAGGTGATCTCATTTCAATTGTTCCTGATTTCATAATTTTTCTGCTAGCTCCAAGCCCAATTCCATACAATGCTTCCTTTCAAAAAGATATATTGTTAATTAAATCTTTCTCAAATGCTCATTAAAAAATATATACAATCTATTTTATACTAGAAGATGGCAGCGAGTTTCCGCAACCGGTCGAAGCCTTAAAAACAAGTGGAATTAAACTAAATACTCTTTTTTTCTTTCTATGTGTTTAAATGTGAAATATTAACTGTCTTATTCCTGGTTTTTCGTTGATTTGTAATGTAATAAAATACGTCCGTTTCGTTATATGCTTAAACTATTTTTGTTTTTTATCGTTTTCCTAGCGATAAAAGCAATCCTTCATAAAAATATGATCATATAATATAGAACTAACTAACTAACCATCATGCCGTCTCCCCGGAGGGGTAGGCATAAAAAATTGTCCACCACATCGTTATTTCCTCACATACTTCATTCACTTCCTCAACATTTATACATCGTGTCATGAACGCATGTCGATTTTTCCGACTTCTCAGGTGGCCGATATTCAATATTTTATTCATTTGATCGTGCCACGTTTTCCTCGGTCTTTCTCTTTTTCTAGTTCCGTTTACATCGTTAACACATATTTTTTTACAATTATTTCTTGATTCATTTATTCCATGCGTCGAAACCATTTTAATGACCCTTTCATTATTTTGTTCATTTTAAAAAACATTCACATCTTATTATTATTATTATTTTGTTGAATCGCTCTTTACATCATGACAGCATGAGAAAAAATCGATGTAAAGGGTATTATAGCTATCATAGTGATTTTCGTGACATGTGATAGGTAGCTAATCTATCGCCATTTTATTGTCACGTGAATTCTACACCAGACCAAAGACAGTATGTCAATTACACTGTCCTCGCTGGGAATCGAACCCGGAACCTTCGGGGTGACGGTCAATGCACTTACCACTCGGCGACGAAGGTCGTCAATTTTCGACACTATCATATTTCACAGATTTCGCCATATTTGTCTAAGGGATTTCATTTCTACTGCATTTATTCTACTTTCATTATTCGTTCTATGCGTCGCTTTCATATAATATTGTAGTACAAATGTATTTTAAAATACAAAAAAATATTTATTGATTAATGTTGTAATTTTAAAACACCATGTATATAAAGCGTAATGTAATATTTTGGCTACCTACAAATAGGTGTATTTTATGTTTATTAATAGTACGAAAAGAAACTTTGGATTATTTGTTCCACCGAACAAAAGAAAACTTATAAAGTTTAAATTTTGTTTTCGGCTAAACGTCAAAAAATAAGGTTTTCGGCCTCAAAGTAAGATAGGAAGTAATTAATTTTACATCAAGCCACCTCGCTTCACTCTGCCCAAATTGTGATCGTAAAAAAATCAAAGAAAATTTATTTTTGTTCCTGCTAATAATTTATCATCATTTTTTCCTCGCTAACTGATCGAAGTTCGGGATTTATTTTTAAAACATTAGTCACATTATTAGGTAATACCGTTAAGTGAAAAAAATACCAGTGCTTGCGTTAACGCACAAGATAACGGAAAAATCGTTAAAAATTAGATTTACTGTTGTATTTATATAAAAACTGATGATTAAAAAAAAAGGTATAATATATTCATCTATGTATTTCAATCAACAGATATAATATATGATTAAAAATAATATTAACAATAACAACACCAACAACAAACCATCACGCCGTTTCCCCGCAGGGGAAGGCAGAGAGAATGTATCGCCACACTACCCTAACCTGACACACCTCTCTAGATTTCTCCACATTCATACAACTAGTCATACTCGTACATGCGTGTCGATTCCTCCGACTTCTAACATGACCAACCATCATCTGGTGGGATCTGACCTCTTTCGAGAGTCTTTTGAATAAGTCCCATACATGTCAGCTTAGGCCTACCACGTCCCATGGGTCGTTGTTACGCTTTCATTATCAAATAAGTTATTCAAATTGACATAGGAACAAATACACATTAAGGTTCGAAAAATCACGAAAATTGGACATTTGATATATGTATGTATTACTATAACACCTGATAATGTCAACATAGGTTGACGAAACAACTGTCGCGTATAATAAAAATACAATTGTGATACATAAAACAAAGTTTTTTAATTTAACAGTTTATATTGTATCATAGTGTTTCGGCCAAAACAATGGACTATTTAATTTTATTTTAAAGTATATCTTTAAAAACGTATTTAAAATATTAACGAAAAACAATGAGAAACTTCTTCTTCTTCTGCTTCCTTGTTGTTGACCTATGTGGTCTGTTCTCCAGAGTGTTGCTCCTCCTGTGAGGTAGACTCCCAGTTTTCCTTCCATATGTTTAGAGGTCTTCCACGAAGACGAGTCCCGTGAGGTTGATTATGTAGCGCAATATAGGGCAGTCTGGTGGTGTCCATTCTTTGAACATGACCATACCAGTGCCTTTTTAGCTGTCTACTCCATCTTTAAATATCCCCAACCTCACATATATCTCTTATTCTGGTGTTCCTCACGCAATCTCTCAGTGTCTTTTCCACTATCGTCCTAAGTGTCTTCATCTCGGAAGTCCTCAAAACTTGTTTGGTCCTTACTGTGTCTGCATTTGCTGGACGCCATATGTGGACGCTATGTGGTAGTGGTCTTACGCGTGCTTTATAGATTCTCATCTTACTTTTAATGGCCATGTCTTTGTTTTTCCCTATTGTGGATTTTAGAGCACCAGAGATTGCAGCTGCCTTGTGAGCTACACTGCCTTGTAAAAAACGACAACCACAAATACATATTTATTATTTCTGTTAATCCCAAAAGTGTCACGCCTTGTCTTGTTCAATATATAATACAATACAATACAAAAAAAAATTAATCAACGCTATATTTACTTACATTTTTATTTACGGTTTTTTGTAATACTTGATGATATCAATACAGTTTAGCGAAAAAGCTGTCGCAATAATCTTAACAAAAGATTATTTTATGCGTATAATAGCAATGTATTAAATTTAAACATTTAGTTTTTTTGAAGTTTCAAAGTAATTCGGCAAAAAAATTGGATTATCGTTTATCTTTGTAAATTTCCGTCCAAATGATCTTTATGTTATCCATTATTTTGGCGGAAACACTTTAATATTTTAACATTATTCACTGTTAAATTCAAAAACACTGTTTGAATATCAAAAATTGAGTTTATTTTTTATAAAATCGTCGCGACAGCTGTTTCAGTAACCGATGTTACCATTGTCAGGTGTTACAAAAAACTTATTTTGTTTATTGTAACACCTGACGATGGTAACATCGGTTACCGAAACAGCTGTCGCGACGATTTTATAAAAAATAAACTCAATTTTTGATATTATAACAGTGTTTTTTAAATTAACAGTAAAGATCTTTATGTATTTATATCATTACGTACGTAGACTATGGTCAATATCCGTAACGCTTTCATTCAAATTCTTATATTTTCCTAGCTTCATAGACTTTTGTTGATTGTCCTATAAAGGTTTAAAAGAAAAATAGGGATAATAAAACAAGGAACATTTCAAAAGACTTTTTGTTTATTTTCATTGGTGACACTAGTGAACTTTAACCCAGAAATTTCTTGAATCAGTATCAACTTAAACAAGAAAACTCGCTCTTGTAAAAATCTTAAAGATTGAATTACACTTTGTAATTTTAATGGCCTGAGTGTGAAAGAAAAGAATCGTTTTTATATTCTTGTAATTAAAAAAAACACACAGTCATTGTCCTTCTGTGTCGTAAAAACCATTACACCTACATACATACTTAATACTAAAGAATAAAAATAAAGATAAAATAAGCGTTTATAGATTAAATGGGAATATTTGAATAACTTTGTATTTTCATAACAATACTTTCATTTTTGTGAAAAATGACCAGTTTATGAAGTCCTTCCTCAGTGAAGAAATTAAAGCTTTCACAGTACTTTTCTTGCAATTTTCGCAAACATGTTTCGGAACACAGTCGATTTTTCTCAGTGCAGATTTCTTAACATTTCAACAACAAACCATCACGCCTTTTTCTGCATGGGTAGGCAGAGAGAATGTACCGCCACACTACTCTATCTAGGCACACCTCGCTAGCTTCCTCCACATTCATACAACAAGTCATACACGCACAACATTTTTTTCCGACTTCTAACATGACCAACCTTTAAAATTTGATAATGCCATATGGCATGCCTTGCCTTAACATTTCATTTGTTATAATTTTAACAATGATGAAGGATGTATGCTCTTTTTTCACGTTATTCAAGTTATTTATAAAACTGTTAATCCAATACGCAAAGTAAGGGCAAATACTCGTATATAATATTTACAATATAACAAACAACAAATATAAGAGAATAAGGTGAAGTTAATAATTTAAGTTAAAATATGAGAAAATGTTGTAGAAATTAAAATTTTAAATTTTGAAGCTCTAGAGATAAAGAAAACCATATTAACAGTTATCAAATAAATGTATCGTACAGTCCTATTCTTAATTTGTTTCCAGCGAGTAATAGGTAATACATTAGGTAATTTTTCATTAGCAGATATTTTCTTCATTGTTGTGATTATATGTATAAGTATTTATGTGCTTGTACTATACATACATAATTACAACAGTGTTTTTGTTTAGTTTTTATATTGCCATTTTGATGCTTGGGTACAAGAAAAACTCGTTTTCATCAATTATAGCAATCATACCTAGCATTTATAATTGTATATCTCTATGATTTAAATTGATAAATCTAGGATGTGTCCTGTCAGGTCTCCCCAACGTTGACTATATCACCCTTGAGTAGGCCTTCCTGTCCTGGGCAGCTCGGAACAGCTCCCCCACGGTCCTCAGCCCTGTCCACTCTCGGATGTTCCTCAGCCAGGAAACCCGCCTTCTCCCAACACCTCGTCGACCCTCAATTTTACCCTCTAAGATCAGATGTAAGTGCGTACTTTTCGCCTCTCAGAACGTGGCCCAAGTAGGACACCTTACGGACTTTGATGTTGCTCAGCAACTCTCTGTCAACTCTGGCTCTATGGAGAACGTTTGTATTGCTGACCATGTCAGTCCAGGAGATGCGTAACATCCTTCGGTGTATCCACATCTCAAAGGCCTCTAATTGGTTCATAACATTGACTTTAAGGGTCCATCGAGGATTTAATACGATATATTTTTTTAATATACTCGTTTCTCTATGATTTAAATGTCTAACCACAGATTAGGTGCGTCATATGAAAATATAATAAAAAGTTCATGTTGTTTATATCATTAACAAACTTCATCGTCAGAAGATAATTAAAAATGATATTTTATAAATCATCGATGAATCATCGTTTCACCAAGTCTTCCTTAATGATCTTATCACCACAATACTATTAGTAACATAAAAAGACTAACGCTCCTTAACGAATTCATTAAATCTGAATTCGACAGCTCCTTTGTGATTTTTCCAATCCGGAAAAGACGTTAAATTCAAATTTGGCTACCCGCCAATGTACGCTGGTCGAACTACAAAAGAAAATTTGAATTATTCCGTTAATGGATGTGGATGAAAACCAAGTTTTATAAGGGATGGAATAGTGAGGTCATCCAAACTCACTGCACTCTTTCATACACGTGGCATTAAATCCAATCAGTTCGGTTATAGGAGGGGTTCCGAAGAATTGCGTAAATTTTCACGGTTAGCAGCAATATGTTTTGTGTGATTCTGGGTAACAACGTGTGATTTCTCCTTCTCGACTGACGTTTCGGAGATTGTTGCAGTCTCCATCTTCAGGGTAATGTAGTGGTGGTAATAAATGTGGGATGAGTTGTGTCTGCTAAGGTACTTTGTACAACAGTGGAGTACCTTAGCATTGCGTGTGCCGCGGCACACTGGTGTACCGTGGTCATCAGTTGGTGTGCCGCGGAAAAAAGTCAATGTTTTGTGAAAATAATACACCTAAAAATAACTGAGAGCTATAAGAGCGAGGCACTTTTTTACGCGAGGGGCGGAACAGCCTCACCCGCGTGGCGCGCCTCGCTCACAAGCTATCGCCGAAGGCAGCACGCATGCGTATCGAGTAGGTACTTATATTTACTCGTTTAGTAATAAATGAATATTAAATAACCATTTCTTTTTTCTTTGGTGTACCTCTAAAATTACTGAACATGATATGATTTTACCTTGAACACAAATAGTTTGCGGAACACTTCCTTAGCAGACACAACTCATCCCACATTTATTACCACCACCACATTACCCTGAAGAAGGAGACAGCACCGATCTCCGAAACGTCAGTCAACAAGGATAAATCACAAATTGTTACCCAAAATCACACAAAACATGTTATACTGACCTTGTTCTTCTTCTTCGCCTTCCACTGGCTCCTGTCCCTGCCTATCTCTCTACATTCTCCAGATCTTTCTAATAACTACTACAATCCGCCGATCTTTTTCATGATCTGTCTTTTTGTCTCTTTTCGTGCGACACCCATCTGAACATAATTTTCGGTGCTCTAATAATATCATTCGGTGTCACAGGGTTCTGGCATTCTTTCTACATGGCCAGTCCACCGCAATCATTGCTACTGTTTCCTGTTAATCAGTACTTTAAGATCAAGATTTCTTTTGATTCTAAAAGTCATATTCTCCAATGTGGAACCAATTTTTTTTAGAATCTTCCTCTCAAAAACTGCCAGCCTACCGTCCCCTTTCTGCGTTAGGGACCATGTTTCACAACCATAGTTTGAAAACCGGATACTAAACTTGTACATTTTATAAATTCAGAATTTAATTCCTAATTAAAATGTAGTATTAATATTTTGATTCACTAACTAAACATCACGTCTTCTCCTCGAAGGAGTATACAGGCCAAAAATAACAATGTTTTACTGCGCGGGCGAAGTCCCTAGTGCTGCAAACTGTTATTTCCTTGCATATTTCTCTCACTGCTTCTACATTCATCGTCTTCTACACGCATGTCGATTTCTCCGACTCTCACGTGGCCGACATTCAATAATTGATTTATTTGATCGTGCAACGTGCTCTTATTACATAGTTGTCACGATACAGGCCATGCTTAGTGTGACAAGTACAGACCATAACTTTTTTATAATCATGTAAAAAAAAACATAAACTTTCTTAACTATTCTTTCTTCGTTTAATCTTTCCATCTTAATAATCCATTAATTATTTTTTTCATAACATTTTCATTCGCACTGCATTCAATTCAAATTTTCATTTCTCCAGCATTTATTTTACTTTTATCCTTCATTTTTCAATTCTATGCTACACTTCTATATGTAAGGGTTGGTACAATAAAGCCATTGTGAACTATCAGAGAAACATTTTGCAAAATGTATCCTTGCCTTTTACCTCATTTTATCTAGCCAAGTAATCAAAATAAAAGTAGGCCATTGTATTTAGTACAATAATATTGTAACACCTGATGATGACAACATTGGTTAATGAAACAGCTGTCGCGTAAAAGAAAATACAATTGTGATACAAAAAACAAAGTTATTTAATTTAACAGTTCAAAATAAAAGTATTTTAGTTATAAAGATTTATTAAACAGCTGCCTTATCATTTTTCTGTGCTACCTATATCCGACATAAATAATTGTCCAGAACCATTTTTCGAATAATTTTAGGTTTTAAAGGAAATGATAAAAAAAATACAAAGAAATCCATTTTTAAAACACCTCCGCCTTCGAGAACGTTTGTTACATTAAAAAACATGATTTATCTCCTTCTATTCTCTAAATTAATGGAAAGAGAACAAACATTTTTAAACTCACACTTCCCTTATCAAATCGTAGTAATAATTCAAGCAGATAAATATTCTTCGCTTGTCACTGCGCCTGCGCTAAAACGAGAAGCTTTCGCGAAATGCAAAGGCATCGAAAGCCGGCTTAGTTACGTACGGCTCGCACCGACTTTCGCCCGCGTCGCCGCTCGGGAGCGCCGTGATCCAAAGCTCGAATCGTCAATCAAATTCGAAATTCGATCTAATGACAGTTTGAATTAGTTCGACATCACAAATTTGTTAAAGTGATTCTTAACTTTAGTTCGGAGTTGGAAACTTTCTGAAATGATGATCAGTTTATATAATTTCGAAGTGAACTGTTTACTGTTTAAAGTTTAAACCGCTAATCAGACAAATCTAATTTTGAAAGCGTGAGTTTTAAGAACAATTTAAATCTCAACAAAATTAACTCTATTTAGCCCGTAAAACAATTATTATGAAGTGATTATCTCGAAAGTAATTAATCATTCATGCGCATGTATTGTTATAGGTAAAAACTCTTAATTTATTGTGTCTTTGACAAAGTTGTAAAACTCATTTATATATTTATTGTTTCTTGAACAACGATGTAAAACTCCATATGAAATAATTAATATGAATGAAAACGTCAGTTTTCTAGAAATTTTATTATATTTTATGGAAATGAAATGTTTCACCCTTCTAAGGCATTATCAAATGTTAAATGTTACATGATAATGCCTCAGAAAGGCTAAACATGTCACTCCCATCAACTATAATAAAACTTCTAGAAAACTGACGTTTTCGTTCGTATTAACTATTTTATATAATTATTACGAAATAAAAACGTCTTTTTTCTTGAAGTTTCATTTAATTTTTTGGAAATGATAAGTGTTGGGTTATTACGACATTAAATGCCTTAACAAGGCGAAACATGAAATTCCCATAAAATAAAAGACTACTTCTTGAAAACATAATTTTTCAATCCTATTATAATACATAATATAGAAATTTTAATTTTATGCATTGAATCAATTTATTTAATTCTAGTATAATATAAAAATAGATTTTAGACTCATTTAAAACAATTTTAAATTATTCGTCTATGGTTCAATTTACGTAACTAATTTCTCTTAATAATATTAAAAACGCATTAAAAGTTTTGATAACCATATTCTTATTTTATGCTCTTCATAGTTATTCTTATTCTTCTCATTTGTTCTTCATAGTTAATTTTTGATTAAATATGAAAAAAAAAGTTTATTGTGACTCAAATTTGTATAAAAATATTTCATATTGCGTAAAACTTTCATTATTATAACTTTTTGCTTATTTAAAATTTTATATGAATTAGAAATTAACTCATTTCAAACATTTATTGCGAAATATTATTAATTATACAGATATGGAATTGAATCCTCGTTCGCTGGGCTAGAAATTAAGCAAGTTTCTTAGATCATCAATCATCAATCGAATGATTATTTAGTTTTTCCGATCTTACAGAACTGTAAAAACTCTTGATCTGCTGCGCGTTGGTTGATCTTCATCTTGTATTTTTTATACAATAAAATATTAACAATGCATTTCATAAGATTTACCGGTTTTGTTTACGTCTCTGATTAAGAGTACATTAATTATTTTATATATTGCGTCTTTATATACATATTTGCAGTGACTTCATGCAGACGATATTTAAAAACAAATATTATAGGGATTAGAGAAAGGATCAATGTTGCGGACATAGCGTGCAAAATAGCCTCGTTGAAGTGGAATTGGGCCGGACATATAGCGAGGACAACGGATGATCGGTGGACAAAACGCACCCTGGAGTGGCGACCGAGAACCGGCCATAGAAATCCTGGCTGACTGTGGTCTGCTAGAAATTTTTGGCCAGATGGTCTGATGACATCAAGAGAGTGGCAGGAGGTCAATGGCACAGAGCGGCGAGAGATAGAGAGTTATGGAAGTCGGGAATGGAAGCCTATGTTCTGCACTGGACGACTAGAGGCTGATGATGATGATGATGTTAACGTTAATTAAAAATCCTACCCTATTAATTGGATAAAGGCAGAATTTTATTATCACGATCAAAATTTATTTGCTTCCCAAGCGGCATAAAAAGGGGATGTTCGATTCGGCGATATGTAAAATCACACATTCACTTCTTCTTTATTTGTTTCCTCATTGCTGAAGGTACTGGCCAAAACAAAATGCCTCCAATTCTCTATGTTCTTTGCATGACACATTCTATAAAGTTAACTAACATTTTGCCTGAAATACTCCCCGTGACAGTATTCTTATCTATATTACGCATCTCTCCTGGCAATGTGACCAAAGAATCCCAATACTTGCCAACTACGTATAACAGATAATCTTTATATTGTATTATTTTGAATTCATTTAGGACCGGGTCGTTTATTCTATTATCCTTTTTATATTCTAAGGTATTCTCAGCATTTGACATCAACACCAGTTTTCAAAATCGACGTCTCGCGCGGTCACGGGATTTAAATATCCAAGTTTCACCTTCGTTAATAAATATTGGGAATATAAGGGTGGGCATTATTTTAATTTTGTTAGAATTTGGTCAGGTCAGGTTTCTGTAAATGACTATCTTTTTGTGGTAAGGGGGAGGGGGTTATCATCATGGATGAATGCAGAATCAGCCCGTGAACAGACCTACCTGCTAGGAACCCCTCCTCTGGGTTTTCCTTTCCTGCGACGGTTTAACATTTTGGCATTTCTTCGTTGCAGCCATGTTATTATAGAAAGAATTAACTTTGTATTTTAAACGTTGCAAATTATTTCCTCCATTGTTTTGCCTTTCATCGGCCCCCTTTTCGAACATTATGGTGCCATATAAATGTTTATCTGGAATATACTTAGTGGTTTTGAGTTATTTAAGAGTTACTGAAGAATTAAGAAATGAAACTTAATAATTTACTTAATTGAAACGAAAAATTATCTGTCTTCCTACGTTACCATTAGCATAAGCAATATCTTCTTCTTCTTTTTCTTCTTCTTCTTCATTTAATAGATCTGTGGATCTGTTTTTAATGGCGTCGAGGTCTCCTGGGATACAGAACTCCAACTGTCTCGCCATCTCTTCGCAGGTCTTCCGGGTTGGCGAGTTCCCATTGGCGCGTTGTTTGCGGCTGCTTGGGGGAGTTGTTCTCCTATACGTACGTGGTCGCGCCAGAAGCGTCTTCTTTGCCTGCCCCATCTGACAATATATTCAGCATCGCAGGACTCACGTATTACTGTGTTTCTGATTCTGTCCCTCAGTGTTTTGCCCAGAATAGCGCGGAGTGTATTTATTTTGGCGGTTCGTAATAGTGCTTTAGTTATATTTGTGTCAGCCCTCGATTCTATACCATAAGTCAATATGGGTCTGACACATGTCTTATATATTCGCCCTTTGCTTTTCACGTTTTCCTATTAGCATTATCAAATACTATAATATAAGTCTTGTCATTACATTTAAAGACATGCTATGATATCATAGTGGTCTATCTTTTCTTATATAAAATAATGATCAAAGCATTTCTTCCACAAGTTTATTATTATTATGACCTATTTAATTATCAAGAAAAGGATATCATGTTTATTTGGGAAGTATGTTTACAATATATGGTAGAATGGAGAAAGATATCGGATGAAGGGTTGGAGCTGGTAACAAAATAAACAGTGCACTCAAAGTCATTATCGCAAATAGAAATATTTCGACTGAAGCAAAGATGGCAGTGCACAATGGAGTTCAATTCCCGACCCTTTTGTATGGAAGTAAAGCTTGGAAGAATGAAAGTAGGATAAATGCGTAGAAATGAAGTCACTAAAAAGAATGTGCTGAAAAACAATGTATGATCGAATATCTAATGATAAAGTAAGAAAGAAATGTAAGGCGGATGAATGCGTGATGAATAAAATTAAGAAAGGGTCACTAAGATGGTTTGGACATATGGAACGAATGGATGAGGGAAGAATGGTTAAAAAGATATATACAAGTAGTGTAAATGGGAAAAAAAGTCGATGAAGGCCAAAGAAGACATGGCATGACCAAATTAATCAATCACTGAAAGGCGTCCAAGTTCGAAGTAAGCAAAATCGACGATCGTGCATATCACGATGTGTGAATTTAGAAGAGGCGCGAGAATTATGTCAGGATAGAACAATGTGATGATCCATTCTCTTTGCCTACCCCTTGGGGAAACGGCGTGATGGTTAGTTAGTTAGTTAGTTAGGATATCAAAACATAAAATTTGCATCTTCTTCTTCTCTATTCAAAACTGTGTCATTTTATTTCTCAGAGCCCGTTAAGTAGATGTCCACCTGTCTCGACGAATTTTGGATGGTGTTCCTGGAGGTCGATTGCCTGTTGGTACTTAATTTTCCATTTTCCTTATCGCTTTTTTAGAACACGCTCACTCCACATGGTCTCTACAGTAACGTCCTCGCGTCTTTCTTCGACATCACAAATTTTCTTTATTTCAGAATTTCTCACTTTGTCTCGAAGTTTTGTTTTAAAATCAAACCAAATCAAATCAAATAAAATCAGTTTATTTACTTAAAAGATATTACAAACAGCATAAATGTTTAAGGCATCTATTGAGTACAGGCAAAATATTATACACGTACAACATAATACCAGGAACGCATTAGTGTTGATTTGACATTAAGAAAACAAAATACTTTCTAGAGTCAAGAGTATTTGTCCCCTGAACGTACTTTCACTAATATGAAAGACGTCGATCTCCGAGGAGACCACGTTCAGCAGACTAATTGCTCTTCCCACCGGTGTCACCAGAGGCAGATTGGAAAGTTCTCATTTCTGTAGTTATTAAGAGATTTTTTGTTATGATGGTGACAGCCCTCGACATTCCATATCACTATACGTCGAACGCTGATTCTGTTTGAAATTTTTATTTGAAAATTGTCTTTTGAAACATGAATTATTGGATCAAATTTTAAATGCGCTTTTACGAGTATATGTCATTCTTTGTTTAGTTTTTGTTATATTTTTACACCTGAAGATGGAGGTGTCCTCCGAAATGTTGTCGTGTTTTTCAATATTTTTTTGATAATTAGTGGATTAAACAAAGTTATTTTTAATTAAGTATATTACTTTATAAATTATCCTGATTATCATTATGAAACTAGCTAACCATCACGCCGTATCCCCGAAGAGGTAGGCAGATAGAATGGACCACTGCATTGTTCTTTCCTGACATACTCCAAACGCATATTGAACGTTCATACATCGTATCATGCAGACTTCATCATCATCATCATCAGCCGTCTGCCATCCACTGCTGAATGTAGGCCTCTCCCAAAGCCCGCCACCGCCTCCTGTCCATTGCCGCTCCCATCCATCTCCGATTCTTCAGGTGGTCGTTATTCAATTTTTGGTAATCGTGCCACGTTTTTCTCGGTCTTCCTCTATTTCAAGTTCCGTTAACATCGTAACATGTACATTTTTATGGATATTCTTTCTTCATTAATTCTTTCCATGTGTCCAAACTATGTTAATTATCCTTTTAGTATATTATTCATAATACTTTATTTTGCACTGCATTCAATTCTTATATTTGCGTTCGATACACATTTAAACATATTCATCTAAGATAACTTATTTCTTTGTTGCTTCCTTAACATCCATTCATCGTGGATTTTTCCAACTCCTTAAGTGGCCGAAATTTAATTTTTGATTCATTTGATCAAGACATGTTTTCTTCGCACATTTTGAATTTCGAGTTCCGTTTACATCACACATACTTTTTTTTACTATTCTTTATTCTCTCATTCTTCGTCCTGTGTGTCATGTGTCCAAAACATCTTAGTATTCATTTCATTATTTTGTTCATTATATTATCGCCACAATGCTCTGTCCTAGCATACCTCTCGGGCTTCCTCTACATTCATACATCGTACCATGCACGCACGTCGATTATTCCGACTTCAAAATGGGTCGCCTTTAAGTAATTGATTCATTTGGTCATGCCATGTTTTCCTCGGTCGTCCTCGGCTTCTTTTTCCACTCATGCTGCTTGTGTATAACTTTTTAACCAATATTTTCTCATCCGTTCGTTCCATATGTCCAAACCATCTCAAGGATCCTTTTTCCATACTCAAGGATTCCTTACTCGAATGTATATATTTTAATTCTTCATATGAAGCACTCACTTTGTGGTTAGGCATTTTAAATAATTGTGTACATAAAACAACTTTGTATTTAACTACGGTTGGGTTATTATATTGATGCCTACTAGTTTCGCTTGAACCCAAGCTCCACCAGGGCAGTATAATAACTAAACAAACATAAAATCTTAGGTGTATATATAATAACAAACGGTGAAATCAGAGTAGGGGGTGCGAGAAGGCAAGGGATAATTGGAACAAATGTTTACCTTTGAAATAGCAATATTCTTATAGTTTCTAGTATTCTTATAGTATACGAGTATATTTAAGTTTTCAGTTTGTCGGCATTAACGACACTAGCTTAACTAACCGCAATAGTAATGACACATTAAAAGAAATTATATAATAAGGAAATATGAATGTATGAAAGGCGCAGGGTAATTATTTTAACCAAATGATGTTTTTTTATGATTTAATTAACACTTAGTTACAGGCGCCATTGTAAATTAAATGTTTTGTTCCTAATTGCCGTTGTCTTCGGCCATTTTATTTTTAAAGTAGCACAAAAGGGAATTGTGGCCATTATTGTGCTTTTTATTGTCCATTGGGGTTTTGAACCGGTCCAAAATAAAACCAAGCGTTTTTATTAATCCAAACATAAATATTTAAAAAAATATATTAAGACCAATTTATTGCTGACAAACTACCATAAATAATTATCAATTAACCATTACATTAACTTATTGAACGCTAAGGCATTAACACTGTGAAATTCCATAGTAGTATACTTAGGAAATTAAATATAACTTAGTTTAATCTACTAATTATTTAAAAAATATTTAAAAAAACACTACATGTTTCGGAGGATACCTCCATCTTCAGGTGTAGATGCCCAAGAACGTACGTAAAATATTTTGATTTTTGGTCTGATTATTGTAATATGACAGAAGTGTAGAATAAGTTGGTAGCTATCCGTGGCTTTATCCCACTGCATTCCTCTTGGGCATGCTGGGGACCAATAGTTTACAGATAAGAAAGGATGGGTGCACACTTACCCATTTCTTCAGACTTATCAGGGGATTCTTTGAGAATTCCGTCATCTTGGAGGCTATCCATCTTTATGTTCCGGATGGTTATCTTCGACGTGATGCCGGTGGGAAGAGCAATCAAACTGCTGAACATGATCGCTTCGGAGATCGATGTCTTTCATATTCGTGAAAGTACGTTCAGAAGACAAATACTCTTGACTTTGGAGAGTATCTTGTATTCCTAATGTCGAACCATCTCTCATGCGTTCCTGGTATTATATTAGGTCCTAACATATGAAATTGGCGTTTTGTATGGGAGGAACATAAAGTTGATTTTTTTTAAATATAATATATTTATTTAATCAAAGTATGTACCATTGCTATTTATGCACTTTTGCCATCTCATAGGTAGTTCATCGATCCCTTTACTAAAAAAACCATTCGGACGGGAATCAATAAAATCTTTGAAGTCGGTTTGGACTGCCCCATCGGAGTTGAATTTTTTCCCTTGCAAGAAGTTATCCAAATTTCGAAAAAAATAGTAATCTGTTGGGGCAAGGTCCGGAAAGTACGGTGGATGTCTTAGACATTCCAATTGAAGCTCTTCTAATTTGGTAGCCGTCTGTTGTGCAGTATGTGGTCTAGCGTTATCATGAAGCAGCAGTGGCCTAGAGCGATTAACCAGCCTCGGCTGTTTAGCAGCTAGCTTTTCCATCATGGTTTGCAGTTGCTGACAATAGACATCTGACGTAATCGTCTGGCCAGATTTAAGAAAGCTGTAGTGAGCGACACCAGCACTAGTCCACCAAACGCTCACAAGTAACTTTTTTGGAGTCAATTTTCGCTTGGGGCATGGTTTGGCTGGTTCGGCAGGGTTCAGCTATTGCGATGAGCGCTTCCGATTATCATACAGGATCCACTTTTCATCACAGGTAATAATTCGATTCAAAATCCCTTCATTTTTGTGCCGGTTGAGTAATGCAACGCAGCAGTCAATGCGCGTTTGTTGATTTGCTTCACTCAATTCGTGAGGTACCCACCTTTCAAGCTTTTTCACCTTCCCAATTTGCTTCAAGTGGATTAAAACAGTTTTATCACTAACACCGCAGCCTGCAGCTAACTCGGACGTGGTTTGCAATGGATCCGCTTCCACAATAGCCTTCAATTCTTCATTATTAACCTTGGTCTCCGGCCGTCCACGGGGCTTGTTCTGCAGGTCGAAATTTCCAGAACGAAAACGTTGGAACCAAAAACGCACTGTGTTTTCTTTTGCGGGACCGTCGCAATACACATCATTAATCCTTCGAGCCGTTTCTGCAGCACTGGTGCCACGGTGGAACTCGTAATCGTAAATAACGCGATATTTCAAGTTTTCCATTTTGTAAACTGAGTGACGCAAAGAAAAAAAATAATTGAGGAAAAAACAAATAAATTATAATTTTCAAAACACAAATACTTGAGTAAATAGCTGTATAAATTTGAATTTGGAATTCCTAACCAAAGAGAAGCTATTTGAGATCAATGTTGCCAGTACGGCAAAACGCCAATTTCATATGTAAGGACCTAATATATTTATTATGTTTTACCTGTTCTCAATAGATGCCTTAAACTATAAAAAAAAAATTGTATTGTCTTTTGAGAAAATAAACTGATTGGATTTGATTTGAAAAAAAAAGAAGAACAATTTTGTGTTTTTAATTGTAAATTTTTTAACGTGGGTAAAACAAAGATTTACATTAAAAGTTAAAGCTTATCAACGACTACGAATGTATAGTGAACTAAATTTTTAAATGGTGGAAAATCTTATTATAATTTCACGGTCTGCAACTATAAATGTTATTTATTCAGTGCAGCATTTTATTTCCATACTGTTTTCTTATTTTAAATTGTTTGTTTAACGGATTCCTACCATATTTTGTTCATTGTTGTATTTTACGAGAGATTAAAGAGAAGATACTTTATTATTCTGTAAATTGCCCCGCGGAAGCACTTCAAACGTCTCCTGTTTCTTTTCATGTCTGAGATTCGTATATTCAACATATTACCATCCGAAGTGGATTTCGTAGATATATCGCGTTTACGAACATATTTTTTTCCTTAGAACTTTTATTGTATTACAAATATTTTGTTTTACGTCTACATTATTTTCCATTTATTCCACGCTTCACGTTCATGATCTTAAACGAATCTGTCTCGATGGCTGTTTCGCCAAACACTGTTGGCATTATCAACTATCATATTCAACTCTTCATCAGGTGGCTTGTCACAATTTTATAAAACATAATTAAATTAATAACGATATTGTAACAGTGTTCCAAATTCGACAGTTAATATTTTTTAAGTATTCCTGCTAAAACGAAGTATTAACGGAAGAGGATGTATGGATCAGATTTTAGCACTTCGAACGCTTGCGGAGAAGTTTATGGCCAAAAACCGCAAGCTTTTTTTTGTGTTTGTCGATTTGCAAAAACCCTATAATCAAGTTAACAGAGATAAATTGTGGTCAATCTTGTCCGAATACGGAGTGAGCACAAAACTGAAACGGGCGGTTGCTTCTCTCTACGAAGGAAGCACTGCCAGTGTTAGGGTAAATGGGGACATCACGCCTTGGTTTGATATCACGAAGGATGTTAAGCAGGGCTGCGTGATGTCTCCATGGTTGTTCAATCTGTATATGGACAAGTGTATGAAAGAACTTAAAGGTATAAATGCTGGTGCTAAGATGAGTGATCTGTCTGTAAACTGTCTGCTTTACGCGGACGATGCCGTTCTCGTTGCGGATAGTGCGGACGAATTACAAGTCTTGGTGTCGAGAATGTATGAGGTATACAAGTCAAATGATTTAATGATAAATGTCGGAAAGTCGAAGGTGATGGTTTTCGAAAGGGAAGAGCAAATGACAGTTTGTAATATAAGTGTGAACGAAGAGAACTTGGAACAGGTGAGGGAAATGGTGTATTTAGGTAGCATGTTCACAGCCGATGCCCGAACGGATAGTGACGTCGAAAGAAGGGTTGGTGTGGGTAACAAAGTGAATGGAGCTTTAAAAATAGTTATTGAAAACAAGAATTTATCAATGAAAGCGAAAACGGCCGTTCACAATGGAGTTCTGGTCCCAACCCTAATGTATGGAAGCGAAGCATGGAACTGGCAGAAGAAGGATGAGAGTAGAATAAATGCGGTAGAGATGAGGTCCCTAAGACGTATGTGTGGTAGAACGATATACGACAGAATCTCAAATGCTGATATAAGAAAGGAATGTAGAGCGGAAGAAGGTATTATGAACAAAATTATGAAAGGATCGCTGCGTTGGTTCGGACATATGGAACGCATGGATGGAGAAAGAATGGTTAAGAAAGTTTACGTTAATGATGTAAATGGGGTACGAAGTCGAGGCAGACCGAGGAAAACATGGCATGACCAAATTAATCAAATTTTAAAGGTTGGTCATGTTAGAAGTCGGAGGAATCGACGTGCGTGTATGACTCGTTGTATGAATGTGGAGGAAGCTAGAGAGGAGTGTGGGGATAGAGTAGTGTGGCGGTCCATTCTCTCTGCCTACCCCTGCGGGGAAACGGCGTGATGGTTTGTTTGTTTGTTTTTTTATACACTTTGTATATACTACACTTTTATTAGAAAATAAAATTATCTAAACATGTTTCGGACAAACAGTCCTTCTTCAGTAAAGATACATATTTATAAAAATATTATAAAATTATTGTTGTTTAAATGATTTGACGGATGTTACAAAGATTTATTTTGGAACGTTTATGCTTTTGTTATAACAAATATTATGTTATACGTGTGTATATAATTTTTTTTTAATAAAATTGTTGTATATACAAAGTGTATAAAAAAGAAAAATATAAATAAACCATCAAAACAACACAAAGTATGGCTTAAAAAGAAGAAATATAATATAATTATTTAATATTGTTGGTTTTCTAAAATAAATTAGATTACTGACAGACTATTTTTTATTAAATACTTGTTTTTTCATACCCATGACTACCCCCAACCCCTTAACTCACGATGAGAGAGGGATCAATAGATAAACTTTTCATCCTACGGCACTCAGAAGCTCCAAATTGTGCAGATCGAGTATTCAGCCACGTGACACTTGAATAACTAGTTTATCGCCTCCAATGTCTAGACAATGAAAGAGATTCCATAAGCTGCCCTATAAACTTCAATCTTATGTAATAGTTTTATAGAATCAATGAACCTTTGCTGTGACTTTCTCGTATGTTAAGAGTTTGGTACTGCAAACCTTTAATTGGTTTGTCAGGGTTTACTTACGAAATTTCGAATAGAAACGACACAACGTCAACCAAACCTTTCACCATTAATGGATAATTTTTAAGATTTTTAAATTAATTGTTTTCTTCCTTGCAAGAACATAAAGGTATAATCTTAAAGGTATGAAAGAATTTAAAGGTATAAATGCTGGTGATAAGATGAGTGATCTGTCTGTAAATTGTCTGCTTTACGCGGACGATGCCGTTCTCGTTGCGGATAGTGCGGACGAACTACAAGTCTTGGTGTCGAGAATGTATGAGGCATGCAGGTCAAATGATTTAATGATGAATGTCGGAAAGTCAAAGGTCATGGTTTTTGAAAGGGAAGAGCAAATGACAGTTTGTAATATAAGTGTGAACGAAGAGAACTTGGGAACAGGTGAGGGAATTTGTGTATTTAGGTAGCATGTTCACATTTTGTTTGTCACGTGAATTCTAGACCAGACACGTGTGAAAATCACACTGCCATTGCCGGAAATCGAACCCGAGACCTTTGGTGTGGCAGACGTAGTACATACCATTGGGCCACGGAGGTTGATGAGTTTATCCTTGTAAAATACTTAATAACACTTTAGAATGACGATTTTTTTCGACTGTTTTTCCACTTAGATTTTTTTTCCACTGTTTCGAAGGCCTCACACCTGCATCACCAGGTGAACGATATAAACTGAGTTTAATCGTTCTACCGGTGTCTAAGGTGTAAAACTTTCGAAATGTGTTGAGAAAAATATACTCAAAAGTGGAAAAAAAAAGTGTTTTAATTCTTAAAAATTCGTCAATATGGAATGCCATTCTGTAAACGCCTTAAGATAATATACTCGTAAATACACTTTATTATGTATAAATAACATATACATTTGATACAATTGCACTATTCATATATACATCTTTGCTCTTTAATTGTAAGGATCCGAACAAGAGCAATAATTTAGAAGAGATGATTATATCATGCGCAAAATGCAAATTGACGTACATTCAAAGATAATTCTACTTAGTTCTGCTTGACGATACAATCCCAAAGGCGGCACGTCATAATTTTTCGATTAATTTCTTATTTCCACCCTTACGCAATTGTGTGCTAAGCGCTTAGCTATATATTCATGATTGCGACACCGGTTTCACTCACAATCCAACTTCATCATATAGCAGTATGATGAAGTTTTTCGCCCCTTAAAAAATGAGCCAAATATGAAACCTTTATAATCTTCACAGTCGACAATAGCTCTCTAAAGGCACCGGCTCTCTGTAGTACGTCTGCATTACTGACCTTTTCGGTCCAAGGTATACTGGACATTCTGTGGTATGTTTACATCCCAAACGTCTCCAACCAGTTCATTATATTCAATTTCAGAGTCCAAATTTCATCGCCATATAGTAAAATAAACGATATGTATTTTCTTTTTTATACACTTTGTAGGTACAACACCAATTTAAAAAAATAATTTAATATCAGACATGTTTTGGACAACCCGGTCCTTCCTCAGAGATATAAAAAAGATATTTATAAAATAATATAAAGTAGAAGGTATTATGAACAAAATTATCAAAGGATCGCTGCGTTGGTTCTGACATATGGAGCACATGGATGGAAAAAGAATGGTTAATAAAGTATACGCTAATGATGTAAATAGAGAACGGAGTCGAGGCAGACAGAGGAAAACATGGCATGAATAAATTAGTCAAATTTTAAAGGTTACTCATGTTAGAAGTCGGAAGAATCGACGTGCGTGTATTACTCGCTGTATGAATGTGGAGGAAGCTAGAGAGGTGTGCCAAGATAGACTAGTGTGGCGGTACATTCTCTCTGCCTATCCCTACAGTGAAACGGCGTGATGGTTTGTTGTTGTTGTTGTTGTTTAAAATATTATAAAATTGTCAAAACTGATCATATTTGTAAACAATATTATATATAAAATATCTTTATAATATCACTGAGGAAGGACCGGGTTGTCCGAAACATGTCTGATTTATTTTTAAAAAATTTAAGTAAGTGTTGTACATATATACAAAGTATATAAACAAGAAAAAGACAAATAAAACATCTACAACACAAAGTATGGCGAACATAGATGAAATATTTAACCATTATTTATGAGAGTTATAAAGTTATAGGAGTTACAAACATTCTAATAGCCTGACATATTTTATACGTTCTTTTATTCGTTTTTTTTTTAATAATTCATTTTTCTGATATTCATTTTTTAAACAACAAGTTATACATAATATGATACGTTTGGTATCATAATATACAATGCATTATCACAAGTTTTATAAGGATTAATTGTATCTCAATGGAGTCGAAGATGTAAATTGTTTTCTGGGAACAGAATATGGTGGTCGAGGCGCTTACAGGACTTATGACCTGTCGTGACCACCATTTTTTGTTCCCAGAAAACAATGTACATCTTCGTCTCTATTGAGATACAATAAATCCTTATAAAATTATTTAGCCGCAATGGGTAAAATCCAGTATCTGTCTACAAGTATTTGTATACATTCAAAATGTTATCACAAGTTTGTCTGAAATATCTTATTTTTACCATCCATTTTCTATTGATTGCTATCCTTTTTTCGCAAGTTTCAATATTAACATCCATTTATAAGGTTTGGTATGAAAATACTAAATAACACTGGTAGACTTTTCCTTAGTATTTAGGAAACAAAAACAAATTTTCGCTTTTTGTGTGACTTAAAAGATTTGTACAGTTTCATGTTAAATATACAATATAACTTGACAATTCTTCCAAAGCAGAGCCGAAATCTAACCTTTGTTTAATTTAATCATTCAATTTGATCTTCAGCCTTTCCGTCTTCGATTTCCGTTCACATCACATTTCACATCTTCGTTCTCCTTTCATCTTCTTTCCGAATATTAGATTGCCCTTTCTGCAATATTGTTAAAAACCTTTTCGTTTATCAAACTTTCTCCCATATTATGATCGTTAGAACTAGTTTTCGTCTCGAGAGTGAGTTCAGAAAAATATAATCAATTTGGTGACAATTAAATGAGCTGTAATTTTTTTTTTTATTATTATTATTGTTATTATTACTTTGTTGAATCGCTCTTTACATCATGACAGCATGAGCTAAATCGATGTAAAGGGTATTATAGCTATCATATTGATTCTCATGAAATGTGATATGTAGCTAAGCTATCGCCATTTTATTGTCACGTGAATTCTATACCAGATCAAAGACAGTGTGACGATCACACTGCCCTTGCCGGGAATCGAACCCGGAACCTTCGGAGTGGCAGTCAATGAACTTAATACTCGGCCACGAAGGTCGAAGGAGTAATTTTGAAGTTTTGCTTCTTTCGGCACGTTTAATAGAAAGAACAATTGAGAGCTGCGCGCGCACCCCATTACGAAAGTGCGACATAATGAAGTAATAATAAATAACGGCCAAACATTTCACGCGTACCAACTCACAAATCGCGAAAACATGTCATGGAACGAGACATGAATGAAGTTAGTCGTAAAAAGTAAAAATAGAACCAATGTACTGTCATATTTTAGTGGGATAATTTTGAATATTTTGTGCAACATAATTTGTATAAACTTTTCGATAACAACAAAGCACCTGTACCAAATATTTTAGTACCATAATGCAAATATCAGTAATACAAAGCACAGTTTTTGAAGTTACGTGATGAATCTAGCCTTTGTGTAGTAAAAATATATCAGTAACAAAACTTGTGTTTTACTATGAAACGTCGGCGAATTAGGTGTCATGAATTAGATACATCAAACATAAATGTGTTGCGTTGGTTATTTTCTTTAGAAGTTACAAATGGAGAGTAAAAAGCATTTATCTGGAAATTGTCGAGTTCAAATTCAAATAATTTTTTTTTTCCAAATGGGCACAACAAATATACATACATTCAAGTCCTTGATTCGAATGAATGCTTTGATCCATTGAACACAAGAACAAGTAGGATGCTAATGAGGCCGAATATTCTTCAATATTCAAAGATTTTTCAAGTAATTATTGGTTCAACGATATAATTGTCGATCTCCGAAGCGAGCTTCAAGTATTCAAGTCTTCAAATCTTGCGGCCATTTTCTTTCAATCTCACAACAACATTTGTGATATCGCTCCTTAAAATGTCGACTTTCGTGGTAAATAAAAAGCTTTTGCGGGATGTTCTGCTGTTTTGTCTTAAGTGGAAGAAGAATGCAGTTGAAGTGCATAAAATGCTTATGAAAGTTTATGGAGATCATGCCCCATCGGATAAATGTAATTATTAAGCATACATTTATAAGAAATAAATAAAATACTTGCTTGTTTTGATTACAAAAGCAAATTGTTGTTGTAGAACACGAAAAACGTTCACTTTTTTTGTAATAAAACATTATGCATATAACACGGAAAAAAATATTAAACACTAAATATTTCAAAATATTTACAGTTATCAGCGGTGTTAATTTTTTCCACTATAAAATTAAATGCCACGTTAATTATTTAATTGATAAAATGGTATAAATGAGAGAAGGGCAACCAGAGGTCTAATATGGTGATATTGGGGGATACGAAGATGGAAGAAGAATATGTCGCCCTCAATAAATGTAGGTTGTCAACCTTATCCCGTTGCTAGGAGGGGCTGGATTGGGAAACCACAGAAATAGGAAACATTAAAAATGCGAGCGCTAGCTTATACGAGATATAAAAGAAAAGAAAATCACATTTGATGTGTTTTTCTTTTTTTCACAAGGCTAAAAATACCACTCCCATAAAATATTATGAATGTTCTAGAAAACAGGTTTTCATCGTCATCACGTTTTCATCATCATCTTCTTCTTCTCAGAAAATTTTACCCCACCGCTGAATATGGGCCTCTTATAAACTCTTCCAATATCGTCTATCTTGAACTATCTGTTATCATACCTTTTTAGTGTTTTTACTATTCTTCTTCTGTTGTTCCAAGGTATCCACTTTAGGATTGCTTTTTCTGCGATATCGGTAGCCTTTGTTTGACGTATTATTTCCTCATTAATAATTTTATCACGGAGAACATTTTTTTTCACACACGAGTTATTAGACTTATAGGGACTTCTTTATTTTCGAGTATTATATATATCTCAATTTGAAAAAGCAACCCTGCTATGTTCTATTCGCCAAAGTAGTCCCGCAGATTGGTTCTCGTTTTCACCAATGTTCAATAAATAATTTGCTGTATTGCTAGAGCGCAAGTTTGATTTTCACTCTTTCAAGAACGATTGTAAGCTTCTATAACACAATTTATTGGCAGGAATATTATCAAATCAAATCAGTTTATTAACTCAAAATACATTACAAACAGCAAAATGTTTAAGGCATCTATTAAGTACAGGTAAAATATTATAAAAATATAACATAATACCGGGAACGCATTAGAGATGGTTCGATATTAGGAAGTCAAGATACTCTCTAAAGTCAAGAGTATTTGTCCCCTTAACGAACCACCACTAATATGAAAGACGTTGATCTCCGAGGAGACCGCGTTCAGCAGACTAATTGCTCTTCTAACCGGTGTCACCAGAGGCAGATTGGTTCTGGTGGACGGTAGGTAAAACAATCTGTGCTGTCGCTGTCGGAGATATCTATCAGGGACAAAAAGACCAACACCCTCCAGCACGGCTGAGTTCTCGAAATATCCCCTGATTAATTTAAAGAAATTGGTAATGAGATACTCATCTCTTCGAAGCTGTAGAGAATTGGTTCCAAGCATTCCCAAAAGAAATGCCGTGGGATAGATCCATGGATAACTACCATACTCCCTCATGTAGAGATACCTCAGATTTTTTTTCTGAACCCTCTCCAGCATAACGGAATATTTCTTAAGTGTCAGTGAGTTATAGAACAATAATTTGCAAGGAATATTATAATTTAACACCCTGTTGTCTTCTTACCAGCTATCTTCACATTTAGAATACGTACTAGCTAGCTACTTTAACACAGACATTGCCCAAATAAGGATTTACACATTTGTCTTACCTCTTCCGTCTAAGAGATCCCTTTTACCAAGTAGATTAGGCCATTCCATTAGGCGATTCCTCTAGGATGATATTCTTTAGTAATGTGATATTGTTAACATTAAGCTTAACATCCAGGTATCTGTCTTCTTGGGCAAGACAAAGACGAGGTCAGGGCTTTACGTATATTGTGACGTGAGCTTTCAACGCATGTCAGGCGCCCCTGTCCGACGGCACAAACATCACGTAGCACAATAGACAGCTGTGCGCGCGTCGATACATATAATACATAGTTGATGTATGTAAGGGCCTGCGGTGAACCGGGTAGACATCTGGAAGTACAGCTCCGGAGGCTAGATAATTAGCTGCTGGGGCGCAGGGCGGGCCTTTGTGCGTCTTAAGGGTCGTGTGAATTAAATTTAACATGCGAGAGATGCTGATTAAGGCGTGCATAAGTAATCTCGACTAAATATTCCACTATTTCTAGTGTCTGCTTACACGTAAACGTTTTCATTATAAAGTCATTTAAGTCCTTAATGAACATAACAAATGTGTAATTAATGAATATGTATATTTTTAAATAACTTATTTATTGTTTCTTGAATAAAAAAAATAAAAAAGCGAAGCATGGAACTGGTAAGAGAAGGATGAAAAAACTAACTAACTAACTAACCATCACGCCGTCTCTCCGAAGGGGTAGGCAGAAAGAATGGACTGCCACAATTTTCTTTCCGGACATATTTCTCTTGCTTCCTCAACATTCATACATCGTGTCATGCACGTGCGTCGATTTCTCTGACTCCTCACATGGCCGACATATAATATTTTATTTATTTGATCGTGCCACGTGTTCCTCGGTCTTCCTCTATTTCTGGTTCCATTTACATCATTAACATATAATTTTTTTACCATTATTTCTTAATTCATTCTTTCCATATGTCCAAACCATCTTAATAATCCTTTCATTATTTTGTTCATGACACCATCATTCGCACCGCATTCACTTCTTATATTTTCATTCGACACTCTATCATACACAGAGTATCCACACTTTCGTCTAAGAAATCTCATTTCTACTTCATTTATTCTACTTTCATCCTTCTTTTGCCAGTTCCATGCTTCGCTTCCATACATAAGGGTCGGTATAAAGAACACCATTGTGCACTGCCATTCTACCTTTTTTGGATAGGTTTTTGTTTGCGATGACAACTTTAAGTGCACCATTCACTTTGCTGCCTGCCCCAACCCTTCTTTCAATAGCCCTCTCCACTCGCCCATCTCTTGTAAGCAAAGCACAAGCGATGCACGAAACTAGTAAAATAAGGATGAAAGTACAATAAATGCAGTAGAAATGAGATCCCTTAGACTAATGTATTAGTAGAAGATCACATCGAGCTGTCCAAAACTTTTAAAATAGAATAGCAAGTGAAATAAAATTATAAATATATCATTAGAAGAAAATAAATTAATATATTTTTCTTATTTGATATTTCATTCAAATAAAAATCAAATACTTCGAATGTGGCTGCCTTCCAGTATTTGATTAATTTGGTCAGACCATACTTTCCTTAGTCTTCCGCGACTCCTCTTTCCACTCACACTGCTTGTATACAACATTTTAGACATTCTTCTCTCTTCCATTCGTTTCATATGTCCAAACCGTCTGATTTCAAACCGTCAGATTTCTACGACATCTATCCTCCTTTCATAATTTTTTGCCAGCTTCAAGCTTCACATCCATACATAAGGGTTGGCACTAGAACTCCATAATGTACTGCCATCCTTGCTTTAGTTTAAATATTTATATTTGCAGTAACGATTTGAGGGCGCAGTTAATTTTGTTCCAAGCACCAACCCTTCTTTCGATATTTTTCTCCATTTTTCCATCTCTTGTTAACGTGCAAAATCACATAAAATCATTGAGAACCAAACTATTTGATATATTCAGTTTACATAAGCTAAAGTTAAGGATTAACATTACCCCTATATTCCAAACCACTTACTCAAGCAGAAAATAGAAAAATATTTCCACAAAAGCTTCTATATTGCTTTTGAACTCTAAAATATTACCGCAGTCAATGAAAACATATCGAACTCCAGCATTAAATAAATGAGCAGCCAGCCACAATTGTGGAACCGATTAGCCCGGATACAAATGCTGAACACACTACGCCAATATATTATACACAACTGCACTCGGTGCAATAATATGCACACAGAATGTTCATTGGCTTTAATGTGTACTTTAACATTCGTACATGCAGTTTATTAGCTATGTCGGTTTTATTAACTAATTAACCACATCGTCTCCCCAAAGAGGTACACAGAAAGAATGGACTGCCACACTGTTATTTTGTAACATACTACTCTCGATTTCTCAACATTCATATATCGTGACATGCACATAGATCGATTTTTCCGACTCCTCCCATTTCCAACATTCAATGTTTGATTATTCATTCTTCTTCTTCTTTTTTCTCTTTTAATAGATCTATGGATCTGTTTTTATGGCATCGAGGTCTCCTGAGACACAGAACTCCAACTGTCTCGCCATCTCTTCGCAGGTCTTCCGGATTGGCGAGTTCCCATTGGCACGTTGTTTGTGGCTGCTTGGGGGAGTCTATCGTCGCTTATTCGTTCTCGTGGTCGCGCCAGAAGCGTCTTCTTTTCCTGTCCCATCTGACAATATCTTCGCTATCGCAGGTCTTACGTATTACTGTGTTTCTGATTCTGTCCTTCATTCTTTCCATATTCTTCATTCATTCTTTCCATATACATAAACCAGCTTAATGACTCTTTCATTATTTTGTCCATAACACTCTCATTTGCACTGCATTCACTTCTTATATGTTCAATCGATTCTCTTTCAAAGATTGTCAACACATTCGTCTAAGGGATCTTTAAAATCTTATTTTATTATTATTTTGCCAGTTCCATACGTCGCTTCAATACATAAGGGTCGGTAAATAAAAAGCATTGTGTTCTGCCATTTTAATTTTTTTTAAATATGCTTATGTTAGCGATGACAGCTTTAAGTGCACCATTCACTTTATTACCTGCCCCAACCCTTCTTTAAATATTCCTCTCCATTCGCCCATCCATTTTTAACATGCTACCTAAATATACAAACTCACCCACTTTTCTCCAGATATTCACGCTAATGTTGCAGACGGTATCTTTCTTCTTCGATTTTATTTGAACGTTTAATTTGTGAATACCTAATAAATAATCAAAATGTGTTTCGTGTCAATAAACAAATTCTTTCAAAGTCATCCCTCTTTGAACTAACTAACTAACTTTCACGCCGTTTCCCTGGAATGATAGGTAGAGAGGATGGATTGCCGCACTGTTGTATTCTTATATAACGCTCGCGCATCTTCTTCATTTACACACCGTGACACGCACACTCGTCGATTGTTCCGACTTCGAACATGCCCGACTTTTAGTTATTGATTCATCTGATCTATATACTAACAAAAGCATCATTAACCTCGTATAAAAATACATTTGATACAATTTGTTCGACTCATAATTCAGAGATCAATCTAGGTTCCATTCTACAGCAAGTAAACAAAATCTTCATTAGATTCGTTTTATAAAAGTTCATTTGCAGTAGGTACGTTTTATTTCAAAAGAAGTTTTACTATTCTCTCCGTTCTCAA
Source organism: Lepidostoma basale (assembly GCA_022606425.2). Classification (NCBI taxonomy): domain Eukaryota; kingdom Metazoa; phylum Arthropoda; class Insecta; order Trichoptera; family Lepidostomatidae; genus Lepidostoma; species Lepidostoma basale. Next base: position 1,096,451 of record JAHDVF020000067.1, read on the forward strand.
CAAATGTCATTCTTTTTCATCAAATATTCTCCACGAATCTTTTACCTTGTCTCTTGGTTTCTCTCGTCCTGTGTCTCAGCTATTACGCTATTATTAAATTCCTCGGCAGGAGAATATGAACGAGTCTGCTCCTGGTCTGTTTACAATGGCCAAAAGGATGTTTATTTTCTCCTTTATATCCTTTAAGTCGTGGCTCTCTTCCTTCTGTTTCAAACCGGTCTTATTGTTATAAAGTAAGTACCTCGCTTATATAATATTATTATATTGCCAACCTTCAAAGAGCGTTAGCGTAAGAAACATTTTATTGCATCAAAAGTTTAAAAAACAATAAATCAAAATTATAATTAGATCACTCTAAAAATTCGGACTGCCATATTGTTTTTAAAATATCAGTCGTAAAAGAAACCTTAAGGCACAGATATAATATTGCAAATTACTTTTTTCTTTAATACGCAAAACTATTATGAATGTTATATTTGAGTGTAACATTATTTGGCATAATAGTACTCAATAAATTTATAACGAATTGAAGTATTCTTGACAAGGGGGTATCGAATCGTTGAAATCGGTTGACTCTTGAAGTACATGTAGAATTAAACAAAATATACATACTAACCAAATTGTTCATTTGTCCAAAATATTGAACAACCAAAAATAATTTAAAACAAACATTATAGCTTAATAATAAGAAGGAAAAATAGTCATATTGTTGTCCAACCTCCAATAAGAGGAGAAGAAGAAGAAGAATATTACCTTTAAATTAACCTGTATTCTTGGCTTTTACCTTCTTCTTCTTTTTCTTCTCCTTATGGACCTTTGATCTGTTCCTGAAATCAGGCTGGCCTCTCTTGGGAGATTGACTCCCAACTTTCTCTCCATCTCTTCAGCGGTCTTCTGGGGGGGGGGGGGCAGCCAGCAGGATTCTGGTGGGATCCATTCTCTGCACGTGCGCATTCCAGTATCTTCTGCGTTGTCTGCTCCATCTCACGACATCCTCTATCTTGCAGATCTCGCGAATGGCCGTGTTCCTCACCCTATCTCAAATAGTCCTTCCTGCTATCATTCTCAACGTCCTCATATTTGCCTTTTCTGGTCTCAATACTATATGTCAGTATATGCCTTACGCAGGTTTTATATATTCTGACCTTACTGTCAGTTCTGATATACTTGTATTTCCATATGATATCCTTGAGACAACCTGACACCGCCGAAGCCTTGTTGACTTGTCCTATTGTTTCACTGACAAGATCATATTGACTGAGCAGATCCACTCCCAAATATCTAAACTTTGCAACCTGTTCCAGCATTCTATAATTTAAGGATAGCCTGCATTCTAAATAAACTATCACGCCGTTTCGAATGATACAAGTCGAGAAAATTGACGTGCTTGTATGACTCGCTGAATGATTATCACGATAGCTAGAAAGGATAGAGCAGTATGGCGGTATATTCTCTCTACTTATCTTCCGGAGAGTATTGTACTATCATTTTATTTAATTAACTTTTATGACAATCTTAACCAAATATAAAAATGTTTTTGAAAAAACCCAGAGTAACTCAATTTCAGGAATCTTTAATCTCCCCAGTATGTGATTTTGTTGAATACTGCACGATTTTTAAATAATCCCATATAAATTTCCGGTTCATTGTCCAAAAGGGATTTCGTGAACACAGCATCCTTTCTCTATTAATGTAGAGACATCCTTATGAGGGTAATTTAATATTATATGAAAGAGCTTTTTTGCTCGTTCCCAAATGACTGTAAAAGCTTAAGACCTTATTAATATAAACATGCTACAGGATGTGAACAAAGAAGGAATACAAGGAACAATACAGAACAAGTGAAACTGTATATTATAATATTTATATACACCCTGTAATAGCGATGGGAATTCCTCGAGTTACTTTTTCTCAAATGGTGGTCGTAATGAGATGAATCCCAGAATCTCTTTCTTCATTCAATATTAAATTTAATTTCTAAGTTCATACACTCGAAATGTAAAGGGAAATGAATAAAAATAGATGGAGAAAAACATTGTTCCCTTTGCCTTACACGTAATTGCGCCCTACTGGCCTATAGAGAGAATTGTAAGATCCTCTTACAAAATAGTTTATTGTAAGCGTTAGATATATTGTACATCACATAAGTTTCTTTGAATAACAAATTCTACGAAATTTTGATACTTTCGAATTTGACTTTCGTATTTGAAAAGTTCCAAGCATCACGTTAATGAATTAAAATAAATGTCAGCATTATGTATACAAATTAAAATTAAAAAAAATAAATGTCGACCACGTCAGAAGTCGGAGAAATTGACGTGCGTACAATGAAACGACGCATGTATGTTGGGTAATCGAGAGAAGTGTGTCAGGAAAGAACAGAATGACGGTTCACTATTTCTACCTACCCCTTTGGGAAGACGGCGTGATGGTAATTAAGTTTTATTAAAATAAAAGTCCTTAAGACGTATGTGTGGTAGAACGATGTCTGGCAGAATCTCAAATGCTGATATTGGATAGGAATATCCTAGAGCGAATGAAGGTTTTATGAACAAAATTATTAAAGGATCGCTGCGTTGATATGGAGCGCATGGGTGAAGAAAGAATGTTTAAAAAAGTATACGTTAACGATGTAAATGGAGTACGGAGTCGAGGTAGACCGAGGAAAACATGGCATGACCAAATTAATCAAATTTTAAAGGTTGGTCATGTCAGTAGCCGGAAGAATTGACGTGCGTGTATGACTCGATATATGAATGTGGAGGAACCTAGAGAGGTATTTCAGGATAGGGTAGTGTGGCGGTCCATGCTCTCTGCCTACCCCTGTGGGGAAACGGCGTGATGGTTTGTTGTTGTTATTGTTTTTTTTTTTTTTTTTTTATTTAATTTATTTTTTTAAAAACCCAATTGGGTTATATGGTTACATTTCTAGATCCTACCACTAATTATGTACTGCTTCAGACACTTCTTATGTTGAGTTGTAGTGAGATTCCTTATGTCTTTAGGTAGTTCATTGTAAAGTTTCAGTCCATTGTTCAATATCCTTGATTGTCCTGTCTTAGTTCGTGCAATCGGTAAGTGATATCTGTCACAATTCCTGGTCCAGTGTCCGTGTATGTCTGAATTTTTAGTTAATTTGTAGGTGCTGTCTGTTGGCTTTTCCATGGTCACTCTGTGTACAATTTTTAAGGTCTCATATTTGGTCAGGTCTGATATGTCCATTTGTTTAGTTTGTCTGTAAACTTGTATGGTTGGGGTATGGTAGTCAATGTTATATGCTAGTTTTATTATTTTATTTTGTTGTCTTTGGAGTCTGGAGATGTCCTTTTGGTTTCCTGTCCCCCAGAAGGGAATCATATATGTCAGTCGGCTTTTTACATACGCTTCGTACATCATAACTTTTTCCCTTCTTGGTATGTAATTCTGTATTTTGTAGAAGAGGGAGTATAGCGATGCTAACTTGTCTGTTAGGTTGTCTATGTGTTTTGTCCATTTTAGTTGTCTGTCCATTGTTAGTCCTAGGTACTTTACATAGTCGAGTTCGGTTATTGCGTCATTTTTTATTTTTATACACATGTTATGGTTTTTCTTGCTTGTTTCAAAGTGTATAATGTTACACTTTTTTACATTTAAGGTCAGGTAGTTGTTGGTTGTCCAGTTGGTTAGTGTCTCTATGTCTATGTTCATTTGTTTGCAGGTCTCATTGTCGTTGTCGTTTTTGTAAAATATAGCAAGGTCGTCTGCGTACATAATTATTTTCCCTGTCATTTTGTATCTTGTTATGTCGTTAATGTAAAGTATGTAAAGTAGTGGTCCCAGGATGGACCCTTGTGGCACACCAAATTCTGTCATTGTTTCGTTGCTGGTCATTCCTGACACAACTGTGTATTGTTTTCTTTGGGTGAGGTAGCATTTGAACGTGTTGTACGCCTTGCCCCTCACCCCTGCGGATGTCAGTTTGTCAAGTAGTGTGTCCAAATGTACGGTATCAAAAGCTTTTTTGAAGTCCAGTATTAGTCCTGTTATGCATTCGCCCGCATCCAGTGCTGACTGAATGTAGTTACATATGTTGGTGATAGCTGTTGCTGTTCCCTTCTGTTCTTGGAATCCATATTGCTCTTCAGCTATGTAGTTGAATGCTTTGAGGTGCTGGTACAGTCTTTTGTGTAGTATTCTTTCAGTTAACTTTGCAAATACTGTCAGATTTGCGATCGGTCGGTAGTTTGATGGTTGGTTTTTTTCACCGTCTTTGTACACAGGTGTGATTCTTGCAGTTTTCAGCTCTTCTGGGAAAGTTCCCTCTTTCATATTTTTGTTAATAATTTTTGTTATCGTGGGCAATATAAGTTCAGATATGGATTTGACTGTTGCTATCTTTATTCCGTCGTATCCTGGAGCTGTGTTATTTTTCATCTGGTTTATTATTTGTCTGATTTCTTCTTCTGTCGTAGGTCTCAGGAAAAGCTCCCCGTCCACTTCGGGTGGTCTGAACCGTGCTGGTTCGGAGATTACAATTTCGCTAGCCAGTTTTGCTCCGATTCTTGTATAGTAATGATTTATAATTTCGGCTATTTCAGCTGCATCCGTTGTCTCGGATCCGTCATCCTTTTTAAGTTTAGATACATTGGGCTTTGGTGTACAGTTCTCTGACGTAATGTTTTTGATCTCCTTCCATATTTTGTGACTGTTTCCATTTGCTTCATTTATACGCGATGCGTAGTGGTCCTTTTTTGCTTTCTTAATACTTTTTCTTATGTTAGCTTGTATGAGTTTAAATTCCTCTACGAGATTATGCTGGTTGCTCATTTTTTTGTAAATGTAATTTCTTTTCTCTATTTTGTTATAGATATCCTTCGTCATCCAGCCCTCTTTAAGCGATGTAGTATATTTTCTGATCCTGCTCGTAGTGTGTTTCTTCAGTTCCTCCCTTATTATGTCTTGAAGCGCTTTGAAGGTTCCTGGTTCTTCTTTCTGTATTCTTTCTCCTAGGCTTTCTTTTAGTTTGTTGTAGTTAATTTTCTTTGCGGTGTATTGTTGATGTTTTATTCTCTGTCTGGGTATGGTTTTTAGTTCAATATTTATTCCTCTGTGGTCGCTCAGTGGTGTGTCGAATAGTTCAAGTATCGTTGAATCAGCTATTTCCTGGCTTGCCATTACATGGTCAATTATGGTATTTTTTCCTCTGTCATTTTTCCGTGTATAATCATTTTCTTTTATTGAGTTGATAAATCCAAGATCATTTCCTTTGATTGTATTGATATAGTCCTTTGTGAGTTTATCACTGGAAAGCAGGTTGATGTTAAGGTCCCCTATTATGATCTCACATTTTGCACTCCTCTGTTCACCCGTTAACATTCTGTCTAAATATTCTATGTATTCCTTTTTATTGCTGGTTCCTGGTTGTCTGTAGATTGCATTTATTGTAAGATCTATTTCATTTATATGTACTTTCAGAAGGTTGTTGTTGCTTAGGAATGTTTCTTCTTTTATAGTTTTGAAGTCTATTTGTGTTCTGATGTAAATAGCTACCCCTCCACCTCTGCCATTCCTACAGGAGTGCACTCCTGTGTAGTTGTTTAGATTATACAGTTTACTTTCACTATCACTGAGCCAGGTTTCAGTCAAGACGACTACATGTGGTTGGTACTCTAGATTTGTGATATATATGTTTAGTTCGTCAATTTTTGATTTTAACCCTCTTATATTCATGTACATTATTTTTAGGTTTTCCATTTTCTTCACAAAAAAGACAGTTTGTTTTTTTCTTGTTCTACTTTTTTCAGGTAAACCGGGCAATCAAAACTCCAAGCTGCATGATTAGAATCGAGTATGGTTTTGATAATTTTTGTTGTTTCTTCACAATTTATGCATTTATGTTCATGTGTTTCGGCTTTACAGTCTTTGGCCTTGTGGTCGCCCATACATTTTGGACAGGTCGGTTTGTCTTTTTTGCACTCATTTGCCTTGTGGTTGAATCTGTAGCAGTTGTAGCATCTTTTTATGTCTATGGCATCATACACTCTACATCTTTCCCATCCTATGTTTATTTTTTTGTTGTTCAACATTTTTTTATGTGTTTCGGAGTCCAGATCTAGGTGAATTGTACTACTTTTGCTGACAGGGTTCTTGTGGACATTAACAACTTTCATTATTCTTGCGTCATTATCTTCTAGGAAATCATTTTGGTATTTTATCTTTTCAATAATTTCATCTTCGGTGAAATCGTCTGTTACGTTAACTATTTTAATCCTTGGCAGACGTTCTTTTGGGATTCGGGTGTTGTATTTTTCTCCGATCTGTGTTTGAATTGCTTCAGTCGCTTTTTGTCTCTCTTTGCTTTTGCATTTTATTATTACTTTCCCTTTAGTCGCGCTTTGTATACCTATGATGCCAGAATTTATTGGATTGATATTGAGCTTTATTTCTTCCAGTGTTTTTTTAGTTGTCTGTGGTTCTTTCGGCTCTACTACAATCACTTCTTGGCCCTTATGCGCTTCTTCGGCAGTCTGATATTGTGTGAGGGATTTTAAAATGCGGTTTTCAGCCCTCACTTCTGCCATTTGTATTGTCATTACGTGCGTTTGGTTTAGAATTTCATTGCATTTGGGTAGTAGTTTGTTTATTTGCTCCTTAGTGAGCTTTGTTGTGGCATCCAAGATGCAATCTTGCAGTTCCTTTATTGCTATATTTGCTTTTAAGTTATATATTTCTACGTCCATTGTTTTTAATTTTTTTAATTTTTTTTTTTTTTTTTTTTGTTATTTTTTTTTCAAAACAGATATTGTCTGTGGCCGCCTTGAGTCTATATCACCAGTTTGTTGTTTTTGGTTTGGTTGACGTTTTATATGAGTGATATCTATGTACTCAGACAAAAGTTTGTGTAGGTAGATTATTTTTAGATTATTTTTATATTGGTTTAAATATTTAATTTGTTGATACTTAGCTCCACCAACACTCACGGGTCCGTATTCACTCTCAAACTAACACGCACTAGGTAATCTGCACTTGTAGACAGCCCAGGACACTAGTTTCTTTTATTTTACGCGGAGCGATTTTGACACTTGAGTTATGTTGCACTTCGGTTCAAATAAATATTATTTAGAACACACACTTCAAAATAATTAAACATATCTTCTTATTTTTCGTATTAATGGCAATCTATTTTAACATATAGTTTTGATTGTCCTAAAAAATACCTCGTTCTTTATCTATCTATTGTCAGTGTGTTGGAAGGTTTGGCCAACTTTGTATCGTTTACAGGGGTACCGGGTGCTATATTAACATTACAAGCGGAGACACATTTCCTAACGCATCTTCTTTTTCAGCATTCTTCCCTCCATTGCTAAATTTAGGCCTCTTCTATTTTTATCCCTTTCTTCATGTCTTGGTTTTTCCATAAATATGAACATTAATAATATTGATGGTCAAATTTATTGATTATTAATTACTAATCAAACTTTTTCGAATTTCTTATTCGAGACGTTTAAACTAGGTTTAGAAAACAAGTATAGTAATGTACCTAGGAAATTGAAAGTGCTATGGGGGGAAAGAGAAAGCGAGGCAGACCTAGAGCCACCTGGAGAAGAACCCTGCAGGACGAGGTTAAGGCAGCAGGTCTCACTTGGGACGATGCTAAGCATCAGGCATGCGATAGAGTCGGGTGGAGAAGATTCCTTGAGGCCCTATGCACCACGGAGGTGTGACAGAACAAAAAGAAGAAGAAGAGAAGATTAACTTAAAATAGTACATACTCGTATATATACATATGTCCTAATAAGAACCGTTACATTACAAAAAACACAATCTTCATTTTACAGTGTGGTTACATATTTACTTAATTCTATTCTAAATCTACACATTTTCTTCTCACTTCTGATCTCCTGCGGAACATCCTCGTACATCTTCAGTGCCTTGTACATTAGTGAGTTTTGTGATTTCTTTGTATGTCTGAATGGAAGCCTCAACTTGTCTTTATTTCTTGTCTCATAATAATGTTCATGCTGGTTACTCTTAATCTTCCTTATGAATTCTAGGGAGGTGTGTCCATTAACAATCTTATGCACAAGAAACAACACATTAAAGATAATTATTTTTTAAAACGGCACCATTTTCAGTTCTTTCAGCATCACTCTTATCTTGGTGTATCTGCTTCTTCGTAGGATTATTCTTAGTGATTTATTTTGGAGAACAGTTAATTTTTTCATATCTTCTTCGCTAGCCAGAAACAGAATGCTGCTACAATAATTGATATGGAGAGAATTATTGCGTTGTGTACGGTCTTGCATGTTTCTGCACCAATATATCTTCTAATCCTGCCCAAAAGAGATATCTTTTTGGCCATCTTCTTAGTCACATATTTTGTGTTTTGGGAAAATGTTAGTCTGTTATCTATTATGACACCCAAATACTTATACTCGTAGGTTTCTTCTATAGTTTCATCATCTATCATCACTGTTGTTGCAATAGGTTTTTTTTTTATTTCCAATATTCATGTATTTTGTCTTAGTCACATTTAATTTTAGTTTGTTTTTCCTAAGCCAAATTGAAATGTTGTTTAGGTCACAATTTAATATATTTATGATAGATTGGTAGTTTTCTCCAGATATATTTACTAATGCAAACAGCATTAGTAAATATATCTGCAAACAGTCTTCAGGTGTAAAAATATAATAAAAACTAAACAAAGAAAGACTAGTGTAAAAACACATTTAAAATTCGATACAATAATTCAAATTATAAAATTAACCTAGGCTATTTGTTATTAGTACTAATAACTAAAAAAAATTATCATAACTAATAAATAATGTTAAATAATAATAATATATGATAATAATATAAAATAAAATAAATAATAATAAATAATAAATGAATAAATATATAAGTACTTATAACAAATAGTTCAGGTTAATTTTTAAATTTGAATTATTGCATCGAATTTTAAATGCTTTTTTACATGTATTAGTCTTTCTTTGTTTATTATTTTTTTAGGATTAATTGTATCTCAATAGAGACGAAGATGTAAATTGTTTTTCTGGGAACAGAATGTGGTGGCCGAGGCGCTTACAGGACTTATGATCTGTCATTGGTTGAGTTGAGCGATCGCTTTATGTTTAACAACATTCCCCATTCCGCTTTTCTTATGACCACCAAATCTGACAAATTTTTGGAACTTGTATATATGCTAGCATCCTGCGCTTATCTTTTCATATTTTTGTTTAGTTTTTATTATATTTTTACACCTGAAGATGGAGGTATCCTCCAAACATATCGTGTTTTTTAATATTTTTTAATATTTTGTGGATTAAACAAAATTATTTTCAATTTCCTAAGTATATTACTATGGAATTCCACAGTGTTAATGCTTTAGCGTTCAATAAGTTTACCAAGTAAAGTAATCTATTTGATCATATTCCTGGCAAAAATAAATGTATTCAAAGGAAGTTATGAAAGACACACAAGAATTTGATAAATTCTCCGAATTAATTTATTAATCTCACATGCTGGAAAACTCTTGTACCACTTCAAGTAGGCACTTGCTATACAAAGTTAATTAGTTGATTAATGTAACTTTGAGAGCATTCTCTTTGCACAGTAGCCCGCCAAGCAGGGGACCGGTACCACGCTGTAAACGAGATAAAAATACATCCCTCGTAAGCTACGAAGTTTTGTATTGAATTTATGATTGTTGTTTCTCTACGGGTTAGTCAAAGTATTACCAGAAAGTTGATAAGTTGTTTGTTGTTTATGGGCGGAGAACATAATTCGAAATACGATATATTGATAGCAGTTTCGTTTTTACATTCAGGGTCAATTGTAGGAGTTTTGGTATTTTACGACCTTATAAAATATTTGGGAAACTAATGTTTTTCAATGATATCGCCAGAACCTTCTACACTATTGATTATCTAATTTACCAAGACTACATACTTAATATAGATTATAAAATGAAGACTGCTAGACTCTTTTATAGTATTCGTCTTTTCCTTTTTATATACGAGTACTTTGTATATACAACAATATTGAAATTACATATTAAACATGTTTTGCATAACCAGTTGTTCTTCAGTGATACATATTATAAATAATGAAAATATGTATTTTTTTTATGTTTATTTTTAGTGTAAAATCTACTTATTAATTTTCGTCTTCAACCGGTTTCGGCAGCTCGCTGCCAATGAACTTCTACCAAGAAATTTCAATCAACAACATCAATAACATATTATAAAGATACATATTTAAAATATTATAAATTTGTATACAAATATGATCAAAATTCACCATACTCGTTTTTGTAAACAATTTTATAATATTTTAAATTTGTATCTTTATAATATGTATCACTGAAGAAGGACTAGTTGTCCGAAACATATCTGATTTGTAATTTTAATAGTGTTGTATATACAAAGTATTTAAAAAAAGAAAAAGACAAATAAAACATCTACAACACAAATTATGGCGCACATAGAAGAATTTTTTTTATAATAGACTTTTTAATGGTCTCTATTAGATAATAGTCTAACTAACTAACTAACCATCACGCCATTTCTCCGGAGAAGTAGGCAAAGAGAATGGACCGCCACAAGTTTCTATCTGAACATAACTCTCGCGACTCCTCCACTTTCACACTTGGTTAATTGGTTTAAACCATATCTTCCTTGGCCTTGCTCGATTTCTTTCCATTCACACCGATTTTATTTTAAATATATGTAAATATAACAATCAAATAAAAATAAACTGATTTAATTGATTTCAAAGAGAATGGACCGCCACAATACTCTTTCCTGACACACCTCTCTAGCTTCCTCCACATTCATACAACTAGCCAAACATGCACGTTGATTCTTCCGACATCAACGTGGCTGACCTTTTTTTTTATTTGGTCATTGCATGTTTAGCTCAGTCTTCATTTAATTCGTACTCCATTCACATCTTTATCGTTTATTTTTTTCTTCATCCCTTTAACTTTTGGTTATAATATTTACCTGTTTTTTTTGCTCTACATTCCTTCCTGATATTAACATTTAAATTTCTGTCGCACATTATATTCCACACATACGTTTAATGGACCTCTCTCTAGACTATTTTATTTTTATATAATACTTATTGAAGATTTGATAGACTTATTGAACGCCAAGGCTTATTGAACACTGTGGAATTCCATAGTAATATACTCGTACTTAGGAAATTAACAATAACTTTGTTTAATCCACTAATTATAAAAAATATTAAAAACCACGACATGTTTCGGAGGATACCTCCATCTTCATGAAGGAATTATGTCGTGTTTTTTTAAATATTTATTTAATAATTAGTGGGTTTAACAAAGTTATTTTCAATTTTCTATTCTGGTACATTTCACATACGGCATGGGTGTGATACTTATACCATCAATAAATCTCAAAAGATTTTTATTATATCTTTGTTACATTTAAGCCATTGACAAAACAATACCACATAAAAAGTATTGCCCGTTAGTTTCTTGAAAAACTCGTTTCGAGATATTTATTAGATTTTTGTCAAAAAGGATTACTTGTTAAAGTAATTATAATATATTTTTTAGATCGTGAACCTGACAACTTTATGTACTTTTAACTTTATTTGTTAATAAATGGCTAATCCTAAAAGGGTCAGGGAGTGTAACCCACTTAGGTCATGACATGGATTCACCAACTTTGGAAAATGAAACTTTTTTCTTGTGTACCTAATAATTACAATAGTTTTACATAAAAAATTTGCAACATATTTCATTATAAAATATTACTGCAACGTATTTTTGGCACAATGGTGTAATTTTTGTTCCCAAATGTTTATTTTGTGCTAGTTTTGTTTTGAAACTAAATATGTATTTTTTATGTAAACATTTTCGTATGAAGTAGCATTATTAATAACAATTTAAAATATTATTTTATTTTTGTTTTCATTATACACCACCTTCTTGTATTTTATTCAATCAAACGTTTTTGCTCCTACTGGAGCTTCGTCGGTTATATAAAAGAAAACAAAAAAATTACAACTAATAAAAAAGATTTTTTGTTTTAGTCCACATTTTTAACAAATTATCCGTCATTCCATTCATTAAAAAATACATTATTTTAGAATTCTACGGCGTTCTGGTCAATAGCTTATTAATAATTAAATAATAAAATATTTATTTTTGTAGAAATCGTGAGTGCATGACACGATGTATTCATGATGAGGAAGGGAGACCAGTGTGTCAGAAAATAACAATATGGTGGTCTATTATTTCTGGAGACGGCACGATGGTTTGTTAGTTTAGTTAAATGTATTTTTATTCAAGAATCAATTGTATCTCAATAGAGGCGAAGATGCAAATTGGAAACAGAATATGGTTGATCAAGGTGTTTACAGGACATATGACCTGTCATTGGTTGGGTTAAGCGCACGCTTTATGTAATACAACATTCCCCATTCCACATTTTTTCTTATGACCACCATGTCTGACAATTTTTTTGGAAGTTGTATATATGTTAATCTGCAACACCACCCTTTGCATGGTAGTTTATTCAATCTACACACTAACGCCATCTATGAAGATTGTATTTTAAGCATTAAGCAGAAGATCTTTTTAACACAATGTGAAAGGCTACCTTTATTTTAAATATTTACAAGGACCTTTAAAAAGTGGTGCTACAGACGAATGATAAGGATCTATTGGTCGGAACACATCCAAAACAGTGAGGTAATGTGAAAGGCCAGAGAAACCAGTCAAATGCTCAAAAGGATGCCCTCGACGAGCATACTGGATAGGCCATAATATCAGGAAATCATGTCTGCTTATTACTATCCCTATTAGGATTGTAACTAAGAAGATTAAGGAGCTTTTAGCAAGAAATTTCAATAAATAATAATAATACAATGCAAAGTATATACCATGAACCGGTTAGAGGCATTTTAAATGTGGCTTCACCGAAGAATGTTCAAAATTCCATGGATAGATAGAGTGACGAACACAAAAGTCCTGAATCATGCAGGAGTAAAAAAAGAGCTGCTGACATTGATCAAAGTCCGCAAGATTTCATATCTGGGTCACGTTCATCGATGAAAAAAATATCGCCTGCTGCATCTAATTTTGAAGGGAAAAAGAGGGCCGCAGGCGGGCAGGGAGAAGACAGATCTCTTGGCTGCGCAATGTGAGGAAATGGACGGGAATCGGAACTGTGGAGGAGCTATTCCGGACAGCGCAGGATAGGGAAGAGTTTACAAGAGTGATAATCAACGTCGGGAGGACCTGACAGGGCACTTTAAGAAGAATAATACAATGCTAAAACGTTACCGAATGTCAAAAAATGAAAGAAATCAACAATTATTTGTGAAATGTATACTTATATCCGTATACGAATCCTGGATTTTCACCTTTTCACCATTTGTAAATATTCTGGTCAATTCTTTGGCGTAAAAAATAGGAGTGATACTCCAGGCGACTTCTAAAACAGTGCGCTAGGAGGCGGTAGCCTCTTCGCATTGTGTTAATAAAGTAGTTTGCTAAATGCTAAACAATCATTCTTCATAGATGGCGTTAGTGGGTGGATTGTATAGATTAATCTTAAAAAAATTAATTAGTACAATCAAATCTACATAGATGGCTAACTGGAACTGACACGTGAAGATAGGTATGGATTTGGAGTATATATACAACTTCCAAAAATGTATCATGCATGATCATAATAACAATGGTGGAATGGGGAATGTTGTAATTACATAAAGCGTGCGCTTAACCCAACCAATGACAGGTCATAAGTCCTGTAAACACCTTGATCATCCATATTCAGTTTCCAGTTTGTTTCTTCGTCTCTATTGAGATACAATTAAAGAAATCAACAATATTTAACGAATTTAAATAATTGCTCTTTAAGTTCCTTTGATTTTAATGATTATTTAAATTTATGTGAAACATGATGGGGCTTGTAAAATTCTGATTCCCCTTGTCGCCCACGTATTGCTTGGTATCGTGCTGGTGACTTGTAAGAAACCTTTTGAGTGGGAGTTTTAATGTTTGGAATTACAAAGCGTCCCCCTAATACTATACATAGCTGGTAATATCATGACTGGGGATGTTCTATAATGTCCTCGTCAGCAATAGCCAATCCTATTACTGAGTATATAGGTACCTATTCAAAGGCGGCTCTCTGTTATATTAATAAAAAGTCAATCAAATCAAATTTATTTCATTACTCTGTATTAAACGTAAAAATACTATAAAGTCCCATGTTTTTATTTATTCTTTCTTAAACTTTTTCTGTCTGCCCCATCTCACGACATCCTCCACCTTGCAAATCTCGCGGATAGCCGTGTTCCTCACCCTATCTTGAATAGTCCTTTCTGCTATCCTTCTTTACTTTAGCATTCATTCCTATGGTATCCGCTCTGGTCTCAATGGTATATGTCAGTATAGGTCTTACGCAGGTTTTATATATTCTGACTTTACTGTCAGTTCTCATATACTTGTTTTTCCATATTATATCCTTGAGACAACCTGATACCGCCGAAGCGTTGACTTGTCAACAAGTAACTTTCTTAAACAATAATGTTAGTTAGTTAGAGTTAGAATTCTTTATTCTTTTTCTTTTCATTTTAGACATTTGATATGTTCCTGTAGTTCAGGCTGTCCTCTCTTGTGAAGTCGATTACCAGCTATCCCTTCGTCTCATTGACGGTCTTACAGGAGGACGGTAGCCAACAGAAATCTGATGCACCACAACGTGTGAGATTCTGGAGAGATCCACCCTATTCACGTGCGCATACTAGTGTCTTCTAAGTTGGGTGCTCCATCTAACAATGTCTTCCACCTTGCAGATTTTTCGGATAGCTGTATTCCTCACTCCATATCAATGAGTAGCTCCTGATATTTTCCTCAGCGTTCGCATATCTTCCACACGCATTTAAGGATTCGTTCTTGTGGTATCTGGTCTGGTCTCAATGCCACAGGCCTTACGCATGTTTTGTATAGTTTGACCTTATCGTCAGTTATCATAAACGTATTCTTCCATTTGATCTACTTGAGAAAACCTAATATCGCCTTCCATATGATCCCCTTGAGACAACCTAATACCGCCTTCCATAAGATCTCCTTGAGACAAACTGGTACCGCCTTTCATAAGATCTACTTGAGACAACCTAATATCGTCTTCCATATGATCTCCTTGAGACAACCTAATACCGCCTTCCATAAGGTCTCCTTGAGACAACCTGATACCGCCTTTCATAAGATCTACTTGAGAAAACCTAATATCGTCTTCCATATGATCTCCTTGAGACAACCTAATACCGCCTTCCATAAGATCTCCTTGAGCCAACATGATACCGCCTTCCATAAGATCTCATTGAGACAACCTGATATTTTATATGTTTTAGCCTTTTTTTAAATATAGATCATTGTCCTATCGCGCCCTATATAGGACCGCTACTGCCTTTGTATGTATGTACGTACTTTGTGGAAGGCGACGGTGTCTAGGAAGGGCAAGGCGCGTGATCCTCGTACTAATACAAGATCAAAAGCTTCGATAGACACAGGTACCGGTCGCAGGTAATACGTATGCTGAATAGTATTCTGCCTATATCTACACCACTTTACTACATACTACTCGTATATACTTTATTTAGACTTATACATGCAACTGTTCGTCACATAGATATCAACTGTGTATGTAAATATTGCTATGTGAATTTTCTATATAATAAAAAAATGTTGAAATAGATCAATAAGAAAAGTCATGTGCTAAGGAAAGAATTCTTTTTTATTAATAAATTCATTTTTACCACATTTTCAACTGATAATCGTGGGCATATAGAGGTACGGCGTGGGGTTGGCAGAAGGCAGTTTTCCTGGTTGCGAAATATAAATGATTTGTCAGAAATGAGAAGAGTGTGGACATGAAAACTTAACGATATAAAAGTTTTATATTTCAATTTATTAAACAAATCATAAACATTACAGATATTTTCCGTATAAAGTGTAAGGTCTTCGAAATATATGTAAAGAAAAAAAAACTCAAAGTAGAAAAAACAGTGTTTTAATTCGTAAAAAAATGTCCTTAAGGAATTCCACGGTGTTAACGCCTTAAGTTTATCTTCTTCTCTGGTTTCAATCCTGGGATTGGTTTGCAGCAATTTCCTCCATTACTCTCTCCCATTTTTCCCTGTCTTGTGCGGCTCTTTTGAGATCTGCATATGATGAGCAGCGTACGTCCACCAACAGGTCCTCCAGGTACTCTCGGCGTGGGCGTCCCCTTGAGATTGTCCCCTCGATCATACCCTCCATTATGGCATGCAAGAGACCTTCTTGACGTATTACATGGCCGATCCATCTTGCACGCCTTTCGGACAAGGTCCTGAGCAGGTGCCTTCCTCCTTCGATTCCTTGAAGAACTTCCTCATTCGTGATGTGGTCTCTCCAGGAAATTCCAGAGAGTCTTCTATAGGACCACATCTCAAAAGCCTCTAGTCTCCGCTTATCCCTTTCGGATAGGCACCATGTCTCGCAGCCGTACATCAAGACACTCCATACATAGGTCTTGATGAGGAGTATTCTCAGTTTTAGGTCTATAAGTTTAAGAAAAATAAGTTTATCTAAGAATGTTATTAAGTTTTCTACATTTAATGTTTACCCTCTCTTTTACCAGTTTTGCGCTTCCACAACTTGCAAAATTCACCATACTCAACTTTATCTTCGCGTCTTCTTATTTGGTTAATTATATCAACAAAGAGTTTGGCGGTTCATTACCTCTACATCCCTTTGCAGGTGACGTGCTGCTGAGTTGTTTAGCTTCAATTCTCGCCAATATTAAAGTATTTTGCTCAGTAATGTATTTTGTTTCTATTTACAAAAAACCTTAGGTAAACGAAGTAGGCGAATGGGTATTGATTCTACATTAAGTTTATGAAAGGAGTTAGTCGGGCCAGTCTAACTGACAAAGCCATTTGGTTACTTTTAAGAAGTTCTAAATGACTTAGCGAGTCGAAACAGTCTGTTACTTCAGCCATAAAGTTAACGGTAAATCAATAATATATTTAAAAACAGAAGCCATTTTTTTAAGTACATCGAAACAAATTCATTTTCATTTTTGGAGTATTGTTTATACATAACCAAATTAAGAAATTAGGCGAAACATACCAGTGATATAAAAATAATTAAAGAGAAAATAATGAACACTTTTTTAAAAACAAAATAATAATACACTTCAATCAACTGTTTATTCTCTCACCCTGACGAAGCTCCGGCGGGAGCGAAACCGGTTGGTGTTAACAAATAAAGTGGTTAAGATACAAATATTATAAACGTATTATCACTTTATTTAATAATGTCACACCACAAATAAAGTGCTTCATATGAAACCATTTTTTTTTAATAGTAAACATATTTTTACAAAAAAATTATTAAACGTTTTTTTTTTTTACAAAAATAGACATAAATAGAAGTATAATAAAACAGACCAATTTTTCGATCGAGAAAACCGGTCACTGTCAAAATAAATACAAATATATAAAACGTTTTAGAAAACATCAATTGATGTTTTTTTTTAATAAATTTACTTTCATCAAGAGATTTCATTAAAATCATTAGATAATCTAAAGTAGAATATAAAAAAGAAAGAAAATTATACATACACTAATTTTTAAGATGGTTAAGACACATGGGAAGAATAAATGTAGAAAGAATGGTAAAAAAGTATATGTTAACGATGTAAACAAAACTAAAAATAGAGGAAAACCGAATAAAAGAGGCCCGATCATACAAATAAAATAAAACACGCGAGGAGTCGGAAAAACGGATGCGTGCATGACAATATATATGATTATTGAGAAAGCAAGAGAAATGTGTCAGGAAAGAACAGCCTATTATTTCTACCTACCCCTTATTAGTTTGTTATACATTGTTTTCATAGTTTCATTATTCTTCTTCTTCTTCAAGTGCCCTGTCCGGTCCCCCCAACGTTGGCGATCACCTCGGCGAACCTGTCCCTGTCCTGTTCCGCTCGGAACAGCTCCTCAACACTTCGGATGCCGGTCCACTCCCTCACGTTTCGCAGCCAGGACATTTGTCTCCTTCCGGGCCCTCGGCGTCCCTCAATGTTTCCCTCCAATATCAGTTGGAGAAGGTGGTACTTTTCCCCACGCAGTATATGACCCAGATATGAGATCTTTCGAACCTTGATAGTTGATAACAATTCCCTGTCAACTCTAGCTCGCCTCAGAACTTCAGTATTGGTAACCATGTCTGTCCAGGAAACTCTGAGCATTCGGCGATGGAGCCACATTTCAAATGCTTCCAGTCTGTACATTGAGTTAACTTTCAGGGTCCAAGTTTCACACCCGTACAATAAAACAGACGACACATAGCATTTGATCATTCTCTGGCGGAGTTTCAAGTTTACGCTATCATTGCAGAATAGTGATTTCATTTTATTAAACGTAGCTCATGCTGCCTCAATTCTGCATTTTATCTCTACACCTGGGTCAAGAGATTGCGTTTAATTGATTATTGAAACTGAACTTCTATCGAGAATCAAATGATTTTGCTTAAATCTCTCGATGGAAATTCTTTTTAAATAATAATAAATACGTTTTTAACTACTGAGAATAAAAGGATGTTTTACTAAGACAAAAGTGGAAGTAGTTAATGAAACATCGTTTGATTTCATTATTATTCTATCGAGAAAGCTAATTTAAACGACATTTATAATTACAAAAGTATCCAATGCCCATATTCAGCAACCCATACACTAGATAACTACATGATAACGAGCTACGGTGCATGCACGAAATTAGTTTATTATCGTTGGATTAATGAACTCTACCAGGAATATTCCAGTATAAACATTATCTTTCGTAATTGTTGTTTGCTTTTTACATAATATTTTTGTTGAGGAGTTAAAACAGTTACATTATTCAGTTGCATTACACAAAATGTGGCTTTTGATTTGATTCTATAGTTGGTTTAAATTTTTTATTGATAGGTATATTTATAGTAACTTAAACACTGATATAAAAATTAATAAGTATATAATGTTTTCGTTTATATATAGAATACTTTTGATAATAAATAATACAAATGAAAATGTGTGTTACATAGAAATGTTGTTGTACTTAAAAGCCTATCTAAGGCATTAGCATATCAAATGTCTCAGCAAGATGACATGTCATTCCCAAAAAAAAAACTTCTATGAAACTGAAGTTTTCATTCGCACGAATTATATATGGAGTTTGTTTCACATCATTGTTCAAGAAACAATATATACTTAATACGAATGAAAACGTCAGGGCAAAACATGTCATTCCCATAAAATATAATAAAACTTCTAGAAAACTGACGTTTTCATTCGTATTGGTTATTTAATATGGAGTTTTCCATCATTGTTCAAGAAACAACAACCTCACATGTTGTCACTCTCCTAAAATATAGTATTTTATTTTGATAACAGCCCTTTTTAGGTCATAAATTAATATTTTTTAGTTCCCTGGAACTAATAACAAACATTTTTATAAACCTTTTAAAAAGTGAAATACATTCTCATTTGATAATATCGTTATTTAAAAAAGCTCTTTCTAAATGAAACAACAACAACATGGCGCTACAGAATTCTTCGCCACTCTCCCGGTCCATCGCCACCATTCTCCAGTTATTAACACCAATTGCTCTGAAGTCCCCCTCCACACTATCTTATCCACCTCAGTTTTTGTCTTGTAATACTTCGCTTTCCAGAATCTTCCTTGGGGTTCGATATTCTTCCATTTTCTGTCCCAAATATCTAAAACGCGGTATTTTTTTATATTTAAATATATAGTAATTAGTTTTGAATTACGAGAAAATTTTTTTTTTATACTTTGACAATTCTTCAGTAAAGCAAAGGCTAACATAATTATTAAAATATAGGATTAAGAGTGGATTTCAATTTCTCTTATTTAATATGAAATTATAAATTATAACTATTAAAATCTAAAACGCTGTTACAATATCACATTATTTTTATTCACCGAGAGTGTCGCGACAGTTACAATAAACTGATGATGATGATGATGTTGGCATGATGATGTTGGCGGTTGGCGAAACAGCTGTCGCGACACTCTCAGTGAATAAAAAGAAATCGTGATATTATAACAATGTTTTAAATTTTAACAGCAATAATGTTGAAGTACGAGTATCATAGTGTTTCGGCCAAAACAATGGACTATAATATTATTATAAATCAACAGTACATGTAGTTATGTGTATATTTTGTTGTATAATTAAGTATAAATTTGTGTTCCAGGGAATAAAGTAGAAAATAAAAACATGAAGGAGAAAGTTCTATCTTGATTAAATAGTGATAAAAGTGATCGGATTACTTTGAGACTCGATAAGAGAGATTTATTCACTTAAGTAAACTAAATCTAAGAAAGTCTGAGTAGGAACGATGCTTCGCAGCGAATGTACTGAGAGAATAAAGTGTATAAGAAAAGATTTAATCATCCTACCAGGAGAGGGTCCCGTCCCAAACATGTGAGGAGAGGGGATGTTTTGCGGAGAAAGAACATTGGAAAAAGGATTTCGGAGATGTTTCCTCCTTGCGAGATAAAATACTCTTTGGAACCGTCCCAAAACGCGGTGTTGTTCGCCCGTTATTGCGTGTAATCAGTTGGTGAATGATAGTGCGTCCTCAGCGGCGGGGTGTTCCAACTCCATTATGGAACTTGGAAGTGGGGCGCTCCTCTTCTGGCTCGTCAGCATATTGATGGTTCGCTCGGCCCCCTCCTACACGAACGTCCCCACCGTCCAAGGTATGTATTACACTCGCATTCGTCTAGCTACTGTACACCTGTGATTTAACCCTTTAGGTGCCGGATAGTATTAGTATGGCTGACCTCGGAGATTTGTCAATTATGATATTTTTCGTAAATTGAACCTAATTCCTTCTAGATTTATCATTATTATATGTTTCGGATTCAAAATGAAATAATATGTTGTATTTTACTTTGAAGCACAACACTTTATTTAAAAAGCAAATAAAATGAATTGTTAAATATTTTTTAAAAAATGTTTTGGGGCATAAAAACCCTTCTTCAGTGTAGCTTATCTATTTATTTATTTATACAAATGAGACATAACAAACGAAAAACATTTAGACGACTCATTTTGACACAAAACGGTGAAACAAAGATAAAACGACATGAAACCAAAAAATCAAAAAAAAAATTCTCCGGTAGAGAAACCTCCAGTAAAATCATATCTTAATTATTAAAATTCAGTCACTAACTAACGAACCAGTCTCTTCAAAACGATAGGCAGAAAGAATGGGCTGCCACACTGTTCTTTCCTGACACGCTGTTCTCTTGATCCTCAACATTCATAAATTGTGTCATTCACGCACGTCGATTTCTCCGACTCATCACGTGGACGAAATTCAATATTTTATTTATTTGATTTGCCACGTTTTTCTCGGTCTTCCTTTATTTATAGTTCCGTTAACATATAATACATATATACTTTATTGCCTTTTTTTCTTCATTCATTCTTTCTGTGTCCAAACAGTTTTAATGATCCTTTCATTTATTTGTTCATAACACTTTCATTCGCACCGCACTCACTTCTTGTATTTCCATTTGACACTCTATCATAAACAGATTTAAACACATTCGTCATTTATTTTACTATCATCCTTCTTTCCCCAGTTTTACGCTTTACTTCCATTCATAAGGGTCGGTACGAGAACACCATTGTGCACTGCTAGCTTAGCTTTTTAGATACCATATACTTTTGTTTACGATGACAACTTTAAGTGCACCATTCACTTCGTTGCCTGCCCCAACCTTTACTTCATTATCCCTCTCCACTCGCATATCCTTCCAAATAAAAACGAATAAAATAAAAAATTATGTTATTTCTGTGCTATAATAAATACACAGTATACCCTTTTGTGATTAAGGTTCTTACTTCATAAACCGAGTAAAAATAGTTCCACCAAGAGGAAGGTTTGTCTCTTAGTACCTACATAGAAATATGTGTTGTTTGGTCTTATATACCATTACGTTATGTAGGTTATCACGGTCGATAAATACGAAGGCAGGAATCAGGAATCCAATCAAGAGGCTAGATAAAAGTCACTGTGGTAATAAAAAGCGTAGATTAGAGAACGAACTTCTTTAGAAACGTTAATCAGTAAAAAGAAGAAAAAAACATGATGTTTCCGGGTAAAATTTCTTACGCAGCCTATGTTTTAGAGCTTTGGAAGCTTATTTTTAATATTCATTTATGCAAATCCCTTCTCATCTCTTTTAATCAAAGATGATCTGGTTATAATACATTTTTTTCGCTCCTTTTTAAAATACTCCAACAACAAAATAAATACAATCTTATAGCACGTTTTAAGTCCTTGTTTATCCCTATTTTGTTATCTAATTACATTACCTTCATTTTACATTATTTCTATGTCTCCTAATCATCATAACGAACTACCTTACTAACCATCACGCCGTATCTTAACAGAAAGAATTGACTGCCACAGTTTTTTTTTCTGATATAATTCTTTCGCTTCCCCTACGCACGTATTTCTTGCACGCACGTCGATTTCTCCGACTTCTAACGTGGCCGACATTCAATATTTGATTTGTTTGATCGTGCCACGTTTTCTTCAGTTTTCCTCTATTTCTAGTTCCCCTTACATCGTTTACAAATACTTTTTTTATCATTCTTTATTCATTTATTATTATATCCATGTGTCCAAACCCTCTTAATGATCCTTTCATTATTTTGTTCATAACATTTTCATTCGCACCGCATTCACATCTTATATTTTCATTCGACACTATCATACACAGTTTTTCTAGATTTTTCGTGTAAGAGATCTCATTCCTACTGCAAATATTTTAATTTCATTCTGCTTATGCCAGCTCCTTACTTCCTCCATGGTTGTGGTATTTATTTTGTTAAACTTGATTATTTATTTATATTAGTAAATACGATTGTTTAGTGGTTTTACTCGGATTTCATGTATATATAATACATTATATAAATTGTGACAAATTTGTTTCGCCTTGCCCTCGCAAGGCAATATATATTAATTAAATCCATGTAAACCACTAAACAATTGTTTTTTGTGAATGTATACTTATGAAAAATTTCATGAATTAATCACCCACCGTGGGTGAAATCCAGTATTCGTATACAAGTATAAGTATACATTCACAAAAAATATTGTAATCATTCTGGTAAATTCTTTGGCATAGAGATAAGAGTGACATCTTCAGGCGGCTTCTAACAATGCGCTAATGGCGACAGTCTTCACATTGTGTTAAAAAAGTAGTTCTGCTAAATGCTAAAAATTAATCTCCATAGATGGCGTTAGTGTGTGGATTATATAGATTAATCTTAAAAAGATTAACATATGTTATCAAAAATCTACGTAGATGGCGAATTGAAACTGACATGTGAAGTAAAGCATAGATTTGTAAGATATATCGTATACAACCTCCAAAAATTTGTCTGACATGGTCATAAAGAAATATGTGGAATGGGGAATGTTGTAATTACATAAAGCGTGCGCTTAACCCAACCAATGACAGGTAAAGCCCTGTAAACACCTTGATCAACCATATTCAGTTTTCAGTTCGCATCTTCGTATCTATTGAGATACAATTAAATTTACTAAACAATTGTGTTTACTATTATGAATTTATAAATGTTCTAAATTATTCTTGTTTTAAAAATCTTGTTTTCCAATGACATACTTATTCCGTCTTACTGAGGCATTTTTAAATATGGCATATTTATAAACGCCGTAGCAAATCATTGTTATTACCATAAAATAAAACAAACTTCTTGAAAACAGACAACTTTTTTTTATAAATGTTTCAAGGTGGAGTTTTACGTCATTGTTCAGGTAAAAATCTATTCATATAATCCATTGTTTTGGCGAAAGCACTTTGAAGTTTCAACATTATTAACCGTTTAAATAAAAAAAAATGTTATATATATCACAATTGATTATACTTTGCCGCGACAGTTGTTTCGCAAACCGATGTTAGCATCGTCAGGTCCTACAATCAACTGATTGTAATATAAAATTAATTGTATGACCTGACGATGCTTACATCGGTTAACGAAACATTTGATGCGCTAAATATTATCAATTGTGATATTTATAACAAAGTTTTCTTATTTAAACAGTTAAAAATCTAATGATTATACTGAAATCTCTTGATGGAAGTTCATTAAAACATCGTTTTATTTAAACAGTAATTAAATAAAACGATGTTTTTTAACTACTTTCACTTTTGTCTTTATTTAGACAGCGACCGGTTTCGCCAGGCTCGCTGGCATCGACAGACTGGTCAACCTGGTCACCAGTCTGTCGATGCCAGCGAGCCTGGCGAAACCGGTCGCTGTCTAAATAAAGACAAAAGTGGAAGTAGTTAAAAAAACATCGTTTTATTTAATTATTATTATAGTTAAAAATCTATTTGTAATTAAGCAGAAAACGTGATTATTTCAAAAGGAAACACTGTTACTCTCGCAATTTTTTTTTCATTTATGTATTAAAATGAGTACACATAAAAATATAATATAACATTTCAAGAATATATGGGAAAATGCTGAATTTTTAATCATCTAAGAAGTATCTGAACTCTGAAGTACTGGTCGGAATGTAAGTAAAAAGATTTTTAATATCAAAATATTAATAATATTCTACACAAGGGATGGAATCCATACGAAAAAATTCTCAAATTAATATCGAAACATTTTAATAAAAATGCTTTGTTTCGTTTTTATTTCTCGAGCGGTTAAATTAAAGCGCATAACCTTTATCAAGAGATCTCAGAGACACTTGTAGCATTGAATTTTAGAATTCAAAATTTAAATATTTCTCCATGGTTGTTTAATCTATATATGGACAAGTGTATGAAAGAGCTGAAAGGGTTGGAAGCAGGTGCAAAAATGAACGGTGTGTCAGTAAGCTGTTTGTTGTATGCGGACGACGCTGTGCTACTTGCAGACAACGAGCACGAACTGCAAGCCCTGGTGTCTAGTATGTATGAAGTATGCAAGCGATACGATTTGATGATGAATGTGAATAAGTCCAAGGTAATGTTTTTCGAAAAAGAAGGAAGCATGACAGTCTGCAACATTAGTGTATACGGTGAAAGTCTGGAACAAGTGGATAAATTTGTTTATTTAGGAAGTATGTTTACAAAGGATGGGAGGGTGGAGAAGGATATTGAAAGAAGGGTTGGGGCAGGCAACAAAATAAATGGTGCACTTAAAGTTGTCATCGCAAACAAAAGCCAATCCAAAAAAGCCAAGATGGCAGTGCACAATGGTGTTCTTGTACCGACCCTAATGTATGGAAGTGAAGCATGGAACTGGCAAAAGAAGGATGAAAGTAGAATAAATGCAGTAGAAATGAGATCTCTAAGACGAATATGTGGCAAATCTGTATATGATAGAGTGACAAACGCAAGTATAAGAAGTGAATGTGGTGCGAATGAAAGTGTTATGAACAATATAAGGAAAGGGTCATTAAGATGGTTTGGACACATGGAAAGAATGAGTGAAGACAGAATGGTAAAGAAGGTTTATGTAAACGGCGTGAACGGAGCTAGAAAAAGAGGAAGGCCGAGGAAAACGTGGCATGATCAAATCAATCAAATATTGAATGTCGGCCATGTGAGGAGTCAGAGAAAACGACGCGCGTGCATGACATGATGTTTGAATGTTGTGGAAGCGAGAGAAATATGTCAAGAAAGAAAAATGTGGCAGTCCATTCTTTCTGCCTACCCCTTCGGGGAGACGGCGTGCTGGTTAGTTAGTTAGTTAGCATTGAATTTTAGAATTCAAAATGAAATGACTTCATCTTGAGCTAAATTAATTGACTAAACATCACGCCATATCTCTGAGGGGACGAGCAGAGAAGATGGATTGCCGGATACTTATATCGTAAGAGACTTTTCCAGAATTCTTCCTTAAATTCTATTCGCTGTCATATGATCCATAGATTATGTCGCTTGCCTAGTTTGATCTTCTCGTCTGTTCATTATCTTCTTCTTTCCAGCCTATTTCATTACACGGCTGGATATTCCTTATAAGTAAGTCAATAGTCATAATATTTTATCTACGAATAAAAAGTGTCTCTTTATTGAGAGTTTGCCTATATATTTACACCTGATGATGAAGGTTACCTCCGAAAAATGTCGTTTTAAATAAAGATATTAAATAAAAGTAGAACATAAACAGATTTGTTTTTCAATTCCAAGATTATTAAAATGGAATTCCACGGTGTTAACACCTTAATCTCCAACAACCCTTATGTATGAAAACGAAGCATGGAACTTGCAGAAGAAGGATGAGAGAAGAATAAATGCGGTAGAGGTGAGGTGGTAGAACAATTTACGACAGTATTTCAAATGCTGATATAAGTAAGGAATGCACAGTGGAAGAAGGTATTATGAATAAAATTATGGAGCGCATGGATGGAGAAAGAATGATTAAGAACGTTACGTTAACCGTCGCGTTGCCATGTGGTCAATTGAGTTTCCACTGCCAATTTCAAGTTGATTTTCTTAAAACCTATGGACCCTAATATTATAAAAAAAATTGTAATCCTCCATTAAAGTGTTCTCAATATTTCGTAATAAAAAAAAAGCAAAAAATTACTTCCTTCATCCCAAAAAAAAATATTTTTTAAGACTGCCCTCACCTTTATTCGTGTTAAGGTAGAATTTGTTTTGCTAATATTTACAACTTTATCAAAAGTGACAAATACTTACTCGCTGTTTTGAACGTATTATAAATTATATGCTTGGCCTTTTCTCATAGGTACGTAATAATACCGACTGTGGACGGAAACGCAGCACGCAACTTAATAATATCAGAACTGTGAAAATATTAACACTTTACCAAAAGGGACAAATATTAATACGTACTCGTCGTCTTGAACGTACTATACATTTTGCCTAGGTGCCTTTATCATACGTAAAATTATAGCGCCACGGCGCGGCGGGGCGAGACAAGTTCATACTTGGTGTCAGTTGCTCATATGCTGTCTCGCATTCTATATCAGAAATCGCATGGTTCCAGAAAAAAATTAATAATGATATGTTTTTCAAATAATCCATGTATGTTATAGATATCGATCTATTCCTAATGAAATTCCCTACAAGATGACATTAATTAAATTTTGATTCATCGAGTCATATGCTTGATATTTAGATAAAGTTAGCGGTAAACTGAATTGACCACATGGGAGCGAGCGTTTTGTTTTGAACACGGTACGTTAAGGGTTAACGATGTAAATGGAGTACGGTGTCGAGGTAGACCAAGGAAAACATGACATGACTAAATCAACCAAATTTTAAAGGTTGTGTATATAAGAAGTCGGAAGAATCGACGTGCGTGTATGACTCGTCGCGCGTCGTATGAATGTGGAGGAACCTGGAGAAGTGTCTCAGGTCACCCCGTAGAAACGGCGTTATGTTTTTTTTTTTTTACAAAGGTAGTTTGATCCCAATAACTGTATACAATTTTGTTTTTAGCTATTATATTGATTCTCATGACATGTGATAGGTAGCTAATATATCGCCATTGTCACGAGAATTCTACAGCAGACCAAAGACAGTGTGACAATCACACTGCCATCGCTGGGAATCGAACACAGGACCTTCGGTATGGCAGTCAGACCTCTTACCACTCTGCCACAAAGGTCGTCGGTCGTTTGTGTTTCATATGGCTAAGACAGCTGAAACTTTCCATTCACATAAATTGTAATAAATGTTATATAAAGCAGACGGTTTCATCGGTAATAATGATTTAATAAGGTGTTTCACATCATTGTTCAAGTAACAATAAATTACAATTATATAGTGTGAATATACGAAATACAATTCTATTTGTTCAAAGAAGCGTATTTTTATTTATTATTATGACGACAAAAGATAACTGATAGGGGTGAAATCAACCGATAAATATCTAAAGAATTAAATGATTCTTTACGAGAGCGGATTCCGAATACTTATCACTAAAATAAAATAAAGCATTATTATTCCGAAGGCGATTCGCGCTGTTTCGAATTTATGAATAAATTCACGTGCGAAAAAAGCGCGAAAAGGAAATATTGTGTATCCAAGAAGAGGAAACATTTATTAGACTTCGGTAAAAGTTTTCTTAGCGAAATTTTTCCGCTTGATTTGATAAAAATGTATTGAATTTTCATAATGTAAATACACAAACAAGGCTGCTTATTCGCCATCCTAAAGAAGCGGACATTCCATTGTTGTGTCGTGTTGCGTTATTTGTAGTATTCTGTTATATTTTACACAAAGCTCTTGTAATCCCGTTGTTGTGTGATGAAAATATCTCCAGAATCTTATTGTGTTATCCAAGGTGTGTGATTCAATAAAACTACAAATATTATTACTTACTCTACTATTTTCGCGACTCAAGTAATATTATATGTTGCTCTGAAGCACTCTCTCTACTTATAAAAATATCCAATTAATATATCTTACCGTTGGAAGCATTCGAATCGGTTGGAAGCATTCGAAATGTGGATACACAGAAGAATGCTTCGTATACCTTGGACCGAAAAGGTCAGTAACGTCGAAGTACTTAGGAGAGCCGGAGCCAAGAGAGAGCTGTTGTCGAATGTCAAAGTGAAAAAGGTCTCATATTTGGGTCACGTGCTGCGTGGAGAAAAGTACCGCCTCCTCCGACTTATATTGGAGGGCAAGATAGAGGGAAGACGGGGAGTTGGCAGAAGACAGATGTCCTGGCTGCGCAACATTAGAGAGTGGACCGGAATGAGGACGGTGGATGACCTGTTTCGGGCAGCGCAGGACAGGGAGGTTTTCGCCGGAGAGATCGCCAACGTCGGGGGGACCTGACACGGCACAAGAAGAAGAAGACCGTTGTCAGTACAACCCTTGCACTGACAACGGTAAGAGGTGGCAAATTAAGCCTTCTAGCCTACGTTAATTCTTCGTCATTCTTACCACGTATCGCATGCAAATCGATTTTCGATATTTAAAATAGCTGACATTCTAAATGGATTTTATTTTATTGGCATTTAATTCAGAACGCCAACCATAACATTGATTTTAATACTGTTATTATTTGATTTTACCTCAATCACATTTAACTTATTGAGCGCTAAGGCATTAATACTGTGGAATCCCTTAGTAGCATACATAGAAAATTGAAAATAACTTTGTTTAATTTTCTAAGTAAATTATATTTATAACAAAAAAAAAAAAAAATTTATTAATGATAATCGAATAATTTTACTGAAATCTCTTGGTGGAAGGATGCCAGCAAGCCTGGCGAAACCGGTCGCTGTCCAACTAAAGACAAAAGTGGAAGTAGTTTAAAAAACATATTTTTATTTATTCTATATTCACCATAACTTTGTGTTGTAGAGGTTTAATGTTTATTTTTTTATATACTTTGTATACAACACTCAAATTTATTAAAAAAATAAAAATTATATATCAAACATGTTTCGGACTAACCAGCCCTTCATCAGTGATATTATATAAATATTTAAAATATTATAAAATTGTTTACAAATATGGTCAGTTTTGACAGATATTATTGTACCATATCTGTTATATACTCGTAGTTATATAACATCTGTCAAAACAATTTTAAAATATTTTTAATATTTATATAATATCACTGATGAAGGACTGATTTGTCCGAAACGTGTTTGATATTTTATTTTTATTTTTTTAATAAATGTGAGTGTTATATACAAAGTATATAAATAGAAAAACATATTTTTATTCAATTATCATTATTATTTAGGATTTTATTAAACGTATCATGAAATATTAAAAATTCCAAGTAAAATGTTATTAAAAACGGCTGTTTTCCATTGTTATTATGTTGTTTGAAAATGACATGATTCAGAGCAAGGTTTGTTTACCATAAATATTTGTAGTAAACGCCAACGTAGGTACGTACGTTGAACTTACTTACTTCTTGGTCTTACTTCTTACTTTCTACTTTTTAGTTGTGTTGAGATAGGGAAATCCTCATGGACGAATGCATGACTCATTTCCATGGGTAGAATAGTAACAGAAGGTGGGTAAGCTGAACTTAACCTTACGTAACGTCGCCTGGCTACACATGCAAGATTCCTTAAAATATGAACCCATATATGAACCAAATATGAACCTACATGTTGACACATTGTACACCACGCAAGATTTCTTCTTCTTCTTCTTTTTCCTCAGCCTATTCCCGTCCACTCCTGGACAAAGGCCTCCTCCATTTGCTTCCATGTCATTCTGTCCTGTGCAGATTGCATCCAGGTTATTCCGATGTGTCTGTTTAGATCATCCTTCCACCGTAGTTGCGGTCGCCGTGCACTTCTCTTCGCCATCCACGGTCTCCATGCCAGCAGTCTTCTGGTCCATTTTTCATCTGGGCTTCTGCCTACGTGACCCTCCCATTACCATTTTAGAGTCGCCACCCGGTGGATGATGTCAGTGACTTATGTTTTTTCTCTCACCGTATCGTTTCTGACTCTATCTCTTAGGCTTATTCCTAACATGGCTCTTTCCATGGCTCTTTGGGTCACTCGCAGTTTCTCGTCACTTTTTTTGGACAATGTAACAGTTTCAAGACCATAAGTACCAACTGGCAGAACGCAGGCTTCATAGACTTTTCGTTTCAGGTTGATCGGTATTTTCTGGTTTTTAAGGATGTAGCTCAGGTTTCCGAAAGCTGCCCAGCTTAGTCCAATTCTTCTTTTTAGCTCTGCGGTCTGGTTATCTCGGCCCAATCGCATATTGTGTCCCAGGTATATATATATTATTGGACATTCTCAATTCTGTTGCCGTCCACGTTGATTTCAAGCCTTTCCGTGCCCATCACCTTGGTCTTTGCCAGGTTCATATAAGATTTTATTTAAAAATAATTATTACTATAATATACTCCAAACGTTTTTATACAATACATTTCCACGTAATTTATTTCTTAATCTCAAAAAAATCTAGGCTGAAGCCTTGAATAACCCCCACTCGGCAGTGCGCCTGTTAGTGCTTTTAAAAATTCAAATTTCCATTTTTACCTAAATTCGGGTAATTTCCTTGGATACACACCCCCTTTCTACGAAAATGCAAATCAGAATTATGACTTCATTACAAATGATTATTCAGAAACACGAATTACGACACTCGCCCCTCCGCAGAGATTATGGGGGTGAAAAATTTTCCTTATCCGACTCCACCACATTACTCAACCCTATCGTGCCAGCTGCCATTGAAATTTGCTTTAGGTTATTATTAAAATAGTTATTACTTGAGTTCTTGAAATAAAATAAAAAATGTAGAAATCAGACGCCATATTAAATATTTCTAACATCATGGATTGTACAAGTAAATTAAAATGGCAATGGACTTGACATACAGCCAGACAGGGCTGTACCCGATGGACACCCAGACTACTCCAATGGAGACCTTAGACAAAGAAAAGGAGTGTCAGGAGGCCATCTAAAAGATTGATTGATAATTTGCCCAATTAGTTGAGAAGATCTGGATGTGGAAGGAACAAAAAGGGATGAATGGAGGTAAATGTAAGAGACCTCTATCCAACAGTAAAATGAAATTATTAACAAAATTAAGAACATAGTCCATAGTTTTGGCCGAAACACTATGATACGAAAACCCTTACAATTTAAACTATTAAATTAAATTGCTTTGTTTTATGTATCACAATTGTATTTTATTTTTCGTTACAATTAGTATATACCAAATGTCAAATTTTCGTGATTTTTCGAACCTTTATGTGTATTTTTTCCTACATCAATTTGAATCATTTCTTTAATATAATTTTGAAGTTCTGGCTGAAATTCCTAAAAGTTATTGAAATTGAAAAAAATAAGTTTAAATAGATATTGTTTTAAGCTTCATTTTCAGTATGTTCGAAATATTCCCACAGCCCTTAATAAATAAAAGCAACCTTACCTAGAAACTTCACCCCTTTCGCATGAATTTATTTCGTAATATTATTTGTTATAAAAATATATTATTCATAAGGATAATAAGCTTCCAAATTATGTTTGTTCATAAAGAAATAAATTGTTTGGGTTATCCTTCCACCCTATTTTCAGACAAACTGGATTAAAAATTCTAACAAATTATTATTTTTTACCCAAATCTTCTTCGTCAGCTTGTCTCCTTTCACTGCTGGACGTTAGCTTCCTCACCCCCCCGCCATGCCTCTCGGTCTCTCGCCAGTGTTCTCCAGGCCCTTTCCTCTGTCCGGACAATACCATCGCTCTACCTAGTAAGCTGTCTCCCTACACTTCTTCGGCCCAACCTTGGCCGCCATTCAATAACCCTCTGGCTCCATTTTCCATCATCCCGTCGTCACACATATTCAGCCCATTGACACTTCATTCTTGCGATGCGTACCCCTACAACGGTGATCCTTGTGTATCTTCTAATCTGCACGTTGGGTATTTGGTATCTTAGTGAAATACTCAACATTTATCCTTCCACGGCCCGTTGTGCAACTTTAATATTGTGCTTTGCTATAGTTAAAGTCCGTGCCTTGCATCCATTGGTCATCACAAGTAATACACACTGTTCTATCTGCATGTATGGCGGGACATGAGGAAAATAGCAGTAGATTAAAAGTGGCCTGGTTCGTCTTGATTTATTTTATACATATTTTTGTTTTCTAACGTAAGTCTCGCATGAACGACGGACGGGCCTAGGGATTGGGGGAGTAAAGCTCACAAATGGCACAGTTCACCTGTAACAGCTTCGGACAAGCAGTAGGAATCCTTTATGCTTCAGATCTTGTGTTTTTAAATTTTGTGGCATGTTTTAAATGGAAGATCCAAAATCTTAGTAATTGTTTATTATCTCTTCTATATTTGCCGCTTTTCTAAGTTTTCAATTCACATTTGGATAACTGCCTATATTTATGAAAAGTGCAATAAATTGTTTTGAAATTACAATTGTACGGGACAGATTGCTCCCCCCGTACTATTAATATTTATTTTGGCCGCTGACTACTGCTCGTCTCCGATGTGGTGTGGATGGTAAAACGGAGAATACGGCGTGATGATGATTGTGTAATAAAACAAAGTTTTATTATATGCGGCAATCAGTGCAGGGTAGAAGCGAAGAGAAGTTTACAGTAGCTCAAATACTGGTTTGCACGTAATTAAAAGCGCCAAGCCTCTTAACGCGCAGCGTGTCTACGCGTATGTGAATTTGAAGGAAGAGTGAGGGGCCGAGTCCTTACAAGACCCGCTTATATAGCCTCCGCAAACTAGCGATAACGGTTATTTAACGTTTTTTAGTTTCGGAGAATTTCAGTCGCAGCTGCTGTGTTGCTACGGCCTATGTGATTGGCTGTTAACAACGCGCGAGCAACCGCAAAATCATTCCAAGAATAATCTCGATTGAGCTACTGCATAATCTCGTTGCTATGCGCTTTCACGCGACTACCGACTGCCTTATTTATTTTAAGAAAACATAAACAAATTAAACTTAAATTAATACAAAATAACAAACATGAATTAAATAATAAAATTAGCATAGTTAAAAAAATAATAAAATTAAAAACTACTCGCATACGTCCGATACAACAATGTTTTCAAAAAGTTAGTCAAATGTTTGTTATCTACCTTTAGATCTTCTTCTTCTTCTTCTTCAGCCGTCTCTCCACTGCTGGATGTAGGCCTCTTCTAATTTCTTCCATTTTTCTCTTCTTTGGGTATAACAATTTACAATATTGGGTATAACAACAACCTTTAGATATAACAATTTAAATAAAAGTACTTTCCGTACCTTTACAAAACGTATTAAATAGTTGTAATGACTTCATATTTAGCAATTCGATGTCATTAAACCCTCTCAAATCACAGAATCCCTTGCGCAATAATCGTTAAATAGAACCTTTCTGAACGAAATTGGCATCAGAAGGATTTTCTGGAAATTCGTTATGTCGACCACGCAAGGGTTAAGGGAGTAATGGGATACATTAGACTTACAAATTTTGGACTTGTAGGGAAACAATATAGGTGGTTCGTGTAATACATATGACTTGTTTGTGCATATTATTATATTTCATTCCTACCACTTCACTGCTTTTACTAACTGTAATACGACGTCAAATAACGGAGAAGTCATTTCATAACTGACTATATCATTAAACTTATAAAACTTTAATAACTGTGGGATGATCTAGGAAACAGAAAGCTTCACATAATTTAAAAGATTTTCAAGTTTGGTAATTATATGTTTTATTTTGGAAACTTGCGTAATATCCATATAAATTATCTTCCTCAATCGACGTTTTGAAGATCGTGATCGATTTTGAAAAGCGAAACAGCTATCGCGACAATTTAATAGAAATTGAAAATATAAATTGTAATACTGTAAAAGCCTTTCACATTTAACAG
The DNA here is from genome assembly GCA_022606425.2 of Lepidostoma basale. Taxonomy (NCBI): domain Eukaryota; kingdom Metazoa; phylum Arthropoda; class Insecta; order Trichoptera; family Lepidostomatidae; genus Lepidostoma; species Lepidostoma basale. The sequence continues at coordinate 1,130,857 of JAHDVF020000067.1, forward strand.
TAAGGTAATGTTGAAGAATATTTGTGAAATTCGTGCCGAAAAAATGAATTGCAAGAAAACGTGTGGAATAAGCTATTGTACCAAACCTTATGTATGGAAGTGAAGCAAATGGCAAAAGCGGGATGAAAGGCAAATGAAGGATGAAAGTAGAATGAATGGGAGATAAATCTGGATATGATCTAATGCTAAGTGTCCAATCCAATATATGAAGACTGTGCGTATAAAATATACAACTACAAACCATCACGCCGTTTCCCCGGAAGGCTAGGTAGAGAGAATGGACCGCCACACTACTCTATCCTGGCACACCTCTCTAGTTTACTCCACATTCATACAACGAGTCACACGCGCACGTCAATTCTTCCGACTTCTATCATGGCCAACCTTTAAAATGTTATTAATTTGGTCATGCCATGTTTTCCTTGGTCTGCCTCGACTCCATTTACATAATTAACGTGTACTTTCTTAACCGTTTATTTTCCATCCATGCGCCCCATATGTCCGAACCAACGCAGCGATCCTTTCATAATTTTGTTCATAATAACTTCTTTCGCTCTACATTCCTTTCTAATACCAGCATTTGAGGTTCTGTCGTACATCGTTCTACCACACATACATCATGGGGACCTCATCTCTGCCGCATTTATTCTCCTCTCATCCTTCTTTTGCCAGTTCCATGCTTCGCTTCCATACATAAGGGTGGGACCAGAACTCTATTGTGAAAGGTCATTTTCGCTTTCATTGATAAATTCTTGGTATAAAATATTATGAAGAAAATAATGAAAGGTTCATAAATATGACATGGACACTTGAAAAGGATAGATAAATAAATAATCGTGAAGAAAGTATATGTTTACGGTGTAAACGGAAAAAAATATATAGGAAGACCTACGAAAACTTTGCACTATCAAATAATTCAAATACTCTCGGGAAATCAGAGAAATTGACGATCGGACTTGACACGATATATGAATGTCGAGGAAACAGAGAGAACGGTGGGGCGGTCCATTTTTTGATTAGTTAATTTATTAGTATGTTTATAAACACGGAATATGATATTTTATTATACTTTTATAGCATCTCAACTGCAAAATCTATTTCCATTTCACTTACGATACACAAACAAGCCAAAGGAATGTTTTTAATATTATTTTTATTAAATAAATTAACTTAAAATGAATTATTTATTTCAGATCGAGAATATTGGTATGCTGAGGCACAAAAAGATCTCACAAAACGTCTTCAAGACTTCAGAGACCAGAAACCGGTTGCCAGGTAAATCGATTTATTTTTATTCAAAGAAGTTTTTTTTATTTTACATTAAATATTAACATCATCTTCTTGAAGGGCACATGTACCCAGGAAGGTAAGAACATATTTTATATTTAGAATTTTAAATATGTTCCAACACTTGAACTTTGAACATTGTTTCATTCATTTTTTAATGTTTATCTCCAAACTGATCACGTACATATTGTTTATTTGCTATTCACATTAGCATCACCAAAGGCAAGTTAGTTTTGCAACCTAGGAAACAAAATAGTCTATGTTGATGCTGTCAGATATACTCGTACGAGTCTGGAACGTATATAAATATAGATACACTATAAACTGTTAAATTATAAAACTTTGTTTTCAAGTATTTTGTTCAAAATAATTTCTTCAGCTTAACGTTGTATTAATTATTTTGTTAATAAAACTGTGATACATCATTCAACACACACACACATCTTAGGGATCTCATGACGATTGCATTTATTCTGCTCTCATATTTTTTCTGACAGTTCATTACTTTGCTTCCATACATAAGGATTGGAATCAGAACTCTGTTGTGACGGGCTATCTTCGCTTTCATTAAAATAAATTAAAAGACCATACTATACATAATATTACACTAGTATTATACAACCATACTATAAGACGACCTTTGTAGTCGAGTGGCAAGCGCTACGACTGCCACACCGAAGGTACCGGATTCGATTCCCAGCTATAGCAGTGTAATTGTCACACTCTCTTTAGTCTGGTGTAGAATTCACGTGGCAATAAAATGACGATATATTAGCTACCTATCACATGTCATGAGAATCAAAATAACAGCTATACCCTTTAACAGCGATTCAACAAAAAATTAAAAGTTGTATTATATATAAAAAAAATATGAAAATAATTACAAACGGTAATTCTGTTTAACGTTCAACATTTCTAGGCAATTTCAAAGTTATTCACAAAAAAATTTCCTCCTTGTCTTTAGCAGAACATATCAAAAATTATGTTTATTATTATGAAAAGTAATTTTTTACTTAAACGGGTAATTCACGAAAATAAAAGCGGATAACCTTTATACCGAAAACATTCATGTGGACATACTTTTGTTTTTTTGAAATTAACTTCTCTATAAATTTGTTTCTTCAGAGAGTCAGGGGTGTATAATCTGGCGATAGTTTGGGGGTTGTTTTTTTCTGAGAAGTTTATGGATTGTTTAATGTTTTCTCGTGCGATATTACTTTAGTAAGTCTTGACGTGGAGACCGTGGGTGGAACAAAGGAACATCGGTTGACCCCAAAAAAGATGGGTTGACGACCTAATTTACTATGAAGCCTATATCCAGCAATGGAGAGGCAGCTAAAGAAGAAGAGATTACGTTGGTTATTATGCTTTTATTCTTCTCCCAATATGATTCAAGGTCCCGTAACGTTGAATATCACATTTTTTCGTGGGGTCTAAGAGGCCACTTGTGAACGCAAGAGAGTTGGACTTGACAGTAGTCTTGCTCGTGTCCAACATGGTCCAGCAGATCATATCCCATCGTTGCCAGTCAAACTGCCCGTCAAAACCCCGATTACAACAACCATAAACAATCACTTGTTTCCTTGAAGGGGTAGGCAGAGAGAATGGACCGCCACACCACTCGATTCTGACACGCCTCTCTAGATTCCTCCACATTCATGCAGCGAGTCATACAAGCACGTCGATTCTTCCAACTTCTAACATGGCCAATCGTTAAAATATGATTAATTCGGTCAAGCCAAGTTTTCCTCGGTCTTCCATAACTCCGTACTCTGTCACATCTGTATATAATAAAAAAGTTTTAAAAATCTTCGGTGAATTTTTCGTTAGTGATTTGAATGGGAAATCAATTAGATGTACTTTAAACTTTTCCGTTTTTATTTCATAATTATTATATTATAATACGAATGAAAATGTCAGTTTTCTAGAAGTTTTATTATATTTTATGGAAATGACATGTTTCGCCCTTCAAAGACATTATCAAACGCCTTAGTCATTCCCATAAAACATAATAAAACTTCTAGAAAACTGACTTTTCATTCGTATAAATTATTTCATATGGATCATTGATCAAGAAACATTTTCCCTTTTTATTTAAATAATATTATTGTTTTTGGGGGTCAATTTGCTTTTGTTAAACCACTCGCAGAATCTGTGTATTAGTTGAGCAAGAGCCAGTGTTTTATTCTTATCTTTACCCCATTATCCCCGAATCCTACGCTAACTCCTTCTCCAAATTACACGTTTGAAGTTATCTTCGTCTCAAACATGTCGTAACCCGAAATTGAAATCATAAAATTTGAGACGCAAAAATGTTTTCTTTTGAGATATGCCGACTCTTGCGGCCGGAGGATTTGCAGAATACGTGACGCCTGAGATGCTCTGTCATTGCTTTGTCCCGGCTTGTCTTAAATAATCATTTCATCTCTCTGGCGAGCCAAGACGCGGCGAGTTACTGCAGACTGTCACAGATTCGGCTGCAGCTTTTAATCTAAGATCCGAAACGTCCTTGAGACGGTGGATATAATCGTTAATGCCTACGTCTACGATCCTTTTTTTATTTATTATTTCTTGAACGATGATGTAAAACTCCGTTTTTATTTATTTATATACATGAAAACGTCTGCTTTTCAGAAGTTTTTATAATTAATATAAATGACTTTCAAGAATCAATTGTATCTCAATAGAGACGAAGATGTAAATTGGAAACAGAAAATGGTTGATCGAGGTGTTTACAGGACTTATGACCTGTCATTGGTTAGGTTAAGCGCACGCTTTATGTAATACAACATTCCCCATTCCACATATTTTTTTCTTATGACCATCATGTCTGACAAATTTTTGGAAGTTGTATATATGTTAATCGGCAACACCAACCTTTGCATGGTACTTTATTCAATCTACACACTAACGTCATCTATGAAGATTGTATTTAAGCATTAGGCAGAATATTTTTTAAATAGTTTAAAGGCTGAAATCCAGTTGTTCGTCTACAAGTATTTGTATACATTCAAAATTCTGTATATGACTTTATTTGCCTACCAATGACATAATCAAATGTATCGAAAATCAAACATTGTTTTATAGAAGTTTTATTATATGTTATGTGAATGGCATGTTTCGCCTGTCTAAGGCATCACATGTCCTATATCATTTGATAATGGTGCCTTAGACAGGCAAAATCTTCTTCATTCGGTGCCGCGTCAGGTCCCCCCCAATGTTGGTGATCACTGCAGCAAAGGTATCTCTGTCCTGCTCCACTTCGAAAAGGTTCTCTTGTAATTCCTGTCCATTATTTTATGTTTCGCAGCCAGGACAACTTCCTCCTACCAACTCCTAGACGTCCCTTCAATTTACCAATTAATATCATTCGAAGGAGGTGTTTTTTTTCTTCCCTAGACATATGACCACATGACCTAAACATAAGACCTTTCTAATTTTCACACTCGATAACAGCTCTCTATTGGCTCTGGCTCTGTTCGTTGTCTGCAAGTAGGACAGCGTCATCCACATACAAGAGACAGTTAACTGACACTACACTCATTTTGGCACCTTCATTGGCACCTTCCTTTCAGCTCTTTCATACACTTATCCATATATAGATTAAATAACCACGGGGACATTACGCAACCCTGTTTGACACCTTTATTGATATCAAACCAGGCTGTAATGTCTCCATTTACTCTGACACTAGCAGTGCTTTCCGTGTATAGCGATTTAATTGCCGTGATCAGTTTTGTACTTAATCCATATTCATACAATATTTTCCACAACACTCTATTAACTCATATGTTATTTATTGTTTCAGCATTCACTTTGTGGTAAGACATGATTAAATTGTAAATACACTTGTTTTTCACCTCTTGAAAATTATATTTTTTACGACTAGTTTCGGAAGCCACAGATGCTTACATCTACATATTGAAACCTGTAGATGGAAGCATCTGTAGCTTCCGAAACTAGTCGTTTAAAATATAATACTCAGGTGGTGAAAAACAAGTGTTTTATTTACAATTTACTCTATTACCTCTTTTATATTTAAAATACTTTAATTAATAATAATATCTAAAACTTACTGGATCAAGTGTTGAGTAATAATTCGGACTCGAAGATAGAAATTACGTCACCTATACTAACAGTTTTACTAACCATCTCTAGGGCTTTAACGCGAATGGCGAAAAGCTATGAATTCATTGACTCATAGTTTTAATCGAATTCTCAACTAAGAATAAATTATTCAATTTGAAGAGTTTCTGTCCAATAATTTCACGTTCACAATGTAAATTTCATAGTTAAAAAGACATCTACGCTATCCTATGCTATTTTTTTCTTTTTCTTAACTAAAGTTCGCTAATTTTCGTCATTTTTTTTCGTTGTAAAATAACTAGTAAGAATAGACTGCCACACTTTTCTTTCCTGACATATCTGTTCTCAAGATTCCTCAATATTCATACATCGTGTCATGCACGCGCGTCGATTTCTCTGACTCCTCACATGGACGACATTCAATATTTGATTTATTTGATCGTGCCACGTTTTCCTCGGTATTCCTCTATTTCTGGTTCCATTTACATCGTTAACATATTATTTTTTTACCATTCTTTCTTTATTCATTCTTTCCATATGTCCAAACCATCTTAATGATCCTTTTTATTATTTTGTTCATATCACCATCATTCGCACTGCATTCACTTCTTATATTTTCATTCGACACTCTATCATACACAGAGTATCTACACATTCGTCTAAGAGATCTCATTTCTTCTGCATTTATTCTATTATCATGCTTCTTTTGCTAGTTCTATGCTTCGCTTCCATACATAAGGGTCGGTAGAAGAATTCAGTTTAATTTGACATATAATTTCTTTATTTATTCTTTCCATATGTCGAAACCACCTCAAAGACCTTTTCATTGTTGCATTATTACAGGCATTAAATGAAATGGAGAACATTAAGCAAATGAATACAAAAAACGTATTTATAAATGAAAATTAATTAGTTTCATATGAATTCTTCGTTATCTTAATGGCCACAAGGTCCCGCACACTGCCAGCTAGAAATATCATTAATTTGAAAACTATCTAGCGCCACTAACTTTAACAGATTACATCTAACTACCTTTTATTACTTTTGAGCTCTACACAAAATTAGTTTTAAATGCTTGAATTGAAAATAAAGCTCAATTAAAGAACTTTCATAGTTTTAATAACTAAACATAGAAAACTTTTGTTCTCTAAAATAGCTTTTTAACAAATTGGAACAATAAGGTGAAGGTAAAGAACATTAAGATGGGCTGGATACATTTCAAGAATGAATGAAGAAAGAAAAAAAATTAAATAAAACGATGATTTTTAACTCGTTCTACTTTTGTCTTTATTTCGTCAGCAACCGGTTTTACCAAGCTATCTAGCATCGACAGACTGATTAGTAATATGAAAAATAAAATTATGAATTTTTCAAACATTACATACAAATATGCCAGCTGTAATCAATTTAAATTCCAATGTATAAACAACAGAATCGTCTTAAATAACTTTCATGTCAATATAATTCAGTAAATTTAATATTATTATTTTAATTTTATTTTTGTAAAGAATCCTGTTTACCACCCCCGATCTGAAGAGTCAGTTTTTAACAGTATCACCAGTCTGTCGATGCCAGCGAGCTTGGTAAAACCTGTCTCTGTCGAAATACAGATAATCGTGGATTTCTAATATACTCGTATATGCGACATAACTTTGTGTTGGAGAAGTTTAATGTTTCTTTTTTTATATATACTTAGTATACTCGTACAACACTCACTTTATTAATCAATTAATTAAATACCAAACATGTTTCGAACACACAAAGCCCTCCTTCAGTGATATTTTATAAATATAAATATTAAGAAAATGATTTAAATATTTTTTACAAATGTGTCAGTTTTTAAAATAAGTGTTATGTACTAACAACAACAACAACAACAACAACGCAGGGGTAGGCAGAGAGAATAGACCGCCACACTACTCTCTCCTGGCAAACCTCTCTAGTTTCCTCCACATTCATACATCGAGTCATACACGCACGTCGATTCTTCCGGCTTCTGACATGGCCAACTTTTAATATTTGATTAATTTGGTTATGCCATGTTTTCCTCGGTCTACCTCGACTCCTTACTCCATTTACATTGTTAACGTATACTTTTTTAACCATTCTTTCTTCACCCATGCGCTCCATATGTCCGAACCAACGAAGCGAACCTTTCATAATTTTGTTCATAATACCTTCTTTCGCTCTACACTCCTTCCTAATATCAGCATTTGAGATTCTGTCGTACATCGTTCTACCACACATACGTCTTAGGGACCTCATCTCTACCGCATTTATTCTGCTCTCATCTTTCTTCTGCCAGTTCCATGCTTCGCTTCCATACCTAAGGGTTGGAACCAGAACTCCATTGTGAACGGCCATTTACGCTTTCATTGATAATGTACTAAGTTATGTACTAAGTAGACATTAAAAAATAAACATTTACCGTGGAGGTAGTTAAAAAACATCGTTTTTTAATCATATTTACTTCCATCAAGAGATTTCCGTAAAACCATTCGATTATCTGAAGAAAAAATGGTAAAATCTGTATATGCTAACCATGTGAATGGAACTATAAAAAGAGTAATTCCTGGGAAAACATGGCACGACCAAATAAATCAAATATTGAGTCGGAGAAATCAACGTGTGTGCATGACACGATGTATGAATGTTGAGGAATCAATAGAAGTATGTAGGGAAAAAATATGACCGTCCATTATTTCTACCTACCGTCATTAATTTATAATTAATCTTTTCTTACTAGTGTCGTGCCGAGTCCCCTTGTTATTGACGATATAATAAAACTTCTAGAAAATAGATGTTAGTCGTTTTATATAATTATTTAAACAATAAATATACGTCTGTTTACTAGAATTTCTAGTAAAATATATGTGCATGACACGTTTCGCCTTATACAAGCGATATTTGTCATTTACATAAATGATCATAAAACTTCTATAAAACAGAAGTTTTCATTTGTATTAATTATTTAATATGGAATTTTACATCATAATTCAAGAAACATAATCACAAAAATTTTCTTATTAAAATTTAAATATATTGACCAAAAAATTAACACCAGAGATTGCGTAACATGAAAACCATCGTAAGAATAGGGTGGTAGGTTTTCCCTTAGCCTCAAAAGAAACTGCGTAATAGATAGCTTTTCACACAAAAAGCTATTGGGGTTGTTAAAAACGGATTTTATTTTAGTGAAAATTCTAATTTTACAGCGCTATTTTTATGACTTGGCTATTTTTTACAGCCCTCCTGAAATCCCTCGTAAATCTGAGTACATGTACGTATAATAAATCTATTAAGGGGGGCTACGTTCCGCGGCGCCTCAAGACAGGGGCTCCATGCGAGGGCATTATAATATGTGTGGAGGAATACGTCCTACATTTACTTACGGAAGTGGCTTGGGATCTAATCTATCATACAGAGTGAGGAATAATTTAGAATCTCGGAACAACTGTGCGGTATGCAAGGGGAATGCTAAGGAAATGTGCGGAATGGTTCAGATGAACTGTAAGGAATAACGAAAAGAGTTATTTTACAGCTTCTTGGTAAATATCGTTATTGAACAGATCAAATATAAGAGATTTAATCAAATAATCAAAAACCATTTTATTTTCTTTCATCACATTGCTTCTTTTCTAGATGGTTTGCAGCAAAATAAAACATTTTTACTGGTTCTTGGGAAACCACTTGAGCCTTTATTGTGATAGTTTTCCATTGCTGCAGTGTATAATAAATAAGTTCTTGTCAACATGTACGATCGCACGATCAATAAGAAGAACATCCAAAGTTTTAAAGAAGGAATTGTAAAATCATTTTTATTTATTACTTTAAACAATAATTATTTTTACAAACAAAAACATTTTAAGTAATTCATTATTTTGGCCGAAACACTATGATTCTGCAACATTATTTACTGATTTAATTTTAAATAGTCCATTGTTTTGGCCGAAAAACTATGATACTTTAACATTACAAACTGTTAAATTATTAAATTTTGTTTTATGTATCACAATTGTATTTTTATATTACGCGAAAGCTATTTCATCAAAATTTGTTGACATCAGCAGGTGTTACAATAATACATCAAATGTCAAATTTTCGTGATTTTTCGAACCTGTGTGTGTATTTGTTCCTATGTCAACTTGAATCAAGTTGACATAGGAACAAATACACGCAAGTTGAAGTTCTTGCTGAAGTTTAGTTTGGTACCTTATTATTTTAATTAAAAGATAGGTAAGTTACTATTTATAGGAGAATATATTGAATATTGAGAATAGGTATAAAATATAATAATTAAAAAAGAATAATAATAATCATAATAATAATAAGAACAGTAATTAGAAGGAACATTTGGGGAAAATTTGACATTTGATATATTATTTTAACACCCGATGATGCCAACATAGGTTGATGAAACAGCTGTCTCGTAAAATGAAAATGCAATTGTGATACATAAAACAAAGTTTTTATTTTACCAGTTTTATGTTTTAATTTTAAAATACTGTTATTATCGCGACAGCTTTTTCTCCAAGCTATGTTGGCATCATGAGGTATTACAACATAACAAAATGTATTTTGCGACACCTGATGATATCCACATAGCTTTCCGAAACAGCAGTTGTTACAAATTTACATGAAGTTCCTATCTTGTAATAATATTTTAAATTTCCTTTATTTTATACAACATTTTGAAAGTTTATAAATTCTTGTAGAAAAATGCTGGATTTTACCCATTGCGTATTTTTTTATTTTTTTATAAGGATTAATTGTATATCAATAGAGACAAAGATGTAAATTGTTTTTCTGGTAACAGAATGTGGTGGCCTAGGCACTTACAGGACTTATGACCTGTCATTGGTTGGGTTGAGCAATCGCTTTATGTTTAACAACATTTCCCATTGCGCCCTTCTTACGACCACCACATCTGACAATTTTTTGGAACTTGTACTCGTATATATGCTAGAATCCCGCGCTTATCTTTACATATTTGAGTTCACTCAACACTAGCGTCATCTATTAAGATTGGGAAGCATTAAGCAGAAAATCTTTATTAATTCACTGTGAAAGTCTCTGCAAATCATACAGTACTTGATTACGCCCGGAGATGTCTCTCCAATTGTTATGCCTACTTGGACCAGTTATTTTATATAACATTTTGAATGTTTACAAATTCTTGTAGACAAATACTGATTTTACCCATTGGGGATAATTTTTTTTATAAGGATTAATTGTGTCTCAATAGAGACGAAGATGTAAATTGTTTTTCAACCCAACCAAATGACAAGTCATAAGTCCTGTAAGCACCTCGGCCATCACATTCGGTTCCCAGAAAAACAATTTACATCTTCGTCTCTATTGAGATACAATTAGTCCTTTATTTTGTAAAGCTAAACTTATTTATTATCAATGTTTTAAAATGTAGACGAAACAAGAGAGGTATGTCAGGACATAACGGTATGGCAGTCCATCCTCTCTGCCTACTCCTCCGCGGAGGCGGCGTGATGTTTAGTGAGTTAATTTGTTAGTCGTTAAGATGGTTTGGACACATGGAAAGAACGAGTGAAGACAGAATGGTGAAGAAGGTATATGTAAACGAAGTGAACGGAGCTAGTCTCAGCCTTCCTCTATAGCTCCTAGCTATAGAGGAAGACCGGGGAAAACTTGACACGATCAAATCAATTAAATATTAAATGTCGGTCATGTGAGGAGTCGGAGAAATCGACGTGTGTGCATGATTCAACGTATGAATATGGAAGAAGATATATTTGTCAGGACAGAACAGTGTGGCGGTCAATTCTTTCTGCCTACCCCTCCGGGGAGACGGCGTGATGGTTAGTTAGTTAGTAAATTATAGTATATATTATAGTTATGTCGCTCATTTTGTAAAGTTAAACTTTTTTATTTTCAATGTTTTCAAAATAATGTCCTTTTAACATCCTCTACTATGAAAATAACCTCAAGAAGTTTTATTGAACCCGAATTCTATTTCTTAAGAAGACAATCAGCAATAATCTCGCCAAACACATCACGGTTTTATTATTGTGTTTATATCTTATTCATATCATATTCTAGCTTCATCGAACTGTTTTGCATATGAGATTTCCAGAAAGTTTTGGAAATTCGTATTCCTGAAATTCATCCGCCGAATTTACGATCTGGCATCATTTCTGCTACGCGCGAGCAATAAATCTCTGATTTTCTGGCTTCAAACTTAACAATAGAAATATTTTAGTATATTGAAAACATAAATAAAAATTGAATTCATACCCACTGGTGTAAATCCGTAAAAGAACTCGAATTTGTACTTGTAAGTGGAAATAGAACACACGACTCTCAAAGAAATGGTTATTTAAACCCTTGTCCTCTGTTGTAAATGTTTATTTTTATATCAACTTTCCTTTAACAATGTCATACTGCGATTTTCCACGTAACTTAAGATTATTGAAATAAATGTTTTTATTTGTTTTGTTGATTACTCACTAAAGCTCCATATAACGTATTTTATTTTTATGATCGCGTCCGATTACTTAGAACATACTTACTTACTTCCTATTTCCATACAACTCTTGAAGGGTAGCCTCCTTGATGATTTTTCGCCAAGCTCCGCGATCCTGCGCCTTTTGCTCCCAGCAGTCCGATTCGCCCAACCTAGCTAGATCAGCCAGAACATTGACCATTAGGTGCTGTCTAGACCTTCCTAGAGGTCTTACTCTAGTCGGTCTAGACGCGTACTTGGTTTTGATTGCTCTGGTCTCTTTGGTTCGGCATACGTTCCCAATCCATTCTAGGCAACCGGCTCTCACGGTGCTCGTTATAAGGGGCTGCTGGGTCATCGTACGGATCTCTTGGTTGGTTCAATGCCTCCAAGCTCTCACTGCAATACCGGGTCTGGGTCCCAGGATCAGTATTAAATTTTCAAACCAGTAGATTTTTTGTTGTTCTTTTAGAGTCATTGTCCACGACTCAGAACCATATGTCACCACTGGCTTGATGATGGTGTTATAAATACGCAACTTGGGGTTTTTGGATTACTTAGAACATGACATGACAAAATTATTGAATTACTAGAACATGGTTTGATAAAATTAATGAATAACTTAGAACATGGCATGACAAAATTAATGAATAAGTAACATGACATGACAAAATTAATGAATTACTTAAAACATGGCATGAAAAAATTAATGAATAACTTAGAACATGGCATGACAAAATTAATGAATTACGAGTACTTAGAACATGGCATGATAAAATTAATGAATTACTTAGAACATTGCATGACAAAATTAATAAATTACAAGTACTTAGAACATGGCATGACAAAATTAATGAATAACTTAGAACATGGCATGACAAAATTAATGAATTACTTAGAAAATGGCATAAAAAAAATTATTTTTAGACAATCTTTACCAGCTAAGCCCACGAGGAACATTGCACTTTTCGCAAAGTGATATATGTGTGAAAATAAGCAAACTGAAAAAAGTTTAAAGTTAAAATATATCCAAAATTCAAATAAAGTAATATTAAAAAGAAAAAATAATAAAACGATGTAAACGAACATGACATGTAAACGAACGAACACGACACTATAGGAACACCGAGGAAAGCGTGGCACGATCATATCAATAAAATATTATACGAGTATATCGGTCACGTGAGGATTCGAAGAAATCAACGCACGTGTAAGACACGGTATGTAAATGTCGATAAAGATTTCCTCATCGAATTTTCTATCACAAACCATTGAAAAGAGAAAAAAGAGTTATTCTATTCATTTTTCGTATCATATATAATAATACCTGGAAACTTTTTAAGGAATAATGAAACGGAACGCATTCAATCGTAAAATAAAATAAACGTAATCCATAACACAAAGCTGTAACTTACTTAAACTAGCTAACCATCACACCGTCTCACGGAGGAGTAGACAGAAATAATGGACCGCCACACTGTTTTGTCCTGACATACATCTCGCCATTCCTCTACATTGATACATCGTATCATGCACGCACGTCAATTTCTCCGACTCCTCGCGTGACCGATATTTAATATTTGATTGATTTGATCGTGACAAGTTTTCCTCGGCCTGCCTCTATATCTAGCTCCGTTCACGTCGTTTAGATATACCTTCTTCACCATTCTGTCTTCACTCGTTCTATCCATGTGTCCAAATCATCTTTACGACTAACAAATTAACTCACTAACCATCACGCTGTCTCCACGGAGGGGTAGGCAGAGAGGAAAGACTACCATATCGTTTTGTCCTGACATACCTCTCTTGGTTCCTCCATATTCATACATTTAACCCTAACTTGCCCTAACTTGCGGAAAACTACGCTTCGATCAGCAAACTCCTCGGCAATAGACAGATTTGTTGAGCCTAAGCGCAACCCCCGGACAAAATTCTGAGATCGGGCTTTCGCAGTGGCAGGTCCGTCCACCTGGAATATGCTTCCTGCACGCCTCAGATGCATTGACAATCCGACGGATTTTACAATTTTACAAATCTTACCCAAAAACCCACCTTTTCAAAATATCGCATAAAATGTAAACAACGATTATCTGATTTCTGGTGTCACACGCAGCTCTCATGACTAAAAACATTGTCAAAGCGCCCTTGAGGTGAGCTTCTCACGAAAACGGCGCTACATAAATTATCCTAATTATTATTTTTAAAATACTTTCATTACTTTGTTCGCAGGGCTGTTACTAAGAAGATGTGATTTTTTTCATTAAAAACTAAAAAAAATCGTGAAAATATGGGTTAAGTCAGAATGGAACAGCGTGGCGGTCCATTATTTTGGCCTTACCCTTCTTAAGGACTACTTGATTGTTAGATGGTTAGAAATCGTAATTTAATAAACTAACTAACCATCACGCCGTTCCTCGGGAGGGGGAGGCAGATAGAATGAGCCGCTATACTGCTCTATCCTACACTGCTCTACATACTCGTACTTCTCGAACTTGTTCCATATTTATACGTCGTAACAAGCACGCTCGTCGATCTTCCCGACTTCGAATATGGTCGAGTTTTAGTAATGATTAATTGTGTTTTCCTCGGCATATGTCCATCAGCTGTTTGCTATATGCAGACGATGCTGTTTTATTCGCTGACAGCATGGACGATCTACAAGTTCTCGTGTCAAGAATGTACGAAGTATGCAATAAGTATGACCTTGAGATGAACGTGTCAAAGTCTAAATTTAAGGTATTTGAAAAAGAATAATGTATGACGGATTATGACATAAATGTGAACCGTGAGAAATTAGAGCAAGTTACCGAATTTGTCTACCTGGGAAGCATGTTTATAAGAGATGGGAAAATTGAGAAAGACATCGGAAGAAGGGTTGGAGCTGGAAACAAAAAATGGTGCACTCAAAGGCATTACCGCAAATAGAAATATATCGACTGAAGCAAAGATGGAAGTGCACAATGGAGTTCTAGTGCCGACCCCTATGTATGGGATTGAAGCTTGGAGTTGGCAGAATAAAACTGAAAGTAGGATAAAGGCCGTAGAAATGAGGTCACTAAGAAAAATGTGCGGAAAAACAATGTGATAGAATATCTAATGATGAAGTAAGAAAGGAATATAAGGTGGCAGACCAAATTAATCAATTACTGAAAGGCGGCCATGTTCGAAGTAGGAATAATCGACGAGCGTGCATGTCACGACGTGAACATATAGAAGAGATGCAAGAGTTGTGTCAGGATAGAACAATGTGGTGATCCATCCTCTCTGCTTACCCCCCCAGTGAAACGGCGTGATATTTAGTTAGTTAGTCAGTGTTTTCCTCGGCCATCCTCACCATTTTTTTATTCACACTGGTCATATAAAACTTTTCAACTATTATTATTTCATCAATTCGTTCCATATACTTATCACCATTTACATCTTAACCATTTAAGTAATCCTTTTTTTAATTTTACTTAAAATGCAATTATCTGCCTAGCAATCCTTTTTTAATCCATCGTTCGGTTTTCTATTATTTACAGTTATTCTGTATATTATTCTCAGTGATCTCATTCCTACGATATTTATCCTACTTTCATCATTTTTCTGTCGATATTTTATACGATCGCAGCGAAATGATGGCTTAACCGATGGCTGTCGAAATAAACAGAAGTGGAAGTAGTTAAATAGCATAATTCTTTTCATTATTATTTAAAATGAACTTCAATCAAAAGATTTCTGTAAAATAAGTTGATACCTTTTATAGTTTCAAGAAAAAATCGATAAAAAAAATTTCGTCTGCACGTCGATCTCAGCTTCTGTACATAGGCAGCAGAATAATAAAATTACTTTGATCTTGTAAAACAAATCTCGGAAAACTACTTTTGAGGCAAATAAATAAGTGAGCTCGCCATTTCTAAATCTTGTTTATTCGTTCTTTTTCCTCCCTTACAATTCTCCGCGAGCAGTTCCATTTCATCTCGAAATAGCCCTTATGAAGTGAAGCCGGAATGGCCCTACAAGCGCCCTATAACCGGGCCTCATAAATAGGAATAAGGAGAATTAGGGGCTGGTCCTTCAGACCGCACAGTGTGTATGAAAGTCAATCAGATGGGACAATTAAAACAGCACATTAAATATGAATATTTCTACCAACGAAAAAAATTACCAATTCTAAGTTAACTAACAAACTAACTAACTCTCTCAAAAGGGTAGGCCGAAAGAATGGACTGCCAAACTTTTCTTTCCTGATATGTTTCTCTCTCTTTCACAACATTCTAACAAATATTATATTAAAATTTATTTTATATCCCTGCAAAATGCTCCTTTTCATTTATTTATTATTTTTTTACGAGAAAGATAACTTTTTTAGTATAAAAGAATATGACATAAATGGTAGCTCTTCAAAAAGATAAAAAATTCATAATTGATACGAATGAAAACGTCCGCTTTCTAGAAGTTTCATAAGATTTTATGGGATTGACATGTTTTATCTTACTAAAGCATTATCAAGTGATGTTAAAGATGATCAAGATAAATAATAAATTCCTTTCGTGTTACAGACGTAACCTCTCATTAATAAATTAAAGCATTTTATTGCCCACCCTACAACCTAGAATTGTAAATAAAAATAATAAATTGGATAATTTACAAAGCGCCATTTTTATGAATTGCTCATCTCAAGGGCGCTGTAGAAGATGCTCCGTTTTATCAACTAGATAATAATAATAATAATAATAATAATAATAAATATATATAAACATATTTAGTATGAGGGCTGCACCCGACGAAATCGATCAGCCCTTCCTGTCAGGAAATGATAATTTGAAAAGGTGCGTTTTGAGTCTCGATCTAAACTCTGATTGATTCTCAATGCACTTAAGGTCTGCTGGAAGACTGTTCCAGGCTGAAGGGCTGGCTACCGCGAAGGCTCGGTCGCCAAAGTTTGTGCTTGGACAGCGTTTTGGCACAGTCAATCTACCGATCGCAGAAGACTTAGCTGATCGCAATGTATACTGTCTAGCATTCAGGTTCTCGTTGATGCAGAGTTCAGATATATAAGCTGGTGCCATTTCATGCAACGCCTTATAGACCGTCCAGCAGAGCTTGTATTGTATCCTTTCTGGACATTTCAGCCAGTGGAGCCAGTGGAGCAGTGTACTATGCATTAAAGATATTCTTATGTGTTGAGTTAAATTTTGAAAATGTATTTTTATTATTTATTAAAATATATAATTAAAAAAATCTTTAGAATTTGAATAAAACGTTTTACATTAACAATAAAAATATGAAAACACAACAATGTTTCGGATCTTCAGATGTTAGTATATCTTCTTTTCTTCATCTTTTTCTTCCTCAGCCTATTCCCGTCCACTACTGGACAAAGGCCTGCTCCAATCGCTCCATGTCACTCTGTCCTGTGCAGACAGCATCCAGGTTATTTCGACGTGTCTGTTCAGATCTTCTTGTCCACTTTTCATCTGAGCTTCTGGCTATGTGACTTGCCCATTGCCATTTTAGAGCCGCCACCCGGTGGATGATGTCAGTGACCTATGTTTTTTCTCTCGCCGTATCGTTTCTGACTCTGTCTCTTAGGCTTATTCCTAACATGGCTCTTTCCATATCTCTTTGGATTACTCGTAATTTTTTGGAACTTTGTTTGGATAATGTAACAGTTCCAAGACCATAAGTACCAACTGTATATAACTAAAATATAATTATATTACTAAAATATATACTAAGAAAGGCTCATTTTATGTAGATAAAATATTATGACTAATCACTAAAAATTACGAGGACTAATCCCTGTAACAGTTATGGTTATAAGAGTTCGTAATGAAATGAATGTTTTAAAAACATGTGCATATTCCACCTTATTCATTAAGTAAACATTGTTTGTGACCACCGTGTATTCATCCCCCGTCCCCAGCATGCGTCCTATGATAGTGGGGCCAGCGCCGTGATGGTCTCTGGCTATTTATTATTCGGGATATTCCAGACAGTCTCAGAAAAGCCGGGTGTTTAGAAAGTTTCTTCGCTTTATTTATGAATTTAATGTTTTTGGGACGATTGAGGTGGCGGCTACACGCCTTACTTTCCTGGGGGTAGGTACTTGAAGTTACAAAAACTTTTTCCTTGTTATACGAAAGGCCTACATATGTGTTTTCCTTTAAAAACAACAGATTTTATAGTCGGTTTCGTCCAGAGACGTGCATGGCACAAAACTGTTAAATGTATATATTTTTTAAATAATCCATTGTTTGGGCTGAAACACCATGAAACTTCAACATGATTAACTGTTAAATTATAAAACACTGTTTACGGAATCACAATTTTTTTTTCACGGCGGCTGCTTCGTCAACCTATTTTATGTTGACATCATCGGGTGTTACAATTTTTTTTAAATTAAATAAAGGGTGTTTTTTTAGAGGTTTTGTTTTTAAACTGGCAACATTGTTTCTATAGACTATCAAATTGACAGTTTACAGTTGATTTGTAGTCAGTACAGTTTGCCATTTTACTCAGTTGCTCGATAAAGTTGTCGAAAATTTCTAAATTTCACGATTGCGCTTTATTCGAGCTAGCCGTTAAGCGCATATGCCCAAAATCATATTAAACAAAATGACAGAAAATTATCTATTAAATAAAGCCAATATCTTAGACATTAACATTATTTTGATGTGTTTTTTTTATTTGTATACCTCTAAAAAAACACCCTTGTACAGATTGTTATGGATATGTAGAATGTCAAGTGATCGAATCTTGCCATTAGAAAATACGACGAAAAGTTGCAATTAGAAAATACGAAGCTTTATATCGTCCTCCCGAAGGGGTAGGTAGAAAGAATGGACCGCTACACTTTAACCAATGCGGCACTTCATCTTTTTCTATGGAGATTCACATAGATTTATACGTATTTCTAGGAGTGTTTTTTTTTCATTCTCTTCTTTGATTTTGTTGTTTTACAAAACGAAGAATAAATGTCTTATTTCAATAAAATTGTGAGTGTGACAAAGAAGAACTCATGCCATGATATTAATAAAAGGAATTTCATTCTCTCCGTAGTTTTCTTATATTCCATCTGATTACTTCAAGGCTCCCGCAGCCTCCCAACTCTTCGTATTGAATGCACATTGACTTCTAAAATTAATATTCTCCTCCATCCTGTCATCCGCTATAATCTCTACGTGACAAACCATCTTGAATCCCTGTCTAATCTTTCGCGAGTACATAATAGACCTATGTAGGTCAAATATTTCCGGGAAATTTGAGAGAAAAAAACAAATGAAATTAATGAAACTACAAACAAACCATCACGCCGTTTCCCCGCAGGGGTAGGCAGAAAGAATGGACCGCCACACTACTCTATCCTGGCAAACCTCTCTAGCTTCCTCCACATTCATACAACGAGTCATACACGCACGTCGATTCCTCCGACTTCTAACATGACCAACCTTCAAAATGTTATTAATTTCGTACCCATTTACATCATTAACGTATACTTTCTTAACCATTATTTCTCTATCCACGCGTTCCATATGTCCGAACCAACGCAACGATCCTTTCATAATTTTGTTCATAATACCTTCTTCCGCTCTACATTCCTTTCTTATATCAGCATTTGAGATTCTGTCGTATATCGTTCTACCACACATACGTCTTAGGGTAAACTAAATGACACTTAATACGTTTATTATTGAATGTTTTAAACATATTTCAATATTTATATCAGAACGTAAGGTTCAAAGAGAAAATATTCATTGTAAACATTTTAACAATTTGCCAAAATTTTCAATTAATTTAATTTTTTGAACCAAATTTTTACAATAAAATCATATTAAATTTTTCGTTACAGAAAAAACTTAATATCAATTAAGCATGACTCTGAATTTAGAGTTCTCCCTTCTTCCATTCGTTTTATATATATTCAAACCACATTTTTTTATCGTCGATAAAATTTGAAATAAAGTTTTTAAAATAATACAGAATTAATGAGTTTTTTTTAATGTTGAGGTGCTTACACTGTGGAATCCCATTGTAATGACCTTGGAATTAAAATAACAATTTTGTTTATAATCTATTATACTTTAATTTATTCCATTTTTAAATAAATAAAAATATGTATTAACCCTTAACGTACCGTGTTCAAAACAAAACGCTCGCTCCCATGTGGTAAATTCAGTTTACCGCTAACTTTATCTAAATATCAAGCATATGACTCGATGAATCAAAATTTAATTTATGTCATCTTGTAGGAATTTCATTAGAAATAGATCGATATCTATAACATACATGGATTATTTGAAAAACATATCATTATTAATTTTTTTCTGGAACCATGCGATTTCTGATATGGAATGCGTCACTGCATACGAGCAACTGGACACCAAGTATAAACTTGTCCCGCGCTCGCGCCGCGGGGCGAGACTTTACGAGATTTTACGTATGATAAAGGCACCTAGGCAAAATGTATAGTACGTTCAAGACAACGAGTACGTATTAATATTTTTCCCTTTTGGTAAAGTATTAATATTTTCACAGTTCTGATATTATTAAGTTGCGTGCTGCGTTTCCGTCGACAGTCGGTATTATTACGTACCTATGAAAAGGTCAAACATATAATTTATAATACGTTCAAAGCAGCGAGTAAGTATTTGTCACTTTTGATAAAGTTGTAAATATTAGCAAAACAAATTCTACCTTAACACGAATGAAGGTGAGGGCAGTCTTAGAAATTTTTTTTTTTTTGGGATGAAGGAAGTAATTTTTTGCTTTTTTTTTTATTACGAAATATTGAGAACACTTCAATGGAGGATTTCAATTTTTTTTATAATATTAGGGTCCATAGGTTTTAAGAAAATCAACTTTAAATTGGCAGTGGAAACTCAATTGACCACATGGCAACGCGACGGTTAATGAGAATCTGATAATTTTGAATTAAAGATTTCAATTTCAGCTCATTTCATAATCAACCAGTGTTTTCAAAGTTCCTTCTGTTAGCCGGGAAAAGAGGCGGAAGTTTGCAAAAGTTCTGTATTTGAATCATTTATTTACACCCAAATTCATAAACACATTTTGGTTATTAGTTTTTTGTTTTTCTTTCTTCCCAATTTAGGTCCTGTATAAATATTTTTATAAAGCCCTATTTAACTGATTAAACCTTTTTTTCAATTAAACGCTTTCAACATTTATATGCATATAAAATTATACAATTGGGGCAAAACGAAATGGGGCAAAGTTCAATTATGTTTTCGTTTTTATTATATGTATATAAGAGTACCTAATCAAACAAATTTTGATTGCCATATTTCATTAAGTTTTATTCAAATTATTAATGTAACAATAACCAGAGAGGATGGATCGCCACACTACTCAATACTGATACACCTCTCTACATTCATACAGCAAGTTACACACACGTCGATTTTTCCATCCTTTTTAATTTAATTAAGTTATGCCGTGTTTTTCTCAGGGTTCCTCAAGTCGAATCGTCGAAGACGTTTACTTTCTTAAGAACTATTTCTTCGTCCATGTGTTCCATATTATAACCAAACGAGCGATCATCTATGATGTTGTTCATAATACTTTCATTCGTTCTCAATTCCCTCCTGATATATTATCAATCAAAATTCATTCATACATCGTTTTACCAAACCACACATACGTCTAACTTGTCATGAACAATGATGTACAAGGGGGCAAATACTATTGACTTTGGAAAGTATCTTGTCTTCCTAATGTCGAACCATCTCTAATGCGTTCCTGGTACTTTGTTGTATTTTTATAATATTTTACCTGTACTTAATAGATGCTTTAAACATTTTCCTGTTTGTAATGTCTATTGAGTTGATAAACTGATTTGATTTGATTTGATTTGATTTGATTTGATTTGATTTGATAATACGAAACTCCATATTAAATAATTAATACGAATGAAAAAGTCAGTTTTCTAGACGTTATATTATATTTTATGGAAATGACTTGTTTTGCCTTTGTATGGTAAGGCATTATCAAATGCGATTTTTATCAAATATGATCAATTTTTTTTTATCATTACCATAAAATATAACGAAATTTCTAAAAACGGTACTGCTGAAACCAGACGAGCCTTAAAATCAACTGTAATCAAATTACATACATATGATAAAGATTTTTTTTCATTATTGACAAAGAACTTATACAATAAATTTCAAATAACAATATTAATAATTAGGAAGTAACCAGCTCTAATGACCTCCCCAGAGAAGTAAGGTCACAGGTGGGTAGGGCTGCAGCGGTTGCAGGCTTCCTGAAAGATGTCATATGAAGAAACAAGGACACGAGGACTGACAGCAAGGTACGCATCTATAAGACCTGTGTGCGACCAATCCTCACATATGGCATTGAATCGAGGGCAGACACTGTCAAGACAAAGAGCATGCTCAGGACAACCGAGATGATAATACTCCGCGCAAGACCCTGCGTGATCGAGTTAGGAATACAGCAATCCGAGAAATCTACGAGGTCGAAGATGTGGTCAGATGGGGACGTCAAAGACGGCGATACTGGCATCAACACGTAGAAAGGATGAGCTCAAATAGGATACCACACATAGCTCTCCATGGAACGCCAAACGGACAACGTCGACGCAGAAGACCCCCGAAACGGTGGAGAGAAAGCTGGAGTTCAGCGTCTCAAGAGAACCCGCCTGAAATAACAGACTCCTGAGTCTCCCAAAAGTGAAGAAGAAGAAGAAGAAGAACATTAATAATTAATACAAATGAAAAACGTATATTTTCATTATATTTTGTGTGAGTGATATGTTTCGTCTGTTTTAAGCATTATTAAATTAATGATAATGCCGTAGACAGGCCAAACATTTCATTCACATAAAATATGGAGTTTTACTTCTTTGTTCAAGAAACAGTGCTATTATCCCTTCAAATTTAACTCTTCCCCCGGCAGATACACAGTTTAGGTTTGTCGCTTTAACACATTACTACTGTGGTTAATCCATACCGATATGGTCACGATTGCGTGTAATTCCCCAACAATGCTAATTGCCGTGTCTCCGAACTAGGCCAAATACTGTCGCGACGTATGGGGATACTTTGCATGAAGGATTCGGCCTGAATTCTCTAGGCCGAAGGAGCGGCGGCGCTCCCGGAGCCAATTGATTCCAAAACAAACGATCTTATCTTTACCATACCCAACTTATTGGAATTCATAGTTAGGGACTCTCCGCGGTGTTCACACATAACGCGACACGATAAGACATCACGCTATTTTAAAAAACGCACCGAAATTTACATGTTATCTTTCAAAGAAACTTTCCATTAAAATTTTCGACAAACTCAAGGCATTCACACTGTGCAATTTCATATTTCTTATTAATTAAATCACTGAAATTCCACTTGCAGGTTTTTTTTTCTTGACATGTTTCTAAGGTACACCTTCAACATCGTGAGTTCGATGTAAACCTTTATTTAAGTTTATACCGTTCTCCCGATAACGAATGTGTGTAAAACCTTTAAAAATGTCCAGATAAATAAATTTATTGTTTCATGAACATACTCTATTATTTTATAAATGGAATGACATGTTTCGCCCTTCTAAGGCATTATTAGAAATAGTGTCTTTGAGACTAGACATTTGATTATGCCTTAGAAGGGCGAAACAAGGTTCAATTACGGTAATATAACCGGGTGGTGGTCTAGGTGATAGAACGGTTGACACGACCAGATTCCTTCTTCATAATAATGAGCTATTTTCTGCTCACATTGAAGATTGTAAAATAAAATTCTAATATCATTAATGTAAATCCTTGATAGTCTTTAAAAAAAAATAAAAAAAACATGTTTCGCCTTGATAACGCGAAAATCATTCAATACATATTTTTTATTACTAGAAAATTATTAGGAATTCATGGATAAGGGAGATATGCGAGGTCGAGGATACTGGATTTTATCCATTGCGGGTAAATTATTTTTAAGGATTAATTGTATCTCAATAGGGACGAAGATGTAAATTGTTTTTTTTTTAAACAGAATATGGATGCCGAGGCATTCACAGGACTTATGACCTGTCATTGGTTTTGTTAAGCGATTGCTTTATGTTAACAACATTCGCCATTTCGCCCTTCTTACGACCATCACGTCTGACAAATTTTTGAAAGATGTATATATGCTACTATGGTGAGACACACTTAACATTTTTTAGGTCAATCTACACTAGCGCCATCTATTAAGAATATATGGAAGCATATATGTATCTTGTATATGTATCTTTTAAAAAAAATTCAGACGTGGTGGTCGTAAGAAGGGCGGAATGGCGAATGTTGTTAACCAATGACAGGTCATAAGTCCTGTAAACCCCCTTAGGCCACCATATTTTGATTTAAAAAAAAACAATTCACATCTTAGTCTCTATTGAGATACAATTAATCCTTAAAGAAGAATATGTGTCTGAAAAACTGACAGGGAAACCTCAACTGTCAATCAAACATTTAGCTAAAATGTTGTGTACAGTAAAAGGTAGATGGGAATGTAGAGCGTAGGGTGCAACAAGAATATGTATTAAAATCAAGTATTCTAAAATCAAGTATAAGTAGTTGTTTCGGTTTGTAGCAAATTTGCCATACCATGCAATGAAGGGTAAAGTATTTCAAGACATCTACTCATCAAAATAATCAAAATGAGACTTATCGTTTTATCATAATAATCAAAACGAGACTTATCGTTTCGAATCTATTTCGCACGGATAACTCACAGCGTATATCCGCCTTTATCAGTGAACAAGTAGCTCGGCTTGTATTATGCATAGCATAGCGACGGAAGTTTTGGAATATCGGAGGACGCAGGTACTCCGCTCATCTCACCCTTTCTAAAGACTCTCCTCTCTCTAGGCGGTGGCTCCGTAAACGTCTGATGCCATTATACGTATTAAGGGCTTTAAATCATAAAGGTTCATCTTACAAAAAGAATAGCCAACTTGAGCAGTTTTTGTTTCATTAAAATTAATGCCAATACAGTAGAGTCTCGATTATCCGACCTAAACCGGCCGCGACAAAGTCGGATAAGGGAAAAGGTCGGATAACACAGAAAATGATAAAAACGACATTGAAAATGTGTTTATTTTATTTGCACACAAAAAACATTTAAACGCACTTACGGCAAAGTAATAAAACATGCGAAAGAGCTACGTAAGCACTGACTGTCGCCTGGCGCGCGAATATAATGCGTGCAGTCGGGTAAAGGAAAGGGGCATTGCCCCGGTAGGTCGGATAACTCGGAAGGTCGGAAAACCGAGGCTCTACTGTACTAGCATTTTATAAATCATATTTTTCTTTCCTTCGTGATGAAACGATATATCTAATTTATAATGCGCCGAAAAACTACGAGTGACCCAAAGAGCCATGTTAGGAATAAGCCTAAGAGATAGAGTCAGAAACGATACGGTGAGAGAAAAAACAATGGTCAATGACATCATCCACTGGGTGGCGACTGTAAAATGACAATGGGCAGGTCACGTAGCCAGGAGCTCAAATGAAAAATGGACAAGAAGACTGCTGACTTAGAGACCGTGGATGGCAAAGAGAAGTGAATGGCAACCGCAACTTCGGTGGAAGGATGATCTAAACAGACACGTCAAAATAACCTGGATGCAGTCTGCACAAGACAGAGTGACATGGAAGCGAATGGAGGAGGCCTTTGTCCAGGAGTGGACGGGAATAGGCTGAGAAAGAAGAAGAAGAACAAGAATGCGCATATATTATTTAAATCAAATCAAATCAAATCAGTTAAAACATTTATGTTTAAGAGCAAGTATTTTAATACATGGATGTCAATTCTTCCGACTTCTAAGATCGGCGATCTTTAAAATTTGATAAATTTGGTCATGTCACGTTTTCCACTGTAGACCTTTTCAGTTCAGTCTTGTATCACGACGATTTTAGTAACTTATTAATACGAATAAAAAATAGTTTTCATAAACAGAAGCGACGAACTCTGTAGATTCTTCTACATTTTTACATTGTAACATTTACGGTCGTCGGTTTTTCCGACTTTAAATGTTCCGCCTTTTAGTTTTTGATTTAGATGAATTTGGTCGTGCCATGCTTTCCTTGGTCTTCCACGGCATCTCTTTCTACTCATAATGCTCTTATAGAACATTTTAATCATTATTCTTTCGTATATTTATTCTATATGTCCAAACCATCTCAGGGGATCCTTTTTTAATTTTACTTATGATGCAATCATCTGCTTTACATTTATTCCTTATTTCCCCGTGCGGTATTTTATCATGTATTGTTTTCTGCACATTATTCTCAGTGATCTCATTTTTTACGGAAATTACTATATTTTCATCCTTTTTTGCCAGGTCCAAGCTCCAAGCTTCACTCTATATGTTTTATTATAATTTATGGGAATGACGCTACGTTATTTAATCTCTAAACAAGATTTATTTATTTCAGAAGTTTAATATTACCACCCTTAAGAAACATGCGAAAACCCTCCGTTTCTATCTCCTTTCCCTTTTCAATATAACAATTCTTTGTAGAATCCCTCATCGCACAGTTCCAAGAAACCGTTTTTCCTAGAAGAGCTTTCTTAGCTTCGTATTGTTAAATTTCGAAAACATTTGAATATAAGAATCCGAACCTCTACATAATCTCGACGAGAATTTCGAGAATTTACTTTAACCATTGTAATTATACATACATACTTATTAGTACCACCATCTCCCATACTTAACATACCTATATTTTAACGAACTCTCCATTGTTTGGTTTTCGCAGATCTACATTGAGTTGCGCTAACCTTGTTTTGTTCTGCTTTCAGGAGTGTGATAATGTTTATCGGAGATGGAATGAGTCTTTCCACCGTGACTGCTGCTAGAGAACTGAGAAGGCAGAGAAACGGGTTAAGAAAAGAAGAAGAGAAGGAGAGAGACGACATTCAAGGACTAATTTGGGACCACTTCCCGGCCGCTGCATTGGCCCAGGTATAAAAGTAACTTATTTAATGTTCCTTAGACAATGATTTAAAACTACATATTAAATAATAATTTAAAAAAAGCGATGTTTTTAACTATTTCCACTTTTGTATTTATTTTCGACAGCAATCGGTTTCGACAGACTGGTCAACCAGACCAGTCTGTCGATACCAGCGAGCCTGATAAAACCGGTCGCTGTCGAAATAAAGACAAAAGTGGAAGTAGTTAAGAAATATCGTTTTATTAAATTATTATTTAAAATGAATTTCCATCAAGAGATTTTAGTAAAATCATATGATCATCTATATTAAATAATTAATACAAATAAAAAACGTCTGTTTTATAGAAGGTTTTTTTATAGTTTATGTATTTACATATTATAATGTTTGTTAATTCCTTTGACAAACATGTCATTCACATAAACAGACGTTTTCATTCATATTAATAATAAAAAAGTTTAAAAAAAAAAATTATACTACAAGTGGTTTGAATCCAATTACTTCAGCTATTATACCGATTCTCGCGACAAGTGATAGGTAGCTAATCAATCGTCATTTTGACCAAATACATTGTGCAATTCACACTACAATCGCCAGAAATCGAACCCGGAATCTTCGGTGTAGTAGTTATAGCTCTTGCCACTCTGCCACGAAGATCATCTTCAAATAATCCCTGGTCAGGCTCCCTACGCTGGCTATCACTGTGGCGAATGTTTTCTCTCCTGGAGACTGTTACTAGAGTGGTTTCCCCTTGCCTTCTTCAGGGATTTTATGTGGTTATCCATATAATATTTTATAATATTTTCATGGCATTCTTAGTATGAGTATATAGATTGTTTTTTCTACTTCAGCATCATGAAATGTTTAAATTTAAAATATTATTTTTAAGTTCAAAGTCATAACTGCAAAAAGAAAAAAATCGACTGAAGCAAATGTGGAAATGCACAATAGAGTTCTAGTGCTGATCCTTATGTATGGAAATAAATCTTGGAATTGGCAAAAAAAGGATAAATGCCCTAGAAATGAGGTCACTAAGAAGAATGTGCAGAAAAACAATGTATGATAGAAAATTTTATGATAAAATAAGAAAGGAATGTAAAGCGGATGAATGCGTCTTAAAAAAATTAAGAAATGGTCTCTAAGATTTTTAGGACATAAATAACAAATAGATGAGGCAAGAATGGTTTCAAAGATATTTTTAAATAGTGTGAATGGAGAAAAAAGTCGATGAAGACCTTGGAAGACATCATCAAATTAATCAATTACTACTGTTAAATTTTAAAACACTGTTATTACCGATGTTAGCACCATCAGGTGTTACAATAAACATGTTCGGTTGGCGAAACAGCTGTCGCGACACTCTCAGTGAATAAAAATAAATTGTGATATTATAACAGTGTTTTAAAATTTAACAGTAATAATGTTGAAGTATCATAATGTTTCGGCCAAAATAATGGACTATTTAATCAATTACTGAAAGGCGGCCATGTTTGATTGTAGGAACAATTGACGAGCACGCATGTTATAATGTGTGAATGTAGAAGAGGAGCGAGAGTTATGTCATGAGTTAGTTAGCTAGTCATAATATCACAATTTATTTTTATGAGATTGTTGCAAAAGCTGTTTTGCCGACCTGTCATTGCATCAACGAGCTTGTAACACCTGATTTGCCAACCTATATTGAGGTTTGCAAAACAGCTGTCGCGAAAATCTCGTTAAAATAAATTGTAATACGTACGATAACAGTGTTTTAACTTTCTCCCTTCTCTTCGCGTGCCACGACGACCTTCGTGGCCGAGTGGTAAGTCCATTGACTGCCACCCCGGAGGTTCCGGGTTCGATTCCCGGCGAGGGCAGTGTGATTGTCACACTGTCTTTGGTCTGGTGTAGAATTCACGTGACAATAAAGTGGCGATAGATTAGCTACCTATCACATGTCACGAGAATCACTATGATAGCTATAATACCCTTTACATCGATTTGGCTCATGCTGTCATGATGTAAAGAGCGATTTAACAAAATAATAATAATAATAATAATAATATCAGGTCCCCCTGACGTTGGCAATCACTCCGGCGAAGGCTTCTCTATCTTGCGCAACCCGGAACAGCTCCCCCACATGTCTCATCCCGGTCCAGTCTCTTATCTTGCACAGCCAAGACGTTTGCCTTCTACAAGGACCACGCTGCCCCTCTATTTTTCCCATCAGTATTAGTTGGAGCAAACTGTATTTATCTCCCCGCATATGAAATCTTACGGATCTAAGCGTCCTTTAGCAGTTGTCTACTACAATTGAGTCTCCTCAAAACCTCCGAATTGCTGACGAAATCTGTCCACGGTATGCGAAGCATTCTTCTGTGTAACCACATCTCGAATGCTTCCAACCAGTTCATAGTGTGCACTTCCAGGGTCCAAGTCTCCAAGCCATATAGTAATACAGACCAAATATAGCACTTTAACATTCTTTGCCTTAGTTTTAAGTTCAAGTTGTCATTGCAGAATATTGATCTCATTTTGTTGAATGAACTACGGGCTGCTTTGATCCTGCACTTCACTTCCATATCTGGGTCCATAGATGATTTAATCATACTATATAGTAATCATAGTTTTAACTTTAAATGTTTTAATAAAACCTTCTTGCCATTGATGCGAAGAAGAAGAAGACTTGAATAATTGGCAGACTGATGGTGCTGTATCGAGATATACTCTTGCCTATCAACGTTTCTGTAACTTTTGTCATAGAGAATACTAAATAATATTTGCCAATGCCAATAATACTTTGATCAATTAGCGTATTACCAGTTATTGACGAATATAATTTCCCTGAAGTTCTAAGAGGAAAAACGAGTACCGCTACTTTTCCGAATAAAACTTTCTTTCATCTACCGAAGAGAAACGATCACCTTTGAAGAGCGAAGAGCCTTATTACAAATCCTCTTTACTTTTTATTACAATTACAAATAATTCCGCCCTCAAACTTCTACCTTTGACACACATAAATCCTCTACTTTCGCAATAATTTCTACCCTTCCAATATCATAGATAAAAATTACTTATTAAACTTTGTCCACGGCTTGCTCAAACTTGGACGAGTAATTGGAAATGAGGCATCGATCCTTCGCTCCAGAGGTGGTCTGAAATATTTTCTTCTTTTATCTTTCAATTTTTATTTATATTATTTCATTATATCATTATTATGTTTGTTGAAACTGATGTAAATTTATTTAGGTAACCTTGCCATACTTAGCATAGAATTTACAATATTGTTTTCTCTTTCGTTTTGTTGCATGTCTTTTTCTATTAACTATGTACCTTTTATAATCATTGATAGACGTTATTGAAACAAGTGAACTGTAATTATTAAATAAAAATTGGTTACGCAAATTTTTAAGTGTTATTGTAATGTGATTTTTACTTAAAATGAATAAAAAAAATCTGTTTTCTAGAAGTTTTATGGGAATGACATGTTTCATTATGCTAAGGGATTATGAAATGTGATATTTGAATGACGTGTTTCGCCTTTGCTAAGGTATGTTTAAAAATATCTTAGCAAAGACAATCTGTGCACCATCTAAAAAGAACATTTTGCGCTAAATTATTTTTATTTTGTTATTTTATTTTATATTATTGTATTTTATATTCTTTTTTTGAGGATGTTGGACGATCGAAGTGTGCGCGGGAGATGCCTATTGGTGGCGATGAGGTTCGCAACCCATCACACCGCGTCTCCCGCGGGGCGAAAAGAGAAGGATGGAGTGCCGCATCGGTTAAAATGTGGCAGTCCATTCTTTCTGCCTACCCTTTCGGGAGACGGCGTGATGGTTAGTTAGTTAGTTAGTTATTAAGTTTAAACATTCATTAACACATCAAAAACTAAAAACTAACCATCACGCCATTTCCCCGGAGGGGTAGGCAGAGAGGATGGATAGTCACAATGCTCTGTCCTGGCATACCTCTCGGACTTTCTCTACATTCATACATCGTACCATGCACGCACGTCGATTATTCCGTCTTCGAATGTGGTCGCCTTTTAGTAATTGATTAATTTGGTTATGCCATATTTTCCTCAGTCGTCCTCGGCTTTTTTTTCCACTCACGCTGCTTGTGTACAACTTTTTAACCATTCTACATATCAACATATTTTTATCTGCAGACACGCTATTAATTCATTAGATATTGATTACATTGACCAGAAATTTCAGGATAGAGGCAGCACGTGCAGTAAGAAATGTCTTCTGCGGCGATAATTTTAATTTGAAGCTTCAGCAAATAATGATTAAGTTTTATGTTTGGTCAGTGCTTTTGTATGAAGTGGAGTCACGGACCCTCAAAATCAGCACTATGAACAGGCTAGAGGCATTCGAGATGTGGATAGTCCATTCCATGGACTGATATGGTTAGCAATATTGTTCAGCTACAAACAGCAAAAATAGATAGACAGTTTCTGACTGATATTGAGTGGGCCGGAATTTGTCCTACCTGGGTAATGTAATAAGAAGAAAAAAGTACGAGCTGCTGCATTGGATCATTAAGGAGAAGTCGGATCTCTTGCCTCCGGAACATTCCTGACAGGGCTGGGATTGGAACAGTCGAGGCACTGTTTAGAACTGCGTAAGACAAGAGCATGCACTATCAAGTGATAATCGATGTTGTGGGGACCTGATACGACACATGAATATTAGATATCATCATCCTTCTTATTCAGCCTTCTTCCCTCCGCTATTAGATTTTCATTTCATTTTCATTTTATTTATTTATTTAGATATATCATTAGCATTATAGAAATATTTTCCAATACACTAAGGATACAAGTTGGAGATACACAATAATAAGTTAAAAATAATAAAATAATAAAAAGAGCGAGAAACGTAAGATTTGTGACAAATTAATAAAATGAATATACAATTATAATAAGGACAGACTATCTGCATCGTGGGAGATAACAATCTATGGCCCTTTTGTCGAAGATCAGGGACGAACAGATCTACATCACTCAGTTTTTTCTGAGTTATGTATACAACCGCCTATCAATCGAAAGAAATGAACAGGCAAATGAATATCTCGTCTCCTCTCGAGTGACTGGTAGCCCAGCATCCCTAACAAGAAATCAGTCGGAAAGAGCCACGGGTAATATCCATAATCTCTTAGATAGGATATATGCCTCTTCCATTTTTCTCCACGCATCCCTGGCTTTTCCCTTCCGCATCCAGGTCGTTCCATCGCCGGGAATCAAACCCGTCGTCTCTGACATGAACGTCGTTATATTTGCTTCTAAGTTGTTCACATATCTCTTTGATCATTTATTGTGGAATTTTACTTACAAATCATATGCTCCACGTGGTAAAAAAATGTATATATCTAACTTATCCAATGCTGCTCTATTACGCTCATTTCCGATGCTGCTCTAATTACATGTTTCAAACAAAGATGCCGCTGTATAATTTTTTTTTGACGGATTCTTGATTCAAGATGGCGTCTCGATAGGTGCGTGAAATGGTTTGAGTGCGCAGTAACTAGAATTTTAATATTTTGATTTAAAACTGCAATTGTGAATACCTTATTACGAATTTTCACTAAAGTTCAATGACCGCCACTGACTCCCCAGAGAATGGGTGACAACCGTTTTAAATTCGGCGATCATATAACAAGATCGGATCCGAATTCAAAGATAAAACTTCTAAAAGGATTTAAAATTCCGTTTTCTTCCACATTTTAAGCGAAAGGGTAGTTCCCGCTTTTACATAGAAACTCGCGGGCTTATTCGGAAGTGGCATTTTGCTCAAAGCTTAACCCGCAACTACCCTTTTGGTTTCTTCACGGTTTTGAAATTATCATTTTATAATCTTCTTTTTTTTCTAAAAAGGTGCTCTTTCTTTTGGTATTTTTGTAGATGATTTAGCATATAGTCGTTTCTATGGGTGCCTGGTGTTATATAGTAGGGCTCATAGTAACGTGATTTTTAATAAAATCTTATAAAATTATTCTTCTTCTTTCTCTTTGAATAGATCTGTGGTTCTGTTTTTATGGCGTCGAGGTCTCCTGGGACACAGAACTCCAACTGTCTCCCCATCTCTTCTCAGGTCTTTCGGGTTGGCGAGTTCCCATTGGCACGTTGTTTGCAGCTGCTTGGGGGAGTCGCTCATTAGTTCTACGTGGTCACGCCAAAAGCGTCTTCTTTTCCTACCCCATCTGACAATATCGCAGGTCTCGCGTATTACTGTGTTTCTGATTCTGTCCCTCAGTGTTTTGCTCAGAATAGCGCGGAGTGTCTTCATTTCGGCGGTTTGTAATAGTACTTTGGTTCTATTTGTGTCAGCCCCCGATTCTATACCATAAGTCATTATGGGTCTGACACACGTCTTATCTAATAAAATTAAGATTGTAACTAACTAACTAACCATCACGCCGTCTCCCCGAAAGGGTAGGCAGAAAGAATGGACTGTCACACTTTTACTGATGCGGCACTCCATCCTTTTCTTTTCGCCCCGCGGTAGACGCGGTGTGATGGGTTGCGAACCTCATCGCCACCAATAGGCATCTCCCGCGCACACTTCGATCTTCCAACATCCACAAAATAAATCTAAAACAAATAATATAAAATATAATGATATAAAATAAAATAACAAAATAAAAATAATTTAATACAAAATGTTATTTTTAGATGGTGCACATTTGTCTATTTAATTTATGTTCCACGAATCCACCGTTTTTTAAATTTAGCACATAATGTAATAACACATAATATTTTTCCGATGTTGCACATGTTGACATGGACGATCCGGACTTTTGTGTTTATTTAATTTATGTTACACGTATCCACCGTTTTTTAAATTAGCTGTTATATGATTGAATTAATGTTCCACGTATCCACTTTTTTTTTATTTGGCAGTAATTAGGCACTTAAAACCAACCAACACCAGCAAGAACTTTAAAAGAATATTGAAGAAATTAAATTAAGATTGTAAAATAATTATATAAGAAATTCCGTTAATTATTTAAAAATCGAATTGTTTAAATGATACCATTGACAAGTAAGACATTCCTCTGATCTAGCTATGACATGTTTCGTGTCTTGTGACATGTTTCGCCTCTCTAAGACATTTGATCATCAGGCGATACGTATCATTCGCATAACATATAATCAAATTACTAGAAAACAGACGTTTTCATTCGTATTAATCACACTAATGAGTTTTCCATTGTGCATAAATTATGTCTTTCTAGTTGTTAGTTTGTTTGATTATTACACCTGATGATGCCAACACCTGTCATAAAAAAATTATGCAAATTTTATATGGTATTAAATAATAATTGAATAAAACATTTTTTTTATAAATACTTCCAAATTTGTCTTTATTTTGACAACGACCGGTTTCGCCAGGCTCGCTGGCATCAGCAGACTGGTGTCAAACCAGTCTGTTGATGCTAGCGAGCTTGGCATAATAATTTACCTTATACCAACGAAAATGTTTTAAACTTATTGAACGTTAAGGCGTTAACACTATGGAATTTCATAGTAATATACTTAGGAAATTGAAAATAACTTTGTTTTAAATCCACAAAAAAATATTTTATATATATACAAAGTAATTTTCAATTTCCTGAGTACAATAATTTTATATAATAATTGAATTACTCACAAAAGCCTGGCGAAACCGGTAGCTGTCGAAATAAAGTAAAATGTGGAAGTAGTTATAAAAAATATCATTTTTTTTAATTATTATATAAAATGAACTTCCATCAATAGGTTTCAGTTAAATCATTTGATTACATATGGTATTATAACACTGTTTCAAATTAAACAGTTAGTGGGTACTTAAAATTTTCTGAAAATGTTTTCGTTACAAACGTTATACAATAAAAATAGACGCATATTATTAGCAGAGTCTCTTTAAATAAACAAACCCTTAAGAATTATAAATAATGGTTATTTTATTTCAATAAACAGAAGAAGGCTGTGCCTGTATTTGGGTTAAAATAACTAGGATGATGGAAAACCAGTGCAGCTAGTAACTTCTTGGCTGTAGTTTAGATGAAATCTACGTTTTAGTGCTGCCTTTACGTCCAGGGTGCATCTGTGGAACGGTTGGTTAGCTTACGAGTAATGCCAGGGTGTGTCATCTTCTATACCGTTCGTGAGTGGTTTGAAGCTACGGTATACGAGTATAAGCGTTTTATAGGTTTTCTTGGGAAATTTAGTATTTTTGCGTGCTTTAGCATTCTAATCATTTGAATCTTGGGTTTTAGGTTCATTAAGTGATATTTTTTGTTATTTGGACAATAATGTAAAACTTCATATTAAATAATTCTACTTCTTCCTCTTCTCCTGCTTGCTGGGCCGCCCATACCTGGACGCAGACCTCCAGTCGTATTTTCCACATCCTTCTATCCCTCATGTATAGAAGTGAAACATGGAACTTGCAAAATAAGGATGAAAGTAGAATTAATGCACTAGAAATGAGATCTCTAAGACGAATGTGCGGTAAAACTGTATATGATAGAGTGTCAAATACAAGTAACTAACTAACTAACTAACCATCACGCCAGTCAGATGCAAGTATAAGAAGTGAATGCGGTGCGAATGAAAGTGTTATGAACAAAATTATGAAAGGGTCGCTAAAATGGTTTGGACACATGGAAACAATGAGTGAAGACAGAATGGTGAAGAAAGTATATGTAAACGACGTAAACGGAACTAAAAATAGGGGAAGGCCGAGGAAAACGTGGCACGATCAAATCAATCAAATATTGAATGTCGGTCACGTGAGGAGTCGGACAAATCGACGTGCGTGCATGACAAGATGTATGAATGTAGAGGATTCTAGAGAAGTATGTCAAGACAGAACAGTGTGGCGGTCCATTCTCTCTGCCTACCCCTCCGGGTGATGGTTAGTTAGTTAGTTTTGTATCCTGAGCGATCCGCATCCAGGCACTTCCCCCACTCTTCCGGATATCGTTGGGCCAACACAACTAGGGACTCCCAACTGCAAGGTTTTCCATCCTCGAGCACTAGGACAGCAGTTGCCTATTTAAACAAGTTTTATTTTAATTTATGGGAAAGACATATTTCGCCTGTCTAGGGCATTCTAAAATGTCACGTAAAATATATTTGATAACGCTCTAGACAGGCGTAATATATTATTCCCATACATTCTACTAAAACTTCTAGAAAACAAACGTTTTCATTCGTATGTTTTTTATATACAACATGTCGTTTGAACTCAATCACTGTGTACAATAATAAATACAGAAATATACATATTTGGTTACTTCAATACAGGAGGAAGGGTTAGGGTTCAATAAAATTATCTGTTATTGGCCACCCTCAAACATAACCTATATAAATAAAATTCAATGTGCGTTATTGTGTGTTGAGATAACTCTATAAATACTTAACCATTTTTATCCAATTTTTTTTTCAATATTTCTTTACGTATCGAGTTCTAATGCCTCTTTAAAATAAAATAAATATATAATAAATTTCAAAGGACAGACGAATATAGACCTTAATGGTCGGAGTCCAAAGCTTAGAGGCTATATTTGTTTGTACATTATAATGTTGAATAGTTAACCCTTAACGTACCGTGTTCAAAACAAAACGCTCGCTCCCATGTGGTAAGTTCAGTTTACCGCTAACTTTATCTAAATATCAAGCATATGACTAGATGAATCAAAATTTAATTTATGTCATCTTGTAGGGAATTTCATTAGGAATAGATAGATATCTATAACATACATGGATTATTTGAAAAACATATCATTATTAATTTTTTTCTGGAACCATGCGATTTCTGATATGTAATGCGTCACAGCATACGGGCGACTGGACATCGGGTATAAACTTGTCTGCGCGCCGCGGCCGGCGGGGCGAGGATAAAGGCACCTAGGCAAAATGTATAGTACGTTCAAGACAACGAGTACGTATTAATATTTGTCCCTTTTGGTAAAGTGTTAATATTTTCACAGTTCTGATATTATTAAATTACGTGCTGCGTTTTCATCCAGTCGGTATTATTACGTACCTATTGAAAAGGTCAAAGATATAATTTATAATACGTTCAAAACAGCGAGTAAGTATTTGTCACTTTTGATAAAGTTGTCAATATTAGCAAAACAAATTCTACCTTAACACGAATGAAGGTGAGGGCAGTCTTAGAAAATATTTTTTTTGGGATGAAGGAAGTAATTTTTTGCTTTTTTTTTTTATTACGAAATATTGAGAACACTTCAATGGAGGATTACAATTTTTTTTTTAATATTAGGGTCCATAGGTTTTAAGAAAATCAACTTTAAATTGGCAGTGGAAACTCAATTGACCACATGGCAACGCGACGGTTAATAAGAATGATATTTTTTTTCTTTATGAGAATTACATGTATGTTCTCCCTAATACTAAAAGTATATAAAAAAAAACTACATGAAAGAGAAGTTTTCATTCGTACTTACTATTTACTTATTATTTATGTTTTAAGAACAATGTTTGATAAAATTTTAAATGATTATATCAGATAGAAATGTAGAGCGGAAGAAAGTATTATGAAGAAAATTATGAAAGGATCACTGCATTAGTCTGGACATATGGAACTCATGGATATAGAAAGTATACGTTTATAATGTGAATGGAAAACGGAGTCGAGAAAGACCGATGAAAACTTGGCATGACCAAATTTATCAATTTTTAAATATCAGTCATGTTTAAAATCGGAAGAATAGACGTGCGTGTATAACTCGCTGTATGAA
Source organism: Lepidostoma basale (assembly GCA_022606425.2). Lineage (NCBI taxonomy): Eukaryota > Metazoa > Arthropoda > Insecta > Trichoptera > Lepidostomatidae > Lepidostoma > Lepidostoma basale. The sequence continues at coordinate 1,168,399 of JAHDVF020000067.1, forward strand.
TGTGAAGAAAAATATATAGCTGTGTCAGGGTAAAGTAGTGTGGCGATCCATTCTATCTGCCTATCCTTTCGGGAAAAGAGCGAGATGCTCTATTGTTATTCAACAAACAAACAAACAAACCATCACGCCGTTTCCCCGCAGGGGTAGGCAGAGAGAATGGACCGCCACACTACTTTATCCTGGCAAACCTCTCTAGCTTCCTTCACATGCATACAACGAGTCATACACGCACGTCGATTCCTCCGACTTCTAACATGACCAACCTTTAAAATTTGATTAATTTGGTCATGCCATGTTTTCCTCGATCTGCCTCGACTCCTTACCCCATTTACATCATTAACGTATACTTTCTTAACCATTCTTTCTCCATCCATGCGTTCCATATGTCCGAACCAACGCAACGATCCTTTCATAATTTTGTTCATAATACCTTCTTCCGCTCTACATTTCTTTCTTATATCAGCATTTGAGATTCTGTCGTATATCGTTCTACCGTTGTTATTCAAGAAACTATGAATAAGTTATGTTTTACATTTTAATGAACCATTCTGTGAGATTCCTAGAATTTACAATTGTCTAAGCGTCTAAGGCAATGTATACAAAAAGCGATTCACATAACTTCATTATGTAATAGCACTCTCAAAATACTTGGGTTTGTCATCAAAAACGCCAAGATCTCTCGTAACATGCAGGTGTCTTGAAGTTACAGTAATTCTCTGGTGAGAAGCCGATTTTAATTCAGTTCCATTATTTGGGCACCGCATGAGGTTCCCCATATTCCCTGATGGATAGGGTGCAGAAAAAAATTCTGCGATATGTTAAGGAGTATGAATATTACCCGTGGATCTTTCCGCCTAATTTATTTCTAGGGGTGTTAGGCTACCAGTCATTTAGCAGAAGATGAGCCATTTATTTAGGTGCTCACTTCTTTCGACTGATAGGTAGTTGTATATATAACTACTGAGTGATGTAGGTATGTTCGTTCCTTGATAATTATCTTCGACAAACGGAAGCACATATTGTTTTATTTCCCATAATGCAAAACCAACCTGCTAATGGTTATGCCAATAAGTAGAGCAGTATATTTACTAATTCGCGTCACCTCAGAGGTCGGCGTATTTTGTGATAGTGTAGTACACCAGAGCACCTGAGGGAGGCGCTGTTTATGTTGTAATTTTGAAATCATCATATTATTTTATAATGTATTATTTACTTCAATCCATTGTTTTCATTTAATTTCATTTTATTTATTTGAATAAAAGTCACAAACATTGCAGACATATAATTCCAGATTAAAAAAATCAATAAAATAAAGAATTAGAAAGAATCATATACGTAACATTGATATTGCATCCCTGAGGCAACTCACACTAGCACGAAAAATGTCCACCTCCGAAGAGACCCGATTAAGCAATTTTCGCCCGAAACACTATGATACTTCAACATTAAAATTCTAAAACCTGATAATGTCAACATAGATTGAGGAAACAGCTGTCGCGTAAAATAAAAATACAATTGTGGAACATAAAACAAAGCTTTAAATTTATCAGTTTATGTATTATTTACTATTTTTTTACAATACGTCGTTTGAATCCAATTAATGTACACAATTTTTTTTTAGCTATTTTACTGATTCTCGTGACATGTGATAGATAGCTAATCTATCGCCATTTTATGGTCACGTGAATTCTATACCAGAAAATTGTGTGTCTCAAACATTTTATTGAGTATATGATATATCACTATTGTATTAGAATGTAGTTCTGTGAAAATGACCAAATATCTTTTAAATATTTTATAAGGCTTATTCCTCTGTGCAGACATACAACCTGAACGCCCAGACCGGAGAATCGTCCGCCTGCGCCACGGCCCTTTTGTGCGGCGTGAAAGCGAACTACGAGACACTGGGGTTGGACGGAAGAGCGGGTTTCGAGAACTGCTCGTCATCGTTGGACGCCAGAGTCTCCTCCATACTAGAGTGGGCGCAGGATGCGGGTAAGCCCCTTTGGAATAAAAAAATTTCAATCCTAGAGAACATGAACCTATTGAACCAGCAAGTCTAACATCTTTGCTGGTTCTTGGGATTCATCTTCTTCCTTGAGTACTGATGAAGCATATACCCGTCAAATTACAGTTTGTAGCTACGCTGAAGTCGCGTATTTACGTCGTGTGCGTACGTATGAAAAGATGTTTGTATAATTTGCTACGATGCCCGCCCAGTGCACCGCAAGGCGTTAAGTTGGAAGTAGAATTCCTGTTGCGCAGCATTCAGCATGTACGTAATAATTTGGTATTTCATTCAGCAGTGAACGTGTTAATGTGGTATTTCCTGTTGCGTTATATTTTTGTGCCATTTTAATGAACACTGAGGAAGGGCGTCTGTGACCCGAAACATGATTGTAAAAAGTGCGAAAAATCCAGTGTGAATCGACAAGAAAGTGTTTTGGTGAATAAATCAAATCAAATCAAATCAAATCAGTTTATTTTTCTCAAAAGACATTACAAACATTTTTTATAGTTTAAGGCATCTATTGAGAACAGGTAAAACATAAGGAATATATAATACCAGGAACGCATGAGAGATGGTTCGACATTAGGAATACAAAATACTCTCCAAAGTCAAGAGTATTTGTCTTCTGAATGTACTTTCACGAATATGAAAGACATCGATCTCCGAAGCGATCATGTTCAGCAGTTTGATTGCTCTCCCCACCGGCATCACCAGAGGCAGGTTGGTTCTGCATGCTGGGAGATAAAACAGTCTGTGCTGACGCTGTCGAAGATAGCCATCCGGAACATAAAGATGGATAGCCTCCAAGATGACGGAGTTCTCAAAGAATCCCCTGATAAGTCTGAAGAAATGGGTAAGTGTGCACCCATCCCTTCTTATCTGTAAACTATTGGTCCCCAGCATGCCCAAGAGGAATGCAGTGGGATAAAGCCACGGATAGCTACCAAACTCCCTCATGTAGAGATTAGTGTTTGATGCGTAAATTTGATGATTAAAGCAGTATTAACGTTAGTGTTTGATGCGTAAGGCCTATACTGACATACACTATTGAGACCAGAGCGGATACCACAAGAACGAACGCTAAAGTACGGGTGGCATAGATGAGGATGCTGAGGATGATAGTAAGAAAGACTATTCGAGATTGGGTGAGGAACACGGCCATTCGCGAGATCTGCAAGGTGGAGGAGGTCGTGAGATGGGGCAGACAACGTAGAAAATACTAAAATGCGCACGTACAGAGGATGGATCCCACCAGAATCCCACACGCTGTGGCGCATCAGATTCCTGCCGGCTGCCGTCCTTCCAGAAGACCGCCGAAGAGATGGAGAGATAGTTGGGAGTCAACCTCCCAAGAGAGGCCAGCCTGATTTCAGGAACAGACCAAAGGTCTATAAGGAGAAGAAGAAGAAGAAGAAGAAGTTTGATGACAGAAGTTTCTTTAAAATGTATTAAACAACGTGGTGTGTCTTTTCTACAAGGTTTTAAACTAAAAATACATTTCTTCCAAGAATCTCCAATAGTCTATTTCGTTTTGTTATCAATATAAAGTATAAAACAACAGTCTTAACTGGAACATGCCCACGCTGCTGTTTACTTTTAGGCACGCTTTGTTTCGTCGTTGGTGAAAAACAGGAAATACGTACCTAGTTGACTCAAAGGGAAGTTATAATTCCTAGTATTCCTAGGTAAAAATATCAAGTCTTCTCAGAAAACAATATAATTTAGTCTGAGAAATTTCGTTGTAGATGGAAAACTTGAATGAGGCCCAATGAGATATTTAGTTAAATCAATCATTCGTAAAGAAAACTGTTAAGAAAACTATGTCCATGAATATTCAAAGGTCAATTGGTGTGGTGGTGTAGGGGATAGAACCCTTGGCTCCTGATCCAGGGGGCATGGGTTCCTTCTTCATAATAATGAGCTATTTTCTGCTCACATTTAAGATTGTAAAATAAATTCTAATATCATTGATGTTAATCTTTTTTTTTTTTTTAATTCATAAAACGATTTTTAATAACTAACTAACTAACCATCACGCCGTCTCCCCGAAGGGGTAGGCAGAAAGAATAGACTGCCACACTTTTCTTTCCTTGCATATTTCTCTCGCTTCCTCAACATTCCTTCCTCGTACATCGTGTCATACACGCGCGTCGATTTTTCTGGCTCCTCACGTGGCCTACATTCAATGTTTGATTTATTTGATCGTGCCACGTTTTCTTCGATCTTCCTCTATTTCTAGTTTCATTTACATCGTTAACATATACTTTATTTACCATTCTTTCTTCATTTATTCTTTCGAACGACTTTCTTCTATTTCATTCCTAACGAAGAGCGAAATAGAAGAACAAAAGAACAAACAATTATTTATTTTTTACTTTACACTAACTAACTAACTAAGTAACTTACCATCACGCGGTCTCCCCGGAGGGGTAGGCAGAAAGAATAGAACGCCACACTGCGCGTCCTGACATACGTCGCTTCCTCTACATTCATACATCTTGTCATGCACGCACGTCGATTTTTCCGACTCCTCACGTGGCCGACATTCAATATTTGATTGATTTGATCGTGCCACGTTTTCCTCGGCCTTCCTCTTTTTCTAGCTCCGTTCACGCCGTTTACATATACCTTCTTTACCATTCTGTCTTCACTGATTCTTTCCATGTGTCCAAACCATCTCAATGACCCTTTCCTTATTTTGTTCATAACACTTTCTTTCGCACCACATTCACTTCTTATACTTGCATTTGTCACTCTATCATATACAAATTTGCCACACATTCGTCTTAGAGATCTCATTTCTACTGCATTTATTCTACTTTCATCCTTCTTTAGCCAGTTCCATGCTTCACTTCCATACATAAGGGTCGGCACAAGAACACCATTGTGCACTGCCATCTTAGCTTTTTTGGATAGGCTTTTGTTTGCGATGACAACTTTAAGTGGACCATTTATTCTGTTGCCTGCCCCAACCCTTCTTTCAATATCCTTCTCCACCCTCCCATCTTTTGTAAACATACTTCCTAAATAAACACGTATTCCTACTTTACACGTATATAAAAATCACGGAAAAATAAAATGTTCAATATTATATTTTGTTATGCGTAAATCGTTTTATAGCTCAAATGGCAGTGCACAATGGTGTTCTTGTACCGACCCTTATGTATGGAAGCGAAGCGTGGAACTGGCAAAATAAATATAAAAGTAGAATAAATGCAGTAGAAATGATATCTCTTAGACGAATGTGTTGATACCCTGTGTATGATAAAGTGTCGAATGAAAATATAAGAAGTGAATGCGGTGCGAATGATGGTGTAATGAACAAAATAATGAAAGGATTATTAAGGTAGTTTGGTCACATGGAAAAAATGGTAAATAAAGTATTTTTTAACGATGTAAATGAAACTAGAAATAGAGGAAGACAGAGAAGACACGTGGCACGATCAAATAAATCAAATACTGAATGTCGACCACGTGAGGAGTCAGAAAAAATAATGCGCGTGCATGACACGATGTATGAATGTTGAGGGAGCGAGAGAAACATGTCAGAAAAGGAAAGTGTGGCAGTCCATTATTTCTGCCTATCTCTTCGGGGAGACGGCGTGATGGTTAGTTAGTTAGTTAATCACAATAAATAACAAATTCTGAATCGAATTAAAGTAATTGTATTCTGAATTTGTATTATGTAATGGTTTTGGAACAATGGTACAATACTAGAAACCTACATTTAAATAATATTATAAATGAAACATTGTTTCTTCTTCTTCTTCCTGTGCCGTGTCAGGTCCCCCCGACGTTGGCGATCACTCCGGCGAAAACCTCCCTGTCCTGCGCTGCCCGAAACAGGTCATCCACCGTCCTCATTCCGGTCCACTCTCTAATGTTGCGCAGCCAGGACATCTATTTTCTGCCAACTCCCCGTCTTCCCTCTATCTTGCCCTCCAATATAAGTCGGAGGAGGCGGTACTTTTCTCCACGCAGCACGTGACCCAAATATGAGACCTTTTTCACTTTGACATTCGACAACAGCTCTCTCTTGGCTCCGGCTCTCCTAAGTACTTCGACGTTACTGACCTTTTCGGTCCAAGGTATACGAAGCATTCTTCTGTGTATCCACATTTCGAATGCTTCTAACCGATTCATTACGTTCACTTTTAGAGTCCATGTTTCACTTCCGTATAATAGAGCTGACCATATGTAAGCTTTTATCATTCTTTGTCGAAGTTTAAGATTTAAATTATCGTCACAGAAGAAGGGTCTCATCTTATTAAATGCAGCACGTGCAACTTCTATTCTACATTTTACTTCTGTATCTGGGTCGAGTGTTTTAGTAATGATACTGCCGAGGTATTTATAACATTGTTTACCTTAGGAAATTTACCCGTGTATAAATAATTTGAGGCAGATGACAATATTAGAAATTAGGTCGGGGAATCTAACCTTGCCTTGTAATTCGGCCGTCTGTATATTTCGCCAGCATTTGGCTATTCCTGAATTATAGAAGGCCATTTTAGTGCCGAGTTTACACAGTTAGCCGTTTTCGATGGTCAGGTAAATGAAATTGTAGCCGCCACCCCGGGGTACAATAGAGACCGAAATAAGGTATCCAACTTTCGCAGTTAGAGCCTGTTGATGTCGCGTGAAAAATTTATCGCCGTTTTATCACTCAAACTCTATCATTTTAACGTGATAAAGGTTTCGGGTATGCAAAATTCTAGCAATAAAATCTGTCGCATGCTCAGCGGTAAAAAATTCACTACATATGCGGAAGATTGGGAGTTCGGTAATTTTTTTTACGATTCGCTATCAAAAAGCCTGTGGTTTTGTTTTTTAAAACAGTTAATTGATTCACTAAAACATGTTTTTTTAATTACAACAAATACCAAAACTGTATGTGTTCTTATGTACGCACGTAAGAAATAATACTTCTTTTCGTAACAAAAAAATATATATATTTGTGAAATGTATACTTATATCTGTATACGAATCCTGTAATAAAGTAGTTTGCTAAAATAATACTTCTTTTCGTAACAAAAAAATATATATATTTGTGAAATGTATACTTATATCTGTATACGAATTGTGTTAATAAAGTAGTTTGCTAAATGCTAAACAATCATTCTTCATAGATGGCGTTAGTGGATGGATTGTATAGATTAATCTTAAAAAATTAATTAGTACAATCAAATCTACATAGATGGCTAACTGGAACTGCCACGTGAAGATAAGTATGAATTTGGAGTATATATACAACTTCCAAAAATGTATCATACATGATCATAATAACAATGGTGGAATGGGGAATGTTGTAATTACATAAAGCGTGCGCTTAACCCAACCAATGACAGGTCATAAGTCCTGTAAACACCTTGATCATCCATATTCAGTTTCCAGTTTGTTTCTTCGTCTCTATTGAGATACAATTAAAAATTTAAAAAAATATATATTTAACGAACTAATTAACCATCACGCCGTCTCCTAGGGTAGGCTAAAAGAATTGACTGCCACACTTTTCTTTCCTAACGTATTTCTCTCGCTCTCTCAACATTCATACATCGTGTCATGCACGCGCGTTGATTTCTCTGACTCCTCGCGTGGTCGACGTTCAATATAGTGTGATTTATTTAATCTTGTCACGTTATCCTCGGTCTTCCCCTATTACTAGTTCCATTTATATCGTTAACATATACTTTTTTACCATTCTTTCTTCATTCATTCTTTCCATATATCTAAACCATCTTAATGATCCTTTGGTTATTTTATTCATAACACCATCATTCGCATCGCATTCACTTCTTATGTTTTCATTCGACACTCAATTTTCCACAGAGTTTCCACAGATTCGTCCAAGAGATCTCTTTTCTACTGCATTTATTCTACTTTCATCCTTCTTTTGCCAGTTCCATGCTTCGCTTCCATACATTAAAACAGTAATATGCTTTCGGTTTAAACACTTGATTAAAGTTATGGGCATAATTTATAATAATTTTAAACGCTTTTATACTTTGTTTTTACACGACGTTGTTTCATTAAACCATCCGATTTCGCTCCCACCAAAGTTGAGTCTGTTTTGGTTATATTTAATTAACATATTAGAAAATACTTTTAAACTATTATGGATTGAAGTTATTTTTAACAATTATTTTTTTAGCTAAGTTATTTTAAATTGTATTGTTCCATATATTATAAATATTTTGTATTTCTTTCAATTTATATTTTCCTTCCCCAATGACCCAAATATGCAACCTTACGGGCTCATATATTCACTATTATACTCGTATATCTATATGCTTTCTTTAATTGCCTATTGTTTTTAAAATTAATTCTTCTCATAAATAACAATATCAAAATACAAGGTAACTAACAATTATGTTATTAAATTTATTTATTTTTTTAAATAATTTTTTTATCGATGATGAGTTTTCGAAGGTAGTTGGTCCAATTATTAAGACCACGATTGTACTCGCATACTTCCTGGCTAAAATTATATCAATTAGGAAGTTTGTGTAGAGAATAACGATACGCTCCAAATCTTTGAGCCAGGGGTCTTCCAACCATAATATCTTGTGTTAGCTTTGGACACTGGCAAGCTCACCGGATAATGATAACATACCTACTTTCAGTTAGTAATATCATCCAACAACATTCATCCATTATTAATCTTAATTAAACTTTGAAATTTTAATTTTCAAAGTGAAAATTGCCATTCACAGTGGGGTTTTAATACCAGCCCTGATGAACAGAATAAATGCGGTAGAGATGAGATTCGCGGTAAAACGAACTACAATATAATTTTGAATGCTGATATAAGAAAGAAATATAGAGCAGAATAGTGTGATCAAAATTATGAAAAGATCACTGCTTTGGTTTAGGCATATAGAACGCATAGATGAAGAAAATAATATGTAAAAAGTATACGTTAACTATGTGAATGGAGTACGAAATTGAGAAATACCGAGGAATACACGGCATGGCTATATTAATCAAATTTTAAAGATCGGCATGTTAGAAGTCGGAACAATCGACGTGCATGTATGACTCGCTGTATGAATATGGTGGAATCTAGAGAGGTGTGTGTCGTGATGTCGTGGTTCATTCTCTCTGTCTACCCTTACGGAGAAACGGTAGTCATACTACTCAATCCTGACACACCTGTCTGGCTTCCTCCACATTTATACAGCAAATCTTACACGCTGTATGAATGTTTCTTCCGACATCTTTCGTTTTCATTAAAATTATATCTACGAATCCCAATTTTTTCTTGGAACAAAAGATACAAATTGTTGTATGAACAACTTCTTAACTGCCCAAATTCATCGTTAAAGGATCAAATGGGATTCTGAGAACGTAAATATAATATTCTTGGAGTTAAGTAGCTTATAAATTTAAAGCTTTTTGAAAATCTCAAATTCAGATAAAAAACGTCTACTGTTTCAAATTTATATTCTATTCGTTATGGAGTTTTTCTCAAATCGTTTAAGAGTATTGGGCGTATAGCACAATTTAAAAGATTAGTGAAAGGGGTTTACTTCAAAGAAGAACTCTTAAGAATTATTAAATAAATTTTCGAAAACGTATTACAACAACTAACTAACTAACTAACTAACCATCACACCGTCTCCCCAAAGGGGTAAGCAGAAGTAATGGACTGCTACACTTTTCTTTCCTGACATATTTCTCACGATTTCTCAACATTCATACATCGTGTCATGCACGCGCATCGATTTCTCTTACCCCTCACATGGGCGACATTCAATATTTGATTTATTTGATCGTGCCACGTTTTCCTCGGTCTTCCTCTATTTCTGGTTCCATTTACATCGCTATCATATAATTTTTTAACCATTCTTTCTTCATTCATTCTTTCCGTAACTCAAAACCATCTTAATGACCCTTTCATTATTTTGTTCATAACACCATCATTCGCACCGCATTTACTTCTTATATTTTCATTCGACAATCTATCATACACATAGTATCTACACATTCGTCTAAGAGATCTCATTTCTACTGCATTTATTCTACTTTCATCCTTCTTTTGCCAGTTCCATGCTTCACTTCTATACATACGGGTCGAACATTATAAATTATTATAAGAACGAACATAGCAATATAAATAATAATAAATTAATGCTTTTATAATCTTATTATAATAAATTATAAAAAATAAATTATTTTTTTATAATCTAATTCTATGATTAGCTGTATGAATGTTGAAAAACTAGAGAGGTGTAAGCGGATCGAGGAGTGTGGCGCTCCATTATCTCTGCCTCTCCTTCCGGGGAAAGAGCGTGATGGTTTGTTATTGCTCCTATTGTTATCTAATAATTTTACTGAAATATCTGTATGGTATTTACTAAACTAATTAAGAATTATTAAAAATTTATTTTAATTCTATTTAGGTTTATGGCTTCGATCGGTTTCGGCTGCTCGCTAAGATCATTAAAACAATATTTTATTAACTTTGTAACAAAACACATTATATAAAATAGAAAAAATAAAATTCTAATTTACCTGTTTCGAGACACAGAAGCCCTTCATCAGTGTAGTTTCATATTGAAATATATAATATACGAAATAGATATTTTAGCAAAATGTTCATAAACGTGGTCAATTTTGACAGATGTTAAAATGATAAATTAGAATTAGACTGTATATGTAGAGCAAAATTCTTTTTAATTATTTTTATTTTTGTAATTTACAATTAACTTATGCGAAATTTCTAATAAGAACATTATTATATTTATGGAAGTAAAAAAACATTTAATTATAATATGTACTATAGGTTCGTATTTATTGTTTCTTAAAAAATGATGTAAAACTCCATATTAAATAGGTAATACGAATTAAAACGTCAATTTTCTAGAGGTTTTATTATGTTTTATGGGAATGACATGTTTCGGCTTTCTAAGGCATTATCAAATGTCTATTCACATAAAATATAATAAAAATTCTAGAAAACTTACGTTTTCATTCGTATTAACTATAATTTCGTTTTTAATTAAGCATACAATTTTTTTTTTATTCCAATTAATGCATTTTATGATCCCTCTCATTATTTAATCATATGAATGTATAGTTTTACTAAAAAACCTGCAGCTTTCTTAATATTTATAGATAATAAATACGAAAGAAAAGTCTGTTTTCTAGATGTTTTACTATATTATATGGGAGTGACATATTAGGTCCTTACATATGAAATTGGCGTTTTGCCGTACTGGCAACTTTGATCTCAAATATCTTCTCTTTGGTTAGGAATTCCAAATTCAAATTTATACAGCTATTTACTCAAGTATTTTTGTTTCGAAAATTATAATTCATTTGTTTTTTCCTAAATTGTTTTTTTTCTTTGCGTCACTCAGTTTACAAAATGGAAAACTTGAAATATCGTTATTTACGAGTACGAGTTCCACCGTGGCACCAGTGCTGCAGAAACGGCTCGAAGGATTAATGATGTGCATGGCGACGGTGCCGCAAAAGAAAACACAGTGCGTTTTTGGTTCCAATGTTTTCGTTCTGGAAATTTCGACCTGCAGAACAAGCCCCGTGGACGGCCGGAGACCAAAGTTGATAATGAAGAATTGAAGGCTATTGTGGAAGCGGATCCATCGCAAACCACGTCCGAGTTAGCTGCAGGCTGCGGTGTTAGTGATAAAACTGTTTTAATCCGCTTGAAGCAAATCGGGAAGGTGAAAAAGCTTGAAAGGTGGGTACCTCACGAATTGAATGAAGCAAATCAACAAACGCGCGTTGACTGCTGCGTTGTATTACTCAACGGGCACAATAATGAAGGGATTTTGAATCGAATCATTACCTGTGATGAAAAGTGAATCTTGTATGATAATCGGAAGCGCTCATCGCAATGGCTGAACCCTGCCGAACCAGCCAAACCATGCCCCAAGCGAAAATTGACTCCAAAAAAGTTACTTGTGAGCGTTTGGTGGACTAGTGCTGGTGTCGTTCACTACAGCTTTCTTAAATCAGGCCAGACGATTACGGCAGATGTCTATTGTCAGCAACTGCAAGCCATGATGGAAAAGCTAGCTGCTAAACAACCGAGGCTGGTTAATCGCTCTAGGCCACTGCTGCTTCATGATAACGCTAGACCACACACTGCACAACAGACGGCTACCAAATTAGAAGAGCTTCAATTGGAATGTCTAAGACATCCACCGTACTCTCTGGACCTTGCCCCAACAGATAACTATTTTTTTCGAAATTTGGATAACTTCTCGCAAGGGAAAAAATTCAACTCCGATGGGGCAGTCCAAACCGACTTCAAAGATTTTATTGATTCCCGTCCGAATGGTTTTTTTAGTAAAGGGATCGATGAACTACCTATGAGATGGCAAAAGTGCATAGATAGCAATGGTACATACTTTGATTAAATAAATATATTGTATTTTAAAAAAATCAACTTTATGTTCCTCCCATACAAAACGCCAATTTCATATGTAAGGACCTAATATTTCGTCTATCTTAGTCATTATCAATGCCTTTTGATAATTCCTTAGGCTCGCGAGACGTGTTATCCACATAAAATATATAATAATAAAACTTCTATAAGAAAACAGACGTTTTCATTCGATTTATTTATTTAATACAGAGATATAAACCATTATTCAAGCCGTAATAAAAAAATTACCACTTTGAATAGAGTGCTGTAATTTAAAAATATACTGATTTCGAATAATGAAAACAAAACAAAAAATTATACAAAATTTCTTTATTATTGTGTATTTAGTGTGCTTCCACTTGTGTTTATGTTCGACCGGTTTCGGCAGCTTGCTGCCATCTTCTGGTCATCACCAGAAGATGGCAGCAAGCTGCCGAAACCGGTCGAACATAAACACGAGTGGAAGCACACTAAATACATAATAATAAAGAAATTTTGTATATTATTTTTATTTATTATTTTTTAAAGTTATGTCGTTCATTACCAAAAAAATTCAATTAAAAACATTAATTATATTAATTTCGGTCCAAGAACCACAAAACATTATTGTTAAGTGCTTATATTTTCTCTCCTTTCCTTATTGCTGAAAATCTTATTTCAGGATATGTCTTGTCAGTACAATCTCAAGTGATTTTTATTCAACGCTTCCGGCAGATAACATAAAAACAAGGAAAACGTGGTAATCTAATGTAAACATTTACACGAAACAAAACAAAAGAATGGTCTGTTGGTTACAAGAATATTTATGTATTCATTTTAATAAACGCGCTGTTCTTACGTGTCTGGAATAAAGAAAATAGTTAAGTATAGGCAATATCAGTTTTTATTATAATATTAAATCCCACCGTGATCTATAGTTTGTTATATAAGATGGTTTCTATTACTAAAACGCTGATACTGAAAATATCGTTTTGTTTTTCTTCACAAACAAACAAACAAACCATCACGCCGTTTCCACGTAGGGGTAGGCAGAGATAATGAACCCCCACACTATTCTATCCTGGCAAACATTTCTAGATTCCTCCACATTCATACAACGAGTCATACACGCACGTCGATTCCTCCGACTTCTAACATGACCAACCTTTAAAATTTGATTAATTTGGTCATGCCATGTTTTCCTCGATTTGCCTCGACTCCGTACCCCATTTACATCATTAACGTATACTTTCTTAACCATTCTTTCTCCATCCATGCGTTCCATATGTCCGAACCAACGCAGCGATCCTTTCATAATTTTGTTCATAATACCTTCTTCCGCTCTACATTCCATTCTTATATCTTTTTTTTCATCATATTTCTCAAGAATGTATTGTGAAAAATTATATATGTATATATCATAGAGTGAGATAACAATTTTTCATCGTGGCTTAAAAGAAAAAATATTAGAGTTTTAAATAAATAAAAAAAGTCAAATTGAGTGCTTTGATGTCAGCGAAGAGAACGGAAAGGGGATATTTGTAGCAAACTAAAGTTACTTTGGCCTCATTTAACATTTTAAATCACGTCTACTATCCAGGAAAACAGAGACCACTTAATATAAAACATTGATGAGACCAGTTTTGACGTATGCCTATGATACATTACGTTATGTTCTCACTTCCAAAATACCACAATGCCTCAAGACAAAAATCTACAACCAGTGTGTCTTGCCAGTCATGACGTACGGAACCGAGATGTGGACACCGACAAAAGGTCTAGTCTACAGATTCAAGGTCGTCCAGCGCGCCATGGAAAGAGCCATGCTTGGAATTACCTTGAGGGACAGATTTAGAAACGAATTTATTCGACAACAAACCAAGGTGACTGAAGTGGCTCTGCGGATAGGCGAGCTGAAGTGGCGGTGGGCTGACCATATATGTCGGAGAACCGACAGCCGATAGGGAAGACGGGTTCTGGAGTGGAAACTGCGTACAGATTCCTTAGAGTTGGACGTCCCCCTCCCCGCTGGACCGACGATCTGAAAAGAACTGCTGGACATGGAGGGATGGTAGCGGCAATGGATAGGGGGCGGTAGCGTGCTTTCGGAGAATCAATACATTCAGCAGTGGATGACAGACGGCTGATGATGATGACAAATGCCTCGAAGACAAGGATACTTACTAAATGTAATGAAACAAGATTAGACTGCTACGGATGGTCAGATATGGAGAAAATTATTAAATATGGAGTTCTACAATCTATACCAAGTCGTCATCGAAGTCAAATTTATTATAATAAGTTGCGTTGGCTAGGGCATTTGGACCGCATGAAGGATATGAGCCCCCAAAAATAATGTTGTTTAATGACTCAGTAAAGCAAAGGATATTCTGCAATGGTTGGATAGTTTTGTGGTAGACTATCGAGCCCACGTGTGGCAAAATAGGAATAAGGAAGCCAGACACATGACAGGATAGAGACGTTTCTTGGAGAAAGCTTAGACCCGCCGAGGGTTTTATGGTTGAAGATGATGATTATGGTGAACAGTCTTTTATAAATGGCTTTTAATCTATTCTGGCGTTTCTCATTAACAAATCTTTCGTAAATGAAACACTTGTTTTTCACCACTTGAGTTTTATATTTTACACGACTAGTTTCGGAAGCTACAGTTTATATTTAAACCTGTAAATGGAAGCATCTGTAACTTCCGAAAGAAGTCGTGTAAAATATAAAACTCAAGTGTTTCATTTACAATTTAATCATGTCCTACCACAAAGTGAATGCCGAAACAATAAATAAAATAACAAATCTTTCACTTTAAGCTACACATTTATTCACAATATGTACACTTTTTTTTCGATCGATATATGCATCAAACTCTGTTAATGTTATATACTTAAGAAATTACTATGGAATTACACGGTGTGAAATGCTCTAGCGTTCAATAAGTCTGTTAATGTAATACTTTTTTTGAATTTTTGAAAGACTTGAAGTGTTTACACTGTGGAATTTTGAATCGAAATCAAAACTTAACAGAATATAAAATCAGTATCGTTAAAAAAACGTCATAAAAAATATGGAAAATAAAAATAAAATTCATCTTACAGATTTCTGATAAACTTAAAGCGTTCGTACTGTGTAATTTTATAATGACGAATTTTATTATGAATTAAAACAATACTTATTCTGTAATCAAATTAATCTTCTCTATATATCACGAAACAAGTCAAAAACGGTCTTTACAACATTTTTTAATGTATACAAAATACTTGTAGATGTATATTGTATTTTACCCATTGCGGGTAATCAATTCAAAGATTTATTGTACAATTATTCCTTGAATTGATAACCCGCAATGGGTAAAATCCAGTATTCGTCTACAAGTATTTGTAAACATTCAAAAATGTTGTAAAAACAAAAACTGGTTTAAGTTATAGCATATAAATTGGAGTGACATCTCCAGGCGCTATCTAGCAATACGATAATGGCGGTAGCCTTTCACTTGCGTTAATAAAAAGATCTTCTGCTTAATGCTTTAAATCCAATCTTCATTTTTCCTTAATCTAGCTTCCAGTAACAATCACTTACTCCACGCCTTGGTAGACTTCATAGATTACGGGTACAGAAAACCTTCATTGAAAACATAAATATGTTTATGAAGATTTATGGCGCTAGTGTGTAGATTGAAACTAACATGTGAAGTTTGGTATTACAGATTAACATGTATACAACTTTCAAAAAAAATTGTCAGACATGGTGGTCATAATAAAAGATGGAATGGGGAATGTTGTATAACATAAAGCGTGCGCTTAACCCAACCAATGACAGTTCATAAGTCCTGTAAACACCTCGATCACCATATTCTGTTTCCAATTTGCATCTTCGTCTCTATTGAGATACAAAAACGGTATATTAATTCATAAATAATATATCATATTTGAAAACATATTGGATATTTTCTACTAAACAAGTGAACATAGGTAAATTTCGAAAACAAATGTATTCTCATATGAATTTTATATTTCTACGATGCAAGCATATTTTGGTCTTAATAAAATTCTCGTATATCCTCTCACGTGTCACCACGCAATAATTCCCGCGAGAAAGTCTACAAGGTACAAAATTTCTCTTGCATGCATATTCCTTGAATATCGCGTAAGGTGAGTTGCAAACCTCTTTACTTTTCTCCGAGATTATGGAGGCTATATGAGAGAGGTCACACTATTACAAAACTTGCGTCTTCCTGAATAGGGTTAAAATCTACATTTTATTATTTTGGATTATCTTATGTGTGAAGCTTTCTAGCTTTCTAGGATGAAAGTGGAATATGGTATGTGCCGTCGGAATGCTATCACTTAAAAGAATGTGCGAAAAAATAAACTTAAAAAACTAAATAACTAACTAACCATCACGCCACCTCTCCGAAAGGCTAGGCAGAAAGAATGGACTGCCACAATTTTCTTTCCTGACACATTTCTCTCGCTTCCTCAACATTCATACATCGTGTCATGCACGCGCGTCGATTTCTCAGTCAGAGATGTTTATATAATTGTATTTTTTAATATCAGTGTTGTATATACAAATTGTATAAAAAAGAAAAATAGAAATAAACCATCATAGCAACACAAAGTATGGCGTATAAAGAAGAAAATAATGTCGCGTCTACTATCCATAAAAACAATGACATAAATGAATTAATTGAATTAAAACAATTTTAGACCAGTTTTAAAACGAGTTTATGCATCAGAAACCTGGACACATACTCAACGTGATGAAACAAAACCAGTCGACTTCAAAATGAAAGTCCTATGCAGAATCCTAGGGTCCCTTAAGCATGGTCAGACATGGAGAAGGAGATTCAACATCGTAGTCAAGATTATTAAGATTAACAGATTGAGCTGGCTAGGTCATTTGCACAGCATGAGGAATCTGGAGCTCCCTCAAAGAGCGTGTTTAACAATCCAGTAGGGATAAGAAGACGAGACTGCGATGGTTGGATGGACTATCAGACCTGGGGTGGCAAGGAACAGGGCAAGATGGAGACGTTTCTTGGAGGAAGCTAAAACCCGCCAAGGATTATTACACTGAAGATGATGATGATTATTATTTTGCCTGAAATTCATATATCAGAATATTTGATATTAATATATACATGAGGATTTTCCATTTCGTATATGAATTTATTAATTTCGATATTTAAAAGTAAACATAATTTTCATATTTTTTTGCCAGGATTTGTTTTCGCAAAGACTTCAAATGGTAGTTACTTTGCAAAAGATGTATTTACAAATACGGTTTTTTGTATTTGTTTTCTCAACACAATATTTACATATGCTTAAAAGACGTTCCACAAAAACCTACCCGTTCCGGGTAGGTGCCACCCATTTACATTATAAAAAATACTAGAGAAAGGGAAAGTAAAAAAATAAAATAAAAGTACTGTTTTTCTTATCAGTAAATTATAAATTTTATACACAAAAGTACACAAAATCTACTTTGAGTATATTGTGATTTTTTCCCTTTAACTAGTATCTATAACAGAGTCGCGTTTGTTACCGCTTATATAATTCAAGAACCTCTTGACAGATTTTTTTGATCTTTGCTTTGTTATTTTTTTTACGATTTTTCTCCACGGAGAATGGCAGAACTATCAAAACATTGGAAACAATCACGAAAAATAAATATGAAAAAAAAATTCAAATAAAATATTATACATTTTTAGCAATTTGTATATACACCACTTTATTTGGTAACACCAACCGGTTTTCTAAGCTTCGTTAGGGTGAGAGAGTAAACTAAATATAAAATAAGAGAACTACATATTATGAAAAAAGAATTAAGGAGGAGAGAAAGAGGGGTAGGAGAAAATGGAAGAATAGATTGTTAGAACGATGAGTCATGCACACCACAAATTAATTGATACATACGAAAGTTTTCAAATTCTATTTTCTCATTCTCAACGGCTTTTCTGATAATATTTCGAGAACTGATCTTGATTGTTTCGTATTTGTTACTTATTTCCAAAACATTCAAGATCCATTGCAACGGGGAGTATTCCAATTCAGTGGTGGTAGTAGTAGTCCATCAAATATGTCACCGAAGGCAGCGTCGTTATGTGAGTTGCAATGAGAAGATATGGCATATATTCCCCATTCATGAACGTCATCCCACTGTTGTATATTTGGCGGTACATTTGGAGAAAGTTAAACGAGATTATTGCAACGCATCGAATGTTGCTCAACGTGCTGAATCACCTCCAGTGTTAACATTGACCAGTTTCTTTTCAATTTGCCAAAGCGATCCGTTTGCACGAACGTTGCTCTACTCTGGGATGTCACGTTATTACACTTGGAAAGCTTCGTCGAAAAAATTTCAACGTCGGAAGCAAGGCGATGCGGATGTGCGTTTTACTGATGCTCTTGGTGGCATTTACACAGTTCATACGAAGAGTGATGAATGCTTCTACTTGCAGTTTTGCTGGTAAATGTTCATGGGCCAACATCATTTGAATCACTCCGAACTGTCAGTGATGCAGTGTGCCCAACATGTTGTGCTGCATGTCAACAGTTCAATTTGCTTGAAAATAGTTCAATTTGCTTGAAAACAGTACTCATTGGGACATGACAATTGATAAAGTAATTTTTTCTGCATCTAAAAGTCAGATTCGCACATTATTTCATCATCATCATCATCATCAGCCGTCTGTCATCCACTGCTGAATGTAGGTTTCTCCCAATGCACGCCATTGCCCCCTATCCATTGCCGCTCCCATCCATATATGTCCTGCTATCCTCTTTAGATTGTCGGTCCATCGGGCAGGGGGACGTCCAACTCTGCAGAATCCTGTACGCGGTCTCTACTCCAGAACCCGTCTCCCCCATCGGCAAGGTTATTCCGACCATAGCTTTTTCCATGGCGCGTTGAGCGACCTTGTATCTGTAGACTAAACCTTTTGTCAGTGTTCACGTCTAGGCTCCGCATGTCATGACTGGCAAGACGCACTGGTTGAAGACGGTAGTCTTGAAGCATTGTGGTATTTTAGAGATGAGAACATGACGTAATTTTCCAAAGGCTGCCCAACCCAACTGAAATTGTTTCTACCTAGTTGAATGATTTGGCCAAGATATGTACCACTTCGAGAGCCGACCCATCGACGGTTTCTGATTTCGGGGTAATATGTTCATTATACATGACTTTCGTCTTGTCCCAATTCATCGCGAGACCCACTCGTCTGGATGCAGTGTTCAGTTCATTAAGCATGCCTTCGAGTTCCCCCACAGATTCCGCTACAATGACAATGTCATCTGCAAAGCGAAGGTGGGAAATGCACTCGCCATTTATGCACAGTATTTGCTTTCATTCATTCGACATGCTTCCCATCGAATCCACATGAACTATGAAACAAGTACAAGGGTAACATGTCATAAGACATTTTACATAGAATTTGTGTCAGTTCAGGAAATCCCGATCACGAGGTGAATAAGTAGATACGCTCTAATTTTTTTTTTTTTTTTTTTTTTATGTACACAACAGGTCGTTTGGACCCAATTACAGTATACAATTTTAATTTGTTTAGCTATTATATTGATTCTTGTGACATGTGATAGGTAGCCAATCTATCACCATTTTATTGTCACGTGAATTCTACACCAGACCAAAGACAGTGTGACAATCACATTGCCATCGCCGGGAATCGAACCCAGGACCTTCGGCATGGAAGTCAGAGCTCGTAACCACTCATTTTGATCGAAAACATGTATTATCTCATGTGCGGCTGGTCAAGTTGGTCAAGTTACGACCCTTTTAATCGAGAATTGGAACGCAAACGTGAATATGATTGAAATGCATTGAATCGATTAGTTTAAACGAATGTACCACTGTTGAACCCACAACAAAAGGAAGTGTAAAATACATTCATGAAGATAATTGATTATGAAAATGGTGGTAATTTTTTCTCGATGCGCCCGAGAATGGCAAATATCATATTTGGGAGATGCGAAGACGGTTTATCTGCTAATTTCACATAACTCATTCATTTAAATATATTTTTGATAACTAACTTGGTATCAAATAGATTTTTTTTTCATTTTTTTTACCATCGCCGAAGTAATATAAATATACAGTGTACATATTAACATTACTTTGTTTTTTGTATCACAACTGTATTTTATTATGTTGACATCATCAGGTGTTACAATAATATATCACACGTCAAATTTTCGTGATTTTTCGAATCGAATCTTTATAATTATGTATTTGTTCCTATGTCAATTTGAATAATTTCTTTGATATTATTTTGAAGTTCTTGCTGAAATTAAGTTAGGTACCTAAATATTTTAATTAAAACAAAGTTATTATATAAATATTAATTTAACAGTTTTTAAATGTTAAGATATTATAGTGTTTTGGCCAAAACAGTGGACTATCGAAAATATTCAGTTAATACGAATGAAATCATCTGTATTTTAGAAGTTTTATTGTATATTCTGTTATGTTCATGACTTGTTTCGCCTGTCTAAGGCATCATAAAAAGTCTGATACTATTTGATAATGCCTTAGACAGGCAATACATCCCATTAGAATTAAATATAATAAAACTTCTAAAAAATAGACGTTTTTATTCGTATTTATTATTTAATATAAAGTTTTACATTATTGTTCAAAAACAATAAATATATAAGAGAAAATATCATTCCAATCCGAACCGTATTTGCGGATTCTATTGCGTACATACTCAGAAGTATTGCCTTTGTATTTACAGCTCTATTCAACAATACAGATATTACATTAAAATTTAATCAGTAGCAACTAGACGCAAGTAATAATTCTGGATATCGCTTTACGCGTCAAAGAATTCAACTAAAGATAGGTGCATGTGCATTGAAGTAAGAATATCAGATATTTAAATAAGCCAATAAAATGATCTGTGTTGAATCATTTGGAAAACCCAACGTGACAAATCAATTGGCTTATCTAGAAATACAATGTAAAATGATTTCTCTAAACCATCGTATCTCAACCTAGGGTTTGCGACCCCCCAGAAATGATAAAAAGTAAGGGGGATCGCAATCTGGCCAAAAAATAAGCTTTTTTAACTTGCACAAATCTGTCTCTGCTTATCATAGAGGACAAATATGTTCGCGACGCCACCTCCAGCGTCGCCACGTAATGCTACTTAACAATTGACTGCAAGTGTGGTAATTAGTAACAAGTTCAAACTGATAAAAGTATTTACAACATTTTGAATGTATACAAACACTTGTAGACGAATACTGGAAATTTACCATTGCGGGTTATCAATTAAATAATTAATTGTATCTCAACAGAGACGAAGATGCAAATTGGAAACAGAATATGGTTGATCGAAGTGTTTACAGGACTTATGACCTATCATTGGTTGAGTTAAGCGCACGCTTTATGTAATACAACATTCCCCATTCCATATTTTTTCTGATGACCACCATGTCTGACAAACACCACCCTTTGCATGGTAGTATATTCAATCTACACACTAACGCCATCTATGAAGATTGTATTTTAAGCATTTAGCAGAAGATCTTTTTAACGCAATGTGAAAGGCTACCGCCATGCGCCAATGCGCTGATGGCGGTAACATATATACAACTTCCAAAAAAATTGTCAGACATGGTGGTCATAATAAAAAAGGTGGAATGGGGAATGCTGTATTACCTAAAGCGTGCGCTTAACCCAACCAATGACAGGTCATAAGTCCTGTAAGCACCTCGATCAACCATATTCTGTTTCCAATTTGCATATTCGTCTCTATTGAGAAACAATTAATTTTTTAATTGATAAAAGTATTTTTTTAAAGTATAATTCATTGAATGTTTCTTGAACAATGACAAAAAACGCTATATTAAACAATATGATTGAAAATTTTCTTGAAAGTTAAGGCGTTAACACTGAGGAATTCCATAGTTTTTACACAGGATTTAAAAAAAAAAAAAAATGTTAATTATTCAACTATGCTATATTTATAGACTACACAACATATTTGGGAGTTACCTCCATCTTCGGGTGTAAATATACGACTGAGTGAAAAAATGTGTTTCTGTAAGTTTCGTTATATTTTAAGGGAAACACAAGATGTTTCGTCTGCTAA
This sequence comes from Lepidostoma basale, assembly GCA_022606425.2. Classification (NCBI taxonomy): domain Eukaryota; kingdom Metazoa; phylum Arthropoda; class Insecta; order Trichoptera; family Lepidostomatidae; genus Lepidostoma; species Lepidostoma basale. Next base: position 1,190,908 of record JAHDVF020000067.1, read on the forward strand.
AGTAAAATCAAATGTTTTGAATTTAATAATTCCTTAGCAAGACGGAACGTGTCTTTTACAAAAAATATAGTTAAATTTTAGAAACAGTGTAATTTATGCCAGATGATTTAAACGCTTTTATTTGTCGATATTTGTGGTAAGTGTGAACAATTTATTTATTAAGATTAATTAATACAGTCGCGTTATTCTCCTTTTTCTTCTATTTGTCCTGTCACACCTCCGTGGTGCATAGGGCCTCAAGGAATCTTCTCCACCCGACTCTATCGCTTGCCTGATGCTTAACATCATCCCAAGTGAGGCCTGCTGCCTTAACCTCGTCCTGCAGGGTTCTTCTCCAGGTGGCTCTAGGTCTGCCTCGCTTTCTCTTTCCCCCCATAGGGGACCAGTCTAGTGCGCCCTGAGCGATGCAGGCTGGGTTCCGTCTCAGAGTGTGACCGATCCACTGCCATTTGCGTCTAGCGTTAGTTTTACTATTTTATTTTATTTTATCTTTAAAATAAAATAAAACGCCATACCAAAAAGGGTTTAGAAACATTGCTCTAAGCAATGTGCATAGAATTGCTTAAATAGAAACGACAAAATCTAAAAAGCTATTTAAGGATTGCTAATATAAATGAATACTTTAATTATTGAGTTACATTAGTATTTTTTACTGAGAGGTAGATATTAGAACAACATGGTTGATCAGAGTTGCCTGCACAAACCGCCCCTACCAGTCAATATCCACTGCGGTTCATTTTCAGTCTACCGTATCAAAGTGCTCATTTAACCAGGGAAGCCTCAATCTGGCTTTGCTTTTGTATCCGGCTGAATTGTTGAACAAAGTACTATTGCCATCGAGCCTTTGCTTTGCTAAAGTTTCAGGGTTTTGAACAGGTTTCAAATCTAAGCTGAAAACCCATATTTTTCATATTTTATACCCAAATTGAAATTCATATTTCATAATTGATTTATTTTACATCAAAACCGATTGAAAATATCAGGTACAGCGCTCATATTTAGATTTTTAGATTTTCAATGCACCCTTGGGGTGATTACATAAAAATGACACTCTAACAGTTAGCATATTATTATTTTTATTAATTTTATTATTACCTGTGAGTCTTCCTCGTTTGCGCATAAAACACGACTAAAGCTGAGTGAAGCTTTTTTAAAGGATTAAAATTAATGTTACTAGAAATGATTTTAAAAACTTCAATGTGAGAAGAATATAGCTCATTATTTTGAACAGGTATCCGATCGTGTCGAGGTTTGGAACCAAGTCTCCTGGATCAGAAACCAAGCGTTCCATCTCCTAGACTACTCAGTACCAGATTCGTTATACTTAAAGAGTGATTATGTAATTGTATGAGTTTGTTATTTATTGTTTCTTAAACAATAACGTAAAACTGTATATTAAATCAGTAATCTTCTTCTTCTTCCTTATTGTAGACCTATGTGGATATTCTCCGGAGTGTTGCTCCTCCTGTGAGGTAGACTTTCAGCTGTCCTTCCATCTTTTGGAAGGTCTTCCACAAATACGACTCCCATGAGGCCGATTATGCAATTTAATATAGAGGAATCTGCTGGTGTCCATTCTTTGAACTTGACCGCACCAGTCCCTTTTTCGTTGTTTGCTCCTTCTTATAATATCTTCAAAGAGAGAGAGAGAGATAGGCGAGGTTGAGGATATTATAAATCATTAATATGAATTCAAATTACTTGTTTCTAGATTTATTATAATATATTTTATAAGAATGGTAAAAAAAAAATTTGTTAACGATGCATATGGAACTAGAAATAGAGGAAGACCGAAGAAAATGTGGCACTATCAAATAAATCAAATATCGAATGTCGGCCACGTGAAGTGTCAAAGAAATCGACGCGCGTGCATGACAGGATAAAATAATGTTGAGGAAGTGAGAGAAATATGTTAAGAAAGATAAGTGTGGCAGTCCATTCTTTCTGCCTTTCCCTTCGGGGATGGTTAGTTAGTTAGTTTATAAGAATGATTTGTTTTGCCTTGTTAAGGCATTATCAAATATTTCTAAAACAGGTCTTGTTAGAAGTCGGACGAATCGACTACGTGTATGACTCGTTACATGAATGTGGAGGAAACTAGACAGGTGTGTGAGGATAGAGTAGTATGGCGGCCAATTCTCTTTGCATACCCTTCCAGAGAAACGGTTTGATGATTTAATTGATTGATTGATAATTTATTTCAGTTTCTAAAGTATGATTTCGGAAATATTAAAACATAAAATGAATTTTAAAAAAAATTATAAGGATTAATTGTATCTCAATTGAGATGAAGATGTAAATTGTTTTTCTGGGAACAGAATGTGGTGGCCGAGGCGGTTACAGGACTTATGACCTGTCATTTGTTGGGTTGAGCGATCGCTTTATGTTTAACAACATTCTCCATTCCGCCCTTCTTATGACCACCACACCTGACAAATTTTTGGAACTTGTATATATGCTAGCATCCTGCGTTTATCTTTACATATTTTAGTTCACTCTACACTAGCCTGTTCTGTTGCTAAGAAAACAATTTACATCTTCGTCTCTATTGAGATACAATTAATCCTCATAAAAATAATAAAATTAAAATTATCCGCAATGGGTAAAATCCAGTATTTGTCTACAAGAATTTGGATACATTCAAAATGTTGAATTTAAATTGTATTTCATAGTACTTGTCTTCAGCGTTCTACGTATAACGATAACTGAAAAAGAAAATGTCAGAAAATGTGAACTTGATGACGTTGTCATAATACGAAAATAGCAGGTGTACATACGTTTCCATTCATATTTTATATAAAGGATATTTTCACCATATACAATGTACTAAGTAGAGTGTAAAGGAAGTGTATTTTGATGATCGTATATATTGCAGCTATATGCTTCGGTGTGGAGTATATAGTACAAGCGGAGGAGTGATATTTTTGGTTGTCGAGGGGGGCATGACATAGGAGGGTAAAATAAATAAATAAAGTTTAACAAAAAAACACGTTTTACTTACCCATTCACCCGCGGTCCATTATTTCTGCCTACCCCTTCGGAGAGATGGCATGTTGGATAGTTGAGATAGTTGGATAGTTAGATAGTTGGATAGTAGTATATAAAAATCTAGCTCACTTTTATATTACGAAGATTTATGCAGCCTACATGACAATTTTTAAAATGATGTAGTTTTTAATATTGATGAAAACATCTGTTTTTAAAAGTTTTTTTTTTAATTATGTGTTTTAATTTGCTAGGGGATTATTAGATGATCTTTTCACACAAAATTCGTTACTCCTGTAAAAAAAATAGCAATGAAGATACAATAATTTATCAGAATTATCAGAATTTCAAAACAATTAAATAATTTTTTTAAGGATTAATTGTATCTCAATAGAGACGAATATGTAAATTATTTGGAAACAGAATATGGTAGTCGAGGCGTTTATAGGGCTTATGACCTGTCATTTGTTGGGTTAAATTTTTATCATTATTATTATTATTATTATCTAGTTGATAAAACGGAGCATCTTCTACAGCGCCCTTGAGATGAGCAATTCATAAAAATGGCGCTTAATAAATTATCCAATTTATTATTATATAAGCGATCACTTATACAAAAAAAAAATCAATTAAATAACTTATACAAATGAAACTAACTAACTAACTAACCATCACGCCATTTCCCCGGAGGGGTAGGCAGAGAGGATGGATCGCCACACTGGCCTGTCCTGGCACACCTCTCGGGCTTCCTCCACATTCATACATCGCACCATGCACGCACGTCGATTATTCCGACTTCGAATTTGGCCGCCTTTTAGTAATTGGTTAATTTGGTCATGCCATGTTTTCCTCGGTCGTCCTCGGCTTCTTTTCCCACTCACACTGCTTGTGTACAACTTTTTAACCATTCTACTCTCATCCATTCGTTCCATATGTCCGAACCATCTCAGGGATCCTTTCTTAATTTTATTCATGATGCAGTCATCTGTCTTACATTTCTTTCTTATTTCATCGTTCGGTATTCTATCATACAATGTTTTCCCGCACATTCTTCTTAGTGATCTCATTTCTACGGCGTTTATCCTGCTTTCATCCTTCTTTTGCCAGCTCCAAGCTTCACTTCCATACATGAGAGTTGGCACTAGAACTCCATTGTGTACTGCCATCTTTGCTTCTGTGGATATATTTCTATTTGCAGTAATAACTTTGAGTGCGCCATTTATTTTATTCCCAGCACCAACCCTCCTTTCGATGTCTTTCTCCATTTTTCCGTCTCTTGTAAACATGCTTCCCAGATACGTAAATTCAGTAACTTGCTCCAATTTCTCGCCCATCGCACTTATATCACAAATCGTCATACATTCTTCTTTCTCGAAAACCATCACTTTAGATTTAGACACATTCATCACCAAGTCACTCTTTTTGCATGCCTCATACATCCTTGCCACTAAGACTTGCAAATTGTCTTTACTGTCAGCGATTAACACAGCATCGTCTGCATATAACAAACAGCTGACTGACAAACAATTCATCTGAGCACCAGCGTCTATGCCTTCAAGTTCTTTCATACACTTGTCCAAGTATAGATTGAACAACCACGGGGACATCACACAACCCTGTTTGACACCTTTGGTGATGTCAAACCAAGATGTGACAGCCCCATTAACCCTGACACAAGCGGTGCTTCCCTCATAGAGGGATGCGACCGCGCGTATCAGTTTTGTGCCCACTCCATACTCGGCCAAGACCTTCCAAAGTTTTTTCCTATCAACTCGGTCATACGCTTTCTGCAGATCCACAAACGCACAGAAAAGTTTTCGGTCCTTGGCCAATACCTTCTCTGTTAGACTGCGGAGTGCAAAAATCTGGTCCATGCATCCACGTCCACTCATAAAGGCTCCTTGTACATCCCAAATCTTTCCAGATGTCACTTTCCTCACTCTTTCTATCAGTATCCTGCCGTATAGTTTACCAACGGAGCTCAGCAGACTGATGGCCCTGTGGCTCCCACAGTCTACACGGGCTCCCTTACCCTTGTAAAGAGGCATGATAACTGCTCTTCTCCAGTCCAGCGGAGTATACCCCTCCTCCAAACATTGGTTAAGGAGTCCGCAAAGCCATGCAAGAACCACCTGGCCACCACTCTTGACAAACTCTATTGCAACGCAATCATATCCAACTGCTTTTCCACCTTTCATCATTTTCAATGCATTCTTCATCTCATTCATGCTTATCTCTTCTGTACTACTTACTTCATTTGTGTTCACAGCACTTACATTTTCTCTGGCATCCATATCAGCTGCTACGTTACTGCCATACATTTCTTTAAAATAGTTCATCCATCTTTCTTGTACACTCTTATCATCTGTCAGCATTCTTCCGTCTTCTTCCAGAATTGCTTTCACACATCCGCTTTCCGAGGAGTTCTGAGATTTTTTAACCTCCTTCCAGAACATTTTTATATTCTCCTGGAAGTGGTGGGTGATTTTTTCTCCCTCTTCTATTTTCATCTTTTCTTTGCACTCTTTTACTCTCACTTTCACATTATTCTTACAAACCTTATATATTTCTTTCGCTCTCATATATTTTTCACTATCGCCCCTATCCACTGCAAGCAAATTCTTCCACGCATCCTTTTTTTCTATAACGCTGTTTTTTACGTCCTCGTTCCACCAAGCGTCACCATTCATTCTCCCTGTCTTACACGTCCCGCATACTTCTTTTGCTCCTTCATATAAACTTTCTTTCAGATGGTTCCACTTTTCATCTACACTTAAATCATCCATCTCATATTTGCTCATTCTCGTATTAACTGTATTAACATACTTCTCTTTCACTTCGTTATTTTGCAGTTTTTCGGTTTTGACTCTAGACAGGGCAGACACTGTTTTGCGGGTCTTGGATCGCCATCCTCGAAACAAGATCACTCTAGCAACCACCAAGAAGTGGTCCGTCTCGAGTTCGGCTCCCCTGTACACTCTGGTATCCACCATGTCGCCTCTCAGTCTAGAGTCAATTGCAACATAATCAATCATCGTTCTCTCATTCCCTCTTTGCCATGTATACATATGGATCCTTTTGTGGTCGAAAATAGTATTCGCCACAAAGAGGTTCCATTCCAGGCATACGTCAAGCAATCTCATCCCATTATCATTCGTCTTAGGATCACCGAACTTGCCCAGACATTCCTCAAAACCACTCCTTTGGGTTCCCACCCAACCATTCATATCCCCTGCCAAAATTAATCTTTCGTTCACTTTCTTAACTTCCGCGATTTCCCTAACTTTATCCCAAAACTCATCCTTCACCGCCTCTCCATCGGAGTTGACTGGAGCGTACCCTATGATGAGGAAAATCCTTGTCAATCCGATTTTAAAGCGAATCCACATAAGCCTCGGGCTCACACATTCATATTCTTTCATACATTCTGCCATTCTAGGAGAAAGTAGCGCCGCAACGCCCTGACAGCCTCTTTGTGATTGCTTCACTCCAGACCACAACACAAGCGTGTCGCCATGCTCCTTCATTCCTCTCTCTTTCATCATGCTCTCAGTCACGCACAGGATGTCTATACAATGCCTTTTCATTTCAATACACATTTCATTCATCTTTCTTTCCATTCCTCCTCTTACATTCCACGTACCAATCCGGCACTCCACCCTCCTCTGTTCGCCATCTCGGGAGATGCGGCGTGATGGGTTGCGTGCCTCATCGCCACCTATAGGCATAACTCCCGCGCCCACTTAAATACTACATTATTATGACAACTTATTACAAAATTATTACAACTATACTATTACTACATTATCAATACTAAGCGAAAAAAATAAATAATAATAATAATAAGAAAAGAAAGTTGAAACACAGAAGAGTACATATTAAAACAATAAATCACCGACACAAACATAATAATAAAAGAAAGTTGAAACACAGAAGAGTACATATTAAAACAAAAATTCACTGAATAATCCAAACAAAACCGATGTCTTTCCACTTGTCAGCAAACAGCAGACCGTGTATCCATTGCGGTGGCGGCTATCGACACGACGGGGTCCGGGTACAGCGGTACGGGGATGGGGGGTGCGGGGTGCAGGGTGCAGTCGTCCACTGTCCAGAGCAGATAACGCATGCGTAGGCATCAATTAAATAACTTATACAAATGAATATTCTGAAATATTAAGATTTTACAGAAATAAGGTTTTACTATTGATTTTACAGGTTTTTAATTACTACTTCCACTTTTATCATTAATTCTACAGCGACGTATTAAAACAAAAGTTTAAAAAAATATAACTTTTCTTAACCGCGATAACAATTATACAACCCTTTCAATAGCGTATAGGTTTTTTTTTTTCAATTTTTCTAATTTATTTTCCCCGTGATTTAAAAACATTTACGTTTAAAAACCAATTTAGCTGCTGACTGCTTATGTGATAGATTTCAATAATTAACAAAACATAAAAATAAAATATAACCAAAAATTGTTTTTTATATTATTTTACTATCGCCATTCGTCGTTATTTTGTGCGTTCAAATTAAAATTTCTTATGAAAAATATTTAGTATTCTCAACATTTTTTAACACTTGTCTCAAACATAATTTAGACTGTAGAAATTCTTCCTAATTAACGTTAAGGGTTTAAAAATAATACACTTATAAATGACGTCAGCAGGTCAAAAACATATTTACAAAAAGTGGAAAGATGTGTTTTAAAAAACATTAATTTTCTAACGTTATTCAAAATAATCCTGTATCTATTTCTTAATATATTTATTTTTAAGAACACGTTTGCCAATTCACAATATTTCCGAACAAAACTATCAAAAATATTGTAAATGTCGTTGTAAGAATGAGAAGAATTTAAAATTTTGTTTGCTTCGTTTTTAATGATCCGAATTGCTTTCCCAAAATTCCACCCACCGCCCCTGTCACCGGTTGGTGAAGAGGTGGTGAAATATGCCAAGACATGAATATCAATAATATATTACAGCTAGAGTCACGACCCTTTGGGAAAATCCAGCCGCAAGATCAATAGCAGAAGAATAGAAACCTCCGTTACTGCTAAGCTTTTAGTTTTGGCATCATCTGGGGCTAGTTTCTACACAACTTTGTTATAATATTTATCAAATGCAAACACCTTATCATATGTAAATAGGCAACTTAGCATGTGGTTAAACTTCCCAAGGTAAGCCTTTACATTTCAAGTTATTTTTAATTGTATAAATGAAAACATCAGTCATTTTGGAGTTTCGAAAATGGTGTTTGCATTTGATAAATATTATATTATAACAAAGTTGTGTAGAAACTAGCCCCAGATGATGTAGAATGACATGTTTCGCCCTTCTAAGGCATTATTAAATAGTCCATTGTTTCGGCCGAAACACTATGATGTTTTAACATTTTATAGCTGTTATTGCAAAAACTTTGTTTTATACCACAATTGTATTTATTTTACGACAGCTGTTTTATCAACCAATGTTGACATCATCAGGTGTTACGAAAATATATCAAACATTGGTTGATGAAACAGCTGTCTGATGATCCATTATTTTGGAAGTAAAACTTTGATATTTCAACAATATGAACTATTTAATTGAAACACTGTTATACAGTAACGCAAATTATTATGATCCTATGAAAGTGTCGCGACAGCTGTTTCGCTCACCACCGTTAACATCATCAGGTGTCACAAGCAACTCTTTACACCTAAGATAAAATAAAATACAATTTTAACTAACTTACTAACTAACGATCACGCTGTCTCTCCGAAGATGTAGGCAAAATAAATTTTCCGCCTCAGTTTTCTTCCCTTACATATTTCAAACATCATTCAAAATTTGATTTATTTGATCGTGACACTTTTTCCTAGGTCTTTCTCCATTTCTAGATCCATTTATATCGTAACCATATATATATTTTTACCATTCATTCTTCATTCATTCTTCCCATCTGTCCAAACCAACTTAACGATCCTTTCATCATTTTGTTCATAACGCTTTCATTCAAAGCTCTATCATATATCATAGATAGATTTTCTACATATTCGTCTGACAGATCTCATTTCTACTGCATTAATTCTACTTTTATCCTTCTTTTGCCAATTATATAACTTAAGTCTTTTAAAGAAAACATCTTTCACCGTACTTTCAAGTCTGGGTCTCTGGAGCCGGAATATATCACAACCTCTCGTCTAATAGTCATGTATTTCCTAACTATTTGCTACATTTCAAGTCACATATGCCGGCACCATATTTAATAATGCTTTAGACAAGCAAAACATGTCATTCACATAGTATTTAATAAAACTTCTAGGAAACAAAAGTTTTCATTCGTATTGATTGTTTAATATCGAGTAATATAACATTATTCAAGAAACAAAAAATAATTAGTGAATTGGTTTTTACATTTATTTCATTACTAAGGTTATTTTTTTTCTAAACTAACCATCACACCGTCTCCCCGGAGGGGTAGGCAGAAAGAATGGAACGCCACACTGTTCTGTCCTGACATACTTCTCTCGTTTCCTCTACATTCATACATCTTGGCATGCACGCACGTCGATTTCTCCGACTCCTCACGTGACCGACATTTAATATTTGATTGATTTGATCGTGCCACGTTTTCCTTCCTCTATTTCTAGCTCCGTTCACGCCGTATATACCTTCTTTACCATTCTGTCTTCACTCATTCTTTCCATGTGTCCAAACCATCTTCATGAATCTTCTCTTATTTTGTTCATAACACTTTCATTCGCACCACATTCCCTTCTTTTACTTGCATTTGTCAATCTATCATATACAGATTTGTCACACATTCGTCTTATTGATCTAATTTCTACTGCATTTATTCTACTTTCATCCTTCTTTTGCCAGTTCCATGCTTCACTTCCATACATAAGGGTCGGTACAAGAACACTATTCTTGTCTTATAATACTCAAGGAACTTAAATTTTCCTCCGTCGGTTTCGATGTGAACTGGCTGATATAAGTCAGCCGGAAAAGTGAATGAAATATAAATTTATTATTTTATAAACGTGAATTTAGCATTTCTTTATTTATTTTTTCCTCCAACGTTTTCGGATACATTTTCATATATCAATACTAGCTTAACGTCAACATGACTTTCCTTTCGAACGTCAATATTTAAATTTTTATCCCGCAAATTTATGAACGCTGGTTTCCCTGCAGGATTTATGTTCCCATTCTTTTCCCGGGTTTGAAAAAATCAGCCAAAACTATTTTCAATACAGTAATAAATATTGCAAAATATTTTCAAATTGTTTGGAAACTAGCAGCTAGATGGAAATTTCTTCCGTGGAAAGTTATTACAATTTTTTTTCGATTGAAATTTGGTGTCGGTGAGAAAAGTTAGTTTTGGTTTTGTTTTTATGGAAGTTTTTGCCATATTGTGCCTCCTGCCTAGAAAATCCGTATTTCATCAATACAAGGGTGGTTTTGTATAAAATATTTTTGAAATCTCTCAAATCTTATCACACTAATTCACAAGTGAGATGTTTGAAATTTGTTACATTTTTTTTATTATAACAACGACTAGTATTTATTAAAAATATAAATTTAAACTGATTACAATATATATTTTTTAAATTTATAATTATCAGTTTCTTCTATATTCACAAATAATAAAAAATCATATATCCTTAATTCGATTGTGCCGAAATAACCAAAACGCAGAGCAAAAACGAAGAATTGGACTAAGCTGGGCAGCTTTCGGAAACATGAGTTACATCCTTAAAAACCGGAAAACACCGATCAACCTGAAACGAAAAACCAATAAAGCCTGCGTTTTGCCAGTTGGTACTTATGGTCTTGAAACTGTAACATTGTCCAAACAAAGTGCCGAGAAACTACGAGTAACCCAAAAAGCCATGGAAAAAGCCATGTTAGGAATAAGCCTAAGAGACAGAGTCAGAAACGATACGATATAACGAGAAAAAACAAAGGTCACTGACATTATCCATCGATTGGCGACTCTAAAATGGCAATGGGCAGGTCATTTAACCAGAAGCTCAGATGAAAAGTGGACAAGGAGACTGCTGACTTAGAGACCGTAGACGGCAAAGAGAAGTGCAGGGCGACCGCAACTACGGTGGAAGGATGATCTGAACAGACACGTCGGAATAACCTGGATGCAGTCTGCACAGGACAGAGTGACATGGAAGCAAATGGAGGAGGCCTTTGTCCAGGAGTGGACGGGAATAGGCTGAGGAAGAAGAAGAAGAAGAAGAATTATATTTATTTTGTTATATTCTACTTCCTGCTTCAAACGGTATTTTATTAAATTTTCTTCTCTACCGGGAAATTTCAATTAACAACAAATTTCAATTAACAACATAATATACATTCCATTTGCCTTTGCTTTGTGTTGTGGATTCACATTTGATATTTTAAAATTTGTGTGTAGAAAAAGGTTGTATCACAATCAAAAGATTTCTGCAAAAGTAATTTGAAGTGTTATTCTTTACATTCAAATGTATTTTAAATGTAATATTAAACTATAATACTTTGTGTGTTTAAATCATTTTGTATGCCAATATTTACATCTTCATGTGCTTATAAAAACAGTTTTTTTAAGCTTTTACATTAGCATTGTGTACGAAACATATTGTGTGATTTTAATATAAACATGCTTAACTTATATCACAAAATATAATTAGCTTTTAATTGAAGATTATATTTTAATGAGAATGCAGTTGAATTTATTACTTCAGACTCTTCTAATTTGATTTGAATTATAAATTTTTGAAATGCATTTCTAATTACAATATTTATTCCAGAAAAAAATATCCGTTAAGAATGAAATAGAGACGACTAAAGTAAAGATAAATGGTTAAGAAACGAAATTCTATAAGAAATGTGATGTGAAGAGAAAAATTAAGCATTGTTTAGAGGTATTATAATTTGCAACACAACACTTTATAATTTTTCACTTTTGTTTATTCAATATCTTTATAAAATAATAATTTTAAAATACGACGATACTTCAATTCAACACACGTTCAATGAAATATTTTCGTGTTTTTATAGTTTTATTATAATATTATTTTATAAAGATATTGAATATTTATATAAAATATTTTAACACATTTTATTCAAAATCCCACGCAAGTTCTTATATTTTTTTTTCCTTTCACGCAAATTATTAAAATTAAAAAAATGATTAAATTCTTTATTATTATATATATTTTGGGCTTCCACTTGTGTTTTACGTCGACCGGTTTCGGCAGCTTGCTGACATTATCTGGATCAGAACACGGCAGCTAGCTGCCGAAACCGGTCGACGTTAAACACAAGTGGAAGCGCAGTAAATACATAATAATAAAGACATTTCGTATAATTGTTTTTTTTTCATTATTTAAAATGAACTTGTACAAAGAAATTTCTATTAACAATATTAATTTTTGAAAAGTGTTAACTATCTTTATTATTTAAAACAATATCCATATCATTTTTTTATCTTTGTTCGTAACAAAACAAAAAGTTCTTTGTCTCTTTAAAATTGAAATTTTCCGCAAAAAGAGATAATAAATTCCTACTTCCAGAACCGACTCTCCCAAGAAAGATTAATGAAGCACGTAGGCGTAGGTGGATGAATGCGATGATTCTTGTGGTTATACAATAGTTTAGTAAGACAAATTATTATGCGAAAAATCAAATATGATATTTTTTGTGATAACAAACGTGCAAAATAAGACAAAATAAACATTATTGGATAGTAATGATAGCTAATTGGTTTTAAAATTAATGTATAGTTTTACTAGAGTTTAAAGATATAAGGAAAATAAAAGAAAAAATCGATGAAATGCTTATTAAGTTTAATTTTACTTGAATTTTTTTTTTGAAACCTTGTATTTTCACAACAATTTTTTGCACTTTTCACAAACATGTTTCGGGACACAAACTTCCCTTCTTCAGTGTATGAATTTTAATCTTAAAAATTGAATTCAATATTTCCATTGTTAATTCAATGTTTCCAAACCGTTTTTCAAATGTGAATCCACAACACAAAGTTATAACGAATATAGAAGACATATTTCCTCTTGATTTTATGGCTTTGACTGGTTTCAGCAACTTCCCATATTCTGGTGGAATCGAAACTGGTTTAATCCAGGGCGTTTGTGCGGGAAGAATTTGTATTTTTATTTTCGTTTCTTATCCTATATTATATTAAGAGATTCGTATAAAGCATTGCTACGACTCCTTATGAATGGAATGGCTTTTTTCTAGAAGTGAGGTTATATTTTATTGGAGTGATAATGTTTCACCTTACTAAGATGTTGTTTTTAAAGTCATTCCAATTCAATGTAAGTAAATTTCTTGACATACGAATTACTATGAAGTAATACGTCAATGTTTAAGAAACGATAAAAAGATTTGAAGTTGCATTGAATTGATCATTCAGTTTTACGTGATTTCATTCTCCATTTACATAAATAGCATGCAAATCATCATTCTATAATATTAGAGATCTCTACTTTACCATATTGACTCTAGTTTCATCCTCATTTTAGCATTTTTAGGATCATTTTAATTGTCTTGTTTGTTTCTTAAATATATTTAAAAAGATTGCTACGAACTAATAAACAGAGTTTTATTCCTTAATCCATCGTAATTTTAGAGTATTATCCAAGTCGACGGGTAGATTAAAAGTTATTTGAAGTCTTTAGAGAGTCGTTAAATGCTAACAAAGTGGAATCTCACAATAAATTGACCAGATGTTTGACCTGATTTCGGCAGCGGCGGAGGCAGGCGTTGCAATATACTATTAAAGATAACAGTTCTATTATGCGGTTCAGTTTTTACTTTTTTATTTTAATTAAAATGTAACGTAATCTTCGATTCTGGATTTTTAGGAATACCAGAGACAATTGTTCCCCTATAATGTAAGAATTACTTTTATTGGAGTTAAATATTATTAGATGATTGAAAGGTTTTACGGGGGGTGTGGTGGCTTAGGACCGACTGGTGGACCTGACTACCCAAGTATGGGAAAGTGTAAAGGGACTGGGGTGGATATATTTTTAAATCGTTATTATTCTTCTTATTCTTTGCTATCAACCTATGTGGTCTGTTATTCATAGGGTTGCTCCTCGTGTGCGGTAGATTCCTAGATATCCTTCCATATTTAAGAAGGTCTTCTACAAATTGCAATATAAAGGCGTCTGATGGTGTCCATTCTTTGAACATAACCATGTCAGTCCCTCCTTCACAATCTTATACATCTTACAATATCATCAGCCTTACTTGCCTCTCTTATTAATCTCTATGTATCTTACCTTCTATCATCCTCAGTGTTTTCATTTCAAAAAATCTCAAAACTTGTTTGGTCCTAACTTTGTCTGCCCTTGCGCCAACGCCATATGTTACTATGATATTACTTAAGCTTTATAAATCCTTATCTTAATCTTAATGATCACTTTTCATTTCATGAATTTTGAGCACCAAAGATACCAACCAGCTGGCTTATTGATATCAAAAATAGCTGGTTTGTTCTTGATTATGTTTTTAAAAAAACATGCGTCACTCCTGGGAACAGTACAAAGTCGGACAAACCTTTCGAAACAACGACAAAAGAAAAAATGAGAAATAAAACCCATATTTGGGCAATTATTACAATATAATAAGACGAGCTTCCCAGAAGATGAAGAAGTGCATAATAGGTATCTTGTGGCAATCTTTATGTTTTGAAAATGATCCATGGAACTGTTAAAAAACGAGGAAAGTAAAGCAAATGCAGATCTCTTAGACATTAATTTTTCATATTTTATTGCACTTTAAACGTACATATTTAGGACCACAAACGTTCTTACTCAAGTGAAGGTTAAAGTTAAATAATCTACACCCAGGGAGAAGATATGGCCCGAAACATGTTTGTGTAAAGTGCATAAAGGTGTTTTAAAAATTCAATGTTTTAAAAAACATTCAAAAGTTAATAATCGATTTTCGCATATTATTTTTACATATGGACATATGGAGCACATGGCTGGAGAACGAATGGTTAAGAAAGTATACGTTAATGATGTAGATGGAGTACGGAGTTGAGGCAGACCGAGTAAAACATGGCATGACCAAATTAATCAAATTTTAAAGGTTGGTCATATTAGAAGTCGGAAGAATCGACGTGCGTGTATGACTCGCTATATGAATGTGGAGAATTCTAGAGAGGTGTGCCAGGATGGCGGTCCATTCTATCTGCCTACCCCTGCAGGGAAACAGCGTGTTGGTTTGTTGTTGTTGTATTTTTTTATAAATGATTTTGATCTACCAAATATGAAACTAAACAAGAGTTTGCATCATAAAAAAATATTTAAAACAATAAATCATGAACAATGTAAACTTATAAATATAAAATAATAAAAACACTTTGTATTTTTGTATAAGGATTAATTGATCTAATAAAGATGTAAATTGTTTTCTACGAACAGAATATGGTGGTCGAGGCGCTTACGAGACTTATGACCTGTCATTGGTTGAGTTAAGCGATCGCTTTATGTTAACAACATTCCACATTCCGCCCTTCTTACGGCCACCACGTCTGACAATTTTTTGGAAGATGTATATATGCTACAATGTTGAGGAATACTTCACATTTTTTAAGTCCAATCTACACTAGTGCCATCCATTAAGATTAGGTGTAAGCATTAAGGAGAAAATCTTTATTAATGCACTGTGAAAGGCTTTGCAATTATCTTATAGTGCTAGACTACGCCTTTCAGTTTAAATTGTATAACCATAAAGTGAGTGCTTCATATGAAAATTTTCATGTACAATGTGTCTACGTTTTGAAATGTCATTGTTTAAAAGTTTCAAATTTACTTCGTATAAAATTTCGTCTTGATTCGTGTAGCAATATTCCAAACCTATACCTGAACACTTTTCGTTCACCTTTTCAACGATTTTATTTTTTCTTTTCTCTCTTTGTCTTGTCTAATCCGTCTCCCCACACTTTGCATTATTTACTTACGTGCTCGTTTCTCATATCTCCCGTCCCATTACTCTTCCTTTCTTTCCACATTTTTCATTCCTTAGCGGTGATTCAGACAGCTTCTGCGAAGATATAAAAAATATTGCAACTCAAATAGTTTACATCGACGCTCTCTTAAATTCTAATAAGGGAACGTTATAAGCGGTTTCTACACATAAAGTTGTTTACGAAAAATACACTATTTTACTCTTCACGAGCTGATTTGTTAGCTTTCAATCTTAAAAATATGGGATCATTGTTTTTAAATTGGTTAATAAAAACAGTTAAGAAAGATGTTCTGCTTAATGCTTACACCTAATCTTAATAGATGGCGCCAGAGTAGATTAACCAAAAATATGTGAAGTGTTCCTCAACATATTAGCATATATACAGCTTTCAAAAATTTGTCAGACGTGGTAAATTTTTGAAAGATGTATATATGCTAATATGTTGAAGAATACTACACATATTTTTGTTCAATTTACACTAGCGCCATCTATTAAGATTTAGTGTAAGCATCATTTTCAGACGTGGTAACTCATCAATGGAAAGGAGTAACAGACTTCCGAGTCTCACTCTAACAAGTCAACGATCCAAGTCCAAGTGTCGGACGTGGTGGTCGTAAAAAGGGTGGAATGGGGAATGTTGTGTTACATAAAGCGATCGCTTAACCCAACCAATGACAGGTCATAAGTCCTGTAAACGCCTCGACCGCCATATTATGTTTCCAAAAAACAATTTACATCTTCGTCTCTATTGAGATAAAATTAATCCTTAAAAACAGTTGATGTACATAAAAAATAATGGGATTTTTCAACAAGGTTTTATTGAAGAGGTTATTATAATATTCTGTTATGTAATATTTTGTGCATTTAATTTAATTATGTTTATTCGAAGAGACCAAATTCCGTATAATATTATGTACAATTTATTAAGATTAATATATGTTTTATTGAAAATCATTTATATTTTTTTTAAATAGTACATTTTAATTCTTCGTAAAGTCTTCTTGCCTCTTTTAGAGTTTTTAGAGTCACTACCCAGTGGATGATATCGGTGACTTTTGTTTTTTCTCTCACCGTATCGTTTCTGACTCTGTCTCTAAGGCTTATTCCTAACATGGGTCTTTCTGTGGCTCTTTAGGTTACTCGAAGTTCTCAAAACTTTGTATGGACAATGTAACAGTTTTGAGAACATTTAGTGGCAACTAGCCGGACACACGCTTTGTACAGGTTTCTCTTCAAGTTGATCAGAATTTTTCAGTTTTTTTTAATGTAGGTAAAAAAAAATACCGAAAACAGCCTAGCTTAGTTAGCTTCTCGAGATCTCAGTAGTCTGGCTTTATTATATTATATAAAAACTTTTTTTATCGAGGTGTTTCGGGATGTATGATATACGAGTATGTATGATATACGAGTGATATATGATTTTATGAATATATGTTCTCCTTGCTCATTTTATTGTGGATCCCTGAATGATGTTAACTTAACTAAATAAAACTTTGAGACGAAGCCATTACTCGGTGAATTTAAAATATTTAAAAATAAAATTAAATACTTTTTCACTTAGTATAAACCATAAACCATAAATGACATAAACTGGCCAAAACAAAATTTCTATATAGCCCTGAGAAAGCTCGCTACAGAGTAAAATCGGTTGGCGCTACTTACTGAAATTACGTAGTTTATTTATATTTAAGTTAATTTTTTTTTATTGTAAGATACTGTAACAGTTCATAGGTATTTTTTTCAATTTCGTCTGCAATACTTACTACTTACTTAGACAGCCGTTGTCGTCCACTGCTGGACATAGGCCTCCCCCATACTTCTCCACGTATCCCTGTCTTGTGCCTTTTGCATCCTGCATCTGCAATATAATCCATCTGTAATACAAACAAAATATTTGCAGCTGAAACTGTTTAAAACATTATAATATCCTTAATTAATTTAAATTTTAAATAACCAATCAATAACAAATCAGGTTAGTTTTGGGTTTAATTCTGTAATTTATTTGACTTGATAAATGTCTTCCCGTACATTTCCAAGTGAAATGAATCGTTTTTTTATTTCCTCCTTGCCTTCGTTATAATAATTTAAGATCAATATATCTCCTCGCCTGTCAATAGTGAAACTAAGTTGTCCCCCGCCCCGGGATGGAAGTTCCGATTTATTGACATCCCTTCAAGATTACTTGACATGTTGCCAAACAGAAAAGCACCAACATTGTACGCAATCGTTTTTCCTCGTAGAAAACAACGTAAAAATAGCGGGACCATTTATCTCGTTCAAAGTTTCCTTTGATAAAATCATCTCGGGTGCCCGGGACACAGAATCAAGGGATCGTGAAATTTTCGTGATAGAGCCGTACTAAGATAATACAAAAACTCTCCCGTGATGCCTCTATGACAACAGAATGTATTACAACTTTTACTTGATGACGTGACACTTTTCATACTCGCGAACAAAATAACTAATCATCATACCGTCAAGGGTAACGAACAGATGAAGCACCTCTTCTTTTTCTTTTTCTATCCATGGCAATTTTTTCATATTAACTTTTGAGGAACTTACTAACTAACTAACCATCACGCCGTCTCCCCGGAAGGGTAGGCAAAAAGAAATGGAATGCCACACTGTTCTGTTCTGACATACTTCTCTCGCTTCCTCTATATTCATACATCTTGTCATGCACGTACGTCGATTTCTCCGACTCCTCACGTGACCGACATTCAATATTTGATTGATTTGATCATGTCACGTTTTCCTCGGCCTTCCTCTATTTCTAGCTCCGTTTACGCCGTTTACATATACCTTCTTTACCATTCTGTATTCACTCATTATTTCCATGTGTCCAAACCATCTTAATGACCTTTTCCTTATTTTGTTCATGACACTTTCATTCGCACCACATTCACATCTCATACATGCATTTGTCACTCTATCATATACAGATTTGACATACATTCGTCTTAGAGATCTCATTTCTACTGCATTTATTCTACTTACATCCTTCTTTTGCCAGTTCCATGCTTCACTTCTATACATAAGGGTCGGCACAAGAACACCATTGTGCACTGCCATCTAAGCTTTTTGGATAGCCTTTTATTTGCGATGACAACTTTTGCCTGCCCCAATCCTTCTTTCAATATCCTTAAACAAATTCATCCACTTATTCCAGATTTTCACCGTTTACACCAATGTTGCAGACTGTCATGCTTCCTTCTTTTTCGAAAATCATTACCTTGGACTTATTCACATTCATCATCAAATCGTATCGCTTGCATACCTCATACATACTAGACACCAGGGCTTGAATGGTCCTTAAAAGGACCATATATCTCTTCTTCACTTGCTACTGTGGTGGTGAGTTTAGCCGATGTGTGTCGTCTCCAGGGGTGTCAGGTATTAAAGTTATAGTAATATACACATGAATACACCTTCTTTGTCTCCAAATAATTTTTTTTTTACTTTGTACAGTCATAATTTTTTTTTTACTTTGTACAGTTATAGCCATTTCTTTTATGACCCGTTTTACGAGTATCTCTATGACACAATATTTTCAGGAGTTGGTATTTTTTACTCGTAAAAACATATGAGAGTGCTTTCAGTAAAGAATAATTTATTTATACTGTAATCAAAAATTAATATTTTCAAATGAGAAAATACTTAATAGATAGACACATATAGGACTCCTAATGTACTTAGTGTTTCAATTTCGAAGTAAGAAAGTGCTCTCAGAAAAAATATGCTCATAACACGATCGTAAAAGCTATACGTCTTACTTGACTAAGTGCAAAATTGAATCAAGACTTGTGTATATAAATACATTAACTCAAAAATCTCCAAAATCGTAAAAAAACATAATAAAATACATTCCACTAAATGAAATTTTTTTTTTAACTGCTTAAAAATAAATAAAAACTTTATTTATAAATATCACAACTGATTATGTTTTCTCGCGGCAGCTGTTTCGTTAACCGATGTTAGCATCATCAGGTCTTACATCAACTAAAAGATATATCAGAAGGACTTAGTTTACTACATCAGAAAGACTGACGATGCTACCATCGGTTAAAGGTAAATCAGAAAGACTGACGACGCTAACATCGGTTAGCGAAACAGCTGTTGCGAAAAAATATAATCATTTGTAATATTTATAAAAATAAAATAAAAAATTATGCTTGTATACAATTAATAATGTTGAAATAACGAAATGTTTCCGCCAAAATAATGTATTATTTAATTTATTTCTTCTTTCAAACTTTTACTTTGAAAATTATTTGGTATTTTTTAATGAATAAAAAAAAACTCTTTGGGATTTGTTTTTCTCTATATATTTCAAAGGTTTCTTGCCACTAGTTTATGTCGTTATTCTGATGATGAAGGTGTAAAACTTTTTAAACATGTCGAGAAAAATAAACTTAGATTGGGAAGAAAAAAAAGTGTTTTCACAGATAAAATATCTGTATTCTCGGTCTTTTCGTAGGTGTGGAGACATACGACGAGACCGAGGAAAATGAAGTATGATCAAATTAATTAAATAGTAAATGTCGGACTCGGATTTGGAGGAATCAACGTGCACGCATGACATGATGTATGAATATAAAGGAACAAAAAGAAGTATATCAAGGAAAGAACGGTGTATTTTTTCTCGTAATATGTTGAAGGTTTTCACCTTTATCATCGGAAAACGATATAAACTAAGAAACAAAAGCTCGCAAGTAAACAAAGTATTTACTTAGAAAATTGAATATAACTTTGTTTATTCCACTAATTATTTGAAAAAATATGAAATAGAGAAACTCCTGAATGTCATAATGCATGCTCCATAGATACGACATAGCTGAAAGTGAAATGAAGTAACAACAACAACAAACCATCGCGCTGTTTCTCCGCAAAAGTAGGCAGAGAGAATTAACCGCCACACTACTCTATCCTGGCACACCTCTATAGTTTCCTCCACATTCACACAACGAGTCATACACGCACGTCGATTCTTCCGATTCTACCGATTCGATTCTAACATGACCAACCTTTAAAATTTGATTAATTTGGTCATGCCATGTTTTTCTCGGTCTGCCTCGACTCCGTACTCCATTTATATTATTAACGTATACTTTCTTAACAATTCTTTCTCCATCCATGCGCTCCATATGTCCGAACCAACGCAGCGATCCTTTCATAATTTTATTCATAATACCTTCTTCCGCCCTACATTCCTTTCTTATATCAGCATTTGAGATTCTGTCGTATATCATTCTACACACATACGTCTTAGAGACCTCATCTTTACCCCATTTATTCTGCTGTCATCCTGCTTTTGCCAGTTCTCTGCCATGCTTTGCTTCCATACATTAGGGTTGGGACCAGAACTCTATTGTGAAAGGAATTGATAAATTATTGTTTCCAATAACTACGAAATGAATTGATTTTAGAAAAATATGGAGTCTGAGAATGTGAAGAGCCGACCCCAAAAGCCAACCTGGGTAGTGAGTTGGGACAGTGCCAGAGAGAAGAATAAATGTTGCTGAGGGTGTACGATCACGCTTAAGATAAAATATACGTTTAGTAATATAATCAAGCCATTTTTGGTTCAGTGTTTTGGTAATTATTAAGCGGATTTGTTTTAATCAATTTAAGCGCTTATTAAAATTTATGTTTAACACGTATAATAGAAATGATCGTTATTAAATCCATTATGCCGGAGCGGTTCGGAGTGTCTGTGAGACACCGCACGTTAATGAAGGGTTAACCCTTGACGTCACCATTAATTTGCTCCAGCCCAGAAAATTATTTGCTACCTCTAGTAACATGTCAAATTTAATAAAACACCGGGGACTTAATTACATTTTGATGATTAATTCTCGTGTGAATATTTCCGAACACCCTGTATGGCCAGACACAATAATAATACCATAGTCTCTGCTTCCGCTTCGTTAGAAATAATGATTGATGACTTAATACCGAAGGTGGAAAGGCGAAAATACTTAATCCCAAATAATGCTTTCCAAATATAAAATTAGAAAGTTACTAACTAACTAACTAATCATCACGCCGTCTCTCCGAAGGGGTAGGCAGAAAGAATGGACTGCCATACTATTCTTTCCTGACATATTTCTCTCGCTTCCTCAACATTCATACATCGTGCACGCGCGTCGATTTCTCTGACTCCTCACATTCAATATTTGATTTATTTGATCAGGCCACGTTTTCATCGGTCTTCCTCTATTTCTGGTTCCATTTACATCATTAACATACAATTTTTTTACCATTCTTTCTTCATTCATTCTTTCCATATGTCCGAACCATCTTAATGAACCTTTCATTATTTTGTTAATGACACCATCATTCGCACCGCATTGACTTCTTATATGTTCATTCGACATTCTATCGTTATATCGTTCCCAAAAACTCCACAAAGCTTCTTGGTGTTTATCTTGACGCAAATCTGTCTCTAAAATCCCAAATTAATAACACGGTCAGCGCTAGTTTCTTCCACCTAAGACGATTAAAATCCGTCAAAAGGAGTATTCCCCACGACACTTTCAAAACTCTTGTAAATTCCTTCGTTGTGTCACGACTTGATTATTGTAATGGAATTTATGCAAACATTCCAAAACAACAAATAAACAAACTTCAATCTGCGTTCAATGCAGCAGCAAGGCTCATTAAAGGCATTCCAAAAAAGTCTCATATAACACAACATCTCAAAGAACTTCACTGGCTTAAAAGTCCAGAAAGAATCCAGTATAAACTCTGCTGGACGGTCTTCAAAGCGCTACATGGAATGGCACCAAGTTATATATCTGAACTCTGTATAACGGACAGCCTAAATTCACGGAAATCCACACTTCGCTCGGCGAACTCCTCAGCAATAGGAAGATTAGTTGAGCCGAAGCGTTGCCCCAATACAAATTTCGGGGATCGAGCGTTCGCGGTAGCCGGTCCATCAGCTTGGAACAATCTCCCTTCACACCTTAGATGCATAAATGATCCGACAGATTTCAGATCTAAATTGAAAACCCATCTTTTTCATATTTCATACCCAATTTAAACATTTATACTTTGTTCTACTATACTTTCAAACCGATCGTTTTTTAAGCGGTCACATTTAGATTTTTAAGATTTAAAACACGTCTTAATGCGCCCTTGAGGTGATTACATCACAAAAACGGCGCTTTAAAAGTTAGCATATTATTATTATTATTATTATTATCATACACAGAGTATCCACACATTCGTCTAAGAGATCTCTTTCTACTGCATTTATTCTACTTTCATCCTTCTTTTGCTAGTTCCATGTTTCGCTTCCATACATAAGGGTCGGTAGAAGAACACCATTGTGCACTGCCATTCTAGCTTTTATGCCCCTGTACAAAGGAAAAGGATCGCGTATGGAATGTGGAAACCACAGAGCTATTAGTCTTTTGAGTGTCGTTGGTAAAGTCTTTGGCAGAATTTTAATAGAAAGAGTAAGAAAATTGACGAGTGACAAAGTTTGGGATGTGCAAGGTGCCTTTATGAATGGCAGAGGATATATGGATCAAATTTTTGGACTTCGTACATTGACAGATGTAAATTAGAAAGTTTTTTTTTATATTTCAATCCTAGGGATTATTTTGAAGCAAAGTGTAATATTTTGCTGATTCTTATGAAGTCACTTGGACCTTAAATGTGGTAGTTTCCCGATGCTCTCCACTTTTTTTAAACAAATGTTAAATGAACCCAATTACTGTATACAATTTATTGATTCTCATGACATTTGGTTATGTTTTTCTTCTTCTTCATCTTTGATAGCCCTACAGCCCATATCGAGCCTCAACCTCCAATATTTCTGTCTCTTTCTGTCCTCCGCTTTGACCCTCCAATCTGACACTCGTAACAATTTCGCCCCATCTTTTCAAATCAAATCAGTTTATTTCATCAACAGACATTACAAAATTTATTTTTAAGGCATCTATTGAGAACAGGTAAAATAATATATTGTGTATAGTATACTACCAGAATCGCATTAGAGATGGTTCAACATTAGGAAGACAGGATACTCTCCAGAATTAAGAGTATTTGCCTTCTGAACGTACTTTTACTGACATGAAAGACGTCGATCTCCGAGGAGACCGCGTTCAGCAGACTAATTGCTCTTCCTACCGGTGTCACCAGAGTCATCTTTCCCAAATTTATCCTCCCATCGCAGTCTTGGTCGTCCAAGTGGTCTTCTACCACCTGGGTGCCACTCCAGCAATCTTTTTGGGGTTCGCGATGACGGCGTCCTTTGCACATGCCGTGTGTGTTTTTCTTTCCCCATTTTTATTGTCACGTAAATTCTACCAGACCGAAGAAAACGTGATTTTTTTCATACGGTCGACGCCGGGAATCGAACCCGGTACATTCTATGCTGCAATCATAGCTGTTACCACTCTGAAATGAAGAACGACCGTAAGAGTATGAAAAAAATATGTTTTAACAACAACAAACCATCACACCATTTCTCCGGAAGGGTAGGCTAAGAAAATGGACAGCCACAGTACTCTACACTGACACACCTGTCTAGCTTCCTGCACATTCATACAGCCAGTTAGATTCTTCCGACATATAACATGACCGACCATAAAAAAATTATTCATTTAATCTTAACGTGTTTTATCCATCTTTATCTACTTCATATTGGTCTATTTTTCAAAATAAAGTCGATAAAAAAAGTTGTCCATGAGAGTAAATCCGAGGAAAATGTGGCATAATCAAATCAATCAAATATTATTGTTAATGTCGGCTATGTTAAGGAATCGGAAAAATAAATGTGCATGCATGATGCGATGTATTAATGTAGAGGAACTGAAAGAAGGCGTTATGGCTAGTAAGTTTGTAAGCTATGTCGATCAATGTATTGAACATTTTGGGTTTCACTACAATTTTAAACTAACTTACTAACTACCACGGCCTCTATCCGAAGGGGTAGGCAGAACGAATGAACTGCCAAACTTTTCTTGCCTGAATATCTTTTTTTTTTATTTGGAAAGCATCACACCGCGTGTCCCGCGGGGGCGAAAGGAGAAGGATGTAGTGCCGCATCGGTTAAAGTATAGTAGTCCATTATTTCTGCCTACCCCTTCGGGAAGACAGCTTGATGGTTAGTTAGTTAGTTAGAAAAGCGTTATTTTAGAGTTTGAATCCTTTTACTTTACAATATACATGGACGTAAGGTGAAATATGTTTGTAAGTTCAACGTAAAAATCCGAAATATGACAGATTACCGTGAAATACGGATTTGGCTTGTTTGCTTCTATGTAGTAAACAGAACATTAATATACAATATTTCAAAGCTTTATAATTTCGAGTTGAGCACATTTACGTAAGACTTTCTTAGAAACAGTGTCAAAAATCTAATTTCTTCTATGTTCGCCATAACTTTGCGTTGTAGATGTTTAATATTTCTTTTTTATATAATTTGTATATAGCACTCACACTTGTTTAAAAAAAATTTAAACATAAAACATCATTTGGACTAACCAGCCCTTCATCAGTGATATTATATAAATATTGAAATATTACAAATAATGAGCGGATCATTAAAATGGTTTGGACATATGGAAAGAATGAATGAAGAAATAATGGTAAAAAAATTATATGTTAATGATGTTAATGGAACCAGAAATAGAGGAAGACCGAGGAAAACGTGGCACGATCAAATAAATCAAATATTGAATGTCGGCCATGTGAGGAGTCAGAGAAATCGACGCGCGTGCATGACACGATGTATGAATGTTGAGGAAGCGAGAAAAATATGTCAGGAAAGAAAAGTGTGGCAGTCCATTATTTCTGCCTACCCCTTCGGGGAGACGGCGTGATGGTTAGTTAGTTAGTTTTTTTTTTTTAATATTATAAAATTATTTACATATATTTGCAAACCATTTTATAATATTTAAAATACTTGCATAATATTACTATTACTGGCTGGTTAGTCCGAAACATGATTGATATTTAATTTTTTTTTTATTAAATGAGAGTGTTGAATAAAAAGTATATAAAAAAGAAGCATTAAAAAATCGAATTTATAAATAATAAATTTGTCTAAATATTTGATTTTGACTTAATATAAACCTTAAAAAGGTTTATTACAAAAAAATAATTATTAAGTAAATGTGTATTAGAAAATTATGAAAAATATTTAAAAGTTCACTGTCAGTTAGTTCTCGCCATATTTTTTATTTTTATTGTTTGATGAACTAAAAATCACTTGATACAATAAATGTTCGATGTGTCCAAACCACCTTAATGACCCATTCATTATTCATCAAAAATATGTCATTTCTACTCCATTATTCTGCATACTTCGGTACAAATACACCATTTAGCACTGCCATATTAGCTTTTGTTCACAAATTTCTTTAATTTAAAATTCTATAGAATGTATGTATATTTGTATATTACATAGCAACAACCCCTAAAAATAAATTTATCGTCCAAACCAAAATGTAACAATATTGCTGATTCGCGGAGAACTTATTATTGCGGTGTTTTGAAAATACCCCTCGCGCTGATTGTTTTAAAGTTTAATTAAACAATTTCCTGATTACAAAAGGCTCGAATTGACAGCACACTGCCCAAAATATAAATCTTCATCCCTTAACAGTTATTATATTTCATTTTCCTTTACGGCTCACAGCCGCGGGGATGATCTTAAATAAAGGGAGAGTATCCTTTAATTGGAAGCCAGGATACCCATTTTGATAACAAATTAATGAGAAAAGGACGACACAAAAACAATCTTGTGAAAACAATCTAGATAATATTTTGATCTCTATTTAATGAATGTTTTTATGTATGAAATAAAAACAAAAAAATTTACCTTTTTAATTATAAGTTTTCGGTTCAATATATGGTAATAGTCCTGTAATATAGTCTGTATAATGCAATAGAAATAAAGAACTTAATTTGCTATTTCTTCTATTCGGATATATGTTTTTTTAACAATAAGAGATTCATCGTTTAAAAGCATGCTGTAAGGTGATACCTTTAAGGTGATAAACCCTAAGATGATATAAGTAACGTATGTGATGATGGAGTGTAAAGGTCCATCATTAACGTCTACTACTTCACATTAACGTCATTGCAGCCAATAAGTTATTTTTTCTCAAAATTTGAAAAGAAAGTTCATAACATGATCTGTAATCAGTACCCTTCCCTCGCTCCGATAAAGACACGTCGTTAGATAAACTACGTGAGTTTTCCGTCCAACTTTTCATTAAGTTCAGTCAAATTACTTCCACTCTGCTCCAGGAAGAAAATTCACCTTAAAACTCTTCCCTTCCTAGGTCTCTGGTAAAAAAAGCAAAAAAAATATACGTTTCCAGTTTCACAGAAGTTTTATTTTCACTTGGAGTATTAATCGAATATTTTGACGCTCGAAGAGTTACACAAAAGTAATTACTTATGTAAACTTAGCATGATTGGAAAAGTTTTCTTAATAAATTAACAATTTCATGCATTATTATTAAAGTAAACCTAATTTTTCACAAACCAAAGGTGCCGTGTCAGGTTCCTCCAACGTTGGCGATCACTGGAGCAAAGACATCTCTGTCCTGCGCAACTTGGAACAGGTTCTGAATTCTTGTCATTCTTGGCCATTCTTTTACGATCCGCATCTACGACAACTGTATTCTACCAACTCCTCGACGTCCCTCCACTTAACCCATTAATATCAGTCGAAGGAGGTGGTATTTTTCTCCCCTTAGCACATGACCCAAATAATGAGAACTTTCTAACTTTCACACTCAAAAATAGCTCTCTATTGGCTCTGGCTCTCTGTAGTTAACACTGTCGAATTTTATAAAGACGGATATATTTATTAATAAGAATACTGTATATAATTGTATATAATTGCATTCTTATTAAAAGTTTTTTTACTTCATATGTAAATAGTTTTTATTTTTTAGTTTTTGTTTTTGTTTTTATTTTTTCTTAATATAGATCAGTTTCTTTGCTAAATCAATAGCTTTAGTATAAAAAAATCACCCTCACCCAAAAACTTCCAATCAAAAGTTCTTTTCAAAATTTAAAGTATGATAATTGTAAAGCCTTTCACAGTGCATTAATAAAGATTTTCTACTTAATGCTTACACCTAATCTCAATGGATGGCGCTAGTGTAGATTGAACTAAAAATGTGAAGTGTTCTGCAACATTGTAGCATATATACATCTTTCAAAAATTTCTCAGACGTGGTGGTCGTAAGAAGGTCGGAATGGGGAATGTTGTAAAACATAAAGCGATTGCTTAACCCAACCAATGACAGGTCATAAGTCCTATAAGCACCACGACCACCATATTCTGTTCCCAGAAAACAATTTACATCTTCGTCTCTATTGAAATACAATTAATCCTTACATAAATTATTATATTTACCAATTGATCTCTTGTTGATGCTATGTTCCTGGTACTCTGCCTAATGTTTTAAATGTTATTACGATCTTGTATTTTGTATGGAATATTTTTGTTAAATTTGTATCGTTCTCCCAATAATGAAGGTGTAAAACATTTTGAAACAAATCGAAGAAAACAATCTCAACTCAAGTGGATTTACTGTATTTATTGTTTCTTGAACAATGATGTAAGATTTGTTGAATGTTAAGGCATTAACACTGTGAAATTCCATTGTAATACACTTTGAAATTGAAAAATAACGTTGTTTATTTTCCTCTTAAATATTATTTATCACGAAATGCTTAAGAAAATATGGAGGTCTCCTCCGAAACATGGCGTGATATTGTGCATTGAAGTCAATAATTAACAACGTTATTTTTCAATTTCAAAGTGTCTTGATGTAAAACTCCATATTAAATAATTAATTCGAATGAGAATGTCTGTTTTTTAGAAAACAAAAACAAAAACAAACCATCACGCCGTTTTCCCGTAGGGTTAGGCAAAGTGAATAGACCACCACACTACTCTATTCAGACACACCTCTCTAGATTCTTCAACATTCATACAGCGAGTCATACACGCACGTCGATGCTTCCGGCTTCTAACATGACCAACCTTTAAAATTTGATTAATTTCGTCATACCATATTTTTCTCGGTCTACCTCGACTCCGTACTCCATTTAATCGTTGACGTTTACTTTTTAAACCATTCTTTCTTCACCCATGCACTCCATAGATCCTTTCATAATTTTGTTATTATATAATAATAATACCTTCTTTCGCTCTACATTCCTTTCTAATATCAGCATTTGAGATTCTATGTCTTAGGGACCTCATCTTATTATAATTGAAAGGAATGACCTACTTCGCCTTTCTTAGGAATAATTAAATATCAGAGAATGGCGAAACATGTGATTCCCATAGATTAAAATAAAATTTCTTGAAAACAGACATTTTCATTCGTATTTATTATGGAAAAAAACAGTGTTTCCAAATTTGAAAAACTTAAAACGTTAACACTGGAATTATAATATATTGACGAATTTTTATGATTTAATTCATAAAAAAATCGTCAAGTAAAATAAAAAATCCTTTATGATGTATTTAATATAATCTGAATCCTTGCGTCCCTTCTTCTACAAAGTGGTCCGCACCTTCCGAGTTCTAGATTTCATCTCTTTCCTCGTCCTAGTTCAGGCAAATTAAAAACGTGAGTCCCAAGCGGAGCCGAGAATTTGAGTATTCTAATCAATTTTCTAAAGACCGTCTCAGGATGTAATTAATTATTTAAGTCTTTTTCATTATTTTAGTGTTCCCTGAGACCATTTTACATTTTTAATTGCGTATTTGGAAATTGTAGCCAGCTGTCATGAGCGTAGTGAACTTCGCGTCAAATTGAGAGACCCATTTTTATTTAACATAAAAAAGATACTGAAAATATTGTCCTTAAAAACTACAAAAAAACGTATTAAATAATAATAATTAAATAAAACGATGTTTTTTAACTACTAGAAATTTGGTTTTTATTTCGACAGCGACCGGTTTTGCCAGGCTCGCTGGCATCGATGGACTGGTCTGCCTTCTTAAAAACTAAAAAAAAAACATATTAAATAATAATATTTAAATAAAACGATGTTTTTTAACTACTTCCACTTTTGTCTTTATTTCGACAGCGACCGGTTTCGCCAGACAGACTAGACAGACAAAGTCTACCTAGTAGGCCACCCATAAGATTGTAAGAAACTTTCTAACTTTTTTCATCGCAAGAGGAATCATATTCCAAGACAACCATCACCAGATTTAGTTCAAGAAGAAAAATTAAAATGACTGTTTTCTAAAATGAAAAGGAAATGGTTTGAAGAAGAATAAAATCTGAAACGCGTTTATTAATGCTCTTTAATTAATTTTTTAATTTGTTAATTGTCGGCACACAAACAAAGCATCTTATTGTATAATAGTGATAAGTAATAAAACATATATATTATATTAAAAAGGATTAGATGCCACAGTTAGATTTGCACACCCAGTTTACTGGAAGTTCAACCTTCATTGTAAACAACCGTCAGGCAAATAAAAGCTAGAGAAAGATACAAATTAATTAAAATAATACAATAGCAATGTAAAAAGGTAATACCGAGGTTTACGGGCTATAATATACTATTCCTAAACAATGAAAATAAAAATAAACGTATAAAAAAT
Source organism: Lepidostoma basale (assembly GCA_022606425.2). Lineage (NCBI taxonomy): Eukaryota > Metazoa > Arthropoda > Insecta > Trichoptera > Lepidostomatidae > Lepidostoma > Lepidostoma basale. Next base: position 1,221,490 of record JAHDVF020000067.1, read on the forward strand.
GTCTTCTATGTTCACCATAATTTGCGTTATAAATGTTTTATTTGTCTCTCTAACTTAAAAAAAGTTTGAAATTACATATCAGACATGTTTCGGACAACCGGTCCTTCTTCAGCGATACTGTCAAAACTGATCTTATTTGTAAACAATTTATAATATGTTAAATACTCGGGTGTATCTTTATAATATGTATCACGGAAGAAGAACCGGTTGTCCGAAACATGTCTGATATGTATTAATTTTTTTAAGTTAGTGTTGTATATACAAAGTATACAAAAAAGAAAAAAGACAAATATAATAAAAAAATTTAAAGTATATATTTAGTTAAAATCCACTGATGTTTATATCTTCGACCGGTTTTGGCAGCTCGCTGCCATCTTGAGATTTATTCCCTAAACCTTTTAACAGCAATTTTTTTTTAAACTAAGAGTAAATATATATTTGTATCGTTCATTATTAAATGCCAAAATTACCAAATATAAGCGAGGCCACGTGGACGATGAGCGGAATGAAACTTAGTCGGATGATATGGTGGGGGCATGTTGGAGAACAAGGATACGTTAGGGACCATCATCAAAATAATTGGCACCATAATGACGGAAAAGGACGGCGATGAAAAACAAAGAAGAAGGAAGTAATTAACAAGTCTAAGAAACATTGTTAATTCTTTCTACAAGACAAGGCTCCAACGAAAAAGTACTGAAAGAGGGTACCATTCCAGAAAGGAAGCACCAGAGCAGAGAAGGGCAAGAGTCCTGCATTCATTTATGATGATTCCCATGCCTCCCTTAAGCACAAAATAAATTAAAATCTACATCAAAATATGACAATGATTTGGATATATCTAAAGCTACACAATTTATATCCAAAAAACAGCTTAGATAAGAATTAAGTCGCGCCACTGAGCTGAATTCTCCAAAATGGTGGCGGTCTCATTTTGCTGTTCTTGCAAATTAGTGTTTGATTTAATTACTCAGAAAATTTTATTAGTGTCAGTTAAATCCCGGCATTTTCGTTAGTCAAAAGTCAAAATACAGATTCCGAAAGGACAGTCGACCCCAATAAAACAGAACAACATAACGTATCGGGTTTTGTTATTGTTTGACTCACTAGCAGCATACGAATATAATAATTAGCTTTCTTCTTCTTCTTCCTCAGCTTATTTCCGTCCACTCCTGGACAAAGGCCTCCTCTATTCGCTTCCATGTCATTCTGTCCTGTGCAGACTGCATCCAGGTTATTCCGACGTGTCTGTTCAGATCATCCTTCCACCGTAGTTGCAGTCGCCCTGCACTTCTCTCCGCCGTCCACGGTCAAGTCAGCAGTCTTTTTGTCCACTTTGTAACTCGTGTTTCCGAAAGCTGCCCAGCTTAGTCCAATTTATCTTTTTAACTCTGCGGTTTGATTATTTCGGCCCAATCGAATATTGTGTCTCAGGTATATATTTTCTAGGACATTCTCAATTCTGTTGCCGTCCACGTTGATTTCAAGCCTTTCCGTGCCCATCACCTTGGTCTTTGCCAGGTTCATATTCAAACCTACAGATTTGGATACATCGTTTAGTTTTATCAGCAATAAGTTTTAGATCTATCATAATAAAGCATTAAGAAAATACTTTTTTAATGTATTCAAATGTGAATCCACATCACAATATGATAAAAAAATTACAGAAGAATTTTAGAAGAATATATTATGTAACATTATTTTTTAAATTGTACTCCAAAGAGAGATGAGAACCACCGGAAATATATCTATGAAGATCTTAATATAAAAAGAGGAATTTAAAAAATGTTACTGCTGTCCATTTGGGGAGGAAGCATGATAGTCAGTTAGTTTGAAGTGTTTCATTATTTTCTAAGTATTTATTCTGATTGTATTTCTATCATTTCGTAAACATTCATAAAATGAATTAGTACACTTATTTTTTAGTCAAACTGTGCCCGTTTAAAGATAAATACTCGTATCTCCCTTTACAGTTATTTCATATGTAATTAACGTTCGTTTATTTTGTCATTTGACACCAATTTTACATGTTTTGATTCTTATACAATATATGTACCAGATGCGAAAAACAAATAAATTAGTGAACATTTTTTTTAAATAGTCCATTGTTTTGGCCCAAATACCATGATACTTTAACATTTTAAACAGCTAAATTTAATAACTTTGTTTTTGTATCACAAAATTGTATTTTAATTGTCTGTTATCTACACAAAATTTTATTTAGCTTATACAGGTATAAGGAATTTTAATGGTTATTGTTGAAATGTAATGATTTTGCATCTCCCTCTTCCTAATTCTTAATCTCTTCACAGTTTGGGGAATGTGGTGAGCGTTTAAAGCAGTGGAGGTTTCAGCGTTTATTGTCGATCACAAGTTATCATACGTTAACAGTATTATGTACTCGTAATGGAGCGTACGCCTGGATGTCGATAGCAGCGGGAGCAGAGTCCGGGTGGTGAGCAGTAGATGATGATGACGCGTTGGGCAGTAGCGTCGGTCCGCTGGAGCGAAGACTCATCGGAAGTTACGTGGCGTAGCAGTGTAGATAGTAGCGTAGCTCGGTGGAAGAGTCGGAGGTTCTTTGTACGTAGACTTGACGGCGTAGACTCGTGTCGGTTAGAAGTCACAAGAAGGAATGACGTAGTAGCGTGGCTTCGTAGGTCGGCGCGGAGGGAGTCCGAGATCCTTCGTGGCGTAAACTTATTTGCGTAGACTCGTGTCGTTTAGAAGCCGAAATACTGACTGACCTCTTGGGTGGTCGGAAGTACCGCTTTTAAATGCTTTGCTTCCTTTTGCACACGATGCTCTGCTCTAGTGACCTAGTGACCTGTGTGAATGAATTCGGGCCCTGAATCATCACTTTTGCCTATGCAATGTATGTCATCATTGCGATAAGTAGGTCCTAAGTCAGGCGTTTTCGGTTATTCGCGTAATATATTTCATCATGAAATATGCTGGTTCACCGGTGGGTCACCTACAATAGTTAGATATAAGCCTCTTCCAAACGTTTCCACTTCTTCTTATCACTCACATTTTTCACCCACTATTTATTAGTTATTGAGGCTCCATAGCACGCCTATCCCTTCTGTGGCCCTCCGACACCTCTTTTGTTTTCCAATTATTATTTCGTCTCATTGTGCGTCATGCCCAATGCCACTTTATTATCGCTTCGTCAGCTTGTCTCTCCACCCCCACGCTATTCCTCTCTGTCTCTCGCCAGTGTTATCCAGGCCCTTCCCGCCGTCCGCACAACATCATCGCTCAAATTGGTAGGCTATCTTCTGACACTTTTCCGGCCTAACCTTGGCTTCCATTCAGTAACCCTCTGACTTCATATTCCATCATTCCGTCGGCACACATGACCAGCCCATTGCCACTTCATTCTCGCAATGCGTAACCCTTTATCGGTGACGCTGGTGCATTTTCTAATCTCCACGTTTGGTATATGGTATAGTTGATTCACAAACTGAAGAGCTATATAGTATGGTACTCTTTCTTGAAATCTGATAGGTTGCCGGGTCAAATGCGTCAAACGGTGATTCGAAATATACTCGTTTTGCAGGAGTGTTTGTAAAACATTATTTTTATAATTGATTAATCGCAAATTTACCATGTCGAAATTATTAAAAGGAAAGCCACTTTCGGGTCAGTTTAAATACATAATAACCTTATATAATATTATATATTTTAGAAAGAAATTTTATAATAACTACTAATAATATCCTAAGGATCAATTATTGTAATTGGAACCAATTAAAGAAAAAAAAAGTTTCATTATTAATATTATTCTCACCCTTAGTCGCTTTTCCAAGGAAAAATCAATAAAAAAAATTATATTTTTAATGAAGTCAATTTTTATCATCATTACAATTAAGCCGATAGCATTTTTGTTAATTTAATAATAATAAAAATAACATGTTGATTTATTTCAATGTTTGAATTGATTGAAACATTTTTTGGTTTTCGAATCATAAGAAAGTAAAATAAAAATGGCATCTAGATTTTTTATTAACGCACTGTCACTCATACTATTGCAAACGATCTCCTTGTAGTGAATGGACTTTAACTAGCGAGATTTCCAACATGGATCATCTAATGCCCGTTGGGCAACTTTTTTATAACTTTTAACTGTGCAACTTTTAAAAACAAAAAACTTTACTATGTTTGTTTGAAAATCGCATTAATTTTAAAGTAAAATCAAAAAACACATCAATCAAAATATTTTCTATCGTTAGCCACTTCTTTTCCCATCTTTCTAGCAAGAGATTAATCTATCTTCGAAAAAACGCCTCGTATATTGATGTAATCCTGGCATCGACCCAATTCTTGACATCCGCATATGAATGTAAGTGGTGCTCTTCTAATGTCCAGAATGTCCCTCTGCCTTATCATGTGTCGTGGATCTGAATAAGTGGTAGTCCGATGGTGCCACGTCTGGTGAATAAGGCGGTTGCGGCAGAATCTCGTGTTACCCAGGATTGACAGACATTGAAGCAAATGAAGGAAACCTACGTTTAGGATTGAACAGATATAGACTGGTTATGATAATAATTAAATCCAAATTGAGGATGTTATGGACACAATGGATAATAAAATGCACTTTTTGGAAAAAGTTTACGTTACATTTAGTTAGAAAGTTTCTATCCTGGGATTGGTTTGCATCAATTTCTTCTATTCTTCTCTTCCATTCTTCCCTGTCTTGTGCGTCTCTTTTGAAATCTGCATATGATGAGCAGCGCACGTCCACCAACAGGTCCTCCAGGTACTCTCGGCGTGAGCGTCACCTAGAGTTTGTCCCCTCGGTCATTCCCTCCATTATGGCATGCAAGAGGCCTTCTTGACGTATTACACGGCCTATCCATCTTGCGCGCCTTTCGGACAAGGTCCTGAGCAGATGCCTTCCTACTTCGATTCTTTGAAGAACCTCCTCATTTGTGATATGGTCTCTCCAGGAAATTCCTAATAGTATACTATAGGACCACATCTCAAAAGCCTCTAATCTCCGTTTATCTCTTTCGTATAGGCACCATGTCTCGCAGCCGTACATCAAGATACTCCATACATAGTTCTTGATGAGGAGTTTTCTCAGTTTTAGGTCTATATTATTTGATACTTTTATTTTCGACCTTTTATTAAATGCAAGTCTAGCCTGATGTATACTGCTGTTGACCTCGCTCATTAGACCGACCGTTCCATGTTATTTTGCTCCCGAGGTAGACAAACTCCTTGGTGTTCTTTAGTGGAACTCCTGACATCACTACTCATCTGATATTGTATTCGGTCTACAGTCAGCATCTTTGTTTTGTCTTTATTTATATCATGTTGTAGTTATTTTAAAGAATGCTTTGCTAAGTTGTTAAGGCCTCTTGCAGTTCTTCTTCACTTTCAACAACCAGCAACCATAGCAATATCATGTACCATATATTTATACTTCGTAATTAATTAACTTGACGTATTGATGAAGCTTAACTGATGGCTGAGCATTAACTTATGCCTTGGGAAATAACATGTGATTTATACTGGTAATTTGGGCGAAAAACCATTGTTCAAACATGTTCTAATTGATTTTTCAGTTCTTTTATTTTTCTTTGTTAGATTTTTTCTGTAGGTACTTTGAGCACTTAAAGAATGAAATCTAAAGCCTTGTAACAGTGGTTCTAAAACTTTTTTTTCTTTTCAAAACAATTTTGTTAACTTTAAAACTAAAATTTTGTATTGTTTCTATTGTATAATATACGAGTATATTATACATAAAAGTAATGTGAACAAAATTCTTTTTGACAAATATAAAACGCTGAAACTGTATAATTATAATGTGTATTTTATTTTTTTTATTGAGTTAAATGTTATGCCTCATTTACATACGTATAAAATTAAAATTATAAGAACTTCATGAAAAACTTTAAAACTATTCCATACTTGATACGTATGGTGTACTCGTAGTTAGTATGATAATGTCTCTCGCTTACCCACTTCAACTCTGACGGAAACATCCAAAGTTCTGTTTTTAAGCACTTAAGTAATATGCATTTGGGATCCAAAAACTTTTTACCTACAAGCACCAGCGTTTGAGTAGTGAGCTGTCTTGAGTGACGGCGGCACGGTATCGCTAAGTGGTTTCTTAGCCCATCGCGTTTTAACAAAGAACACACTCTTTGTATGACAGATTACTGCGTAGTGTCACAAAGAACCGATTTTCAAGAAAATTGTTTTTCGTGGATTTTTTTCTTAATAAGTTGATTATTATTTTACATAATCAAAGTCAACAAGCACGAACATTATTATGAGACAAGAAAGATAATTTAACTAAGGCTCTCTTTAAAAACAAATACCAAAATTTTCTTATACAGAAAGCACTGAAGATATATTGTTATTTGTATTATTATTTTGTTGAATCGTTCTTTACATCATTATAATGTATGAGGATGTTCCCGAGGAGATCAGAAGTAAGAAGTAAATAAGTAGATTCAAAGTAAAATGGAGTGAAACAGTGTTGACAGTAAAGTGCAACATTTTTTGCTGGTTCTTGGGATGTCATTAAAGCCTTTGATGTGATAGTTTCCCATTGTTTTCCACGTTATTTGAACCCTATTACTAAATACAACTTCTTAGCTATTAATTGCGCCGAATGCCAAGAATTTCCTGGACAGACATGGTTACCAGTACCGAAGTCCTGAGGCGAGCTAGAGTTGACAGGGAACTGCTGTCAACTATCAAGGTTCGGAAAATTTCACATCTGGGTCATATACTGCATGGGGAAAAGTACCACCTTCTCCAACTGATATTGGAGGGGAAAATTTAAGAACGCTGAGGGCCCGGTAGGAGACAAATGTCCTGGCCGTGAAACGTGAGGGAGTGGACCGGCATCCGAAGTGTGGAAGAGCTGTTCCAAGTGGCGCAGGACAGGGATAGGTTCGCCGAGGTGATCGCCAACGTTGGGGGAACCCGACATGGCGCTTCTTCTTCTTCTTCAAGAAGAAGCTATTGATTCTCATGACATGTGATAGGTAGCTAATCCATCGCCATTTTATTGGCACGTGAATTCTATACCAGGCCAAATACAGTGTAACAATTACACTACCATCGCCGGGAATAGAACCCGGGACATTTTGTGTGGCAGTCATAACTATGGGCAAAAATTCGCCACAAGTTGTAAATTATTACTTTTCAGTGTAAATATGTTTATAGGAATATGGGTTTATGTACATGTTTATGTAAATATATTTAAATAAATGAGAGTTATGACGTTTCCGTATAAATAAGAGCCATTCGATTTAATGAGAATTTTCAGTGATTGCATTTTGATTCAACGGTTGTTTATTTGTTTTCAGGAAAATGGACTGGCATAGTGACGACAACTCGTATCACCCACGCCACTCCAGCCGCTCTCTTCGCTCATGCAGCATCGAGGTACTGGGAGGATGATAGCAAGATCCCCCCAGCCAGCAGGAAGAGCTGCAAGGACATAGCCTTGCAGCTGGTGGACAATCATCCTGGCAGGAACATCAATGTGAGTTCAGAAGTTTCCACCTATCCGTATTGGTCCAATGATATTTGAAAAACTGTTCTGCAACTGTTCAAATTGTGTATTCTACGCTAGTTTTAATTAAAGGGATTGATTTGCAGCAAAGTGCAACATTTTTGCTGGTTCTTTGGATCCACATAGGCCTTTAATGTGGTAGTTTCGCACTGCTTTTCACATTTATATACAGCAGGTTCTTCTTCTGGCCTCAAGGAACCTTCTCCACCCGACTCCATCGCACGCCTGATGCCTAACATCATCCCAAGTGAGGCCTGCTGTTTTAACCTCGTCCTGCAGGACTCTTCTCCAGGTGGCTGTAGGTCTGCCTCGCTTCCTCCTTCCCCCCATAGGGGACCAGTCTAGTGCACCCTGAGCGATGCAGGCTGGGTTTCATCTCAGAGTGTGATCGATCCACTGCCATTTGCGTCTTGCGACTTGTTCTGTAATTGGCTTCTCGCATGCCATGGTCCAGTGAACGGCATTTGACACTGTTTGGGGCTAATAGATCTTGAATATTAAGCGAAGGCACCTATTTATAAACACCTGGAGTTTTCCAATATCGTCTGCGGTAGATTTCCAAGTCTCACATCTGTACAGCAGTGCGCTTTTAACGCTACTGCTGAATATTTGGAGATTGAGCCTTCTCGAAATGATACTGGAACGCCAAACAGGGCAAAGCACAGCGAAAGCTCTCCTTGCCTTGTTGAGTCTGTTGGCTACATCTTCATCCGTACCTCCTTAGCCTGCTATCTACTACCGAAGTAAAAGCTGGTTGTGGTCTTAAGTGGGACACCGTGGAGCAAGATTGGGGGTGGAGTCATTTGTGGACACTCGTAGGTCTACTGTATTGGACATGTTAATTTAGAGACCTATTTTTGCCGCTTCCTCTTGAAGTCTACACGGCTTCTGCTCTGTTTCTACCCGGTTTATCGAACAGCAGGTTAATTAAACCCAATTACTGTATACAATTTTTGATCTATTTATAGAAAAATATTATCGTTACACCAAATTCCACATAGTCGTAATAAAAAAATAACGCTCTGTTCTAGTGAATATTCATAAATATGAGTTGCATTGGTCGCGGCATCCATTGTTATGTATTATGCATACAGTCATCTTCTTATTATTAGTGTTAGTCTTATGGTTGTTTTTTCAAAAGGCCTCCTGAGAGGTCGATTCGCTGTCATCCTTTTAGTGGTCATGCTGGGGCGCCTACCTTGGGGATGGCCGTGCAATGCAAAACGAGGGAGTTTATATGGACTCTTTCAAATAAGCAATAATGTACGTAATTAGTTATTTTAATAACATCTGATATATAAAGGCCATATGGAATTTAATATTTCATGTTATGAGACAAAACATGTTTATCCACTTTTCTCAGTTTATTCATAATAATGTTTCTTTTTTTTATATACTTTGTATACAACACTCATATTTATTAAAAAAATAAAAATTGAATATCAAACATGTTTTGGACTAACCAGCTGTTATAATGATTTATTTTGGAACGTTTATGCTTTTGTGATAATGAATTCAAAATTTAATATAATTATTTAAAGCTCTTATTAGCAAACCATCTCATTGAAACAGAGCATTTATTTAATAGAGATAATGGCGTTGGATTTTTGTGTGTTAATAATAGAAATATTACTTTGATAATCTTGAAATTTTAGAAATTAAAAATGTATTTAAAAATAAAGAAAATATTATAAATAATCAAATAAATTTAACGTCAAGTCCAATCTTTGATTAATTTCTTTGTTGTTAGTTAATACCTGAACCCCAATAAAAACTTTAAATTATTATTTTAAAAAAGTTATTTATTCATAATATTTGTTATAACAAAAGCATAAAAGTTTCAAAATAAATCATCATAACATTTGTCAAAACTGATCATGTTTGTAAACAATTTCATAATATCTGTCTTTTTCTTTTCTATATACTTTGTATATACAACACTAACATTTAATACAATTAAATTACATATCAGACATGTTTCGGACAACCGGTCCTTCTTCAGTGATACATATTATAAAGATACATATTTAAAATATTACAACAATTGTTTTCAAATACGATCAGTTTTGACAGATATTATAAAGATTTATAAGATTTTAAAGATGTTATAACAACACAAAGTATGGCGAACATAGAAGAAATTTCAGTTTCAAACTGCCGAAATTAAAGTCGGTGATGCCTGCTCAAAAGAAATTGAAATTAGGCTTCGATATGTGGTTGCACAGCAGAATGCTTCGCATTCCGTGGACAGATTTCGTCAGAAATTTAGAAGTTTTGAGGAAAGCCATATCTGGGTCACATTCTGCGGGGAGATAAATACAGTTTGCTCCAAAATGGGTTTTCTCCACGCTGGTAAAACATTGAGGGGCAGCGTGGTCCTGGTAGAAGGCAAACGTCTTGGCTTGCAACATAAGAGACTGGACTGAGATAAGACATGTGGGGAAGCTGTTCCGGGTTGCGCAAGATAGAGAAGCCTTCGTCGGAATGATTGCCAACGTCAGGGGGACCTGATACGGCACGCGAAGAAGAAGATATAATATCACTGATGTAGGGCTGGTTAGTCCGAAGCATATTTGATATATTTTTTTTTTATGATTATGAGTGTTGTATACAAAGTATATAAAAAAAGACTTGGGACTTGGACTTGGATCTTCTGGCTTACAGAGGTTCAGCTCATGTGGCTATTCCTCTTACGTCTGATGGGAACATTGTTGGAAGGTGATTTGGTGAGTTGTTAGTTTGTGTGGCCCGTTAGCGATTTTGGGCGCTTGTGGCGGCTGGAAGTGTTTGGGTCGTAATTAGAGAGGTATTTTATTGTGGGGTTGGGATGTGAAGGGAGTCCTTTGTAAAAACGTTCGGCAAGTTTCAGAAAGAATTCATCTATCATCGGGATTCCCGATTCTATGTGCAGTTGTGTAATCCTGGTCCATGAAGGCGCACCAAGATAAAAAAAGAATCATTAAACATCTACAACACAAAGTTATGGCGAACATATGTTAGAAGAAATTATTTATAATATATATCTTTGTTTCTCTTTGTGTTGAAATTGGGATCAATTTGTTGACTGTTTTGATACTTGGCACCCTTGTAATGATCTGCCCTCAATTGATCACGATTTCGCACGTGTCGTCAGAGCACTCGCATGGTCTCAACACTCCCCGCATATACCGCACCCCATATCTAAGATTCCCATCACGTTTGAAGTTTTATAGAATGAAATGACGCACCCAGCAAAATATAATAGATAACGTCGTATTGACTAGTTCGGACATCGTTTGAAAACACACAAAAGCATTGTACTTGAGATCTCATTACAACTTTCTTAGAAATGTGGTAATCCCGAAACACCGCATCCTGTGAATCAGCCACTCAGCGCGCTTCCCTCGGGACCTCTTACCCAGGGTTCTCAAACATACCAGTAATATGTACATGCCGTCATACCTCGAAACCAAGAATTTATCCCAAATAATGTCTTAGGGATCAACCCTTTTAGATCACGAAGGTTTCACAATACACACTTATATATGGAAGCGAAGCAAGGAACCGGCAATAGAAGGATGAAAGTAGAATAAATGCAGCAGAAATAAGATCTCTTAGACGAATGTGTGGATACTCTGTGAATGATAGAATGTCGAATGAAAATATAAGAAGTGAATGCGGTGCGAATTATGGTGTTGTGAACAAAATAATGAAAGGATCATTAAGATGGTTTGGACATATTGAAAGAATGAATGAAGAAAGAATGGTAAAAAAATTATATGTTAATGATGTAAATGGAACCAGAAATAGAGGAAGACCGAGGAAAACGTGGCACGATCAAATAAATCAAATATTGAATGTCGGCCATGTGAGGAGTCAGAGAAATCGACGCGCGTACATGACACGATGTATGAATGTTGAGGAATCGAGAAAAATATTTCAGGAAAGAAAAGTGTGGCAGTCCATTCTTTCTGCCTAATCCTTCGGGGAGACGGCGTGATGGTTAGTTAGTTAGTTAGTTAGGTTACACCAAATGGATTTAAAAGAAAACTTGTGTCTTTTAACAATCGTTATGTTAAGTACTAAAAGAACGATCTCTGCTGTCATATTTTAAAAAAACGCACCAATCGAAATCTAATTTAGTAACATATCGATATAATTAAATTTTTCGTTTGTTCAATGACAATTTTAATAAATTCTTCAATAATATTTTAAAGTTAAGTTGAATTGGCTAATTACACTTAAAAATGGTGGATACGTGGAATTTAAATTAAATAAACACGAATGTCCGGATCGTCCAGCTGACAACATGTGCACCATCGAAAATAACATTTGTGAATTTTTTTATTGTTTTCATATCATTGTATTTTATATTTTTTTGTTTTAGATTTATTTTGTGGACGTTGGACACTCACAAAGTGAATGCTTCATACGAAAATTTATTTATTATTTCTTGTACGATGACACAAAACTACATTTTGAATAATTAATACGAATAAAAACGTAGATGCTGTTTTACAGATCGTTGGATCTATTTAAAGAAACTGAATGTGATGAATATTTTAGATTTTTTACTATGCATCGTGAATATTTTTTTTTTAAACTAACCAACTTACTAACTAACCATCACGCCGTCTCTCGGAAGGGGTGGACAGAAAGAATGGTCAGGCACACTTTTCTTTCCTGACGTATTTCGCTCGCTTCCTAAACATTTATACATCGTGTCATGCACGCGCGTCAATTTCGCCGATTTCTGACGTTGCCGACATTCAATATTTGATTTATTTGATCGTGCCACATTTTCTTTGGTCTTCCTCTCTTTATTAATTGACAAACATATCGAATTAAATATATTTTTAATTGCATTATTTCTACCTTCATTATAAGGATGACAGTAGTATAAATGCAGTAGAAATTAGATCTCTTAGACGAATGTGTGGAAAATCGAATGAAAATAAAACAAGTGAATGCAATACGAATGTGGGTGTTATGAACAAAATAATTGAAGAATCATTAAAGTGGTTTGGACACATTGAAAGAATGAAAGAATGAAAAAATATATATGTAAACGATGTAAACGGAAGTAAAAATATAGGAAGATCGAGAAAAGTGGGGCACGATCAAATATATTAAATATTAAATGTCGGCTACGTGAGGAGTCGGAGAAATCAACGTGCGTGCAAGACTCAATGTAATAAATGCTGAGGAATATAAAGAAATATGCCAGGAAAGATCAATGTATCAGTCCACTATTTTTCAAATCAAATCAGTTTATTAACTCAAAAAACATTACAAACAGGAAAATGTTTAAGGCATCTATCTATCGAGTACAGATAAAATATTATAAAAATACAACATAATACCAGGAACGCATTAGAGATAGCTCGACATTAGAAAGACCAGATACTTTCTAAAGTCAAGATTTCTGCCTACTCTTTCGGAGAAACGGCGTGATGGTTAGTAAGTTAGTCAGTTTGTTCAATTGTGAATCCACAACACAAAGTAACGATGAATACATAATATAATAATTTGTTTTTTGTATACAAATACTTGTAGACAAATACTGGATTTTTACCCATTGCGGGTTAATCATTTTTTAAGGATTAATTGTTGTTAATATCTAGCAATGTGATTATTGCATAAAAGCCTTTCACATTGCATTAATAAAGATTTTCTTCTTATAGCTTACAAATTATCTTAATAGATGGCGCTAGTGTAGATGTACCTACTAACAGTGAAGTTATTAAAAAATATTAACATATATACAAGTTCTAAAAATTTGTCAGACGTGGTTTCGTAAGAAGGGCGGAATGGTGAATGTTGTTAAACATAAAGTGATCACTTAGCCCAACCAATGACAGGTCATAAGTCCTGTAAACGCCTCGACTACCATATTCTGTTTCCAAATAATTTACATCTTCGTCTCTATTGAGATACAATTAATCCTTAAAACATAATAATTGTATACAACTCTTCATATTTTAGATTAACATTCCTAATGATATGATACGTTCCAGATTTGATATTAAATTATGATAAATAAAACTATGTAAGTTCCTTCATAGATGCTTCGGCAGGCGGGTAGAATATATCCCTTTCCTTAAGTATGATTCACTCACATTCCGTATGAATTTTTAACCCAAAATCCCTTGAATATTTCCCACAACCTTAATTAAACCCTGTCACGACCCTTTAATTCCCGACAGTTAAACAACCGCTGCTTCACTAAGACGAGGTCAAAAGTTTGACCTACGACCTGCGGTTTTCTAGAGACGCTTCGTCCTTTCCAAAAATCGTTCAATTTCATTGAACACAGCGTGACGGCAATAATATTGATGGCTTACATTGCTCTTGAGAGAATTCAATTGGATTGAAACCCATCTCGTATGTCTGTCTAATCGATTATCGAGATATTCAATGCTGTAGAACTCAACATCATATCGAAATCACGCCATTATTGCGATTTCAGTTTATTTTCGTTATTAATACTATTGATTATAAAGCGTTAAAGGGTTGGATGCAGGTGCAAAAATGAACGGTGTGTCAGTAAGCTGTTTGTTGTATGCAGACAACGAACAATATCTACAAGCCCTGGTGTCTAGTATGTATGAGGTATGCAAGCGATACGATTTGATGATGAATGTGAATAAGTCCAAGGTAATGATTTTCGAAAAAGAAGGAAACATGGCAGTCTGCAACATTAGTGTGAGCGGTGAAAATCTGGAACATGTGGATAAATTTTGTTTATTTGTGGATAAGTGGATAAGTATATTTAAAAGTAGATAAATATGTTTACCAAGAATGGAGTAGTGGTGAAGGATATTGAAAGAAGGTGTGTCAACAGAGTAAATGGTGCACTTAAAGTTGTCATCGCAAACAAAAGCCTATCCAAAACAGCTAAGATGGCAGTGCATAATGGTGTTCTTGTGCTTACCCTTAAGTTTTAATAAATTATTAATTTGCATTTGATTGGGAATGGGAGCTTGGGGATTAAATGTAGACAAAGTATTCCAGGAGAAAGGAGTAAAAGGAGGAATCTGTTTATTAATGATGTTTTTACACAATTTCACCGACTTATAATAGTATTTCTAAATTTTCAAGTTTGTTTAATTTATTGCTATTGTTAACCGTGTGTAGAAATTTTGTGTCATTTTTTATCGAAACTATGGTCAAATGCAATACAATGGTTAGCCATCTCAGAAAAAACAGTATATTTGGTGAACGCTTGTTATTGTTCGTCGATACGTGTTTTAAAAGTTCGTCCTGTTTTGTCTATGTAAAAAGCATTATTTATTTTCAAGTATCTTTCTTTGTTTAGTTTTTATTGTATTTTTACACCTGAAGGTATCCTCCGAAACATGCCGTCTTTTTTAATATTATTTACTAAATACTGGATTAAACAAAGTTTTTTAATTTCCTAAGTATAATACCATGGAATTCTACAGTGTTAATGCCTTAGCGTTCAATAAGTTAGTCTTTAGTTGTTTGTTTTTAATTATATTTTTACATCGAAAGATGGAGGTATTCTGAAACATGTCGTGTTTTTTAATATATTTTGTGGATTAAAAAAAGTTATTATCAATTTCCTAAGAATATTACTATGGAATTCCACAGTGATAATGCCTTAGCGTTTAATAAGTTGATTAATTGAAACACTTATATATAAGTATAAAATCACAATTGATTTAATTTCTATGAAATTGTCGCGACAGCTGTTACGCTAAAAAATGTAAGCATCATTGCGTGTTACATTCTACTAGTTGACGACGTCGCGACAATTTCATAGCAATTAAATCAATACAACAACAACAACAACAAACCATCACGCCGTTTCCCCGCAGGGGTAGGCAGAGAGAATGGACCGCCACACTACTCTATCCTGGCACACCTCTCTAGCTTCCTCCACATTCATACATCGAGTCATACACGCACGTCGATTCTTCCGGCTTCTGACATGACCAACTTTTAATATTTGATTAATTTGGTCTTGCCGTGTTTTCCTCGGTCTACCTCGAATCCTTACTCCATTTACATTGTTAACGTATACTTTTTTAACCATTCTTTCTTCACCCATGCGCTCCATATGTGAACCTACCAACGCAGCGAACCTTTCATAATTTTGTTCATAATACCTTCTTTCGCTCTACATTCCTTCCTAATATCAGCATTTGAGATTCTGTCGTACATCGTTCTACCACACATACGTCTTAGGGACCTCATCTCTACCGCATTTATTCTGCTCTCATCTTTCTTCTGCCAGTTCCATGCTTCGCTTCCATACATAAGGGTTGGAACCAGAACTCCATTGTGAACGGCCATTTTCGCTTTCATTGATAAATTCTTGTTTCCAATAACTACTTTTAAAGCTCCATTCACTTTGTTACCCGCACCAACCCTTCTTTCAATATCACTGTCCGTTCGGCCATCCGCTGTGAACATGCTACCTAAATACACAAATTCCCTCACCTGTTCCAAGTTCTCTTCATTTACACTTATATTACAAACTGTCATTTGCTCTTCCCTTTCAAAAACTAACACCTTTGACTTTCCGACATTCATCATTAAATCGTTCGACTTGCATACCTCATACATTCTCGACACCAAGACTTGTAATTCGTCCGCACTATCCGCAACGAGAACGGCGTCGTCCGCGTAAATTAAATCAATTGTTATATTATAACAGTAATTCAATTAAACAGTTAATAATGTTGAAATATCAAAGTGTTTCCGTCAAAACAATGGATTGTCGAATCATTTCATAAAACAATTTTACAAATTTTTAAATGTTGTGTGCATAATTCTGTACACGGGGTCTAAAGGGGTTATTGATTATAAAATAGAAAGAAGCATATTTTTCGTTCGGCGGGAAAATAGGGTTCTGAATGTTTCTATATCTTCTTCTTCTATCGATGTCATGTCAGACCCTCCCGACGACTTTCACTTAAATGTAGGCATCTCTGTCCCTGACAGCTCAAAACAGCTTCTCAACGTTTGTTTAAGCCAGCCCAGTCCCTTGTGTTTCGGTATCTAGAGATACGCCTCCTGCCAACAGGTAGAAGAAAATTTATTTACATTGAGAATATTTACAAATAAAAACAAATATAAAAAAATCTTTTTCATGTACTCGTACATAAAACAGAAATTTACAAACAAAGAATATTACCTTCGTGGCCAGTAGCAAGTGCTATGACTGTCAGACCGAAGGTCCTGGGTGCGGTTCCTGGCGATGGCAGTACGTTTGTCACGCTGTCTTTGGTCTGGTGTAGAATTCACGTGACAATAAATGGCGATAGATAAGCTACCTATCACACGTCATGAGAATCGATATGAAAGCTATACCCTTTACATCGATTTGAATCACACTGTAATAATGTAAAGAACGATTCATCAAAATAATAAAACGATAATAGTAAATAATTTGCTATTTTTGCCAATAAATATATTCATTTGTCAATAGTATTTTAACTAACTAACTAACTAAGGGTAGGTAGAGAGAATGGACCGCCTTACTGCTCTGTCCTGATATACCTCTGTAGTTTACTCTACATTCATTAATCGTAACATGCACGCTCGTCGATTTTTGTTATTTCTTACTCCTTCTATTAACGTTCTGGAATATACTTTAATATCGACTCTCTTTAATAGCTCTGTGGTTTCCACATTCCATACGCGTCCCTTTTCATATGTACAGAGGCATGTTTACCGCTCTCTTCTAGTCGATCCGCGACAAGCTTATATATAATATTAATACACATTTAAATTTAATGGCTACTGTTTATTATTGAACCTCAAAAATTCTTAGAAATTCAGTTGTAATATTATTGTTTATCATTATGTATTAAACCTCAAAAATTCCTTGAAATTCAATTGTAATGTTATTGTTTATCATTACGTATTGAACCTCAAAAATTCCTAGATGTTCAGTTGGAAATTAACTTAATGTTTGTTTTAAGAAAAACCTTAAAATTTTGTGTATTTAACAATCCGAAAATTTGCAATATGTATAATAATTTCCCCCCACCCTCAAGTTTTCTAAAATCAATACAAAGACACACTGTTCGGCGATTACGTTCAGTTTGAGAATGCCCCTCGCAAGACGAAACAAATTTGTCTTTATTTATATTATTCATATAAATCATATTCAATTCAAACCATTAAGCAATCGTGTTCACATAATAAATTAATATAAAGTTTGTCTGAATCATGATATTATTTTAAAATCAATACCTTCTTAAATTCTTTTTCATAAAACGGCCGTTCACAGTGGAGTTCTGGTCCCATCCCTAATGTATGGAAGCGAAGCATGGAACTGGCAGAAAAAGGATGAAAGCAGAATAAATACGGTAGAAATGAGGTCCTTAAGACGTATGTGTAGTAGAACGATATACGACAGAATCTCAAATGCTGATATAAGAAAGGAATGTAGAGCGGTAGAAGGTATTATGAACAAAATTATGAAAGATCGCTGCGATGGTTCGGACATAGGAGCATATGGATGTAAAAGAATGGTTAAGAAAATATACGTTAATGATGTAAATGGGGTACGGAGTCGAGGTAGACCGAGAAAAACATGGCATGACCAAATTAGTCAAATTTTAAAAGTTGGTCACGTTAGAAGTCGGAGGAATCGACGTGAGTGTATGACTCGTTGTATGAATGTGGAGGAATCTAGAGAGGTTTGCCAGGATAAAGAAGTGTGGCGGTCCATTCTCTCTGCCTACGGTTCGATGGTTTGTTTGTTTGTTTGTCAAATATTAAACATGATACATAAATTCTACTTACCTTGCTCTGAACTTTTTTATCATACTAATTTTAGTATAAATTCCAACACTCTCTTCGGTTTCAATAAACTAAAAGGTTATTCAATACTCTAGAAAGCTAATCATTTTCTTATTAACAACTTCAATTATTCTCTATTTAATATAGTTCTCAGGAAGTAGAAACCACCGGGTGAGAAAGCTATTTCAATGGCATGAGATATCATTTTACTATAAAGGAATTAGATCTCTCTAGCAAATTTACTGTCTTCAGAGAAATTCATTATAACACAACGTAGTAAATATTTGAGCAATGTATTATATATTTATTTTTGGGATAGTGCTCCACCTATCGTACAAAGTGTTTACTTACATTCCTTTATTCTAGGATTCCTTTCACATATTTAAGGTTTGACGGTACTAAAAACCAACTGAAAGTGAACACATTTCAATATTTAAAGTAATCGTGGTTTTTATTTCTTCGGGTGGTTCGCGAATCACCTGAAGATAAAAGTACTCGTATTTAACATGTGCATCCCCTCCCAGTACTGACATACGGTATTGAAACAATAACTTTCACAAAAAGAACAGTATATACAAGACATGCGTTCGCCCCATCATAACGTATGGAATAGAGGTCAGAGCCGATACCAATAGAATTAAGAACCTTCTTAGAGTAGCAGAAATGCGAACCCGACGCTCCATCGCAGGCAAAACCCTCAGAGATCGGATCAGAAATGAAACGATAAGGTCTGTCTGTGGTGTTGAAGACAAAGTGAGATGGGGAAGAAACAAAAAGCGCTTTTGAAGAGACCACGTGGAGCGTATGGAGAATACAAGAATTGCAAAAATTGTTAAGGATGAAAACCCAAGCAGTAAGAGATTACCAGGAAGGCCGCCGAATAGATGGAGAGATGGCTATACTTCATCATCCCAGGACAGAGCACCGTCACAAACAGGTCATACGACCTAAACTAAGAAGAAGAAAAGAACAGTACAGGAACTCCGAGTGACCTAGCTAGCAAAGGATGTTGAAATGCGGTATGCGAGACAAGAAATGAAATGAGAGGATCAGAGAAAGGTCCAATGTTGCCGATGTAGCGTGCAAAATGGCTTCGTTGAAGTGCGATTATGTCTTCCATATAGCGAAGATGACGGATGATCGGTAGATCAGATGCATCACGGAGTGGGGACCGAGAACCGGCCACAGAAACTGGTCATTAGGAAGAAATGACAAGTGGTCATTGGGTTCTCTTAAAATTTTGTGATTCCTTTAATCCTGTTTATTTGATAAAGCTTTGAAAAGAACATAAGAATATTTTTAAATCCCTTACGTGGCATACATTAATTTGGTATACATACGATTTTTAACTCTTTTTTTCATCATAGCAATAGGCTATTTATGTTTTCTTATGTTGATAGTGAACTACATTTAATTAAAACAAAGTATGTAGCTATTTTATTAGCCCACACTAATTACTTTAAGTACCGTTTTCTGCTCCGTTAGCTCGGGTGTACTAACAGTAACGCCCTAACAAGGTGAAACATGTCATTCCCATAAATTAAAATGAATTGTTGAATGTATTTTTTTATTTACAGTCAAATACATTCATATTCAGTCTTCATCTTCTTATTTTTGTTCTGTCACACCTCCGTGGCGCATAGGGCCTCGAGGAACCTCCTACACCCGATTCTATTGCATGGCTGATGCCTAACATCATCCCAAGTGAGGTCTGCTGCCTTAACTTCGTCCTGCAGGGCTCTTCTCCAGGTGGCTCTAGGTCTGCCTCGCTTCCTCTTTTCCCCAATAGGAGACCAGTTTAGTGCGCTCTGAGCGATGTAGGCTAGGTTCCATCTCAGGGTGTGACCAGTCTACTGCCATTTGCGTCTAGCGACTTGTTCTCTAATTGACTTTTTGCCTGCCATGGCCCAGAGAACGGCATTTGACACAGTTTGGGGCCAATAGATTTTGAATATTGAGCGAAGGCACCTATTTATAAACACATTAAGTTTTCCAATTACGTCCGCGGTAGATTTTCAAGTCTTACATCCGTACAGCAGTACGCTTTTAACGCTACTGCTAAATATTTGGAGTTTGAGCTTTCTCGAAATGATTCTGGATCGCCATACAGGGCGAAGAATAGCGAAAGCTCCCCTTGCCTTGTTGAGTCTGCTGGCTACATCTTCCTCCGAACCTCCCGAGCCTGCTATCATACTACCGAGGTAGCAAAAGCTAGTCATGGTCACAAGGGGGACACCATGGAGCAAGATTGGGGTGGAGTCATAGACAGAGGTGTACTGTCTTGGACATGTTAATTTTGAGACTCGTGAAGTCTACACAGCTTCATATTCAGTACTGAACCTTTTTTTATGGCGGCTTTTATGGCAGGTTGGCAACGGCTTCGATTGCCGCACCAAAGATCCCAGGTTCGCTTCCTGGGCGATGACAATATGAAAAAAAATCACACTGTTTTTGGTTCGGTAAACTACACATGAACATCAAAATGGCGGAATACTAGCTACCTATCAAATATAATGGGAATCAATATTTAAAAAAAAAAATGTACAATAATTGGGCTAATTAACATGTTGAATACACATGTGGAAAGCAACAGGAAACCACCACATTAAAGGCCATGGCATCCTATGAACCAGAAAAATGCTACACTTTGCTGCAAACCAAGAATACATAATTATAGACAAAAGTACAGGTAAAGTAGTAGAGAAAAATCAATGTCAATACGCATAATAAGGTGTTTTTTATCTTGATCACTCTGTCTCCATCAACTGTTGGACGTAAGCCTCTCCACCCCCACGCCATCCCTCTCAGTCTCCTGACAGTATTCTCCAGATCCTTCTCGTCCACCGCACAATATTTATACCTCAGGGAGTATAACTGTTATCCTTTTATGTACCCCTCACTGTTTCTCTCGGGAGTGTCGGGTTTCAACACTCTTGAAGCTCGTCGAATGATCTTTTTGGGAAAGCATTTTTTTAAACTGTTATCCGGAGGTATTTTCAATCCAGGAATACTGAGAGAGCTAAATCTGTACATTCCCCATAGTTATAGCAGAGCAAGGGGGCATATATTATTTTATGCCCCAAATTGCCGCACAGAGGCCCTTCGAAGTTCTCCTGTATTGAAAGCGATTCGTCTCTTAAATGCGGTTGCAAAAGAGATAGATCTCTTTGGATGCAATTATGGCGAATTCGTAAGTACCCTTATGATAAAGGCAGCAAGCAAATAACTAGCTTTTCCTATTCATAAGGTTCTATTTATATTTCCTTTGATATTCTTTTTTTTTTTCACCCTTTACATCGATTTGGCTTGCGCTGTGAGGCATGATATAAGGATATTTTCAACAAAATAATAATAATAATAATATCATATCTATAACTATAACACAAAATAGTGGTAATATTTTCAAAATATTTAGCCAAGGATATACAGAATAATAGAGATCTAAAAAGGATTTGACTTCTTGATTATACTTAATATGAGAAATATAGGAAATTTTAAGAGAATGGTGGATAAAATTATAAGCTTAATATTGTAAAAAAATAACTACTTCGAGACCAGTAAAACTTAGTATGGAAATAACAAAAGTATTAAAGCATGATTAATTTACGCTTAGATGAACAAACGTAAGATTAATTTGTAATCTAAAGTTTCTACTTAGGAAGGAAGTTTTTATTGAATTACATTGTGTAATATAAAGGAATATTATTTACATTTACGGATGATCTTCGTGGCAGAGTGACAAGAGCTATGATTGCCACACTGAAGGTCCCGTATTATTTTCTCCCCATATTAGTTCGCGAATTTGTGTTATCGTTATTTAATTAGGTCTCTAAGATGTATGTGTGGTAGAACAATATATGACAGAATCTCAAATGCTTGTATAAGAAAAGAATGTAGAGCGAAAGAAGGTATAATGAACAAAATTATGAAAGGATCGCTGCGTTGGTTCGGACATATGGAGCGCATGGATGAAGAAAGAATGGTTAAGAAAGTATACGTTAATGATGTAAATTAAGTACGGAGTCGAGGTAGACCGAAAAAAACATGGCATGACAAAATTAATTCAATTTTAAAGGTAAGTCAAGTTAGAAGTCGACGGGCGTGTAAGACTCGTTGTGTGAATGTGTAGGAATCTAGAGAGGTGTGCTAGAATAGAGTAGTGTGGCGGTCCGTTCTCTCTGATTATTTCTCCTGGGAAATGTGGTGATACTTTATTTGTTTGTTATTTAATTAGTATTGTGCAATGATGGGAACGTATCTTAAAAAAGCAAAACATGAGAAACTTGAATTTTTTATAAAAGACGTTAACACAGTTGAATTCAATGGTTCTGTTTTTATGGACAAAAACACATTTTCCACACTTATATCATTTTTTTAAAGGAATTTGAATCCATAACACAAGGCCATGGCAGGTATATAGAAACATGTTTATCACAAGCTTCGCTTCCATACATAAGGGTCGGTAGAAAATTATTATTACCTAGATTTTATTGTATAAATAAATTTTTTAATATGATTTCATTGTTTGAATTTAATTGTTTTAATAATACATTTTATGCTCTCAGAACCTAATGATCGTTTAACAATAGACCGGTTGCCCTATATAGACTATCGCCCATAGTCATAAAACAGTGGCGGTGCATGATTTTCGTATTTATTTAGTTATTTTTTAAGCGTTCGCTGTATAATTTATTATAGGGTCGAAGCACCAGTATTTGACCGCCCCCCAGTAAATGACCGTTGGTTACTAAAACAAAATATAATGAGAATTGCTCTATGTGTCCAATCAAAAAACTTTAATCCCAAGAAACTATGACAAAAGAGGTAGGCAGAGACAACTGTTGGTAAGAAACAAAACTATCAGTTTTGAACTGTGCCTTGTCAAACGGTAAAAGTGCGTCTTCCCGTTGTTGTTCTGAGATTGTTAGTAGTTTTTTTATAAGGAAAAGTGTGGAAAGTGTTTTTTTTAATGTTATTTCTTATGCAATTCTTTGAATATTTACATATTTTTATATGTTAGGGTGTTTCATAATGTGACAATGTAACAAAATCTATGTATTGTATCAATATAACCTGAAGTGGTCAATTACTGGTGATTGTGCTATTTTTTTAGAGAAATATTAATTTTAATAGAAATACTCATATTTCAATAAAAAATTTAGAGAATTTAGAGAAGTCAATGTGTTTTTTATTGTTTTTTTTTATTTTGTACACTGAAATAATGAAATTAATTCCTTTAATGTGGATTTCTGTACAAGCTGAACCTTAAACGGTCATTCATTGGTGCTTTGACCCTACCCTACTCGCAAACTTCTTCCTATCACTCCTCTCTAGAAGGGAATACAAGTTTCAATGTGTATTATTCATCCTCGAGTAATAATATTTGAAACTAGTTGTGGAATAACAGGATGACGGCGCCCCGGTCGCGAAGACATAAAAAGTGCCATAAAGCGAGGCAGTAAGCTTGCAATATTTCTTGCTGCAAGTTTGCTACAAATCCCACCGTTTGACAAATCACTGCCATACATCACCGCCCTCCAGGCCGGGACGCTGGATACACGAACGGCGGGCAAGAAACGCGCCCTGGAATATCTATCATCTCGGAAGCGTGCGTGACTGAGTCTGCCTTCTGAGGAGATAATTAAGAAGATATACCCCAAGATGTGTATTCAATTAATCATATTACAAGTATCGCGTATTATGAATAAATCACAAGCAGATTGTGAGGCTCGGAGCAGGCAAAATAACTTTAAATGCCCTTAAAATAAGAAGCGTTTTTTGGTTGAATAAAATATAGCTAACTAACTAACAAACCATCACGCCGTCTCGCCGAGGGCGTAGGCAGAACGAATGGACTGCCACACTTTATTTCCTGACATATTTCTCTCGATTCCTCAACATTCATACATTGTGTCGATTTCTCTGACTTCTCACGTGGCCGACTTTCAATATTTGATTAATTTGATCGTGCCACGTTTTCCTCGGTCTTCCTCTTTTTCTGGTTCCATTTACATCATTAACTTATATTTTTTTTATCATTCTTTCTTCATTCGTTCTTTCCACGTGTCCAAACCATATTAATGATCCTTTCATTATTTTGTTCATAACACCATCATTCGCACCGCATTCACTTCTTATATTTTATGTAATAGTTTTTACGATAATCGAATGGAAGTTCATTTTATATAATAATTAAATAAAACCATGTTTTTCAACTACTTTCAATTTTGTTTTTTATTAAGACAGCGACCGGTTTCGCCAGGTTTGCTTGAATTGGCAGACTGGTGACACTGGTGATAAACGAACTCCTTTATATACATACAGGGATGATAAATATGATTCTATAATATACCAAAATAAAATTAAAATTTACATATTGATATTAAAGTATTTTAGGACCATTCTGTTTTCAATACAATGGAATTTAAATTGATATTTGAAAAATTGATACTTTTATTTTTAATGTTACTTAATTTAAATATATTTTTTTATAAATAATGGTTCATATGTAAACGAAATAAACAAACATAAAATAGAGGAATGCCGAGAAAAATGTGGGACTTTTGTACCATCTCAATATTGGTTGCTGTCCATATTTTTTGCCAAACCGTCCAAAAATGACATGCAATTAGCGGGAATTGTGAAACCACCAATATCTGCAATTCTTCGTAAATTGTTATATTTTGAGTTGAACTTAAACCATTGATAATTTTTATATTTACTTAAAGTATTTCTTCTTTATTCACTATCACCGTGTGTTGTGGATTCACATTTGAATAACTTATTGGAACATTGTATTTTCACAACACTTTTTTGCACTTTCACAAACATGTTTCGGGACACAAACTTTCTTTCTTCATTGTATGAATTTTAACAGTTAAATGATATTGAGTTAACTTATATACTTAATGACGAGTGAAAAAGTGGAGGGGAGAAAATCTATTGTATTTCAGCGGCAGGGTAAACTGTTATTTGGTTAGAATTATGAGACAGGAGAAATAAATCAATTACGGGGCTAGAAGTTAAGATTAGTTGGTTGTTTATAATATCTTCGATGTTTTTAATTGCATTTTTAATTTCCAAATTTTCTAGATTGTTTAAAGTTATATTTCTATTATTTATATGTAAAGTTACAACGCTGTTATCTTTGTTACACGAATGATCTGTTTCAATGAGATGATTTTAAACCGAAAAGTTATTATTTGATCTAATAACGACTTTTCGGAATTCGCAAATTTGCATGACACGATGTATGAATGTTAAGAAAGCGAGTAAAGCATGTCAGGAAATAAAAGTGTGGCGGTCCATTCCACTCGATCTACCCCTTCGGTCGGTAGCCCGAAGGGGTAGATCGAGTGGAACCGAGCTGTCAAACCTGGTTAAAACAAAAATAATGAATTTGAATTAAAATGAATATTATTTGTATATTTTTTTGTTTCATTATTTAATTATTTATAACAAATATGTTTCAACTAATATTTTCCTTAAGTTGTATTTAAAAATCATTTTGGATGAAAGATTATAAAAACAAGTTTCATCGTCACACTTTATTTTATTTTTTAACACACATGTTTCGATTGGTTGTCATACTTTCTCGGTGCAAATTTATTAAAATGTTTACACCGAGGAGGGATGTACCGTATGTTAACCATGCAAAATATGTACGTGCTATAACTGAAGAAAAAAAGCGTTGTGATAAAACAATAGAAGTATCGTTTTTATTTATAATATTTTTATTAATACGAGTTCAAATGTCTGTTTTTGTCATTTGATAATGCCTAAGGAAGGCGGAATATATCATTCCCATAAACTTTAACAAAACGTTGCATGCGTTGCGTACTTGAAACGCATGGGTAAGGAAGAATGGTTAAGAAATTATACGTTAACAGTGTGAATGGGGTACGGAGTCGAAGAAGACATAGGTAAACATGTCTAGACCGAATCAATCCAATTTTAAAGGTCGGCTAAGATTAAAGTCGGAAGAATCGACGCGCGTGTATGACTGTATGAATTTGGAGGAAGCTAGAGAGGTGTCAGAATAGAGTAGTGTAGTAATCCATTATCTCTGCCTACCTCACTAAAACGGCGTGATGGTTTGCTATTTTGGTTGTATTGGAAAAAAGAGCTAATGTGTGCGTCATTACAGAATAGTGTGGCGTTCCATCCTCTCTACCTACCCTAACGCAAGTTACATTGACATAGTAAATACCCTTTGTAAGAAGACAAAAAGCTTGTCGAAATCTACTTACAGGTGATTTTTTCTCAACGCTACGCACTTGATAAAGTCCGCCTGCAGAAGTTTTCTTGCAAGTTGACGATAATTTTTTTATGAAAATACTATATCTAATATACTCGTATATGTTTAATCGTATTTATGATCCTTGAGATGGTTTGAAGATATGGAACGAATGGACGAGAAAAGAATGGTAAAAATGTTGTATACAAGCAGTGTGAGTGGAAAGAGAAGCCGAAGAAGACCAAGGAAAGCATTGCATGACCAAATAAATTAAATACTAGAAGGCGGCCACATTCGAAGTCGGAAAAATAAAAAATAAATTTAAAAAATGCATGTTACGATAAATGAATGTAGAGTTAGCTAGAGAGGTATGTCAGGATAAAACGGTATGGCGGTCCATCCTCTCTGCCTACCCTTCCGGGGAAACGGCGTGATGGTTAGTTTATTAGTAATATTCTCAATTAATCAACATGTTTGGCTTAGAATAATTATAACATAATAAACAATTCCATTTATTAACATCTTGAGAAATTATTTCTAAAACTTTCGGGACGCTGCGATATTTTCTTCTGGATTTTTTAAATCTTCGGAAAGGTAGAAAAAGCCTGTTTCCCTAAACGAATTAAAGCGGCGCCTAAGATAAATATAAATGTTTCTCCGCCGTAACAGATTTTTTCATCCATTTTTAATGCTTCAAACATTAACTTCATTAAGAGTCCGCTATCTTATGAAGCCATATTTTTCAGTTACGCTGGCACAGCGCGACGATATTAATGCAATCAAAAACACTTCAAGGGATCCGAAGATATACGAGTATTACAAAAACGAAGGTGCCTTCGTTGGTCAATGCCTTTGTCAATCTCGCGCCATGTATCAACACGGCACTTTGTGCTTTCTTCTTCTTCCTCAGCCTATTCCCGTCCACTCCTAGACAAAGGCCTCCTCCATTTTCTTTTTGAGTATATCCATGTATCTTGGTATCCTTCTCGACCGATGTTTCAGAGATTGTTCCAGTCTCCGTCTTCAGGATAGCAACGCCGGTCATATATTATGCAAAGTTATACTGATATAACCAATATCCCAATCAACATTTTGCTACCAACAGTAAAAATCTACACAATTATATATATTTTTTTAAATAAATATTTTAAACAAACCAACACACCATCACCCCGTTTCCCCGATAACACTTCTCTTGCTTCGTCAACATTCATACATCTTTATTTATTTTATTTCTCCGGCTCGTCACTTGGCTGACATTTAATATATGATTTATTTGAACATGCCACATTTTTCTCGGTCTCCATCTATTAACTTATTAATGTTTTAGTAAATCGATTGTGTTTTCCAAAAACAATAATACTTTTTCTTACGAGAATGTTGCGACAGCTATTTCGCCAATCTATTTTGGTATCATCAGATAGTTCAAATAATATTTTGTAACACTTGCGTTCGAGAAATAGCTGTCGGGATAATTTCTTAAAAATAAAGTATGATACGTATAATAACGGAGTTTCGAAATTAAAATATTATATAAGATGTGTTGCTAAGTTTTTTATTAAAATTAAACTAACTTCTCGGGACGCTTCTGTGTGATCAATTTTGTTTGTGTTTCGTTCTGTTTCCTGACAAGTTGACAATATTATTTGTAGGGTGAAATAATTACGCAGGAAACCTTCTTCCCTAAAGTTTGAATTGGCCATTGAAAGTTTCAAGAACCACTGTCCCTTTCTTTCCGATGTTCGTAAGGGACGGCGCCAAAATGTTCCTTCCTCGTTTTCATGCAGCGAATCGTTGACAGTAGTTGATAAAAAAAATATTCCATGAAGAAGAATCCACAAATTGAAATTATTTTTTTTTACCATTCCTTTTTTTAAGACAACATTTTGAATGCATACAAATTCTTGTAGACAAATACTGGATTTCACCCATTGCGGATAAATTATTTTTATTTTATAAGGATTAATTGTATCTCAATAGAGACGAAGACGTAAATTGTTTTCTGGGAACAGAATGTGGTGGCCGAGGCGCTTACAGGACTTATGGCCTGTCATTGGTTGGGTTGAGCCATCGCTTTATGTTTAACAACATTAGGATTCCACGTCTATCTTTACATATTTAACTCTACACTAGCGTCATCTATTAAGATTGGAAAGCATTAAAAAGAAAATCTTTATTAATGTACTGTGAAAGTATCTGCAAATTATACAGTACTAGATTACGCCTGGAGATGTCTCTCCAATTATATGCCTACTTGGACCAGTTATTTTATACAACATTTTGAATGCATACAAATTCTTGTAGACAAATACTGGATTTCACCCATAGCGGATAAATTATTTTTATTTCATAAGGATTAATTGTATCTCAATAGAGACGAAGACGTAAATTGTTTTCTGGGAACAGAATAAAGATTTTCTGCTTAATGCTTTCCAACCTTAATAGATGACGCTAGTGTAGAGTGAACATAAATATGTAAAGATAGGCGTGGAATCCTACTATATTTACAAGTTCCAAAAAAATTGTCAGACGTGGTGGTCATAAGAAAAAAAGACGAAATGGGGAATGTTATTAAACATAAAGCGATCGATCAACCCATTTAATCACAGGTCATAAGTCCTGTAAGCGCCTGGCCACCCCATTCTGTTCCCAGAAAACCATTTACATCTTCGTCTCTATTGTGATACAATTAATCCTTTTTTTTCAGGCTTACTTACATATAAGGTTTATGTTTGTTGGTTACCCTGGAGCGAAATATTCTAATGGATTATGCAAAGCGCCAGTAAGCCGAGGCGCGAGAGGAAACACGAGATATGTAGCGTAACTCAGCAACCTTCTTTGATAATCACTATGAGCAGATCGGTTAAGTTTGCAGAGGCAAAATAGCCAGATTAAATTCCTTCACTCTTCGATTAATGAAAGCTCACTTTTTTGCTTTGCTGAAAGAATTTGTATACTAATTTAATGTGAAACTCCATAGTAATATACTTAGGAAACCTTACCTTATATTAAAAAAATATTAAAAAACACCACGTGTTTCTTAGGATACCTTCATCTTCAGGTGGAAAAATATAGAAAATACAGAAAAACACTAAACAAAGAAAGATATTTTATAAAAAACGCATTTGAAATTCGATACTATAATTTAAAGAATGGTTAAAAAAGTATACGTTAACAATGTAAATGGAGTAAGGAGTCGAGATAGACCGAGGAAAACATGGCATGACCAAATTAATCAAATATTAAAAGTTGGTCATGTCAGAAGCCGGAAGAATCGACGTGCGTGTATGACTCGATGTATGAATGTGGAGAAAGCTAGAGAGGTGTGCCAGGATAGAGTAGTGTGGCGGTCCATTCTCTCTGCCTACCCCTGCGGGGAAACGGCGTGATGGTTTTGTTTGTTTGTTTGTTACTATAATTTAAATTTAAATTAACCTGGACTATTTGTTATAAGAAGAATACCAAGTATTATTTTTACATTATTAAAAAGTACACACAGTATTTACTGTAATTACACCAGCATGAATTTTTTTTTAAATGCAAAAGGAAATTCGAAAATAAAGTTTTCAAATATTTTTTTTCTTGCAAAATAACTAACCAAACATATAGCTTTATTTAGGAAGTAAAATATATGAAGGAATGTGATATTTTATATTTCTTCTATGTTCGCCATACTTTGTCTTAATATAATCTCATATGTCCTAATAAGAACAGTTACATTACAAAAAAACACAATCTTCATTTTACAGTGTGGTTACATATTTACTTAATTCTATTCTAAATCTACACATTATCTTCTCACTTCTGATCTCCTGCGGAACATCCTCGTACATCTCCAGTGCCTTGTACATTAGTGAGTTTTGTGATTTCTTTGTATGTCTGAATGGAAGCCTCAATTTGTCTTTATCTCTTGTCCCATAAGAATGTTCATGCTGGTTACTCTTAATCTTCCTCATGAATTCTAGGGAGGTGTGTCCATTAACAATCTTATATAGGTATAACCTTATTTTATACTACTGAAAAGATAAACTAGCGCCTGAGAGGCGCACAATATTTAAAACCTATTTATTCGATAAATTAAAATAATTATATATTTTTTATAACCTAAATGAATTTTTATATTATTAATAAGTAAACAAAACACAATGTTCATTTTTTTAATTTTATTTTAAGAAAAATATGTGGGATATTATAAACCCTTTACAAAAAGTAAAAAAATTCAGCAGTCTTCTGTATTTAGGTAAAAAAAAATTAAACAGGTAACATTTATAGTATTTTATCTTACAAACTAATTAATTATGAGATAATCAGTCTCAAAAACCATGAAATACATAAAAAAATAATGTTTATTTCAATTGTAGCAAATATCATTTTTGTGCTCTCCACACACTGTTTTTTTACATTTTATGCACGTCATCTTAGACATTCTTTTCTTTTTTGTGGTACACAAGCCACAATAACGTCGAAATTTAGCCGGAGGTTCAGGAGATTTGGATATCTCAACATTTGTCCATTGTACAAGCTCTTGAATGATTTCGTCCGTGATGAATAATTGAAAGCATAAAACTGGTTCAACAATATTTCTACACATGCGACTAGGACGTTTATTAGAGCGAACTATATTGATGGCGGATTTTCTTCCACTACTTTGGCCTTTAGTAGTAGACCAGACATGTATATTCTTACCTCGAATTACCCTATGAGGCGGAATAACGATGCGGTGGTCAAGTACGGGATTTTCGGGTGTTGAGGTGTCATCTCCGCCATTTTCAGATGTTGAGGTATCATCTCTGGGATTTTCAAGTGGTGATGAGGTGTCATTCACATTTTCGTCGATATTTTTTTTTTTTTATTTTACATGTTTTATTTTACAATTTGCCAAAAAAGTTGATGGACTGTAGTTGTCACACTAGGCATGGCCTGTATCGTGACCACTACATAAAATATCATGTTAGTAGCATTGTTAGTAAAATGGTGGTTTGTTAGTAAAATGGCTTGTTAGTAATCTTATGCTAACATTGGTAATCACAATATGAAGATACGAGTATAATTAAAATTA
Source organism: Lepidostoma basale (assembly GCA_022606425.2). Lineage (NCBI taxonomy): Eukaryota > Metazoa > Arthropoda > Insecta > Trichoptera > Lepidostomatidae > Lepidostoma > Lepidostoma basale. The sequence goes on from JAHDVF020000067.1 coordinate 1,253,083, forward strand.
CTAAATCTAAAAGAAAAAAGTGTTTTCTACGTCTAACGATAACTCCATCTATTTACTCGTCATCAGTATCACTTTGAACATCGTCTTCACTTCTATGATCTTCTATCTCGCTGTTACTGCCATCATCTGCACTTTAATCTTCTTCATTCAATAAAGATACTATTTCTCTGTCATCCAACACTCTTCTACTCGCCATGGTGTTAAACGATCCTAAAAACGATTAAAATTAATAAATAACATTAACCTACTTTTATATATGCCGTACAAAAGTAAATAGTAACAAAAACATAATCACAATGAAATGCATAAAAGTAACACAAAAGATAAACATGCGCCTCTCGAGCGCAACGCAGTGTCATAGCAAGAAAACTGTGGTACTTACCGAGCAGAAGCAGTTGTCACTCTGCGGGGTTGATCGACGACTGAGTTGGTTTGGCAACCCAAGCTTGCACGCGCGTCGGTTAGAAAAAGACAGCGATATATTTGTTTCGCGGGCGCCTCCGAGGCGCACGTTATCTTTCTAGGGTTAAACGGCACCATTTTCAGTTCTTTAAGCATCACTCTTATCTTGGTGTATCTGCTTCTTCGTAGGATTATTCTTAGTGATTTATTTTGGAGAACAGTTAATTTTTTCATATCTTCTTCGTTAGCCAGAAATTTGTCTTTTTCTTTTGTATATACAACACTAACTTTTAAAAATTACATATAGGACATGTTTCGGACAACCGGTCCTTCTTCAGTGATACATATTATAAAGATATATATTTAAAATATTATAAAATTGTTTACAAATATGGAACAATATGGAATAAATATAATTTCAAAAAATTCAGTTTACCACAAATAAAATAATATACGAGTACTTTACGTTTAATTTATTTGATTATTTATAATATTTTCTTATTTTTTAAATTTTTGATATTTTATTATATATTCCGTTTGCATCTTCTCAGAATCTGTAATACAAATAACGTAATGCAGAATCAATAGTTAATAGATTATATTTAATATCAGAAACAAGTTAAGTAGAATAACACATTTCTACCTATACAATACCAAGAAATATTTTATACAATAATTTTTGAGGGTCCTTCTTGGTCCTTAATTATTAATAACAATGTTTACTTAAGACATTTATATTACATAAGTTATTCTGCTTCATTAACTTCGGTAAATAAAGGGATTCGCATTTGACTCTGGCTACATTTGATACTGTCCTTACAAGATGAAAATTTCTTAACAAGGGTAAAGCAGGTGCTCCACTTTAGATATTATTATAAATACTATACTGCAACACTGCAACATTAGCGTGAATGGTGAAAATTTGTAGCAAGTAGTTGAGTTCGTGTATTTAGGTAGTATGTTTACAAGAGATGGGCTAGTGGAGAGGGATGTTGAAAGAAGAGTTGGGGCAGGCAAAAAAGTGAATGGTACACTTAAAGTTGTCATCGCAAACAAAAACCTATCCAAAAAAGCTAGAATGGCAGTGCACAATGGTGTTCTTCTACCGACCCTTATGTATGGAAGCGAAGCATGGAACTGGCAAAGGAAGGATGAAAGTAGAATAAATGCAGTAGAAATGAGATCTCTTAGACGAATGTGTGGATATTCTGTGTATGATAGAGTGTCGAATGAAAATATAAGAAGTGAATGCGGTGCGAATGATGGTGTCATGAACAAAATAATGAAAGGATCATTAAGATGGTTTGGACATATGGAAAGAATGAATGAAGAAAGAATGGTAAAAAAATTATATGTTAATGATGTAAATGGTACCAGAAATAGAGGAAGACCGAGGAAAACGTGGCACGATCAAATAAATCAAATATTGAATGTCGGCCATGTAAGGAGTCAGAGAAATCGACGCGCGTGTATGACACGATGTATGAATGTTGAGGAATCGAGAGAAATATGTCAGGAAAGAAAGGTGTGGCCGTCCATTCTTTCTGCCTACCCCTTCGGGGAGACGGCGTGATGGTCAGTTAGTTAGTTAGTTATAAATACTATAATTTTAACACCCGACACCCCCCGTAATCGGAACAAAGTATGCCAAACCTTCCGCCATAATGCTAAGAGATGAGATATGATCCTTCTTAGGACCATACCTACAAAACTAGCTTGCCCAAATGGCAATCTTCTTATATTGACTAACTATCAACTAACTATTGTAATTAAGAACGGTTGGTGCTGGTAACAAAGTGAATAGGGCGTTAAAAATAGTTATCGGAAACAAGAATTTATCAATGAAAGCGAAAAGAAGCGAGTTCTGGTCCCAACCCTAATGTGTTGAAGCGAAGCATGGAACTGGCAGAACAAGGATGAAAGCAGAATAAATGCAGTAGAGATGAGGTCCCTGAGACGTATGTGTGGTAGAACGATATACGACAGAATTTCAAATGCTGATATAAGAAAGGAATTTAGAACGGAAGAAAGTAATATAAACAAAATTATGAAAGGATCGCTGCGTTGGTTCGGACATATGGAGCGCAATTTTCGTGAAAAAAGATACTTTAAAATTTAGTAAATCTAATTAATTTTATATCATTTTTTAGATAATCAAATGATTCATCTGATATCTCTTGATGGAAATTAATTGAAAATAATCGTTAAATAAAACAATGTTTCATTTCTCTTTTTATTTTTTTATATACTTTGTATATAAAAAAATAAAAAATAAAACACAGAGCATGCCAAGGCGTGGCGGCGGTGCTAGCTCCAAGGATGGTAGAATGTATGAAAGGTTATAAATGTGTTAGCCCAAGACTCATGTGGATTCGCTTCAAGATCGGGTTAACAAGAATTTTCCTTTTAATTGGATACGCCCCTGGTAACAACGAAAATGAGGCGAGTAAAGATGAGTTTTGGGACAAAGTGAGAGAGACATTGGTGTGTAAGAGTGAAAACGAAAGATTGATAATAGCAGGTGATATGAACGGTTGGGTGGAATCCGTAGGAGTGGGTACGAGGAATGTCTGGGTACGTTTGGTGATAGACGAATAAATGATAATGGAAGGAGACTGCTTGAATTGTGTATAGAATGGGGTCTCTTTGTATCAAATACCATATTCGATCATAAGAGAATCCATCTCTATACTTGGGAAAGAGGATTTGAAAGGTCCATTATAGATTACGTCATTGTAGACTCTAGATTACGGGCGGATACTGTTGATTCAAGGGTCTTCAGGGGAGCCGAACTGGAAACGGATCATTTTTGAGTAGTGGCAAAAGTGATCTTATTCCGGGGATGGCGAACCAGAAGAAGCAAAACAGTAGCCGCACCGACTAGAGTCAAAGTTGAAAAACTGCAAAACAATGACGTAAGAAATAATTTCGTAAGAAAAGTGAAAGATAGATTGAGTGAGCGGGATGTAAGTGAGTTGAGTATTGACGAGACCTGGAAATACTTGAAGGAGAGTTTGTGTGAATCAGCGAAAGAATCGTGTGGTGTGTGTGTACAAGGAAGAAGGAAAGGGGATACATGGTGGAATGATGACGTAAAGATTGCTGTTAAAGAGAAGAAAGATGCTTGGTTGAATATGTTGTCGATAAATAAGAATGACAGAGTTAAGTATGAAAGAGCAAAAGATTTGTATAAGGTATGCAAGAAGAGAGTGAAGTCGGTAGTGAAAGCGCGGAAAGAAAAGCTGAAGGAGGAAGAAGGGCTCAAAATGACAAACAACTTCCAAGCAAATTTAAAAATGTTTTGGAAAGAAGTTAAAAAAGCCCGAAATCCTCCTGATAGTGGATGTGTGAAAGCAATTTTAGACAACGAGGGAAGAATGTTAACGGAGAGTAAGATCATACAAGAAAGATGGATGGAATATTTTAAGGAGATGTATGGTGGTGATACAAGCGTGATCGAAAGTATAACAGCTAGTGCGAGTGCAGGACCTATGAATGATAATATTGAAAAAATAAGTACGAATGAGATGAAAAGATCCGTGAGTGCAATGAAAAGTGGAAAAGCTGTTGGGTTTGATTGTATTGCCATAGACTTTATTAAAAGCGGTGGCGAAGTGGTTTCTACATGGTTATGTAAGTTATTTAACCAGTGCTTGGAGGAGGGATATACGCCGCTAGACTGGAGGAGAGCAGTAATTATGCCCCTGTACAAAGGAAAAGGATCGCGTATGGAATGTGGAAACCACAGAGCTATTAGTCTTTTGAGTGTCGTTGGTAAAGTCTATGGCAGAATTTTAATAGAAAGAGTAAGAAAATTGACGAGTGACAAAGTTTGAGATGTGCAAGGTGCCTTTATGAATGGCAGAGGATGTATGGATCAAATTTTTGGACTTCGTACATTGACAGAGAAGTTTCTGGCCAAAAATCGCAAACTTTTCTGTGCATTTGTCGACTTACAAAAAGCATATGATTACGTTAATAGAGAAAAGTTTTGGAAAATATTGTCTGAATATGGAATAAGTACAAAACTGATCACGGCCATTAAGTCGCTATACACGGAAAGCACTGCTAGTGTCAGAGTAAATGGAGATCTTACAGCCTGGTTTGATCTCAATAAAGGTGTCAAACAAGGTTGCGTAATGTCCCCGTGGTTATTTAATCTGTATATGGACAATTGTATGAGAGAGCTGAAAGGGTTGGATGTAGGTGCCAAAATGAGCGGAGTGTCAGTAAGCTGTCTCTTGTATGCGGATGATGCTGTTCTACTTGCTGACAACGAGCATGAACTACAAGTCCTGGTGACTTGTATGTATGAGGTATGCATGCGAAATGATCTGATGATGAATGTTAATAAGTCAAAGGTAATGATTTTTGAAAAGGAAGAAACCACGACAGTCTGCAACATTAGCGCGAATGGTGAAAATTTGGAGCAAGTAGTTGAGTTCGTGTATTTAGGTAGTATGTTTACAAGAGATGGGCGAGTGGAGAGGGATATTGAAAAAAGGGTTGGGGCAGGCAACAAAGTGAATGATGCACTTAAAGTTGTCATCGCAAACAAAAACCTATCCAAAAAGCTAGAATGGCAGTGCACAATGGTGTTCTTCTACCGACCCTTATGTATGGAAGCGAAGCATGGAACTGGCAAAGGAAGGATGAAAGTGGAATAAATGCAGTAGAAATGAGATCTCTTAGATGAATGTGTTCATATTCTGTGTATGATAGAGTGTCGAATGTAAATATAAGAAGTGAATGCGGTGCGAATGATGGTGTCATGAACAAAATAATGAAAGATCATTAAGATGGTTTGGACATATGGAAAGAATGAATGAAGAAAGAATGGTAAAAAAATTATATGTTAATGATGTAAATGGTACCAGAAATAGAGGAAGACCAAGGAAAACGTGGAACGATCAAATAAATCAAATATTGAATGTCGGCCATGTGAGGAGTCAGAGAAATCGACGCGCGTGCATGACACGATGTATGAATGTTGAGGAAGCGAGAGAAATATGTCAGGAAAGAAAGGTGTGGCAGTCCATTCTTTCTGCCTACCCCTTCGGGGAGACGGCGTGATGGTTAGTTAGTTAGTTAGTTAGTTAGTTACTTTGTATATTAAAAAATTAAGTAAAATAGACATGTTTCGGACAAACAGTCCTTCTTCAGAAAGATACATTTTAAAAAATATTATAAAATTGTTTACATGATCTGACAGATGTTATAAAGATTTAAATATTAAATATTTACAAGTTTAAAGATTAATTTTTTATATGATCTGACAGATGTTATAGAGATTTAAAGATTTTAAATCTTTACATCGATCAGATCATGTAAACAATTTTATAATATTTTTGAAAATGTATCTTCACTGAAGAAGGACTGTTTATCCGAAACATGTCTATTTAATTTTATTTTTTAATATAAGTGTTGTTTATACAAAGTAAGTAAAAAAAAATTAAAGATAAATAAGCCATCATAACAATACAAAGTATGGCTTATATAGAAGAAAAACAATGTTTCTTTATAACTACTTCCACATTTGTGTAAACACTACAAACTTCCACACAAAATGTGTTAGTAGTTATAAAAAACATATGTTTTTTTTTAATTAATATTATTATATATTATTTTGTTTTGCCGAGAACTTGTTGATAGACAATTATATTTTTTAAACAGAACATGTTTGTAATAAAATCTTCAATTAATTATTTAAGTTACATACCCTACTACTCGCGGTTATTTGAATAATATATTAGTCTTTCATTTGTTTACTTCGTGTTATAAACAAATCCGTTTGAGCGAAACTAACTTGCTACAGTGTTTAACTTTGTTGTTAAAGGAAGGATTTGTGTACCGGAGTAGTAAGGAAGTTAGGAACAGTATTAAAGCTAAACGAAACCAGGAAATCTGCAAGGACCTACATAAAAAATTCCAGAAACTGCTTTTGAAGAGCCAACCCTTTAGTTATTCAAATTAAATTATTCAAGCACTTGCAACAGTTTCAGGGGTATCTTTTCAAAGCATATTTTCCAAGTCAATGAGGCACTATTCATAACACTAGAATTCAGTTCAAGCATTACGAGTAATCTATCAAAGAATTTTTTCAGGTTGTAATAAATATAGGTCCTAAATAAAAATCAGTCATTAATCAAGAATAAACTTAGTAAGCATTAAGAATTAATTACGAGTATATCTCAGTAGAGACGAAGATGTAAATTATTTGGAAACGGAATTTGGTGGTCGAGGTGTTTACAGGACTTATAACCTGCCATTGGTTGGGTTAAGCGATCGCTTTTTGTAATACTACATTTCCCATTCCCGCCCTTCTACGAACACCACGTCTGACAATTATTTGAAAGTTGTGTATATGCTACCATGTTGAGAAACATTTCACATATTTAAGTTCAATCACTAGCGCCATCTTTTGAGACTAAAGTTAAGCATTAAGCAGAAAATCTTTATAAATTTAATGTAAAAGGCTATCAACCCAATTATCACATATTACTAGATAACGCCTGGAGAAAGCATAACTTAGTAAGCATATCTGAAAAAAACATCTCGAGTTTTATGTAATACTTTATATTATATATTCTTTTTCGTGACATGATCAAATCAATCAAAAATATTTTCAATGAATATGTCTTCTACTTTTTCATCTTCCTTGTTGTAGGCCTAAGTGGTCTGTTCTCCAGAGTGTTGCTCATCCTGTGTGGTAGACTTCCAGCTGTCCTTCCATTTTTTAGGAGGTCTTCCACGAGGACGACCCCCATGAGGCTGATTATGCAACGCAATATAGGGGAGTCTGGTGGTGTCCATTATTTGAACTTGACTGTAACAGTCCGTTTTTCGCTGTCTGCTCCATCTTATAATATCCTCAACCTCACATGTGTCTCTTATTCTGGAATTCCTCACGCAATCTCTCAGCGTTTTGTCTGCCATCGTCCTCAGTGTGTTCATCTCGGAAGTCCTCAAAATGTGTTTGGTCCTTGTTGTGTCTGCCCTTGCTTCGACGCCATAAGTTACTATTGGTCTTTCGCATGCTTTATAGATTCTCATCTTACTCTTAATGGCCATGTCTTTGTTTTTCCATATTGTGGATTTTAGAGCGCCAGGGATTGCAGCCGCCTTGTTTACTTGGACTTTTATTTCTCCCCGCAGATGAATATGTTATATAATTAATTAACTTATCACCTTACTCCGGTTTCCTTTATCCTTTATTCATTAAAATGGAACTGGGCTTTGTTAAGTCGTCCACTCACAACGGTGCGGTACTACGTAGACATTATAAATTTTCTGCAAATGAGTAACGAACTCTAATTAATTTTTCAACAATTCGTCTTTCATGAATCTATCCAGCGCGCATATCCAAACCATCGTAGCGACATCTGCATAATTTTACTGAGGACGTACTCATCTACCATTCATTTCTTCATATATTTTTTATTCGATAAGTTTCTGTCTGTACGTAAGGGGTAGACAAAATGAATGGACCGTCACACTGTTCTTTCCTGATGTACTTCTCTCACTTCCTCAACATTCATACGACGCGTCATGTACGCACGTCTTCGCTTTCCCATGTGACCGACAATATTTGATTAATTTGATCATGTCAAGTTTTCTTCGGTCTTTCTCTTTTTCTTGTTGTTTAGTTCACATACTTTCTTCATTAATTCATGACACGTATTCAAACCATATTAATTAACCTTTTATTAATTTATTCGTAGCTCTTTTATTTAGTCATTACCTATGTAAACACAGTATTCATAAATTAACTAATTCCAGGAAATACTGTTCTGTGTTCTGGGGTGTATCCCTTAATTGTTTTCGACAGTGGATTGAGCCACGTTAATTACCTTTATTACCGTATTCTGCTTCATTATCTCGTGTATGGTATATTAACAGTAGGGCACTTGTTTTTCGCTACTTTTGATAATGCCTTAGACAGGCGAAACATATGATTCACATGAAATAAAATATATATAAAATCTCTTGGAAATTCGTATTACAACGACAACAACAAACCATCACGCCGTTTCTCATTCACCTTCTTAGAGAGAATGGACCGCCTCACAACTCTATCCTGACACATCTCTCTAGCTTGCTCCACATTCATACGACGAGTCATACACGCACGTCGATTGTTCCGACATGACCAACTTGTTAAATTTGATTAATTTGGTCATGCCATGTTTTCCTCAGTCCACCTCGACTCCGTACTCCATTGACATCGTTAACGTATACTTTCTACATCCATGCGCTCCATATGTCCGAACCAACGCAGAGATCCTTTCATAATTTTATTCATAATACCCTCTTCCGCTCTACATTTCTTTCTTATATCAGAATTTGAAATTCTGTCGTACATCGTTCTATCACACATACGTCTAAAGGACCTTATCTCTACCGCATTTATTCTGCTCTCATCCTTTTTCTGCTAGTTCCATACATAAAGGTTGGGACCAGAACTCCATTGTGAACGGCCATTTTTGCTTTCGTTGATAAATCCTTGTTTCCAATAACTTTTTTTTAAGCTCCATTTACTTTCTTACCCGCCCCAACCCTTCTTTCGACCTCACTATCCGTTCGGTTCGTGAACATGCTACCTATATACACAAATTCACTCACCTGCTCTAAGTTCTCTTCGTTCACACTTATATTACAAACTGTTGTTTGTTCTTCCCTTTCAAAAACTAATACCTTTGCCTTTCCGACAATCAAAGTTCAATCGTGTGACTTGCATATCTCATGGATTCTCGACACCAAGACTTGTAATTCGTCCGCACTATCCGCAACGTGAACGGCATCGTCCGCGTTAAGCATACAATTTACAGACAAACCACTCATCTTAGCACCAGCATTTATTCCTTTCAGTTCTTCCATACGCTTGTTCATATACAGATAAAACAACCATGGAGACATTCGTATTAATTATTTAATAATACATTTATATAATAGGTGACAAACCGCGATAAAAATAGATTGTAACATAGAACTACAGGAATAGAAGCGAGAATTCCGAAATATTTGAATAAAACAATATCTAACTAACGGCTCGGATAATAAACAGATTTGAATGAGTGGAGGAAAAGACAAATATTTTCTGCTAAAATAAACATAGCGTGAACCTACCTCCCTTGGAGCGTACGTGAGTAAGAAATAAGGAGAAAACAGCACAAAAATTGAATATCGCTGTATTTAATTTTTCTTCTTCTTCTTCTTCTTCTTGTCCCTCTCCTATCGGAGTTTGGACAGCATCAAGGCTATTTCTACCCTTGTAACAGCAGCTCTAAACAGGGATGTTGTAACAAAACAAAACTGCTTAAATAAATCAGGAAGAAATTTACGAATAAAAACGTATTTTTTCTAGATTTTTAATTAAATTATATTTTATAGCAACGGTTCTCAATTTTTTTTGGAATACGGAACCCTTTTAGAACACTTAATATTTTACAGAGTCCTAAAATAAGCAAAACCTGGTATTATATTCATGATTTAATTACAATGAACCATACAAAAATAGATATTACGAGTTTACAGTATTAAAACGCCACATTCCTACTCGAACAAGCCAATTTTTTTTGTTTACAGTTTTTGATCGTAGCATTATTGTAGATGTGTCAGGAAATTATCGGTTTATGGGTAAATTCTCTGTCAAAATTGAATTGTTTCCGAATTTTCCCAGAATTATATTAAAAAATCTTTCCTGACTTATTAATTAACACAACAACAACAAATGTAATCATCATGCCATTTTTAAGCAAGCATACACGTACGTCGATTCTTCCAAATCCTAACATGGCCGACCGTTAAAATTGGGTTAATTTGGTCATGCCATGTTTTCCCCATTATTTTTTTGTAACTAACTAACTAACTAACTAACCATCACGCCGTCTCCCCGAAAGGATAGGCAGAAAGAATGGACTGTCACACTTTTACTGATGCGGCACTTCATCCTTCTCTTTTCGCTCCGCGGGAGACGCGGTGTGATGGGTTGCGAACCTCATCGCCACCAATAGGCATCTCCCGCGCACACTTCGATCGCCCGACACCCACAAAATAAATCTAAAACAAATAACATAAAATACAATGATATAAAATAAAATAACAAAATAAAAATAATTTAACACAAAATGTTCTTTTTAGATGGTGCACATACGAGTATTGTCTATTTAATTTATGTTCCACGAATCCGCCGTTTTCTAAATTTAGCACATAATGTAATAACACATAATGTTTTTTTTTCGATGTTGCACGTGTTGACATGGACGATCCGGACTTTCGTGTTTATTTAATTTATGTTATACGTATCCACCGTTTTTTAAATTAGCTGTAATTAGGCACTTAACCAGCAAGAACTTTGAAATAATATTGAAGAAATTATTCAAATTGTCATTGGAACAAATGAAAATTTTATTTTTACACCTGTCAAAATTCTTTATAAAAACGATAAAACTAATATTATTTTAACAGCAAAACAGGACAAACGTATTACGTGTCACAATAAACTATTATAAAGTGCGGCAACAGTTAAATTGACCAAAACAATTCACTTATACGCGAAATATCTCCAAATTAACAGGAGCACCACATGAACCAAACCAAATTTTCAAAAAACAAAAGAATCTCTTTTTTTGTAATTATGTGTTAATTATTTTTTGGAATAATGTTTTATTATATAATGTAATAATGTATAATATTATATTATTTTGTAATAAATGTTATATAAATTGTTAACACTGCTTTTAAAAACAAATATATGCAGCATCTGAGTTATATCTACTCGTAGCTTATTAATTTGTTAATAATGTTTTTTTATAAGTAACTAACTATCCATCACGCCGTCTCCCCGAAGGGGTACGCAGAATAATGTACTGTAACACTTTTCTTTCCTGACATCTCTCGCATCCTTAACATTCATACATCGTGTCATGCACGCGCGTCGATTTCTCTGACTCCTTACATGACCGACATTCAATATTTGATTTATTTTATCGTGCCACGTTTCCCTCGGTCTTTTTCTATTTCATATTTACATCCATCCTATATTACATGTTTTGCTGTCTTAGACATTATCACATGACATTTGTTTTAATTCAAATTATTTATTTATTGTTTCATTTTTATTCATTTCCTTGCATCATTGTAGTGCGAGAGAAAAATATTCCGAGTTTTGTTTTGCCGGGAGATTAATGCCGCAGACATCTTAATACGTGTTTATCTTCGCAAGCTGATCTTAAGATAAATGCTGTATAAAACTTTCAGACCTAAACCTAGTTAAGATATACACATTCCTTTGTCCTTACTTGTAATAAGTCGGTACTTGTTCACGGTTAACTGCACATTTCTTTTCTTGAAACTTTGCTTATTAAGAAAAATTGTCTTATGTGTATATTAATCAAATTAATCAAATTAATATGTGTATATTCATATAATGTAGAAAAAACACACATATCGGGATTTCAACATTAAAATCAAATTTGATTTAGATGAAAACAACCGTTTTCTATAAATCTATTATATATATTCTATTAAAAAATAACAACCTTCGTCTTGATACGATATTATCAAATATTTGATACATAGCGCATTCAATCCTGTTCCCCGATTGATTTTTTTTTTTTTTTTTAAAAGACTAATACCAAGGATTTAAATCAATGATATTAGAATTTATTATTACAATCTTTAATGTGAGCAGAAAATAGCTCATTATTATGAAGAAGGAATCTGGTCGTGTCCAGGCTTGAACCCATGTCCCCTGGATCAGGAGCCAAGCGTTCTATCCCCTAGACCACCACCCGATCATGGGGATTATGGGGCAACAAAAGTACTGTCATATCGCACCGCTCCTGAAGGACCTTCACTGGCTTAAAATCCGAGAGCGAGTAAAATACAAATTGTGTTTAACAGTGCTTAAGGCTCGACACCAGAGAGCGCCAGCGTACATATCGGACCTCTGCATGACACCCATGCCAACGGAAAGGCAACGTTCACTCCGATCAGTAGAAACAAGTGCAAACAACATAACAATTCCAGTCAGAGCCAATAAAGCAAGTTTTTATAATCGTGCTTTTAGCGTTGTGGGTCCGTTGGCATGGAATAGCCTCCATGTTACTATTAAGTATGAGGATAGTGACGTTAAATTTAAGAAACTTTTAAAGACTACACTGTTCGGTCAGTCATTTCCTAGTGCGCCCTTGGAGTAATTGATTTTACAAAACAGCGCACTTAAAATACAAGTCATCAGAATAATAACAATTTGATAAATATGTTATTATAAGAAAACGAATATTTGTTTCAGTATGATTCACATTCATTTTTTTATTATTAAAAAAACAGTTTTTTCCACTTTTGTGTTCATTTTTCAAGACATATTTCGAAGGTTCGACACCTTAAACATCGAGAGAATTATATAAATCCTAAAAACTTAAGTATACATAGTTTTCCTGATGATGAAGATGCAAAACCTTCGAAACGTGTCGAGAAAAATAAACTCATAATTGAAACAACCAGTGCTCTAAATCATGAAAAATTCGTTATTATGGAATTCCACAGTCTTTACGCCTGAAAAGAAAAAAATCAACATTATAAATTGGGTGTTTTTTTAGAGGTTTGGTTTTTAAACTGGCAACATTGTAAAGGCATAAAATTATCTATTAAATAAAGCCAATATCAAAGACATTAACATTATTTTCATTTTTTTATTTATTTTGAATTTGTATACCTCTTAAAAAAAAACTTTATTTAACAATGTGTATAAGAGTGTTTTTTTAGTGATATGCAAATTCAAAATAAATAAAAAAACACCTTTAAATAATGTTAATGTCTATGATATTGGTTTTATTTAATAGATAACTTTATGCCATTATTGTTTAAATATAATTTTGGGCATATGAGCGCCACGCCTAGCTCGAATTAAGCGCAATCGTGAAATCCAATTTTCGACAATTTTATCGAGCAATCGGGTAAAATGGCAAAACAAATTGACTACAAATCAACTGTCAATTGTCAAATTAACAGTCTGTAGAAACAACGTTGCCAGTTTAAAAACCAAACTTCTAAAAAAACACCCTATATATAATATGGAGTTTTATAATATTTTTCAAGCAACAGTTAATGTGAATATTTTTCGAAAACATTGGATTTTTTCCAACACTTTTTTACATATTTCACAAATATGTCTTGGTCCACAGACATGTTTTAATTTCTATGTTATTATTATTTGTGAAAATACATGATTTTTGTATATTCTTCTTCTTCTTCTTCTTCTTTTAATAGATCTGACGATCTGTGACACAGAAATCATGTCTCGTCGGATGATGAGATCCAGCTGTCCCTCCATCTCTAAGGCGGTCTTCCAGGTGGGCGGTGTCCGGAGGGGATTTCATAAGCGGCTGTATATGCAAGTCTGTCACCATCCATTCGGGCTACATGGTCTCTCCAGTATCTTCTGCTGGATCTACTCCACTGAACGATATCCTCTATTTCGCAAGTTTTTCTTATGTCTACGTTGCGGACACGATCTCGGAGGTTTTTTCCAGTAATTGATCTTAGGACCTTCATCTCCGATGTTCTTAGTAGTCCCTTGGTTCGCACAGTGTCAGCCCGCGTCTCTACAGCGTACGTCATGATAGGTCGCACGCATATTAATTGAATTAAATTTCATCTCTAGCTCGTGTGTATAAATATTTTGGATTCAAGCTTACAAAAAAGTTTATAGATATGTTAGACGATTTATTTTACAATGTTTTATTGTAAAGTACCTTTTGCCTTTCCGTAAAAGGTTGAAATACTTGTGGCTTAAATTAATGTTTAACTTGTTTGAAATCACGGATTTTCATTTAAAATAACATTTGGTTAAAAATATAACTCCAAGTGTAAAGAGAAATTTTATGTGAATTCACTCATTTTATCTTCTTTGAATTTTAGTTTAATGTATTCGGGATTTTTTATTTTTTAATGAACCACTCCATCTTTCTACTTTCCTTTAGAAAAAATGACGTGTCAGATAATAACTTAATTTTAAAACATATTAATGTACAGTTAACTAAATAACCATCATACCATTTCTCCAATGGGGTTGGTAGGTTTATTTTATCGATTCCATATTTAACTAACTAACTAACCATCACGCCGTCTCCCCGAAGGGGTAGCCAGAAATAATGGACTGCCACACTTTTTTTTAATGACATATTTCTATCGTTTCCTCAACATTCATACATCGTGTCATGCACGCGCGTCGATTTCTCTGACTCCTCACATGGCTGATATTCAATATTTGATTTATTTGATCGTGCCACGTTTTCCTCGGTCTTCCTCTTTTTCTGGTTCCATTTGCATCGTTAACATATAATTTTTTTATCATTCTTTCTTCATTCATTCTTTCCATATATATTAGAAGAAGAATACTTATGAAGAAGTAAAAAATTGGATCGATTCGTGGATCGCTTCAAAAGATGACCAGTTTTTTCAACGCGGGATTCGTATGCTGCCCGAAAGATGGGAGAAAGTAGTGGCCAGCGATGGACAATACTTTGAATCATAAATGTATAACCAGTTTTTTACGATAAAGCCTCGAATTTCGGGAAAAAAACGGCGGAAGCAAAGTTATACACCTAATACAAACCATCTTAATGATCCTTTCATTATTTTTTTCATAACACCATCATTCGCACCGCATTCACTTCTTATATTTTCATTCGACACTCTATCATACATAGAGTATCCACACATTCGTCTAAGAGATCCCATTTCTATTTCATTTATTCTACTTTCATCTTTCTTTTGTCAGTTCAATGCTTCGCTTCCAAACATAAGGGTCGGTATAAGACCAACATTGTGCATTTCTATCTAGTTCAAATTATTAATGCAAAATGATGAATCCTTAGCACTATTCAACATAAAAAATACAACAGTGCGTCTTTATGTCGAGACAGAAACTAAATACCCAATTAAGACAAATATAGCAAGAAAATTACTGTTGCCATTCCCATCATCGTATTTAGTTGAATGTGGTTTTAGCGCTGTATATGATTTGTTATTGAAATACCAAAATCGTTTTGATATTACAAACAGTGGCAATTTAAGTTTAAAATTGACCGAATTGGTACCTCACATAAAAGTCTTTGCAGTTCACATCAAGCCCTAGGATCGCATTAATTTTCTTTCGAGTAGTAATGTCACATTATATACATAATATTTATTTATGAAAATTAAATAAAAATAGTACAAACAAGCAAACAAACCATCACGCCGTTTCCCCGCAGGGGTAGGCAGAGAGAATGGACCGCCACACTAGTCTATCCTGGCAAACCTCTCTAGCTTCCTCCACACTCATACAACGAGTCATAAACGCACGTCGATTCTTCTGACTTCTAACATGACCAACCTTTAAAATTTGATTAATTTGGTCAAGCCATGTTTTCCTCGGTCTGCCTCGACTTCGTACTCCATTTACATCATTAACGTATACTTTCTTAACCATTCTTTCTCCATACATGCGTTCCATATGTCCGAACCAACGCAACGATCCTTTCATAATTTTGTTCATAATACCTTCTTCCGCTCTACATTCCTTTATCATATCAGCATTTGAGATTCTGTCGTATATCGTTCTACCACAAATACGTCATAGGGACCTTATCTCTACCGCATTTATTCTGCTCTAATCCTTCTTCTGACAGTTCCATGCTTTGCTTCCATACATTAGGGTTGGGACCAGAACTCCATTGTGAACGGCCGTTTTCGCTTTCATTGATAAATTCTTGTTTCTATTTTTAAAGCTCCATTCACTTTGTTACCCGCACCAACCCTTCTTTCGACGTCACTATCCATTCGGCCATCTGCTGTTAACATCCTACTTAAATACACAAATTCCCTCACCTGTTCTTAGTTCTCTAAAAAAAATAAAAATAGTATAATGCATATGCGCAATATACGAGTATACTATTTGAATCAAATTTTTTTTTCAGAATTTGTTAAGTAAATAAAAAATTCGTAGTTGGGGAGTGGAGGCATGGAGATTTTTGAATCTTTGAAGTTATATATGGAAGCGAAGCATGGAACTGGCAAAAGAAGGATGAAAGTAAAATAAATGCAGTAAAAATGAGATCTCTTAGACGAATGTGCGGATAATCTGTGTATGATAGAGTGTCAAATGAAAATATAAGATGTGAATGCGGTGCGAATGATGGTGTCATGAACAAAAAAATTAAAGGATCATTTAGACGGTTTGGACATATGGAAAGAATGAATAAAGAAAAAATGGTAAAAAAAATTATATGTTAATGATGTAAATGGAACCAGAAATAGAGGAAGACCGAGGAAAACTTGGCACGATCAAATCAATCAAATATTGAATGTCGGCCATGTGAAGAGTCAGAGAAATTGACGCGCGTGCATGACACGATGTATGAATGTAGAGGAAGCGAGAAAATTATGTCAGGACAGAACAGTGTGGCGTTCCATTCTTTCTGCCTACCCCTCCGGGGAGACGGCGTGATGGTTAGTTAGTTAGTTAGTTTTAAAACTATTATATGTTATTAAACAAATTCATTGTTTTTTTCCAAGGCTAGTGTGTATGTGTGAGATTAAGAGACGGTACATATGGGGATTTCGCTTATTGGAATATAGAAGGTTAATTCCAGAATCTCTTTTTAGGATCGCCACTCGAAGCAGGATTGTATTTATAGAGGTTGGGGCCAGCCATAGCTCCATGTAATTGGTTTTGGAGTTGGTTTATCTAGGACCATGTTTGCTTGAGGTCGTGAGGTGGCTTGATCAATTATTTGGCTACCCAAACGATAATGACACGTTTTCGCATTTACCTATCGTATCCGTATGAGTTTTCATTAAGTTAACTAACTGAAATGTCGCCTTTTTATAAATCAATAATTTAATCATGACGTTTTATCACCTTGGCCTTCCGCGGCATTTTTATTATTATTCAAACTGCAGGCAGGCCATTTTTTATCTATCCTTTACATCGTATACATTTATGTATTGGAAATTTAAACAATATTTTATTCTTTTATCTACTTAATAAAGTGGATAAAACAAATAATCAAATGATTTTATTGAAATCTCTTGATGGAAGTTCATTTTAAATAATAATAAAATTAAACGATGTTTTTTAACTACTTCCACTTTTGTCTTTATTTCAAGAGCGACCGGTTTTGCCAGGCATCGACAGACCAGTCTGTCAATGCCAGCAAGCCTGACAAAACCGGTTACTGTCGAAATAAAAACAAAAGTGGAAGTAGTTAGTTGTACATAAAAAGGCTTACATTACTCTGCAGTATTGGAAAAATCGTCGACCATTTATGTATAACAGTCGAATAAAGTGACGTGGGTTCTCTTATTGAATGTGAATATAAGAAGATTTATATACGTGTCATTATAATTTTAAAAATAAAATAATATTAAACATTTACTAATTTGTATAAACACCGCTTTATTTGGTAACACCAAGTGGTTTCGCTCCCGCCGGAGCTTCGTCAGGGTGAGAGAGTAAAAGTCAGTTTATTCTCTTACCCTGACGAAGCTCCGGCGGGAGTGAAACCGGTTGGTGTTACCAAATAAAGTGGTGTATATGCAAATTACTTAAAGTGTTTTATTATTTTATATAATAATGTCACACCAAAAAATAAGTGCTTCATACAAAAGTTTGGATTTTTTAGTATTACACGTTTGTAAAATTTTCTTTGTTTTCATTAAGTGAAAGCAAATTTATAATAAATACGTATTTTTTGTGAAAACTTTTTTTTATCGCTTACGGAAAAACAAAATTATAGTTAGCCGAGAGATTGTCTGTATTTTGGGGTAGGTATTTTTGTGATTTTATTTCAGGAATTTAATAAGTTTTCCAGGCTAGGAATTTCCACATTGCGTGAACATGTTTTAGTGATTGTATTAGACAGCTCATAACGTTAAAAATAAGCTCATAAAGAAGTTCCTTTTGGTAAAATTTGTAACGCCGTTGTTAAGTATAAAAGAGACGTATACATACTCGTACATATAAAATCAATACCATAAAATCTTAAGGGTATGGTTAAGTAAAAGAAAATATAACTGAGTTCTACTTACATGTTTACAGGTAATCCGGGTCAATCTTTTAAAAAAAATTGCATTTTAACAATCAACAACGTTTACAATACAAAAAACCATCACGCCGTTTCTCCGGAAGTGTAGGCAGAGTGACACATTCTCTTTCCTGACATACTTCTCTCGATTACTTAACATTCGTAATTCGCATGCACACATGCACGCACGTCGATAACGCGACTCCTAACAATGCCGACATATAATACTCGAAATCGGTTGATTAAATCTTATCACATTATCCATCTACTCTATTTAAAATTCCATTTACAATTTTTTTATGACAGAATTGATAGAGAAAAGCTATGGAAAGTCTTGGCCGAGTAAAAAGTAAGCACAAGCCTGATACGAGCGGTTCCTTCGCTTTATGAAGGAAGCACTGCGTGTGTCAGGGTAAACGGGGCTTTCACTTCTTGGTTTGATATCACAAAAAGTGTCAAGTAGGGTTTTGTAATGTCCCTGTGGGTGTTTAATCTATACATGGACAAGTGTATGAAAGAATTAGATGGCATAAACGCTGATGCGAAAATGAACGATATGTCAATCAACTGTTTGTTATATGCAGACGACAAGGCGCGAGAATTATGCCAGAATAGAACAATGTGGCGATCCATCCTCTCTGTCTACGGGAAACGGCGTGATGGTTAGTTCGTTAGTTAGTATTTTTTATACAGTATATCATACGGGATGATAGTCTGACTCCGATCCTCTTTAACCTTATAATGGATGGGATTGCTACGGAAATTAAAACACTGAGAAAAGTACAGACTGGGAGAGAAGATCATATATATTGTCTATTATGCGGAAGACACTATCATATTTGCCGAGACAGAGGAAAACCTGCTCATACCTTTGAACGCATTCCATTTTGCTACTCAAAAATACAACATGTCTATATCAGTAGCAAAGACCATGAGTATAGTATTCTCTCGAGCTCCGGTTGGATGCAGCGTGTCTGTGGAGGAGTTTCAGTGAAATAGGTGGAAAAATTTAGATATCTGGATGTGGACTTGTGTGAGCAAACGGATCTACTGTGTAAAGTGATGGATCATTTAAGGATGTTTGAAGAATTCACTATGGAAAAACCTTAACATAAAGAACCTTACATAAATGGATTCGAATGCAAGGCAGCCACCATAATCACAAAAAACGCGTTCAGAATGTTAGAAATAAAGATGCTCAGAAACATATCTGACAAGAAACTGCGCCAAAGAATAAGGAAAGTATGCAAGTTTGAGGATATCGTTAGGTGTGGAGTTTAATCCTTCATTTTTTATATACTATACAACAGGTTGTTTGAACCGAATTTCAGCATACAATTTATTTTTAGCTAAGATATTGATTTATCACGATGCAGTCATTTCGGAAGCCAACCTTGTTAGCTGCAGCTCGTAGGCCTTTTTGAACTCTGTGTTCGATATGAACACAGAGTTCAAAAAGGCCTACGAGCTGCAGTCTCTTTGCGAACGTTTCTAAAGTCCAAGCTTCTATCCAGAAACACCAAACTGCGTATTTATAACACCATCATCAAGCCAGTGGTGACCTATGATTCGGAGTCATGGAAAATGACCTTAAAAAAACAACAAAGCATCTACTGGTTTGAGAATAGAATACTTAGAATGATCCTAAGACCCAGACCCGATGTTGCGGCGAGAATTTGGAGGCATGCGATCAACCAAGAGATCCGTACGATGACCCAGCAGCCCCTAATAACGGGCACCGTGAGAGCTGGTCGCCTAGCATGAATTGAGTACGTTTGCCGAACCGAAGAGACCAGAGCAATCAAGACCGACTAGAGTAAGACCTCTAGGAGGGCCTAGACAGCGCCTAATGGACAATGTTCTGGCTGATCTGGCTAGGTTGGGAAAATCGGACTGCTGGGAGCAAAAGGCGCAGGATCGAGAAGCTTGGCGAAAAATCATCAAGGAGGCTGAAACTTTTCAAGAGTTGTATGCCCATAGGAAGTAAGTAAATAAGATATTGATGATTGATGTTTTGGCAGTCACAGCTCTTGCCACTCTGCCACGAAGGTTGTGTTGCATGGCTAATCCTTAGGAAGACAATCACGGGGAGACCACTAAAGAGATGGATCGATAGCTGGGAGTCGACCTAGGAGGCCAATTTCTCTTGAGAAACAAGCCACAACGTCTACACTAAGGAAAATAATAAAAAAACTAACTAACTAACTAACATACTAACTATCACGCCGTCTCCCCGAAGGGGTAGGCAGAAAGAACGGAACGCCAAACTTTCCTTTGGAGACATATTTCTCTCGTTTCCTCAAAATTCATACATCGTGTCATGCACGCGCGTCGATTTCTCTGACTCCTCACATGGCCGACATTCAATATTTGATTTATTTGATCATGCCACGTTTTCCTCGGTCTTCCTCTATTTCTGGTTCCATTTACATCATTAACATATCATTTTTTTACCATTCTTTCTTTATTCATTCTTTCCATATGTCCAAACCATCTTAATGATCCTTTCATTATTTTGTTCATGACACCACCATTCGCACCGCATTCAGTTCTTATATTTTCATTCGATACTCTATCATACACAGAGCATCGACACATTCGTCTAAGAGATCTTATTTTTACTGCATTTATTCTACTTTCATCCTTCTTTAATAAATATATGTACTATAATAATTGGACTTTTCCCCTAAATTATCAGTGTGCGTGTTTGTGAGGGTGTGAAACCGATATTACGTATACATATAATGAAATGAAGTGTGATATGTTTACAATTCACTTTTGGTAGATTATGGGAGAGATAAGTCTCGGGGAAACATCGGTAATGGTAAATATCGGACGCCCCGGGGTCCATCGACGATCACCAGGAGCGGCACAAGGGATGAAAATACACAATGCCATTAAGTTTTATTTCTTACCAATTTCTTTATACAATTGAGTACTTTGTTTTTACACTCTTATCTACGAGTCCTAGCCCCATAATTGTTTACGTATCCAATCGTTCTGTTTTTCTTATATCCACACTTTGCTCCGCGAATTCCTCGATAGGAAGATTAGCTGAGCCAAAGCGTTGCCCTAGTACAAATTTCGGGATCGAGCGTTTGCGGTAGCCGGTCCATCAGCTTGGAACAATCTTCTTTCACACCTCAGATGCATAAACGATCCGACAGACTTTAGATCTAAGCTGAAAACCCATATTTTTCAAATTTCATAGCCAATTTAAAACTTATACATTTTGAATTTTTAATTGTATCTCAATAGAGACGAAGAAACAAACTGGAAACTGAATATGGATGATCAAGGTGTTTACAGGACTTATGACCTGTCATTGGTTGGGTTAAGCGCACGCTTTATGTAATTACAACATTCCCCATTCCACCATTGTTATTATGATCATGTATGATATATTTTTGGAAGTTGTATATATACTCCAAATTCATACTTATCTTCACGTGGCAGTTCCAGTTAGCCATCTATGTAGATTTGATTGCACTAATTAATTTTTTAAGATTAATCTATAAAATCCATCCACTAACGCCATCTATGAAGAATGATTGTTTAGCATTTAGCAAACTACTTTATTAACACAATGCGAAGAGGCTACCGCCTCCTATCGCACTGTTAGAAGTCGCCTGGAGTATCCACTCCTATTTTTTACGCCAAATAATTGACCAGAATATTTACAAATATTTTGTGAAATGTATACTTACATCTGTATACGAATCCTGGATTTTCACCTGTGGGTGGTTAATTTAATTTTTTAATTGTATCTCAATAGAGACGAAGAAACAAACTGGAAACTGAATATGGATGATCAAGGTGTTTACAGGACTTATGACCTGTCATTGGTTGGGTTAAGCGCACGCTTTATGTAATTACAACATTCCTCATTCCACCATTGTTATTATGATCATGTATGATACATTTTTGGAAGTTGTATATATACTCCAAATCCATACATATCTTCACGTGGCAGTTCCAGTTAGCCATCTATGTAGATTTGATTGTACTAATTAATTTTTTATGATTAATCTATACAATCCATCCACTAACGCCATCTATGAAGAATGATTGTTTAGCATTTAGCAAACTACTTTATTAACACAATGCGAAGAGGCTACCGCCTCCTATCGCACTGTTAGAAGTCGCCTGGAGTATCCACTCCTATTTTATACGCCAAATAATTGACCAGAATATTTACAAATATTTGTGAAATGTATACTCACATCTGTATACGAATCCTGGACTTTCACCTGTGGGTGGTTAATTTTAAATTTTTAATTGTATCTCAATAGAGACGAAGAAACAAACTGGAAACTGAATATGGATGATCAAGGTGTTTACAGGACTTATGACCTGTCATTGGTTGGGTTAAGCGCACGCTTTATGTAATTACAACATTCCCCATTCCACCATTGTTATTATGATCATGTATGATATATTTTTTTGGAAGTTGTATATATACTCCAAATTCATACTTATCTTCACGTGGCAGTTCCAGTTAGCCATCTATGTAGATTTTGATTGCACTAATTAATTTTTTAAGATCAATCTATACAATCCATCCACTAACGCCATCTATGAAGAATGATTGTTTAGCATTTAGCAAACTACTTTATTAACACAATGCGAAGAGGCTACCGCCTCCTATCACACTGTTAGAAGTCGCCTGGAGTATCCACTCCTATTTTATATGCCAAATAATTGACCAGAATATTTACAAATATTTGTGAAATGTATACTTATATCTGTATACGAATCCTGGATTTTCACCTGTGGGTGGTTAATTTAAATTTTTAATTGTATCTCAATAGAGACGAAGAAACAAACTGGAAACTGAATATGGATGATCAAGGTGTTTACAGGACTTATGACCTGTCATTGGTTGGGTTAAGCGCACGCTTTATGTAATTACAACATTCCCCATTCCACCATTGTTATTATGATCATGTATGATATATTTTTGGAAGTTGTATATATACTCCAAATTCATACTTATCTTCACGTGGCAGTTCCAGTTAGCCATCTATATAGATTTGATTGCACTAATTAATTTTTTAAGATTAATCTATACAATCCATCCACTAACGCCATCTATGAAGAATGATTGTTTAGCATTTAGCAAACTACTTTATTAACACAATGCGAAGAGGCTACCGCCTCCTATCGCACTGTTAGAAGTATTGAGATACAATTAAAAATTTAAATTAACCACCCACAGGTGAAAATCCAGGATTCGTATACAGATATAAGTATACATTTCACAAATATTTATACATTTTGTTTTATTATACTTTCTAATCGATCGCGAATATGTATTTGTATATTTGTAATATTAAAAGCATCTTTTTGAGAAAGGATGAAGAATCAGGAACGATTGGGAAATGGTTAAACTTTGAAACGACAAGATGCTTTCTAAAGTTACGAGTATTTTTCTTCTGAACGTACTCTCACTAATACGAAAGAAGTCGATCTACGAGGTAATCTTGTTCAGCAGACTGATTGCTCTTCCTACCGGCATTATAAGAGGCAGGTTGGTTCATGCGGCCGGATGAAAGAACAATCTATGCTGGCGCTGTCGGAGATATCTGTCGGGAACAAAAAGACCTACAGCCTCCAGCACGGCTGAGTTTTCAATATATTCCCTAATTAATCTAAAGAAATGGGTTATGAAAAACCCGTCTCTTTGAAGCTGCAGAGAATAAGACTCCAACGTTCCCAAAAGAAACGCTGTGGGATAAAGCCATGGATAGCAACAATTCTCCTTCATGTAGAGATACCTCAGATTTTTTTCTGAACCCTCTCAAATCAGACGAAGAAGAAGAAAAAACAATGTTCACAAATTTTTTGAATAATTTTTAATAATGTTAGACTAGAAATTAAGTGCATAGGAAAGTAAACAAATAGTTCATGTCGATAATTGATATTTCCTCTTCTTCCTAGACTTGTCCCATTTACTTGGGGTCAGCTCTTCCTGCTCGGTGTCTCCAGGAATGTCTGTCTTGAGTAGCGTCTGGTAGGCTTTGGTCTCTTTTGAGACTTATTTAAATAAGTCCCATTTTTCCCGACCTTCGTGGTCGAGTACCAAGTGCTACCAATGTTACACTGAAAGTCCCGGGTTCCGTTTCCAACGATGACAGAGTGATTGTCAAACTGCCTATGGTCTGAATAAGCTACATACCTATCCAATGTCACGAGAATCAATATGATAGCTTTATCATTTACGTAATGATGTAAAGAACGATTCAACAAAATAATGATACTAATAATTTTTTAAGGATTAATTGTATCTCAATAGAGACGAAGGTGCCAATTGGAAACAGAATGTGGTGGTCGAGACGTTTACAGGATTTATGACCTGTCATTGGTTGGGTTAAGCGCACGCTTTATGTAATACAACATTCCCCAATTCGCCCTCCTTACGACCACCACGTCTGACAAATTTTTGGAAGATGTATATACGAGTATGCTACAATGTTGCACCACGATTCACATTTTTTTTAGTTCTATCTACACTAGCGCCATCTATTAAGATTGGATTAAGCATAAGCAGAAGATCTTTATTAACGCAATGTGAAAGGCTACCGCCATTAAGATACATTGCTAGATAACGCCTGGAGATGTCTCTCCAATTTTTATGCTTGGACCAGTTTTTTTATAACATTTTGAATGTAAACAAATACTTGTGGACGAATACTGGATTTTACCCATTGCGGATTATCATTTTTTGAAAATTGGAAATAGAATATGGTGGCCGAGGCGTTTACAGGACTTATGACCTGTCTTTATTGTGACTTATGATCTGTCACAAAAATGATAACCAACAATGGGTAAAATCCAGTATTCGTCTACAAGTATTTGTATACATTTAAAATGTAAAAATAATAATAATCCATATCAAATTGGACCCACCGGGTCCTCTGGGTCGCTGGTCCACTTCTTATCTCGTCACATTTCTTGTGACTCAAGTATTATAAATTAAAAAAAATAATCTGCCGGATTTAATTTATGTTAACTTGTCATAAAACGAAAATTCACGCGCCGTCTCTGGTGTGCACGGATGTGAAAACACGATAATCTATGCCAACAAAATCCTCTCCGGGTAATGTAATATTCAAATGTGTCTATGGATAACGTTTGTATGAGAGAACGTTAGGACTGTTATGTTTGCGAATTGGAAATTAGGACAATTCCTCGCCAATATTCATCACCAGTTTATCGCCATTTATTATCGATGATTCGTCACCATCGATAATAAATGGCGATAAGTCGAGTCCAGTACTAAAAGTTATTAGTCATTAAGTGTTGGACATATATGCCTTCTGACTTCCACAACTCTTTATCCCTCGCCAATCTTTGTCACTGATCTCCTGCCACTTGTTTGAAGGCATCAGACCATCTTGTTTGTAGTCTGCCCGGGTTTTTGGGGCCAGTTCTCGGTCACCACTCCAGGGTGCGTCTAGTCCACCGATCATCTATTTTCCTCGCTGTATGGCCCTGTTGCCTTGTTGTCCTCGTTATTTTGAAATAATGATAAAAAAAAATTATAACTAACTAACTAACTAACTAACCATCACGCCGTCTCCCCGAAGGGGTAGGCAGAAAGAATGGACTGCCACACCTTTCTTTCCTGACATATTTCTCTCGCTTCCTCAACATTCATACATCGTGTCATGCACGCGCGTCGATTTCTGACTCCTCACATGGCCGACATTCAATATTTGATTTATTTGATCGTGCCACGTTTTCCTTGGTCTTTCTCTATTTCTGGTACCATTTACATCATTAACATATAATTTTTACCATTCTTTCTTCATTCATTCTTTCCATATGTCCAAACCATCTTAATGATCCTTTCATTATTTTGTTCATGACACCATCATTCGCACCGTATTCACTTCTTATATTTTCATTCGACACTCTATCATACACAGAGTATCCACACATTCGTCTAAGAGATCTCTCATTTCTACTGCATTTATTCTACTTTCATCGTTCTTTTGCCAGTTCCATGCTTCGCTTCCATACATAAGGGTCGGTAGAAGAACACCATTGTGCACTGCCATTCTAGCTTTTTTGATAGGTTTTTGTTTGCGATGACAACTTTAAGTGCACCATTCACTTTGTTGCCTGCCCCAACCCTTCTTTCAATATCCCTCTCCACTCCCCCATCTCTTGTAAACATACTACCTAAATACACAAACTCAACTACTTGCTCCAAATTTTCACCATTCGCGCTAATGTTGCAGACTGTCATGGTTTCTTCCTTTTCAAAAATCATTACCTTGGACTTATTAACATTCATCATCAGATCATTTCGCATGCATACCTCATACATACAATTCACCAGGACTTGTAGTTCATGCTCGTTATCAGCAAGTAGGACAGCGTCATCCGCATACAAGAGACAGCTTACTGACACTCCGCTCATTTTGGCACCTACATCCAACCCTTTCAGCTCTTTCATACAATTGTCCATATACAGATTAAATAACCACGGGGACATTACGCAACTTTGTTTGACACCTTTATTGATATCAAACCAGGCTGTAAGATCTCCATTTACTCTGACACTAGCAGTGCTTTCCGTGTATAGCGACTTAATGGCCGTGATCAGTTTTGTACTTATTCCATATTCAGACAATAGTTTCCACAACTTTTCTCTATTAACGTAATCATATGCTTTTTGTAAGTCGACAAATGCACAGAAAAGTTTGCGATTTTTGGCCAGAAACTTCTCTGTCAATGTACGAAGTCCAAAAATTTGATCCATACATCCTCTGCCATTCATAAAGGCACCTTGCACATCCCAAACTTTGTCACTCGTCAATTTTCAAAAAATTATCAATTTTATTTATATCTTTATTTAGATGAATATTTTTTATTAAGGATTAATTGTATCTCAATAGACACGAAGATGTAAATCGTTGTTTTTTTTATAAGAATATGGTGGTCGAGGCGTTTACAGGACTCATGACTTGTCATTCCGCCCTTCTTACGACCACCACGTCTGACAATTTTTTGAAAGATGTATGTATGCTACTATGTTGAGAAACACTTCACATATTTTAGTTCAATCTACGCTAGCGCCATCTATTAAAATTAGGTGTAAGCATTAAGCAGAAAATCTTTGTTAATGCAATGTGAAAGGCTATGCAATTAGCATACATTGCTAGACAACGCCTGGAGATAGCTCTCCAATTTTTATGTTTTTTTAACTTGGACCAGTTATTATACAACATTTTGAATGTATACAAATACTTGTAGATTTTACCCATTGCGGGTAAATCATATTTTTAAGGATTAATTGTATCTCAATAGAGACGAAAATGTAAACGTTTTTTTTTTTTTGGATATTATAAAATTGTTTTCAAATATGATCAATTTTGACATATTGTAATTTTAATAGTGTTGCTTACAAAGTACATAAAAATAAAAGGAAAAAACAAATATTTTTTCAAGCTTTTAATTTTTTTATAAATTACTGACATCGTGAAATTCCATAATTACTTTTTTTTATGAATTTAAATCAACGTTTTAGCACTTTTAAGTTCATCACATAATATGATAGAACGACTATGATAGAATACCGAATGATGAAATAAGGAAAAAATGTTAGGCAGATCCTTGCATCAAAAGTAAATTTAAAAATGGGTTCATCAGATGGTTTGTACATATGGATCGAATAGACGAGAGAAGTTATTACCAATTATCCTAGAATATATCAAATAAAAAGTTCAATTCTACCAGCAATACATATTTTTTCTATTGTTGTAACAACACTCTTTTTTTACAAAAAATAAATTAAATTACAAATATGTTTCGGCACACAAAAGCCCTTCATCAGTGTAATTAACAATATACACACCAAATATTTAAGCAAATTCTGTCATGAATTTTATCATTTAATTAAAAGGTAAGGTTGGTGATGGTAATTTTTTGTGACTTTACATTAGATGTTAAAATCAAAAACCTTCAGAATAACACAAGATATCAAGTGAATCAATATCAAGTGAAGAGCCAAAGGAAAATAGAACAAGACAAATTTACAATTATGTGTAATGTATGGACGATCACAGAAACCCTAAATTAATCTCACAAAACGCCTTCTATTTGTTTTCTAGGCAGGTTCATTCATTTGGGATCACAATAGAAGTGAGACCACAAAAAAATGTCCGTATTTCAAATGGTATTTTTAAAAATACAAAAAAAAAAACATTGACTACTCTTTTGATCCTGGGAAGAAAGCTTCATTTCAATTGTCACATAGAATCAGTAGCCACTTCTTCTTGACGCTACAGTCCGGTTTGAGGTTTGGTCCTCTACAGCAACCCTCCACTGAATTCCGTCCCTGGCCACCCTTTTGGATTATCATTCCCTTAATCCTCTTCCATACAGTTCGTCCATCTTTTTCCAGCCATGTATTTTGGTGTCTGTTCGCACGGCTCCCGTCTGAACAAATTCTTTGATGTTCTATCCTCTGGCATTCTTTCTACGTAGCCAACCATAAGCATTGAGACTTACAAAATCTCCCCATTGTTTACTGGGTTAATCAGAACTTCTAGCTCAAGATTTATTTAGATTATGTCAGTCCCATCAAATATTCAGCAGTAGCATTAAAAGCGTACCAAACCATCACGCCGTTTATCGCAGGTGTAGGCAGAGAAAAAGGATCACCACACCTCTTTAGCTTCAATTCTTCTTCTTCTTCCGGTGCCGTGTCAGATCCCCCCAACGTTGGCGATCACTGCAGCAAAAGCATGGTCGTAGTTGCCATAGTGATTCCAAGGAAAAGATGACCAGAGTGGTTTCCCGTTGTCTTCTCTGGTGGATTTTTCTGTCGGGGTCACCTTCCCTTAGCTGGTTCGATCTGGTTTTGAGGTACCAGAAACTCGCCTTTCATCCCTTCGTTATCGGCTGTGATCACTCGGTTATAAGTTGATCCCGGGGTTCGCGACAGGAACGCTAACGAGTTGGACTAATCAGTAGTGTTGCCGGTGGAATGCAACTGGGCGTTTCGCAGCATTTTATAGAATCACACCCTCCAGTAAGATGTGACTCACCGCGACCCTACTGACAGTTCGAACCTCATTCAATTAATTTTAGGGGTTGGTAATGTTAGAAGTCGGAAGAATCGACGTGCGTGTACGACTCGTTGTATGAAAATAACTAGATATGATAATTACGATATGTTATTGTCATCATAATTTATAATAAATGAAGAATCTTGGGTTGTAGAAAAACCTGATTCCGAAGAAATATTTAAATCAATTCCATTAGAAATTCCTGGAATATTTCAAAGAAATTGGTTTCTATTTTCAGAAATTTTTCATGTCAATTGTTATCGAAAAACCTTTATTCCTTGAATCAACCGAATTTTCGATAAACTTCTATATACCCTCAGTTCAACCATTGCGACGGTTATTCTCTGAATCAATACAGAGAATTATTTGTTTACTAAGCTAAACCTATTATTGATACCGAGAACCCATATCTCCCGTGATCCGAGTAGCGTTATTATTTTTCGGATTCCTAATCATTATTTGATCAACCATAATATAATATATATATATATAATAATATATTAAACTAAACAACCAAACTGTATCCTTGGAGCACAAACACATCGTCAATTCGGAAGTTCCCATCGGTTCTTGTAATTATGGATTAACCAAATAAATACAGAGCACGATGAACTTTATAGTAAATAGAAATTATTCGTGAGATATGGCCGCATCACGAATTTTGTGATATAGCCGGGTCATGGATTTTTTTTATATGGCCGAGCCATAGAGGGCTCCCTCCGCTTACCCGAAGCTGTTATAGGCGCAGCGGCGCCCTTTTGTCAGCCTCGCTCGTACACTCGCTGGGCCTGTCCCCGGTCCATCCGGGACTTACATTAAAGACAGCAACAACAAGAGGGTGCCAGAACACATTTAATCTACCCCATCTTACTTCTTTGCTCGGCTGTACTTTATTGAATAAATAAGCAAAGTATGTAATACATGAACGTTTCAGAAACATTACGAGTATATAAAAGATTAAAAGAAGAATACACTAAAGGAATATACAATATATATGTATAAATAAATAGAACTAGAAATAAATGAAGTCCAATGAAAATGTGGCACGATCAAATAAATCAAATATTGAATGTCAGCCTCGTGAGAAATCGACGTGCCTGCATGACAAGATTTATTAATATTGAGGAAGCGAGTGAAGTATTTCAGGAAAATACATGTGGCGGTTCTTTCTTTCTGCCTACCCCATCGGAGAGACGATATTTCTTAACGAAAAACGAAACACTCCAAAAATAGACAATATAATTATTTAAATAATTTTAAATTACTTGGACCGATATGGTTCGTTTTGATCTTCTAGTGTTTATACATATCTTTAATAATTAATTGTTTTCAGGTCCTACTTGGCGGGGGCAGAAGGCACTGGCTGCCCACAGTAGCCAAGGATCCCGAGGAGCCGTCCTTGGAAGGGAGGCGTCTGGATGGCAGGAACCTCATAGAGGACTGGTTGAGGGACAAGAAGAGGAGGAAACTGAGGGCGGAGTACGTGTGGAGCGGAGAGCAGATGCAGTCAGTGGACACAGACAAAGTTGACTATCTTTTGGGTGAGAAATATATACTTATAAACATTATTTATTCTTCGCGTCAATATAAGTTTATACATCGAAGAGATGGCTCTAAAAGTGGTCTATATATCTTATTTATCTTGCCATTGTATGTCGTTTCCATGGCGGTCGGGTTTTATAGTTACACCACATGAGGAGACACATGCCTTGCCCCCTGATGAATTTCTATATAAGTGCAGATGCTCTGTGTGAGTCTAATAATTATTTGCGATATTAGATTTTAAAAAATAAGATATAAGACGCCAAACCGGAGTTCATGGATTGCACAGCTATTTAAAAAATTCAATGAGTAAGACACACATTGAGCCAAGATAACAATAGGTGACAGTGACAGCACAGATTATTTTACCTACCGGCCACCAGAACTTATCTGCCTCTAGTGACAACGGTGGGAAGAGCAATTAGTCTGTTGAGCGCGGTCTCCTCTTTCGCGGTCTTTTTCATATTAGTGAAGGTACGTTCAGGGGACAAATACATTTAACTTTAGAAAGTATCTTGTCTTCCTAATGTCGAACCATCTCTAATGCGTTCCTCGTATTATGTTGGATGTTTATAATATTTTACCTGTACTCAATAGATGCCTTAAACATTTTGCTGTTTGTAATGTCTTTTGAGTTAATAAACTGATTTGATTTGATTTGATTTGACACCCATGTCATCAAATGGAAACCATAGATAAATAATTGATGGAATAACGATGCAGCCTCAATAGCTGGTGGTTGGGCTCAACGAAGGAGTGGAAACGTTTGGAATAGGTCAATTTCTAGCAGTGGAGACATAAAGGCTGAGGAAATAGAAGAACGAACAAGATTCTTATATTTTAATTGTTAACGTATTTTTATTTTTCTTTACTGTAGACCATAGGTTTCCAATCTTTTCTGGGCCACCGCCCCCTTTATAAGAAAAATAAACGTTCAACGCCCCCCTCCCATAAAAATTATTCCAAAAAAGGGAAAATGATTACAATACATACAATAACAAATAAACCAATATTTAAATTTAATTTGCTTTATTAGTACCAACGCGATAAGCGTGTTTTTTTGTTTTTTTAGACTTTTTTTTTTATCTGCCCACGCTCTCTATTTTTTCTGGGTCTTCTACTGCCCCCCTGAAAGTCTCAAACGCTCACAAGGGGGCGTTATCGCCCACCTTGAGAATCTAGGCTATAAACCTATGTGAATTGTTCTCCAGAGGTTTGTCCTTCCTGTGAGGTGGTATTCCAGCTGTCCTTCCATCTTTTACGAAAACGAATTCAATGAAGCCGATTATTTAATATAGTGGAGTCCAGTAGAGTCCATTCATTGGACATGAACGTACCAGTCCCTTCTTCGCTATCTACGTACGAGTATTATAATTTTCTCAACCTGACATACATATCTTATTCTGGTGGTTTGCGCGATATCTCATCGTCTTGTCTGTCTCTTAAATAATATTATTAACATTTTGAATGTATACAAATACTTGTACACAAATACTTGGTTTTACTCATTGCGGGTAAATCATTTTTAAGGATTAATTGTATATCAATAGACACGAAGATGTAAATTGTTTTCTGGGAACAGAACACCTAATCTTAATAGATGGCTCTAGTGTAGATTGTTCTAAAAAATGTGAAGTGTTTCTCAACATTGTAGCATATATACATCTTCCACAAATTTGGTAGACGTGGTGGTCGTAAGAAGGGCGGAATGGGGAATGTTGTTAACATAAAGCGATCGCTTAACCCAATTAATGACAGGTCATAAGTCCTGTAAGCTCCTCGACCACCATATTCTGTTCCATACAATTAATCGTTAAAAATATTATTTTTATTTTGATAGATACTTGCCGTTTCTGATACATCACACTTCACAAGCTTGTACGAGTATAAATGCTCTGATATGTTTCAAATTAAATAGTAAATAATTTAATCTTAGATTAAGCTATAATATATACATAAAGAACTAGATACTAATGGGAGATAGTATGTAATTTATTTAAAGCTCTTTTGGAGTAACGCCGAGACTTTTAAAACGTAATTAGCTTTTAAAACATACCCGTCTACCCAGACGAGACTTCAATCTATCATAAGACGTGTTGTGTTATATGAAGTTCCTAGACGAAATCCTTAACTCTAACAGATGATATGAATGTATGTATTATTTTTTTTATTTTACAAATGTGTACACTTTATAAAATATATTTAAATATAAAATCCTCTGAAACATGTCGTGTTTTTAAATACTCGTATTTTGTGAAATTAACAAAGTTGTTGTTAATTTCCTAAGTATATCCCCTTAATATTCTAAAGAAATGGGTTTGGGTTTCCCTACTTTTGTATGACAGACATTTTACAAATATTTCAAAAATATATTTCTTTGTGAATGAAAAATGCAGTAGAAATGAGATTTCTTAGACAAATGTGTGGATACTCCGTGTATGATTGTCGAATGAGAGAGTGAAAATATAATATAATGAAAATATAATGAAAATATAAGAAGTGAATGCGGTGCGAATGATGGTGTTAGGAACAAATAATGAAAGGATCGTTAAGATAGTTCGGACATATGGAAAGAATGAATGAAGAAAGAATGGTAAAAAAATTATATTTTAACGATGTAAATGGAACCAGAAATTAAGGAAGAAAATGTGGCACGATCAAATAAATCAAATATTGAATGTCGGCCATGTGAGGAGTCAGAGAAATCGACGCGCGTGTATGACACGATGTATGAATGTTGAGGAATCGCGAGAAATGTGTCAGGAAAGAAAAGTGTGGCAGTCCGTTCTTTCTGCCTACGCCTTCGGGGAGACGGCGTGATGGTTAGTTAGTTAGTTAGTTAGTTTTTAAATTATTTAACGCTAAGGCATTAACACTGTGGAATTCCATAATAATATACTTAGGAAATAAAAAATAACTTTGTCTAATCCACAAAATATTTAAAAGCACGACATGTTTCGGAGGATACATCCATCATATTAAAATTGAAACATATTTTTACACCTGAAGATGGAGGTATCCTCCGAAACATGTTGTGTTTTTAATATTTTATGGATTAATAAATAATAATAAAAATCATAATGTGTTAACTTTTAAAGCGCCGTTTTTGTGATGTAATCGCCTTAAGGGCGCATTAAGGCGTGTTTTAAATCTAAATGTGAACGCTGCATTAAACAAAGTTATTTTCAAATGATTAATTGTATCTCAATAGCGACGAAGATGTAAATTATTTGGAAACAGAATATGGTAGTCGAGGCGTTTACAGGACTTATGACCTGCCGTTGGTTGGGTTAAGCGATCACCTGATGTTAACAACATTCCCCATTCCGCCCTTCTTCCGACACCACATTCGACAATTTTTTTGAACTTGTACGAGTATATATGCTACAATTTTCAATAACTTCACATTGTTGTACACTAGCGCCATCTATTAAAATAATTTGTAAGTATTAAGCTGAAAATCTTTATTAATACAATGTGAAAGGCTTTTACGCAATTATCACATTGCTAGATAACGCCTGGAGTGAAACTCCAATTTTTATCCTATTAACTTGTACCAGTTTTTTATAGAATTTGTTTTTTTGTATACAAATACTGGATTTTAACCCATACCAATTACCCCGCAATGGGTAAAAATCCAGTATTTGTCTACAAGTATTTGTATACAAAAAAACAAAGTTATTTTCAATTTCCTAAGTTCAAGTTTTTTCCCTTTATAAATCTAAAGAAATGGGTAATTTTTCCCTACCATTACAAATATGTACGACAGATATTTTACAAATATTTCAAAAATATATTTCATTGTGGTGACATCTGATCAAATTGTAAAGGCTCATAATTTCGTAATTTTAGCTACCTTGAACGAACGTACTAACCTCTCTGACGAAATCCGACGCCATTATAAGCCCGTGTAGAGATTTAACGCGACGTTAGGATGGCAGATAATTGGAGTACGGAGATATTTGTGCTGTGAACATTACGTATTCAAAATATTTAGCCCCGTGCCCTTTAGTTTAGCGGGCGATTTCTTCGACTGAGCTGCGGTATACTCCACACCCACATAATCGTGGACAACTGGTAATGTACGGTAAGTCAAAATTATCAAATCAATTCAAGAATTAATTGTATCTCAATAGAGACGAAGATGCAAATTGGAAACAGAATATGGTTGATCAAGGTGTTTACAGGATAGTTATAATAATAAACGTGAATGTTTAATGGTTTTACTATGTTAACATAGTAAAACCATTAAACATTCACGTTTATTATTATAACTATTATAATGGAGTTTTACCAAACTAAAACCTCGACAATTAATAATAGTGTTTACAGGACTTATGACCTGTCATTGGTTGTGTTAAGCGCACGCTTTATGTAATACAACATTCCCCATTCCACCTTCCTTCTTATGATCACCATGTCTGACAAACTTTTTGGAAGTTGTATATGTTGTCGAATAAATTCGTCCCTCAAGGTTATTCCAAGCATGGCTATCCATGGCGCGCTGGGAAACCTTGAATCTTTAGACTAGTCCACGTCTCGGCTCCGTACGTCATGACTGGCAAAACGCACTGGTTAAAGACTTTAGTCTTGAGGCATTGTGGTATATTGGAAGTGAGAACATGACGTAATTTCCCAAAGGCCGCCCAACCCAACTGAATTCTTCGGTCGGCTTCTTTCTCGAAATTGTTTCGTCCTAATTGTATGATTTGGCCAAGATATGTGTATTCTTGTACTATTTCGAGAGCCGACCCGTCGACGGTTACTGATCTCGGGATAATATATATTCATTATACATAACTTTCGTCTTGTCCGAATTCATCCCGAGACCGACTCGTCTGGGTGCAGTGTTCAGTTAATCTAGCATGCCTTCTTGCTCTCCCACAGATTCCGCCAGAATAATAATGTCATCCGCAAACCGAAGGTGAGAAATGTACTCGCCATTTACGTTGAGGTCACGTTCAGACTGGTCCAGACTTTTAAATATATCTTCCAAAGCACAAGTGAACCGCTTCGGAGATATCACATCCCCTTGTCTGACTCCCCGTTGCGGCTCAATCGGTTTGGTCTTCTGGTTTTGGATTTTCACGGACATTGTGGCGTTATTATAGAGGCATTTCAACACCTGTACGTAATTTCAATCAATCTGGTTTCGACAGAGTCGACAGGTCTCGACAGAGTCGAAGGTCTTCTCATAGTCCACAAAGACAAGGCATAGGGGCCGGTTATATTCTTTTATTTTCTGGATAACCTACCTAACGGTATGAATGTGATCTATGGTACTGAAGTTCGCTTGGAACCCAGCCTGCTCCGGAGATTGGAAATCGTCAAATCTGCGGGTAAGACGGTTTGTTATGACCCTTGGGAACAACTTATAAACGTGGCATAGAAGTGAGATCGGCCTGTAGTTTTTTAACAGTCTTGTCTCCTTTTTTGAAAAAAAGGACCACGATACATTCGCTCCACGCTTTTGGTGTGCATTCCTTACGCAGTACGGAATTAAATATTTTTTGTAGTGCGCATAGAATTGGGAGTCCTCCGGCTTTTAGAAGTTCTGTGGTGATTCCATCCTCTCCTGGTGCCTTGTTGTTTTTCAGCTGTTTCAGGGCCATCTCAATTTCATCTATGTGTATCTTTGGGAGATCGTCAGTATGCTGGCGGGTTATTTTGGCTCTGGGATCACCATCTTCGTCATGTAGTACAGGCCTTGAAGCGTGTTTAGAGTAGAGACGTCCATAGTGATTTTCAACTTCCGCGAGTAACTCTGGTTTGGAGGTAACGATATTGCCGTCTTCATTTTTCAGTTTAGTCAGTTGGCTTCTGCCCAGTTTTTGGATAAACACTTTGGACCCCTTATTATTTTCAGTTGCGTCCTTGATCATTTGTGTGTTTGCGTTTCGAAGATCCCTTCAAATCGCCATTTTGATCTGTTTACTCAAATTTCGGGAAGTAATTGAAACCATATCTGACCCAGCTATCTCTCGTCTCCTTTTCATGAGTTCCAGTGTCTCGCTGGAAAGTTTGGACTTCTTTCCATCACGCTTCATTGGAAAGTGTTTACGTCCGGTTTCATACAGGATTCTTGTTATATTTGTGTTTTCCTCGTCAACATCTTCGGTAGCCTCCAACGCGTCAAATTGGTTTTTAAATTCTAGTTGGAAGTTATCGGAGCTCACATTGGCTTCCAGCAGCAATGATTTGGGCAGATAGTTGATCTCATCAGGCGAGTTCTCTCGATTTTATAGTTGATATTTATGCAGGCTCTTACTAGACGGTGATCACTTCCGGTTTTAAATCTGTTGATAACCGTGACTGCTTTAAGTAAGACAGTGATCGTCAGATATACTAAAAGAAAAAGGAAAGAAGCCAAAAATTTAAGGTTCTTTACTTTAGAGACACAGAAATGTGATATGAGTCACCTTGAGACTTTTTTTAGTTCTAAACATATAAAATCCTTTGTTATATTATACTTTTTATTGAAGTGTTTACGAGTTGAAATATCCATGTTTGTTATTTCGAGTAATAAAACGTTTGCCGTGTGAATTTTCTTTGAAAAAAAACACGATGTCATATAAATTTTAAATGTGATTATAGCGAACCGAAATAACGTAACATGTGAATGAAAAGATAACAGTTGAAATGGTAAACAATTGAATTCGCCGAAAACTTTAAAAAAATATACCCAAATAATTGAAAGTTCTCTCGTCTCTTTTCTAGAAGAACAACTACCAGAGATGAATAATGCAGTTAAGTGATGAATTTTTATTATAATATTTAACGTGAAATTTATTCATAATAAAACAAGGTAATGATTTTACTCAAATTTCTTGGTGGAAGTTCATATCAAATCAACAGCCATCACGCCGTTTTCCCGCAAGGGTAGGCAGATTGAATGAACCGCCACACTACTCTAACCTGACATACCTCTCTAGATTCCTCCACATTTATACAGCGAGTCATACACGCACGTCGATTCTTCCGACTTCTAACATGTCCAACCTTTAATATTTGATAAATTTGGTCATGCCATGTTTTCCTCGGTCTGCCTCGACTCCGTACTTCATTTACATTACTAACCATTCTTTCTCCATCCATGCGCTCCATATGTCCGAACCAACGCAGCGATCCGTTTATAATTTTGTTCATATTTCCGCTCTACATTACTATCTTATATCAGCATTTGAGATTCTTTCGTATATCGTTCTACCACACATTGTCTTAGGGACCTCATCTCTACCGCATTTATTTTCTTTCTTTTGCCAGTCCCATGCTTTGCTTCCATGCATTAGGGTTGGGACCAGAACACCATATCGCACGTTGAAAACAAAAGTGACACTATACAAAAATCTAAATTTTTCAGTACGGTCATTTAAAGATTTTGTGAGGTCAATAACTTGACTGTGAGTAGAAATATATCTAATGTTGTTGCTTTATATATTAGTTTAGAAATTATTCCATCAGAATCTAGTTGATTTTAATTAGGTTAATAAGCAGGCAAAACTTTAAATGACCGTACTGAAAAATTGAGATTTTTGTATAGTGTCACTTTTGTTTTCAACGTGCGATATGAAATCATAATTCAAGAATCAATTATATCTCAATAGAGACGAAGATGCAAATTGGAAACAGAATATGGTTCATCAAGGTGTTTACAGGACTTATGACCTGTCATTGGCTGGGTTAAGCGCACGCTTTATGTAATACACCCTACCCCATTCCACTTTATTTTTTCTTACGACCACCATGTCTGACAAATTTTTGTAAGTTGTATATATGTTAATCTCCAACACCATCCTTTACAAGGTAGTATATTCAATCTACACACTAACGCCATCTATGAAGATTGTGTTTTAAGCATTAAGCAGAAGATCTTTTTAACGCAATGTGAAAGGCTTCCGCCATTTACCGCATTGCTAGAAAAATCATAATTCAATAAAACTCTATTTTTAAGCTACTTTCACTACTTTTTTCTATATTTGCACAGTAACCGGTTCCTCCAGACTGTGTGGCATCTACAGACTGATGATGGTGAACAATCTGACGTTTCCAACCGACCGGTCGGTTTCGCCGGGTCGCGACCCGGCGAAACAGGTCACTGTCAAAATGTCGAAACAGGTCACTGTCAAAATGTCGATTAGAAGTATTTAATAAATAAAAAGTTATTATTTATTAATACGAATAAGTACGTCTATTTTCTAGAAGTTTTATTATATTTGAATAAAGATAATATTATAACACATTGTATAAATTGTGTACATTATGTTATAACCGAAACATGTCTGTGTTAAGTGAAATAACAAATATGAATCCACCAAATTTATAACAGTAAACACGGCTTAGTGGTTTTACTTGGATTTAATTTATATAAATTGTTTGTATATAAATTATAAAAATTCAGTTTGAAAATTCCTTCGCAAGGCAAAAAGAATTTGTTACAATTTATATCAATTAAATCCAAGTAAAACCACTAAACAATCGTGTTTACTTTTATAAATGTATAATGGAGTTTTACACATTACCTCAACCATCAAATATGAATCAACCAACACATAAAGACGAAATAAAGAAAAAAAATGTAAACATATATTTTATGGGAATTAAATGTTTTACCTTCGTGAGACAATAT
The DNA here is from genome assembly GCA_022606425.2 of Lepidostoma basale. Taxonomy (NCBI): domain Eukaryota; kingdom Metazoa; phylum Arthropoda; class Insecta; order Trichoptera; family Lepidostomatidae; genus Lepidostoma; species Lepidostoma basale. The sequence goes on from JAHDVF020000067.1 coordinate 1,292,808, forward strand.
AAACAGTTGTTTGATTTTAAACATTTTATAATGTAAAATATCGTAGCTACAATCGTTTTCATCCTCTTCTCTTTGTGATACTTTTGATTGGAAAGTTCACAATCTATATTTTTATTAAAAGAATCAATTATAGAATCATTTCATCCCTTATTCACAGCTGCCCTACTCATATTTCCATTTCATTTGTACCGTGTTTTTGACGCGTATTTATCTATAATACATAAATAAAATATTTATTCTTTCACTCTTCATTTACCTCGATCACATTCACTCTCTAAACATCGTTACGTAACGGGAAGAGACACAATTTCACTCTGAAAATTCTGTTGAAACGTTTTTTTTCTGCTTAGGATACAACCACTTTAGCAAGCGCTCGTATCTTGTAGGGAAATCTATCCGAACTGGAAAATTCGTTTTATTTCACGTGCTTTAGAAATATTCTACGTTATTTTAATAAAAATCAATATGATTCTCTCTTATTCTCTTCATTATAAGATGTTATCTTAACTTTATAATACTGTGTATTTAGTCAAGATTAACTAACTAACTAACCATCACGCCGTCCCTCCGAAGGAGTAGGCAGAAATAATTCGTTTTTAACTAACTAACTAACTAACCATCACGCCGTCTCCCCGAAAGGGTAGGCAGAAAGAATGGACTGTCAAACATTTACTGATGCGGCACTCCATCCTTCTCTTTTCGCTCCGCGGGAGACACGGTGTGATGGGTTGCGAACCTCATCGCCACCAATAGGCATCTCTCGCGCATACTTCGATCGTCCAACACCCACAAAATAAATCTAAAACAAATAATATAAAATACAATGATATAAAATAAAATAACAAAATAACATAATTTAACACAAAATGTTCTTTTTAGATGGTGCACATATTGTCTATTTAATTTAGGTTCCACGAATCCACGTTTTTTTTTTAATTTAGCACATAATGTTGCACATGTTGACATGGACGATCCGGATTTTTGTGTTTTTTTATTTATTTATATTACACGTATCCACCGTTTTTGAAATTAGCTGTAATTAGGCACTTAACCAGCGAGAACTTTAAAATAATATTGAAGAAATTATTCAAATTGTCATTGGAACAAATGAAAAAATTATTTTTACACCTGAATTTTACGTCGTTTTTTCTGCCCCTATATTTGCAAATGTTAACATCGAAAAGGCCTACCAAAAATTTTCGCTAGTTTCTGCAAAAACATTTTCAAATTTACACACTTTCATTTTCAATATATCATTACAAAAAAATAATAACTTTTCTGAAACATTTCAAGTCATTTCAAACCGTCATCAATAAATTGAAATACATAAAACGCTTATGGTATTGAGAAATGAACTAACTAAACTAACTAACCATCACGCCGTCTTCCCGAAGGTATAGGCAGAATGATGGACTGCCAAACTTTTCTTTCCTGACATATTTCTCTCGCTTACTCCAACATTCATACATCGTGTCATGCATGCACCTCGATTTCTGCGACTTCTCATCGACCTTCGGTCTGATTCTGTTTCTAGTTCCATTTACATCTTTAACATTTTTTTTTACCAGTCTTTATTTCCATGTGTCCAAACAATCTTAATAATGCTTTCATTATTTTATTCATAACACTTTCATTCGCTCTGAGTTCACTACTATTTTGTTTATAGTGAACTACTCTTAGTATATTTTGTAAACCTGACGAAGTTCCGGCGGGAGCGAAACGGTTGGTGGTAGTAAAGAATAAAGTGGTTTAAAGACAAATTTTACACGAATTATACTTAATTTCTTTCTTTTATACTCGCCATAACTCTTAGTTGCAGATTCGTTGAACAATGTTGAAAACTTTGTTAAATCAAATCAAATCAGTTTATTCAATTATAAGATATTAGACACAGCATAAATGTTTAAGGCATCTATTGAGTACAGGTAAAATATTATACACATACAACACAAAACCAGAAACGCATTAGAGATGGTTCAACATTAGGAAGACAAGATACTTTTCAAAGTCGAGAGTATTTGTCCCCTGAACGTAACTTCACTAATATTAAAGACGTCGATCTCCGATGATGCCGCGTTCTGCAGATTAATTGCACAAACCACTGGTGCCACCAAAGGCAGATTTATTCTGGCGGCCAGTAGGTAAAACAATCTGTGCTGTGGCTGTCGGAGATATCTATCAGGGACAAAAAGTCAAACACCCTCCAGCACGGCCGAGACGAGTTCTCGAAATATCCCCTGATTAATCTAAAGAAATGCGTTATGAGATGTCCATCTCTTCGCATTCAAAATGAAATAGTGCCACTTGCGGTCATGCCATTTTCGGCCAGAACAATTATCGCCCTACATGCGGTCAATTAATATTATAAAAACAAAACAATGTTAGGAGTGACCCCACTTGCGGTCAAAGCAAATTTCATAATTTCTAATAGGATTATTTAAAAAAAAAATGTTTATTAAGTTTTTATTATTGAAGTCATAATATTTTTCCTACATATCTAATTATTTATTCAAGTTTCTGAACATAAGCTAGGAATTTTTACCTAACCCACCTTCCTACACAAAAAAGAAAACTAGCATGGAGGGCATTTTGACCATTATTTTTATCTACCCGCAATTTGAAAGTGCCGATTTATAAAGTTAATGACTTGAAGGCAAGTATGTTTTCCCCTGATTATTTGCAATTTATCATATTTATTGACCGCAAGTTGAACGAAATTGTTTCGACCATAAATGGCACGACCGCAAGTGAGAAGACATCTTTAAAATGTTTCTATCACTCCACAATATTCCAATAAATCTAAGCCTAAATTTTTATATAATATTATACAATATTTTTTTGCAACTAAACATATTATGTTCGGAGTAAGCAAACAAATTTGACTGGAAAAGGGCTGTTCAATATAAACTTCTTAAATAATCTTTAAAGAAATTAGGCTTCACAACTTTTGCATGTGTGCTTTGATGTTAAATAACTATATCTTCTGAAGAGGAGTGATTTTTTGTGATATTTTTTATGTAGAAAAGTTATTTTCGATGCTTAATCTTATTACTCCATTTCATTTGATTCTGGCTATCTCATACATATAATTCAGAAATATTCACGTTCGTGTAGTTTATTAAAAAATAATAGACAGGTTACTTACTATGAATTTTTAGGTAGCATAATTATTACGTTTGAGAACGTCTGTCTTCTAGAAGTTTTGTTACATTTAATAATGCCTCAGACAGGCAAAACATGTCATTTACATAAAAAAAAAATCTTTATCGAAACTCTATCGAAAAAACAAAATGTATGACCTTTTCCAAAACACCCAAAACATGTAACCTGCGTGTAATCTGGTATCTAGGCATAGACCTGGTGGGAGGAAATGATCTGCGGGAATAAATACAAGCCTAGCAGTTGCAATCTATGGGGCTCTAAAATCCACAATATGGAAAAACAAAGACATGGCCATTAAGAGTAAAATGAGGATCTATAAAGCATGCGTAAGACCAAAAATAATATATGGCGTCGAAAGTAAGGACCAGACTAGTTTTGAGGACTTCCGAAATGAAGACTCTGAGGACGATAACAGACAAGATAGTGAGAGATCGCATTAGGAACAACAGAATAAGAGAGATATGTGAGGTTGAGGATATTATAAGATGGGGCAGGCAGCAAAAAATGGACTGCTACGGTCATGTTCACAGAATAGACACCACCAGACTCCCCTTCATTGCATTGCATAATCAGCCTCATGGGATTCGCCCTCGTGGAAGTCCTCCTAAAAAATTGAAGGACAGCTGGGAATCTACTTCACAGGAGGAGCAACACTCTGGAGAACAGACCACATAGGTCTACAACAAGGAAGAAGAAGATTATAAAACTTGTAGAAAACGGCGTTTTCATTTGTTTTAATGTGGAGTTTAACATCATTGTTCAAGAAACAATAAACATTTAGGTAGCATGTTCACAGTGCAATGGAGAAAGGATAGTGACGTAAAATGGATTGGTGTGGGTAACAAAGTGAATAGAGCTTTAAATGTATTATTTAATAGTAATTGAAAACGAGAATTTGTCAATGAAATCGATATACAATTGCTTGATAACGTTAATATATTTTTTATGAGATAAGAAATTGGAAATTCAATGAAAATATTATGATTGCAATATTTAGAATTGCCTTCGGTTAAATTGAAAATCGATAAATGAAATAAAAGTTCAATTCTTTATCCGTACTCCAGAAAAGCTTCTCACGAGCTTCGCATAGACCCCAAAGTGGGAGCTCTCCTGATACGACACGTGCGAATAATCCCAAAGCTTAAGAGGCAAAAAACCTCTACTAGTGGTTGTATGTACCACGGCATATATTTTTGTATTGAGCTTCTGAATAAATTAAATAGGAGGAAATTAACAAGTTTTAAATTATTTAAAAATATTTATTCTTTCTTAAACAATGTTACTTAACCAACGTTCATACACCAATTTTCAAGAAATGTTTTTTTAATAACAAAATAAATTATATAAAAAAATACAAAGATCCGCATTAAATTGTTCCAAGATCTAAACACTAAATATTTAAAATTTTCGAAACCGTTACTGTTTTTCTCTTTTTTTAAATGTGCATTTGATTACTGTCCTAGTAAAGTTAATACGAACGAATGTGTCAGTTTTCTGTAAGTTTTATTATTTTAAACCTTATAATAATATTATATAATAAAAAAACTTGGTATTTAAGCAGGGTATGGTTATTATGGTTGTTAAAGGAGTATGTTTATTAATGGGGTTATTGTTAATAATATCAGGTATGCCGATGACACAGTTATTTAAGCTGACAGTATATCCGATCTTCAAGAACTTCAATAAAATTAACAAAGCAAGAGAGGATCTGGGCTTGAAAATCAACGTTAAGAAGACTAAATGGATGACATTTGGGCGACTTAATTATTCTACATCCACTCTGCAACTGAATGGTGTGAATGGTCGACCAATTTAAATACCTTGGCAGCATTATCACTAAAGCGCTTGACCCGGACATTTAAATAAAATGCAGAATTGAAGTTGCATTTGCTGCATTTAATAAAATGTGAACCTTATTTTGCAACAATAATCTTAACTTGAAACTCCGACAAATAATGATTGAATGTTTTGTATGGTCTGTTCTACTATATGGCTGCCAAACCTGGGCTCTAAAAGTGAATGTTATGAACCGGTAGGAGGTGTTCGAGATGTGGATATACCGCAGAATGCTCGCTCCTTATACCGTAAACCAATAGGGTCAGTAATGCAGACGTAGTACAGAGAGCCAGAGTCAATAGAGAGCTGTTGTCGTGTGTGAAAATTAGAAAGGTCTCATATTTGATATATATAATATATAGGATCCTCCCCCACCCTTTGGGACTCGTTACGTCAACACATTTCGTGTTGAATATATTTTTTTCAGTATTAATTTGTTTCTATTTTTTATTAAGGAATTTGTCAACAAGTATTGGGTCATATCCATTAATTAACGCAGTTTGTTTGATTAAGATAATTTCAGTTTTAAAATGTATATAAGATAATGGAATTGTAACTATACGATGGATCACCGAATGGAAAGCGGAATGTTAGGATGATTGGACGATTGCAAGATGTGGCAAAGACGAAAGAAAATGTGTGGGTTCTTATTATGTTTATGAAAGTGATTAAGTTATCAAAAGCCATATGAAATGTTAGCGGAGGTTGTTGCATGCTTCTTGTGTTATTGAATCAATGATACAGAGGTAACAGAATTCGCTCGACAAGAAATACGTGTTTTTCTGATACGAATAGAATTGTTACACTCTTGTTTAATATTTAAATATCCAGCGATTTGGGGGAGTACATTATGTATTATCTCCAAATACTAATCTCCACAGACATGCTTTGGGACTCAAAGATGTGACAAAGAAAAAATTTTAATGTCTTTTTAAACGCAGTACGGAAAAAATATTAAAAATGAGGAGTATAACTTTTGATGGCGTCAGAAACTCTTGCTGTTTGTACAAGGAGGTATCATATAAATTAAGTTTATTGTTACACGTGATGATGTCAATATCAGTTAGCGAAATACCTGTCGTAACAATTTTTCAGAGATTTACCCCTATAGTTCCCGGCGAGGGCAGCGTGATTGTCACACTGTCTTTGGTCTAGTGTAGAATTCACGTGAACGCAATGAAAGGATCGTTAAAAGAGTTCGGACACATAATAAAATGGCGATAGATTAGCTACCGACCACGTGTCACGAGAATCATTATGATAGCTATAATACCCCTTACATCGATTTGGCTCATGCTGTCATGATGTAAAGAGCGATTCAACAAAATAATAATAATAGTGCGGCTAGCTACTTTATAATCCAAATAAATTGGTTTTTAACTCCTGCAGACTATATTTGCAGCTTATGTTTGAACCCATCTTATAAACCTTTTTTCTTTAGTCCTTTACTAATTATTTGTCGGTAATATTATATAAAAAATTGGACTATCTATTTGAGCTGTAAATGTAGTAAACCGCTGTTCGTGGCTAATTTTTTTAACTGCAAATGAAGCCAGCAGTACAGTGGGGGTTAAATAAATAAATTGTGATATTATAACTGTGTTTTTATTAAAACAGGTTCGATCACCGCCGATAACAATACAAAAAATAATTCTCACACCGTCTTTGGTCTATTAGAATTCACATAACAATAAAAATGGCGATAGACTAGCGACATATCACATGTCATGAGAATCAATAGCTTAAAAAATGAAAAATTATTATAGTATTGTTTAGTGGTTTTACTTGGCTTCCAAGTAAAACTACTAAGTAATCATGTTTACTATTATAAATTAATAATGGAGTTTTACAAAACGTATACCTCAACCATCAATTAAAAATTTATAAAGTAATTCATTACCATAATCCACTGCTGTCATCCACTGCTGAATGTAGGCCTCACCCAAAGCACGCCATCGCACCTATCCATTGCCGCTCCCATCCATCCACGTCCAACAATTCTCTTCAGATCATTGGTCCAACGGGCAGGGGGACGTCCAACTCTGCGGAATCCTGTACGCGGTCTCTACTCCAGAACCCGTCTCCCCCATCAGCCGTCGATTCTCTGACAGACATGGCCAACCCATCGCCACTTCACCCCGACCATCCTCAGAGCCACCTCAGTCACTTTGGTTTGTTGACAAATAAATTCGTTTCTAAATCTGTCCCTCAAGGTTTTTCCAAGCGTGGCTCTTTCCATGGCGCGTTGGGAGACGTTGAATCTGTAGACTAGACCTTTTGTCAGTGTCCATGTCTCGGCTACGTACGTCATGACTGGTAAGACGCACTGGTTGAAGACTTTAGTTCTTGAGGCATTGTGGTATTTTAGGCATTGTGGCATTGTTTATGAAAGTAGGCTGACTTTCCATACTCACATCGGAAGAATATGTGGAGTTGCACTGAAAATGTTGGGATTTATTCTCCGAACTGGTAGAGTTTTCAAGAATCCCTATGTTTTGCGAATTTCGTATAACTCATTGGTCCGGAGCCGGCTCGAGTGTAGTTCGGTGACATGTAATCCCCACGAGGAGAGATACTCGCTCATGTTAGAGAGGGTTCAGAAAAGATTTCTGAGATATCTCTACATGAAGGAGTTTGGTAGCTATCCGTGACTTTATCCCACTGCATTCCTTTTGGGCATGCTGGGGAACAATAGCTTACAGATAGGAAAGGATGGGTGAACACTTACCCATTTCCTCAGACTTATCAGGAGATTCTTTGAGAATTTCGTCATCTTGGAGGCTATCCATCTTTATGTTCCGGATGGTTATCTTCGACAGCGTCAGCATAGACTGTTTTATCTCCCAGCATGCAGAACCAAACTGGCTCTGGTGATGCCGGTGAGGAGAGCAATCAAACTGCTGAACATGATCGCTTCGGAGATCGATGTCTTTCATTTAAAAATTGTTTGTAATATCTTTTGAGAAAATAAACTGATTTGATTTGATTGTGGGATAAAGTAATTATTGGATTCAAATAATCTGTAGTAGTTATACAAAAATGTGGAAATCACCGGACAACTGCCACATTAAAGAGGGTCAAGTGGCAACCCAAGAACCAGCTAAGAAATTAAAATATTTTGCTAAAAGCCAATCTATAATATTGAAACTAAAAATAAAGGAACAGTGTTCGCCGAAACAATGGATTATCTAATAAATGTTTTTACTTAATTTGGATTTCAAATAGGCTACAACTAAGATGGTTTAATAAAGATCTCTATAGCTTAAACCTTATTCCCCTAGTCAACTCGTGTTCCTCCACTCCCATTCTTCTTATCTTCCTCTTTATGGCATTTATACCTTTAAATGTCACGAGAGCCCCTATATTTGCAAATGTTAACATCGAAAAGGCCTACCAAAAATCTTCGCTAGTTTCCGTGAGAATATTTTCAAACGTACACACTTTCATTTTCAATATATCATTATAAAAAAATAATAACTTTTCTGAGACATTTGAAGTTATTGAAACCGTAATCATTAAATTGAAATACATAAAACACTTATGGTATTGAGAAATAAACTAACTAACCATCACACCGTCTCCCCGAAGGTATAGGCAGAAAGAACGACAACCTTTGTGTCCCAGTGGTAAGTGCATTGAGTGCCGCCCTAAAGGTTCCGGGTTCGATTCCCGGCGAGAGCAGTGTGATTGTCACACTGTATTTGGTCTGGTAGAGAATTCACGTGACAATAAAATGACGATAGATTAGCTAGTTATCACATGTCACGAGAATCACTATGATAGCTATAATACCCTTTACATCGACTTGGCTCATGCTGTCATGATGTATAGAGCGATTAAACAATAAGAAAATTTAAAAAAATTTAAAAATTAAAAAAAGAATGGAAATATTTCTCTCGCTTCCTCAACATTCATACATCGTGCTTTGCACGCGCGTGGCCGACAAAATTCTGTATTGTTTAGATTTTGTTGTGCCAGCAATTTTTGTGTTTACATGAAAAGATTTATTAATTTACGAATAGACTGTATATTTGAATAATTTCAAAATAATTTGGATTCGTGTTGTTGTTTATCTTTGTTCTACGGCCACAATTCGAAAACAACTTCAAAGATAATTGTAGGCACTTATTCAAGGCCTTCTTTGAATTGAAAGGACTTTTGAAAGTATAACAATATAGTTGTTTATACCCTTTAAAAAAGTATATAAAACCGTTTTTTATTCTTATTCGTTAAAAAAGGAAGGTAGTTTCGTAGGTACAACCCTAAAAAAAATCTCTCGTATTCTTTTTGCATCGTAGTGGAAAGGTTGGCTGACTTTGTGACAGACAAACCTTCCACCACAGCGCTGGGTGCCATTGTAACGTCACACATAGGTTCATACTTTCTTTGGCGTTGTATTAAAAGGGTTATCAATCTAGAAATAAATATTATTTCAGAATCTTTTCATTATTATTTAATGTTTATTGAACAATGTTGTAAATTTTGTTTTTTATTAATGTATACAAATACTTGTAGACAAATACTGGATTTTACCCATTACGGGTTAATCATTAAGAATTAATTGTATTTCAATAGAGACGAAGATGTAAATTATTTGGAAACAGAATATGATGGTCGAGGCGTTTACAGCTTAATTCTTACATCTAGTCTCAATAGATGACGTTAGTTTAGATTGAATTAAAATTTGTGAAATGTTACTCAACATGGTAAGAAGGGCGGAATGGGGAATGTTGTATTACATAAAGCGATCGTTTTACCCAACCAATGACAGGTCATAAGTCCTGTAAACGCCTCGTCCACCATATTCTGTTTCCAAATAATTTACATCTTCGTCTCTATTGAAATACGATTAATTTTTAATGTTAAAAATGTTCATATTAAATAATTAAAAAAGATTGGATTGATTGACACTTTATGGGAATAACATTTTAAGCTATGATAGATTTTATCAAAAATGACATTTGACATTGCCGTAGCAAGGCGAAATGTGTCATTCCCATAAAATATTCATAAAACTTCTAGAAAACATGCTTTTCTTTCGTATATATTATTTGTATCCATTCTAACACTCTTTAATAGTTTATGTAGGTTTTCTAATAATAAAACCATAAAAAATTGGAAACGTGTAAAATTAACTGAAAAGTGGAGAAAAACATATATATATTTTTTTTTAATTAATAATTATATATAATGTATTACTTGAACAATAATGGAAAATCCAATAGGTCGTATATTGTACAGGTCGATATGTAATATTTAAATGTCAGTTTTCTAAGAGTTTCTTTATTTTTTATGGGAGTGATATATTTTGCATTGCTCGTATAATATAATAAAATTATATAATATGTTACATGTTTCGCCTTTCTTTTATTTGGAAACGCGTCAAAAAGCTTTCATATGTTCCTACAGAATATTTATTTATTGATCATTTACCAAGTACATGGTTTTAATACCTCCCAACTGGAGTAACCCGTTCTTGGGAGGCATTACTAACACTCTTTATAATATCAATATATAAATTACAAATTTAGGGAACAATTAATGAACAAGGCGAACATCACATATCTTAAAGTGTATAACTTTAAATTAATTGTCTTATAGAATATATTATAACACTATTTAAAACAATCATATTTACTTGTTTTTAAAAATTATACTACATTAAAGCCGCCCTTTTTTAATGTCTCCGAAGTTACATTTTTTGTGGGTCGTTAAAACCTGTAGTTTTGTTTATAATGTTATATAGTTTGGTTCCAAGATAGTAGAAATATCTTTGCACATTAGAAGTTTTAGTTTTTGATACAGAATGGTTATGTTTGTTGCGTGTGTTGTACGTTTGTTGTCGTTTTATGTGTCTGTCGGTGTCCTTGTTATAACGCTTATATATAATTAAGCATCTATAAAACATTCGTTTTTACAAGAATTAAATGTAATAATTTTGAAATTATTTTTGGTCCATCTCTGTTTCAGGATGCACAAAAGATAACTCCATTGCAAAGGAGTACTAAGATTGGTGATTTTATGTGTAATGTTCTCGTATGTGACTTCTAACGCTTGGTAAAGGATGCAGTCCGGATAGGTTACAAACTTCCTTTTTAAATATAAATATCCAAGTCGGAGACTGTATGCCTATTTTCTGTAGCAATTTATAGAGTTTCCATATCACTTTAGCTTCGTCCATAAAATTTAAACGCTTACGCACTTTATTTAAGCGGATATTCTAGTGTAAAAAAAATGGTAAAACCATATTATCCTAGGATTAATTTTATCTCAATAGAGACGAAGATGCAAACTGCAAACTGAATATGGTGATCGAGGTGTTTACAGGACTTATGACTTATCATTGGTTGGGTTAAGCGCACGCTTTATGTAATAACAACATTCCCCATTCCACCTTTCTTATGACCACCATGTCTATTAAATTTTTGGAAGTTGTATATATGTTAATATCCAACACCGCAATTCACATGTCAGTTTCAATTTACAGACCAGCGCCATCTATGAAGATTAGATTTAAGCATTAAGCAGAAGATCTTTATAACGCAATGTGAAAGGCTACCGCCATTAACGCACTGCTATATAACGCCTGGAAATGTCACTCCAATATATGCCAAGTTACCAAATTTTTCTTTTTGCATATTTTTTAAGTTTAGACCTTTAAGAATAGACTAACAATTTGAAATTTGAAAGATAGATTCAAGAAAATTCTACTAGTATTATAATTATAATAATAATAATAATCTAATCTCATATTTTCATTCAACACTCTATCATACAGAGAGTATCTACACATTCGTCTAAGAGATCTCATTTCTACTACATTTATTCTACTTTCATCCTTCTTTTGCCAGTTTTATGCTTCACTTCCATACATAAGGTTCCGGGTAATTCATGATCTAATGAATGCACAGCACGTATTAAAATATTGTACATGTTTGTATAACTTTATGACATTTGCTCCGCGGGAGAGTGTGAACGTTTTCCCGGTTTTAGTATTTTTAACGTGAATTATGACGAAAACGCTCGTAAATAACGTTAAATGTATACGTTAAGGTTACAATGATTCATCAGAGTTGTATTAATGAATGGGAACCTTGCTGCGAACTACAATGACACGTTTTAATATGTATGAAGTTTTTTGTATTCCGGCCATATATTTTTGGCTTTGTACTCGCGTCAAAACGAAAACAGGGTTGGGCCAAAAATATTAATAAAAATAAATGCCATACAAATCATATTATAATATAATAACTAACTAACTAATTAACTAACCATCACTCAGTCTCTCCGGAGGGATACGCAGAAAGAATGGACTGTCACACTTTTCTATTTTAACATATTATATTTTTCTCACTTCCTCAACATTCATACGTCTTGTCATCCACGCGTGTCGATTTCAATAATAGATTTATTTGATCGTGTCACGTTTTCCTCGGTCTTACTCTATTTCTAGTTCCATTTACGTCCTTTTTTTAGCATTTATTCTTTCCATATGTCCAAACGACCTTCATGATCCTTTCATTATTTTGTTCATAACACCATCATTCGCACTGCATTCACTTCTTATATTTTCATTCGACACTCTATCATACACAGAGTATCCACACATAAATGCCATACAATTCATATAATGATAACTAAGTTACTTATTAACTAACCATCACTCAGTCTCTCCGAAGGGGTAGGCAGAAAGAATGGGCTGTCACACCTTTCTTTACTGACATATTTCCCATATTTTCTCGCTTCCTCAACATTCATACGTCTTGTCATCCACGCGCGTCGATTTCTCCGACTTCTCACGTGGCCAACATTCAATAATTGATGTATTTAATCGTGCCACCTTTTCCTCGGTCTTCCTCTATTTCTAGTTCCATTTACATCCTTAACATATACTTTTTTACCATTCTTTCTTCATTCATTCTTTCCATGTGACTAAACGATCTTGATGATTTTTTCATTGCAGTATCATTCGCACCGCATTCACTTCTTATATTTTCATTCGACACTCTATCATACACAGAGTATCCACACATAAATGCCATACAATTCATATAATGATAACTAACTTACTTATTAACTAACCATCATTCAGTCTCTCCGAAGGGGTACGCAGAAAGAATGGACCGTGACACCTTTTTTTACTGACATATTTCTCTCGCCTCCTCAACATTCAAACGTCTTACCATCCACGCGCGTCGATTTCTACGACTCCTCACGTGGCCGACATTATATAATTGATTTATTTGATCGTCCCGCGTTTTCTTCGGTCATCCTCAATTTCTTGTTCCAATTAGGTATGTCCTTAATATATACTTTTTTTAACCATTCTTTCGTCATTCATTCTTTCGTGTGAACAAACGATCTAAATGATAATTTATTATTTTGTTCATTACACTATCATTCGCATAGCATTCACTTCTTATATTTTGATTAGACACTCTAACATACATGTTTGGTTTTTCAAACATTCCTCTAAGAGATCTCATTTCTACTGCATTGATTATACTTTCATCCTTCTTTTACCAGTTCCATGCTTCGCTTCCATACAAAAGGGAATGTAATATATAATAATAATTCGACAGAAAATCATTTTTATCAATTCCGTTCTATTGAGACTATTTGTGCGACAAACAAAATCGTTTACTATGTATATTATATTCTTTTTCACTTAATTTAATGGCTTCGACCGATTTTGATAACTCACTGTTATTGTCAAGAGTATTTGTCTTCTTCAACGTTCTTTCATGAACATGAAAGACGTTGATCTCCTAAGCGATCACATTCAGTAGTTTGATTGCTCTCCCCGCCGACATCATTAGAGGCACGTTGGATCAACATACTAGGAGTTAAAACAATCTCTGCTGACCTTGTCAAAGATAACCATCCCTAAAATAAAATATGGATAGCCTCCAAGATGACGGGATTCTAAAAAAAAACCTTGATAAGTCTGAAGAATTGTGTAAGTGTGTACCCATACCTCCTTATCTCTAAACCATTGGTCCCCAGCATGCCCAAGAGGAATTTAGTGGGATCGAGCCACATTTTTCTACGTGAAAGTCAGTAATCTAAATGAGATACAAGTTATTGGTTGCATTTTTTCGATAATTTTACGTTTCTTGTATACAAAATAAAAATTGAATATGAAAAGACTGAATTCCCTGCATTTTGATACTACTGTGGACTCAAAAATTGCTCAATTACGTACACGTTTCTTTACACGAAAACCCGTTTAAAAATATGTTTTTTCCCATTTAAAATTGATGAATAGGTCCGTATTGTTTCAGTAATAATTGACACAAGGTTTCTGCCATTAAAAGCTATAATTAATAATAAAAATAAATGTAGTGTGGAGTGTTATATTTTGAATTTTTTTTTAGCAAATTAATTGCGGTTTCATATTGTGTTGGAATTGGTATAAATGGGACATTGAGTCGCTTTCATTTCATTAAACAATAAACCTGGAATCTTTGAAGTAATTTGGCAATTGCTTGTATCGTTTTCAGTTTTGTTAATTTCCTTTACATTCGTGTTCCTGCGTGGTCTTAATAAAAAAATGATTGAGTTATATAATGAAACTTAGACACGTGTGCTGTTGTAATAAAGGTCGAGTGTTTTATTCCAGTCGTTATGAAAATGTGAAAGTCTATACCTTTATGGACTCTTTAAAATCAAAGGTAGTATCGTAATCCCGGCTGGTATAAAAAGACCTAGTCAAATTTATTGTATAGGTAATTATATAAAATACCCAGTCACTTCATTTTAAATGTATTTAACTATGAAATTTAATTGTATCTCAATAGAGACGAAGATGCAAACTGGAAACTGAATATGGTTGATCAAGGTGTTTACAGAACTTATGACCTGTCATTGGTTGGGTTAAGAGCACGTATTATGTAATTACAACATTCCCCATTCCACCAATTTCTTTATGACCATGTAAGACAAATTTTTGGAGGTTGTATATATGTTAAAAATCTACGCTTAACTTCCCATGTCAGTTTCAATACGCCATCTATGTAGATTTTGATTACATATGTTAATCTTTTTAAGATTAATCTATATAATCCACACACTAACGCCTTCTATGGAGATTAATTTTTAGCATTTAGCAGAACTACTTTATTAACACAATGTGAAGGCTATCGCCATTAGCGCATTGTTAGAAGCCGCCTGGAGATGTCACTCCTATCTATATGCCAAAGAATTGACCAGAATGATTACAATATTTGTTGTGTATATGTATACTTATACTTGTATACGAATACTGGATTTCACCCATGGTGGGTGACTAATTCATGAAATTTAATTGTATTTCAATAGAGACGAAGATGCAAACTGGAAACTGAATATGGTTGATCAAGGTGTTTACAGGACTAATGAACTGTCATTGGTTGGGTTAAGCGCACGTATAAGTATACATTCACAAAAAATATTGTACTCATCTATGTTTTTAACAGATTTTAATTATAATAACTTCGATTCTAATTCAAAACATGGAGATATACCATCATTAAATGACATGTGTAATTGGTATAACGATGTATCCAAATCTGTAGGTTTGAATACTAACCTGACAAAACCCAAGGTGATGGGTACGGAGAGGTTTGAAATCAACGTGGACGGCAACAAAATTGAGAACGTCCAAGAATACCTGGGACACAATATTCGATTGGCCTAAGATAACCAAACCGCAGAGCTAAAAGAAGAATTGGACTAAGGTGGGCAGCTTTCGGAAACATGAGTTACATCCTTAAAAACCGGAAAATACCGATCAACCCGAAACGAAAAGTCTATGAAGCCTGCATTTTGCCGGGTTGGTACTTGAAACACTTACATTATCTAAACAAAGTGCCGAGAAACTACGAGTGACCCAAAGAGCCATGGAAAGAGCCATGTTAAGAATAAGCCTAAGAGACAAAGTCAGAAACGATACGGTGAGAGAAAAAACAAAGGTCACTGACATCATCCTCTGGGTGGCGACTTTAAAGGGGCAATGGGCAGGTCACGTAGCCAGAAGCTCAGATGAAAAGTGGACAAGAAGACTGCTGACTTGGAGACCGTGGACGGCAAAGAGAAGTGCACGGCGACCGCAACTACGGTGGAAGGATGATCTGAACAGACACGTCGGAATAACCTGGATGTAGTCGGCACAGGACAGAGTGACATGGAAGCGAATAGAGGAGGCCTTTTTCCAGGAGGGAACGGGAATAGGCTGAGGACGAAGAAGAAGAAGAAGAATTGGTTTAAGTCGTTGGGCTATTTTGGGTGGCTACTAAAATCGTGTTACAGTCAGATGAGATAAAAAAAAGTGGCAGAAGGTCAAAAGAACAGAATGGCGAGGAATATAGAGAGTTGTGGATGTCGGGAAGGGAGACCTATGTCGAACAATGAACGACTAATGGCTGATAATGGTGATGATGTTTTTAAAACGGCATTAAAGAATTACTTTTAAAAAGAAAATTGTAAGACAAATTACATTTTCTGAACAATATAATAAAAATATAACATCCTAGTTTTTGACATTTCGAAAAAAACGTAAAAAACGAAGTAGATGTTCTTTCATCGTGATTTTGATATGAATTGATCGATATGTGACCAAAGAAACTCAATACTCGTCCACTGCATATTACAGATAGCCTTCTTGTTATTTTAAGCTCATTTAATACTGAGTCTTTCGTCGTCGGTCCGCGATATTCTAAGCATACAACGCCAACACCACATTTCATAGGCGTCAATCCTGGCGCGGTCACGGGATTTTATTCTTCATGTTTCAACAGCGTAAAGAAATATTGGCAAAAGAAGTAGAAGCAGATTTCCGCTGTCGTGTGACCAGATTAAGGAGATGACATCTCCATGGATCACAACCCTTAGTAATAAGGAAACGTAGAAAGAAGATGAATGAACGCTACGTGAAACATAGTACAACCAATTCAATCAAAGTTGTGATCATTATTTTTATTGAAAACCGGAAAAAAACTAATTACGTGCCTGATAAGTTATATTTCGTAAGAAAAGTGAAAGATAGATTGAGTGAGCGGGATGTAAGTGAGTTGAGTATTGACGAGACCTGGAAATACTTGAAAGAGAGTTTGTGTGAATCAGCGAATGAATCGTGTGGTGTGTGTGTACAAGGAAGAAGGAAAGGGGATGCATGGTGGAATGATGACGTAAAGATTGCTGTTAAAGAGAAGAAAGATGCTTGGTTGAATATGTTGTCGATAAATAAGAATGACAGAGTTAAGTATGAAAGAGCAAAAGATTTGTATAAGGTATGCAAGAAGAGAGTGAAGTCGGTAGTGAAAGCGCGGAAAGAAAAGCTGAAGGAGGAAGAAGGGCTCAAAATGACAAACAACTTCCAAGCAAATTTAAAAATGTTTTGGAAAGAAGTTAAAAAAGCCCGAAATCCTCCTGATAGTGGATGTGTGAAAGCAATTTTAGACAACGAGGGAAGAATGTTAACGGAGAGTAAGATCATTCAAGAAAGATGGATGGAATATTTTAAGGAGATGTATGGTGGTGATACAAGCGTGATCGAAAATATGACAGCTAGTGCGAGTGCGGGACCTATGAATGATAATATTGAAAAAATAAGTACGAATGAGATGAAAAGATCCGTGAGTGCAATGAAAAGTGGAAAAGCTGTTGGGTTTGATTGTATTGCCATAGACTTTATTAAAAGCGGTGGCGAAGTGGTTTCTACATGGTTATGTAAGTTATTTAACCAGTGCTTGGAGGAGGGATATACGCCGCTAGACTGGAGGAGAGCAGTAATTATGCCCCTGTACAAAGGAAAAGGATCGCGTATGGAATGTGGAAACCACAGAGCTATTAGTCTTTTGAGTGTCGTTGGTAAAGTCTATGGCAGAATTTTAATAGAAAGAGTAAGAAAATTGACGAGTGACAAAGTTTGGGATGTGCAAGGTGCCTTTATGAATGGCAGAGGATGTATGGATCAAATTTTTGGACTTCGTACATTGACAGAGAAGTTTCTGGCCAAAAATCGCAAACTTTTCTGTGCATTTGTCGACTTACAAAAAGCATATGATTACGTTAATAGAGAAAAGTTGTGGAAAATATTGTCTGAATATGGAATAAGTACAAAACTGATCACGGCCATTAAGTCACTATACACGGAAAGCACTGCTAGTGTCAGAGTAAATGGAGATCTTACAGCCTGGTTTGATATCAATAAAGGTGTCAAACAAGGTTGCGTAATGTCCCCGTGGTTATTTAATCTGTATATGGACAATTGTATGAGAGAGCTGAAAGGGTTGGATGTAGGTGCCAAAATGAGCGGAGTGTCAGTAAGCTGTCTCTTGTATGCGGATGACGCTGTCCTACTTGCTGACAACGAGCATGAACTACAAGTCTTGGTGAATTGTATGTATGAGGTATGCATGCGAAATGATCTGATGATGAATGTTAATAAGTCCAAGGTAATGATTTTTGAAAAGGAAGAAACCACGAGAGTCTGCAACATTAGCGTGAATGGTGAAAATTTGGAGCAAGTAGTTGAGTTTGTGTATTTAGGTAGTATGTTTACAAGAGATGGGAGAGTGGAGAGGGATATTGAAAGAAGGGTTGGGGCAGGCAACAAAGTGAATGGTGCACTTAAAGTTGTCATCGCAAACAAAAACCTATCCAAGAAAGCTAGAATGGCAGTGCACAATGGTGTTCTTCTACCGACCCTTATGTATGGAAGCGAAGCATGGAACTGGCAAAAGAAGGATGAAAGTAGAATAAATGCAGTAGAAATGAGATCTCTTAGACGAATGTGTGGATACTCTGTGTATGATAGAGTGTCGAATGAAAATATAAGAAGTGAATGCGGTGCGAATGATGGTGTCATGAACAAAATAATGAAAGGATCATTAAGATGGTTTGGACATATGGAAAGAATGAATGAAGAAAGAATGGTAAAAAAATTATATGTTAATGATGTAAATGGTACCAGAAATATAGGAAGACCAAGGAAAACGTGGCACGATCAAATAAATCAAATATTGAATGTCGGCCATGTGAGGAGTCAGAGAAATCGACGCGTGCATGACACGATGTATGAATGTTGAGGAAGCGAGAGAAATATGTCAGGAAAGAAAGGTGTGGCAGTCCATTCTTTCTGCCTACCCCTTCGGGGAGACGGCGTGATGGTTAGTTAGTTAGTTAGTTAGTTAGATAAGTTATATGAATATAGCGGAGGATAGATCAGTAAATAAGGGTAAAAGAGTATGGCGGTCCTTTTTGTTTGATTACAGCTTCAAAAAAAAATAAGGCTTTTTTTATATTTAGATACTTTTTATATAATTCTCTGCTGAATGCCTACATTTAATCTTATTAGATGGCGCTAGTGTAGATTGACCTAAAAATTGTGAAGTGTTTTTAACATAGTAGCATATATACATCTTTCAAAAATTTGTCGGAATGGGGACTTTTGTTTACATAAAGCAATCGCTTAACCCTACCAATGACAGGTCATAAGTTCTGTAAACGCCTCGACTACCATATTCAGTTAACAAAAAAAAAAAAAAAACTACATCTTCGTCTCTATTGAGATACAATTAATCCTTAGAAAATGTTGTTTAAAAAATGACAGGAATATGGGATATTCAATTAAAATGCTTTAAGAAACTATGTTGTTCTAAGGATTTTTCCCGTAGAATTAAGTAGAGAATTCATTTGTATTATGTAAACATTGCGTGTAACAGACAACGGATTATACGGCTTTAAAAATAATTGGATGCGTGGAGCAATAATTATCTTCAAGGAAGAACATCCTTGCTGGAGAGTCGTTCGTTTAATAATAAATTGTTTGAGAGTTCAGTGCAGTAGGCGTCCCGGTATCCTTTGTGCCCGAATTTCTGGATGAGAATTTTCCCGAAGAAATATACGACAAAGTATTGTTGGTTCGCGAATAAATGTCGAGAAGTCCGCAATAAACCCGCCGCTCTACGGCCCCGCTAGTACAATATCATTAAAAGAAGCAAAGAAAAACATTCCTTAGAAGTGAAATCCTTGATTTTTTTTTTGTTTTAATCAAAACAACAAAAACTCATACTGCTGCTTCATTCCTAAGATGTTTAAACACTAAAACTTAATAATACTATACATTAAGCGCTTAAAGAAAATCCAAAATTAAGAATTTGTTTATTTTGGATGCAATTAAATATTTTTTAATTCTTAGATGAGATTTTATTTTCGAATGAAGAACTTATTTCTTTTGTGTGAAATCATTGAAAATAATATAAAATTTTATTAAACTTTGTTTTAATGATACTAATTTTTTACTTTTAATGTAATTGTTTTCATATTTAATTAAGTAGTGTAAAACTGAAATGTTAAGATAAAGTTTTTATTATATATTATTTTTTAGTAAACCAAATCATAAATAAAGTGCTTCGTTCTCTTCTTTCGGTGCCGTATCAAGTCCCCCCCAACGTTGGCGATCACTGCAGCAAAGGCATCTCTATCCTGCGCCACTTGGAACAGGTTCTGAACTCTTGTTATTCCTGTCCACTCTTTGATGTTTTGAAGCCAGGACAGCTGCCTTCTACCTTCTAGCTCCCCGACATCCCTCCACTTTACCCATTAATATCAGTCGAAGGAGGTAATATTTTTCTCCCCCCTTAGTACATGACCCAAATATGAGACAAGTGCTTCATACTAAAACAAAAACTCATAAATGAAATTAAAAATATGTATGTAATATCTGTAGTTTCTGGGTTTAATTGGGTCCAAAAGTAAAAATAAAACGTTTTATTTTGTATCTTTCTTAATTGTTTTAGTGCTTAGATTTTTTTCTTATATGTATGCTAAAATTGCTGTTTTTTTATTAGGTGTGAATAAAACAAGAATATTTTTCTGAAATATTGTTAGATTTTAGTATTTCTGGTATTGGTGGAAAACATATTAAACTACTAAAACATACAGCATTATATAACAAACATACTTATCTTATATATAATATATATTGAGAAATAAATGTTATTCGGGAAGAAAACATTCACTTTTTCATTCACAAGAATGTTTCATATATTTTATGGGAATGCTAGAAGTTTTATTATATTTTATGGGAATGCATGTTTCGTCCTTCTAAGGCATTATCAAGAATGTTTTTTTTTTATTAGGTGTGAACAAAATTAAGTATATTTTTCTGAAATATTGACCGATTTGAGTATTTCTGGTATTGATGGAAAACATATATAAGGGCAAAACATGTCATTCCCATAAAATATATAGTAAAACGTCTAGAAAACTGACGTTTTCATTTGTATTAATTATTTAATATGGAGTTTTACATCACTGTTCAAGAAACAATAAATAAATCACTTTCAACATAGACAAATCTTATCACTTTTAAATAATAATTAAATAAAACGATGTTTTTTAACTACTTCCACTTTTGTCTTTATTTAGACAGCGACCGGTTTCGCCAGGCCTGGCGAAACCGGTCGCTGTCTAAAGAAAGACAAAAGTGGAAGTAGTTAAAAAACATCGTTTTATTTAATTATTATTTAAAATGAACTTCCATCAAGAGATTTCAGTAAAATCATTTGATTATCTTATCACTTTTAGACAAATCCGACATTGTGAGAGAGAAAACAATACGTTTTAGCAAAAAAAATGTGTTTCTATTTTTCACTAAAAATTGTAAAATTTATTTGTAAATATTATTGACGAATCGGAAAATTAGAAACGCGTACGCTGTAAGGAAACTCCCAATTCGACCGCCAAAATACGTTTTTATATATATTTGTCGTCAAATAAATAACCCGGAAATTATTTAGCTGTAAGAGAATTTGTTTTTCCACAACAGTTATCTACGACAACCCCAACAACAAGATTCGATTTATATTCTCAAGTGTAATCTCGAGTAATCCCAGTAGTATATCTTATCTTGTCAGGTTATTATTTATGCGTCTAATCTAATTAGTGATAAGTAGGTTGTACATAAATTCATCTGTTAATGAAAAGACCTAACCTACCAAAGGTAATGCCAGTAGGTAGAGTTATAATACGTCTAAATCGCATAGCTTTGGATGTGGCATTATTAATGAATATCAGGTTACTTCTAAATAGATATAATTTTGCTCTAAATTATAAAATTTAAACGAACAATTTGATTCTTTCTGTGTTATCAATGGTAATATTCCCTAGTTTTTTGTTTTATAAATATTTGAATTGAATTATTTTTTGTTTCTAGAACACTGATGTAAAAATTCATATTACATATTTAACACAAATGTAAACTTATTTTTTCTGGAAGTTATATATTATTTTATGGGAAAGTCATGTCTAGTTATTTTGATAATGCCTTAGAAAGACTAAAATGTCAATGCCGTAAGATTTAATAAATTTTTCATGAAATGGACGTTTTTATTCATTTTAATTAACTTAATTTAGTATTGAATATTATGAAAACATTTTCTAAAGAAATTAATGCACCATCGCCGTTAGTTTCTCTAGAAAACTCCGCCTTCCTGAAAAGGTATGCAGACAGAATGAACCGCGACACTGTTCTTTCCTGACATGGTTCCTTGACTTTCATACGACGTGTCACGCACGCTCGTTGATTTCTCAAACTCCCCACGTGGCCGACATTTAATATGTTATTGATTAAATGGTACCGCGTTTTCTTCAGTCTTCCTATATTTCAAGATGAATTTTGAAAACATACTGTTATAACCACATTTAAAATCAAATTGCATTGATGTGTGTCACTGTAGTAAAAAAATTAGCTTACCTGTTATATGAATTTCAATGTATACTACTTAATATTTATTTTTTTAGTATAAATATTCAAGAAATACATTAAATAAATTTTTTTCTGTGTTCGCCATACTTTGTGTGGTAGATGATTTATATCTTTTTTCTTTTTTATATACTTTGTATACAACACCAACTTTTTAAACAAATAAAAATTAAATATCTAACATGTTTCGGACTACCCTCAGTGATATTGTATAGATATTTAACATATTATAAAATTATAACTGTTAATTCAAAAACTTTGTTTTATATCACAAACTGCATTTATTTTACTTTACGACAGCTGTTTCATCAATCAATGTTGACATCATCAGGTGTTACAAAAGTATATATCAAATGTCAAATTTTTGTAATTTTTCGAATCTTGGTGTATTCCTAAAAAATAATAGTTTTTGTAAAACAAAGTTTTTGAATTAACAGTTATAAAATGTTAAAATATCATAGTGTTTCGGCCAAAACAATGGACTATTAAATTGTTTACAAATATGGTTAGTTTTGACTGATGTTACCTTACCTGTCTGTCAAAACTGACCATATTTGTTTGACCACATAAGTTTATAATATTTTAAATATCTATATTATATCACTGAGGAAGGACCGGGTAGTCCGAAACATGTTTTATATTTAATTTTAATTTGTTTTAAAAGTAAGTGTTGTATAAAAAAGAAAAATATAATTCATTAAATAAGATGAGAGCAGAATAAATGCGGTAGAGATAAGTAGACGTATGTGTGATAGAACGATGTACGACAGAATCTCAAATGCTGATATAAGGCAGAAATGTAGAGCGAAAGAATGTATTATGAACAAAATTATGAATGGATCGCTGGGTTGGTTCGGACATATGGTGCGCATGGGTAAAGAAATAATGGTTAAAAAAGTATACGTGAACGATGTAAGTGGAGTAAGGAGTCAAGATAGACCGAGGAAAACATAGCATGACCAAATTAATCAAATATTAAAGGTTAGTCATGTCACAAGCCGGAAGAATCGACGTGCGTGTATGACTCGATGTCTGAATGTGGAGGAAGCTAGAGAGGTATGTCAGGATAGAGTAGTGTGGCGGTCCATTATCTTAGCCTACACCTGCGGGGAAACGGTATGATGGTTTGTTTGTTTGTTAAAAAATTGTTTACAAATATGGTCAGTTTTGATAGAAAGGTCAGATAACATATGTCAAAACTGACCATATTTGTAAAGAATTTTAAAATATTTTAAATTTCTAGAAGGACCGGGTAGTCCGAAAATGTGTGTTATTTAATTTTTATTTGTTTATAAAGTTAGTGTTGTATACAATAATAAAGAAAAAAGAAGAATATAATATATATTATATAATTTAAATTTAATTTGCAATTTTTCAGGCTTTATGTATTTAATTTGAAGTTCATGGGTTATAAATTTCATTTATGAAAACAAATATTTACCTCACAACGCTATAGACCTGCGCCACCTTATATTCCGCTTATCTCCGGAGATGCTAAGTCCGCGAATCCTGCAAGAAGGACGTGTTTTTGCCGCAAACCAGATGCGAGGGCTGATCCAGGGTAATTATTTCGTATCCTGATGTGTCCATTGCGGGAGTCCTGCCAGAGGAAGAGAGAATAATGGAAGCTGCCAAGGATTAATTCCAAATTAGATTAATTAAGATGATGAAAAATGTTGATGTTTCAATAACGTATACATAAAACTTTTGCATTGTGTGTTCTGACTAAGATACGCTCAGATATTTAACATCCATCATTCATTTTAGATAAATATAAACACTGTGGAATTCCATAATGACGATTTTTTTTATGAAATAAAACACTTTGTTTTCCACTGAATTTATATCGTTCTCCCGATGATGAAGGACCCTTCGAAACATGTCGAAATAAACAAACTTAAAATAAAGTGTTTTAATTCATAAAAAAATCCATCATTCATGTTTTTTTTTCTTCTTCTTCTTATTCCTCTTAGTTAAGGTCATATGGCCTGTTTTTGACGGTGGGCTGTCCTGCGATGATGATGTCCAGCCATCTCTTCATCTCTTCGGCGGCCTCCCTGCAATCTCTTGCTGCTTGGGTTTTCATCCTTAACAATTTTTGCAATTCTTGTAATCTCCATGCAGTCCGCGTGGTCTCTCCAATGCGCCTACTGCTTCTTCCCCGTCTCACTATGTCTTCAACACCACAGACAGACCTTATCTTTTCAATTTTGATCCGATCTCTGAGGGTTTTGCCTGCGATGGAGCGTAGGGTTCGCATTTCTGCTACTCTAAGAAGGTTCTTAGTTCTATTGGTATCGGCTCTGACCTCTATTAAATACGTCATGATGGGGCGAACGCATGACTTGTATATCTTGACTTTACTTTCATGTTTATTGATTTAAATTTTTATTTTATTTACCATTGTTTATTTTTGTAAGATTCTTTAGCAAATTTTAAACCATTATATCTAAACATCAAATCATTTAATACTATTATAATCGATGATATGATTATTGGCTCCACATGTTAGAAGTTTTCTAAACATTGAGTGTATTAATTAAATTTTCTTATACTCACAATTTGCCTTAAAAAATTCACAGATTAGAAAAATTATCTTAAGGTTAATTTTAGTTTATTTTCGTTCGCATAATATTATCTATTTATAGTTTCATAAACAAGGGTATTAAACTCCTTATTAAGATAATAAAGAAGGTTTGTTAACTTTCTTGGTAGATGAAGATTATTGTTACCAAATAACCAACTATAACCATCATGACGTCTCTCTGAAGGGGTAGATAGAAATAATGGATTGCCAAACTGTGTTTTCCTCTCATACTTCTCTCGCTTCCTCAACCATCATACATTGTGTCATAAAGGCCCGTCGTTTTCTCCAACTCTTCGCGTGTCCGACCTTTAAGATATTGTTTTTATTGTACAACGTCTTCCTTGGTCTTCATCTGTTTCTTGTACCGTTTACATCGTTAACATATTTTTATTCATCATTTTTTATTCATAAATTATTTAATATATTTATAAAACCCATTCATTTTTTTTGTTCATAACATTTTCATTCGTACTGTATTCACTATTGTAACTAATAAAAATTGCGTTTATTTTTAAATGACTAAATTTTTTTAAAAAATCCAAATTGTAATATGCATTGTTCATTGTAATATACATTTATTAAAATACTCGTATTTACTATTTGACTCTTTTTATTTTATGTCATCAATATAAAATGTAAAAACACACAGTTTGATCCATAAGAAAATGCATTTGAAAAATATATTTGGGTATATTCTAGTCTGTATATCACACATTTAATATGAACATTATCTTGGAATTTTTACGATTCTCTATTCTCTATTCTTTCTTATCGTTATTTGCGCAAGAAGTAAAACGAATTCTCCATGTTTTAAGGCTGCTATTTTTTTCCAAAAATAATACCCCCTGAAGTAAATGTTACGAAATTCGACAATTAAACAAAAAGCCTCACTGTTTAAATAAGTACTCATTTAAGACTCTTCTATGTTTTAAGGGTGTGTACAGAGTGAATAAGAACTATGAGCTTAATTTAAAAATTAATATGAATGAAAATGTCCATTTTCTAAAAGTTTTGTTATGGTTTTTGGGAATGACATGTTTCGCCTTTCTAAGACATTTGATAATACATTAGAATTACGAAATATTTCTTTCCTATAAACTAGAATAAAACTTTTAGTAAACATACGTTTAAATTCGTATTAATTACCTGATTTAATTTGGGGTTTGAATAAAGTTTACGTAATGAAAGTTTCAAATATAATATAATTTTTATTGTTTTTTTAATCATGAAAACATTTATTTTATTCCCACATTTTATAAATCCTTAGTAAGATGTAATATGTCATTTCCATAAAAAATAACTTTAAAAAAAGTTTATAGTAATACCTGATGATGACAACATCAGTCGATCAATAAAAAAAATATAATATTAACAGTGTTTTAAACTTTAACAGTAATGATGTTGAAGTATCATAGTGTTTCGGCCAAAACAATCGACTATATAAAAAAAAATGTACATAGAACATTTTTATTTGTATAAATCCTAAAATATAAACTTGCAATCATTATCAAGAAAATATTTTTGATTAGTTATGAAATGCTATTCTTAGTTAAGTATATTATGGGAGATAACTGATGTTTGAATATAAATGTGATAATCAAAAATGGTGTAAAAGGCGATAGATTAATAGATCTACCTACCTTAATAGATGACGCAGGTGTAGAGTGAACTAAAAAATGTAAAGATTTTCTAGCATATATACAAGTTTCAAAAAATTGTCAGATGTGGTGGTCATAAGAAGGGCGGAATGGGGAATGTTGTTAAACATAAAGCGATCGCTCAACCCAACCAATTACAGGTCATAAGTTCTGTAAGCGCCTAGGCCACCATATTCGGTTTCAGAAAACAATTTACATCTTCGTCTCTATTGAGATACAATTAATCGTTATTTTAATCTTTACATTTGTAGTCAGCCTGTGAAAATATTTAAGACTCGTAGTTATGAGGGCGTTTGTCTCTTAAAAAAACAGTTGAACACGAATAGGAGAATATATTTTGACATGTTTGCCGTTGTTTAGTAGGAAACAAGACACGAGGAATTAGGAAAATGTAAGAAAATTGGGCGGCGTAGCGTGGAAACACCGGGAGATCAAATCATTAAGGAAGACTTATTGTGCCTATTTGTGTCATCTCTAGGTACGAATTTCACTCTAAGTTCGAGACAAGGCCGACAACTTAATACGAAGTACGCCGTAATAATAAATATGTAAAATTTACAGATTATTGTGCTGTATTATAACGTGGGTGTTAACATTGTGCTAGCGAGGGTAGTGTGTAAAGTATTTAGTGTTTGTAAAACTATAAACTATATACATTATTACGTTAAGAACAAAATGAAACATCATCATTAATGAACAAACGCCTTAAAACTGGGATAGCCACAAAGCATAATATAAGAACTCCTAAACAGTTTGAAGACAGAACTTTAAATGGGAACGACCAAGTCCCAGTCCAAGTCTTATTGTTTCTTAAACAATTTGCCGTTTTTGACAACACAAAGTTATGGCGAACATAGAATAAATGATATAGAATCCCATATTAAATTATTATTATGAATTAAAACACCATCGACAAAACTAAATGTCTTACAATATCCAGACAGCCTCTATGATGCAAACTTACGATAGACCCTTAAAACAGGTCATGAAGTTCAGATATCTCGGTGTAGAGACTAATAAATTGGCAGTTATTCCCGGATGCCTGATGGATACTGTATGGGATAATTAGCTAGTAAAAAGCAAATCTAGAATAAATGAAGCATCAAACCCATAATGAATTACAGAATCGAAGCAAGAGCAGACACTGTCAGAACTAAACATCTCGTTAAAGTAGCAGAAATGAAAACATTGCCACCTATCGTGGAAAGAGCCCTTAGCGATAGAATACCCAACAAAGAGATTCGAAGATCTTGCAAAAAATATTAAACAATTAAGTGGAATAGGCAAGAAGACGATTCTGGAGGGATCACATTGAAAGATGGATCCAGCAAGAATTCCTATGATCGTGATGACGAGACTCCAGAGGATCTTCAACCACCAGGACGATCATCAAAGAGATGGTGAGAAAACTGAACGTCTTCATCATTGGAAGAATTGATATCCTGTATTAACAGATTGTAAAATCTACAAAAGAGGAATGTTTCGCCTGCCTAAGGCATCATCAAATGTACTCGTATTTACATACATTTGATATTGCCTTAGAGAGGCGAAATTAAACTAAATCTTTATCATTAATTTTAATAAAACTTTTATAAAACAAATATTTTATAATTAATATGATTGAAAACGTCCATTTTTTATGTTTTATTATACGTTGTACGACAGAATTTCAAATGTTGATACAGCAAGAAATTATTATATTATGAACAAAATTATAAAAAGATCGCTGCATTTGTTAGAACATATAGAACGTATAGATAAAAAAAGAATGGTTTATAATGTATACGTTAACGATGTGAATGGAGTACGTACTCTGGAAATATCGAGAAGATATGATATGACGAATCAAATGTTTAAGTTCGGCCATGTTAGAACAATCGACTTGCTATGTAAATGTAATGAAAGCTAGAGAGGTGTATCAAGATAAAGTATTGTGGCGATCCTTTATTTCTGCCTATCCTTCCGGGGAAACGGCGTAATGGTGTTGTTATTTTATTATATTTTATGGAGATGACATGTTTCGGTTTGAATCGATTTTTTGGGTCGTTAAATATCGAAGATAAAATGAAGGAACAGGACTTTGAAAGTAAAATGAAGGAACAATCCGAGAAAGGTTTATATGAGAAAGACTTCTAAGAAGGATTAATTTTATCTCAATAGAGACGAAGATGCAAACTGGAAACTGAATATGGTGATCGAGGTGTTTACAGGACTAATGACCTGTCATTGGTTGGGTTAAGCGCACGCTTCATGTAATTACAACATTCACCTTTCCACCTTTCTTATGACCACCATGTCTGACAAATTTTTTTTAGAAGTTGTATATATGTTAATATCTAACACCACAATGGAAATGCCTCTATAATAACGCCACAATGTCCGTTCAAATCCAAAACCAGAAGACCAAACCAATTGAGCTGCAACGGGGAGTCAGACAAGGGGATGTGATATCTCCGAAGCTGTTCACTTGTGCTTTGGAAGATATGTTTAAAACTTTGGACTGGTCTGAACGTGGCCTCAACATAAATGGCGAATACATTTCTCACCTTCGTTTTGCGGATGACATTGTTATTCTGGCGGAATCTGCTGGGGAGCTAGAAGGCATGCTAGATGAACTGAACACTGCATCCAGACGAGTGGGTCTCGGGATGAATTTGGACAAGACGAAAGTCATGTATAATGAACATATTATCCCGGGATCAGTAACCGTCGATGGGTCGGCTCTCGAAGTGGTACAAGAATACACATATCTTGGC
The DNA here is from genome assembly GCA_022606425.2 of Lepidostoma basale. Classification (NCBI taxonomy): domain Eukaryota; kingdom Metazoa; phylum Arthropoda; class Insecta; order Trichoptera; family Lepidostomatidae; genus Lepidostoma; species Lepidostoma basale. The sequence continues at coordinate 1,322,556 of JAHDVF020000067.1, forward strand.
TAAATCACACAATTAGGACGAAACAATTTCGAGAAAGAAGCCGACCAAAGAATTCAGTTGGGTTGGGCGGCCTTTGGGAAATTACGTTATGTTTTCACTTCCAAAATACCACAATGCCTCAAGACTAAAGTCTTCAACCAGTGCGTTTTGCCAGTCATGACGTACGGAGCCGACACGTGGACATTGACAAAAGGTCTAGTCTACAGATTCAAGGTTGCCCAGCGCGCCATGGAAAGAGCCATGCTTGGAATAACCTTGAGGGACAGATTTAGAAACGAATTTATTCGACAACAAACCAAGGTGACTGAGGTGGCTCTACGGATAGGCGGGCTGAAGTGGCGGTGGGCTGGCCATATCTGTCGGAGAACCGACAGCCGATGGGGAAGACGGGTTCTGGAGTGGAGACCGCGTACAGGATTCCGTAGAGTTGGACGTCCCCCTGCCCGCTGGACCGACGATCTGAAGAGGATTGCTGGACATGGATGGATGGGAGCGGCAATGGATAGGGGGCGGTGGAGGGCTTTGGGAGAGGCCTACATTAAGCAGTGGATGACAGACGGCTGATGATGAACAATTCACATGTCAGTTTCAATGAGCCATCTATGAAGATTAGATTTAAACATTAAGTAGAAGATCTTTATAACGCAATTTAACGCACTGCTAGATAACGCCTTGAAATGTCACTCCAATTTATATGCTAACTTGGACCTTAGACTTCTAAGAAGCTTTCAGTTTGAAATGTTGTAAGAATATGATCTGTTTGTATTCGAGTAATATTTCGCTTGTGTGTACCATGCTTTATACAAGAAATTTAATGTATTCTTGGAATTGTTGTACTCAAATTAATGTATTCAAATTAAACGACACGTTTCATCTTAAAAACGTTTTAATAAACATTTTTTTTAATATTAACTAAAGAAGATTTCGCATTCCGCATGATTCATATAGGACTGAATCTTAGGTAACCAAACTTTTTTGACTTCAGCTTCTGTTACGGATATCTTTTCTTCTCTTCTGGTTCTTAATGTAGGCCTTGTATAAATAAATTATGCCTATCGCCCGTGAGTACGAGCATTAGGAACAAAAAACTATTTAGATCTGCCTTTTGTACCACCTGGTGTAGCTATATAGTCCTAGTTTAGATAGTCTCTCTATCCCCTGGCACGCAGCGACTACTCTTCTCTACTCCGCTCTATCAGTTGTCAACTGCTCCTAGCCCATTTGTCTGTCTACACCCTTAAATACAGTATGCTCATTGTCCTTAAATCTCTTCTGTGCTTCCTTTTCCCTTCCATCAGTTCATACACTACACGGTCAATATTATTGTCAATAATTCTATAAATGAATGAACTCAGTATGTCTTTAATTGTATCTCAATCGAGACGAAGATGCAAATTGGAAATTGAATATGGTTGATCAAGGTGTTTACAGGACTTATGACCTGTCATTGGTTGGGTTAAGCGCACGCTTTATGTAATTACAACATTCCTTATTTCACCTTTCTTTATGACCATGTCTGACAAATTTTTGGAAGTTGTATATATGTTAAAGTCCTATGCCAGATTTCACATGTCAGTTTCAATGTGCCATCTATGAAGATTTTGATTACATATGTTAATCTTTTTAAGATTACTCTAAATATAATCTACATACTAACGCGATCTATGGAGATTTATGTTTATTAAGCATTAAGCAGAACATATTTTAACTCAATGTGAAAGGCTACCCCGCCATTAGCGCATTGTAAGAAGGCGCCTGGAGATGTCACACTCCTATCTATATGCCAAACATTTGACCAGATATAATTACAATATTTTTGTGAATGTATACTTATACTTGTCAGTATGTCTGTTTCCACCATTGCGATAAGTGAAACTGTGTCTTTCCAAGTAAATGAAGTTTTGAAAATTTTGACAATCGAAAAAAAAATGTTATGGTCATAATTATGGCTATCGAAAATATAAATCGACGGATTAATGGTTGTTTCAAAAAACGTGGGACATTCAGTCCACTCGTCTCATATATTATTTCTTCCACCTGACTCGATTACCGCTTCAAAAGTCTTCAGACGTTGTCTCAAGGTCACTCGTATAATCTATAACACTCCGAACAAAGATCACTTCCGTTATTGATGGTTGAGGTATTAATTTTTTAAAACTCCATTTATAAAAGTAAACACGATTGTTTTATGGTTTTACCTGGATTTAATTTATATAATAAAAAAAACTAATACATCACTCTGGCTCCCCGAAGGGGTAAGCGAAATAATGGACTGCCACACTTTTCTTTCCTGACATATTTTTCTCGGTTCCTCAACATTTATAAATCGTGTCATGACATTCAATATTTATTTCATTTGATCGTGCCACATTTTCCTCAGTTTTCTTCTTTTTCAAGTTCCATTTACATCGTTAACATATATATTTTTTTAACATTCTTTCTTCATTTAGTATTTCCATGTTTCCAAACCATTTTAATGATCCTTTCATTTTTTTTTCATAACACCATCATTCGCATCGCATTCGCTTCTTATACGAGCAGCAAAAGCCAGTTTTTGTTCTTCCACAAATCCGGGCGTTTCTGGCGGATTGCTTCGCGCAAATTGCGCATAACTTGCAGGTAATATTCCTTATTGACCGTACTACCCTGTGGCAAGAACTCATGATGCACCACGCCCCTGCAATCGAAGAAAACTGTGAGCAAAACCTTCACGTTCGACCGAACTTGGCGCGCTTTTTTTGGTCTTGGCTCATGCGGCAGCTTCCATTGGGATGATTGAGCTTTGGTTTCCACGTCATAACCATAAACCCATGATTCGTCACCAGTTATGACCCTCTGGAGCACATTTGGGTCGTCACGGACCGAGTCCAACATCTCCTGAGCAATGTTAACGCGATGCTGTTTTTGGTCGAAATTGAGCAATTTTGGCACGAATTTCGCGGCGACCCGACTCATGCCCAAATCATTGGTTAAAATCGAATGGCACGAGCCAATCGATATGTTTAGGTCCTCAGAAACTTCTCTAACGGTGATTCGACGATTGGCTAATACTATTTTCTTCACTTTATCAATGTTTTCGTCTGTTGTTGACGTGCTCGGGCGTCCGGCACGCTCTTCGTCGTTCATATCTTCTCGGCCCTCTGAGAACATTTTGTACCACCGATAAACGTTGCTTTGGTCCAAGGTAGCTTCACCATATGCCACAGTCAACATTCGAAATGCGTCCGCGCACTTTATTTTGTTTTTCACACAAAATTTGATACAGATTCTTTGATCCATTTTTTGGAATAGGCAAAAATCGAAGACGAGCCAAAACACATCCAAGCAAAACAGCTGTCAAAAATTAACTAAACATTCAAAATGGCCGACCTTATCAGCATAAGTAAGAGACATAAGTACCAACATAACGCTATAAAAAAATCAAAAATCAAATATACGTAGCCAGCGGAAATTCAAAATTCGCGATACTTTTTGAACAGACCTCGTATTTTTATTCGACACTCTATCATACACAGAGTAACCACACATTAGTCCAAGAGATCTCATTTCTACAGCATTCATTCTATTTTCATTCTTCCTAGAATTAAGAGAATAAAACCTAGATAATTAATTAAATATCTAGGGTTTCAACGGAGAAGCCAGATATAAATAGTTGCAGGGTTTTAGGTAGATAATCATAAAATGATAATATTCAGAAAAAGTAGAAATTCGCATATATTGTATTTTTGTGTATGTAAAACAATTGTAAATATAAATGTATGTTTCATCTTGGTCCAGGTCTGTTCGAATATTCCCACATGGGATTCGCTGCTGATCGGGAGCCTGGCCCTCAGGCGGATCCCACACTCGAGGAGATGACCGTCACGGCCCTCAACATCCTCGAGAAGAGTCCTAAAGGATTTTTTCTGATGGTGGAAGGTAAGGCTGCTTGCATTCATAGTCTACTTCTTGTTATTTGCTCTCATATCGGAGGTTGGACAACAGCATGGCCATTGATACAACGGCTATAAATAAATATGTTTTGCTACATCTGAACCTATTTCGAAGGTTTTCTATCCACAATTTTCTTATTTTCCTGACACCTCATTTTCCATTTATTTTACCTTGGGTATTCAGTTGCAGGATTAATCGTTTAACAAAATGTGTCCGAAATATTTCATTTCTTCTATATTCGCCATCATTTTGTGTTGTGGATACACATTTGAATAACTTTTTGGAAACATATTACTATCACAACACTTTTTTGTGTTTTTCACAAACATGTTTCGGGACACAAATTTCCTTTCTTCAGTGTTTGAATTTTAACAGTTAAATGATCTTGAGTTTTATATTGTAGAAGGGAAGTTTGTGTCCCGAAACATGTTTGTAAAAACGCAAAAAAGTGTTGTGATAATACAATGATTCCAAAAATTTATTCAAATCAGAAGTATGTCGTTCCCTGCGCTTTATGACATTAATTAATTAAACAGGACTTTTGCACATAAAACATTTTGTTTTTCATTCTTCATTCGCTTCAGCTTTTCCTCATTATTGATACTTTCTGTACTTGATATTTTTAATATTCTATAATATGTGATAGCTTTTATGTAATAGCTTTTGTCAAGGTCAAGATTTCCTATCCATAGAATAAGACAGCTAGAACGTAACATTAGTCATATTTATGAAAATAAAAGAAATATTTAATATTACAAATTACAATATTCTCATTTCATATTTTGTTTGCTTGAAATCGATAAATATATGAAAAAAATATTTGAGTGTTTGCAGTGAAGTTTATAAACAAGAATTGGTCTACAAAATAATAAATGAAATTTTAATTGTATCTCAATAGAGACGAAGATGCAGACTGGAAACTGAATATGGTTGATCAAGGTGTTTACAGGACTTATAACCTGTCATTGGTTGGGTTAAGCGCACGCTTTATGTAATTACAACATTCCCCATTGCACCTATTTTCTTTATGACCATGTAAGACAAATTTTTGGAGGTTTTATATATGCTACAAGTCTATACTTATCTTCACATGTCAGTTTCAACTGGCCATTTATGTAGATTTGATTACACTTGTTAATCCTTTCAAGATTAATCTATATAATCCACAGGCTAACGCCATCTATGGAGATTAATTTTAATTTGTAATTATATAGAGCGTGCGATCAACCCTACCAATGACAGGTCATAAGTCCTGTAAACACCTTGATCAACCATAATCAGTTTCCAGTTTGCATCTTCGTCTCTATTGAGATACAATTAAAATTTCATGAATTAATCACCCACCATGGGTGAAATCCAGGATTCGTGTACAAGTATAAGCATACATTCACAAAAAAATATTTACAAAATAATAGTTTCCTAACTTCTTATTTTCCTTGGTAACGGACATGACAGATTTTTCAGACTTTATGATACGGCAGATGCTTTATTAACTTGTTCTCGGACCTTGATATAAAGGTGCTCCACGGGTATGTCGCAAACAGTCAGCTTAAACCTCGTAGGTTGTCTGGATATTGTTAGGTTTTTATTTTTCTGACTGAAATTTGCTTTCAACTATTTTATTTGTCGCCAGGCGGGCGCATCGACCACGCACACCACTTCAACAACCCTTACCGCGCCCTGGACGAGACCCTTCAGCTGGAAGCTGCCGTGCGGGCGGCGGTCACCAGGGCTGACCTGCTCCTCGTCACGGCGGACCATGGACACGTCATGACCGTCGGGGGCCATGGAGCACCCAGGGAGCACCCCATACTAGGTATGCCCTATTTTATTTGTAGAGAGTGACACATCGTACGCTTAATAGAACGCTGGCTTAACTCAAAAAAGCAAGTTTTGCTCAATCTGACATAAGTTGGTGTTTTAACAATAACAGTCGAAAAACACGTACTAATGGATAGCGTTAACATTGTGAACGATTATCGTACGTACGAATGGATAGCGTTAACATTGTGAAAAAAAAGATGGATAGCATTAACACAAGCCTCTATCTAATGTTAACTCAATTATGACCTAAACCATAATCGGTCAGTTTACTACAGAATAGGTATTGTCAAATGTTAAATCGCCCTAATGAAGCGAACAATGCAATTCCATAAAAATATTATTAACTTTCTTAATATGTATAAGAAATCTGTTTTCTAAAAGTACAATAAAATAACATGGGATAGTATAAATATTAAGATTGTGGAGATTTACATCGTGAATTAAATAATGCGAAATAAATACTGTTTTGTAGAAGTTTTATTATATAATCATTTGATATTTGATATTTCAACATTATCAACTGTTTAAATAAAATGAACTTTGTAATAAATATCATAATTGATTATATTTTGTCGCAAAAGCTGTTTCCTAGCAAAATATAATCAATTGTGATAGTTACAACAATTTTTTTAATTATTTAAACAGTTAATTATATTTATAATATTTTGAATGTATACAAATACTTGTAGACGAACAACTGGATTTCACCCATTGCGGGCTATCAATTCAAGAATCAATGTATCTTCAATTTGCATCTTCGTCTCTATTGAGATACAATTGATTCTTAAATTGATAGCCCGCAATGGGTGAAATCCAGTTGTTCGTCTACAAGTATTTGTATACATTCAAAATATTGTAAAAATAAAAATTGGTCAAAAAATTATAGCATATAGATTGGAGTGACATCTCCAGGCGGTTTCTAGCAATGCGCTAAATGGCGGTAGCCTTTCACATTACGTTAAAAAGATCTTCTGCTTAATGCTTAAAAAAATACAATCTTCATAGATGGCGTTGGTGTGTAGATTGCAAAAACTACCATGTAAAGGATGGTCTTACAGAATAACATATATACAACTTCCAAAAATTTGTCAGACATGGCGGTCATGAGAAAAAAGGTGGAATGGGGAATATTGTATTACATAAAGCGTGCACTTAACCTAACCAATGACAGGTCATAAGTCCTGTAAACACCTCAATCAACCATATTCTGTTTCCAATTTGCATATTCGTCTCTATTGAGACACAATTGATTCTTGAGTTAATTATATTAAATTGTATGTGAATGACATGTTTCGCCTCTCTAAGGCATTATTAAATGTCAAAATGAAAAAATATTTTAAAACATAAACTCCAACATCCTCATCTTATTATCTGTTTTCAATAAATCGATAACAGGATATAAAAAATTGTTTGGTTAATTGCAGTAATAAAGTTTATAAAGAAGATATTTTATAATATAAGTCTACAGAATAATGTTTTAATCAAAAATAATTGGGTAAAAGTCGGACGTGCGATATCGATTTAATTAAACTTACCAAAGAAGTCAATGTCGACATTAATTAATTTAACAGAACTTTTGCCACACAATTCTTTTTTTTTTAAATTATAATATGATATTGCCTTAGACATGCTAAACATGTCATTCACATAAAATATAATAAAACTCCTAGAAAATGGACGTTTCCATTCGTAACCATTATTAAATATGGAGCTTTACTTGATTGTTCAAGAAACAATATATATTAAGATCGTAGTACGAGATACAATAAATGAATAAATTTAATTTATATTTTCGCAGGCACCGATACCAAGTTATCGGACGTGGACAGCCTGCCATACACCTCCATCCTGTACGGCAGCGGGCCAGGGTATGGAGCCCGACCAATTCAGGGGCCTGAGGAGGCCCACTCGGACCGCGACAGGGTCCACGCTGCAGCAGCCCCCAAGCAGTGGGCCACGCACGGGGCTGAAGATGTCCCCGTGTATGCCATGGGTAAGTAACTCATTACAACATATTTTATTTTATTTTTAAATTTTAATCACTGTTGTACGTATCACAGCTATTTTGCTGACTTATGTTGGCACCATCAGGTATTACAACATTTATTTATTTATTTATTTATACATAATACACAAATGAGACATTACAAAGGATTAAACATTTGGGCGACTCCATTGGACACAAAACGGTTACAAAGATAAAATAAAACAAAACAACATGAGACCAAAAAATCGTACATATCAGAAGGAATCCAAATATGTTGACGTCAGTGAGGCAGTACTCTTTCCAGAAATTGCAATATTTTTTTTATGAATACTGCCTTACTGACACTGAAAATGTCCAAATCCGAGATGATTAGATTCAGCGTCCGAATTGCTCTTCCTACTGGCATCACCAAAGGCAGGTTGGTTCTGCGTGACGGAGTAAAGAACAATTGATGTCGACGTTGTCGCAGGTAGTTATCAGGAACAAAAAGACCTATTTGCTCCAGATCATAGGGGTTCTCAATAGAGCCCCGAATCAGTTTGAAAAAATGTGTTGACAGTAATCCTTCCCTCCACAGTTCGAGGGAGTTATACCCCAGCATACCCAAGAGAAATGCCGATGTAACACGTAACACCTCTTGATGCCAACGTAGCCTATCGAAACAGTTATAATGTGTTTGTAACACCTGATGATGCCAATTAAAAATTAATATTGTTTTTTGAAAATTCATGGTTAGTTAGACTTAGAAAGTTTCAATCCTGGGATTGGTTTGCAGCATTTTTTTCTATTCTTCTCTTCCATTCTTCCCTGTCTTGCGCGGCTCTTTTGAAATCTGTATATGATGAGCAGCGCACGTCCACCAACAGGTCCTCCAGGTACTCTCGGCGTGGGCGTCCCGTAGAGTTTGTCCCCTCGGTCATACCCTCCATTATGGCATGCAAGAGGCCTTCTTGAGGTATTACATGGCCGATCAATCTTGCACGCCTTTCAGACAAGGTCCTGAGCAGGTGCCTTCCTCCTCATACGTGATGTGGTCTCTCCAGGAAATTCTTAATAGTCTTCCATAGGACTACATGGTAGAATTTCATGGTAGAAGCTCATTATAATTTATTAAAATATATATATTATATATTTTTTAAATCTTTTTAAGATGTATATTTAGTTAAAATCCACTGATGTTTCTGTCTTTGACCGGTTTCGGCAGCTTGCTGCCTTCTTCTAGTGGAAGTGTGGTAAAAAACAAAAAATCTACTGGTTTGAGAATATCTTCTTTTCCTTTGCCATTTCCAGTCATCTGGGGTCGGCCCTACTCGTACGAAACGCCAAACTTTTCTATCCTAGCTCATTTTCACTGCCAGGTTCTCGTTTACTAGCTCCTTTTCCATCCCTATTCTTCTCGGTTGAATGGAATTTGTTCTACGGTAATTAATATGAAACATTATACCCTAAAAAGTTTTTTTTTTTCATGAATCCTAAAATTACACATTAAATTACTTCTACTATAAGCCAGGATCAAGTAATATCTGTGGATTGAACCCAGATCTCTTGGATCTACATTTAACCGCTCTGTTTTCTAAAACTATCCAATCCTAACATGTATTTTCAGTCTAAATTCTATCTTAGAAAACGAGTGTGCTCGTAAAAATAAATAATTCATCCCGGACCCATATTCGCACATTACTTTCTGTAGTAACAATAAATACTACATTACTTAATGAGAAAAAATACAAGGAATAACACTTCTTCGGCTTTCTCTATTAATTATCATTAATCAAAATGTATTTCCTGTCTTCCTTACGGGACGTAATATCGTTAACGTATTTATTTCACAAATATACGAGTTGAGGGTGATATCCCCGTAAACACGAGGCATAGCATTTTCTCGAAATATAAGATATACGTTAAGAATTAACTAAGACATTAATAAGAAAAAATAACATTACATTGATTATTTATTAACGAATTATAATTATATTCCTCGGAATAAAAAAATCACCGTCTCCCCAAAGGGATAGGCTGAAATAATGGACTGCCACACTTTTCTTTCCTGACATATTCCTCTAGCTTTCTCAACATTTATACATTGTGTCGTACACGCGCGTCGATTTCTCTGACTCCTCACGTGACCAACATTTATGATTTGATTTATTTGATTATGCCATGTTTTTCTCGGTCTTTGTCTATTTCTCGTTCCATTTATATCGTTAACATATATTTTCTTTTCCATTCTTTCTTTATTCATTCTTTCCGAACCAAATTAATGATTAATGACTATCATTCGCACCGCATTCACTTCTTATATTTTCATTCGACACTCTATCATACACAGAGTATCCATATATTCGTCTTAAAGATCTCTTTCCACTGTTTTTATTCCACTTTCATTCTTCATTCGCCCGTTTCATTCTTCGCTTCCATAAATAAGGATCTGTACAAGAACACCATTGTGCACTGCAATTTTAACTTATTTGGGTGGGCTTTTGTTTGCGATGACAACTTTTAGAGCACCATTCATTTTGTTGCCTGCCCCAACCCTTCTTTCAAAATCTCTCTCCATTCGCCAATCTTTTGTAAATATACTACCCAAATATACTAACTTATCTACTTGCTCCAAATTTTCACCATTCACGCTAATGTTGCAGACTGTCATGATTTCTAATTTTTCTAAAATCATTACATTGAACTTATTCTAATTCATAATCAGATTATTTCGCATGCATACCTCATACATACTATTCACCAGGACATTTAGTTCATGCTCGTTGTCTGCAAGTAGGACAGCGTCACCCGAATACAAAAGAGAGTTTGCTGACACTCCCCTTATTTTAGCACTTACATCCAACCCTATCAGCTCTTTCATAGACTTGTCCATATATAGATGAAATAACCACGGGAACATTACGCAACTCAATTTGACACATTTATTGATATCAAACCAGGCTGTAAGATCTCCATTTACTCTGGCACTAGCAGTGCTTCCGTGTATAGTGACTGAATTGCCGTGGTCAGTTTTGTACTTATTCCATCTTCAGACAATATTTTCCATAACCTAACTCAATTTACGTAATCATATGCTTTTGGCAAATTGACAAAAGTACAGAAAAGATTACGGTTTTTGGCCAGAAACTTCTCTGTCAATGTACAAAGTGCAAAATTACTATCCATACTTCCTCTCCCATTTCTAAATCCTCCTTGCACATCCCAAACCTTGTCACACGTAATCTTTCTTGCCCTTTCTATTAAAATTCTGCCATACACTTCAACAACGACACTCAAAAGACTAAAAGCTCTGTGGTTTGCAAAAAAAAACTTGCCAAAAATACTAATTTTCATCATTATCCGCCGTCTGTCATCCACTGCTGAATGTAGGCCTCTCCCAAAGCACACCACCGCCCACTGTCTATTGCCGCTCCCATCCATCAATGTCCAGCAATCCTCTTCAGATTGTCGGTTCACCGGGCAGGTGGACGTCCACTATTACAACAATACTAATTTTAAATTTAATTGTATCTCAATAGAGACGAAGACGCAAACTGGAAACTGAATATGGATGATCAAGGTGTTTACAGGACTTATGACCTGTCATTGGTTGGGTTAAGCGCACGCTTTATGTAATTACAACATTCCCCATTCCACCTTTGTTATTATGATCATACATGACAAATTTTGGAAGCTGTATATATACTTCAAATCCATATCTATCTTCACGTGTCAGTTTTAATTGGCAATCTATGTAGATTTGATTACACTTGTGAATCTTTTCAAGATTTACCTATATAATCCACCCACTAATGCCATCTATGGAGAATGATTTTCAGCATTTAGCAAACTACCTTATTAACACAATGCGAAGGCTGTCGCCTATTAACGTATTGTTAGAAGTCGCCAGGAGTATTATTCCTTTCTATATGCCAAAAAATTAACCAGAATGATTACAAATATTATTTTAAATGTATACTTATACTTGTATACGAAATCCTGGATTTTCACCAAAGGGTGGTTAATTTAAATACTCTCTCTTCAAATAATTTGAATTAATCACCCTTTGGTGAAAATCCAGGATTTCGTATATAAGCATAAGTATACATTCACAAAAATAATACTAATTTTGGTTTCTGAAATTATTTGTATGGTAGATGTTTTAACAAGTGGATGAATTTGTGTATTTAGCAAGGTTGTTTATAAAGAATGGGCGAGAGAAGAGGAATATTGAAAAAAGGGTTGTGGCATGCAACAAAATGAATGGTACTTTTAAAGTTGTCATCGCAAACAAAATCCTATCAACAAAAGCTAAGATGCCAGTGCACAATGGTGTTCTTGTACCGACCCTTATGTTTGGAAGCGTATCATAGAACTAACAAAAAAAAGATGAAAATATAATACATTTATTTAAAATGAGATCTCTTAGACGAATCTGTGGTAAATATAGTAATGATAGAGTTTTAAATGCAACTATAAGAAGCAAATGCAGGGCAAATGAAGGTGTTCTAAACAAAATAATGAAAGGATCATTTACATAGTTTGCATACTTGGAAATTATGAATGATGAAATATAAACAAATATATACAAACGAAGTAAACGAAACTAGAAATAGATGTAAACCGAAGAAAACGGGGCATAATTAAAACAATCATATCTTGAATGTCGGCTACGTAAATCGACCTACGTCCATGACACAATGTATGAATGTTGAAGAATCGAGAGAATTTTGTCCATTATTCTCCGGTCTCAATCTAACGATTGGTCTGCAGCAAGGCGACGCATCTCCTCTTCCACTCCGCTCGGTCATCGGCAACTCTCTTTAACTCCACATAAGAGGTGCAGCCCATATCTCGGTAAATCTGGTCTAGGTACTCTTGGCGAGGTCGTCCTCTGCCAATCGACCCCTCGACCATTCCCTCCAACACATTATGCAGGAAAAATTCGTGTCGCAACACATGATCAATCCATTTTGCGCGCCTCTCCGCTATGGTGTTCAACACGTGTCTACTCTCTTCAACTCTGCTGAGAACTTCTTCATTTGTAATGTGGTGCCTCCATGAAACATGGGCAACTCGTCGGTAGTTTCACATCTCCATTATTTCTGCATATTCCTTCGAGGTAGCACTGATACATCACTCTAGATTCCTCCACATTCATACAGCGAGTCATGCATGCACGTCGATTCTACTGACTCCTAGCATGGCTAACTATAAATGTTTTTTTTTTTGGTCAATCCATGTTTTTTAATAAAAATGATTAAATTTTTATTAAGGTATTATTTACATTTCTTCAAAATAATTGAGAACAGTCAAGTTTAAAACGAGAAAATTTACATTTTTATTGAAATATTCTACTTTTCAATTACGTAAACAGAAAATAAAATATCTTTAGGTTTATTTTTAATTGGAAAATTTACAATTTAAGTTTAAAATTGGAATTAGTAGTCATTATTGCCCAAACACAAAGTTATTACGGTGTTCATTTCCATTTTTAATGAGAAACAACAATTTTAATACCTAGGTTTCATACAATTTATTATAATATAACCAACGAGTAAAATATATATTCCTGTGATCTTCAGCCTCTTGAATCAAAATATATAATAAATTTGCAAAAATTCGATGTTATCAAGAAAGAGTACGAGAATATTTTGAATACAAGAGAACAAGAGAGTAATAATTCGATTCTGTTCGAAAGTAATTCGAAATTCACACGATGCGCACGTCCGAGAACATTTCTAATTTATTTTAAATTGACAGTACATGACATGTTACATGACAGTAGTGTAGAAAATAAAAGGAGGACAATTTGGTGTTGTTCATTGTGAAATATTTAACGTGTGCGAAACAAAAAGTTTTACAATATTTTTTTGAATTTATACATATACTTGTATACGAATACTGTATTTCACCCACTGCGGGTTATCAATTCGTGATTTAATTGTATCTCAATAGAGACGAAGATGCAAATTGGAAACTGAATATGGTTGATAAATAAATAAACATAAATCTCCATAGATGGCGTTAGTATGTAGATTATATATAGATTAATCTTAGAGATTAACATATATAATCAAAATCTTCATAGATGGCGCATTGAAACTGACATGTGAAATCTGGTGTAGGACTTTAACATATATACAACTTCCAAAAAAAATTTGTTAGTCATGGTCATAAGAAAGGTGGAATGGGGAATGTTATAATTACATAAAGCGTGCGCTTAACCCAACCAATGACAGGTCATAAGTCCTGTAAACAACTTGATCAAGTCGGAGGTTTCTCGTACGTGGACTTGACGGCGTAGACTCGTGTCGGTTAGAAGTCGCAAGAAGGAATACTGTAGTAGCGTGGCTTCGTAGGTCGGCGCGGAGGGAGTCCGAGGTCCCTAGTGGCGTAGACTTATTAACGTAGACTCGTGTCTGTTAGAAGCCGTAATACTGACTGACGTATTGGGTGGTTGGAAGTACCGCTTTTATATGTTTTGCTTCCCTTTGTACACGATGCCCTACTCTAGTGACCTAGTGCAATGTAAGTCATCATTGCGATAAGTAGATCCTGAGTCAGGCGTTTTCGGTTATTCGTGTCATATATTTCATCATGAAATATGCTGGTTTAGCAGTCGAATCCCGTTTATCTGGGTTATGCATTTAAATCCGACAAACTTCCCAGAAAGTTTTAAAGGTTACTTACTGGGTCCAATTGTGAATCCAAACCATCAAGGGACCCACTCAAACATACCCAATTTTTTTATCAAAATCAAGTAATCAGTAGTCGAAACAAAATAAACAATTAATCAAACTGTAATTATCCAAGATTCTTAAATAACGTCTACCATAGTGCTGAACTAATAATACTAAAGTTAATGTCCCAGTGGATCGATCCAGTACCCTCGGGGAATTAATTAAATACCTCTGTAATTGAGAAAAGCGTAATGAAAATAATAGAACTTTTTAGATGGAGTGTAACAGACTGATTGAAGAAAACACAGGTATTTAGAAAAAAGAAACAAACTATTCTACGATAATCAAATGATTCAACAGAAATCTCTTGAAGAAAGTTCATTTGAAATAATAATTAAATAAAACGATGTTTTTTTTATAACTATTTCCACATTTTTCTTTATTTCGACAGCGACCGGTTTCGCCAGGCTCGCTGGCATCGACAGATTGGTGAAACTGCCATTCACTCTCATCTTTATATACACATAGATTAGGGGTGGCAAACATGAATCTACACAATAATAATATTAAAATACTTATATAAAATTTATTGAATTTAAATATTCACGTTATTTTAATGAATTCATTTTACAGAACAATGGAATTCGATTTGATTACAGCTGATTATTACGTGTATTTTTAGTCCTACTGAATTTAAGTATAAAATGATATATTCGTATATCTAGGTCCTCTGGTTGGTGTCCCCATTAGTTTTTCCGTCCATTAGTCCAGGGCTGTTTCTGTAATTTTTAAACGTTTCTCGGAGAGTTTCTTGTTTATTTACATAGGTTATAATAAAGGTGATTTTTTTTTTTTTTTTTAAAGAAAAAGACTAACATCAAGGATTTACATCAATGATATTAGAATTTATCTTACAATCTTCAATGTGAGCAGAAAATAGCTCATTATTATGAAGAAGGAATCTGGTCGTGTCCAGGCTTGAACCCATGTCCCCTGGATCAGGAGCCAAGCGTTCTATCCCCTAGACCACCACCCGAATATACATATATAAACTATTTTACTACAAATTCGTAGAAGAATCTTTTTAATTTCTCATGAAGCAGTCAATTTGAGACGTGGTATCTATTATACATATTATACAATTTGTAAAATACGGTGAGAAACTGTACCAAGTTACAAAATTTATTTATCTGGGAAACATGTTTACAAGAAACGGAAAAATGGAGAAAGACATCAATAGAAGGGTCGGTGATAGGAACAAAATAAACATCGGGGAGTCGGAGAAATCGAAGTGCATACATGACACGATGTATGAATGTAGAGAATGCGAGAGAAATATGCCAGGACAGAACATTGTGGTGGTCCATTCTTTCCCTTTCGCATTTACCCCTCCATGGAGACGGTGTGATTGTTATTTAGTTAGTTAGTTATTTTGGCGTTAACATTATTATCTAAATATAATCGTGACCGAACATTTCTTTAATTACTATCTATCATCATCGTCATCGGCTGTCCCTCGTGTCCGAGGAAGACTGTCCTTCACGGTTGTGGGTCCACATGAAACTGAAGAGCCCGATCCTGGACCCACATATTCTGGGGCATCTGGAGCAGGGAAAGGCGCTTCCCCTACCCCGAAGGTCACCGTCTCCCAGTGGTCTCTCCTTTCTCCTCCTCCTCCTCTAAGCGGCGTAGTCTCTGCTCTGTGCTTCAGAGTCTTGTGTGCCTTTATTTTTTTATTATTTTTTAAAAAGACTAACATCAAGGATTTATATCAATGATATTAGAATTTATTTTACAATCTTCAATGTGAGCAGAAAATAGCTCATTATTATGAAGAAGGAATCTGGTCGTGTCCAGGCTTGAACCCATGTCCCCTGGATCAGGAGCCAAGCGTTCTATCCCCTAGACCACCATCCGGTTAAATGTACTGTCCTCTGCAGTCTTTTCCCAGCAAACGCAGTCGATGCCAGTCTTATGTAGGTTTCCTTTAAGGGAGTCCTTAAAGCACTTCCTCTGGCCACCGTGTGAGCTTTTTCCTTGGGTAAGCTGAGAGTACATAATCTTCCTTGGGAGTCTTGTCTCAGGCATTCTGACGACGTGACCAGCCCAGCGCAGTTGTTTTTTGATAATGGCAGCCTCGATACTTATCATATTGACCTCAGCAAGTATGTTGTCATTTGTCCGTTTGTTGGACATTCAAAAGTGTTTTATTTATTGATTTTAATCTTTCCGTTGTTTATAAAAAATCTTTCCAATTACTATTTAAATTATTTTTTTGTTACAGGACCTTTGTCAACTGTCCTGTTCTCCGGGACATTTGAACAGAGCTACATCCCTCATGCTGTGGCGTACATTGCTTGCTTGGGGGAGCAGGCCGCAAGGTGTGATGATCAGCAAAACTTCACTCAACCGCAGGTAATACTATCATCTTCTTCTGGTGCCTGCGCTACTTGGAACAGTTTCTTAATTCTTCTCATTTCTGTCCAATCTCTTATATTCCGCATCCAGTACAACCGCCTCCTCCCAACCCATACACTATGATATAATATCCATACATGCCAAAATCGCTCAGGTCAGTTTTTGTCGATTTTTAGATTTCATTAAACACAGGGTGTGACAGAGCAGACGGTGCAGTTTTGAAGGGTTATTAAAAAAAAACGGCGCAACTTACAGAAATGAGATAAATTTTATTTTATTTGGTACATCATGCCGTTTTACGTATCAAGTCTTGAAGATGACATCAGAAAGATGACGGCCCCCAGCAGCGATACATACATGAAGGCGATTTCTGAAGCTTTCGGCTGCATTTTGGCACATCTCATGGCCAATCTCATGGCCATTTATTCTAACACCTGATGATGCCAACATCGGTTGGCGAAACGAAAAAAAAAATGTGGTATACAACAGTGTTTTAAATTTTAACGGTTAAAATGTTGTGTTATATCATAACCGAAACATGTCCGTGTAAAATGAAAAAGTGTTTAACACCAAGCGTTAATCTGTTTATTCAAAAATGAATCCACAGCACAAAGTAATGGTGAATATAGAAGAAATACTGTCTAATTTTCAAATACGGATTTGTGGAACTTATTAAAAAAATACTCTCCTGTAAAATGCGAAAATAATTCACGTGTGCTTTTGCCAAATAGGTATAGATGTACAATTGAAAATTATGTGACAAATTATTGCTTCAAAAATGGTTTAAAATAAGTTCGTAAGTAAAATGTTTGACTACAGTATTTTTCCATGGTCTGAAAAGTAAAATAACTTCGATAGTCCATTTTTTTGGCCGATACACCATGATACCTTAACATTTTAAACTGTAAATGAATCAACTTTTTGTATCAAAATTGTTGTTTATTTTACGCGACAGCTGTTTTATCAACCAATGTTGGCATCATGGTGTAACGCCTGATGATAATTTTTTTTTTTTTTATACGATTTAATATGGGAGTATCGTGAGAGGACTCACATTACTGATACCCCACATTTTATGACATGAATTTTTATACATTATTATAAACAGGAAATATACTTATTGTAGATTGTAAAAAATTATACATATAATTACTTAAAACTAACTAAACTAAACAATCGAGCAAATAACAAATTACGACAAGTAAAAATTCCATTCAAATTTAAGTATTTTAAAAGTTAAATATAAATTACTATGATAATACACCTATAATATTTACTACACAATGGAAAGTGAAATGAAGAAATATATAAATTCTCGACTTGAAACAGAAAATCAGGGAGAGTTTTGAAAATATCACGAAATAATTGATACAAAGAAAGGATAGAATATGAGTTAGAAAATTTATATCATTTTAAATAAATTGCGGTTTCATATATGATGCCAACATTGATTGATGAAACAGCTGTGGCGTAAAATAAACAACAATTGTGATACAAAAAACAAAGTTTATTCATTAACAGCTTAAAATGTTAAGGTATCACAGTGTTTCGGCCAAAACAATGGACTATCGAAGTAATTTTACTTCCTTAACTACGTTCGAAGGAAGAATAAAGCATTTATTATTATTCGGTACTTTCTTGATAAACCTTTGTAACAAGGCATACAATTCGGCATGTATATAATTTAATTTTATAGGTATCTCGTAAAATTACAGGTAAGTAGTATGTTTGAAATATTTCCACGGATATCTGGTTCTATGGAAAGGTTTCCCAGGCAGTTAGGGCCCCGGGCGCCTACTCCGATATTAATATTCCCAGGGCCCGGCAAAGGTATTACCAAACCATTAAGAATCAATTATTGCTTTCTTGCCGGGTACGAAGGAGGGGGGTGTGCGATAAGAAAGATTAATTATAATGTAAAGTACACCGAGTAAACAAAGGGTGGCTTCAAACCATTGGCGGCAGCCTCATTAAACCGCAAGATTAAATAAACAACAATATATTTTTTAAACATTCACTTGACTGATACATAATTCTAAATTGTTTAGAACTATGAAAAATGTGCTTTTTATAAAACATGATATGGGGTGTTTTTTTAGAGGTTTGGTATTTAAACTGGCAACATTGTTTAAACAGACTGTCAATTTGACAGACGACAGTTGATTTGTAGTCAATACGTTTTGCCATTTTACTATTAATAGACTTACATCAGAACAGCACTTGCAAATTTATTTTGAAAGTCATGGTTCTGTTCGCCAAACTTATCGTGCACTACGTCCATTTCACGGTTGACTTAATCGTCCATCTGACCAAGTTATTCGGAAGACCATGGATCCTTTTCACACCACGTACACTCTAGTGGATAATACGCATCCACAAGACGACAATTGGATTTCGCGATTGCGCTTCATTCGAGCTAGCTGTGGCGCTCATATGCCCGAAATAATATTCAAACAATAATGGCATAAAATTATCTATCAAATTAAACCGATATTATAGACCTTAACATTATGTTATTGCGTTTTTTTTTTCATTTTGAATATGTATTGTATACCTCTAAAAAAACAACCAATACCTATATGTTATAACTACATACTGAATAATTTATACGAATGAAAATGTCGTGACAGCGTTTCGCCAACCAATGTTTGCATCATCGGGTGTTACAAATAACTCAATGAACAACTGATGATGGCAACATTGGTAGACGAAACAGCTTTCGCAACATTTTTCACAATGTTCATAATTTAACAGTTAATAATGTTGAAGTAGTTTATTATTTCGGCCAAACCAATGTACTGTTTAATAATAATGCTTTTCGAAATTCTTATATTTTTATGAGAAGTTAATTCATTTGCAAATTTAACTTTCCCATAACATTAGTTTCTTAAACTTCAATAAAAAAAAATTGAATATCAAAAGATATAAAAAAATCATTGATATTTTGCCTTAGACTGGCGAAACAGTTCATTTACGTAAGTTATAATATAGCTTCTTGATAATAAATATTTTCATTTGTATATTTGCCTAGATTTTCACGGTTGGTATCAAGTATTTACTTTGAGATTTTAGGGAAGTCATTGACAACGTTTTCCGAAGCTTCAGCCTAGAGAGAAGAGCTACACGGATTTTCCCAAAATTCCAAATTATATTTTCATTAATATTATCTTTATAATAAGCAATTACAGTTATGCTAACCTAAATTAAACTTTTTGTGAAAACAAAACATAATATTTCCGGAGTTTATCTAAAAGCATCTTTCGCAAAATTCTGCTTAAATATGGAGCGCATGGATGGAAAAAGAATGGTTAAGAAAGTAAACGTTAATTATTTTAATGGAATACGGAGTCGATGCAAGCCGAGGAAAACACGGCATGACCAAATAAATCAAATTTTAAAGATTGGTCATGTTAAAAGTCGGAAGAATCAACGTGCGTGTACGACTCGCTGTAAGAATGTGGAAGAAGCTAGAGAGGTGTGCCAGGATAGAATAGTGTGGCGGTCCATTCTCTCTGCCTGCTCCTACGTGGAAACGGTGTGATGGTTTTTTGTTGTTAATGTAGAGCGATCGCTTTATGTTTAACAACATTCCTCATTCCGCCCTTCTTACGACCACCCGTCTGACAAATTTTTGGAAGATGTATATATAGTAGAATATTGCATTAATACTTTCGTTATCATTATTTTTTCATTTATTATTTCTATGCGTGTGGATCCACAGTTGTAAACACGCATTCCACCAGTCAAGGTCAGTTCATAGCGGGCATAGCGGCATCGGTGGAGTGCGGATGTATGAACGAAAATGGTGTCTACGCGAGAAAAAGAAGTCATCGGTGAATTTATTGAACTCTATAGGGACATGCCCTGTCTTTGGGACCTAGTCGACAACACACTGAGGTGGGAGCCTTGTTTTAAATAGTGTGGACGCCACACTAACCGTGGGCTCCACATTGCTCCACTGACCCCTGTGGAGAGCTTGTTTAAAACAGTATGTGGACGCTACACCAACCGTGGGCTCCACAGCTCTCCACCTAGGTCACCCATGTGGAAAGCTTGTTTCAAACAGTGTGGCACGGCCTTATAGGTCCAAAACCATTAAAAAGATATAATAAATTACAAAAAGGCAGAAAACATGCAAGGAAGAAACAATAAACTTAAAACCCTTCAAAATTATCCATTATGGTGAAAAGTTTGGTCGACGTTGTGTCTTTTTCTATTCGTCATTTTGTTAGTAACCCTGACAAATCAATTAAAGCTTTGCAGTACCAAAACTAAACATACAAGAAAGTCATATAAAGGGTTCATAGATTCTATAAAAATATAAAGTTTAAAGAGCAGCTTAAGGAATCTATTTCATTGTCTAGACTTTGAAGGCGATAAACTAGTTATTCAAGTGCCACGTGGCTGAATACTCGATCTGCACAATTTGGAGCTTCTGGATGCTGTAGGACGAAAAGTTTATCTATTGATCCCTCTCTCATCGTGAGTTAAGGGGTAAGGGGCAGTCAGAGGTATGAAATCCAATCTTCATAGATGGCGCTAGTGTGTAGATTGAAACTAACATGTGAAGTTTGGTGTTACAGATTAACATATATACAACTTCCAAAAGTTTGTCAGACATGGTGGTCGTATGATGGGTGGAATGGGGAATGTTGTATTACATAAAGCGTGCGCTTAACCCAACCCATAACAGGTCATAAGTCTTGTAAACACCTCGATCACCAAATTCTGTTTCCAATTTGCATCTTCGGCTCTATTGAGATACAATTAATCCTTAAAAAAATAAGTATTTTAAATTTTACTTTTCTGTCAGTAATTTAATTTATTTTATAAAACCAACAATATTAAATTATAATATTTTATTACTACAAGTCATGGGGAATAGTATGTATGAGGTATGCATGCGAAATGATCTGATTATGAATGTGAATAAGTCCAAGGTAATGATTTTTTTAAAGGAAGAAATCATGACAGTCTGCAACATTAGCGTGAATGGTGAAAATTTGTAGCAAGTAGTGAGTTCGTGTATTTAGTTAGTACGTTTACAAGAGATGGACGAGTGGAGAGGGATATTGAAAGAAGGGTTGGGGCAGGCAACAAAGTGAATGGTGCACTTAAAGTTGTCATCGCAAACTAAAACCTATCAAAAAAAGCTAGAATGACAGTGCACAATGGTGTTCTTCTACCGACCCGTATGTATGGAAGCAAAGCATGGAACTGGCAAAAAAGGATGAAAGTAGAATAAATGCAGTAGAAATGAGATCTTTTAGACGAATGTGTAGATACTCTGTGTATGATAGAGTGTCGAATGAAAATAAAAGAAGTGAATGCGGTGCGAATGATGGTGTTATGAACAAATTATATAAAAGGGTCATTAAGATGGTTTGGACATATGGAAGGAATGAATAAAGAAAGAATGGTTAATGATGTGAATGGAACCAGAAATAGAGGAATACCGTGGAAAACGTGGCACGAGTCAGAGAAATTGACGCGTGTGCTTGACACGATGTATGAATGTTGAGGAAACGAGAGGAATATGTCAGGTTCCATAAGTGGGGTTTTGCGGTGACTTTTATAACTTCCTACGGGTTCATCTAAAATCATTCAAATAAATAATATATATTTTAATAGTTAATTTAGTGCCTGATTGAAACTTTTTTATTAAATAAACAAAATGCTAGCCTCTAATTATGCAACAGTTAATTGTTTATAAAAATAGAAGTTTTTAAAAAGTATATAAAATCCTTCGATCAGGTACTAGATCAACTTTTAAAGTAATAATTTTTAGTTTAAAGATTTAAGATGAACCTGTAAGAAGTTATAATGGTCACCGCATTATGGAACAGAGTCCAACAGATATGATGATAACTTCATAAAAAAATTATTGATATAAACGAGATTTCTCGTATATACATATATATTTTTTTTAATTTGTGTCAAATCAAGTAAAAACATAATATAATAATTTCATATTGGTGGTTTCATGAAAGAAATTAATTTGCTGACAAAAAAAATTAAATACTAGTTTTTTTCATACTTACATATAACTGCCTCTTACCCCTTAAGGGAGCGACTCTCGCTGTGAGATGAATGAGCTTGTGCATTTCTGTAAGATAAGGGCGTTCTAAATCGCGTTAAGTTTTGCGAGAGAAAACGATTTTTTTTATTAGTTCAATTGATCCCTCTACACATCCTTGCAAATTGACACTTAATACCCCTATGTCTAACTACCTTATGTCTTGCACGCGAGCCAAGTTTTCCAAAAAAGAAAACCAAGCAATTTTTTCATACTCTTTTTTTTCTTTTACATCCACTTCTCGTCAAAATGTTCCCTTCTAACAATATATCGGTTTCCTAAAATGTTTTAGAATCTAAAAAATAGCATCATGTTACATTTTTTACAAAATATTGAAGACATTTAATTTTTCCATCGTGTATTTATAATTCCAAAATAATGATATTTTTAATCCGTCTAAACAAACGGTTAATAAATCAAACGAAAAATGTTCTCGAGTCAACAACCCCCGGAAAATCTCCCTTAAATATTTGTATTAGATATTAATTCTTTGAAATATTTCATTTATTAAGAACCCTTGTAAAATTAACGAAAAAAAACTTCCTTTTTAAAAATATATGTAATGCAATAAATTTACGATCAGTTATACGAGTATACTCAATTGTAAACATATTTAAAATTTAACCAATTTTATAATATTTTAATTATGTATCTTCATAATATCACTGAGGAAGGATGGGGTGCCCGAAACAAGTCTGACATTTAATTTTTTTTTAAATTGGAAGTAAGTGTTGTATGTACAAAGACTCGTATATAAAAAAGCAAAATACGAATATTTATATTTGTTTTGTTTTAGCATTGATATGAAATTTACGATCAACGTTTTTTTTATGAACGTGGTATCTTTTATAATAATAACAAAGATTTCACCGAAAAATTGTAAAATTATTATACTAACTAACTAACCATCACGCCATTTCCCCGGAGGGGTAGGCAGAGAGGATAGATCGGCAAATTGGCCTGTCCTGGTATACCTCTCGGGCTTCCTCTACAATCATACATCGTACCATGCACGCACGTCGATTGTTCCAACTTCGAATGTGGCCGCCTTTTAGTAATTGATTAATTTGGTCATGCCATGTTTTCCTCAAAAATACTTATTATGTATAATTTAACCGACGAAAAGCATTTCGGCCAGTCAATTAAGGTTTACAGTAAATAAATCTTAAGTATCCGATACATAAGTTTTTTGAAATACTGCGTAACGCTGTGTACGAGTATGTATAAAGCACTGTTTCTGAAACTTGTTCTTTGATGGGACACATGGTAAACCAGGAAATTAAAACATTTTAAAGATAAATATCGTTTTAAGGTTAAAAAAATAACACAGACTCATCTATGAAACTTCCCAGAAATTTCTCTCCAGAATTTATACACTGATATCTACAATAGAATATTGAACAAGAATTATTAAGCTATGTTTTCTGAAAAAATATGTATTAGTGCAGTTAACCGTTCTGTGAATCTTGGCAACAGAACTGTTATTAACCTTTCCTTTACAGTGCTAAAATAAAAACGTGCGTTCCGGTGTAGGGTAGTCAGTACGCGTTAAAAAATTTGCGATTTTATATCGGAAAAATAAGAATATTCATAGCTAATCCCTCTATATAATTATAATTGAAGTAAAAAATTATAATAATTGAGATTTGATGGCTAAAAACATTTATTAAAACATCTGGCAACCCTCACGGAACGGGCATAGACCCGCTCTGGTTGCAAGCCCGAAAGCGACTGCCGCCGGCGCGGTGAGAGTGAGAACATTGAGCTAAAACATATGCAAGAGTGAGATGCGAATATATTGTCGCGTACTCAGCGCTACGAATTTTGTTTCCGATGTTCACAAAATACCTCTGATGTACCTGATGAATTCTGATTATTATTAATATATTTTTTTAATCAATGCGTAAATATATTATGGAGGAATACCTAAAATCTTTACCTTGTATTTATTAAATGTATAGAGATATTGATGGTTATTAGAAGCAACGTGTAGAAAATACCCATCACAGGGAAGGGAGGGTTAAACTGACAAAACTTGTCAGCCGGTCAGGTAAAAACAATAAACCCCAACTCTTTCATATGCATAGTGTGAGAAAATATGCTCCTCCACCTGTGCCTAGATACTTAATATGAGATTGATCATCATACGTAAAGTAGATCTTTAAATGTGTTACAGTGTTCATAGCCGTGGAACACCAACACTAGTGTTCCGTTGAACATATAATATATTTCATTTCATTTCATTTATTTTGATAATAATCACAAACATTACAGACATACAAATCCAAATAATTTGCAATTACATTATAAACAGAGAAGCATTAAAAAAAATAAAAATTAAGCTTAAGAGTAAGAAAAAATCATAACATTGATATTGCATCCCTGAGGCAACTCACGCTATCACGAAATATGTCGACCTCCGAGGCGATCCGATTAAGCAATAAGATTGCCCTACCCACAGGCATTACCATTGGCAGGTTGGTTCTGCAGCGTGGCAAATAAAACAATCTGTGCTGTCTTTGACGAAGGTAATTATCAGGGACAAATAGACCTACATCACTCAGGACATCCGAGTTCTGTATACGGCCGCCAATCAGCTGAAAGAAATGAACTCCCAAGTGAATGTTCCTCCTTCTCTCCAATGATTGGTAGCTTAGCATACCTAGCAAGAATTCAGTCGGAAAGAGCCACGGGTAATAACCGCGCTCCCTGAGGTAAAGAAAGCGCAGAAATTTTTTCTGCACTCGCTCCACCATCAGAGAATATCGGATCCCAGGCGGTGACCAAATAACGGAACTATATTCCAGCCGACTTCTTACCAGGGAATTATACAACACCCGAAGTACCTGTGTGTTCGAAAATATCTTGGCATTCCTGAAAACAAATCCAAGCATTTTAATGGAACTATTACATAGAGCAACTATGTGAAGATTGAACGATAATTGAGCATCGAACAGAACACCGAGATCTCTGGATGTAGAAGCTCTTTCAAGCTGTACCCCATCCATAAGATAGCGAAAGTATAATGTTTTCGATGCCCGTGTGTATGACATAACAAAGCACTTGGAGACGTTGAAGAATAATTTGTTACGTTTACTCCATTGGGTTATGCTCTGAATGTCACACTGAAGCTTCAAGCAATCTGAGGGATTCTCTATTTCGGAGAAAACTTTTATGTCATCAGCAAATAATAAAAAATTTGAAAACTTTATTTCGTTAGAAATATCATTTATGAATATTGTGAAAAGCAATGGTCCTAAATTGGACCCTTGTGGCACCCCTGATGAGGTGTGAAAGGCTGAAGACTGAAAAAGTCCATATGACACATATTGTTTTCGAGATGTTAGATAGCTAGAGAAAAGCTTGAGCAGATTGTCACTAAAGCCAATCCTTTGAAGCTTTCGAAGCAAAAGTTGGTGGTCCACCTTATCAAACGCTTTTGAAAAATCGCTATACGAGCAGTCGACTTGTGCACCTTTATCAAGGCACTTAGTGACAAAGTTCGTAAATACCATCAAATTTGTAATGGTTGAACGCCCTGATCTGAATCCATGCTGTTCATTAATTATGAATGGTTCTATCTTTGGGTTAATAAAATGATGTATTAACGCCTCAAATACCTTCGCAGGTGTAGATAAAATTGCTACTGGTCGATAATTTTCAACACATGATTTTGTGCCTTTCTTGAAAACTGGAGAGATTTTAGAAATCTTCCAAAGTTCCGGAAAGACACCCGTTTGTAGCGATCGATTAAATATAATGGACAGTGGTTTTTTGAAAATGTGGTAGCAACCTTTTAATATAAAGGTTGGAACAAAATCTGGACCTAATGAATTCGTGTTTTTGAGTTGATTAATAGCCTTGAAGACTTCACATTCACTGAAAAAATCTATGGAAATATCTTGAGCGCCCTGAGTCGTATTCTGCGAATCAGCATGGACTGCCTCATTTGATGGAGTACTGAACACAGATTTAAAATGTTCAGCGAACGCATTCACAACTTCTCTATTGTGAACCTCTTGACCTTGCCACGTCATTGTATCAATAACACCACCATCATGGCGTTTGGAGTCTATATATTTCCAAAAATCATTGGGATTTCTCAAAATATCGGCTCCAATGTTGGATATATATGATTTGAAAGAAGATCTCATTTTACATTTTACCGTAGCTCGAAGACTACTAAAGAGAGTGTAGTAATGTGAATTACCAGAAGACTTCCACTTTTTGTGGTAACTATGTTTCATTCTGATGTCACTGATAATATCTCGAGTGAACCACCTCGGATATCGTCTATTAGTGGTAGCCGGGGGTTTCCTAGGGAAGCAATCATCAAAACAAGAATATACAATGTCATAAAAAACTTGTACGGCCTCATTCACGTCTGTTATAGAGCGAAGTTGATCCCAGTTTGCCTGAAAAAGTGCATCATAGAGGAAACTGAAATCACCATTGGAAAAATTCCAGCCCCTCCATGATACCGTGTCTGCAGTAGGGACCCTAGAATGTGGTCTTGAAGTCTCTATAATCAAGTCAAAATTTAATGCAGGATGGTAAGAGTCCTCTTTCGTGAGGGGAGATTCGTCTCGAGAAACGGATACCGGAACTGTCGAAAATATTAAATCAAGTATTCTTTGTTTGGTATTCAGAATGCCATTGCACTGGACGAGTCCCAGCACCGAACACATAAAAGAGATCTCCTCATCGACATCCCTGCTCTGTGCCGAGTACAAATTAAAATCGCCCAGTAAAATGACACGCTTATCCCCAATTATTAGCAGATTACAAAGAATCTTATTAAAAAATAATCTATAAGACTCTAAAGAACTCTGAGGAGGAAAATATATTACGCATATGTAAACTATCGTACCTCTATATGTGAGCTTAAGCCAAAGATCTTCATTGACCGTTTCCAACATAGAAAATCTCTGGATATCCATAGATTGTCCGTGTCTCACGGCCAACAAACACCCCCCACCCTGCCTGTGAGCACTACAAGAGGACGCGCGATCTCTCCTAAACACAATAAAATCCGACGTGAATAGTTCCGAGCTCAAAACGCTATCACTAAGCCACGTCTCGGTCAAACATATTATATCAAAATCACATTCTGCTACCTCATTGTAAAACTCGGTGCATTTGGTATTTAACCCTCGTGCGTTCTGATAAAAACATTTTAATGAAGAGGAACAAGAAACAGGGGGAACAATACTGGCCTCGCTTGTGTCTAGTCATTTGACTTTAGGCAAGTGCGGAGTTACCACCCTATTATCCCATTCCTTAACATATGAATGACGTGGCCAATGACAGGGCTTTAAAACTTCACCAACAATTTCTGAAGGTATACCCAATTTGAACGAGGCATAATCTCCCCTCGACTTGATTTTGAAGACATTGAATGCGGCCGTACTGACAATCGAGGTAAGGTATTTGATAAGGTCATCTGCTGTGGTATCCTTGTGCAGGGGGTAGAGGTGATAAAATGTCATATTTTTGTTTACTGAAACGTCATCACTGCGAAGTTTACCGCGCACCACACGACCTCTGCGGGTTCCCTTCGCCACTTTCCAATCTTCCGCCACAGTCGCAGGTGTCGAGGCTGTTTCCGTGGATTCCAGGGTCTCCGATGGCTGGTCCTGGTTGGGCTCAGAAGGGCACGTTTCTGGAGAGGAGCGCTGGGAGTTGGCCTTCCGCTTACTGGAACCGGCAGACACAATGGTAGTAGATATGTCCCCCGTCCCTCTCAGCACACCAGCCGTAAGGGACCTCGTCATCATTCTTCTCGGTTGGCCAACCGCTGCTGCAGTCGAGTACAGCCTAGGAGCAGGGACCGGGACCACAGCAGGAGCCCGAGTGCGACCAGGAGCGATGACAGACGCCACAGGGGGCGCTGGGCATGTGGGAGATACTGTTACAGCAGTAGGCGGAGCGGAGACGGACAGAAGAGATGCAACTTGATTGCTCGGTGGATCCTCGGCTGAGGGCAAGCCATTCATCCGTCCTCCACATACACATTCACTCATTTTTTGTATCAGTATGGCCACTGCGGAGTTAATTAAGTCCACTTTTAAGTGGAGTGATTTTATCTCACAGAGCATATTGACGGAATCACTCATTTTCGAAATAAATAATATAATTAACAATTAACTGTCACTTATTGTGGGAGCGATCGTGGTGACAATCGTGGTGTAATGGGGGTAGGCCGCACAAGTGTCAAATAGTTTTAGGTCAAACTCGCAAACACTGAGGAGCAGCTCCACGATAACAGTCACAAAATAATCACCACTTTACAATATTACAACAGTTGTAATTATAGTTGTGGACAATGCCACAAACCAAAATAAACTAAAAAGTACAGAGGAATGAAAATTCAACTGTGCACTGTTATAAGTCCATAGACAAAAAAAAAATATAATATGTAACTACGCACGTATTAACCATTCGATGCTGATGCAATATATTTTTTCAGGTATCCTCATCATGTCCAGAGACACAGAATGGACCTTTGGGATCATCGGTTTCTCATGATCCTTTGCCTCCTGGAGTGGTCCAGGTTGCCTCCAGCGTCATGGCCGACGATTCAGACAGAAGAAATTCGCAAGCGTCTTCGTTAAGCTGTCGAAATTGTCAATATTTATATTCCAGCATAACCGTATTATTTATTCATATATCAAAATATATTATCAACTTTAGTTAGGTTATTTAACAATTAAATTTATTTTTAAAAGCGTATTGTTAACTTAACCTGACTTTGTATATTATTTGAAAACTTTGTGCTAAAGTCGGGTGGTGGTCTAAGGGACAGAACTCTTGGTTCCTGATACAGGGGACTTGGGTTCTAGCCTGTACCTAACCCGATGCATAATAATGATCTATTTTCTACTCATATTAAAGGTTGTAAAATAAATTCTAATACCATTGATGTTGATCTATTTTTATTGATTCATTTTTAAATAATTAATAAAATTTCATTTTCTGCTTAACATACTTTGTTGTTTTTGAATAAGGGTTTATGTCAAACGATTAAATTAGCTACATTTAATGGTAATATAGGTCACACTGAATGTATACATTTTTCTTAGTAAGTATTAACTACCCTTAACTTTTTTTCAATATAATTTTTTTTTTAATGTATACTCGTACATATACTTGTATACAAATACTGGATTTCACCCATTGCGGGTTATCAATTTTGATGATTTAATTGTATCTCAATAGAGACGAAGATGCAAATTAAAAACTGAATATGGTTGATCAAGGTGTTTACAGGACTTATGACCTGTCATTCGTTGGGTTAAGTGCACACTTTATGTAATTACAACATTCCCCATTCCACCTTTGTTATGACCATATCAGACAAACTTTTGGAAGTTGTTATCATTATTAGGAATAATAAAATTTGGTCTGACTGACTTAGTGTAACTGAACTTAAAATCATCATACTATGCGCCCTATAGGTTATCGCTCTATAGATAATGAACATACTCGTAGCTCTTGTTCTTTCCTGTCAAATATTTATTTTACATATACAAAAAACTCTCTCGAAACCGGTCTGGAATAATTCCACTTATAATTGATTTTTCTGAATCGATTGTATTTTGGAAAGTGGTTGGATGTGTCTTATTTCCGCTGAACGTTTTTTTTTTCAGCTTCAATTCAAAAACGTTATTTTCGTATTAAGCAAATTTGTAGTACGAAATTAATAAAAATAATTGATAATACTTGTGTACTTTGTGTTTTCATATGTTTATTTTCCCATTTTGAGACAACCTAATACCGTCAAAGCTTTGTTAACTTGTCCCATTATTTTGCAAGGTCATTTTGACCGAGCAAATATCTCAATTTCGTATCCTGTCCCAGCATTATTTCATGTATAAAAAACCTGCATCCTAAGGGTTGTTTTGAGAATGTCAGGATTTTTATTTTCTAAACTGAGGCTTTTGTATTGAAGTTAATGTCAAATGTTTTAAATTAATACTCTTATATTTAGTTTAATTCTTTTGCCAAAAATATCTTGATTTTTTTCTAGTTTCGATTTAACTCTTTATTTCATGTCGAATACATGAAATAAAGAGCCAAATCGAAACTGGAAATTGATGTATCTTTTGTATTATTGATATTTATGTTGATATTACCTCCTTAATATTACGAGTATGTAAACGTTTGGCTTAAGTAGCACTGTTTGTTTATTTGAAATTCTCTTTAACCTGGAGTCCAATCCAATTTCCAAAATATTTTCCTTAAAGCTTCACTAGAAATAAGGGCGCTCTGTAGAGTTTTATTTACTCGAAGTTATTTTATTTCCTGTGAAAGAGTTCAAAAGAACTTAACCTAAATATTTCTCTTAACGTGGTGACACTTCTGCCAAGTTTTGGGTTACAATTCTAGTGCCGCAACATTCCACCAAAACAATTCTTATTTTAATTATTGTACTGATAATTGTTTTTATGTAATCCTTACAGTTGGTCAATGATTCAAATTCACACGTGTACTAACTAACTTATTAACCATCGCACCGTCTCCCCGAAGGGGTAAACAGAAAGAATGAACTGCCACATTATTCTATCCTAACATATTTCTCTCGCTTCCTCAACATTCATACATGATGTTATCTTGTTAAGGATGAAATTAGAAACTAAACCTCTTAGATTAACTAACTAATCAACTAACTAACCATCACGCCGTCTCCCCGAAGGGGTAGGCAGAAATAATGGACTGCCACACTCTTCTTTCATGACAAATTTCTCCTGCTTCCTCAACATTCATACATCGTGTCATGCACGCGCGTCGATTTTTCTGACTCTTCACATGGCCAACATTCAATATTTGATTTATTTGATAGTGCCACGTTTTCCTCGGTCTTCCTGTATTTCTGGTTCCATTTACTTCGTTAACATATAATTTTTTTACCATTCTTTCTTCATTCATTATTTCCATATGTCCAAACCACTCTTTCATACACAGAGTATCACACATTCGTCTAAGAGATCTCATTTCTACTGCATTTATTCTACTTTTATCCTTCTTTTGCAGTTCCATACACAAGGGATTAATGTGTGATTAATCTATTATATGAGTGTCAAATGCAAATATAAGAAGTGAATTTGAAGTTTTATGAACAAAATAATTATTGGGTTGGACACATGGAAATAATGAATGAAGAAAAAATGGTAAAGAGTTATGAATGGTGATTATTGAAGAATCGAGATATCGTATCAGGAAAGAACAATGTGACAGTCCATTCATTTTTCGCATGCCTCCGAAGATACGGCGTGATGGTTAGTTATTTTTGTTTTTTTTATAATTTATTTATTTACCTTAAGTTATGCATATAATCTCAAACAATGTATTTTACGACTTTAATTTTTTAATATGATTGTTTTTTATGCTATTCACATAAAATAACACAGTCAAAGTTGCAATGAACTAAGTGGCTTTATTATGCCCCTCATTTTAGGTATCAAGTCGGTACACCCTTTGTAACACTATGTAAACTTTTTGTTTTCTTGTTAGAGTGAGTTCTTTCAAGTTTTACAATTATGAATACAAATATTTGGATTGTGTTTATTAGGAAAATAATGAGTTTAAATTTTTTTTGTTCTAGGAATATAAGAGAAATGGGTTATCTAGATATAATTAAAACTAAAATATTGGTTGTGTCGTAAACATGAAAGTTTAAAATTACTTAAATTAAGTTGTAAATATAGAAAACATGGTAAGTTTCTTAAATGTATATCTAAGTATAATAAATTAAGCATCTAAATTAAAATAAGTTTGTATTGTAGATTTACAATTAAATGATTTCTCAAAAACGTTGTCTTCGCATCACTCTTTATAACACTACTCAATGGCGTATTTCGGATTGTACTAATCCTTCGTTAGTGTAAAATTTAAAAAATAGAATGATACGAAATTTATGTTTCTTTGTTTTTTGAATTCCAATTGCCCTACAATCCTATTTAAATAATAATTTCCCTTAACTCACTTAACTTCACCCCCTTTAACTTAGTTTCTATATGACCATTCTGTACCATTCAATTCCTAAATTAATATTAGGCAGATATGGAGGGACAGAATATTAACAAGAGCTTAATGGATTAATATTTTATGTTTTGAAAAGTACTAACTCTAATTTTAAGCTTAATTTTAAATTATACATGTAACACACCTAGGTTATTTTATTTTGTAAACAATATTTTTGGTTAGGTAATATCGTTCTCCCAGTTATGAAGGTGGAAAACATTTAAAACGTGTCGAGAAAATTAAACTCAAAAGTGGAAAAATGTGTTATTCATTAAAAAAATGTCAGTGTAATATAGTGTTGTAAAAAAAAATTAATAATAACACACCATCACCCCGTATCTCCGGAAGGTTAGGCAGAGTGAATGGATCGCCACAACGCTCGATCCTGGCACACCTCTCTGTTTCCTCCACATTCATACAGCAAATCATACGCGCACGTAGATTCTTCTGACTTCTAAAATAGCCGATCATTTTTTTTTTAATTTGATCATGCCGGTATTTCTTTGGTCTCCCACGACTCTTCAAAGTATTTAAATTAAAATTATTATTACATTTATGTGATGTACACGCGCTATCAATTGTTGAATAAATATTTCGGGGTTCTAATAAATAAATAAATATCACAAATAGTATAAAATTATCACAAGTTTTTAACGCACATAACAATGAATCACTTATGGTAAGGTGATGATTTGTATAAGTTTATAATTTTTATATGTTATATTTCACAATTATTTTTTAAAATAAGTCATGCATCGATATTTAAACGAAGTATATTTGAATCAGTAATACGTTATATTGTTCATTGTCTCAGGGTATTATGTCAAAGATCAAATCCTTATTTCACAGAGCAGGGGAAGAGCAAAAGCTCATCTCTTACGTTACTGAAGTAACTTTGTGATTGATAAGTTTTTTGTACTCAGAACATTTGTGAATTAAAAGCGTTCATTCACTCACTAACACTCAATACACATACTCACACACATCTGTGATAATATTGTAAAAAAAACATATAATTTTAAAAAGCGTGGTAATTTTAAATTGCATTAAAATATTGTATAATTAATTTGTTTCAAAATTACAAATTATGAAAGTGTGTCCTTTTCGTATTTACAATTATTTTAATATTCTCATAGATTGTCACGGTTGAAAGAAATATATTTAAGTGCATCTAATTGATCTTAAGTTATAACTACCCTGATGTTGGATTCTGCAATTGTATCCGAAACGAGGCTCAAATAAGATATCACGTGTCACGGACACATTAAAGTTGCCAATATATATATATAATATATATATATTTTATATTTTTAATATTTACCTAATAATTTTATGATATTTTTTAATGTAGAGAAATTTGTTTTTTTACAATGAATATTTTCTGGTGCGCAGAAGCTTAAAACCGGTTAGTAAAAATAAAATATTAATTTCTTTGATTTTAAAATAGATCAGTCTGAACTCCTTGTCAAAGGACCTTTATATATTCATCAGATATCTCCCAACAAACATATTGTTTTTCGCGAATTTCAGTGATCAACTTAGCATTATAAGACGAAGGGGCATTATGAGGAGTATGATAGTACATATGTTTATTTTTTTTATTTTTTTTTTCTTTAACTAAAAAAAATTATATCTCATTTAGTATTCCAATTTAAAATACAGAGTAGAGCAAAATGACATTTATGGCATATTTTAAGAATCCTAGTAAGATATGGTTTAATCGTCCTCTTCTGTAAAGAAATATTTTGAGAAAAATAATATATAAATGGAAAATATTAAGATAATAAGAACAATTACATATACAACAGTTTGAAACGATTGCGCTATTTTTAACTGTTATTCTAAAAAACGAATGATTAAGGTCATTTCGCACCATCCTGTGCTTTTGGGCAGATAATTATAATTTAAAGATGAAAATTTTATATTTGATACTTTTGTAAGAAATTTGCATGATACGCATAAAAAAATTAAAAAACATATATATCAGCTGTTTTGTTTTTAATTTGTTAAATTTCATAAAAAAAAGTTATGTTTTCGCAGATTTTCACGGTTGATAGAAATACGTTGTTTGGTATCTTGGGTTTTTCCGAATAACTTGAATAACGTTTCAGAGATCGTTGCAGCTTGCATCTTCAGAATAGTTAAATTAAACAAAAAATATATACCCTGAAGATGAAGACTGCAACCATCTCCGAAACATCGGTCGTGAAAGAACTTACATGGATGTATTCAAGATCAAATTTTTTTTTATATAATTTTTTTTTGACGAATCGCTCTTTTCATTATAATCAAGCCAAATCGATGTAAATGATAGTTTTTTTTAGCTATTTTGTTGTTTCTCGTGACATGTGATGGGTAGCTAACCTATCGAAAAAAAATTATCGCGTGAATTCTACAACAGACCAAAGACAGTGTGACAATCACACTGCCATCGCCGGGAATCGAACCCGGGACCTTCGGTGTGGCAGTCAAAGCACTTACGAAGGTCGTCTCATATGTTACTCTCATTTTTGTATTATTATTACAGTTTAAATAATGAATAAATAAATAGTATAATATGAAATGGTATATACGTAAAATAAATATATTGTGTAAGTATGTAAAAACATGGCATGAACATTTTGTGATAACACTAAAATGTTTTGAAATATGTATAATAAGTTTATCCCTTATTTTCTAATCATAGAGGTAAAATAAAATAATATTTAAATTACATGTCGACTTGTTCCACAGACTCTCACATATTATGTATTTTAGGCATTTTCTTGAAGAGATGAATAATTTTTTTATTTTTTATTTATTTAAGTAATATTTCATATTTTATTTTGATTAAATGTATAGTTTATCCCTTAAGGGGTTGGGGGCACTCAGAGGTATGAAGAAAAAAAACAAGTATTTTGAGTTATTTTTAAATGGCAGTAATTTAATTTATTTTGTAAAACTAACAATACATAATTATTATATTATGTTTTAACTTGATTTGATCCAAATTCGAAAAAATATAATAATTATATGAAGCTATCGCTATATTTGTTAGAACCTGTTCCATAAGCAATGGTTTAAGGTGACCAGTTTTTACTACGAGTACATACCTACAGGTTCATCTTAAATCATTCAAATTAACATATACAATATATCATTTAAATAGTTAATTTAATGCCTGATCTAAAATAATATAATTTTATAGTTAATTATTTTTAACTTAATTTCAAATTGGGTCAAATCAAGTTAAAAGATAATAAATTCGTTAGTTGTAAAACTTAATTTTTATGCATCACAATTTCATTTTTATTTTTCGCGGCAGCTGTTTCGTTAACCTATGTTGACATCATCAGGTGTTACAATTATTGTAACACCTGATTATGTCAACATTGGTTGACGAAACAGTTGTCTTGAAAAATGAAAATAGAATCGTGATACATAAAATTTAACAGTTTATAATGTTGAAGTATCAAGTGTTTCGGCCAAAACAATGTACTATTTAAAACAAAATATAATAATTTAGTATTGTTGGTTTTATAAAATAAATATACTCGTAATTACTGAAAAAAAATAGAAAATACATTTTCATACCTGTGTAAAAAAAGCCTGCCCCTAACCCCTTAAAACATCCGAAAAATAAACTCAAATTTATAAACAATCGAAACACTGTTTTTTTTTTACATTTGAAAGTGGAAAAACATTTTCTTATTTTTAAAAAATGTACAATTACGAAATTCCATAGAGCTAACATCTCAAATTTTGTTAACGTTTCTAACTAGATTTTTCTTAAAGTATTTTATCAAGATTATTTATGGTAATTAAATATTTTATTTGGGGCTTCTAAAAGATGGACGCCACTGTAAAGTATTATTTAATCACTGTTTCAATTTAAATTTATCTTTAATGTATTGTAAATATTTATTAGTAAACAAAATTTTGAAATTTAAGCATCATATCAGAAGTTGTAAGTTCTTGTTTTAAATAAATGTTTGATGAGTGTAATAACATTGATAAAAATGTATATTTTACATTTCTTTGTGTGTTAAATAGAAAATTACGATTATTTTATATTATGTTTAAAATAATACATAATTTAATAATGTCTGTAAATAAATCATTAAAAAAAACAATGTGCGTTTTTTTTTTCGTTATAAAAAATAGATATAATTTTTTTTTTTTAATCTTCCGCTTCCTTTTAGTTGAGGTCGTATGACCTGTTTGTGACGATGGGCTGTCCTGTGATGATGATGTCCAGCCATCTCTCCATCTCTTCGGCGGCCTTCCTGGTAATCCCCGGGATGTTCCATTGAACTGTGGGGTTAACAAACCATGCAGGACAAAGTCCCAAAACACGAGACCATTTCAAGAATTCAATTTGAAAAAAAACCTTCGAAATACTGATATTGTAATTATATTACAATGAATGTCTTGTTTATTTTCATGTCTTCTTCTTCTTCTTCTTCTTCCTCTTAGTTTAGGTCGTATGACCTGTTTGTGAGGGTAGGCTGTTCTGGCATGATGATGTCCAGGCATCTCTCCATCTCTTCGGCCGCCTTCCTGGTAATCTTTTGCTGCTTGGGTTTTCACCTTTAACAATTTTTGCAATTCTTGTATTCTCCATGCGATCCACGTGGTCTCTCCAAAAGCGCCTTCTGCTTCTTCCTCATCTCACTATATCCACAATACCTCAGACAGATCTTATCGTTTCATTTCTGATCCGATCTCTGAGAGTTTTGCCTGTGATGGAAGGTTCTTAGTTCTTTTGATATTGGCTCTGCCTTCTATTCTATACGTCATGGTGGAGCGAACGCATGCCTAAAAATGAATTACTTAAACAATTTATTAAAAAATTAATTAAAAAAATTAATACATTAAAATCGATATGAACTCGAAATCACTTGATACTAATATCCTTGATATACGAAACATCTAAAAATAACGATTAATCCTCTTCGATCAACTTTTCAGAGATAATTGCAGCCTCCATTGCGGTAATTATATTTATCGAAACGTCAGTCCAAAGTGAAACTTTAAATCAAGGACACACTATAATTTTTGTATACAACCATAACTAATCGAGCGGCAGCATTAAATACGCTTTGTGTTCTGTACAATTGATTAAATGGCAATCCGGCTGTTTTAGATGCCTCTGTTCGAACAATCCAGATTTAACAATGTTTAATATATTTCAAAAAGTACGTTTTGTTGTAGTTTTATAATGAATGTTACCGATATTTGTAGACAAATACTGGATTTTACCCATTGCGGGTTAATCATTTTAAGGATTGGTTGTATCTCAATAGAGATGAAGATGGAAATTGTCTTTTGGAAACAGAATATGGTGGTCGAGGCGCTTACATGACTTTTGACCTGTCATTGGTTGGGTTAAGCGATCGCTTTATGTCAACAACATTCCCCATTGCGCCCTTCTTACGAACACCACGTTTGACAAATGTTTGTAAGTTGTATATATGCTACTATATTGCACCACACTTCATATGTTATTAGTTTAATCTACACTAGCGCCATCTTTTAAGAATAAGATGAATGTATACTTTCACTTGTATACGAAATCCTGGACATTCACCAAAGGGTGGTTAATTCAAATCCAATTGCATCTCAATAGAGACGAAGACGCAAACTGGAAACTGAATATGAATGGGGAATGTTGTAATTACATAGAGCGTGCGCTTGACCCAACCAATGACAGGTCATAAGTCCTGTAAACACTTTGATCATCCATATTCAGTTTCCAGTTTGCGTCTGCGTCTCTATTGAGATGCAATTGGATTTGAATTAACCACCCTTTGGTGAAAGTTCAGGATTTCGTATACAAGTGTAAGTATACATTCACAAAAATATTTGCTATGATTATTTTTTTCGTTATTTTTTTATACTTCTACCAAAAAAATCTATTTACATTTTTTTTAATTGAATTTTTTTGTTATTTATTGTTCACTCCTTTCAATATGCTTGAATAAATATTTCAGTCAAAAATTGATTAAACTAGAACAGAAAATTTTGAAATGAAATCATCGAAAAATATTCAAATTTCATTTCATAAATCTTATCCGTGAAGATTTATCGTGGACCGAGGTAAATAATTCTTTTGTTCCTGTTTTAGACGTGACAAAACTCTCAAAACTACCCAAGGGCGAGATCCCCTAATTACAGCGGAGGGTAAATAAAGAGTTTTTTAAGGTATACACAGCTATATACATACATACTCGTAGGTAATAATTACGCAGGGGTGGTAAAAGATCATTAAATACTCCACAATCTGTTTTTACAATTTTATTTTAAGAAAATAAAAAATTATTTATAGTATGTTTATAGTAGATGATGAAATGATCTGTTGATGAATGTTAATTAGTACAAGGTAATAATTTTTGAAAAAGAAGAAACCATGACAGTCTGCAACATTAGTGTGAATGGTGAAAATTTGGAGCAAGTAGATGAGCTCGTGTATTTAGGTAATATGTTAACAAGAGATGGGCGAGTGGAGAGGAATATTGAAAGAAGGGTTTGGGCAGGCAACAAAGCGAATGGTGCACTTAAAGTGGTCATCGCCAACAAAAATCTATCCAAAAAAGCTAGAATGGCAGTGCACAATGGTGTTCTTTTACCGACCCTTATGTATGGAAGCGAAGCATGGAACTGGCAAAAGAAAGATGAAAGTAGAATAAATGCAGTAGAAATGAGATCTCATAGACGAATGAGTGGATACTCTGTGTATGATAGAGTGACAAATGAAAATTTAAGAAGTGAATGCGATGCGAATGATGGTGTTATGAACAAAATACTCAAAGCATCATTAAGATGGTTTGGACATATGGAAAGAATGAATGAAAAAATAATGGTAAAATAATTATATGTTAACGATGTAAATGGAACCAGAAATAGAGGAAGACCGAGGAAACCGTGGCACGATCAAATAAATCAAATATAGAATGTTGGCCATATGAGGAGTCAGAGAAATCGACGCGCGTGCATAACACGATGTATGAATGTTGAGGAAGCGAGAGAAATATGTCAGGAAAGAAAAGTGTGGCAGTCCATTCTTTCTGCCTACCCCTTCGGAGAGACGGTATAATGGTGAGTTAGTTTGTTACAACGAACTTTTTTCGTGAAATTTCAAATAACAACATTAATATTTCCAATATTTTTACGTTTTCTTCTAAAATCGCCATCATTTTGTATTGTAGATTAATTTATTTTAAATATTGCATTCGTAGCACTTTTCATAAACATGTTTTGGACCGCAGAAGTCCTACCTCAATGTAAAATTTTAATAATACAATGAGACAAAATTGTACCTTATATACTAAATGAAAGAGTGGAGTTCATTAAAAAACGTAAACATAGTATTTTCAATTTAAATATGCAAATGTTATGGACAGACAATGGTAGATGTATGAGCCAAACGGCTCTTAACAATGTCAAAATTACAAATGTTTATTGTTAATTTGGTTGTGTGTCCACAAATCTAAAAAAGCCTAAAATGACTCTTTAATTATTTTGTTTATAACACTTTCATTCGTAATATTTACATTTAACACTCTATAATATATAGATTTACCAAGAGATCTTAATTCTACTGTATTTATTCTACATTCATCCTCATTTTGCTAGTTCCGTTCTTCACTTCTATACATAAGGGTCGGCACAAAAACACCATTGTGTACCGCCATCTTAGCTTTTTTTCATACATTTTCTTAATACTCTGGTTAAATAAACTATATTAAGCCTTCACAATAAATTTAAAGTACTCAAACGCAAAAATCTGAATTTAATTTAACTTGTACCAAGAATTCCGTTACGTTTGTTAAACCAGAATATCACGAAAACTTCAGTATACTGCTGTTGTTGACAGGTTTTCCAGCAATGCTTTCGTCAAGTATACCATTCACTGAGCTAACTAACCATCACGGCGTTTCCCCGGAAGGGTAAATAGAACGAATGGATGTTGTTTCCTGACATACCTCTCTCGCTTCCTCAACATTCATTCATCGAAACATGCACGCCCGTCGATTTCTCTGAATCATTTCATTTCATTTCATTTATTTATTTTAAACATATGCTTTAGCATTACAGATTTTTTTTTCAAATACACTAAAGATACAAGTTAGAGATACACAATAATAAGTAATAAATAATAGATTAATAAAAGAGCGAGAAACATAAGATGCATGACAAATTAATTAAATAAATATACCATACAATTATAATAAAGATAGTACTTCCCTCAGATGAGCCAAACTATCACAAAATATGCCAAACTCCAAGGTGATACGATTAAGCCAAGATACCTACCGACATAACCATTGGCAGGTTGGTTCTGCATCGTGTGAGATAAAACAATCTATAGCCCCTTTGTCGAAGATAATTATCAGGGACGAACAGACCTACATCACTCAGGATTGTGTATACAACCGCCTATCAGTCGAAAGAAATGGACACCCAAGTGAATGTCTCGTCTCCTCTCGAGTGACTGGTAGCCTAGCATCTCTAGCAAGAAATCAGTTGGAAAGAGCCACGGGTAATATCCATACTTCGTAAGATAGAGGTATTGCAGCAATTTTTTCTGCACCCTCTCCACCATCAGAGAATATCGAACCTCATGCGGCGCCCAGATAATGGAACTAAATTCCAACCGACTTCTCACCAGAGAGTTATACAGCAGCTTCAGCATCTGAATATTACGAAAGATCTTGGCGTTTCTAATGACAAAACCAAGCATTTTGAGGGAGCCATTACATAGTGAATTTATGTGAAGACTAAATGACAAGCGAGCATCAAACAACACCCCTAGATCAATGGACGTCGACGCTCTTTCCAGCTGGGCTTCATGACGTGACTGACATTCAATATTATATTGATTTGATCGTGCCACGTTTTCCTCGATCTTCCTCTATTTCTAGCTACGTTCACGCCGTTGCCAATTCCCACACTCCGCTGTAGTTTCTTTCTAGTGATTTTTTTTCTCTCCCTTAGCCCAACCCTAGTGCGTGCTATAACAAACATTAACTAACTAGTGAATGGTGGCCTACCCCTCAAACAGGTCAAGAGTAAATTAAATTATCTTCGTGTATTACTTAATAAACTTAATTATTGCAAAAATAAACATGAAAATTAGATATACAATGAATACACTAGTTAAGAAAATGAACTGAACCATTATGATGAAATAAAAGGATGTAATTTAATAACTAGTAGAATAAATGCAGTAGAAATGAGATCTCTAAGACGAATATGTGGTAAATCTGTAGATGATAGAGTGTCAAATGCAAGTATAAGAAGTGAATGCGGTGCGAATGATAGTGTTATGAACAAAATAATGAAAGGGTCATTAAGATGGTTTGGACACATCGAAAGAATGAGTGAAGACAGAATGGTAAAAAAGGATTTGTAAACGGCGTGAACGGAGCAAGAAATAAAGGAAGGCCGAGGAGAACGTCGCATGATCAAATAAATCAAATATTGAATGTCGGCCTCGTGAGGAGTCAAAGAAATCGACGCGTGTGCGTGACACGACGTATGAATGTTGAGGAAGCGAGAAAAATATGACAGGAATAAAAAGTGTGGCGTTCCATTCTTTCTGCGTGCTGGTTAGTTAGTTAGTTAGTTTAATTGTATCTCAATAGAGACGAAGACGCAAACTGGAAACTGAATATGGATGATCAAGGTGTTTACAGAACTTATGACCTGTCATTGGTTGGGTTAAGCGCACGCTTTATGTAATTAAAGCATTCTCCATTCCACCTTTGTTTTTATGATCATGCATGATAAATTTTTGGAAGTTGTATATATGCTCCAAATCTATACTTATCTCCACGTGTCAGTTTCAACTGGCCATCTATGTAGATTTGATTATACATGTCAATCTTTTTAAGATTAACCTATATAATCCACCCACTAACGCCATCTATGGAGAATGATTTTTAGCATTTAGCAAACTATTTTATTAACACAATGCGAAGGCTATCGCCTATTAGCGCATTGTTTTAGAAGCCGCCTGGAGTGTTATTCCTATCTATATGCCAAAGAATTGACCAGAATGATTATAAATATGTTTTGTGAATGTATACTTATACTTGTATACAAATCCTGGATTTTCACCCACCATGGGTGAAAATCCAGGATTCGTCTACAAGTATAAGTAAAACTAACTAACTAACTAACCATCACGCCGTCTCCCCGAAAGGGTAGGCAGAAAGAATGGACTGTCACACTTTTACTGATGCGGCACTCCATCCTTCTCTTTTCGCCCCACGGGAGACGCGGTGTGATGGGTTGCGAACCTCATCACCACCAATAGGCATCTCCCGCGCACACTTCGATTGTCCAACACTCACAAAATAAATCTAAAACAAATAATATAAAATACAATGATATAAAATAAAATAACAAAATAAAAATAATTTAACACAAAATGATATTTTTAGATGGTCTTTTTAGATGGTCAGTATAAGTATACATTCACAAAAATAGTTAGTTAGTTATTTGATAACTACTTCCACATTTGTATTTATTTTTACAGTGACCTGTTTCGCCAGGGTCGTTGGCATTGACATACTAGTATTTTGTTAAATAAATATCGTTTTATTTAATTATTTTTTTAAATGATCTTTCATCACGAAATTTCACTCATTGGGGCACTTCGTAAGCTAAAATGGTTCGAAAACCAGGAAATTATAATATGTCTTTAAATCCAAGGTTACTAACCAGAAAATTCTACAATTTCTTTAATCTAATTTGATTACCTAGTTATTTATTTTGGTTTTACAGACAAGTATTTAAAGTTAATTCTTTATGGTTTTTCTAAAAAGTTTCATCAGATTTTTGGCAGCATTAAAAGTACCTCTACTGAGGTTTTTTGACATATTTGGTTAATTATTTGTGTACATATTTTATATTTCCAAATTATTATTTTTAAAAATGAAAAATAGAAAACGTAGAACATTTAGGTCACTCATTTGGGGATGTTTGTGACTCTCTTAAATTTTATAAGTAATTTAAATAAAATATTTGGATATACTTGCAAGTCCAACGAAATCAGTTGCTCTAACAATAAAGTTTATAAATATTTTTTACAAAACGATTTTTTTATAATTTAAGTATTATAA
This sequence comes from Lepidostoma basale, assembly GCA_022606425.2. Taxonomy (NCBI): domain Eukaryota; kingdom Metazoa; phylum Arthropoda; class Insecta; order Trichoptera; family Lepidostomatidae; genus Lepidostoma; species Lepidostoma basale. The sequence goes on from JAHDVF020000067.1 coordinate 1,366,587, forward strand.
TCAAATGCTATCACGCCATCTCACCAAAATAGAAGACAGAAAAATTACACCGCCTCAGTGTTCATTCCTGACATAACATTCATACATCTTGTCATGTATGCACGTCGGTTTCTCTGACTTTACTCGCGTAGCCGACATTCAATATTTGAAATAATGAAAAAAAAAAGTTATACAAAATTACTTCATTATTATGTATTTAGTGTGCTTCCACTTGCGTTTATGTTCGACCATCTTCATCTGCCATTTTCTGGGTTTCGGCAGCTTTCTGCCATCTTTAGGTTTTGACAGCTTGCTGCCATCATCACCAGAAGATGGCAGCAAGCTGCTGAAATACGAAATTACTTTTTATTTGCATTTAACATTATTTGTCAAATAAAGTTAATTTACTTTTTTATCTTTCTTTGTCAGTCACGTTATTCATTTAATAACATATGGATTAGCATAATAACATCATTAAACTACAATATAATTTTTTTAATAAAATCTTAAATGCCACTAATAAAAGTGCGATTGTCACGCTGTCTTTGTTCTGATGTAGAACTCACGTGACAATAAAATAGTAATAGATGAGCTACCAATCACTTGTCATGATAATGAATATAATAACTAAATACAAATTGTATACAGAAATCGGGTTTAAACGACCCCTTGTTAAAAAAATAGAAATAAAAATAAAAATAAAACATGGTATTACAGTAGAACCAATTGGAAGGATATTGAAATATCAAGCGTTACTACATTTATATGAACAATAAAAAAATGATTGGTTTTGCATATGATATGGGAAAAAAACAATAAATGTTTTTTGTATTATACAAACAGGTTCATGAAAATGTCAACAATGCCCAATGTCCAATCAGAATACAAAAGAGAACATGTTTTCCCATTGAAAAATGTAAATGCATTCAACATGAATATTTTATGAGAACCGCCTCCATACAAAAAGTTTGTTTATTTTGTACGATTTTTTTCAAATGCGGTTTGTAAAATTTACAGAACAACTTATTCTTCTTTCTTGCAATAGACCTGTGATCTGTTCTCTTTAGTAATTTTAGTTGTATTGTTATTTTTCTACTCAAAATGCCATGTCAGGCCCTCCCGACGTCCGCTATCACTCTAGCGTAGGTCTCATTGTCCTGTGCTAGTCGGAACAACTCTCCCGCCCTATTCTATATATCCAGGACATCTGGGGTCTTCCTACACTGCGCAAAACCTCAATCTTCCCTTTCATAATGAGGTGCAGCAGACCGTATTTCTCGTTGCGGAAAATGTGTCTTAAATATGCCAGTCAGCTCCCTTGAGATGAGCAATCCATAAAAATGGCGCTTTATAAATTATCCAATTTATTATTATTATTATTATCTTTCTAGTCTTTATATTTGACAACAATTCTCTCTCTACTCTTGCAATATTGTTACCTCGTTGTTGGTGACCATGTCAGTCCATGAGATCCGCATCATTCTGCGATGGAGCCATATTTCAAGTGCTTCAATACAGTTCATTATCAATCAATCAAATCAATCAAATCAGTTTATTAACTCAATAGACATTACAAACAGGAAAATGTTTAAGGCATCTATTAAGTACAGGTAAAATATCATAAAAATATAGAGATGGTTCGACATTAGGATGTTTTATGTTTACTTTGAGAGTCCAGGTCTCCACTCGGTAAATTAATATGGACCAAATAAAGCACTTGACCATCTCTGACTCAATTTTAAGTTGATAAGTTGTAATTTTAGTAGTTTTTGATACCTAATTTATGTAAATATTGGTTGGTGATACAACTATCGCGACAATATCATTGGAATTAAAATAATAAATATTATTATAATATTTTGACAGTGTTCCCAATTAAAGAAATAATGATTAATACAAATGACAATATCAGTTTTCTAGAAGTTTGATTATATTTTATTGGAATGACATGTTTCGCCCTTCTTAGGCATTATCAAATTTTTGCTTCTGCAAACTTCTAAGGCATTATCTAAAATTTGATAATGCCTTCGAAGGGCGAAACATGTCATTTCCATAAAATATAATAAAACTTCTAGAAACCCGGCGTTTTCATTCGTATTAATTATTTAGTATGGAGTTTTACATCATTGTTCAAGAAACAATAAATAAAGGAATAACGTATTCTTTATTAACACGTTGTACCCGGAGCCGCGTAAACACGTGATTGTATAACCAAGCGTTGTACCCGGTCCCGTGTTTTCACGTGGTTTACCACCCGTCTAAATATGTGCATTTTATTGACGTCTAGTGACTTCTATTATAAATTTTCCTAGTTCCATGAATAGCAACCAATTGAACCATTACAAAGCAAGGTATTTAACCTTTTTTGATAAAAATTAACAGCGGTTTTTTCTTTAGTTTTATAAAATAATTTTGCGCCTTAACCACATTTTGCAGTCACCAGGTTTACTCCGAGTTCGTAACATACAAGATCCACCAAGCAGGTTGTCGAGGAATATGTTCAAGCATAATTTCTTGCAGAAAAAAATAATAGAAACACTGTCGAACCTGTAAAGTGCGTGCAAAGCACAAAAAAGTAGTGAAACCCGCTATTTGTGCAATCATTGAAATGTGGCTCTCCATTAAGGCCAATGTTGGCAAAACTACCATTATATTGAAATATTAAAGTGTTTTAAATAATTATGAGAAGTTCTTTTTTTGTGTAATGTACACAACAGGTCGTTTGGACCCAATTACAATATACAATTTAAATTTTTTAGCTGATTTTTTAGCTATTGATTCTCGTGACATGTGATAGGTAGCCAATCTATCGCCATTTTACTGTCACGTGAATTCTACACCAGACCAAAGACAGTATGACAATCACATTGCCATCGCCGGGAATCGAGCCCAGGACCTTCGGCATGGAAGTCAGAGCTCGTAACCACTCTGCCACGAAGGTCGTGAACACTTTGAAGAAACACTTCACAAAACTTGAAATTTCACAAAAATGGGCTGGACACAGGGGTAAGTTTTTTGTGTTATCGGCCGGGGCTCATAGTGTAAAATAATTAACATACAAGACGAATAAAAAAAAAGTTATTATAAAATTATTGAAATTTTCACCAAGATGAAAAGAATTAATAAAGAAGGTTAAGAAAGTATATCTAGTGTTCTGAATGAAATTCAAAATTGCTATGAGAAGTCGAAAAATGGAACGTTTTATGAATATTAAGGAGCCTATAGCCTGCTAACGATGGCAAAAAACAAAATTTGAGAGTAAACTCTTTCTGCCTGCTGCTTTTGGGAATGGGGTGATGGATAATTAGTTCATATCACTAACTAACTAACTAACTAACCATCATGCCATCACATAGGCAGAAAGAATGTTCTGTCCTGACATACTTCCCTCGATCGAAGGAGAACTGGGAATCTACTTCACAGGAGGAGCAACACTCTGGAGAACAGACCACATAGTCTACAACAAGGAAGAAGAAGAAGAATATTTGATCGTGCCACGTTTTTTCCTCTGCCTTTCTCTTTATCTAGCTCTGTTTACGTCGTTTACATATACCGTCTTCACCACTCTGGTCTCTGCACTCATTCTTTCCGTGTGTCCAAACCGTCTTAACGGTTCTTTTATTATTTTGTTCAAAACACTTTCATTCCCATCGCATTCACTTCATACAATATATTTGCATTTGACACTATATCATATACAGATTTACTACTGATTTGTTTAAGTGATCTCATTTCTCCTACATTTATTCTACTTTCAACCTTCTTTTTCCAGTTCAATGCTTTACTTACATACATAAGGATCGGCATAAGAACACCATTGTGCATTTCGATCTAGTTCAAATTATTTAATTACATAGCTTATGAATATCTTTTGTCAAATTAAAGCTAAAATAATAGAGGTTATGAAATAAGGAAGAAAATAACAAAAGTATAGAATTAGGCCGTTCCTAATTATAAACAGGATAACAAAGCATTGCAAATTCTTGAAAGGTTATGTAATTAGTTATTGTGGAAACGATGTTCTGTAATACTATCTTTATGAAAGAGCATTGTTTGTCCTAAATGTATCAGATTTTAAAAATTTTATATAAGATTTATGAAAATTGGATACACGTATAACACATATTATTTCTTCTATGTTCGCCATACTTTGTGTTGTAGATGTTTTATTTGTCTTTTATACAAAGTATACAATGGTGTTCTTCTACCGACCCTTATGTATGGAAGCGAAGCATGGAACTGGCAAAGGAAGGATGAAAGTAGAATAAATGCAGTAGAAATGAGATCTCTTAAACGAATGTGTGGATATTCTGTGTATGATAGAGTGTCGAATGAAAATATAAGAAGTGAATGCGGTGCGAATGATGGTGTCATGAACAAAATAATGAAAGGATCATTAAGATGGTTTGGACATATAGAAAGAATGAATGAAGAAAGAATGGTGAAAAAATTATATGTTAATGATGTAAATGGTACCAGAAATAGAGGAAGACCGAGGAAAACGTGGCACGATCAAATAAATCAAATATTGAATGTCGGCCATGTGAGGAATCAGAGAAATCGACGCGCGTGCATGACACGATGTATGAATGTTGAGGAAGCGAGAGAAATATGTCAGGAAAGAAAGGTGTGGCAGTTCATCCTTTCTGCCTACCCCTGGGAGACGGCGTGATGGTTAGTTAGTTAGTTAGTTATAAAAAAGAAAACAATTTTATAATATTTTAAATATGTATCATTATAATATCTTTCACTGAAGAAGGACCGGTTGTCCGAAACATGTCTGATATGTAATTTAAAAAAATGTTAAAGTTAGTGTTGTATAAACAAAGAAAAGACAAATATAATACGTATTAATTTATAAACGAGGTTGATTTTAATTTGTTTGAGGTTTTGTAAATCGAGTGTTTGGCGATATTTCACAAAAATAAAGCCGAGTTTTTATTTAATTTTATTCATGCATAGAACATGGGTCCATTACTAAAACTAACTAACTAACTAACTAACCATCACGCCGTCTCCCCGAAGGGGTAGGCAGAAAGAATGGACTGCCACACCTTTCTTTCCTGACATATTTCTCTCGCAGCATTCATACATCGTGTCATGCACGCGCGTCGATTTCTCTGACTCCTCACATGGCCGACATTCAATATTTGATTTATTTGATCGTGCCACGTTTTCCTCGGTCTTCCTCTATTTCTGGTTCCATTTACATCATTAACATATAATTTTTTTACCATTCTTTTTTCATTCATTCTTTCCATATGTCCAAACCATCTTAATGATCCTTTCATTATTTTGTTCATTATTAATCATTTTCTACTTTTATTCTACACTCTATTACACAGAATATCCACACATTCGTCTAAGAGATCTCTTCTACTGCATTTATTCTACTCATCCTTCTTTGCCAGTTCCATGCTTCGCTTCCATACATAAGGGTCGGTAGAAGAAACACCATTGTGCACTGCCATTCTAGCTTTTTTGGATAGGTTTTTGTTTGCGATGACAACTTTAAGTGCACCATTCACTTTGTTGCCTGCCCCAACCCTTCTTTCAATATCCCTCTCCACTCTCCCATCTCCTGTAAACATACTACCTAAATACACAAACTCAACTACTTGCTCCAAGTTTTCACCATTAACGCTAATGTTGCAGACTGTCGTGGTTTCTTCCTTTTCAAAAATCATTACCTTGGACTTATTAACATTCATCATCAGATCATTTCGCATGCATACCTCATACATACTCGTACAATTCACCAGGACTTGTAGTTCATGCTCGTTGTCAGCAAGTAGGACAGCGTCATCCGCATACAAGATCATGGGTCCATTACTTCACTTCTGAAATGAAGAGACAGTCAAAATAATGAATTGATAAAGGCAAAGTCATGATGTCAGTTTTTTTTTTTTGAATGAGCGTGAGATAATATTCATTTATCACCTTCAAAAAGTAAAAAAACAACCAACGGCAAGTATTATGCGAACTTATTGCAGTGATGAAATTAAGTAAAAACGACCGTTCAAAATAAAAATTATTTTTCCTCAAGACAATGCACCAGTACACAGATCCGTTATCGTGATGGCCAAAATCAAAGAATTAATGTTCTAATTGCTTCCTTACGCACCATATTCGCGATATTTCCTCAGATATTTTTCTCTTGCAAAACTTGATGGTAAAAGATTTGTCAACAATAAATAATAATAATAAATAATAAGAGGTGGAGTCTGCGGTTGATGGCAATTTTGAGGAACTCGACGATTTTCTCATAAGTTATCATTTTCTCGAAATAGGGTATCAAAATAATTAAAAATCGTAAGAAAAAGTGCATCGAGTTAAAAAGAGTCAATCTAATGAAAAATTATACGTTTTCTTGTTCAGGTACTTTTGGGAACACCTTCGTAGTTTAAAACTAACTTATTTACCTTCACGTAGTCTCTCCGAAGTGGTAGACAGAAAGAATGAACTACTACACTTTTCTTTCCTGACATATTTCTCTCGCTTTCTCAACATTCATAGGTCGTATCATCCACCTTGATTTCTCCAACTTCTCACGTAGTTTAAGATGATTCGTTCTTTGGGGTGGTTTTTCTTCTTACGTACAGAATGTGTATAAGCTCCTTAATTAATATTACTTGATTGTAGTGTAATTTATCAACTTTATGATACAGCCTCTTTTCCAAAGTTCAAGTCGTAAATTGTCTGATAATTATTTTCCTAACTTGCTACTCCTTGCGCCATTTCCAGAACCACCTGACTGTCACTCTTCTTTCCTAACATATTCTCCAGTCTTTTCTTCATTTGTGATAATGAATAAGAAACTTTTTTTTAATTTCAAAGATTTCTTATTAAGTTACCAAATTTTTTACCAAAATTTTAACCGCCACACTACTCTTTCCTGACACACCTGTCTAGCTTCCTCCATATTCATACAACAAGTTATACTCGTACATGCACGTCGATTCTTAATCAAGCTTTTTTAATCTAGGCGCATTCCCTTGTTAAACTAACTAAACCATCACGCCGTTTCCCCGGAAAGGTAGGCAGAGAGGATGGATCGCCACATTGTGCTATCCTGGCATAATTCTCGCGCCCTTCTACATTCACACATCGTGACCTGCACGCTCGTCGATTGTTCCTACTTCGAAAATGGCCGTCTTTCAGTAATTGATTAATTTGGTCATCCCATGTCTTCCTTGGCCTTCCTCGACTTTTTTTCTCATTCACACTACTTGTGTATAAATTTTTAACCATTCTTCCCTCATCCATTCGTTCCATATGTCTAAACCATCTCAGGGATCCTTTTTTAATTTAATCCATGATGCAGTAATCTGCCTTACATTTCTTTCTTATTTCATCGTTCGGTATTCTATCATACAACGTTTTCCCGCACATTATTCTAAGTGATCTCATTTCTACGGCTTATCTTGCTTTCATCCTTCTTTTGCAAGCTCCAAGCTTCACATACATATATGAAGGTTGACACTAGAACTCCATTGTGTACTGCCATTTTTGCTTCTGTGGATATATTTATATTTGCAGTAATGACTTTCTGTGCGTCATTTATTTTATTCCCAGCACCAACCCTTCTTTCGATGTCTTTATTCATTTTTCCGTCTCTTCTAAACATGCTTCCCTTAGTGACCCTTTCTTAATTGTATTAATTACGCATTTGACAAATATATATCAGCGTTTTATATATCATGATGAAACACAAAAAACATTATGAAAGAGTATGAAAATCATTGATTGTATGAAAAATTTATAAAGGAAAATGAATTCTGTGGGAGCAGTTAGACTACGTTAGATTTTAGAAAGCTTTTAACCTAAATACGTTTTAGTTTTTGGACACATTTTGAACTAGTAAAACAATTCCCAACAACAGTTACAAAAGTACACATGAAAACATTTATAAACGTATAATAATATTTACATTTGTAGTATCTGTACATAGATGTCACACAAAAACGGGAACGTAGTAGTGAAACTCTTTGGAACTCCTTGAGAAACTTCTAGAACATATCACTGGATTGTTTTACAATAGATAAATTTAATCGACCTCGTATAGTGCTTTGAGTTGAGTATTAACGATGGCTACTTCGGATTGGTGCTAAGTGCGTTCGAGAAACTTTATGATATGTTATTTGGTACAAACGAAAAAACAAAAAATACATAACATTTTAAATGTATACAAATACTTGTAGACAAATATTGGATTTTACCCCATTGCGGGTTATCATTTTTAAGACTTAATTGTATCTCAATAAAGACGAAAATGCTAATTGGAAACAGAATATGGAGGTCGAGGCGTTTATAGGACTTATGACCTGTCATTGGTTGGGTTAAGTGATCACTTTATATTAACAACATTCCCCATTGCGCCCTTCTTACGACCACCACATCTGACAATTTTATGAAAGATGTGTTTTAGGGTGTCCCTTATATGGCCATTTTTTTATTATTATTGAAACGCACACCTCCTAATTGTGTTTAATAATCTACTAGTTACCCAAATACAGAATTTCAACTTCCTACGTTAATTCTAACCCGTGCCGACTTGCCCTCAAAGTTTTAGAAAATAGCTGCTTTAAGTGTCTCTTAAATGTAGTTGTAGATGATCACTTAAAACCATTATGTTAGATAAATATTGTTGAATACATATATTAATGTAATGCTTTTCTTACAGTTATCAAAAAACTTCCAAATTTATATTTATTTTTTTAGATATTTCCTCTTCAAAGTCAAAGACACCCTTATGTACCCTAATGTACCCTTATGTACCCTAATGTACCCTTTAGAACACTTCACCTTTTTTAGGTCAATCTATACTAGCGCTATAAATTAAGATTATCTACAACAAGTTATCCAGGGTTTTTACCCTCTTTATTTTTAAAGTGTCGGAAGAAGAAGAAAATCCTGACTAGAAAACCTTCGAGAATGGTTCAGTTGCAGCACAACATTCCTGTTTAAAACCGCTCTGTCAAGGGTAGAAATAGCCATGATGTTGTCCATTCTCTGATAGAAGAGGAACAATAACAAGAAGAAGAACTTACCATCACACAGTTTCACCGAAGGCATAAATAATAGACCACCACACTGTTATTTTCTAACATACTTCTCTCAATTTCTACACATTCATGCACGCACGTCAATTTCTCCGACTCCACGCCTCGCCCACCATATGCGGTTTCCAATTTGCATCTTCGTCTCTATATAGATACAATTAATCAACTTAAACTTTTATTGATATTTCAAAGTGATTCAGTAAATAGCGCAATCCATCACATGCACATTGTCGTTTCATCGGTCAGCACACAGCCCAGCACGCGCCATAAAGGTCGGCGGTCTCGGGTTCAATCCCCAAGATCAAGCCGTTTGTCCGTTTTATTAGACAGCGTGATTTCCTACCGAGCAATAAAAATATTGATGTATCTCCGAGTCGTTTGTTACCTTATCTCTCCGTAATCTTTCGAGCACAAAACGTCGAACATATCGCGATGCGAAAATTCTTTGTGTACCGACAATCAAAAGAGAAAATTGAAGAAAAATATTTTTATTGCCTTCACACAATACAACATCGCGGAAATTCTTAATACGAGTAGATAAATTTTATTAATCCATTCGTCGCAGAATATAAATTAAACCTCTGTTTTCTAGATTTGTATTTACATTTTATGGAAATGCCATATTTTCAATGCTCGTTCATCACAGGGTTCTAGTGTCAACTCTTATGTATGGACTTGAAGCGTGGAATCTAGAAAAAGAAGGATGAAAATAGGGTGAATCCCGTAGAAATTAGATAACTAACTAACTAACCATCACGCCATTTCTCTAGAGGGATAGGCAGAGAGGATTGATCGCCATAATGCTCTATCCTGGCATACCACACTCGGGCTTCCTCTACATTCATACATCGTACCATGCACGCACGTCGATTATTCCGACTTCGAATGTGACCACCTTTTAGTAATTGATTAATTTGGTCACGCCATGTTTTCCTGGGTCGTCCTTGCCTTCTTTTTCCACTCACGCTGCTTGTGTACAACTTTTTAACCATTCTACTCTCATCCATTCGTTCCATATGTTCAAACCATCTCAGGGATCCTTTTTTAATTTTATCCATGATGCAGTCATCTGACTTACATTTCTTTCTTATTTCATCGTTTGGTATTCTATCATACAACGTTTTCCCGCACAATCTTGTTAGTGATCTCATTTCTACGGCGTTTATCCTGCTTTCATCCTTCTTTTGCCAGCTCCAAGCTTCACTTCCATACATGAAGGTTGGCACTAGAACTCCATTGTGTACTGCCATCTTTGCTTCAGTGGATATATTTCTATTTGCAAGTAATGACATTGAGTGCGCCATTTTTTTTATTCCCAGCACCCACCCCTATTTCGATGTCTTTCTCCATTTTTCCGTCTCTTGTAAATGACCTTGAATCTTGAAAACACGAATCTAATAATAATCTTTTTTTTTTCTTAAATACAAATATCTAAGCACTGCAAAAAGGAAACGTTTAAATAATTATAATTTTTACTCGTTATATGATTATTTTTATTTTTTAGAAAGTATAAAGGAATTAAAAAAGTTCTAGCGATATCCTTAATGACGACGTAAAATTTCATTACCATTGGTTGCTCAATAAGGGATGAAGTGATAAAAAATGGTACACCATTAAATTTAATATGCAAATGGAGACATCAGAATAGCGTATTTCTTGTCATAATAGAATTCGGTCAATTAATTTTTCCAACTATTAAGATAGACGAAACGGTCGTAACTTCAAAAATGTGGAAGATATCGCTTCCCTGATGAAAGAAACTCAGGAAATCGATAAATCTTAACTCCTCCGGCATTTATCTTTTTGCTCTCGAGAAAGAAAGAAATAATTTAATAGATATTCGCATTCGGCATGGTACATACTTTCGGAGCATCCTGTGAATATAAAACAGGGTGTTCCTGAACACTTTCCGTCAGAATAATAATAGAGAAGCAATAAATGCTGGGAACTGAAATGAATTAGAATTGGGAATTTTTTGTCATACTTATAAATACGAGTATACAATATTTTACATATATTCTCATCTTTGATTTATATTTTACTCTAACAGAAATGTATCAAACTAAATATTTATGACAGGATATATTCAATATTCGATTGGCCCGAGATAAGCAAACCGCAGGCTTAAAAGAAAAATTGGACTAAGCTGGACAGCTTTCGGAAACGTGAGTTACATCCATAAAAACCGGAAAATCCTGATCAACCTGAAATGAAAAATCTATGAAGCCTGCGTTCTGCCAGTTGGTACTTATGGTCGTGAAACTATTACACTGTCCTAACAAAGTGTCGAGAAACTACGAGTGACCCAAAGAGCCATATTAAGAAAGAGCCTAGTCTAACTGATGACATCATGACATCATCTACCGGGTGGCGACTCTAAAATGGCAATGAGCAGGTCACGTAGCCAGAAGCTCAGACAAAAAGTGGACAAGAAGACTGCTGATCTGGAGACCGTGGACTGCAAAGAGAAGTGCAGGGCGATCGCAACTACGGTGGAAGGATGATCTGAACAGACACGTCGGAATAACCTGGATGCAGTCTACACAGGACAGACTGACATGGAAGCGAATGAAGGAGGCCTTTGTCCAGATGTGGACGGGAATAGGCTGAGGAAGAAGAAGAAGAAGATTATAGTGCCAACTCTTGTATACGAAAGCATAGATGCAGCTGTAAAAAGATGGATAAATGTAATATTAATGCGGTAGGAATGAAATTACTAAGAATAAGAGCCAAATAAACGATATGTGACAACATACCGAATGAAGATATAAAAAAAATATATGATAGCAGATGATTGAGAAAAAATTAAATTAATGAAAGGTCACTAAGATGGTTTGGATATATGGAAAGAACAGATGAGTGAAGAATGATTAAAAAGATTATTTACAAATAATGCGTAATAAATATAATAGAAAACGTTTTTTTAGAAGATTAATTACATCTAATTTATAAGACATGTTTCGCCATGCTAAGCATTATCAAATCTTCTAAAAAATAAACTTTTAATTCGTATTCACTATTTAATTAAGTTTTGCATCATCTTTTATGAAATAATAATCAAGGAAGGTCGAGGAAATTGCGATATGAGTAAATTAATTCAATTAAATTGCCCATAATGATTTTAAAATAAAAATTTCGTATGAAGTATTCACTTTGTGCTTAGACATTTAACATGTTTGTAATATTTGTATTTAAAATAAAATAAAATAAAACTATTTGCTTTGTTTTTCACCACTATGCGGTTATTTTAATTGCCGACTAGTTTCGCTTGTACCCAAGCTTCCTCAAGACTTCGTCATAACAGTCTGTTACTACGAAGCCCTGAGGAAGCTTGGGTACAAGCAAAACTAATCGGCAATTAAAATAACCGCATAGTTGTGAAAAACAAAGTACAGCGTTTTATTTTATTTTATTTTAAATACTATTAATTAAAATATTTTTAAATTACTACATACATACATACACTATAGACGTCTGCGGTTAGAAATATGTTTGTGAAAAGTGTCATAAAGTTCTGTAAAATACAATGTTTTAAAGAAATCAAATATAAACCCACAGCAAAAAGTTATAATAAATTTGAAAAAAAAAATTAAATACTTTTTGTTCGATTTTACAAAACTTAATTTCGTGTTATCAAACCAACCGGTTCTTCTCCCGCCGAAGCTTCGACAGGGTTACAAAATCAAACTAAACAGCCCTGACGAAACTCCAGCGCGTGTGAAACCAGTTGGTTCGATAAATCAAAATAAAGTTTTGTGAAAACAAAGTAGAAATGTTTTATATCATTTTTATAAGCGAAAACGGCCGTTCACAATGGAAATCTGCTTCCAACCCTAATGTATGGAAGCGAAGCATGGAACTGGCAGAAGAAGGATGAGAGTAGAATAAATGCGGTAGAGATGAGGTCCCTAAGACGTATGTGTGGTAGAACGATATACGACAGAATCTCAAATGCTGATATAAGAAAGGAATGTAGAGCGGAAGAAGATATTATAAACAAAATTATGAAAGGATCGCTGCGTTGGTTCGAACATATGGAACGCGTGGATGAAGAAAGAATGGTTAAGAAAGTATACGTTAATGATGTGAATGGGGTACGAAGTCGAGGCAGACCGAGGAAAACATGGCATGACCAAATTAATCAAATTTTAAAGGTTGGTCATGTTAGAAGTCGGAGGAATCGACGTGCGTGTATGACTCGTTGTATGAATGTAGAGGAAGCTAGAGAGGTTTGCCAGGATAGAGTAGTGTGGCGGTCCATTCTCTCTGCCTACCCCTGCGGGGAAACGGCGTGATGGTTTGTTGTGTTGTGTTTTTTTTATCATTTTTATAATGCCACACCAAAAATTAGTGCTTCATTCGAAAGTATTATAAATTCTAGTTTGTAAAACCAAGATTACGCCCTATTTAAATGCAGCTTACTATAAGATACATATCATATTATCTTTCGCTGAGTAAGTATGTATTAAAAAACCCTTCGCTCAATAAATTCAACGCATGAATACCTTGAATTTAACAGAGCCTGCATGACACTTTGAAACCCTTTATCCACGTATGAAAGATGTGAATTTACAAAAAACAAATATCTTCTAAACGCCCTCAAAACATTGCAGTACATTTTATCGGTCCCTTTTGCGTTATTCAACCATTTGAGTGGAGAAAATACGACCAGAGTTTTACTTTATACACAGGGGATATTCTTCGAATTTGGAATCGGCTCATTGGCCGTGAAAATATGTAGAGATGGAAGGGGAGAGAGGTAAAGGAAATAACTGGAATAGTTTTGAAAACGGTTTTGGCGTTAAATAAATAATATAAAAGTTTAGGAAAATATATAATCAAAATTAGTCGACAGAGTTCTTCTGTCCAAAAAAGCTATCCAAAAATGCTAGAATTGCAGTGCACAGTGGTGTTCTTCTACCGACCCTTATGTATGGAAGTGAAGCATGGAACTGGCAAAAGAAGGATGAAAGTAGAATAAATGCAGTAGAAATGAGATCTCTTAGACGAATGTGTGGATACTCTGTATGATAGAGTGTCGAATGAAAATATAAGAAGTGAATGCGGTGCGAATGATGGTGTCATGAACAAAATAATGAAAGGATCATTAAGATGGTTTGGACATATGGAAAGAATTAATATAGAAAGAATGGTAAAAAAATCATATGTTGATAATGTAAATGGAACCAGAAATAGAGGAAGACCGAGGAAATGAGGAGTCAGACATGTGAGGAGTCAGAGAAATCGACGCGCGTGCATGACACGATGTATGAATGTTGAGGAATTGACAGAAATATGTCAGGAAAGAAAAGTGTGGCAGTCCATTCTTTCTGCCTACCCCTTCGGGGAGACGACGTGATTGTTAGTTAGTTAGTTAGTTAGTTAGAGTTCTTCTGAAAATGCCCTAGTAAAGCGAAACACATAATTTAATTTTTTTTAAATATGAAATCAAAATACAATCTCTCTAACTTACTAACTAAATAACCTTCATTCTCTCTCGCCTAAAGGATAGGCTGAAATAACAGACCGTCATACTGTTCTTTCCTGACATACTTCTCTCGAATCATCAATATTCATACGTCGTGCCATGCACGCACGTCGATTTCTCGAACTCCTCACGTGGCCGACATTTAATATTTGATGTATTATATTTGATCGTGGCACGTTCTCCTCGGTTTTCTTATGTTTCTTCTTCCGTTAACTTCGTTTACATATACTTTATTTGCCATTCTTTCTTTATTCATTTAATCCATCATAATAATCCTTTCGTTATTTTATAAAACTATTCACTACTTATATTTCATTTGACACTCTATTATATACAGAGTCACCACACTTTCATCTAGAGATCTCATTTCTCCCGCATTTATTCTATGTTTATCCTTATTTTGTCATTTCTATACATAAGGGTCGGCACTAGAACACCATTGTGCACAGCCATAGTAGCTATTTTAGAAAGGTTTTTGTTTGCGATGATAACTTTTAGTGCACCATTGACTTTGTTGCAAACCTCAACTCATCTTTCAATATCCCTCTCCACTCGCCCATAATTTGTAAGCAAATTTCTTAAACGTACAAATTCATCCACTTATTCCAGATTTTAACCATTCACGCTAATGATACAATCTCTCATATTTTTTTATTTTCCGAAAATCATTACCTTAGAGCAATATTTCTAGAGCAATACTCTATTATATACAGAGTCACCACACTTTCATCTAGAGATCTCATTTCTCCCGCATTTATTCTATGTTTATCCTTATTTTGTCATTTCCATACATAAGGGTCGGCACTAGAACACCATTGTGCACAGCCATAGTAGCTATTTTAGAAAGGTTTTTGTTTGCGATGATAACTTTTAGTGCACCATTGACTTTGTTGCAAACCTCAACTCATCTTTCAATATCCCTCTCCACTCGCCCATAATTTGTAAGCAAATTTCTTAAACGTACAAATTCATCCACTTATTCCAGATTTTAACCATTCACGCTAATGATACAATCTCTCATATTTTTTTATTTTCCGAAAATCATTACCTTAGAGCAATATTTGAATTTTACTAACCGACTTTACTATCAAATATTGAATGTCGGCCATGTGAGGAGTCAGAGAAATCGACGCGCGTGCATGACACGATGTATGAATGTTGAGGAAGCGAGAGAAATATGTCAGGAAAGAAAGGTGTGGCAGTCCATTCTTTCTGCCTACCCCTTCGGGGAGACGGCGTGATGGTTAGTTAGTTAGTTAGTTAGACTTTACTATCTTTTTACTACTAACTAACCATCACGCCGTTTCCCCGGAGGACTAGGAAGAGAGAATGGACTGCCATACTGCTCTGTCTTGTCGTACCTCTCTTGTTTCCTCTACATTTATACATCGTAAGATGCACGCTCGATGATTTTTCCGACTTCGAATGTTTCCACCTTTGAGTATTAGATTAATTTGGTCATCTCACGCTTTCCTTGTTCTTCCACGGCATCTCTTTCAAAATTTTAACCATTCTTCTCTCGTCTATTCGTTTCATGTGTCCAAACCATCTAAGGGATCCTATTTTAATTTTACTTATGATGCAATCATCTGCCTTACATTTCTTCCTTATCTCGTCGTAAGGTCTTCTATAATATATCGTTTTCCCGTACAATATTCTCAGTGATCTCATATTTATGGCATTTATCCTTCTTACATCCTCCTATTGTCAGTTCCAAGCTTCACATTCATGCCTAAAGGTTGGCACTAGAACTCCATTATGTACTACCATCTTTGCTTAAATGGATGTATTTATTTGATAATCCATAGTTTTGGCGGAAACACTTTGATATTTCAACATTATTAAATGTTTAAATTAAAAAAAACTCTGTTATAAATATCACAATTGATTATTTTTGATCGCGACAGCTGTTTCGCTAACCGATGTAAGCATCGTTAAGTCTTACAATTAACAATATTGATTGATTGATAGTTGATTGTAAAAACTGACGATGTTAACTTTGATTAGCGAAACAAAATGTAATCAATTGTTTAAAGGCGTTAACACTGTGGAATTACATTGGCGAATTTTTTAAAAATTAAAACACCGTTATTTCCATTTTTAGGTTATTTTTCTCTACATGTTTCGAAGGCTTACACCTTTATCATCGGGAGAACGATATAAACTACGAGTAGTTAAGAGATATATTATAACTATAATCAAACTAGAGTTTTTATTTATTTATTTAAACAGTTTAGGATATATTTCTATGATATTTACAGTGTTGACTTTGAGAGCGATATTTATATTCTTCTTTCTGTGCATTTGCTCCATTTTTTTATCTCTTATAAACATGTTTCACACAAAAATACATTTGGTAACTTGCTACAGTTTCTTACCGTATTTTACAAATTTTATAATATGTAGATAACCTAATTTTACCAACATTTATCTTCGTACTAACTCAGCCGGGTGAGTAGAAAGAATGGGCCGCCACACTGTTTTGTCTAAAAATACATTTCTAGATTCCTCGACATTCATACATCGTGTCATGCACGCACGTTGATTTCTTAGACTCCTTACTTGACCGACATTTAATATTTGACTGATTTGATCGTGCTAAGTTTTCCTCGGCCTTCCTATATTTCTAGCTTTGTCTTCACTTATTCTTTCCATGTGTCCAAACCATCTTAAAGACCCTTTCATTATTTTATTCATAACACTTTCATTCGCATCGCAGTCACTTCTTATACTTGCATTTGACACTCTATCATATACAGATTTACCACACTTTCGTCTTGGAGATCTCATTTCTACTGCATTTATTCTACTTTTGCCAATTCCATACATAATTTTAAATTCGTTTATAAAATTTTATTACGAAAACGTTTATTTATTTCATTTGATAATGCCTTAGAAGAGCGAAACATATCATTCCCATAAAATATAATAAAACATTTAGAAAACCGACGTTTTCATTCTAATTCATTATTTGATTTATTTCAATCATTTTTTTGGTTTTCTCTTATAGCAGATACGTTAATAGAGAGTATTCATTAAAGTAAAGTTAGCAAACGAGAATACATTTATTTTTATCCCGTTTCCCGGCGTGTGGAGTTGAGCTCCCACGCAAAAATCATGAATATTTCACACAGAGCTCTGGATATTCTCGATTTTTGTACGAACCTTTTTTTCTGTCTTTTTAATTATTCCCCCATTAAGGCATCTTTAATTTAAGTGCGTCATACATTTTAAAAACACTTTCCACCGGGTTTTTTGGCAGAAATTCCTAAACTAATAAACACCCCAGAGCGTCCAAATAGCTAAGTACAAAATAATTGTTTTTTAACCTTTGACTCTCGCGTTGTTTTTTGTCAAATCTGGGGATTGAAAAATGTAGGGGTTCTTCTTCTTATTATTATTCTTAGTGTAGGCCTAGTGGCCTGTTTTTTAAGAGGAATTGGCCTCCTGCGAAGTCGACTTCCAGTTGTCGATCCATTATTCGGTGGTCTGCCTTGGGGCTGGCTGCAACACAATAAATTGGAGCCTGGATGGATCCATTCTCCTCACGTATACATACCAGTATCTTCTCCTTTGCCTTACGACATCCTCGACCTTGCATATCTCCCTTATCTGTGTATTCCTTATCCTCTATTGCAGTGTCATGCCAGATATATATCTGAGCGTCTTAATTTCTGACACTCTGAGCGCGTTTTTGTGATTGTGGTGTCTGCCCTGCACTCGATCCCATATGTCATGATATGTCGCACACAAGTCCTATAAATTCTCACTTTGCTGCTGATCTTCATGTCAGGATTTTTCCTAATTGAATTATTCGAGCATCCTGAAATGACCGCAGCCTTGTTTGAAAATGTAAGATTGATTATTTAAAATAAAATGTCTTCTTCTTCTTTAAATAGATCTGACGATCTGTGACACATGACTCATGTCTCGTGGGATGATGAGATCCAGCTATCCCTCCATCTGGTAGGCGGTCTTCCATGTGGGTGATGTCCGGATTGGATTTCATAAACGCTACATGCAGGCTGCCTGGCCCCTCCAGAATCTTCTTCTGGATCTGCTCCACCGAACGACATCCTCTATTTCGCAAGTTTTTCTTATGTATACGTTGCGCACACGACCTCGGAGAGTTTTCCCATGAATTAATCATAAGACTTTCATCTCAGATGTTCTTAGTGCACCATCGGTTCGCACAGTGTCGCAACAGCAATATCGACAAAAAATGTATTTTTTTTATATTAGATGTTTATTTTACTTACAATCCATTAATGTGTGTGCTTTCGACCAGTTGCAGAAGCTCCCTGCCATACCAACCGTCACACTGCTCTGTCCTGGATACCTCTCGACCTTCCTTTACATTCACATATCGTAACACGCATGCTTGTCGACTTTTCCCACTTCGTATAAGCCCCCTTTTAATAATTGATTTATTTGATGTTGCCGTGTTTTCCTCGGCCGCTTTTGTCTTCTTACTTCATTCTCACTGCTTGTATACAATTTTTAAACCATTCTCAAGTCATCGATTTGTCCCAAATGTCCATTTAATTTGGTCATGGCACGCTTGCCTTGGTTTTCCACGGCTTCTCTTTCTACTTACACTACTTGTATAAAACATTCTCATCATTCTTCTGTCTTCCATTCATTCTATATATCCAAACCATCTATGGGATTCTTGTTTAATTTAATTTATGATGCAATCATCTGCCTTATATTTGTTGCATGGTTTTTCCGCTCATTTTTCTCAGTTATCTCCTTTTTACGGGTATTTATCCTACTTTAATCCTTAATATATAGTATTTAGTTAAATTTTAAACCGGTCGAAGCTAAAAAGAAGCTTTTTAAAAATACGGTGTTCTTTTTACTTTCATTATTTACAATGAATTTCTATCATGAAATTTCAAATAATATAATTTTTTTTAAATCATTAATTTATACTTTTTTTTTCCACTGAAAAAATATTCGAATACAAACACAGGTTTCATACTTTTACTGTTCCAATTATATCCATTTCCTACCTGCGGAACCCTAGATAGCATCTTGCCATCTTACGTGTACTACTCGTACATAGGTCTTTCTTATCAGAATCTTGGTTCACTTAAATTCCTCTCTACTATTTTTATCCACGATTTGGCAGTTCTTCTTTGGATTTCTTTCATTTTTATTTTGATCTTTTAAGTCGCCTCATCATTTACTTTACTCGAGCCTATCTGCAGGGTTCAACATACGTTTTAAGGCTGTATTTTGCAAAGGGTTAAAAAAGTTTATTTAAAGATTCACAGAAATTTTAAAATCCTGTGAAATGTGACAAAGTTTATCGGATATTGCCCGGAGCTATATCAGTCTGTATCAGACTCAATTTAGGAAAAATAACCAACATTAATATGTCCATCATTAAAAATATACCTTTTTTATATCACCATTTAGGAAATTAAATAAGATTACTAATTGATAAAGCATTAATAATTACGTTTAATATATATATTTTTTTAATAGCTCTTTACTTTATCTCTCTCTCAAGTTTCAATCCTTGGATTGGTTTGCAGTAATTTCCTTACCACCAATAGGTCCTCCAGATACACTCGGCGTGGGCGTCCCCTAGGGTTTGTTTCCTCGGTCATACCCTCCATTATGGCATGCAAGAGGCCTTCTTGTCGTATTACATGGCCGATCCATCTTGCACGCCTTTCGGAGAAGGTCCTGAGCAGGTGCCTTCCTCTTTCGATTCTTTGGAGAACCTCCTCATTTGTAATGTGGTCTCTCCAGGAAATTCCTAATAGTCTTCTATAGGACCACATCTCAAAAGTCTCTATTCTCCGTTTATCTCTTTCGTATAGGCACCATGTCTCGCAGCCGTACATCAAGATTACATAGGTCTTGATGAGGAGTATTCTCAGTTTTTGGTCGATTTTGATAAACTAACTAACTAACTAACCATCACGCCGTCTCCCTGAAGGGGTAGGCAGAAAGAATGGACTGCCACACCTTTCTTTCCTGACATATTTCTCTCGCTTCCTCAACATTCATACATCGTGTCATGCACGCGCGTCGATTTCTCTGACTCTTCACATGGCCGACATTCAATATTTGATTTATTTGATCGTGCCACGTTTTCCTGGGTCTTCCTCTATTTCTGGTACCATTTACATCATGAACATATAATTTTTTTACCATTCTTTCTTCATTCATTCTTTCCATATGTCCAAACCATCTTAATGATCCTTTCATTATTTTGTTCATGACACCATCATTCGCACCGCATTCACTTCTTATATTTTCATTCGACACTCTATCATACACAGAATATCCACACATTCGTCTAAGAGATCTCATTTCTACTGCATTTATTCGATTTTGATTCAATTTATTAATATGAATATCTATTATGTTGGTTCTCATGATATGTGTTAGGTAGCTAATCGATCGCCATTTTACTGTCGCGTGAATTCTACACCAATTCTACATTCACTTGTGACATGGTATTTCTACTTCATTTATTCTATTTTCATATTTATTTGCCTGTAACATGCTTCACTTCCATGTAAAACGGTTGGATCTAGAACACCATTGTGCACTCCCGTCCTAACTTTTTTTATCGAAAAATTTTACCGAATAATAATAACGATAATTTTCGAGCCTTAACTAGTAACTAAGCATTCTGTATATTGAATTACATAAGAAAAATAATATTAAGTTTGGGGTTTTGTGAACCCCTCTCTCCAGTCGAAGGTTAAATTAAATATTAAAAGTGATTTATTTTTTAACGCAGAAAATTATCTCCTTTTCGCTACAGAAATTGTTTTTAAATCTTTCCTTTGTCCCAGAGACAAAAACACGTTTCAGGCCCGCATACAATTATTTGAAGAATTTCGTCTAATCGCTTCCATGCCTTTCCTACTTTAAAAAAGCGAACTAAATGGCGATTCATAACTTGTAATTTAACGCTTTATTTTTTAATTATTTTTTAATATGCGATAATTGCAATTTTTTGAAAAACAACCCAAATTTTACAAAACGCGAATGCAACAAAGCTTTTTTTTCAGTTACTTCAAAAACCACCCTGCCGATACAGTAAGCGAGAACTCAATCCCAGAACTTGACTAGGGTAGTTATTTATCCCAAAAACGTTTGATTTCAAAAAAGACTGAAAAAATCCAGTGTTATTATTTATCGTATATAAAACAATTGTGACCCTTTCTTAATTTTATTTTTCACGCATTCATCCGCTTTACGGGTGTTCGGCTTTTTGTACCTGATAGATATCTCCAACAGCGACAGCATATATTTTTTTACCTACCGGCCGCCAGAACCAACCTGCCTCTGGTGACATCGGTGGGAAGAGCAATTTATCTGCTGAACGCGGTCTCTACTATACTACTATATTCTGTTTCCAAAAAAAAAATTTACATCTTCGTTTCTTTTGAGATACAATTAATTCTTAAAAAATTATTTCATTTGATTTGATTTACATTCCTTTATTACTTCATCATTAGATATTCTATCATACATTGCTTTTTGTACTTTTTTCTTAGTGACCTCATTTCTATGGCATCCTACTTTTATGCACTGCCATCTTTGCTTCAGTCGATATAATTATTTTTGCAAATTTACTTATTTTTGGTGTATACATATTTTATTTCAAATATACATATTCTTTATCAATGTTCTGCAATGCCTGCATCGCTCAGGGCGCACTAGACTGGTCCCCTATGGGGGGAAAGAGAAAGCGAGGCAGACCTAGAGCCACCTGGAGAAGAGCCCTGTGGGACGAGGTTAAGGCAGCAGGCCTCACTGGGGATGATTTTAGGCATCAGGCATGCGACAGAGTCGGGCGGAGAAGGTTACTTGAGGCCCTATGCACCACGGAGGTGTGACAGGACAAAAGAAGAAGAAGAGGAAGATTTATCAATTTTTATCGTCAGGCTGTTTCCATCCACTGCTAGACGTAAGCCTTTCTACCCCACGCCATCCCTCTCGGTCTCTCTCTGGTGTTCTCAAGGTTCTTCTTACCGTCCTTGCAATATCATCACTGATAGGCTGTGTTGTCCTGGTGGGCTGTCTCCCGACACTTCTCCAGCCCAATCTTAGCTTTTATTAAGTAAGCTTCTGACTCCATCTTCCATCATCCAGTCGGCACACATATCCAGTCTATTACAACTTTATCCGTGAGATACCTAACATTTATCCTTTCATGGCCCGTTTTTAAACGTTAATCTTATACATTATATCTTTAGTCAACGTCCATTTCTCCCACATATAGGTCATCACAGCACACACTGCTCTTGCACTTTTTTTTGTGCCATATCTAAAATCAAGATATTGTCCAACCCGACGAATACAGACCGACTGAGCTGTATTCTCTTGTCAATCTCCTTGACTTCGCAAACAAAAACCTATCCAAAAAAGCTAGAATGGCAGTGCACAATGGTGTTCTTCTACCGACCCTTATGTATAGAAGCAAAGCATGGAACCGGCAAAAGAAGGATGAAAGTTGAATAAATGTTGTAGAAATGAGATCTCTTAGTCGTAGTTTCTCTGACTCTTAGAGAGTCAGAGAAATAGACGCGCGTGCATGACACGATGTATGAATGTTGAGGATGCGAGAGAAATATGTCAGAAAGGAAAAGTGTGTCAGTCCATACATTCTGCCTACCTCTTCGGGGAGACGGCGTGATGGTTAGTTAGTTATTTAGTTAGTTAGAACTCTGGATACATAGAAAAATAGCTTGTAGAGACAGTGTTCGCATTGAGATTGTTCTCCAACGGATGAAAAAGTATCTGGAGTTGCTTCGCAGTGTAAAAACAACAACCCCCTCTTCCAAAAGCCAACAAACGACCAAAACTTCATAAGACATTTTAATTAGAGAATAAAACATAATAATTAATCTTAACCCTTGCTAAAAACCGAAAAAAATAATATGAAAATGTCAATCGAACGCGATTTAAAACAGTTGAAAATCGCAAATTGATGCTCGTGACCAATCAGTAGCGCGAAGCTCTTCCATTGACATGGGCAGTGTCGGTTTTTTGTTCTATTGGAGCTTTTTGAATTGGGATGAATATTGAAAATGGAACACCGATGAGCCACGACAGACGGAGTAGGTACCACTCGGAGGCGGGGCACTAGCGGGCGTTCGAATTTGAAATTAGAACATTCGATCAATTCGGTGTCCAATTCGAAAAGGGAATACTAAATTTCTTTTTTTGAAATGAATAAATTAAACGTTTTATTCATTTGTGTGGCCACATCGATTTTCGTAAGCACCTTCCTTTGAAATATTTTTTTTATTACTTGGATGTCGTTTTGAATTATAAACGGTCTATTGCAAAGATATAATATGTACCACCCAAATACTACAAATCTTCCTTGGGTTTTAATAAAAGCAGTTATACAATTATTTGTGAAATAAGTTTTCAAGTATATTTTTTTGTATACCCGTTAATTTTTTTAATCAGTTATATGTCTTTGAAGGGGTAGATAGATTCATAGGTAGAACATTGCGATATTTTGTGGGGAGAACCCTTAGAAATATGATACCAAACTAATTAACTAACTTACTTACTAACCATAAAGCTGTCTCTCCGAAGGGGTAGGCAGAAATAATGGACTGCCACACTTTAACCAATGCGGCACTCCATATTTCTCTTTTCGGCGCCGCAGGAGAGGCAGTGTGATGGGTTGCGAACCTCATCGCCACCGATAAGCGTATTCCGAAGAGTACAGATAAAATATGATACCTAACGGAGGAATTTGGAACCTGCAATATTGATGACATATTGAGATGGAGTAGGCAGAGAAGACGTTTCTAGAGGGACAACATCGAGAGGATGGACTCAGCGAGGATTCCCAAGACCTCCAGCACGGGACACCAGAAGGCCATCGACCACCAAGGTAACCACAAAATGTTATTGTTGTAGTATTTATAAAATAAGTTAACATATTTTTAGAATATTGAAAAAAAGATAATTCATATTTTTTTTATTTATAAATTTTAAATAGTCCATTGTTTTGCCCGAAACACTATGATTCTTCAATATTATTAATGTTAAAATTGTAAACACTATTATAATATCACAATTTCTTTTTATTCATTGAGAGTGTCGCAACAGCTGTTTTGCCAACCGATATTGGCATCATCAGGTGTTACAATAAACATTTGTTTATTATAACAAGAGCGATCGAAACCAGTCAAGCCCGAAACCTCAGTAAAATTTAACTAAATAAGCATTATTTTAATTCATATAATATTTTCATAATTTACAATTAATTTCTACTACGAGATTTCTAAAAACGCCTATATATTTTTCTACATATTTTATGTTAAATATATTTATTTGATAAAATTACGGCGTTAACACTGTAGATTTTTCAAGAATTAAAACACTGTTTATATCGTTCTCTCGATGATGATGATCTATAGCCTTCAAAACATGTCGAGAAAAATATACTGAAAAGTATTAAATATAAGACAAAGCCTAAAACCTCACTTACAACGAGAATAAACCGCCGCATCACTCTATTAAAACGTACTTTAATATTTTTTTCATGAATATTCGCAGCGAGTATTGCACGCTACTCTATTTTTTTTCATATTTCAAATATGAACGTTATTTAATTTTCATTGATTCGGCAATGGGTCATTTTTTTTTCAATTTCATGTTCCTTTCACATCAATAGCTTGATTCATACATTTTATTCAACGCTTCCTAGCTATATGATGGTCGATTATTTTTTTCATTATACCCGCCTTTTACACTTGTTTGGATAAATGATTTAATTATGAAAAGTAAAGGTTGTTGATTTTGTTAACTTGTTACCTAACCACAATTAAAAAATAATTCTTTTATTTTAACACTGTTATAATATCACGTTTTTAAAGAAATTGTCACTGTAGCTGTTTCTCAACCAATTTCGACATCGTCATGTGTTACAACCAACTATTTGCATAAGTTTATTGGAACACCTGATGACTTGACATGTATAACTATGAGTATCTCAACAATTTTATAAAAATTTACTAACCATCACGCCTTCTCTCTAAAGGAATAGATCGTCACACAGTTCTTTTCTGACATATTTCATTCAAACATCGTATCATACACACTCGTAGATTTCTCCGACATTTAACATTTGATTTATTTTATTGTGTGTTTTCTTCGGTCTTCCGCTTTTTCTAGGTCCGTTTGTGTCGTTTTCTCTCTTTAACATTATTTCTTCATTTATTCTTTCCATGGGTTCCAAACTATCTTAATGACCCTTTCATTATGCATTATTTTCATCGTGCGTTCCTTTCATCATGATCCTTTCATTATGCATTTCTTACATCATGCGTTCCTGGTATTATGTTGTATTTTTATAATATTTCACCTGTGCTCAATAGATGCCTGAAACATGTTGCTGTTTGTAATGTCTTTTGAGTTAATAAACTGATTTGATTTGATTATTTGTTCTGAATACTTAAAGAAACTATAAAAATTTAAGAAACAAATTGTGATGTTATAACAATATTTCAAATGTAACAGTTATTAATGATGAAGAATAATGTTAATTTTGCCAAAACAAAGAATTATCTAAATAAAATTAAATCATAGATCCTAGCCATTTCACAGTGTTTTTGTGTATCTTAAAAATCTTATATCAAAACAGAATTCATGTTTTTTTTAAGAACCAGCTAAAAACGTTACTTAATGATAAAGAGATGTCTGAAATGACAGAACATGAAAACAGGTAACATTTCATTATTACACTTATAAATATTAGGGGAAGGTACGCAATATGAAATTGACTTCGGATTGAGATTTTGCAGATTGTAGTACCAGTATAGTGAAAATAATAAAGCCCAAATAGACAGCAAAAACTACCGTTGATTAAATATTAAAAGGAAAAATATTTGATGCAGGATTTGACCTAGCTAACTTTTGAAACTAGTGGTGAAATTTCTAATATACAAGAAACGGTGAAATTTTTAAAAATATGAGGGCATCGCTACAGATTTGACTCATGAAAATACAATTCACATTGACAATACTCCAGTTAACAAGGTGTCCCAATTCAAGTATCTCGGGTCAGTCCTTACTTTGGACGCCAACTAGACACTGATGTCAAACACAGTACAAACACCGCCTAACTCAAGTGGAGATCTCTATCTGGTGTCTTGTGCGATCAATAAATTCCAATCAGGACCAAGGGCAGAGTCTACAAGACTGCGGTGAGGCCCGCCATGCTATATGGAGCAGAGTGCTGGACCAACAAAAAAGTCCAAGAACGTCGAGTCCACGCTGCCGAGATGAAAATGCTGAGGTGGGCCGGAGGCGTCACAAGGCTGGGCTACGTAAGGAACGAATACGCGAGGGGTAGCTTTAAGGTTGCCTCAATAACGAAAAAATTAAGAGAATCACGACTCCGGTGGTATGGTCATGTGATGCGAAGAGACAGTGAGCACATTGTCCAAAAAGCTCTCCGCATTCTCATAAAACCATGAAGAAGAGGTCGCCCAATGGCAACATGGTGGGCCAACGTGGAAAAGAAGCTTTAACGCGAGAACCTGGCAGTGGAGATGAGTCAAAATAGAAAAGTTTGGCCTTTTCGTACGAGGAGGGCCGACCCCAGATGATGGGAAATGGCAAAACAAAGAAGAAGAGGTGACATTTTTAAGGACTTTTTTTTTAGAAATTGTCTTTTTATTGTGCTGTCTTAATTTGATTATAGACGATTCTTAGGGGTTACTACGATCCTGCAAAATCACATTCCAAAGTCATTTTCCTATTTCGTGGCCTTCCCTTTTAAGTATTTTCATGAGTATATCTCTGCGAGTATGATCATTATATAAATAGTGGAGCATAATATTCTTGAAAGAAATACGTTTTTTATAATTTGTTTTTGGAACGTAGTTGTACGTAACTATGAGTAATTTCACGTTACCTAAGTAATTAATTTCCCGGGAAAGGTTTCCCGGTGTTTTTACTAAGTTTTGTTACAAAAATAGTGTGAAATTTTAATGTCGACATTTTTCAATGCTGTAAAAACGCGTCAGGGACGGAGAACATAAATTCTGGCGCCGTTTCTAAGTGATATTAACAAACTGGAAATTGTGGGGAATTTGTCATGTTAAATGTTTACGTACCGCCCTCCTCGTTTTTATAACTGCGTCCATCATTTTTTACAACAAAGGATTAAGCTATCTCGATAACGTGAATATAAACACAACAGTAAAATACGAAATGAACTCAAGTCGACGAATTGTAAAACTTTTATTAACTCCCCGAAAGGGTAGGCAGATAGATACGCCACATTTTTTTTACATATTTCTCCTGCTTCCCTTACATTCGTACATCATGTCATGCTTACATCAAGTCATGATTTCTCCGACTCCTTGCGTGACCAACATTTGATTGATTTGATCGAGCTACATTTTTTTTTTTAAATAAAATAAATCAAATCGGTTTATTAACTTAAAAGACATTACAAACATCAAAATGTTAAAGGCATCTATTGAGTACAGGTAAAATATTATAAAAATACAACATTATACCAGGAACGCATAAGAAGTCTAAAGTCGAGAGTATTTCTCCCCTGAACGTACCTTCACTAATATGAAAGACGTCGATATCCAAGAAGACCGCGCTCAGCAGACTAAGTGCTCTCCCCACCGGTATCACCAGAGGCAGATTGGTTCTGGTGGCCGGTAGGTAAAACAATCTGTGCTGTCGCTGTCGGAGAAATCTATCAGGGACAAAAATACCAATACCTTCTAGCACGGCCGAGTTATCGAAATACCCCCTGATTAATTTAAAGAAATGGGTTATGAGATGCCCATCTCTTCGAAGCGGAAATAATTAGTTTCGAGCATTCCTAAAAGAAATGCCATGGGATAGAGCCACGGATATTTACCATTTTCGTCCCCCTACCTCTATATCTAGCTCCGTTAACGTCGTTAACATATACTTTCTTTACCATTATATACCATTCTTTTTTTCCATGTCCAAACCATATTAACAAGACTTTCATTATTTTGTTCATTACACTTTCATTCGCACCGCATTCACTTCTTATTTTTGCATTTGACACTCTATCTTAAACAGTTTTAACCACATTCATCTTATAGATCTTATACTAAACATTTCGACCGTGCAACAAGATAGATGGAGTTCTCTTTTTACACTATTTCTTACATTTATTAAAAATGTATTCATATTAAAATAAAATCAATTATGGAATGAAAAATCATGTACGAGTACCTTCATATACCAAAAATATTCAAATTTGTTTTTTAGTTCCTAGTTACCATTGAAATTTAAAAAGTTTTCATTATATTTTTATCAAAACGGGAATATATTACACGGTTTTCTCAAGAATATTCGATATTAAATTTATAGCTATTGTCAATAAATATACAAAAATTTTTGAAACGAAAAAATTTAATTTTATATCCAAAATGGATGACTTACTTAAAAGTAGTACGCATTGTTTTATAACCAAACGATCATGATTTTAACTTAAATTGAGGTACTCTGAATTCTTGCTAAGTACTCTCTTATATTGACGCGTATTGTGTTTTCTGTATCAATTTGAATTCGTTGAATGAAGTAACTATATAGTAAGCTTATCAAAATCTGTGTGAGTTTTCAAAGTTTGTAAAAGGATGAATATTTATTTTATATTACAACTATGAATTTTTGTTAAGTTGATTTTCATGGCGGTGCTCACTGCTCTTTTTGTAGAATTTTACTTTCAGGCTGATTTATTCTTTTCCCTTCCAAGAGGTGATGAATTTATTGTCAGTAATTACCATTTTATTTATTTCTGGAGTTTCACGTGTATTTCGCCGCTCCACCCGTTACAATTAGTGTTTGGGGGAAGATTAAATAGGAGGAAATGCACTGAAATGGGGAATGAAAATAGACACCCCTATTCTTATACAAGTATTTACATTTGCCAACTTCGAAGTTGGTTTATTTAAATCGTAATTTATATTCCGTGAAAGCATACTTCAAACAAATCATTATAGTTTTGGTACTATGTCTATACGTGCACCCCTTCGGCCAGTTAATTACTTTCATAGACCAAGTTTCTCAGCCATATAGAAGAACTTTGTCGGAGTTTCAAGTTAAGATTATCGTTCTGAAAGAGGGTTCTAGATTTATTCAATGCAGCTCGTGCAACTTCAATTCGTCGTGCATTTATTCAGTGCAGCTCGTGCAGTTTCAAGTTAAGATTATCGTTCTGAAAGAGGGTTCTAGATTTATTCAATGCAGCTCGTGCAACTTCAATTCTACATTTTGTATCAATATCCGGGTCATGCGCTTATGTAATGATGCTGCCGAGGCATTTAAATTGGTCCACCGTTTCAATATTAAGAATTTTTAGCTGCAGACATCTCATTTTTACTGCATTTTTTACTACTTTCATCAATGTTTTGCCAATTCCATGCTTCACTTCCAAACATAAGGATATAATTATACCTATTGTAGTGGCTATAAATAACGTTTTTAGTCACAATAACCCACTAAACGTTTAGAATGAATGCGGGGATTTAGAAATTATGATGTTTAAAAGAGAGGAACAAGTGAGTCGTCCTCTATAGGATCTATTAGGACATTCATAATACTAAACCTCTGAAAGGCTACGGAGCAAGAGCTTTTCATTTGCGGTGAATGGACCGATTTAAGGGGTGACAAATATTTTATTTACGTTTTTAATTTATGTTTGGTTTTTTTATCACCTGACATTCATCATTTACGGATAAATTAATAATAGAAGTTTCTACCTACCCCTTCGGAAATACTGCGTGATGGTTAGTTAGTTAGTGAAGTTAATTGTTAATAATGAAAATAAATAAGAAAAACAATTATATTTATTATAGTTAAAATTCACAAATGTTTTTGTCTTCGACCGGTTTCGGCAGCTCGCTGCCATCTTCTGAAAAAGCGTTTTTAATTATTTTCATGATTAACTTGATATTATGTTTCCAACTAATAACATGTTGAAGTTCTTTCCTTAAAATATTTCAAATATTTAGTAATATATATTTTTTATATTTTTTATTTTATTGCAATGCCTCAAGACTAAAGTATTCAACCAGTGCGTCTTGCCAGTCATGACGTACGGAGCTGAGACGTTAACACTGACTAGTCACTGAAAAGGTCTAGTCTTCAGATCCAAGGTCACCCAACGCGCCATGGAAAGAGCCATGCTTGGAAAAACCTTGAGGGACAGATTTAGAAACGAATTTATTCGACAACAAACCAAGGTGACTGAGGTGGCTCTGAGGATGGGCGGGCTGAAGTGGCGATGGGCTGGCCATGTCTGTTGGAGAACCGACGGCCGATGGGGGAGACGGAGTGGAGACCGCGTACAGGATTCCTCAGAGTTGGGCGTCTCCCTGCCCACTGGACCGACGATCTGATGAGGATTGCTGGACATGGATGGATGAGAGCGGCAATGGAGAGGCCTACCTTCAGCAGTGGATGACAGACGGCTGATGATGATGATGATACGTTTTGTTGTATTTTACTTAGCATTATTCATTTTTTATTTCTAGTTTGTTTAAAAAATTTACGCTACTGTCAATATTAATAATTTGTTTTACAATGAATTTCGTTTATTTGTAATATAATCGATGTCTTTGCGCGTCAGATAGAAAATTTGGTCACCCTTGCATTTCACACTAAAATATTATAATCCCGAAGAGTGTGAACTGTCGGAGTCCTTTGAGGCATTTTTGATGCAAGCCTTTAACGTAATGCCACGTCCTTTGTTACGATATTCAGTTTTGATGCGAAAAAGAACAGTTGAACGAAAAAGCTTGTCCAATTAAGTAATCTCCTTGCTTTGAATGTTGTGTATTAATATTAAAGGTATATAATACATAAAATTATTTTACAGAACTAAAAAACTAATCATCGCGCCGTCTCTCCGAAGGGGTAGGCAGAAAGAATCGATGGCCACACATTAACCGATGCGGCACTCCATTCTTCTCTTTTCGCCCCCGCGGGAGACGCGGTGTGATGGGTTGCGAACCTCATCGCCACCAATAGGCACATTTTATTATTAATTAGAATACATATATATAAAAGAGAATATATATAAACACAGAATTCCCCCACATTCATCTATGAGAAAAAAATAATTATGGTTTAAACAAACTAACTAACTAACTAACCATCACGCCGTCTCCCCGAAGGGGTATGCAGAAAGAATGGACTGCCACACTTTTCTTTCCTGACATATTTCTCTCGCTTCCTCAACATTCATACATCGTGTCATGCACGCGCGTCGATTTCTCTGACTCCTCACATGGCCGACATTCAATATTTGATTATTTTGATCGTGCCACGTTTTCCTCAGTCTTCCTCTATTTCTGGTTCCATTTACATCATTAACATATAATTTTTTTTACCATTCTTTCTTCATTCATTCTTTCAATATGTCCAAACCATCTTAATGATCCTTTCATTATTTTGTTCATGACACCATCATTCGCACCGCATTCACTTCTTATATTTTCATTCGGCGCTCTATCATACACAGAGTATCCACACATTCTTCTAAGAGATCTCATTTCAACTGCATTTATTCTACTAAACGTTGAAACGGTGGTATTATTTCGTTTAAACAAAAAAAATTTAAATGTCTTGTTAAATAAGTGCATAGATTTTTACTATTGGTAGCAATATGTGTTTGAGGATCTTGGGTATATGTATTAATCTCTGAAGATGAAATTTGCAACAATCTTCGAAACGTCGCGTCGATCGAAGAGGATACGATTCACGGTTATGCCAGAAATTCCAAAAACGTGATGTGTCGATAATTTAATACTGATGACTGACTAATTAACTTACTAACTATCACGCCATCTCCCCGAAGGTGTATGCAGAAAGGATGGACTACCATTTTTCTTTCCTGAAATACTTTACTCGTTTCCTCAACATTCACAATTCGTATCATGCACCCACATAGATTTATTCGACTCCTCACGTGGCCGACATACATTATTTGATATATTTGATCGTGTCACGTTTTCCTCGGTTTTCCTCTATTTTTAGTTTCATTTACAACGCTAACACATACTTTCTTTCTTCATTCATTCTTTCCATGTGTCAAAAGCATTCTAATGATCCTTTCATTATTTTGTTTATAACACTTTCGTTCGCACCGCATTCACTTCTTATATTTCCATTCGACACCCTACAACAAATTGTTTTTCTACACATTAGTCTAAAAGATCTCATTTCTACTGTATTTAAATCCAATCAGTTTATTTTCTCAAAAGATATTACAATTAACAATCATAGTTTAAGGCATATATTGAGAAGTGCTAAACGACATTTAATACGTATATAATTCCAGGAGCGCATGAGTTGAACATTTTGCCAGATATAAATATACTATAACATATAATAACATATGGCGTCGAAGCAAGGGCAGACACAGTTAGGACCAAACAAGTTTTGAGGACTTCCGAAATGAAGACACTGAGGATGAAAGCAGGCAAGTCACTGAGAAATCGCGTGAGGAATACCAGAATAATAGAGATATGTGAGGTTGAGGATATTATAAGATGGAGCTGACAGCGAAAAAGGGACTGGTACGTGTAACGTAAGTTACTATTTCTTATTTATTTTCGGTTATCTTAATATTCAGTGTTTAGCTCTAGACCCCATTCAAACCCCTAGTTCCCGTTTTTACCACCAGAGTGCTACTTTAAACTCTTGTTCCCGCGCGCTTCTCGGATTTGGCGCTAAATTCACCCCGATGTGTGCGCCCTCTGCAGTTCACTCTCAGTCCCTTCTGCGCAACCCATTCTGCGCAGCCGATTCGGCCCGACTTCACTTCGCTTTGAGCTGTCAACTTCGCGGCATCGATTGGAGGATCGCCGTTTCGACCCGCGATTTTCCCGATGGGATAATCCGTTTCCATCTAGCCTCATCCGCCATGGAATAACTTCGAGCAAGGTATTTGCGGTACTTGCCATCGTGCCCATAAAATCTGTGGCATTATTTCAGGTTTTCTGCCAACTTGTCCTGCGCTATGGCGATGCCAAAAGTGCATATCCGCTCCCAGGCCGTTTGTCAAGCCCGACCTTGCTGCGGTTGATTCCCTCCGCCACGGTCCGAGCCATCCTCTGCTCCCGAAATTGCCGCCCACGTGTTGTCGCACATCATGCCCCGACAACGTGGTTGACCTCACCACCATGCGGAACTGCGAGGACCACTTCACGCCGCTTCAGACAGCACCAACAGGTTAGGGAACCTCGTGTCTGCCAGGTGACGCTCTACATATTGATTTGCTGACCCACCATCTTCTGGTCAGCGTCGCTGATAACGTCTACGGACGACGTCGCCGGTCGATGTCCTGACGAGCACGCCGTCGAGGAATCGCCTCAAACTGCCTCTTCATTATTTCACCATGTGCCTCTTTTTTGTATACGTACGACATCTCTAGCCCCTAGATAATAATTTTAACTATTGTATGTGTTATAATAAACCCTCATGTATTCCGTCATATGTCTTTCTTTACACCTTTCCCTATTCGAATGACAAACAGCCGGAAAGTATCTCACGAGAAAACCGGAGATCTAAGGGCCCGCTCTCTGCGCTAGCCGAGGTAGGGAGAGACCCGTTACACTGGCGCCCAAACGTGTGGCGTTCTGGCGTTGTCATTCGATGAAGGACTTGTGTGGGCTAAACATGTGTCGTATATTGATTGTTAACTGTTTATCGTCGAATTGGTAGTTTGTAATTAATTGTTTATAATGGAACAAATAGTAAATGTTCCCGGGGCCCATTTCAAAACCCTTTGCAAGGCGTTGAAGGATCGCGGAATATTGCCAAAGAATACCCTCGTGGAAGTCCGTGTTCAGGCTGAGGAATTCAACTCACGGACGAGTGATGTCGTTCCACTCACCATACCCCCCCCCCACCGTCGCTGACCTGCCGACCTCCGCCCCCCTTTCAATCGTGTCCTCTTCATCGGTTTCTCTAACACGACCCCCTGTAGAGCTTCAGCCCTTGAATGTTGATTTCGCATCGTGGCCTGTGCAACATTTCACCGGCGCGGAAGATGTGCGCGAATTTTTCACCCGTCTAGAAGAAATCGCCAAATCTAGACGCTTCGACTCCCAATTGTTGCCATCTGTACTTCCCGAATTCCTCAAAGGCCGCGCTCTGACACACTATAGAGCGTATTGTACGACCTCCAGTGACTGGTTGCTCCTTAAGTCACAGTTCCTGCAGCGTTTCGAGGATGACGATTATGTCATCTCAAAGAAGCTGGTGATATGGTCCTCGCGCCAGTCTCAAAATGAATTAGCGGCAGACTACTTCGCCCGGGTAGTGAGCACCAATAATACCATTGGGGAGGACGGTCTCTCTGACCAGGAGATCCTCAAGGTATTAAGGAAGGGACTTTCGCCCAAATTAGCCCCCGTAATAATTTCAGCCAACTTCTCCTCCGTCGTGGAACTGGAGAGAGCATGCCAGACCTACGAAAGATTGATTGGTGGTTCGGACCACCCCAGCCGCTCTGAACCTAAATCCGGCCCCTACGTCCAGAAATCCCTAGCTGCCGTTCGTGTGCCTCCCAAGAGCCCCCTAAGATGTTTCTCCTGCAAAAACCTGGGCCATATCGCCAAGAATTGCAGAAAAAAAAACCTTCCTGACACCTCTAGACCACCCCCCAGTTTTTTCGCAACAAAAAACTAGCAGCTAGCCAGTCTCCCGTAATCCCGCGCTCAGCGGAGTGGTTAGACTGGCTGGCTTCGGTAAAATTATTCCACGAAACCTGGTATCTCCATGCGGTAAAAATTACAAATGCCCGTGACAATCGCCCATACTTGAATTTTAAAATCCACAGTGTCCCCTTTCGCGGTCTGCTTGATTCCGGTGCAGCCATCAACATCTTAGGCGGAAATCTGTACCAATCCTTTATTAATCTCAATTATAAAATCACCCCTGGTAATTGTTCAATTCACACGGTCGATAATACCTCCCACCGTAGTATCGGAACCGTTACCTTGCCCATTCGTTATGACAATACCACCACCTGGGTATCATTCGTCCTAGTCCCTTCCCTAAACGACTGTTTCATCCTTGGAGTCCCTTTTCTTGAATCATCTGGACTCACTCCCAGGCTATTTCCTGGACATCTGGATAACAAACCAGCCAAACAGTCAAATACTCAACCCGTGTACTCAGTAATCCCTCGCCATCTTGTCTCGTCCCTGCCGAAGAATTGAATCCTGCTCAGTCCAAGGACTTGGACCGAATTAAAAACTTGTTCGAACAAATTTCTTTCGAAAAGATAGGTCTGGGCAGGACCCACCTTGTTAATCACGAGATCGACACGGGTAACCATCCGCCGGTTAAACAGAAAACATTCCCCCAATCCCATGTTCGCCGCCAACAATTAATAGAGGAACTAGAGAGAATGATCTCGCTGGACGTAGTTGAACCCTGCAAGAGCCCGTGGCTAAATAATGTATTTATTGTCCCCAAAAAGGATGGTTCTGCACGATTCGTTCTGGATCCGCGAAAACTAAATTCGATTACCAAAGCCGACTGTTATCGCTTACCGAACATTGACCGAATTCTAAGCAACCTGCGTGACACTAAATACCTTACTGCCCTTGATTTAAGCATGGGGTTCTGGCAGATGCCCCTGACTAGAGAATCAATGATTAAAACCGCATTCTTTATTGAGGGTAGGGGTCAGTTTTGTTTCAAAGTTACTCCATTCGGGATCGCCAATATACCGAGCCAGTTGCAAAGGTTAATGGATGCTCTGTTTTGTGATCTCGGTGACCATGTTTTTTGTTATCTCGATGACATTCTTATTTGCAGTCCAGATTTTGAATCTCACGTCAGCACACTCGCCCTGGTTTACGAACGTCTGCGCGAGGCCAACCTCACTATTCGTCTAGGCAAATCGGAATTCTGCAAATCTTCACTGAAGTACTTAGGCCATGTGATTGATCGTGAAGGAATAAGAACTGACCCAGATAAGATTAAGGTAATGATTGATTTCCCCCGTCCCACATCTACCAAAGAAGTTAAATCCTTCTTAGGCTGTGCCAGTTACTATCGTAAATTCATTGCACATTTTGCCGAAATTGCTGCCCCTTTATGCCGTTTAACAAGTATAAAGCTTAAAGGCACTTCCTTCCAATGGAACGAAGAGGCTGAACAATCATTTGTTGCCCTTAAAAATATTATGACTACCGCCCCTGTGTTGAAACCCCCTGATTATTCTGTACCCTACATTCTTACTTGTGATGCCAGTGGTATTAGTATTGGTAGCTTCCTTGCCCAAAAAATGCCTGACGGTTCCGAGCATGCTATAGCGTATTTTTCCCGAAAACTGACTGCTCCTGAACGTTCCTATTCTACCACTGAACGCGAACTATTGTCTATTGTGGATTCGGTACATCATTTCAGGAGTTACCTGGATGGCACACACTTTACGGTCCAAAGTGATCATGGCTGTCTCAAATATTTGAACAATCTGTCATCGCCAGGAGGCAGACTCGCCAGATGGGCTTGCCGTCTATCACAATATAGTTTCGATTTTGTATATAAAAAAGGTTGCGAAAACAATTTAGCTGATGCCCTAAGTCGCATCGAAGTGTCCTCCTTGACCTTCCCTCCGCCCTTCACTAACGTGACTGATCAAACCTATCTAAATCTATATTCGGCATGTAAGGATAACCCGCAGTCGACAGCCAACTATCTTATCAATAACAAACACCTGTACCGTTATTCGAAATCAGGAAACTCCTCGCGCCCTGACTCCAGCAGCTACCTCTGGAAGGTTGTTGTACCCGCTAATGAAATCCCCCATGTTATATCTGACTTTCATAACAACTTCTGTCATCCCGGGATTGAAAAAACATTTAGAACCCTCTCGCAAACATTTTATTGGAGCAATATGCGTCGCACTATCAAACAATTCATAAAACTTGCGACACCTGCAAGGCCTATAAGCATAGCACGCAGTCCCCTTTAGGTTTAATGACGGTGCCTAAACGCCTTTCTAAACCCCTCGTCTCCTTGTCTGCAGACCTCGTAGGGCCACTCCCGATGTCCAATCATCGCTTCTGTCACATTCTGACAGTAGTAGACAACTTTTCAAAATTTGTTTGGGCGTTTCCCATTAGGACAGCCAACTCCAAAACTGTAATTAAATTACTCGAGGAGAAAATATTTCTGCCTTACTCTGTTCCCCGTACGCTTATTATCGACAACGGAAGTCAATTTGTCTCAAAGGAGTTCCGTAAGTTCACTGAAACCTATGGAATACAAGACTTGTACTACAACGCCCGCTATCATCCTCAGAACAATGTAAGCGAACGTCATAATGCAAACATCATTACCGCACTGGCAATTCTGGTAGGGAATAATCAACGGACTTGGTGTTCAAAGCTTCCACAGATCTCATCTTGCTTAAATAATACTGTCAGTATTGCTACAGGATATACCCCGTTCTTTCTTTTGCACGGCTTTGAAACTGCTCCCCACGGTTCATTTCACAATAAATTTGTTCGTGAATCAAACTCCCATAATCCATCTGACATCACCTCGGACTACGCATCTGGCCTACTTAGAATGGAAAATGTCTATGAAGAAGTTTCTTCCGCACTACTCCAAGCCTTCCAACGGAACGCTACTCGGTATAATCTAAGGCGTAAATCTTGTACCTTGCATGTCGGACAACTGGTCTGGCGCCGTGCCTTCCTTCAATCTGACGCTTCAAGGTACATATCTGCCAAACTGTGTCCCAGATTTATCAAGTGCAGGATACTCAAAAGAATTTCAGATACCATATATGAACTGTCTGATATGGCTGGAAAAAGTATCGGTACATTTCACATCAAGGACTTAGTCAAACAGGAATAGTTTCTAAGTTAAACTTAAAACTTAGTGGCGCCCAAATATATTAACCTATGACTCAAACCTTTGTCTTAATATGTATTTTTGTTCTCAAGGGACTCGCATAATTTCCATCATTTCGCGAGGACGGGTAAGCGACCCCGGGACCCTAGCCATTACTGCTATTCCTAGCATACTTTCCCCCATAGCAGTAGTGTCCTTCAATCTAACCTTGTTTCCTTCCTCATTATGCATCCTATCCCCACTATGATTGCCCCCTTCCTTGTGCCAATTTCTATCTTACTTGCATTTGTAGTGTCTATTGTGTTATGGTATGTATGAATAAGCGCCTGATGAAGAATAAACTGCCCCCATTCACCACTTGATCTAGTTGTGTTAGGAGCGCTCTAAGAGAAGATGCCTGTATCCATCGAATGCATGAATAATTGTAAATTTCCCGAACGCTAGAGACACTTGGTAGACCTACAGATGCATTTGTATTATGGTTTGGTTATATTTTCCCTTCCTACTTGAGTGTTCCATGTTCTTGTGTGTTCTGGATTGTTTAAAAACTTCTTTTATTTGTGTGGAATACAAGATTGTCCATCACTTATAATATTATGAACTTTTCCATCTCACCTGAACAGAAATTTTATTGACATATCATTTTTGTATGTGCAAATTGTCTAAATTTATAACTATTGTAACACCAATTTCTTTATAAACTTGTTTGTTTTTTACTTATTTATTATTATATATGTTCATGTGTGTTTTGGGTCGTGAGTCAGTTAAAGGTGTTGCATATTGGATTGGTAATCACTTTTACGATTGAGTTCACTTCTCCGATTCACCTGAACAATAACGTCCATTATATGTTTTAAAATGTTGTAGGTATATATGTTGTTTCAGTCACCTGTAGAGTTTGTTTTTGTTGAGAATATGTAGATGTGCCTTATTTTCCGAGGCGAAAGGGAGCCAGACCCTAATAAAAAGCAACGCTATAGGTATACAGCCTTAGAATATGTAGATGTGCCTTATTATCCAAGGCGAAAGGGAGCTAGACCCTAATACAAAGCAACGCTATAGGTATACAGCCTCATAATATGTAAACGGACATGCCTCTGCTGTATGTAATTTAAATTTTTGTTTTTACTGGTGACTGAACACATAATATTGTTGTAACTGTTTTTCTTTATAATCTATCATCTAGGCTAGAGATGTCCAACAATAATTTACCTCAAGACCCTAACCCCTTCTCCTTTTAGAATCAGTGAGTGTTATTTACCTGCAAAGGAAAAAAAAAACAATTGTCTCTTTTGTGCTGTGGAAACTTTAAAACAATGATAATTTTTGTATTTATAACTTAACTGTGTTTGTGTTTTTACCTGAACTATAATTTGTATTTTTTTTTTAAACTTAACAATTTGTAATATGTCAAACTAACTGCTAACCTAAGACTTAAACCTGCTTTCTCTGTGTTTAATGATCATTAATATTCAGAATTAAACTATGATTTGTTTTTTTAAATAAATTTTGTTTGTAAAATGTTTAACTAACTGTAACCTAGGATTTAAACCTGTTTTTATTGTGTTTAATGATCCTTAATTTTCTGAACTTGTGACTATAGTTTGTATTTTTAAACTAAACTTAACAATTTGTAATATGTCAAACTAACTACTACCTTTTAGGATATAAACCTCTCCCATGTGTATAATGATACATTTTTTAAACTTGTGAATCTAATTTGTACTTTGAAATAAACTGTCTTTGTATTTCTCAATTGTCCAAACTGTCACCTTCTAGGATTTAATCCACGTGTAACTTTTGTATGCCATTCACTGAAGGAGCTTTTTTTTTATTATTTTTTTATTCCACATAAGAGCGAGTGTAAGGTAACACTTACTATTTCTTGTTATTTTCGGTTATCCCAATATTCAGCGTTTAGCTCTAGACTCCATTCAAACCCCTAGTTCCCGTTTTTACCACCAGAGTGCTACTTTAAACTCTTGTTCCCGCGCGCGGCGCGGATTTGGCGCTAAATTCACCCCGATGTGTGCGCCCTC